>OX336401.1:110681503-113081503 GCA_946902985.2 Meconema thalassinum
GATAATTTAGAAGTAAAATACTCACAAAACGTAGAGTGGAAATACTTACAAAAAGTTAATTTAGAAGGAAAATACTCACAAAACGTAGAGTGGAAATACTTACAAAAAGATAATTTAGAAGGAAAATACAAAACGTACAGTGGAAATACTTGCAAAAGGCAATTTAGAAGGAAAATACTCACAAATCGTAGAGTGGAAATACTTACAAAAAGATAATTTAGAAGGAAAATACTCACAAAACGTAGAGTGGAAATACTTACTAAAAGATAATTTAGAAGGAAAATACTCACAAAACGTTGAGTGGAAATACTTACAAAAAGATAATTTAGAAGGAAAATACAAAACGTACAGTGGAAATACTTCAAAAGGCAATTTAGAAGGAAAATACTCACAAACCGTAGAGTGGAAATACTTACAAAAGGCAATTTAGAAGGAAAATACTCACAAATCGTAGAGTGGAAATACTTACAAAAAGATAATTTAGAAGGAAAATACTCACAAAACGTAGAGTGGAAATACTTACAAAAAGATAATTTAGAAGGAAAATACTCACAAAACGTAGAGTGGAAATTCTTACAAAAGGTAATTTAGAAGGAAAATACTCACAAAACGTAGAGTGGAAATACTTACAAAAGGCAATTTAGGAGGAAAATACTCACAAAACGTAGAGTGGAAATACTTACAAAAGGCAATTTAGAAGGAAAATACTCACAAAACGTAGAGTGGAAATACTTACAAAAGGCAATTTAGAAGGAAAATACTCACAAAACGTAGAGTGGAAATACTTACAAAAGGCAATTTAGAAGGAAAATACTCACAAAACGTAGTGTGGAAATACTTACAAAAGGCAATTTAGAAGGAAATTACTCACAAAACGTAGAGTGGAAATACTTACAAAAAGATAATTTAGAAGGAAAATACTCACAAAACGTAGAGTGGAAGTACTTACAAAAAGATAATTTAGAAGTAAAATACTCACAAAACGTAGAGTGGAAATACTTACAAAAAGTTAATTTAGAAGGAAAATTCTCACAAAACGTAGAGTGGAAATACTTACAAAAAGATAATTTAGAAGGAAAATACAAAACGTACAGTGGAAATACTTGCAAAAGGCAATTTAGAAGGAAAAACTCACAAATCGTAGAGTGATAATACTTACAAAAAGATAATTTAGAAGGAAAATACTCACAAAACGTAGAGTGGAAATACTTACTAAAAGATAATTTAGAAGGAAAATACTCACAAAACGTTGAGTGGAAATACTTACAAAAAGATAATTTAGAAGGAAAATACAAAACGTACAGTGGAAATACTTCAAAAGGCAATTTAGAAGGAAAATACTCACAAATCGTAGAGTGGAAATACTTACAAAAGGCAATTTAGAAGGAAAATACTCACAAATCGTAGAGTGGAAGTACTTACAAAAAGATAATTTAGAAGGAAAATACTCACAAAACGTAGAGTGGAAATACTTACAAAAAGATAATTTAGAAGGAAAATACTCACAAAACGTAGAGTGGAAATACTTACAAAAGGCAATTTAGAAGGAAAATACTCACAAAACGTAGAGTGGAAATACATACAAAAGGCAATTTAGGAGGAAAATACTCACAAAACGTAGAGTGGAAATACTTACAAAAGGCAATTTAGAAGGAAAATACTCACAAAACGTAGAGTGGAAATACTTACAAAAGACAATTTAGAAGGAAAATACTCACAAAACGTAGAGTGGAAATACTTACAAAAAGATAATTAGAAGGAAAATACTCACAAAACGTAGAGTGGAAATACTTACAAAAAGATAATTTAGAAGGAAAATACTCACAAAACGTAGAGTGGAAATACTTACAAAAGGCAATTTAGAAGGAAAATACTCACACACCGTAGAGTGGAAATACTTACAAAAAGATAATTTAGAAGGAAAATACTCACAAAACGTACAGTGGAAATACTTACAAAAAGATAATTTAGAAGGAAAATACTCACAAAACGTAGAGTGGAAATACTTACAAAAAGTTAATTTAGAAGGAAAATACTCACAAAACGTAGAGTGGAAATACTTACAAAAAGATAATTTAGAAGGAAAATACAAAACGTACAGTGGAAATACTAGCAAAAGGCAATTTAGAAGGAAAATACTCACAAATCGTAGAGTGGAAATAGTTACAAAAGGTAATTTAGAAGGAAAATACTCACAAAAAGTAGAGTGGAAATTCTTACAAAAGGTAATTTAGAAGGAAAATACTCACAAATCGTAGAGTGGAAATACTTACAAAAGGCAATTTAGAAGGAAAATACTCACAAAAAGTAGAGTGGAACTTCTTACAAAACGTAATTTAGAAGGAAAATACTCACAAATCGTAGTGTGGAAATACTTACAAAAAGATAATTTAGAAGGAAAATACAAAACGTACAGTGGAAATACTTGCAAAAGGCAATTTAGAAGGAAAATACTCACAAATCGTAGAGTGGAAATACTTACAAAAGGTAATTTAGAAGGAAAATACTCACAAATCGTAGAGTGGAAATACTTACAAAAGGTAATTTAGAAGGAAAATACTCACAAAAAGTAGAGTGGAAATTCTTACAAAAGGTAATTATGAGGAAAATACTCACAAAACGTAGAATGGAAATAATTACAAAAGGCAATTTAGAAGGAAAATACTCACAAATCGTAGAGTGGAAATACTTACAAAAAGATAATTTAGAAGGAAAATACTCACAAAACGTAGAGTGGAAATACTTACAAAAGAGAATTTAGAAGGAAAATACTCACAAAAAGTAGAGTGGAAATTCTCACAAAAGGTAATTTAGAAGGAAAATACTGACAAAACGTAGAGTGGAAATACTTACAAAAGGTAATTTAGAAGGAAAATACTCACAAATCCTAGAGTGGAAATACTTACAAAAAGATCATTTAGAAGGAAAATACTCACAAAACGTAGAGTGGAAATACTAACAAAAAGATAATTTAGAAGGAAAATACTCACAAATCGTAGAGTGGAAATACTTACAAAAGGCAATTTAGAAGGAAAATACTCACAAAAAGTAAAGTGGAAATACTTAGAAAAGGCAATATAGAAGGAAAATACTCACAAAACTTAGAGTGGAAATACTTACAAAAAGATATTTTAGAAAGAAAATACTCACAAAACGTAGAGTGGAAATACTTACAAAAAGATAATTTAGAAGGAAAATACTCACAAATCGTAGAGTGGAAATACTTACAAAAGGCAATTTAGAAGGAAAATACTAACAAAATGTAGAGTGGAAATACTTACAAAAGGTAATTTAGAAGGAAAATGCTCACAAAACGTAGAGTGGAAATACTTACAAAAGGCAATTTAGAAGGAAAATACTCACAAATCTTAGAGTGGAAATACTTACAAAAAGATAATTTAGAAGGAAAATACTCAGAAAACGTAGAGTGGAAATACTTACAAAAAGATAATTTAGAAGTAAAATACTCACAAAACGTAGAGTGGAAATACTTACAAAAAGTTAATTTAGAAGGAAAATACTCACAAAACGTAGAGTGGAATTACTTACAAAAAGATAATTTAGAAGGAAAATACAAAACGTACAGTGGAAATACTTGCAAAAGGCAATTTAGAAGGAAAATACTCACAAATCGTAGTGTGGAAATACTTACAAAAATATAATTTAGAAGGAAAATACAAAACGTACAGTGGAAATACTTGCAAAAGGCAATTTAGAAGGAAAATACTCACAAATCGTAGAGTGGAAATACTTACAAAAGGGAATTTAGAAGGAAAATACTCACAAATCGTAGAGTGGAAATACTTACAAAAGGCAATTTAGAAGGAAAATACTCACAAAAAGTAGAGTGGAAATTCTTACAAAAGGTAATTATGAGGAAAATACTCACAAAACGTAGAATGGAAATAATTACAAAAGGCAATTTAGAAGGAAAATACTCACAAATCGTAGAGTGGAAATACTTACAAAAAGATAATTTAGAAGGAAAATACTCACAAAACGTAGAGTGGAAATACTTACAAAAGAGAATTTAGAAGGAAAATACTCACAAAAAGTAGAGTGGAAATTCTCACAAAAGGTAATTTAGAAGGAAAATACTCACAAAACGTAGAGTGGAAATACTTACAAAAAGATAATTTAGAAGGAAAATACTCACAAAACGTAGAATGGAAATACTTACAAAAAGATAATTTAGAAGGAAAATACTCACAAAACGTAGAGTGGAAATTCTTACAAAAAGATAATTTTGTAGGAAAATACTCACAAAACGTAGAGTGGAAATACTTACAAAAAGATAATTTAGAAGGAAAATACTCACAAAACGTAGAGTGGAAATACTTACAAAAAGATAATTTAGAAGGAAAATACTCACAAAACGTAGAGTGGAAATTCTTACAAAAAGATAATTTAGAAGGAAAATACTCACAAAACGTAGAGTGGAAATACTTACAAAAAGATAATTTAGAAGGAAAATACTCACAAAACGTAGAGTGGAAATACTTGCAAAAGGCAATTTAGAAGGAGAATACTCACAAAACGTAGAGTGGAAATACTTACAAAAGGCAATTTAGAAGGAAAATACTCACAAAAAGTAGAGTGGAAATACTTACAAAAGGCAATTTAGAAGGAAAATACTAACAAAATGTAGAGTGGAAATACTTACAAAAGGTAATTTAGAAGGAAAATACTCACAAAACGTAGAGTGGAAATACTTACAAAAGGCAATTTAGAAGGAAAATACTCACAAATCTTAGAGTGGAAATACTTACAAAAAGATAATTTAGAAGGAAAATACTCACAAAACGTAGAGTGGAAATACTTACAAAAAGATAATTTAGAAGTAAAATACTCACAAAACGTAGAGTGGAAATACTTACAAAAAGTTAATTTAGAAGGAAAATACTCACAAAACGTAGAGTGGAATTACTTACAAAAAGATAATTTAGAAGGAAAATACAATACGTACAGTGGAAATACTTGCAAAAGGCAATTTAGAAGGAAAATACTCACAAATCGTAGTGTGGAAATACTTACAAAAAGATAATTTAGAAGGAAAATACAAAACGTACAGTGGAAATACTTGCAAAAGGCAATTTAGAAGGAAAATACTCACAAATCGTAGAGTGGAAATACTTACAAAAGGTAATTTAGAAGGAAAATACTCACAAATCGTAGAGTGGAAATACTTACAAAAGGTAATTTAGAAGGAAAATACTCACAAAAAGTAGAGTGGAAATTCTTACAAAAGGTAATTATGAGGAAAATACTCACAAAACGTAGAATGGAAATAATTACAAAAGGCAATTTAGAAGGAAAATACTCACAAATCGTAGAGTGGAAATACTTACAAAAAGATAATTTAGAAGGAAAATACTCACAAAACGTAGAGTGGAAATACTTACAAAAGAGAATTTAGAAGGAAAATACTCACAAAAAGTAGGGTGGAAATTCTCACAAAAGGTAATTTAGAAGGAAAATACTGACAAAACGTAGAGTGGAAATACTTACAAAAGGTAATTTAGAAGGAAAATACTCACAAATCCTAGAGTGGAAATACTTACAAAAAGATCATTTAGAAGGAAAATACTCACAAAACGTAGAGTGGAAATACTAACAAAAAGATAATTTAGAAGGAAAATACTCACAAATCGTAGAGTGGAAATACTTACAAAAGGCAATTTAGAAGGAAAATACTCACAAAAAGTAAAGTGGAAATACTTAGAAAAGGCAATATAGAAGGAAAATACTCACAAAACTTAGAGTGGAAATACTTACAAAAAGATATTTTAGAAAGAAAATACTCACAAAACGTAGAGTGGAAATACTTACAAAAAGATAATTTAGAAGGAAAATACTCACAAATCGTAGAGTGGAAATACTTACAAAAGGCAATTTAGAAGGAAAATACTAACAAAATGTAGAGTGGAAATACTTACAAAAGGTAATTTAGAAGGAAAATGCTCACAAAACGTAGAGTGGAAATACTTACAAAAGGCAATTTAGAAGGAAAATACTCACAAATCTTAGAGTGGAAATACTTACAAAAAGATAATTTAGAAGGAAAATACTCAGAAAACGTAGAGTGGAAATACTTACAAAAAGATAATTTAGAAGTAAAATACTCACAAAACGTAGAGTGGAAATACTTACAAAAAGTTAATTTAGAAGGAAAATACTCACAAAACGTAGAGTGGAATTACTTACAAAAAGATAATTTAGAAGGAAAATACAAAACGTACAGTGGAAATACTTGCAAAAGGCAATTTAGAAGGAAAATACTCACAAATCGTAGTGTGGAAATACTTACAAAAATATAATTTAGAAGGAAAATACAAAACGTACAGTGGAAATACTTGCAAAAGGCAATTTAGAAGGAAAATACTCACAAATCGTAGAGTGGAAATACTTACAAAAGGTAATTTAGAAGGAAAATACTCACAAATCGTAGAGTGGAAATACTTACAAAAGGCAATTTAGAAGGAAAATACTCACAAAAAGTAGAGTGGAAATTCTTACAAAAGGTAATTATGAGGAAAATACTCACAAAACGTAGAATGGAAATAATTACAAAAGGCAATTTAGAAGGAAAATACTCACAAATCGTAGAGTGGAAATACTTACAAAAAGATAATTTAGAAGGAAAATACTCACAAAACGTAGAGTGGAAATACTTACAAAAGAGAATTTAGAAGGAAAATACTCACAAAAAGTAGAGTGGAAATTCTCACAAAAGGTAATTTAGAAGGAAAATACTCACAAAACGTAGAGTGGAAATACTTACAAAAAGATAATTTAGAAGGAAAATACTCACAAAACGTAGAATGGAAATACTTACAAAAAGATAATTTAGAAGGAAAATACTCACAAAACGTAGAGTGGAAATTCTTACAAAAAGATAATTTTGTAGGAAAATACTCACAAAACGTAGAGTGGAAATACTTACAAAAAGATAATTTAGAAGGAAAATACTCACAAAACGTAGAGTGGAAATACTTACAAAAAGATAATTTAGAAGGAAAATACTCACAAAACGTAGAGTGGAAATTCTTACAAAAAGATAATTTAGAAGGAAAATACTCACAAAACGTAGAGTGGAAATACTTACAAAAAGATAATTTAGAAGGAAAATACTCACAAAACGTAGAGTGGAAATACTTGCAAAAGGCAATTTAGAAGGAGAATACTCACAAAACGTAGAGTGGAAATACTTACAAAAGGCAATTTAGAAGGAAAATACTCACAAAAAGTAGAGTGGAAATACTTACAAAAGGCAATTTAGAAGGAAAATACTAACAAAATGTAGAGTGGAAATACTTACAAAAGGTAATTTAGAAGGAAAATACTCACAAAACGTAGAGTGGAAATACTTACAAAAGGCAATTTAGAAGGAAAATACTCACAAATCTTAGAGTGGAAATACTTACAAAAAGATAATTTAGAAGGAAAATACTCACAAAACGTAGAGTGGAAATACTTACAAAAAGATAATTTAGAAGTAAAATACTCACAAAACGTAGAGTGGAAATACTTACAAAAAGTTAATTTAGAAGGAAAATACTCACAAAACGTAGAGTGGAAATACTTACAAAAAGATAATTTAGAAGGAAAATACAAAACGTACAGTGGAAATACTTGCAAAAGGCAATTTAGAAGGAAAATACTCACAAATCGTAGAGTGGAAATACTTACAAAAAGATAATTTAGAAGGAAAATACTCACAAAACGTAGAGTGGAAATACTTACTAAAAGATAATTTAGAAGGAAAATACTCACAAAACGTTGAGTGGAAATACTTACAAAAAGATAATTTAGAAGGAAAATACAAAACGTACAGTGGAAATACTTCAAAAGGCAATTTAGAAGGAAAATACTCACAAACCGTAGAGTGGAAATACTTACAAAAGGCAATTTAGAAGGAAAATACTCACAAATCGTAGAGTGGAAATACTTACAAAAAGATAATTTAGAAGGAAAATACTCACAAAACGTAGAGTGGAAATACTTACAAAAAGATAATTTAGAAGGAAAATACTCACAAAACGTAGAGTGGAAATACTTACAAAAGGCAATTTAGAAGGAAAATACTCACAAAACGTAGAGTGGAAATACTTACAAAAGGCAATTTAGGAGGAAAATACTCACAAAACGTAGAGTGGAAATACTTACAAAAGGCAATTTAGAAGGAAAATACTCACAAAACGTAGAGTGGAAATACTTACAAAAGGCAATTTAGAAGGAAAATACTCACAAAACGTAGAGTGGAAATACTTACAAAAGGCAATTTAGAAGGAAAATACTCACAAAACGTAGTGTGGAAATACTTACAAAAGGCAATTTAGAAAGAAATTACTCACAAAACGTAGAGTGGAAATACTTACAAAAAGATAATTTAGAAGGAAAATACTCACAAAACGTAGAGTGGAAGTACTTACAAAAAGATAATTTAGAAGTAAAATACTCACAAAACGTAGAGTGGAAATACTTACAAAAAGTTAATTTAGAAGGAAAATTCTCACAAAACGTAGAGTGGAAATACTTACAAAAAGATAATTTAGAAGGAAAATACAAAACGTACAGTGGAAATACTTGCAAAAGGCAATTTAGAAGGAAAAAACTCACAAATCGTAGAGTGATAATACTTACAAAAAGATAATTTAGAAGGAAAATACTCACAAAACGTAGAGTGGAAATACTTACTAAAAGATAATTTAGAAGGAAAATACTCACAAAACGTTGAGTGGAAATACTTACAAAAAGATAATTTAGAAGGAAAATACAAAACGTACAGTGGAAATACTTCAAAAGGCAATTTAGAAGGAAAATACTCACAAATCGTAGAGTGGAAATACTTACAAAAGGCAATTTAGAAGGAAAATACTCACAAATCGTAGAGTGGAAGTACTTACAAAAAGATAATTTAGAAGGAAAATACTCACAAAACGTAGAGTGGAAATACTTACAAAAAGATAATTTAGAAGGAAAATACTCACAAAACGTAGAGTGGAAATACTTACAAAAGGCAATTTAGAAGGAAAATACTCACAAAACGTAGAGTGGAAATACTTACAAAAGGCAATTTAGGAGGAAAATACTCACAAAACGTAGAGTGGAAATACTTACAAAAGGCAATTTAGAAGGAAAATACTCACAAAACGTAGAGTGGAAATACTTACAAAAGGCAATTTAGAAGGAAAATACTCACAAAACGTAGAGTGGAAATACTTACAAAAGGCAATTTAGAAGGAAAATACTCACAAAACGTAGTGTGGAAATACTTACAAAAGGCAATTTAGAAGGAAATTACTCACAAAACGTAGAGTGGAAATACTTACAAAAAGATAATTTAGAAGGAAAATACTCACAAAACGTAGAGTGGAAATACTTACAAAAAGATAATTTAGAAGGAAAATACTCACAAAACGTAGAGTGGAAATACTTACAAAAGGCAATTTAGAAGGAAAATACTCACACACCGTAGAGTGGAAATACTTACAAAAAGATAATTTAGAAGGAAAATACTCACAAAACGTACAGTGGAAATACTTACAAAAAGATAATTTAGAAGGAAAATACTCACAAAACGTAGAGTGGAAATACTTACAAAAAGTTAATTTAGAAGGAAAATACTCACAAAACGTAGAGTGGAAATACTTACAAAAAGATAATTTAGAAGGAAAATACAAAACGTACAGTGGAAATACTAGCAAAAGGCAATTTAGAAGGAAAATACTCACAAATCGTAGAGTGGAAATACTTACAAAAGGCAATTTAGAAGGAAAATACTCACAAAAAGTAGAGTGGAACTTCTTACAAAACGTAATTTAGAAGGAAAATACTCACAAAACGTAGAGTGGAAATACGTACAAAAGGCAATTTAGAAGGAAAATACTCACAAAAAGTAGAGTGGAAATTCTTACAAAAGATAATTTAGAAGGAAAATACTGACAAAACGTAGAGTGGAAATACTTACAAAAGGTAATTTAGAAGGAAAATACTCACAAATCCTAGAGTGGAAATACTTACAAAAAGATCATTTAGAAGGAAAATACTCACAAAACGTAGAGTGGAAATACTAACAAAAAGATAATTTAGAAGGAAAATACTCACAAATCGTAGATTGGAAATACTTACAAAAGGCAATTTAGAAGGAAAATACTCACAAAAAGTAGAGTGGAAATACTTACAAAAGGCAATATAGAAGGAAAATACTCACAAAACTTAGAGTGGAAATACTTACAAAAAGATAATTTAGAAAGAAAATACTCACAAAACGTAGAGTGGAAATACTTACAAAAAGATAATTTAGAAGGAAAATACTAACAAAATGTAGAGTGGAAATACTTACAAAAGGCAATTTAGAAGGAAAATACTAACAAAATGTAGAGTGGAAATACTTACAATAGGTAATTTAGAAGGAAAATACTCACAAAACGTAGAGTGGAAATACTTACAAAAGGCAATTTAGAAGGAAAATACTCACAAATCTTAGAGTGGAAATACTTACAAAAAGATAATTTAGAAGGAAAATACTCACAAAACGTAGAGTGGAAATACTTACAAAAAGATAATTTAGAAGTAAAATACTCACAAAACGTAGAGTGGAAATACTTACAAAAAGTTAATTTAGAAGGAAAATACTCACAAAACGTAGAGTGGAATTACTTACAAAAAGATAATTTAGAAGGAAAATACAAAACGTACAGTGGAAATACTTGCAAAAGGCAATTTAGAAGGAAAATACACACAAAACGTAGAGTGGAAATACTTACAAAAGATAATTTAGAAGGAAAATACAAAACGTACAGTGGAAATACTTGCAAAAGGCAATTTAGAAGGAAAATACTCACAAAACTTAGAGTGGAAATTCTCACAAAAGGTAATTTAGAAGGAAAATACTCACAAAACGTAGAGTGGAAATACTTACAAAAAATAATTTAGAAGGAAAATACTAACAAAACGTAGAGTGGAAATACTTACAAAAAGATAATTTAGAAGGAAAATACTCACAAAACGTAGAGTGGAAATTCTTACAAAAAGATAATTTGAAAGGAAAATACTCACAAAACGTAGAGTGGAAATACTTACAAAAAGATAATTTAGAAGGAAAATACTCACAAAACGTAGAGTGGAAATACTTGCAAAAGGCAATTTAGAAGGAAAATACTCACAAAACGTAGAGTGGAAATACTTACAAAAGGCAATTTAGAAGGAAAATACTCACAAATCGTAGAGTGGAAATACTTACAAAAAGATAATTTAGAAGGAAAATACTCACAAAACGTAGAGTGGAAATACTTACAAAAAGATAATTTACAAGGAAAATACTCACAAAACGTAGAGTGGAAATACTTACAAAAGGCAATTTAGAAGGAAAATACTCACAAAACGTAGAGTGGAAATACTTACAAAAGGCAATTTAGGAGGAAAATACTCACAAAACGTAGAGTGGAAATACTTACAAAAGGCAATTTAGAAGGAAAATACTCACAAAACGTAGAGTGGAAATACTTACAAAAGGCAATTTAGAAGGAAAATACTCACAAAACGTAGAGTGGAAATACTTACAAAAGGCAATTTAGAAGGAAAATACTCACAAAACGTAGTGTGGAAATACTTACAAAAGGCAATTTAGAAGGAAATTACTCACAAAACGTAGAGTGGAAATACTTACAAAAAGATAATTTAGAAGGAAAATACTCACAAAACGTAGAGTGGAAATACTTACAAAAAGATAATTTAGAAGTAAAATACTCACAAAACGTAGAGTGGAAATACTTACAAAAAGTTAATTTAGAAGGAAAATTCTCACAAAACGTAGAGTGGAAATACTTACAAAAAGATAATTTAGAAGGAAAATACAAAACGTACAGTGGAAATACTTGCAAAAGGCTATTTAGAAGGAAAATACTCACAAATCGTAGAGTGATAATACTTACAAAAAGATAATTTAGAAGGAAAATACTCACAAAACGTAGAGTGGAAATACTTACTAAAAGATAATTTAGAAGGAAAATACTCACAAAACGTTGAGTGGAAATACTTACAAAAAGATAATTTAGAAGGAAAATACAAAACGTACAGTGGAAATACTTCAAAAGGCAATTTAGAAGGAAAATACTCACAAATCGTAGAGTGGAAATACTTACAAAAGGCAATTTAGAAGGAAAATACTCACAAATCGTAGAGTGGAAGTACTTACAAAAAGATAATTTAGAAGGAAAATACTCACAAAACGTAGAGTGGAAATACTTACAAAAAGATAATTTAGAAGGAAAATACTCACAAAACGTAGAGTGGAACTACTTACAAAAGGCAATTTAGAAGGAAAATACTCACAAAACGTAGAGTGGAAATACTTACAAAAGGCAATTTAGGAGGAAAATACTCACAAAACGTAGAGTGGAAATACTTACAAAAGGCAATTTAGAAGGAAAATACTCACAAAACGTAGAGTGGAAATACTTACAAAAGGCAATTTAGAAGGAAAATACTCACAAAACGTAGAGTGGAAATACTTACAAAAGGCAATTTAGAAGGAAAATACTCACAAAACGTAGTGTGGAAATACTTACAAAAGGCAATTTAGAAGGAAATTACTCACAAAACGTAGAGTGGAAATACTTACAAAAAGATAATTTAGAAGGAAAATACTCACAAAACGTAGAGTGGAAATACTTACAAAAAGATAATTTAGAAGGAAAATACTCACAAAACGTAGAGTGGAAATACTTACAAAAGGCAATTTAGAAGGAAAATACTCACACACCGTAGAGTGGAAATACTTACAAAAAGATAATTTAGAAGGAAAATACTCACAAAACGTACAGTGGAAATACTTACAAAAAGATAATTTAGAAGGAAAATACTCACAAAACGTAGAGTGGAAATACTTACAAAAAGTTAATTTAGAAGGAAAATACTCACAAAACGTAGAGTGGAAATACTTACAAAAAGATAATTTAGAAGGAAAATACAAAACGTACAGTGGAAATACTAGCAAAAGGCAATTTAGAAGGAAAATACTCACAAATCGTAGAGTGGAAATAGTTACAAAAGCTAATTTAGAAGGAAAATACTCACAAAAAGTAGAGTGGAAATTCTTACAAAAGGTAATTTAGAAGGAAAATACTCACAAATCGTAGAGTGGAAATACTTACAAAAGGCAATTTAGAAGGAAAATACTCACAAAAAGTAGAGTGGAACTTCTTACAAAACGTAATTTAGAAGGAAAATACTCACAAAACGTAGAGTGGAAATACGTACAAAAGGCAATTTAGAAGGAAAATACTCACTAAAAGTAGAGTGGAAATTCTTACAAAAGATAATTTAGAAGGAAAATACTGACAAAACGTAGAGTGGAAATACTTACAAAAGGTAATTTAGAAGGAAAATACTCACAAATCCTAGAGTGGAAATACTTACAAAAAGATCATTTAGAAGGAAAATACTCACAAAACGTAGAGTGGAAATACTAACAAAAAGATAATTTAGAAGGAAAATACTCACAAATCGTAGAGTGGAAATACTTACAAAAGGCAATTTAGAAGGAAAATACTCACAAAAAGTAGAGTGGAAATACTTACAAAAGGCAATATAGAAGGAAAATACTCACAAAACTTAGAGTGGAAATACTTACAAAAAGATAATTTAGAAAGAAAATACTCACAAAACGTAGAGTGGAAATACTTACAAAAAGATAATTTAGAAGGAAAATACTCACAAATCGTAGAGTGGAAATACTTACAAAAGGCAATTTAGAAGGAAAATACTAACAAAATGTAGAGTGGAAATACTTACAAAAGGTAATTTAGAAGGAAAATACTCACAAAACGTAGAGTGGAAATACTTACAAAAGGCAATTTAGAAGGAAAATACTCACAAATCTTAGAGTGGAAATACTTACAAAAAGATAATTTAGAAGGAAAATACTCACAAAACGTAGAGTGGAAATACTTACAAAAAGATAATTTAGAAGTAAAATACTCACAAAACGTAGAGTGGAAATACTTACAAAAAGTTAATTTAGAAGGAAAATACTCACAAAACGTAGAGTGGAATTACTTACAAAAAGATAATTTAGAAGGAAAATACAAAACGTACAGTGGAAATACTTGCAAAAGGCAATTTAGAAGGAAAATACACACAAAACGTAGAGTGGAAATACTTACAAAAGATAATTTAGAAGGAAAATACAAAACGTACAGTGGAAATACTTGCAAAAGGCAATTTAGAAGGAAAATACTCACAAATCGTAGAGTGGAAATACTTACAAAAGGTAATTTAGAAGGAAAATACTCACAAAACGTAGAGTGGAAATTCTCACAAAAGGTAATTTAGAAGGAAAATACTCACAAAACGTAGAGTGGAAATACTTACAAAAAGATAATTTAGAAGGAAAATACTCACAAAACGTAGAGTGGAAATTCTCACAAAAGGTAATTTAGAAGGAAAATACTCACAAAACGTAGAGTGGAAATACTTACAAAAAATAATTTAGAAGGAAAATACTCACAAAACGTAGAGTGGAAATACTTACAAAAAGATAATTTAGAAGGAAAATACTCACAAAACGTAGAGTGGAAATTCTTACAAAAAGATAATTTGAAAGGAAAATACTCACAAAACGTAGAGTGGAAATACTTACAAAAAGATAATTTAGAAGGAAAATACTCACAAAACGTAGAGTGGAAATACTTGCAAAAGGCAATTTAGAAGGAAAATACTCACAAAACGTAGAGTGGAAATACTTACAAAAGGCAATTTAGAAGGAAAATACTCACAAAAAGTAGAGTGGAAATACTTACAAAAGGCAATATAGAAGGAAAATACTCACAAAACATAGAGTGGAAATACTTACAAAAAGATAATTTAGAAAGAAAATACTCACAAAACGTAGAGTGGAAATACTTACAAAAAGTTAATTTAGAAGGAAAATACTCACAAATCGTAGAGTGGAAATACTTACAAAAGGTAATTTAGAAGGAATATACTCACAAAATGTAGAGTGGAAATACTTACAAAAGGTAATTTAGAAGGAAAATACTCACAAAACGTACAGTGGAAATACTTACAAAAGGCAATTTAGAAGGAAAATACTCACAAAACGTAGAGTGGAAATACTTACAAAAGGCAATTTAGAAGGAAAATACTCACAAAAGGAAGAGTGGAAACACTTACAAAAGGCAATTTAGAAGGAAAATACTCACAAAACGTAGAGTGGAAATACTTACAAAAGGCAATTTAGAAGGAAAATACTCACAAATCGTAGAGTGGAAATACTTACAAAAGGCAATTTAGAAGGAAAATACTCACAAAACGTAGAGTGGAAATACTTACAAAAAGATAATTTAGAAGGAAAATACTCACAAAACGTAGAGTGGAAATACTTACAAAAGGCAATTTAGAAGGAAAATACTCACAAATCGTAGAGTGGAAATACTTACAAAAAGATAATTTAGAAGGAAAATACTCACAAAACGTACAGTGGAAATACTTACAAAAAGATAATTTAGAAGGAAAATACTCACAAAACGTAGAGTGGAAATACTTACAAAAAGTTAATTTAGAAGGAAAATACTCACAAAACGTAGAGTGGAAATACTCACAAAAAGATAATTTAGAAGGAAAATACAAAACGTACAGTGGAAATACTAGCAAAAGGCAATTTAGAAGGAAAATACTCACAAATCGTAGAGTGGAAATAGTTACAAAAGGCAATTTAGAAGGAAAATACTCACAAAAAGTAGAGTGGAAATTCTTACAAAAGGTAATTTAGAAGGAAAATACTCACAAATCGTAGAGTGGAAATACTTACAAAAGACAATTTAGAAGGAAAATACTCACAAAAAGTAGAGTGGAAATTCTTACAAAAGGTAATTTAGAAGGAAAATACTCACAAAACGTAGAATGGAAATACGTACAAAAGGCAATTTAGAAGGAAAATACTCACAAAAAGTAGAGTGGAAATTCTTACAAAAGGTAATTTAGAAGGAAAATACTCACAAAACGTAGAGTGGAAATACTTACAAAAGGTAATTTAGAAGGAAAATACTCACAAAACGTAGAGTGGAAATACTTGCAAAAAGATAATTTAGAAGGAAAATACTCACAAAACGTAGAGTGGAAATACTTACAAATAGATAATTTAGAAGGAAAATACTCACAAACCCTGGAGTGGAAATACTTACAAAAAGATCATTTAGAAGGAAAATACTCACAAAACCTAGAGTGGAAATACTTACTAAAGGATAATTTAGAAGGAAAATACTCACAAAACGTAGAGTGGAAATACTTACAAAAAGATAAATTAGAAGGAAAATACTCAAAAATCGTAGAGTGGAAATACTTACAAAAGGCAATTTAGAAGGAAAATACTCACAAAAAGTAGAGTGGAAATACTTACAAAAGGCAATATAGAAGGAAAATACTCACAAAACATAGAGTGGAAATACTTACAAAAAGATAATTTAGAAAGAAAATACTCACAAAACGTAGAGTGGAAATACTTACAAAAAGATAATTTAGAAGGAAAATACTCACAAATCGTAGAGTGGAAATACTTACAAAAGGCAATTTAGAAGGAAAATACTCACAAAAGGAAGAGTGGAAACACTTACAAAAGGCAATTTAGAAGGAAAATACTCACAAAACGTAGAGTGGAAATACTTACAAAAAGATAATTTAGAAGGAAAATACTCACAAAACGTAGATTGGAAATACTTACAAAAAGATAATTTAGAAGGAAAATACTCACAAATCGTAGAGTGGAAATACTTACAAAAAGATAATTTAGAAGGAAAATACTCACAAAACGTAGAATGGAAATACTTACAAAAAGATAATTTAGAAGGAAAATACAAAACGTACAGTGGAAATACTTGCAAAAGGCAATTTAGAAGGAAAATACTCACATATCGTAGAGTGGAAATACTTACAAAAGGTAATTTAGAAGGAAAATACTCACAAAACGTAGAGTGGAAATACTTACAAAAGAGAATTTAGAAGGAAAATACTCACAAAAAGTAGAGTGGAAATTCTCACAAAAGGTAATTTAGAAGGAAAATACTCACAAAACGTAGAGTGGAAATACTTACAAAAAGATAATTTAGAAGGAATATACTCACAAAACGTAGAATGGAAATACTTACAAAAAGATAATTTAGAAGGAAAATACTCACAAAACGTAGAGTGGAAATTCTTACAAAAAGATAATTTTGTAGGAAAATACTCACAAAACGTAGAGTGGAAATACTTACAAAAAGATAATTTAGAAGGAAAATACTCACAAAACGTAGAGTGGAAATACTTACAAAAAGATAATTTAGAAGGAAAATACTCACAAAACGTAGAGTGGAAATTCTTACAAAAAGATAATTTAGAAGGATAATACTCACAAAACGTAGAGTGGAAATACTTACAAAAAGATAATTTAGAAGGAAAATACTCACAAAACCTAGAGTGGAAATACATGCAAAAGGCAATTTAGAAGGAGAATACTCACAAAACATAGAGTGGAAATACTTACAAAAGGCAATTTAGAAGGAAAATACTCACAAAAGGTAGAGTGGAAATACTTACAAAAGGCAATATAGAAGGAAAATACTCACAAAACATAGAGTGGAAATACTTAAAAAAGGTAATTTAGAAGGAAAATACTCACAAAACGTAGAGTGGAAATACTTACAAATGGCAATTTAGAAGGAAAATACTCACAAAACGTAGAGTGGAAATACTTACAAAAGGCAATTTAGAAGGAAAATACTCACAAAACGTAGAGTGGAAATACTTACAAAAGGCAATTTAGAAGGAAAATACTCACAAAACGTAGAGTGGAAATACTTACAAAAGGCAATTTAGAAGGAAAATACTCACAAAACGTAGAGTGGAAATACTTACAGAAGGCAATTTAGAAGGAAAATACTCACAAAACGTAGAGTGGAAATACTTACAAAAGGCAATTTAGAAGGAAAATACTCACAAAACGTAGAGTGGAAATACTTACAAAAGGCAATTTAGAAGGAAAATACTCACAAAACGTAGAGTGGAAATACTTACAAAAAGATAATTTAGAAGGAAAATACTCACAAAACGTAGAGTGGAAATACTTACAAAAAGATAATTTAGAAGGAAAATACTCACAAAACGTAGAGTTGACATACTCACAAAAGGAATTTAGATTGAAAAATTCTTCCAAAATGCAATGAAGATTCGAAATACTCACAAAATGCAATTGAAGTAAAAAATACTTACAAAATGCAACTGAAATTGAACATACTTACAAAATATAATTTAGATTCTGAATACTCACAATATCTGGAAGTCCGCGATTCAAAATACTTACAAAATACGATTTAGATTGAAAATACTAACAAAACAAGATGTTCAGCAAAGAACATATAGCCTATTTTCTCCTAAATGTATGGGTATATTTATGACTCTTTGTCCTCATCCCTAACACAATCACCTCTACCACAATGTATTGTTTGTTTTCTTTTATATTGATAATTAGCCAGTAAGTGTCAAAATCAATATTGTATACTTTATGATGATTGAATAACAAAACTACTAATTTATTGTAATGCATTCACGTCCGTTAATCTCTATATTAAGCCAGCCTGCTAAGTTAAGAATCTTCGGTTTTGGGTATCTTCCCCTTTAAAAATCCACGCCGATCACAGTAGGTAGGTGCTGCGACCTATCAGTGAATTAATCTTTATGTTGTACGCCTATGCACTGCCATCGTAATGTACTACGATGGCAGTGGCCTAAGAGTGTTGAATGAGTAGACAGTTTAAAGTAGCCAAGAGGGAGGCGATCCAGCTGGCAGTGTTTAAAGGTAATCGGAGCGCGATCGTGGCTAATAGTTGAACTACCAGTATTACAAAATTGCCATACTTCAGGAGGCCAGGTATTTACACAGCGGTAAGTTTGGAACAATATTACCCACATAACCCACAAGAGGACAGCACCGTACAGAGGCATTAAGAAGGCTGTGGTTAATGACAAGGTGTATCTAGTTCTTCTATTCTCCTTTTCCTAATGTCTTCTGTTTATTTGCGATGCTGGGGCTGTGATTTTACTAATAAACGAGTGTATACATTAGCCTCTCCTTTGAGCTAAATGACATTTTATTCAGTATCTGTGGAAAGAGCTCGTGCACATCATTTGTAAAAGAATTCAAGAAAAAAAAAGTTAACTGCAGCATTACTCGATCCCCAGTCGACTGCGTGATAGACTAACACCCTAGCCCAGAGCTAATCCTATCCTTAACAACATGATGTTCTTAACTGACATTAGATACAACCTGTTGGCAATTAATGACTTTAAATAAACGATTTCTTCACAGCAGTACATCGTCATTAAAGATAATTTCATACAAAGTTTATATTATTGTATCAGTAGGGTATATCACATACAACATACTAGAACTACCGTATTGAAATATAAGACAGGCACATGAGGACAGCTGCCATCTTGTCGTGTGACACAGACAGCTCAGCTCTTTTAAGCCACTCATACAGTATAATATTATAATATTAAATTATAATAAATAACGGATCACGACCTTCAGGATAGCTTAAACCACCCTACGCTCGATAATCGGAATTGGTGGGTCTTAAGCCATTGATTAAAATGGTTGAATAATTCACACGGCCGCCATACTGAAATGGTACGGCCAATGACCTTGAATGTTGGATGAAAGACGCGTCCTGTATAAAGGTATGTTGTCACCAAATTTGGTAGAGATCGGATGATTAGTTTAGCCGTAATTTGATTTTACGTTTTGAACGTTTGAGTGGCCGCCATTCTGTTTTGGTAAAGATGGCGGCGATATAAAGTATGACACTGAGGTGCCCCTTGCTAATGCTACCTCTGTACCAAATTTCGTTCAATTCGGTTTCACCGTGTTCGAATTGATAGGGGGGGGACAGACATTCAGAGTGCACACACTCACACACACACACACACACACACACAGAGACTCACACACACACATACACACACACAGACAGACACACTTTTTTCGCCCTGTAGTGATCTCATAAGTCTACTTTCATTTTTTGCAAAAATCGAAAATAGGCTAATGAGGTTGAGATTCAACCTAGGGCTCGGATACCCTAATCCCGTCAGGGTCAGAAGAGAACAATTGACCAAGAGAGGTCGACAGGAAAGAAGACGGAGAGGAGCCCGGCACAAGTTAGTGGAAGCAATGCCGGACTCAGCTGGGGTCCCGTGGTCGCCAACCCACGACCCACTAGATGTGAGCACCTGGAGGGGAGGGGTGTTCAGTAATAAGACACAACGAGAAATGGCAATTGGTTCAGGCATATATCAGAATTTTTTCGTGCACATTTTAATTTAGAAATGGAAGATTATTATAATGCCCTGTCTAATAAATAGAAGACCAAGTACTGTACTAATGCCAGGATTAAGCGGACTATGATTGTATAAAGTACAAATAAACGTACGTAACGTATGTGCTTGCTCTCGAACAGTTTGCCCATATGCAATGCAATTACAATACGGACAAAAACACATGCCCAGAAATAGCTCGCACATGTGGAGATGAATATCACCTGGTGCTAACGATCATTGGGATTTCCCAACACAGGCGGCCCGGAAAGCAAGGTGAGAGCCAAAAGGTGTATCGGCTTTTAGATTTAAAATGGCCTCTGATGCCAATCTTCCAATATCCATGAAGATAATCTCAATTATATATCAAGAGAGGTTAACAGATGTTATTACCGACAGCAAGGAGTAACACGGAGAGGCCCTAACGGCACCGAAGTGAAGCCAGAAGTTATTCCTTCACATATGCTCAAAACATTGCGGTAGTGTTATAAGAAAAGCATGTAATGGTGTGACGTACGTACTTAAAAGTGGTGATATTTCGCGTGTTGGACGAAATGTCGACGTGTGGGGCATATGTTTGCACAAACAGAACTCCCACCAGCCAAAGTAATGTCATTTCACAAGTAAATGTACATTATTTGCCATTTATTGTGTTAAGTTTTGATCCTTAGAGTAGCCACCTTACGGTACTGTTCTAGTATCATTCGTTAAATGTTCAAATATTGGCATATGTGTCCACCAATATAAGTATTTTGATTCCTAAGAATTAATTACGGATATTTTCCATCGTTTCTTACTGGAAATAGTTTCTGCTTGTCGATTAATGAACGGTATTACTGTAATCTAATTACCCCAATCTATTTTTAGGGTGTTAATCTGAAACCTCAGCCTAGACCTTGTTTAGTTTTTTAATAGAACTGAACTGGCCTATTTCTTTTAAAACATCGTCCAATAAAAACAATAACGCCACCACCCAATTAGTTCACATGCCTTAATATTTAAAATTTATTTAATTTATTTAATACACATTCGTGAATATAATGGCAGACTACTGGTATCTCGGTAATTATTCGCCTAGTATTGTGACTGCCGTAGGCCTACACTTCACGCTAGCCAGCAAAGATCAACAAATATTCCTTGATTTCCATCATACTTAAATCCCACTAATAAATACGTCTACGGTCGTAGGCTGCATTTTCCACTCGAGCCGGGCAAGTATGGGGGCGTGGTCAGTGCTTCATCCCTCCGCATGCTATAGCGCTGGCAGGGCGTCTCCTTATTACTCTTTGACCGACAGAGGTAGCTACGCCCACTAATGCGCAGCACTAGGTCATGTGGCCAAGCTATCTGCAGCTCGGTAGACGTAGATTCATGTCCCACCATCGGCCATCCTTGAAATAGTTATCAGCAGTTTCCCCTCTTTCAACTCCAGGCAAATTCTGGGATGGTACCTTCAAATTGACCACTACCGCTTCTCTCCATCGCCTTGCCGAGTTTCGTTAATATAATCTTTCGTAAACCATGAAAGTGCTTCTCAATCTAAAATATAAATATATCTTACGAAATTCTTAAATATATATCCGTACCACGCTGCCTGTTTAATAATATTTGGATTTACGTTAGTTTTTTTCTATTTTTGATGTTAACAATTTGATTTTTTAAACTCAGCAATTTTTCTAGGTTTGTGCCGTGTCTTGTGTGAGGTTTCGCCTAGGACACCAAGCTGGCTCATCGGCGGGCTCTTGGTGTCCCCGCCCAGACCCCCACAGGAGTAGCGAACAGCGCGCTACCACCCATTTTACGAAGCGCACCTGTGCCTCTTTACTGCGAGAACTAAAAGCTCAAGCAGCCATAACCTCCCTATGAAGGCCTTCAAAAAGATGGTATATTGGCTTTCACGGTCAGTGAATTAAAACTCAGCAAATATTTTAGGTTTGTGCCGTGTCTTGTGTCGGGTTTCACCTAGGACACCAAGTTGGCTCATCAGCGGGCTCTAGGTGTCCCCGCCTGGCCCCCACATTAGTAACAAACTCCGCGCTACCTCCCTTTCTATGAAGCACGCCTCCGCCTCTTCACTGCGAGAACTAAATGCCCAAGCAGCCATAACCTCCCTAAGAAGTCCTCCAAAAAGATGGTATAATGACTTTCACGGTCAGTGATTTTGTGCCATGTCTTGTGTGGGGTTTCGCCTAAGACACCAAGCTGGATCATCAGCGGGCTCTTGATGCCCCAAGCATTAATCTTGCAATCATGAGCCAAGGAACCTCCTCTTAACGTGGAATCCGAACCACAGGACATGACATTTCACTTTGAAAATCTCACATACATTGACCGGGAATCGAACCCAGTCCACCGTGGTGAGAGGACAACAGCTTGACTGCTACGCCACCACGCCCCTAATAATCTATGAAGGTGTAGCTATTATTGCTGTGTTACACTTAAGTAGTAAGCCCTAAAATTACTGTAGTTGGAAACCACTAATAACCACTTCCAAGATGCTGAGGTAAGAATCGATCCCGGTTCTTCTCAGATTTACCACACGAGGCTCAGTGTACCCTGTTCTAGGCCAGACCAGAATAAAACTTCTTGGCAAAGCTGGAAATCGAACCTGGGGTTCCGCGGTGGTTGCCACGAATTCTAGTCACTGCGCAACGAGGCGGACATTTCTCATATATAGTGATACAAATTGACGGCTTTGGTGGCGTAGTGGGTAGCATGCTGAAGTGCTATGTCCAAGATCGTGGGTTGAAACCTGGCCAAAGTCTTCAGATTTTTAATAGCGTTAAAAATCCCTCATTATGCCGTCCTCCGGAGGGGAAGTTAATCCGGCGGTCCCATGTCATAGATTTATGGCATGTAAAGGAACTTTCCACTAATTAAACTTGTGTGAAGCTAAATTTGCAGGTTAGATTTCATTGAAACGCTCTATCAAAATTCCAACATTCACCACTTGGTGCCAGTAACATATGGTAGCGAAAGTTGGAACTACTTGTAATTGAACGGAACTTGCAGCTCATCCCATGGGTGTCCGCTTGAAGCAGCTACAGCCTCTGGCGAGCCGATCATGTCCTCGGACATTTCCGGCACTAAAAGCCATACGCTAAATAATAATAATAATAATAATAATAATAATAATAATAATAATAATAATAATAATAATAATAATAATAAATGGCATGTAAATGAACCTACCACTATAATATTAGTAGTTTGCAGCTAAATTTGTAGGTTATTTGGTTAGAAGCGATCTAACCTCTATCAAGTTCCAACGTACGACACTAGGTGTCAGTGACAGTGGCATCTCTGGTAGCCAAAATTGGAACTTCTTGAAATTGAACATGATGGGGAACCTACGGACGTTCAATTAAGAATACCCCGCCATGGCCATTGACAGATATTCAAATAAAAAATTGACCAATGTGCTCCTTCACAAGGTGAAGCCATATAACTACCCAGCTGCGCAACCCTTTATAGGGTAAATTTTTTGCCTACTTTTCACATTTTTCAAAATAAGGAAAAAGTAGACTTATGGGATCGATCCGGGAAAATGTGTGTCTGTCTGTCTGTCTGTCCTTCTGTCTGTCTGTCTGTCCTTCTGTCTGTCTGTCCATCTGTCTGACTGTCTGGCTGTGTGTGTCCCTCCCCCCCCCTATCAACTCCTAAACGGCAGCAGCAATCGAAACCAAATTTAGTGTGAGTAAAGATGTATACCGAAATATCTCAAGCCAATATTTGAAAATGATGTCAGTGCTACCATCTGCTGAAAGAACGCACTCGAAATTTGAGCTCCATGTTGGATATCCTGGAAGGTATGCATGGGAGCTATTCCAAAATTGGCACACATGTAGATAATACTATTCCAGTTTAATTTCCAGGAGGAAAAACATGACAGAGTTGCCAAAATAATGTTAAGACTTCTGAGAGGTCCAATTTTAAATGCATATAACTTCTACACTATCAATTGGATTTCAACCAAATTTTGAAAGTAATATGTGTACATAAACAGATATGACTGAGAGTATTCTTAAGAGCCACCAGGGCTGCCAACTGTTGATAATTGCTCTCTCTCTCTTTTTTTAAATCCAAATACCAATATATCAGTAAGTATGCAAGCAGACAGCTTTAATCTTTGCACACGTATAATACCTGACATTTTAGATTAATTTGGAGTAACTTATATACGTCAGATCTGCCAACATGATTCTAAGCCTGCTGATAGGACCAATATTTAAATACATGTAACTTCTATACTATCAGTTGGATTTCATCCAAATTTCGTATGTGCTATGTGTAACATAACAGATATGACTATAAGTATTCTTAAGAGCAATCAGGGCTGACAACTGTTAATAAATGCTGTCTATATTTTTTACCCTAATACTCTAGATAGGGTCATATACTCTAGATTAATCATTGGCATGAATCTTAATTTTAAGAAAAGTAGGCTCTTTAGTTCGTCACGGAACTTCTTGTTAGCCTACTTTTCACATTTTGCAAAAATGAGGAAAAAGTAGACTTATGAGATCGGGCAAATGTGTATCTGTCTGTCTGTCTGTCTGTCCTTCTGTCTGTCTGTCTGTCTGTCTGGCTGGCTGTGTGTGTGTGTCCCCCCCCCTATCAACTCCTAAACGGCTGCAGCAATCCAAACAAAACTTGGTAGGAATAAAGATCTATACCTGAATATCGCACGGCTATATTTGAAAATGATGTCAGTGCTACCAACTGCTGAAAAATCGCAATTGAAATTTGAGCTCCATGTTGGATATCTTGGAAGGTATGAATGGGAGCTATTTTAAAATTCGTACGCGTATAGATAATAATATTGCAGTTTAAATTCCAGGAGGCCATACATGGCAGTGTTGCCAAAATGATTATAAGGCAGCTGATAGGTCCAATTTTTAAATGCATATAACTTCTACACTATCAATTGAAATTGAACCAAAATTCGTATGTGCTATGTGTACATAAACAGATATGACTGAGCGTATTCTTAAGAGCCACCAGGGCTGCCAACTGTTAATAAATGCTCTCAATGTTTTTATCCAAATACCCATATATCAGAAAGTATGCATGCCGACAGCATTAAACTATGCACACGTATAGTACCTGACATTCTATATTAATTTGGAGTAACTTATATATGTCAGTGCTACCAACATGATTCTAAGCCTGCTGAGAGGTCCAACTTCTATTCTATCATTTGGATTTCAACCAAATTTTGTGTGTGCTATGTGTACCAGAACAGATATGACTATGCCGATTCTTAAGAGTAACCAGGGCTGCCAACTGTTAATATGTGCTGTCCCTATTTTCGTTACCCTAATATCAATATATCAGAAAGTATGCAAGCCAATAGCCCTAAACTTTGCACACGTATAGTACCTGGCATTCTAGATGAATTTGGAGTAACTAATATACGTCAGTGCTGCCAGCATGATTCTAAGCCTGCTGATAGCTCCACTTTTAAAATGCATGTAACTTCTATACTAACTAATGGATTTCATTCAAAATTGGTACAACAATAGATCATATTATTTCAGATTATTTCTGACCAATACATGCATGACATTGTTTCCAACATGATTTTACGCGCGCTGTTAGATCCAATGTTTAACTGCATGTAACGTCCATGCTATTCATTGGACTTCAATCAAGTTTTTTATTCTGTACCTTAAGAGATGGAATTAAGAATATATTCAGTCACCAGGGCTGCCAACTGTAGTGCTCTATTAGGCTACATTATGCCAGGTATACAGTATTTCGAACTAATTAGATAATTCGATATTAGCAACTTAATTTCGTCATTATTCTAGATAGTTTCATATACTGTAGAATAATCATTGGCATGAAAAGTAGGCTATTTAGTTCGTCACGGAACTTCTTGTTTTATGTGTTTTTACATTTTAATTAATTATAATTATTATAACTAGTCGAAACCTTTCAAAACATGACGGACAATGGCAAAAATATTTACTGAAGAAACTTCTTATATAAGTAGCATTCTTTGTACGATTACTTTTTGGCACTATTGCAACTTTAAGGACGTCAAAAGATAGCACTCTAAACATTGCAACATAATGCTGGTGATGACTGAAAACTTGATGCGGTAAATAGACCAATACGTTCCAGAGTTTCTCCTTGAGCTTTATTGATTGTGATAAAGCATGCCGAGTGAATAGGAAATTGTTTCCTATTAAAAGGAAATGTACTGTACATGTAAGTGTTTTATCGGAAGGTGATAAATCAAGTCGTAGGATTTGAGCTCTCTGCTTAATATTACTGCACCTATTATATCCGAATCAAGCAATTTCTTGCAATTTCTTACAATTAATATGTTTCCATATAGGAGTTCTTGGGAAACGAAAAGATTTCTAAGAAGCATAACTATGGCTCAAACGTTCGGAGTAAGTGGAGGCGAATCACTTAATTCCAAGGAATTGAAGAATTCTATGGTAGGGAAATGAAGTAGCTGGCTTTCATCTTCAGTATCTAATCTGTTAACGCTGATATATATGTTTGAACTACTGGATATAAGTCAATGACGTTTATATTAATATCGTTACATTGTTGCAGCCTGTCAAAAATTTTATATTCCAGCAGATCAATTTTACCATCACAACAGTAAAGGCCAAAGTAACCACGCGTAGATTTTCCGCAAGAGAAATGCAATGTAGAACAATGTTTGCATTTCATCGTCAAGGACCTTACACTGTACTGCATAATATCTGGAATTGTTTCTGAAATGGTCTATTTACATTGGATTTTAAAGGTGGCTTCGTATTATTCGATAACACTAAAGTGTCCTGCATCAATGGAGCCGCTAAATATTAAATGGAAAATAATACTTCCGTTGCTGAAATCAACAGCGTAGTTAGACTCATTAATCTAAACAAATAAGCATTAAACAATTGTCTTATACAATGAAGTTCTACATGACCGTCCAGAGACTTTCATACTCAAGTTTGTTGCTGCGGAAAATGCGATGAGACTGATCGCCTATAATAAAATCCTTATAATTGTTCCTGCCAGCGAATTTTTTTACAATAGCTTGAAAACGCAGCTCAGAATGACGTTCTTCATTTTGATATAAACAGTACGAAACTGCCCTAAAACAGCAATTTCCATCACCTGTTATAAGTTATGGCTGTACATTTTGCAGGGGAACATAGAATCACTTCGCCAACTACTGGAATGAGCATAGGCCTATACTGAATACTCACTTCGGCAGTCATCCTAATGGAGGCAGTTTTAGAACTAAGTCCCGTGCATGTCAAAAATCGTATTAACACATGGAAGCCCACCCATTCTTGGCTATCACCCTGGATCCCGGGTCAATTTCCCTGCTGTGCCAAGAAATTTAATTCTGGTCTGAGGGCAAAAACAGGGCACACTCAGTATCTTGAGGTATAACTAAGAAGAGGAAGGTTCGATTCCCACCTCAAAAATCTTGGATGTGGTTTTCTGTGGTTTCCCACTTCCACTCAAGGCAAATACCGGGATGGTTCCTAACATAAGGCCTCGGCCGTCTCCTTGCCATGCCCCACCTTAATTACAAATACACACATTAATGTAGCCATTACAATAACACAGGTTAACAGAGAAAAGTTTATACATACACACCAAAGTACACGGGGCTGAGTGACCACAATGTTGGAGCCCTTCAAACGAATTTTGTTTGCCAAGTGTCTATCATGGCGAAAGCAATTGTGGACACGCGCGAGTGCCTGGAAAACTACTTTTGTCTTTAATAATTTAAGAGTATATCGACGATGCATAATTATAACTTTTAGTCTACGTCGCTACCAACTTGACCACCGAAGCATTGGGAAGAAATTGCAATATTAAAGTACATAAACAACATACACATTCAACTGTCAGTTAATGTTCTTCAACATTTCCCTTCTTTTATAACTCTATTCTAGGATACATATCGTAGAAACTTCATAGAAAATATTCCCCTCCTTTATAATTCTCATAAATAACTCTCACGTGAAAACGCGCCATGTCTTGTGTTTTAAATATATCGATGCAATGCTACTGCTATCTGTTGTCAGTTACTGGAACTGTATGGGCGAGGTACTGCCATCCTTTGTCAGTTATCGGAACTGATTGAAGATATTCAAATAGCGTTTTGGTGAGTTGTTGGCGATTTACAAAAGAAAACGCCTTGTGTTTAAATATATAGATGACAACGTAGATCGTGGAGAATTCCTTACTTTACGGGAATAATAAAATCAAAATATGTTAAGATAATATATTACCAATAGCCAGAAATAATAATTGGGAAATAAAAATACTTGTCTGAGGTGGGATTCGAACTGCTTCGACTATGCAAGAATTCATTCCGGGGCCCGCAATGTTACACCTGAGCCACCCAGACAACGGACTTCGATTGCAATATTAAGTTATCTAAACATCAAACGCACTCAAATGCCTGTTGAAGTTCTTCAATATATCGCTTCCTTTATGTATCTATTCCAGTATATATCGTCAGAACATCAGAATGCGATATTTTCCCTCTTTTTAATTCTCATAAACAGAATTACACGGAGGGTATCTTATCCGCCATTTCTCTCGTTATTATTATTATTATTCACATATCAGAAGCGTACATTGTAAATATATAACACAGTTATTATATTATCTTTGCCCAAAACTTGGCCACTTCCATTGCTCTCTGTGTTCCCCAACGAAGATCTTCTTCCGTGCAGGATGCTGGGCACAGTCGACACTCAGTCATATGCTGAACAGTGTGGTCTTCTCCACAATCACATTGAATATCATCCTGGTCAATGTAACCCAATCTTGCCATATTAACCTTTGATCTGCCTACTCTAGAGCGCAGTCTATTCAGTGACTTCCAAGTCGTCCATTCCTCGTCGTAGCCAGGAGGTAGAGTTTCAGACACATTTTCCCAACCAGGGGTAAGGTTGGTCGTAGCCCTCCACATTTGCAACCTAGCTTTTTCAGCAGTGGTTCTAAGTTCCTTTGATATTCTAAGGAAACTCTTCCTCGACTTCAGTCGTTGCGGTTGCGGTTCGTGTCCATACAGAGGATGAGTTCATTCATGCTCCACTGTCTTTCGTTCCTTGTTCGCAGCTATTTCTCTTCGAACAGGGGGGTGGTGCTATTCCTGCGAGGAGATAAAGCCATTCGACTGGAGTTGATTTCAAGCAACCGGTTATAATCCTGCAGGTATCGTTGAGAGCTACATCCACCTGTTTGGCATGTGTTGAATTATACCAAACAGGAGAAGCATACTCTGCTGCAGAATAGCATAGTGCCATTGCTGAAGTTCGGATCGTTTCAGGTTGACTACCCCACTGAGATCCTGCCAGTTTGCGTAGGAGATTGTTCCTGGAAGAAACTTTCGACTTGGAGTTCATGCAGTGCTTCTTGAAAGTAAGAGATCTGTCAAGTGTCACTCCTAGATATTTTGGAGCCTCACAGTGTTCCAGTTCGACCCCTGACCATACAATCTTTAACTTGCGAGCAGCTTCCCTATTTCTCAAATGAAAAGCACACACTTGTGTCTTTGAGGGGTTTGGCTTAAGCTGGTTTGTGTTGTAGAATCTGGAAAGATCTTTAAGGGCATTCGTGAGGGTGTTCTCCACTGATTCAAAATCTGCGCTCTGAGTGGCTAGAGCAAGGTCATCAGCATACAGGAAACTTCTGCTGTTCGGGGCTATAGGTAGGTCGTTCGTGTATATATTGAACAGGATTGGAGCCTGTACACTTCCTTGCGGGAGGCCGTTTTTCTGTAGTCTCCATCGACTACGCTGTCCTTGAAAGTCGACGAAGAACCTGCAATTTTGCAAAAGAGTGGCGATTAGCCCGGTTAGGCTAAAATCCTTGGTGAGGTTGTAGACCTTGACTAGTAGTAGCTGATGGTTGACAGTATCATACGCTGCTGATAAGTCGACAAATACCACTCCTGTCACCTTACGAGCTTCAAACCCATCTTCTATAAACTGTGTGAGATTTAGCAGTTGTCCAGTACAGCTTTTACCAGGGCGAAATCCAGATTGCTGAGGTATAAGTAAGGGGTCAATTACAGGTGATAGGCGATTTAAAATCAATCTTTCCAGCAGTTTGTAGAGGTGACATAGTAGTGCAACTGGTCTAAAATTCTTTGGATTATTTCCTTCTTTTCCAGGTTTCAGCAAAGCGATCACTCGGCTCTTCCTCCATATCTTTGGAATTTGGCTTCAGCTCACACAGTTGTTGAAAAGTTGGAGAATCCATTTCTTTGTTGTTAAGCCAAAGTGTTTAATTTGCTCGGTCCGTATATCATCCAAGCCAGCTGATTTTCCATTTTTGCTCTGTTTGATAACCTTCTCTAATTCTTCCATGCTGAATGATGATGTGAGATCATTACTCTCCTCTTGCTCTTCTCTTTGCAATTTCGTTTTTTTTTATTTGTGGGTTGCCTTCCCGTTCAGCAGTAACTGATGTGCTATTTGGTTGGCAGTGATATTATGATGTGCAGTGGTCTTAGTTGGGTCATTGCTTAGACGTCTCAGAAGTCTCCATGCTTTATGACTGTCTTTTTTCAGATCGAAGTTTTCAATAGTTTTTATCCACTGATTCCTTTTTGTCTTTCTTATAGAAGAAATGAGCTTGTTTCCTGCTTCCACAGTTGCTTCACTGAATGGATTTTCTTCAAATAAGTTGCTATATTCTACTAGTAGGGTGGCTTGATCTGATGTAAGCCCGGTAATATAAGATGTTCGACAGCCACGGGGGATAGACATCCTTGAACATCTCTTTACAGCCATGGTAAAGGTGTCATAACATTCTGGTACTGGTTCTATGGAAGATACTTCGGTGTCCAGCAATTCTGTAAACCTTGACCAGTCAGCCTTCTTAAAGTTGAATCTCCTCCGAAACGATACCTTCTGTGGTCTTATAGCAGCGAATAATTGGCACATTATTGGTCTGTGCTGTGAGTTTGGTATTGGAGAACAGACAGTACATGGCACTGGTGATGAGTGCATAGTTCTTGTAGCAGTTCTTCTTTGGCAGGTGTTATGCCTTCTATGTTAATAGAGATAATCGTTAACTGTGGCCCTGAAAAGGGCTCGAAAATGGATGTTTCTGTTGTGAGAGGATCAGCCGCCAGTGATTCAGTAGTTGACTGACGTTGCCCAGGATACGCCCGATTGTATATCATTTTCTTTGAATCACAATAAAAACACAATCTTCGGGGAGGCTCCTCTCGTGAAAGAACACCATTGTGCGCACGCGCAGTCGCCACAAATAATACAATTTTCTTTAATCATTTAAAAATACCGGTAGATCCTAACTTATATCTTCCTTTTAAAGACACTCTGCAAATGCACATGCCAAGAGCTCTCGTTAGAATGCATTACGAAGTCAATCGGTTAAGACGTTATCTCAATCTCGATGTTACAAAAATCACCTCAGTGTTTTAAATATATTGATAATGTTATTTTTTGTTTCTCTAATTTTAATGTTTAGTTATTTATTTTTAATTTTATATTTATATTCTTATAGATTTAATTTTGATATTTTTCTATTGAATTAATTAATTAACCGATTTCCAATCGATTTTACAATTATTTTTATAATTCTTTTATAGATATGTTTATTATTTTAATTTTATATTTCTTCTATTATTTCAATTAAATTTTTATGATTGTTATTTCCATATTTATATTTTATTTTTACACTCTAATTGTTAATGTTTTTAGTTTTAAATTTCATAATATTTTACCCAGCATCTTACGTAGATACGTACATAATATTTGATTTTTAGAAATCCTAGCAATTCGGCATGAAAATTCTCCAAAATTTGGCTTAATGATTCAATAATCAACATCTTTGAAAGCATAAACTGTCCTTATGACAGGTGGTTAATACAGAGTCCACTATCCCATAAATGGTTAAATCGCTCATCACTACGACGATGGGAAGCTGCAGTAATTCCAGAAATCGAAGGTTCCAAACTTTTCCACACTCACTCCAGGAAAATATCAGTATTGTACCTTATTTCAATTCCCGGGACACATACCCCATTTCCGTCCTTGCACAAAATACTACAGTCACCACACAAACACAGGTTATCAGATGAATTGTGTCCACATCCTGTTAAATTCGGCTGTATATTGGGATCAAACTGTCACCATCCCCTAAAGCTTGTTTACAACAACTCGTATAACTGTTAACTGGTATAAAATCTAGAGCCATTAATTTCTCGAATTACTGCACTGACAAACAAAAAATTAAACTGTATAAATGTAGACGATAAAGTCACATTTGATCTTTAAAACAAAAAGATTTCAACTCAGAGTTATATTTTGATGATAAAAACAACAGGAATATAAACGAAATAGCGTTCATCAGAGCAGAAAGAAAAATATAACCTCGTCATATAAATTCACTGAGGTGTAAATTGTGTCCATGCGTGTCTTCAAAATAAACCTTTTGTATTTTTTTGCCTGTGTCAGAGCAAATAATGTTCAATTATTAATGTTAGTGAAATTGTATGGGTGTCTAATATTTCGTGAGGCAAGAAAGTAATGGTTTTTATCACAACGATGTGTCCAAAAAATATTCTTATTTCAGAACGTAATCTGAACGTCAAAATAGGACAAATAAATTCAGTGTTGTGGGATTATAATCTTTTAGATCTCGAGAACAAAGAATGTATCGTTCCCCAGGATGGGTTATGCAATCTAAGAAAGCTTGTTTTTGTTGTTTTTGATACATATAGAGACTTTGTGATGATAATTGAATCGGCATATGGTAAAAGTTTCTCAGTCCGTGACTGATTCTGTGAAAACCCACACATTTCGCCTTAAAAAAATAGAGTTCAAGAAGTTAGGCTTCCAGATGAAGTAGCTTACCCACTGAAAAAAGTCGCTATAATACCTGCGAAAGAAAATGACATTAAAAACTTAATGCCATACATTCCTCATGAGTTTCTGGAGTTCTATACTGAAATTCTAGCCTGGCCTACCTCTGAAAGCAGCAATGATGACTAAGTTCAACTTAAATGACATCATTTTGTACTGATACATTGAGCATTTCTGCGTTTGTTACCTTTATATAAATATGGTACTCAGAATCTTTGATTGTCAGTAAACAAATAAAAAAAAGCACAGATATTCTGTTTTTATTTTGTGAAAACCCTGCAGTGTACTAAAAGGGTCTCAATCCACAGCTTTTAAACCTAGTTGGTAGCATGCTGAACTGCTGTGCCCAAGATAGAGGGGGTTCAAACCCGGCCGAAGTCGTCGGATTTTCTGAGAGCGTTAAAAATCCTTCAGTATGCCTTCCGTCGGAGGAGAAGTAAAGCCGGCGGTCCCATATAAAATATCTTTCCACAGACTAAACATGTGTGAAGCTAAATTGTTAGGTTAGATTTCGTCGGAACGCTCTATCAAAGTTCCAACGTTCACCACTAGTTATCTTTGATATCTGCTGGCGAAAGTAGGAACTACTTGAAATTGAATGGAACTTGTAGCTCACCCTAAGGGTGTCCGCTGGAAGCAGCTACAGACTCATGCGAGCCGAACATGTCCTCGGACACTCCTGGCACAAAAAGCCATACGATAAATAAATGAATGAATGAAAATCCACTGCCTGCTTCCAGTCTCCGACCGGGTCAGGAATGGAATGAATGAAGCCCCTATCTAGCGGCGAGGATATGAACTGTGCCGGCTGCCGAGGCCTGACGCACTCCTCTGGGGCAATGATTAAATGAATGACAGATGAAATGAAATGATAGTGGAGAGTGTTGCTGGAATGAAATTTTGACAGGGAAAACCGGAGTACCCGGAGAAAAACCTGTCTGCCTCCGTTTTGTCCAGCACAGATGTCACATGGAGTGACTGGGATTTGAACCACGGACCCAGCGGTGAGAGGCCGGCGTGCTGCCGCCTAAGCCACGGAGGCTTATACGATAAATAAATAAATAAATAAATAAATAAATAAAATAAAAATACAGTATTAACGAATGTTAAAATAGTGAAGAAAAGGGCAACGTTGAGGCACTACCTTCCAGTCAAGATAATTAATTTAAAATAGAAATAGGGTAGCTTAGACATAGTTTATTTAGTTTCTCTCAAAACTAGGTTAGTAGAGGAGCAGGGAGGGTTCTGCTTCAAATACCGTTATTTATGCAAATGAGGGGGGCGTGGCAAGGTCAATGACCTTGAGGTAGGTCATGATCAATGACCTTGAGGTAGGTCATTGACCCCCAAGGTCGCCTGGACCCCGGAAGGTAAACAAACCTTGGAGGGTCCAGGAACCGGTTTGAGGGAGTGTGGGTCGAGTGGAGGGGTGGGGGAGGGGGGGGGGGGAGGGGGAGGGAAGGGTGGGGTGGGGGACGAGGGGGGAAGGATGGAAGAGGATCTGCACGAGACCCTCCTCGACCCAGTCTCTCTGTTGGACTGAGCGCCTTCTCTGTTATGGTCTCGTGCTATATAGCTTTGCTTTGTACTTGATGAGATCCGAGTGTTGCCGAAGGTTTCCGAATCTTTGTCGGTGAATGAATCGTCAGATTTGAACGGTCAACTAGTGTGTGTGTGTGACGTCATAGCAGATTATGTGATGTGGGGTAGGTCATGGTTGGAAGTGTTCTTAATGGGAAAACATGAATGGAGATGGATGGTGGTTGTTGAAACCTGACGTGGTAGGTTGGTTAGGTGTGAATGGGTCTGAGAGACAAACAAAATGGGGTTGAAAGCGCTCAATGGTAAACAAACATCAATGGTATCTGGAGTAGTGAATGGGATTGAGAGAGAGAGGGGGAATGAACTGGTTGTTGAATGTGCTCTATGGTAAACAAACGTCAATGAATCTGGAGTAGTATTTCCTGTAAATGGTAGGGTGGGTGAGGATACAAAACGCATAGCATGTTGGGTCGGCCAGCTCGACATGAAATAAAAACAAGAAGGCGTACACCAGATCTGATTTATTAATCCATGAATTATATGTGGCATTAAAACCTAGCCACTTAACAAAAAGTTTATTGCCACGTTTTTGTACAATTTTTTCAACAAGATAATGCTTGGGATATTGCGTCCTTTGCAGTTCCTCCATGTAGAATCCTCCTTGGATTGGCTGCTTGTTGAGGTCATCAAGTAAATGAACAACTGGATTAGAAAGTTTTACCTTGCGAATACGAAATATTTCTGTGCTCCAGTTTGGTGTGTATCCTTTGGCGAAGATTGTTTTATGTCTACTGATGCGCACATAATCACCAATACGTAATCGATGACGTCGCGGATCTGCCGTTTTGATTTTGTGATGAATGAGATCCAATTGCGCAATGTTCTTGGTTACAAGGCGTGGTTTCATTCTGATAGTTCTATGTTTAGTGTTGTTGTAACGTGTCACCTTCGGTAGCTTCTTCTTCCGCTTCCTCTTCGGTCTCACTGCCTCCTTCATCTTCTTCCTCCATCATCATCATCATTTGCACGAAAAATTCCGCCATGACGCGGTCATTTGAAAAACTATAAAATAGAAAAAATGTCTATCAATGTCATTAGAATACCCAATCTAGCGGCGAGGATATAAACTGTCTTGATTTTTGTGTCAGGGTGAACCAAAGTACACAGAAGAAAACCTCCTAAGTTATGGAGGCATACTCCTTGCACTTCTCTGCATCAATGATTAAATGACAGGCAGAATGTAGGAAATAATGGGAAAAGAAGACTGGCCTCTTGCAGAAGGAGGGAATCAGAAAAGATGTGGCAAGGGCCTTGGATACTCTAATACTGTTGGAGTTGGAAGAGAACAAGAGTTGGCCAAGCGAGGTTGACAGGAAAGAAGACAGAGAGGAGCTTGACACGAGTAAGTGGAAGCAATGCTGAACTCGGCTGTCACCTCTGTAGTTGTAAAACCCGCGTTCTGCTATATGTAAGCTTTTGGAAGCTGAGTTTAAAAAATTTTTGCAATAAGAGAATAATACTGTTAATTTTGTTAACCTTAATTCAACCTTCTTGATTGCTCATGCTTCAAAGATCCTGTCCAGAATGATTTACAAGAGGATTGAAAGCCAGATAGAAACGGAGTTGGGTGAAGATCAGTTTGGTTTCAGGAGAAATGTAGGAACAAGGGAAGCTGTACTAAGTCTTAGGCTGATTTTAGAAGGTAGAATAAGGAAAGATAAGAGAACGTTCATGGCTTTTGTAGATTTAGAAAATGCTTTTGATAAAGTTGATTGGACTAAATTGTTTGACATTTTGAAATCAATTGGAATAAAGTACAGGGAAAGGAGGGTGATATACAATCTGTACAGAAACCAGACAGCAGTCATTCGAGTTGAAGGACATGAGAGCGAAGCTGGTATTCAGAAAGGTGTAAGGCAAGGCTGCAACTTATCACCCATACTTTTCAATCTTTACATTGAACAAGCAATGAAGGAAATTAGAGAAAAATGTAAAGTGGGAGTGAAGGTTCAAGGAGAAATAATTTCAACTCTGAGATTTGCTGATGACATTGTCATCTTGGCCGACAAGCCTGAGGATTTGAATGAGTTTTTGAATGGTATGGACTCCGTCTTACGGAAAGAATTCATGATAAAAATAAATAAATGTAAAACATAAATACTGGAATGCAACCGAAATAAATCTGAAACCTCTATGGAGATCAAATTGACAGGTGAAAAGCTGAAGGAAGTAGGAGACTTCTGTTACTTAGGAAGCAGAATAACCAGTGATGGACGAAGCAAAGAGGATATTAAAAGTAGGTTGGCTCAGGCAAAGAAAGCATTTCTACAAAAAAGGAATCTGCTGACATCGAATATAGATTTAGGTATTAGGAAGTCGTTTTTGAAATCCTTTGTCTGGAGCGTGGCGCTCTATGGAAGTGAAACTTGGACTATTGGTGCAACAGAAAAGAGGAGAATAGAAGCATTTGAAATGTGGTGTTACAGGAGAATGATGAAGATCAGATGGGTAGATAGGGTTACAAACAAAGAGGTATTAAGACGAGTGGGAGAGGAGAGATGTTTCTGGCGACTGCTTATGAAGAGAAGAGATAGGTTGGTAGGACACATACTAAGACACCCAGGAATAGCAAGCTTAGTTATGGAAGGAAGGGTCGAGGACAAAAACTGTAGGGGTAGACCAAGGTTAGAATATGTTAAACAGATTGCCTCCGATGTAGGGTGTTGGAGCTATGTAGAGATGAAACGATTAGCTCAGGACAGGGAGACATGGAGAGCTGCATCAAACCATTCAAAAGACTGAAGACTCAAACAACAACAATTCAACCTTTGCGGATGCCCTACACAGATCTCTCATGAAGTGAGTGAGATTTAAACCGCAGATCAGCGGTGAAAAGCTGGTATACTACTGCTGATTTACATAACAGCGCAACACTATTGTAATGTATGAGTAATTATACTGTTACAACTCTAAGATATTGAAAGCCCTTTTGACATTAGACTGGTATCAAGATTGATGATGTAGGCTATTAACTTTTATTTTTGTTAAAGCAGTATGTCTTGGCAATATAATGAAAGCCATTATATTTGACACCGGCAATAAATTTAACATGTCTCTAACCGGTAATACAATTTGCATTAAATTACAATAAATTGGTCATGTTTCTTAAGTCGAACAGAGAGAAAAAAAAAGTTGTTTGTTCCATACAATGTAGGAATGCAATACACTGTATTTTAAAATCGTCAACATGCGTGTTTATGTAACATAAAATGTAGGTATATATGATAGTATTACAAGGTTAAAATGCATCATTAGGTCATGGGAACAAGTTCCCTGCTGACTCGGTAGACGCGTGGGTTCGAACCCCACCGTCGGCCGTCCTTGAAATGGTTTTCCGTGGTGTCCCATTTTCAACACCAGGCAAATGCTGGGACGATACCTTCTGATAGGGCACGGCCGATTCCTTCCACATCCTTGCCCAGTTTCATCTTCATCCACTCCATCCCGACGCGCAGGTCGCCCACGGGCGTCGAATAGAAAGACCTGCACTCGGCCTCTGAGGAGGTCACACGACAAAAAAACTAGCTATGAAATTAAATTAAAAGTTTTGCAGGACGAGTTAATGAGTAATGAAAACTAATGGTAGGTAATGAATAATGATTGTGCAACCTCTGGAGAGGCCAAGTGCATGTCTTTCTAGTTAACACCCGTGGGCGACTTGAGCCCTATGACCTAACGCTGCGCTTTAGCGAGTGGAGCTGCTGTTATTATAGTTAATTAATATATATGAACAAGTGTTGAAGAAAGTACTACTTGCATACAATTTGCATTCTCGACTAGTACAAGTTATTACACAAAGGCTACACCCGGCTAAGTTTATAAAACCTTAACACCTATCTAAGAGTTCAAAGCTACTTGACCATTCCGGTCCCATGGTTAATTGGTTAGCGTTCTAGGCTTTGATTTAATTTTTTTAGCCTGGTATCAATTTAAAAAAAATGAATATTACTTACATGAAAATGTCCAAAGACGAATCCCAATTGATTGATCCTTCTTCATTACCATGGGTGTTCTCCTGATCAGACATAGCAGTGAATGACAATTCTTTGTAAAGTAGCAGGTTCATTTATACTAAATATAAAGGTCATCCAGTTACTGAGAAAGCGGACAAACCGGGGCGTTGCCTATGATTGTAAGGGTATATAAGCCGTGACATTATTGTTGCTAGCCAGAGAAGTCCACGAGTTGGTAGTATACACATCGCTTTGCTGCAAAGATCTTCTATCAGGTAATATTGAACACAGTACTTTTAGTTTCTCTAACTGTCGATGGTTATACAGTTAACCTTAAATATTTATCAAGTGGATAATAATATCAAATGGGTATATAAAACTATTATTGCAACTAACAGTCATTACCAGGCTTGACGTCAGTCAAAAGAGGTATTACCTTATCTCGCTCTATCCAACTGATTACTGGGACTAAGCACTGTTACGAGACTCCTCGTCTTAGCAAATAAGTTTTGTATACACATTTGATGGTTTAGTCTAGAGGTTTGGATGGGGATGCGGGACACACTACTCAAGTGGATATACGAAACTATTATTGCAACTAACAGTCATTACCAGGCTTGACGTCAGTCAAAAGAGATATTACCTTATCTCGCTCTATCCGACTGATTACTGGGACTAAGCACTGTTACGAGACTCCTCGTCTTAGCAAATAAGTTTTGTATACACATTTGATGGTTTAGTCTAGAGGTTTGAATGGGGATGCGGGACACACTACTCAAGTGGATATATAAAACTATTATTGCAACTAACAGTCATTACCAGGCTTGACGTCAGTCAAAAGAGATATTACCTTATCTCGCTCTATCCGACTGATTACTGGGACTAAGCACTGTTACGAGACTCCTCGTCTTAGCAAATAAGTTTTGTATACACATTTGATGGTTTAGTCTAGAGGTTTGGATGGGGATGCGGGACACACTACTCAAGTGGATATATGAAACTATTATTGCAACTAACAGTCATTACCAGGCTTGACGTCAGTCAAAAGAGATATTACCTTATCTCGCTCTATCCGACTGATTACTGGGACTAAGCACTGTTACGAGACTCCTCGTCTTAGCAAATAAGTTTTGTATACACATTTGATGGTTTAGTCTAGAGGTTTGGATGGGGATGCGGGACAGACTACTCAAGTGGATATATAAAACTATTATTGCAACTAACAGTCATTACCAGGCTTGACGTCAGTCAAAAGAGATATTACCTTATCTCGCTCTATCCGACTGATTACTGGGACTAAGCACTGTTACGAGACTCCTCGTCTTAGCAAATAAGTTTTGTATACACATTTGATGGTTTAGTCTAGAGGTTTGGATGGGGATGCGGGACACACTACTCAAGTGGATATATAAAACTATTATTGCAACTAACAGTCATTACCAGGTTTGACGTCAGTCAAAAGTGATATTACCTTATCTCGCTGTATCCAACTGATTATTGGAACTAAGCGCTGTTACGAGACTCCTCGTCTTAGCAAATAAGTTTTGTATACACATTTGATGGTTTAGTCTATAGATCAGGGTTTGAGTTAATGTGCTAATAAATAAAGGTGGAGGGTACCTGAACCTTTTTAATAGTTTACCTAAACACTTTATAATTAACTTTCAGAACCAATATGTCTGCAATAACAATTGCGAATTCCATTGGCAGAGCAACCGGTCTGGAGACTAAACGATTACAGGACCTGCCAGTTAACGAGTCCTATTTGGTGACAGCTGTTCGCAGGGTAAAAACGAAATATGGGGGAAGAATAGTTTGTGAACTAGAAGATTTCGCTGTCTTCTTACCTGCGAGTTTCATGGAACTCAACGACGAAGCTGTAAATGACCTCAACAAAGGAACCATCTACCTAAAATATTTGGGACTAGAAAATAAAAGATGTTTGGTAGAATTTATTGAAGAATCAAATAAAATTTAAAATTTGTTAATGTTAAAACAGAATTTGCAGAGACAATAAACTTTGTTTGTTTTCATTCTCTGCAAACTGTTCAGTGATTTGCTGTTTTTGTAGTAAATGTAATTACTGTAAGTGTCATGATGTCAGCACCAGAACTTAGTTGGCAGAACGTGGATAGTTGTTTTAATAATAAGTTATGTAGCTTTAAAATTAATAATGATGCTAAATTTTTAGACCCAAATGAATTTTTAAACGCTAGCTACAACATTTTTCAAAATAAAATGCAAGACTGTTTAAGAGAACATGTAGCGTTAAAGATTAACGCTGAGTTATTATGTGATTTTGTTATTTTAAAACAAGGTGAGGAAATAACCAAACCGATTTATTTACATACGAAAATGTGTGAATTGTACCGCACTGATAATATACACAGTTGGTATAGTAAAAACATTGTCGATAAGCTCATGACGCGCTTTGCCGAGTTTCAAGAATTGGAAAGTGGCAAATCGCTGGAAGCTATCAACCATTTTAAAATTAATGTATGCACCTTTGATCCCATGAACAGTGGTTCAGCTCATGTTAATTTACCTAAACAGTTGGAAAAACATCACGCAGTCATCAATGTGGATAATAATGACGTTTTTTGCTTTGTTTGGTCCTTGGCAGCTGGGTTAAGTCCTGCAACTTAAAAATGTTCACAGAATGGGAAAATATCACCAGAAATTTATGGAATTAATGATCAGTCTAAATTTAGCAGACATAGAATTCCCAATGGACCTCAACGCCATTTCTCGTTTTGAATCTAAAAATCCGCTTTACTCCATTAATGTATACGGAGTTGAAGGGGACAAAGTTATTGGTCCATTGTATGTGACAAAGGGAAAAAAAGAAAAGCATTTTAATTTACTGTACATTGAAGGGGAATTGTGCAACCATTATTGTTATATCAAATATCTTTCTAGACTAGTTCGTTCACAAGTTACAAAAAAAAAAAAAAAAATAGGGTATATATACGTGATCGCTGTTTGCAATATTTTACTAGCAATCAAAAGTTGGCAGCACATACTATTGATTGCATCACACAACCAGCGGTAAAAATTACATTTCCAGAAAAGGATAAAGCCAGTATGAAATTTCAAAATGTGTCTCGTCAAGAACCGCTTCCATTTACAGTATATGCAGATTTTGAATGTTTAACCACACCCATTGACACATGTAAACCAGATCCGACACGTCCGTACACTCAACAAGTACAGCAACATGTGCCATTCAGTTGTGCCCTAAACGTGATTTGTTCATACGACCCTTCATTTTCATACTTCAAATCTTATCGCGATGCAGATGCTGCTGCTTGGTTTTTAAATGAATTGGACGCCTTGGCAGATCGGGTGTACAATATCCTGCATAATCCAATTCCGCTTCAAATGTCGGACGCAGACGAGGCGGTTTTTGCAACAGCAACCACTTGTCACATTTGTCAAAAACCAATAGCACCTTGTGACACGCCAGTGAGAGACCATAATCGGTACACTGGAAAATTTAGAGGAGCGGCTCATAGTGTATGTAATTTGGCGTATAAAAGAGCACGCTATATTTCTTGTTTCTTACACAACATGTCTCGGTATGACAGCCATTTAATTATTAAGGAATTTGCTAACCTTGAAAACCAAAAGTTTAATTTAATTCCACAAAATCATGAAAATTTTATTTCGTTTTCGAAATGGCGAAATGGAATCAGTATACGATTTTTAGATTCGTATAGATTCCTCGCATCGTCATTGGATGCGCTTGTTCAAGGGCTTCACCCAAACAATTTGCATTTTGTACGTCAACACTTTACTGATGCCAAACAATTTGAATTATGCATTCGAAAAGGGGTGTTTCCCTATAATTATGTAAACAATTGGGCATGTTTACAGGAAACTGCACTCCCTTCAAAGGACAAATTTTACAATGACTTAACAAAAAGTCCTATTTCTGAAGAAGACTATTTACACGCTCAAAAAGTATGGAACGTGTTCAAGATATCAACTTTGGGCGAGTATGCTGATTTATACCTCAAAATTGATACACTACTTTTGACAGACGTGTTTGAACACTTTCGCAAACTGTGTCTTGAAATCTACAATCTAGATCCAGCCCATTACTACACCCTTGCCGGATATAGTTGGGACTGTATGTTGAAGGTGACTGACATAGAACTGGAACTATTAACAGACATCGACATGTTACTCTTTTTTGAACGCGGAATACGTGGTGGTCTTGTTTCGCTTGTGCAAAAGCACGCCAAAGCAAATAATCCATATATGGATACATACAAACCAAACCAACCTACAACATACCTCACCTACCTAGATTGTAACAATTTATACGGATATGCTATGGAAAAACCTCTTCCATATCAAAATTTTCGATGGCTGACTTCAGATGAAGTTTCAAATTTTAATTTAAAAGATGTGTTGAGCAATGACACGCGTGGCTACGTTCTAGAGGTCGACTTATTATATCCCTGTGAGATACACAATGATCATTCTGATCTACCATTTTGTGTTGAAAAATTACAACCTCCCAGTTCACGTTCCAACAATAAAAAGTTGATGGCAACGTTAAATTCAAAAAATCGGTACGTCATACACATTGAAAATTTAATGCAATGTTTGAAACATGGTTTGAAACTGCAATCCATTCACCGCATTATTTGCTTTGACCAAAAACCATGGTTACAACCGTACATGCAATTGAATACTCATCATCGGCAACACGCCAAGACCACATTTGAATCAAATTTTTATAAATTAATGAACAATGCGTGCTACGGTAAATCAATGGAAAATATTCGAAAGCATAGAACTATTCATTTGGTAAACCACTGGGACGGTCGATATGGCGCACGTTAATATATAGCTATGCCTAATTTCCATTCTGTACGAGTTATTGAAACTGATTTAGTAACCAATGAATTGTCAAAGACAGAAATCATGTATAACAAACCAATTTACTTGGGAATGGTAATACTTGACTTTTCAAAATTTGTAATGTATCAATTTCATTATGAGTTTGCCAAACAAAAGTTTGGAGATGTAAAATTACTGTATATGGATACAGACAGTCTTATTTATCAAACCAATAAGATAGATGTTTACTCAGTGATGAGAGAACATACAAATTACTTTGATACCTCAAACTATGAGGTTAACAATATGTTTGGCATAATTCCCATGAATAAAAAAAATAGGTCTATTTAAGGATGAGTGCGCCGGTGATGTTATGACAGAATTTGTGGCTTTGGCGCCGAAAATGTACGCATTTTCAACACAAAAGAATAAAGGTCAATGCAAAGCGAAGGGTGTTCTTCGTAGCGTCACACAATTCCTCAATGTTGAGGAATATCGTTGTGTACTCTACGCAAACACCTCTCGCTTATACCAGCAAACACGCATTCTTTCAAAGAACCATAATATTTTTACAGTAAATCAAAATAAAACATCGCTGACAACATATGACGATAAACGTCTGTGGGATGGTGTAAATAGCTTGCCTTTTGGACATTTCCACACCTTGTAAAAAAGAACACACTTTCATTTTCAATTCTTTTTATTAAAATTGTATGTTTTTTACAAGAAGAAAACTAAACCATATTTTGTGTATACTATGAACTGGTGGACTGACTCTCAAAGAAATACTTAACAATATTTGATTCATGTTTATTACTTTGTCCTTTTCCTCACTAATCCACCACCAATCATTAGCTTTGACTTCATCGCTCCTGCTACAATCAAGGCTGCAATCGTCTCACCAATAGAAGCAGTAGATGACATCACACGCTGCATGGCCCTTCTTAGAAGAATGCGGTCTGCAACTCGACGTACTTCTGCATTCTTGTCGCTGTAAGCAATGTCATGATCTCTACACGCAGCATCCAATTTATTGATTCCAGAATTACCTTGTGCTAGACGTTGGTTTAGTTTAGTCCCAGGTCCACAAAATTGATAGCCGGGAATATGCAGTTCAATGGGAAGTACATCAATGGCCTTGTTAACTAGACCATGACCAGCAAAGGTCCGATATATCTTTTTCAAGCGTTGTCTTACTTTTTGGTGCTGGCGATACTGCCGCTGCTGTCTCTTCTTCCTCTCTTCATCGCAACCATGGAATGATGAAGCAAAGTCTTTACAGGACGGTATATTGTATGGCCGTGGTACAATTTGATGAGCTGACACGTTCCACACTGTCTAATGGATGGCATTTTAGTAATAGACACTTGCTGGTGATGACTAAAGTCAGTGCATGGTTGTAGTTCACGCAGACCAGGATCTCTGCTCCATTCACTAGGTACACTGTGCCAAATATTTTTCACCGCGTTTGAAGCAACATAAAAAAGGAACGCCTTGGGCAAAGCGTTCAATTCCTCATCTGTGAAACTGTCAAGCTTTTTTTTACAGGCAAAAAACTTGACAATAGCTCGCTCTGTGGGGTTTGAGTCCAAACCTTCAATTGCTGCCATATTACTACACGTCCACACTAATCACTGGTATGTCTCACACTGAAGCTGACGTTACAACGCTTTGCACTCAACATGCAAGTTTTGACATGCTCTGCGAGCTAGCCAATCAAAAAGCTTCCAAACATTTTGAAGTGTTTTATTTTGTAGAGGTTCATCAGGCACGGACAGGTTGTACAGTGCAGGACATCCCAGATCATGAAGGTCAACAAGTTGACATGTTGAATTAACATACTGACGCAACCATTCCTTTTTTTCACTTCCCTTTACAAATACAAGGTCAGCACCAAACAAGTGAGCTTTCAGAACAAGTGATAGATGCTGGTAAGGAATGTCGCCTTCTTTCCAGACTAGTCCCAAATTGCGTTGCAACCACTCTGTTTGTCTTCTGTCCTCGTCTGACTGCAAATGCAATGGAAACGGTGGTTCAAAGACAAAACTGGTTACTCTTGGTGCCCACATGGTTGTGCAGTCAATAATTCCTACTTCTTTAAATACAAACTTGTTTCCGTTCACCTTGAAACCCTGCACGTCGACAATCAATGTTTTCGGCATGGCGACGGATATCACACCTTCCACCACCGCTGCTTCTTAACAACTAACTGATTGGATAGGAGCGGGAAAATAATATACACACAAAGAATCAATTACACAATTTTATTCATAAAGTTATCAGTACATCGCTTACAATTTTTTATCATAGGATTTGGACCATCCCAATCACAGTGAGAATCTCCTCGATGAATAAAGTGTCTACGACAAGGACGGCAGGCTGCAACATCCGCCGACATACGGAGGTGTAATGGTAGCTTATCCCAATTAAGGTCAATGTCGTGTGCACCGTACGCGGTCAGAAATCCAGCTGGTAAATAGGCAATCAGATGCTGCGGCATTTCACGAAGAAATTGTGCTTTATGGTAGGCGCGTATTGCTAAACTCACCAGGGTGCGATAAATCTCAAATGCTGCATCAGCGTCTCGACTTGTTGAGCAACGATCGCATTTGCAGTCCATGCAATCTACCCGCTCTCCAACATAACAAGATGAAGCTTTGGCAACACCATCGTCCACATTATTTGTTTGATTAGCGATGGGCTTGTTGTTGTAGCCCCTGTCATGAATACCAAACGTAGACATGAATCCATCTGGTAAATAGTGAACCAGATGCGGCGGCATTCTAAGCACAGTATGATTCTTGTGATAGGCAGTTATAGCTTCACTCACTAGGGCGCGATAAATGGTAAACCTTGAATCTTCATCTGAACCTGGTGAATCACTTTCACATTTGCAGACCCACGTCGCAGAGGGGGTTGTGACTTCATCGTAGCTTTCCATGACTGTGAAGGGCAATGGAGGAAGACATGCTATTTATACTCTGGTCACCATATTGGACAGCGGTTGATAAAACACTTGCGCCTCGTGAACAATAAGGCAATAGGCTGTTGTTTTTTCTGGAATAACTGTCGATGTTTCAAATTCTAGTCTGATATCAATAGTTGTTTCCTTCATCGACTCCTCCAAATACGAACAGTCCATCACCACCAGAGGCGCCTTGGACTTGAAGTCTTGTGGTGATAATAGCGGACATGCCTCTTTCTGATAATAGGAAGACTGAAAGTTTACAAACATGTCATAGAGCTTACCATATTTGTTCTTGTTAAAGTTTAAATCCATTCCCTCATAGGGAAAGGTAACTCCGTTCAAAAAGAGTCGTATATTTCGTAATTGGATGTGGTCAAATTTTGATGCATCTTTATTCTGTTGATATTTGCGATCTGTTTGAAATCCAACCAGGACATAGAGGGGACGCTCTGTATACCGTGAGGTTTTTATAGACCAAGTATGTGTATCGGAGAGTGGTAATACCGGGTATTCATGCAGCTCCCAGCTTCTAAATTGAATGGGTAAAGCTGTATCCTTCTCCACAATCTTGAGCAGACTCAATTTTTTCTGATCTGATAGAGTAACGTGCGGTACTTTCCATAGAATTCGTTGCAGTAGAATTTTTGTATCTATTGGCGCTGTATCAGCTCCCTTTAGCGCATTATAATCACTCCTGTCTCGTACAAGAATCAGATCCTGTCTTGCGTTCACAACAATGCGCTTATGATCCTCTGCAAAGCCTAGTATTAATTTTAGAGGTAAATGTCCAGTAAATGTACCATCATCGTTAATCATCCAGTCGTTGGTTGAGTTGGGACACCAACCAGCCATACAAAAAGCTTTACTCTCTTCGCTTCCGTACGAGGGATAAAGTTTCATGACACTTGTTATGCCAACATTTCGAGTAGTATCCACTTCAATACCGTTGATCACGTAGCGAACCTCAGAAAACAAAAAGGCCAAAGCATTGTTGGCCAACTTTGACGTTGTTGGAATGGTACCATCCAATTTGGTGAGTTGCCCTTCAATCTGGATGTAACTTTCATGTGGAAGCGTGTAGATATCTTGTTGGTTAATAGTAATTCGAATCTCATCATTATTATTTAGTCCCTGAGTATACGGTTGGTAGGAATGGTGTTCAATTCTTACAATACCCTCCTGAACTTCGACAGGGTTTGTCACGTCTAGAATCGAATTCATGACGTAAGATGTAACCAAGTTGTTGTAGGATCTGCTTGTTGACACGTGTTAACCTGTACACGCGTTGAGCGCAAATAACACCTGCTCTTGACAGCGTTACCGCTTTATACACTTGTTTCATGCTGGCTTCAAATACAGTTTGTAGGTCACAGGTGTATGAGGGTCTAACCGAATGAGACGTTGGTTTCTATTCACCAGTCTTAAGGTAATATTCCTGATGTTGGTCACACTCACAGGATGATAGAGCACCACCGACGGGTTTTCGCGGATGATGTAACCACCAGGTGAAGTAACAATAAAATCATAAAGCGAATGCGAGGGATCTTGATTGGTGTAGACGTCTGTAATAATATTACACGTGACAGATACGTGATGATCTTCATTTATTTTCACCGGTTGGTCAGACTTGTGTATCACGTTTGGTACTAACACTTGTGGTGAATAGCCTAACAATGACCCAATCGAATCTGGTTGAGATTTAAAATCAATCCTAAAAGAAGAAAGAATACTGCAGCGATGTGTCACGTTGTTGGCTATGAGTTCAAACTTGCGTGTCCCGTCAAGAAATGCTTTTAGACTAAATTCCTTGGTGAGAGTTGTGTAGATGTGATCGTGAATATCATCTACGGTGTAGCTGCCAGACGGTAGAGTTAACACATAGTCATCGTAGTAGAACTTATCATTGACGTCTTCAATTATGTTGCAGATTCTATTATAGCCTTCAAACGAAACAAGTCCCAGCACGTAGGGTCGTCGTCCCAATTCAATAGGAGGATAAAAGTCAACAGTTACTTCCGCACCTTGTCCGTGCACTGTAAACGTTCTACTTTCTGTTGTCATAATGACCACGTCACCCGCCGTGCTCGGTCTTATATAGAAAAGTCAAACATAGACGACCGCACTGTTGCGTGTTAAAATTTTGCACTCGTTTCACATTATAGTGTATTGTTGCACTGCTTCCAAAATAGCGAACAAGCTCTGTCGGAGGAGGAAGATTTCCAAAACTGTCAAAGTACCACACGGTTCGCCCATGCTTTATGTAGGCCACATAATGCGTTCCCGGTCCATGACTGTCATCCAAATTGACAACTGCACTTTCATGGCTCCGTGGTCGAGACGGTAGTTGGTTGCGCATAAACACACCTCGAAAGTGGGAGATCTTAAGCTGTTTTGCATACCTTATAACTTCCTCATGCGTCATGGCTCGTCGTGGCAGTGCATCGATTAACCGTTTTTTGGCGACATGTAAATGCCGAGTCCTTTCTTGTAGGGTGCTAGCTTCATGTTCACACCTTTGCCGCGCAGTGCTATGGCCTCCATAGTTTTATTATGCCTTTCACTTTCCTTCAACTGTTGCTTCGCCTCCTCAACAGCTTTCACCGTTCGTGCTACCGCACTTGCTCCTCCAAGAAGTGAACCCAGGGCTGCTAGTCCAGCAAACAGTGCAGGCAAAAATCCACCACGTTTCGGCACAGGAATAACTCGGGCACTTTTTCTAAAACGTAGTTTACTTTTGGGATTCGCATGCAATCGTGCTGCTCGGAGTGCTTTCTTAATAGCCAACTCACTATTTGTTTCTCCGCGCGAAGCTTGACGTGCCGCATGAAGAATAGCTTTAAAACCTCCCTTTCTTGACAACTTCTTCCTCTTCTTCACCACATATCTCTGTTTCACCATCGCGACCAAAGAACAAGACAACCTCACACCGCAAAGTATTGAACACAACTAACGCTCCTCAGGAAGGGAACCTGTAGTTATTTATTCAATGGTGGCTGTATATTCAAGTTCTATATACAGAGGAAAATCGTTCATCGTTTTCCCCGCCTCTTTTTCTTCAGACGAGAGTTTCAAATGAAAGAATAATTTGTCTCCGGCTTTCACCGGTTGATCAATAAGTGGTTGAACACTACCGTTTAATCGTACCTCTAAATGTTTCAAATCTGGTGCATACTCAATTACACGAATGGCACCATCATACATTAAACGGTAATTGTCATACCCCGAACGTAGTATGTAGGCGAGGTTATTGGGATCTTTTACCGGTTGTTGGTTTACAATGTGAAGCAGAAATATAGAGGGTATTGATTTAATAAAAAGCGATAACCGTTGTTCCAAAAATCGTTTGGTCATCACGTCGTGAGGTTGCACAGGATCAGCAACTTCGGCTATTCGTCTTCGCTTCATCTGTAGAGCGTTCTCCTTAATTTCCCACACCTTTTCCATTTCAGAGTTTAAAAACCGTTTTGTACAAACATCTTGATCATCTTCAGGATCGGCCACATGCACAAGGCGTGCATTATTTGCTGTATAGCCCTTTGCAGTTAGGGTGGGCACAATACTGAGCACCTGTTTCACCTTGTTATCTACATAGTCCTTTCGAGCAGCGTCCGTGTTGTTTGTTGGAAGAGCCAGCTGAGTGATTCGACGTTGGTGTACGTCATAGTCCTTTGCTTCTGTTAACACCACAGCATTGGTTAACACATAGGCTTTGGTGCACACATCTTGATCGTTCACAGGATCTGCAACGCCTGTAATACGTTTATTCTGAGCCTCATAATCTCCTTTGATACGTCGTAATCGGTAATAATCTACATACTTTTTTGAACATGCGTCCGAGGGTAATACGGGTTCTGTTATATTGGTCAATCGCTTTCCATTAAAGTTGTAATTGCCATCTGTAGTGCGTGACAATACATTAGCATCAACATATCGTTTAGTAGCCGGATCTGTATCATGTTTTGGATCGTTTGTCAAAGCAAATCGTTCATTTGTTTTAAGAGTTCTTCCAAAGGCGTCCATGGTTACACTGGAACTGAAACACCCGCTTGCCTCATGTATATAGAGACCAGCTCTTCCCCTTTCACATTTAGTTGATATGCAGATTATTAAGCAACAACATTCACTTCCGGTGGGAGACTTGGTTTCAAACCTCTTCTCAACATCGTCCGAACAACGTCATGGATCACTCTTCCCATCCTCCATTCGCTGTCTCATCGCCGGCCCGTCAGGATGTGGAAAAACCAATCTTCTGCTTACCCTCATCACCTCCTTAAACGGAGTGCGCTTTCAAAATATCTATATCTTTGCCAAATCGCTGTATCAACCGCTGTATGTGTTCTTGGAACAGGTCATGTCAGGTCTGCGCAACATGGGCTACTTCACATTCGCAGCACACGAAGATGTCATTTCTCCAGACAATGTTCGCCCCCATTCGCTTATGATTTTTGATGATGTGGCCACAGAACGACAGGGTATTATTCAGGCTTACTTTAGCATGGGACGTCATAAATATATTGATTGTTTTTATCTCGCTCAAACCTATTCGCGAATACCAAAACAGTTGATTCGTGACAATGCCAACGTGATTGTTCTCTTCCGACAGGATGAGCGCAACATGCATCACGTCTACGATGATCACGTGAACCCAGACATGACCTTTCAAGCCTTTACACAGTTGTGTGCCATGTGTTGGAACGCTCATCACCACAGTTGTCTTGTTATTGATAAGCAGAGCAACATCAACAATGGACGCTACCGCATGGGATTTGATCATTTCATTCGTATTTAAGTAGCTGCATTGCTTTTCAGAACATCATTTGTTCAGATGTCATGGCGACAACAGGGAGTAAATTAAAAAAGCACATAATCCGTGCGCGAAATAGCATTCGACAAAAGTTTCGCTATCTAAAACGTGTACATGCCGACAGTGAACTGTTTGTCGAAAAACATTTGAAGTCACCTCTGGAAGCTGTGTTGAAAGGAACATCAAAGCCTATTACACGCTCAAAAGAAACACAAACAATTGAAGAGGAGGAAGAAAATGATGAAGAACCTGAGGATGTTTTTTCTCCATTATTTCCGTCTTCTGGCTCCAAAGAATCACCGCTGCCCCAGTTTTTGAAAACATCAATAATTGCTGAAACACCCACTAGAGCCAAAGAAAAGCAGCCTACTCTTAAAGAAATATTGAATACGCCCGAACAATATGTGCGGTTAAAATCCATTTTACTACAAAATTATGGTGCGTTGGTTACTCCCTTCCTTGAAGATCTTTTTACTAAGAAAACTGATACTACCTATGGTGTTCGCTATGAAAACAATAGATTTCGAATTGGCGATTCACCAATCAAGATAAGTGACAATGTTTTGATTGTTAAAACAGTTCGTTACAAATTGACGCCAGGTCTTTTAGAACTTTTATTTTCACGTACACCTTCTACCGAGGACTATGATAAAGAAGATCTTGAAAAGTATAAAAACATCTTGATGGCTACAAATGGTTTTAGACGTAATTATAAACATTCTGAAGCAGTAAATGCTAATAAGAGCTTCAAATATAAAACCATCATATCAAAATTGTTTCCCACCTATGCAAGTGTTCGCCGTGCAAATTCAGCGTCCGGTATCACGTTTAATACTTTGAAACCTTTCATCGATTTCGCCTATTGGAACAATCCAAATAAGTTGGTTAAACATCTGCAACTGTTGCGTGCATCGGAACAGGCTGGTCATACCGGACACGAGGCGGAAGTTTTAGAAATAGAAGAGGAGCTTCGTCATGCTGGCATTATTGTCTAATGAGTCAACGTGTTCATACACCCTCGCCTGTTAAGGCTGCCATTGCTCGCGAGTTGCATAGACCAGCTCGTCGTCTCTACCATCGTCGTCATGTCATCACACGGGGCGTTGACGATCTTTGGCAAGCTGATCTGGTTGAAATGATTCCTTATGCCAAAGCTAACAACGGGGTCAACTATCTGCTCACCGTCATCGACGTTTATTCCAAAATGGCCTTTGTTGAACCTGTTCGGAATAAATCTGCACAACTGGTCACCGCTGCATTCAAGACCATCGTTCAGCGGTCAAGACGACAACCTCGTTTGCTTCAAACAGATCAAGGCAAAGAATTTTTCAACAAGACTTTTTCCGCTTATCTCAAATCACTTGACATCCATCACTATTCCACTTTTAGCAATCTAAAGGCAAGTGTTGTAGAACGTTTCAACCGCACACTCAAGACGCGCATGTGGGAACAATTTACAGCAAGAGGATCCTATCGCTGGCTTGAACTTGTACGCGACCTGGTGACACGTTACAACAACACTAAACATAGAACTATCAGAATGAAACCACGCCTTGTAACCAAGAACATTGCGCAATTGGATCGCATTCATCACAAAATCAAAACGGCAGATCCGCGACGTCATCGATTACGTATTGGTGATTATGTGCGCATCAGTAAACATAAAACAATCTTCGCCAAAGGATACACACCAAACTGGAGCACAGAAATATTTCGTATTCGCAAGGTAAAACTTTCTAATCCAGTTGTTTATTTACTTGATGACCTCAACAAGCAGCCAATCCAAGGAGGATTCTACATGGAGGAACTGCAAAGGACGCAATATCCCAAGCATTATCTTGTTGAAAAAATTGTACAAAAACGTGGCAATAAACTTTTTGTTAAGTGGCTAGGTTTTAATGCCACATATAATTCATGGATTAATAAATCAGATCTGGTGTACGCCTTCTTGTTTTTATTTCATGTCGAGCTGGCCGACCCAACATGCTATGCGTTTTGTATCCTCACCCACCCTACCATTTACAGGAAATACTACTCCAGATTCATTGACGTTTGTTTACCATTGAGCACATTCAACAACCAGTTCATTCCCCCTCTCTCTCTCAATCCCATTCACTACTCCAGATACCATTGATGTTTGTTTACCATTGAGCGCTTTCAACCCCATTTTGTTTGTCTCTCAGACCCATTCACACCTAACCAACCTACCACGTCAGGTTTCAACAACCACCATCCATCTCCATTCATGTTTTCCCATTAAGAACACTTCCAACCATGACCTACCCCACATCACATAATCTGCTATGACGTCACACACACACACTAGTTGACCGTTCAAATCTGACGATTCATTCACCGACAAAGATTCGGAAACCTTCGGCAACACTCGGATCTCATCAAGTACAAAGCAAAGCTATATAGCACGAGACCATAACAGAGAAGGCGCTCAGTCCAACAGAGAGACTGGGTCGAGGAGGGTCTCGTGCAGATCCTCTTCCATCCTTCCCCCCTCGTCCCCCACCCCACACTTCCCTCCCCCTCCCCCCCCCCTCCCCCACCCCTCCACTCCACCCACACCCCCTCAAACCGGTTCCTGGACCCTCCAAGGTTTGTTTACCTTCCGGGGTCCAGGCGACCTTCGGGGTCAATGACCTATCTCAAGGTCATTGATCATGACCTACCTCAAGGTCATTGACCTTGCCACGCCCCCCTCATTTGCATAAATAACGGTATTTGAAGCAGAACCCTCCCTGCTCCTCTACTTAGGTTGCTTGGACTGAGGCCTATTTAGTATGTGCCAATTAAATTGATTTTTTAACTGACCTAATATTGAAGTTGACGGTCCCTAACGGTCTGGGTGGAAATGAGGGGTGATGAAACGAATAGCTAGAACTAAAACTTAATACTGACTTACGTACTAAAAAAAGACAAAAGTGGCAAATTACCTCGCTGTTCCGCAAGCTTGTAAAGGGGAAGGATACCAAAAGGCCTGACTAAGAACTAAGCCATTTTCAGAAGAATGCAAATCTAATAAGACACTGGTGGAAGATTTTAAATTTTGTAATCAATTCTTGTTTTTATTTCACTCAATGTACACATAGAAACATAATCTGACAACTTCTTTATAACAGTTAATCAAATTGAAAGCTTTCTTTCGTAGTATGTGAAAAATCGAATCCATTCCAAGTTCGTAATATTCTTCCTATAAGAGCCAAAAACTTATCTCGGTAAGTTTTCTTGATACTGTCAATCATTGACCAAAGGGGTTGGAAAATGGAGTTTTGAGAGAAAAACAATTATACCTCCCTTAATAGGCACAATATCATCATCATCATCATCTTCCTAGCGTTTGTCCCGCTTTGGAGCAGGGTACGCTACTTTACATGCCAATCTCCATTTCTGTCGGTCAAGGGCATCATGCGGACACAGATTAACTTTTCGCATGTGTTCTCTAAGGCGATCGAGCCACCTCTTCTTATTTCGCCCACGAAGTCGTTTACCATCCGGGTTGAGGCACAAGGCAGTTTTTGCCACTGATTGTTCGTGACTACGTAAGACGTGGCCGTACCAGCGTAGACGAGCCTCCCGCATTTTATCCTGTATAGGCGCCACTCCCATCCTCCCTCGGACATCGCAATTCTTGATATGGTCAAGTCGCGACAGACCAAGCACCGAACGAAGCATGCGCATCTCCATAACATGCAGGGCTTGCTCGTGTTTAACAGAGGCCGGCCAGCATTCAGAACCGTCGAGGGCGACTGGGCGCACGACGGTCTTGTAAATCTTGGCCTTAAGATAGGTGGGTATCTTGCGGTCAAAGAGGACTCCAGTTAGCTCCCTCCATTTGAACCAACTGGCACTCACACGAGCTCGGGCATCAGGGAGGGTGTCACCATCTGAACGAGTCAAGGAGCCAAGATACCTGAATTGGTCGACTCTTTGAAGATCTTGACTACCTACAAGGATGGTGCCAGGCGTCGGTGACCCACACTACAGATACACGGTTTTCTGGACATTCAGCTTCAGTCCATTCTCAGCCAGCCTCGTATTCCACTCCTGCAGTTTCTCTTCAAGAACGTTGCGTTCTTCTGCAGCACAATATCAAAACCGTTAAAAGAGGTCAAAAGTCCTCAAAAAATTTACCTACATATTTTCTCTGAAGGAAATTTTGATATGACCCACCCTTACGCCAGGTATCTTAAACGGTTACCCAGCATAAGCTTAAAAGACACACGGGACGGCAGGTCCCAGACGCAATTCAGAAAAGCCGAGGTGAACAGTGGAACTCCAAACACATATACTTCCCTCTGAAGTCTTAACTGGACACGACTCGACAGTTTGATGATGGCCGAAGCTGGGGTGTTAGGCTGACTTGCCAATTCGTTAACTCTCTTCGAAGCTAGTAATTGACATTTCCTATGAATTGAGATTGTTGGAAGAAATGAAAACGTAAAAACACTTATAGTGGGCGATGTATTAATGATAGAGATATGCTCTCACGGACTTTTTTTGTAGAACAATTCTTACATTCATAGTACTGTTGGTTGGTTCCTTAGTTTAGGGGCTGCGAAAACGCGGTCACGTGATGTAGCCCCGTGTACTTTGGGTGTGTGTAGAATCTCTCTGATAACCGGTGTTAATTGTGATGACTGTATTAGTGTGTGTTATCTGTTTTCAATTCTTGTAAGGACTGCAGACATTGAATTTTTCCAAGTTGTTCCTACTTTTGCCGCCAAACGCAACCGTCAACGACTACAAGTGCAGAACTGGTTACCAGATGCCATCGCAGTCGGCTCCTGGCGTCGAACGTCGGAACCTAAGAGTGTTTTTCAAATGTTTAATCTAACCTACAATTTAGCTTCATACAGGTGTAATTAGTGGAAGGATATTTAACATGCCATAAATCTATGATATGAGGTCGCCGGCTTTACTTCCCCTCCGAAGGAAGGCATACTGAGGGATTTCCAACGCTTTTATAAAATCCGACGACTTCGGCCGGGTTTGAACCCGCGATCTTTGGCATAGAAGGTCAGCATGCTACCAACTACGCCACCGAAGCCACCTTCATAGTACTGTATATAGATATGTTTAACGGTTTACTCAGCATAAGCTTAAAAGGCGCACGGACAGCAGGTTTATCTTCAACTCAATTCATTGAAATCGTTACTGCTCGGCTTCCTTTGGTCATAAATGAATGTTGTTCTACAGAAACATTCCTTGAGAAATCCTTTATATAAGGTGCATTCAAAAAGTAACGAGCCGGAGGATACCTTTCCTGCCCTTGTGTGGATGGCCTCGCCTTTTTTGGGTGGTGGTGACCCTGCATGCTTCCACTGGAGGCTTTGGCGTTTGGATTCTGGTTCGAAGTGTTGACACCATGACTCATCTCCAGCCACCACTCGTGCCAGGAACCATTCCCTTCCCTCGCATAGCGCTGCAGATGACCAAGACAGAGGGCCATCCGACATGCTTCCTGGTGTGGTTGAAGACTGTGGGGCACCCATTGGGCACACACTTTGCGCAAGTGCAGTCGTTCCTTCCTGATGGTGTGCACACTTCCGACGCTCAATCCGACCACGGCGGCTATGGCGTTCACTGTCACTCGGCGGTCCTGGGTAATGAGTGCATCAACCAGCTGGACGTTGTCATCGGTAATGCAGGAGGGTGACCCAGACCGGGCTTCATCGGCTAACGACACCCGTCCTTCCCTGAAGCGCTTGTGCCACGCCTTGACCCTTGCAAGGGACATGCAGTGTTCGCCATAGACTTGTGACATTCGGCGATGAATATCCGTTCCCCCGACTCCTGCCGCTGTCATAAACCGAACAACACCTCTTTGCTCTTCGTTTGACACCTCCATGTCACTATTCGCAATGCGACTGGCAGCGTTGGACGATTGATTCTTGCTGCTGCTCGCTTTGTATCGGCTCGTGACGTGCACGCGTGCCCGCTAGCGACTGGCTGTGACCTTCCACGCTCTGGTCGGAACCACACCTCGTTACACACGCCACGATTAGTCGATGTCGTCACCGGTTTGCGCATTCCACCCTCCGGATTTTTGAACGCACCTTATAGAACGGTGAAAACCGCATCAAAATTCATCCAATGGTTCTCGAGAGTACCCGTTATATCCAAGAATCAGAGACTTTGTTTTATACTATGAAGAGATGATGCTTCTCGTATTCTGAACGTGTGGAACTTTTGTTGTTATTTAGGTACATTACAGCAATTGGCAAATTTAGTGGATTCGATATTGTTCTTTGCCCGGTGTTCAGAGAGGCTTTTATTTGTTTGCCAGGAACTAGATTAGCCTATGCTGTAGTATACCAGTGGTCGCCAAACTTTTAAGTGACTGAGCTACCTTACAGCTCATAAACCTTACCGTGAGCTACCCAACAAAGTAGGGTATCCGCAGCTTCTAAAAACGCCTCTTTGATTAATTCGTAAGGTTTCTTATTTCGAGCAATACTTTTGGAAAAATAAAAAGACGCCTCAGTTGCTGCTTTGTTTCTGTCTAATTTCTTGATAAAAGTAGATTGTTGAGTATTTAATTGAGATTCGAGTTGTATTACCTTCTCTTTTTTAAGGAAGAATTCTGAGGAAAATCCTTTTAAATACTGGAGTGAACGGTTTTGTAATGACGTTCGACGTTTGCTTTCTTCCCAACTGCAACACTTGCATTACAAAGTAAGCACACACATTTGTCCTTTACCTGGGAAAAAAAAAACAGTTACCCATTCAACATGAAAATGATAATTTTTTGCTTTTTGCTGGAACTCGCAATAATTAGAACCGTCCGTAGTCCGCAGTATGCATAAAATACAAGAAAAATAAAAAACCTACACTGACGATCACACACCAGACTCTGACTGACAGACCCGCGGGACGCGTAGTGGGATGCGTAGTGGGATGAGTAGTGCAGATTAGCCAACTGAAGCGCTGCGTCTGAAGTTTCCCCGCGAGCTACCAAAAATTTACCTGCGAGCTACCAGTAGCTCGCGAGCTACGGTTTGGTGACCACTGCTGTAGTACAATTCAAATGTTACCATCTGAAGTAAATCGATATATCTCATTAATATAATAATCCAAGTTCTACTTGCAACAGAACAGGTACACCATTAAGAACTTCTTGTAGAATTCAAAGAACAACTTATAGCAATAAGCAATTTCCTTTTTCATTTCTATTTGATTATAAAGTGGTTTGAAATTCAATTGGGAGAAAAGTTTTGTAGGCCATGACTGAGACTGTCCATGGCGTGGGTTAGCGTGAGAAGGAGACATTTGAGTAGCAGTGAGTTCGCCAGAGGAGAGGAAGCCTAATACTAAATCCGAGTTTTGGGACTCTCTAGGAAGCAGACCATCATTCACGATGGTAATCTCGACTCTCGGACAAAGTGTTGTCTTGATTTAGTCTCTGCTACACTTCAGAGTGAAGGCGCTCGCTCGCTCGCTTATATGGTACAAATAGAGGAACAGCTTTTAACCCTTTAGATGCCAAACTAGCTTATGTTAATAATCCCATAACTAGCTTAGAGAAATTACAATATTTTATAACAATTATCTCCTAAAATGTTCATCCCTTTTTCCGTAGCAGGTAAATCTACAGTATTTTCAGCCTATTTTCATTTTTGAAGAAAAAATAGGCTTATGAGATCACCTTTTGTCGGTGTGTGTGTGCGTGTGTGTGTTTGTGTGAGAGGAGTGTGTGTGTGTGTCCCTAATAAAATCTAAACGGCTTGAGCGATTTCAATGAAACACGGTAAGTTCATAGCAATATTCCGGACGACCCCGACCGTGCCTTTCGAATTTTGTTACCTCTCACCAATCCAACATGGCGGCTGTGCGAAATATTTCACCAGCATTTAATATCTCCGAAACAATACGCGATATCTCCCTGGAATTTTTTACGGTGATAAAGGGAACTACTAGAAGTTCACCTATGTGACATTTGAAAAACTGGTAACTACAAAACCAACATGGCGGCCACGCGAATTCGCGACTTTTAAATAGACGTTTATCGCGATTTAACCGACCAAACGCAATAAAACTTGGTACAGTATATGTTTATACACATTGTAATACACCGACATCTAACTTCGTTCAATTGTTTACATAACCACAAGATGGCGGATGTGCAAAATATTTCACCGGCATTCTATATCTCTGAAACTGTTAGCGGTATCACCCTGAAATTATGTACGGAGATAAAAGGCACTACTGGATGTTCATCTATGAGACTTTCAAAAACCAGTTAACTACAAAACGTACGTGGCGGCCAAGCGAATTTGAAATTTTAAATAGACCTTTCTCGCGATTTAATGTTCCAAACGCAATGAAATCTGGTACAGGAAATGTTTATACACATTGAAATGCACAGGTATCTAATTTAGTTCAATTGTTTACGTAACCTCAAGACGGCGGCTGTGCGAATTTTAAAATTAAGTTTTTATTTCTGTGTCGTAATCATGTGATCGAAGTGAAAGTTTGAATAATGAACCTACGCAATAATTATCCTTTAATGGTACTGCCCCTGTAAATTGAATTATACTGAGACCACGGTGGCTGTAATGGCATATGTGAATAAAGTTATGGCCGTCATAGTTGTGACGTGTATATTCATGACGTAGGCGTGGATGACGCAACGCTCGAGCAAGTAGGCTGGCTGAGCTTAGATTCTTGCTGACGTCACGATTTTGTTCGAGAAGGATCTTAGATTTACGACGCAGTCGCAGGGAAGCAAGTAAACGTGCTGAGGAAGAAGTTACGCTATTGGAGGAGAGGCTCGAACCAATGAATGATAGCTTGAAGGGAGACGGAGATTACTGAAACTACCATATTTTAATAACTTTTGGCATGCAGAATTGTGGAAAACTATTTTCAGTTATGGCATTGATTTGGAATTTTGAAGAAATTAATTATATGTTTTTGAAATCTGAAAATCCGTCAAGAATAGCCAAAGTTGGAACTTCGAGTAATTAAGGAAGAAGAAGCTATGGTAGGGATGGATACGCCCCTTCAAAGTTGATAAAAGGCCTTGCACAGCAGAGAGGAGTTTCTCACTTCGTGGTTTTACTCTGACTTCATAGTCTGACTTCGTGTTCTGATAGAACAAGCATATCGTCATAAGCAAGCGTGGCAGAGCCCACCGCATCGAACAGTATTGGGTATCCTAACTAACCTAACCAACTAACCCCGTGGCACTACAGCCCTTGAAGGGCCTAGGCCTACCAAGCGACCGCTGCCCAGCCATTTGGCCTGCAGATTTTGGGGTGACGCGTGGTCAGCGCGTCGGGTCCCCTCGGCCGTTAATCTTGGTTTTCGTGACCGGGGCACTGTCTCACTGTCAGACAGCTACTCAATTGTCCTCACGAGGCTGAGTGCACCCCGTTCCAACCCTCACGTCAGTTTTAAAATCCCTGACGGAGCCGGGGATCGAACCCGGGGCCTCCGGGCGAGAGGCAGGCGCGCTACCCTTACACCACGGGGCCGGCTATTGGGTATCCAGCAGTGCAATTTTACTGTTACTAAAACTAGGCGAAGTTGGAGCGCACACATAAACGATTCTACAAGTTTATCTATCAAGAATTAGCTACTGCATTTATACTAATTCAATAGTGCATTACAATATTGAGGCGTGTGCGAAAGTTGACCTTTTTCATTATAATACTTCAGAAGATATTCGCATATAAAGACTGCAGAGAAAAGTGTTTTTCTCGAATCCTGAGAAGCACTTTTACTACCACATTCTACGCTACGGCAGACACGTGTATTGCAACCGTGATACTGAAGATTACATTTGGTGATACAACGCTACATTCTACAATGGAACTATACAATCTGGCAGTACTTTCGACTAACATTATAATGGAAGTGGAGATGGAAGACTAAAACTTTAATGCAATTGGGACATACATCAGTAGTGTGAAGTAGCAACATGGAGCTTCGATAATCGTCATTCTACAAAGACGAGCATGTAGTGAACATTCAGCTACACTTATGCATCGTAATCCATCGCTGAATTACATCAAATGGCAGTGGAAATAAATTCATACTCCACAATTATGAACATTTCTGCGGAAATATTTGCAATGAACTTCATGGCTGATTTCTACAAGAACTTCAGGGAACTTTCAAGAGTGGCAAGGGTTTTTCCCAGCACACAAAGAAGAGTTTTGCCAGAAGGATGTCTATCGTCTACATGGAGCAGTGCGATTTCCGGAGGAGGAAGCTGTTCTATTCTCCGAGGGCGCAGGTTCCAGGTTCGAGGTCGGTGCACATCTATCCTGTGGTGAAATGGAACCAGCAGCAGTCTTCTTTGAAATTTTCTTCTAGAACTTCAATCCAACAGATAAGGTAGCCGTGAACGTTTCTTGATTTATTTGAGCCTTTTTAGTGAGATCTGAGCAACTATCTTTCCCATATTTTCTGTCATATATTTGACTGCCCCATATTCTTTTGCTAGATGTTTCTGTACTCTGTACACTTTGCAGCTTTATACCATTTTCTTCGATTTATTGAGACATTATTATGTCATTTGCATATTTAAACATTTTGGATCAGTTTATACTGAAGTTAAATATTCTTTCGAGAATTTGAATTTTTCTTGTAGTCACGATTTGACTGTAAAGTTAACGATTTTCTATGGCAAGTTTGAATTCAGACAGCGTGTCGTTTTATTAAAGTAATTCTTTCCAGTAAATTACTTTGACCAATTTTCTGTCATCCTCAAGAAAGAAGAATGATTAAAAGATTTTAGAGCGTTAAAATCTACTACTTTATCGACGATCTTGGAAATACTAGTCGTTTTTATGAACATGATTGAAACACAGACATTTTTAGTCAATTCTGAAATACCATTTCATTATAGACAATTTTATGAAATATGAACTTTGAATACGATTTATTCAGTACACTATAGTAATGAACATTTGATAGGAGATTTTCTCAATTCTAGATTGAAACAATAATGTTTGCATTTTCTTGTCTATTTGCATTCTATTCGACTATTTCTGCAGTTAAATGAATTTTGCTTGAATATAGTATTTTTATACTGCGATAATTATGATGAGATTAATTCATTTTGATAGACCAGGGAGGCGTGTCTAATCGTATTTGCTATTAAATTTATTTGTGACTGGAAAATTTTTACCTCATATCGCTTCATGAATGAAACCCACGAAGGTTAAATATAATAACAGTTTTCGATACTATTGATGAATATAAGAATTTTTAAAGAGGAACTATGGATGTATAATCGTTAGTTCAGTGGACGTGTAAAAGTCGCTGATGAATAATGCCCTTTAATAAGTGAAGGAGGTTCCCACAGTAATATTGATGATGATGATGAATTTATAAGTGGAGGTTTTTTGTGTGTATTGTGGAAGATTTTGATGCCATATATAATGAGATATATGATGAATTATGGGCCAATTTTGTGCGTTTGTGCGAGGTATGTGTCCGCTGAGTTGTATTGTTCAGGTCCATTGAAAAATATTCATGTGAAGTTACTGTTAAAATTAACAAGAGTGATAAATTGATTGAATTATAGATTTTGAATGGAGGTTACCGTCACAAATAATAATTATTAAATCTTATTAAACCTGAATCTAAAATTTAAATATAAGTAACCTTCATCGGTCGATTATATTACCACGATTTAAGAAAATATCAACCGGATAAACGTGTGGTTAATGTATTTCAAATATAAATAATATATAAATAATGTAAATAACTATGTAAATATCTATAATAACAATTTGAAACAAACGGGATTAATAGAGGCGTGTAAAAAATTTTCAATTGTCGTTTGACTAAGTTATGAACAATCTAAATGTTATAAATAATTATTGAACACTATGATATAACATTATGCGTTTTGCTATTAACATTTAAACAACGCTAGTTCGATAATTGGAATAAACATTTAAATAAGATTTGAGATTAACAGAGTAATCCATTGCAATGTGAACGGAACTTGTATAAATTTTGCGTGATAATATTTGAGTTGAGATGTGAGCATTTAAATTGTTTTGAATGAGAGCTAGACTCTGCGTTGGCCAGCATATGGTGACACTGGTTAGGCAGCTGCGTCCATTTGACGAAGCAAGCATGCAACACTGCTTAGGGTGTATTGCAGGTGGCCAGATAACTGAATGGTGGAGGTCAAGGTCAACTACTTAGCGGCCTTGCGGTTATTAATAAATGTGTGTCAATGAACTAAATTATGAAGTTCATGAACAAGGAAACAAATGCTATGTGTCTCGTCCCAGCTCCCTTATCCATTCCAATGTGCATTGTTGTTATTATTACGTTCTTTTGAGCTAGAGAATGCTGAATTTTTGTATGTGAAGTCTACAGTCCTACAGGAGGACATGGATGCATTGACAATGGCTTCAGACAGCCATAACTATTTTGTTGTTAAATTTTGTTAAAATATTTTTTTTTCTTTATGTGAAATAAATTATTGTGCAGTTTAAATTTTCTGGTCTCCGACTTGGTTCATTTTAAATATCGTGGTGGAGGTTATTGTGAGGGCATACTATTAAGTGATCCAGTTGAAAGCCCAGACCCGAGATTAAATTGAATAGGTAAGTAAAAGGTAAGTATGAAACCCCGTATATTTTGGTGTGTTCCACAATAATTTCATGTTAACTACTGTGCTCTAATCTCGGTAGTATCTGTCAGTGCCATTTTCATTGATGTAGCTGTGCCGGTGCAATCGATTATTGGCAATCCGATTGAGGGGGGCGGATTTCTGACAGCCTATTATCCGGATTATCGGGGACAGTACATTACTCTATGGCCTATACATTTAACAATCCAACATGGCGACTATCCGAAATATTTAGACGGCTGTGAATATCTACGAATCAATTATAGCAATCAAACTGAATTTTTTAATGTTCATAGGGGCTATGAACTTAAGTTCACCTAAAGGACTTTAAATAACCTGGTGATCACAAATCCAGCATGGCGGTGATGCGAAGTATAAATATTCACATGGACGTTTTCCGCAATTTATCCAGCCGAGTGCAGTGAAACTTGGTACAGTAAATCCTTATACGAATGATAATCCACTGGCATCTAATTTGTTTCAATTGTTTCCATAACCACAAGATGGCAGCTGTGCGAAATTTTAAAATCTGCTTGTTTTTTCTTGTGTCCTAATCATGCGATTGAAGTTTGAATGCTACACGTACACAATAATCTTCATGTAACAATACATAACTCTAGGACCTACATATATAAAATCCAACATGGCGACCATCCGAAATATTTAGTCGGTTCTCAATATCTACGAATCTATTACAGCAATCAAAATGAAATTTTGTATGTAGATAGAGGCAATTAACATAAATAGCATATATGAAAATAGGCTGTATAGTTCTTCACGGAACTGCTTGTTAACGTATTAGATTCTAAATAATTAATACAATAGCCTCTCGATAATTTGAAGTTTTTCCCAGTCCCTAGAAAAGTACTCGATAAATTGAAATTGAATCAATGTGATTAGGGCACCTTCGGCAATTTGGAGTTGTAGGAATGGCATCTTGCTGGCCGACATTCTATAATTAGAAGTTTGGCTTCCATTCTCTCCACAATTAGACGTCGGACTTCCCTACTCTATGTAATTTGAAGTCGGTGATAACAGAATTGTTTCTATTAATTAAATTACTCATGATGTTTCCGTATTGATGCACTAAACAGTTTAATATGAGTGTTGGACTTGGCTACACCCATAAATTTCTTTGCAATAATATTAAACATAAGACAAATCATTTCCTAATTGAATCTTTGACTTAACCTCAAGTATGTCTATACTCTTTCAGTGCCATTTATATTACCTCTTATAGAATTTCGCAATTGTTTCAATCAATACATTTTCCTTCAGTTCCTTTTATTATAGTCTTTGTTTTTCCATTGCTTCTTTTTGGTTTTGCTTTGAGCTAACCTCATTGCCTTGTGAAGTTTTCCTACAACGTTCATTTTCTTTTGCATCCTGCCGTTTGATTTGGCTTATGGATCTGATAAGCATAAAGGCTTTTTCATTGATTGTATACGGCTGGTGAAGTATTATAATCCCACTTCAACCTTTGCTTGGAGCGGAAATGTGAATGAACTGTCCACTGGTTTTCTTCATATATCTTCGTTTATATTTGATGGCTGAATACTATAACCGTCACATAGTTGCTATTTCATTTTGCTATATACTACAACCTATTTATATGTAGAACCCTGCGCGGATAAACAAAACGTTATCCGCATCCGCCCCGCATCCGCACATCTGTTATCCACATCCGCCCCGCATCCGCACAACTGTTATCCGCATCCGCCCCGCATCCGCACAACTGTTATCCACATCCGCCCCGCATCCACACAACTGTTATCCGCATCCGCCCCGCGTCCGCACAACTGTTATCCGCATCCGCCCCGCATCTGCACAACTGTTATCCACATCCGCCCCGCATCCACACAACTGTTATCCACATCCGCCCCGCATCCGCACAACTGTTATCCGCATCCGCCCCGCATCCGCACAACTGTTATCCGCATCCGCCCCGCATCCACACAACTGTTATCCGCATCCGCCCCGCATCCACACAACTGTTATCCACATCCGCCCCGCATCCGCACAATTGTTATCCACATCCGCCCCGCATCCGCACATCTGTTATCCACATCCGCCCCGCATCCACACAACTGTTATCCGCATCCGCCCCGCATCCGCACAACTGTTATCCGCATCCGCCCCGCATCCACACAACTGTTATCCGCATCCGCCCCGCATCCACACAACTGTTATCCACATCCGCCCCGCTACCGCAAAATTGTTATCCGCATCCGCCCCGCATCCACACAACTGTTATCCGCATCCGCCCCGCATCCACACAACTGTTATCCGCATCCGCCCCACATCCACACAACTGTTATCCGCGTCCGCCCCGCATCCGCACAACTGTTATCCACATCCGCCCCGCTACCGCACAACTGTTATCCACATCCGCCCCACATCCGCACAACTGTTATCCACATCCGCCCCGCATCCACACAACTGTTATCCACATCCGCCCCGCTACCGCAAAATTGTTATCCGCATCCGCCCCGCATCCACACAACTGTTATCCGCATCCGCCCCGCATCCACACAACTGTTATCCGCATCCGCCCCACATCCACACAACTGTTATCCGCGTCCGCCCCGCATCCGCACAACTGTTATCCACATCCGCCCCGCTACCGCACAACTGTTATCCACATCCGCCCCACATCCGCACAACTGTTATCCACATCCGCCCCGCATCCACACAACTGTTATCCACATCCGCCCCGCATCCACACAACTGTTATCCGCATCCGCCCCACATCCACACAACTGTTATCCGCGTCCGCCCCGCATCCACACAACTGTTATCCACATCCGCCCCGCATCCGCACAACTGTTATCCGCATCCGCCCCGCATCCGCACAACTGTTATCCGCATCCGCCCCGCATCCACACAACTGTTATCCGCATCCGCCCCGCATCCACACAACTGTTATCCGCATCCGCCCCACATCCACACAACTGTTATCCGCGTCCGCCCCGCATCCGCACAACTGTTATCCACATCCGCCCCGCTACCGCACAACTGTTATCCACATCCGCCCCGCATCCGCACAACTGTTATCCGCATCCGCCCCGCATCCACACAACTGTTATCCACATCCGCCCCGCTACCGCACAACTGTTATCCGCATCCGCCCCGCATCCACACAACTGTTATACACATCCGCCCCGCTACCGCACAACTGTTATCCGCATCCTCCCCGCATCCACACAACTGTTATCCACATCCGCCCCGCATCCGCACGACTGTTATCCGCATCCTCCCCGATCCACACAACTGTTATCCACATCCGCCCCACATCCGCACGACTGTTATCCGCATCCGCCCCGCATCCACACAACTGTTATCCGCATCCGCCCCGCATCCACACAACTGTTATCCGCATCCGCCCCGCATCCGCACGACTGTTATCCGCATCCTCCCCGCATCCACACAACTGTTATCCACATCCGCCCCGCTACCGCACAACTGTTATCCGCATCCGCCCCGCATCCACACAACTGTTATCCACATCCGCCCCGCATCCGCACGACTGTTATCCGCATCCGCCCCGCATCCACACAACTGTTATCCGCATCCGCCCCGCATCCGCACAACTGTTATCCGCATCCGCCCCGCATCCACACAACTGTTATCCGCATCCGCCCCGCATCCGCACAACTGTTATCCGCATCCTCCCCGCATCCACACAACTGTTATCCGCATCCGCCCCGCATCCGCACAACTGTTATCCTCATCCGCACGTCATTTTTTCGCATTCGCACGTTTCTTATCCGAATCTACTGGTATTGCAATAATATTTATAATTAAATAAATTTACTCAAATGTATTGATTTGCAGCGTGATGGTGCAGTGGCTTAGCTGCTCGTCTTTCACCCGGAAGGCTGGGGTTCGAATCCTGGTGACAGCGGGGTGGAATTTTCACCTGAAAAATCACGTGGAATCAGGAAGGGCATCCGGCCTTAAATCCCCGGCCAAAACCTAAATGAGCCAGGTTGGCTCCGGCAACCCCAATTAATTGCGAAAAGCCGAAGAAACTCAAATCTACTGATTTAAGTGCTCCAATGTGGGCGTTAAATATGTAAATAATAAATAAATAAAGCATAAATTACTAAAGCAACACCTTTAGACATTTGAGGAAAAAGTCGTTCCCTTGGGCTTTGTATGTCATGTGCTATGTTTGAAATGAATGTTACACAGCCGGAATTCCCACCCTTTCCTGTTCGGAGTGTTAATTATGCTTAGTGACACAATTTGAATGAGATTAGCTTAAATCATAATCTTACATTTGTCATGAAAAAAAAAACATAACGGAAAAATACGTCATAAACATCCGGCTTCTAATAATGTTATTAACCAAGTTTGGATTGTATTCTAGAAGCTATCCGCAAATTTTCTCCAAACATTATCCGCAGCGTATCCGCACAGCCATGTAAACTATATCCCCATGGCGAAACATCCGCACAGGGCTTTATTTATATGGTGCACCATATTAGGTTTAATAACCATTTATATTTAAGTGCCACGCAACTTCATAATTTTCTTTATGCTTTACTATTGGCTGATGTAGGGGATTAAAAATGTTGTTAATTAATCACTGAAACATGTACCAGGAACAACTGTAATAATAATTATTTTCGTTAATGTATTGATTAATGTGGTTGTAAAATTATTGTTAAAAACTATAACAGTATTGTTATCATGCACAGACCGAAGCCGCTATAATAATAGTCTAATAATATGTATTGACTGAAGGTATATTATCATTATTTCTCATCAGCAGCATTGTTCAAATAAATCTCCATCTAACATATTTGCACGGTGGTTTCGGTGGCGTAGTTGGTATCAAGCTGAGTTTCTAAGCCCAAGATCGCGGGTTCAAACTCGTCCGAAGTCGTCGGATTTTTAAGAGTGTTAAAAGTCCCCCAGTATGCCTTCCTTTTTTTTATACAGTGGATAATAGTTTATTGAGAATATAACAATTTTACATGTAGAATACAACAAGTATTAAACACACCAGGAGGTCTATAAGAACTCGAGGCGGTGACACAGTCAATGTCTGGCCGTCCAGGAAAAAAAACTGGCAGTGAGTGCCGCAAATCAAAACATACATAAAAGCCATCCAAACGCTGCAGTCAGTGTTCCATGTTTGGCCGTTTTCCATCTCTCCCAGCGGAGGTGGTCCAAGAACCCCACCAGGGTGTGGTCCCGAGACCTGTGGCGGGAGAGGTTATTATAATAAATCGCTCCCACAATGAACCAGAGGATAGCGTAACGCTTTTCACCATTCGAGAGTTGGAAAAAAGAGGATCATAATATTTGTGATTGTATTTAATACTATTGCATTTTATTGTTGAATATTATTAAGTTTCATACATATTATTGTTAGTCTTACTTCAAGATGCTCAACAATGTAGGTTGGTTGGTTGATTGGTTCTTAAGTTTAGTGGCTGCGACAACGCTGGCATAAAGCCCCGTGTACTTTGGAAGTGTGTAGAATCTGCCTGATAACCGGTGTTAATTGTAATGACTGTATTAGTGTGTGTTATCTCTTTTTTTCATAATTCAAGTAAGGACTGCAGACTTTTAATTTTTTTAAATAGTTCCTACTTTTGCCGCCAAACACCACCGTCAACGACTACTAGTTCAGAACTTAGATACCAGACGCCACCGCAGTCGGCTCTTGGCAACGAACATAGGAACCTAAGAGCGTTGTTTACATTCTCAACCTATACAATTTAGCTTCACTTTGGTTTAGTTAGTGGAAGGTTCTTTGACATGCCACAAATCTATGACATGGGACCGACGGCTTTATTTCCCCTCCGAAAGAAGGCATACTGAGGGATTTTAACGCTCTTAAAACATCCGACGACTTCGGCTGGGTTTGAACCCGCGATCTTGGGCATAGAAGCTCAGCATGCTACCGACTACGCCACCGAAGCCGCCTTTCGAGAACTCTTGCATGTGTCGAATACACCCGTTGGCTTTACTGTTATATGGGCTGGACACGACACAGTTCTGGCAGGGGCACTATCATCGTGTGTATCTCCTTAAACACACTTTATAAACAAATAAATATATTTTCGTTGACTTTTCAAGAATATTGCAAGATCTTTCCTGTACTATTGAGACGATTTGGAAGATTTTGGTAAAAACTGCACCTTCTAACTTCCTTTGGTTTAAGAGTTTGAGTTTAGTGAAACAACCACCTAAGCAGTTTATATACACCCTCTGTCTGAAAAGATCGGTGAATGGGTCTATATTACGATAGGATTGTTGGCTTACCTGAAACAGCCGTTACTATACTTCGAAGTAATCCACGTGGATGGTTATGCACTTCTTAGAACGACTGTACAAGTCCAGGCATATTCTTCCTGAGGGATAGCCTTCAGTTGTGTCGTCACATTACGTTGGATGTCCGAAATGTCCGAAACCTTCTGGCCCTTCAGGGCTTTTCGGCGACCCTGGACCCCGATACTCCATACTTTGACGCTTGCCTTTGAGGTTGCACCTCAGGCACCAAGTCTCGTCACCCATGACGATGGTTTTCAGGACCATCCCATTCCACAGAACATTCACCCTTATCGCTGCCACTGGTCGAACAGGAGTGCACGTTAGGTTGCATAAATTCACCCTTCTCACTGCCGCCTGTCTATCAGATGCGCAAGGCAGGTTGCATAATTTCACGCTTCTCTCTTGCTTTCAATTTTGAGTTATGACGACTCAAACTGAAGGCTATTCCTAAAGAAGACTATGCCAGGAGTTTCCAGGATTTGTTCATTCGTTCTCAGAAGTCCTCGGGGATTACTTCGACGGACAGTAACGGCTTTTTCAGATAAGCCAATAATCCGTTCGTAATACAGACCATTCACCGAACTTTTCAGACAGAGGGTGTACCGACAGCAAAACAGGTCTGCATATAAGCTTGGAGCACAGTAAGGATACTTATTTATTAAGCAGTGTCCACGCCTGCTCTACACAATTGAGATCAGGAGCATAGGTAGGCCATTCCATTCTGTGAATACCATTCTCCTGAAGAAAGGCATTGAAAATACCAGCTCTGTGCAGGCGAGTGATATCGTCCACGAAAGTGAAATTTGGGTCAAAATTGCCAGCATGTTAACAGGTGCCAGGATAGTATCCCTGTAACGTATGTCTGTCACACACCCTGGGATGTACACGAGGGGTTCGGCGACCATACGTGATGCCACCACAATACATGGCACCCCCTCCTCCCTGTTGGTATAGGTCTTGGATGTATTGGTCGTTCATACGTTCACCGGCTCGCACAGATATATCCTCATTGACACAGGCGAGTGTACACAGCAGATATACTGGCACGCAAGAACGACTAATGAGGTTGAGACCACTACGAATCTTGGCCTGCAATATGCAAACCTTTTTTTTAGCCTATTTTCATTTATGAAAAATAAATAAATTATGAGATAACCTTTTGTCCGTCTGTCTGTGTGTTCGTGTGGGATGGTGTGTGATGGTGTGTGTCCCCCGCCCCCCTAATAACATCTAAACGGCTGGAGCGATTTCAATGAAACTCGGTAAGTCCATAGCACTATTCCCGGCGACACCCACCGTGCCCTTCAAATTTTGTAACGTCTCACCAATCCAACATGGCGGATGTGCGAATTATTTCACCAGCATTTAATATCTCCGAAACTATTACAGATATCACCCTAGAATTTTGTACGGTGATAAAAGGAACTACTAGAAGTTCACCTAAGTGATTTCTAGAAACCTGATAACTACAAAACCAACATGGCGGCCAAGCGAATTTCCGACTTTAAATAGACGTTTCTCGCGATTTAACAAACAAAACGCAATGAAACATGGTACAGCATATGCTTATAATGTGCTGACATCTAACTTCGTTCTATTGTTTACATAACCTCAAGATGGCGGCTGTGCGAAATATTTCACCGGCATTCTATATCTCTGAAACTATCACCGGTATCACCATGAAATTTTGTACGGAGATAAAGGGCACTACTGGAAGTTCATCTACGAGACTTTCAAACACCGGTTAACAACAAAACAAACATGGCGGCCAAGCGAAGTTGAAAGTTTTAAATAGACTTTTCTCGCGATTTAATGAGCCAAACGCAATGAAACATGGTACAGCAAATGATTATACGTATTGTAATGCAATGGTATGTAATTTAGTTCAATTGTTCATATAACCTCAAGATGGCGGCTGTGCGGATTTCGAAAATTAAGTTTTTATTTCTTGTGTTTAATCATGCGATCGAAATCAACATTTGCATAATGAACCTACACATTAATCATCATCTAATAGTACATAACTCTATGGCCTACATATATTAAAATCCAACATGGCGTCCATCCGAAATATTTAGACGGTTCCCAATATCTATTAATTTACTACAGCAATCAAACTGAATTTTTGTAAGTGTATGGAGGCTATAAGCATAAGTTCACCTATGGGTCGTTCAATAACCTGGCGAGCACGAATCCAACATGGCGGTGACGCGAAATTTATATTCAAATGGACGTTTCTTGCGTTTTAACCGTTCGAGTGCAGTGAAACTTGATACGGTGAATGCTTATACAAATTTTAATCGACTATTATCTAATTCATTTAAATTATTTTCATAACCACAAGATGGCGGCTGAGCGAAATTTTAAAATCCCGCTTTTATTTCTTGTGTCCTAATCATCCGATTGAAGTTTGAATAAAACACCTACCCAATAATCTTCATGTAATAGTACCTAAATCTAAGGCCTATAATATAACAAGTAGTTCCGTGAAGAACTATACCGCCTATTTTCATATATCCTGCTCATGTTAATTGTCTCCATCAATATACAAAATTTCAGTTTAATTAATGTAACAGATTCGTAGATATTGAGAACCGTCTAAATATTTCAGATGGTCGACAGGATGGATTTTTATTTTTGTACTATTACATTAAGATTATTGTGTACGTGTGGTATTCAAACTTAAATCGCATGATTAGAACACAAGAAGTAAAAACGAGATTTTAAAAGTACGCACACCAGCCATCTTGTGATTATGCAAACAATTGAAATAAATTACATGCCAGTGGATCTACATTTGAATAAGCATTTAACGTGCAACATTTCACGGCACTCGGATAGTTAATTCGCGAGAAACGTCCATTTAAATATTTATTATTCGCGTCGCCGCCATGTTGGATTTGTGCTCACCAGGTTACTGAATGTCCTATAGGTGAATATATGTTCATAGTCTCTATGAACATAAAAACATTCAGTTTGGTTGCTGTAAAGGATTCATAGATATTGAGAACCGTCTAAATATTTCGGAAGCTCGCCTTTTAGGATTGTTATATGTATAGGCCATAGAGTTATGTTCCGGGTGAGTTAGCCTTGGTCGTTACGGCATGACTGCTGGCAGTCGCTCACATCCGGGAGGCGAGGAGGTTCGAATCCCCCCGCCGGCAACCTTGAAGATGGTCTTCTGTGGTTTCCCATCTTCCTTCCAGGCAAATGCCGGGGTTGGTCCCAAACTATAGGCCACAGCCGCTACCTTCCAACTCCTCGGCCTTCCATCCCAACTTTCCTCCCCAACGGTACTTGTAGCTCACCCATTGGGTGTCCGTCTCGAAGCAGCTACAAAACTGGCGAGCCGAACATGTCCTCGGACACTCCCGGCACTAAAAGCCATACGCTAAAAAATATATAGAGTTATGTACCATTCAAGGACAATTATTGCTTAGCTTCATTATTCAAACTTTCACTTCGATCGCATGATTACGACACAAGAATAAAAACTTAATTTTAAAATTTCGCACAGCCGCCATCTTGAGGTTATGTAAACAACTGAATTAAATTAGATGGCAGTGCATTACAATCTGCAAAATCATTTACTGTACCACATTTCACTGCGCTCAGAGAGTTAAATCACGAGAAAAGTCTATTAAAATATTTCAAATTCGCTTGGTCGCCATGTTCGTTTTGTACTTTACATGTTTATGAAATATACATAGGTTAACTTGTATCAGTACCCTTTATCACCGTACAAAATTTCATGATGATATCTGTAATAGTTTCGGAGATATAGAATGTCAGTGAAATATTTCGCACAGCCGCCATTTTGAGGTTTTGTAAACAATTGAACTAAATTAGACTCCAGTGCATTACAATGTGTATAAACATTTGCTGTACCAAGTTTCATTACGTTTGGATAGTTAAATCGCGAGAAATGTCTATTTAAATGTCTCAAATTCGCTTGACCGCCATGTTGGTTTTTTAGTCACCAGGTTTTTGAAAGTCTCATAGGTGAACTTTTAGTAGTGTCCTTTATCACCGTACACAGTTTCAGGGCGATATCGGTAATAGTTTCGGAGATATTGAATGCTAGTGAAATATTTCGCACAGCCGCCATGTTGGATTGGTGAGACGTAACAAAATTTGAAGGGCACGGTCGAGGTCGCCGGGAATAGTGCTATGAACTTACTGAGTTTCATTGAAATCGCTCCAGCCGTTTAGAGTTTATTAGGGGGGGACACTAACACACCTCACACACACACACACACACACACACGCACACACACACGGACAAAAGGTGATCTCATAAGCCTATTTTTTCAAAATTGAAAATAGGCTATAAATCCAACATGGTGACCATCCAAAATATTTAGACGGTTCTCAATATCTATAAATCTATTACAGCAATCAAACTGACAATTTGTATGTTTATAGAGGAAAGGAAGCTTGTAGTTTAACGTGACTATTAATCTCGCGATCCTCAGTATGCCTTCCTTCGGAGGGGAAGTAAAGCCGGCGGTCCCATGTCATAGATTTATGGCATTTTAAAGAACCTTCCACTAATTGCACCTGTGTGAAGCTAAATTGGATAGGTTAATGTAAACAACGCTCTTAGGTTTCTATGTTCGTTGCCAAGAGCCGACTGCTGTGGCGTCTAGTAGCTGAGTTTCGAACTTGGCCTAGTAGTCGTTGACGGTGGCGCTTGGCGGCAAAAGTAGGAACTATTTGAAAAATTCTAAGTTGCAGTACTTAAATTAAAAAAGACAGATAACACAGACTATTGCAGTCATCACAATAGGGATGTATAGAACTAGCACCGATAGAGCGCACTGCAGTTGTACTGGGTAAGCGCAAGGCGCTCTTCATTTGTCTCCTGTGTTCTCATGCCGCTAATATCCAGGAATTTAAGGTGTTTAAATTGCTATTTTCGTGACTATGCCGAGCTATTGCTGTGTTCCTCTTTGCAAAAATCAGGGAAATCCGATTTCGTGTCACCAATTTTCACAAAATAAAGAAATGAGGAAGAAATGGTTACATGCTATTAGAAGGAAACATTTCGGTGAAGAAAATCTGACCGAAAATATTAAAGTGTGTTCCCATCGTTTTCAACTCGATGACTTCACGAAAACTGTGTTGGGCAAGTGTGATTCACAAAGGCCAATAATTCCTACCTATAAACTGAATAGACATATCGATAACAACCACTGAATGTATGCGTTTGTATTTGAAGGTGAGAGAGCAAGATTAAAACCGGGCACTGTTCCATCGCTTTTTCCGTGGACCACGAACACAACAAAAATAAGGAAGAGGCCATACACAAGAAAATTGCCAGTTTACCACGATAAGCCTACAATATCGGAATCTGCATAAATTATCTCCATTGAAGTACGGTACGGGAAAAATCGTCAATATACAGGAAGATGTGATTGTAACATTTGTGACTCCCATTTTCAAAGGCATCAATACTCGGACAAATACTTCAAGAATAAATGTCACAACATTAACAGTCAAAAACGTATTATGGTTGGTTTCTTGAAATCAGAATTAATCGTCAACTTAACATCTGCCCGACGGAGAATGTGGTACCAATAGTGACTGACTTCTACATTCTTGAGTCTTAGGCCTAAGTTAGCCAGATGAATGGAAACAGTTCATGGCCTTAAAATAGCGATTCTCAAACTTGTTAAATACTGTACCCCTAAGTCGTTTGCAAGGGGTACGGAAACGATTTGTATTAAGAAATTGACAAATTACAAAAGAACCAAACGTTGCGATGCATTTTGAGGTAAACAATACCGGTATCAACTTTCTTTGATTATGTTTACCGTACCTTAAAACAAGACCGTTTCATGTACGCTATCAACAAAAAAAAAAAAAAAAAAAAAAAAAACAACACGAATCGAAGTCTATAAGCAAGGGGAGACAGTGAATATTTAAATCTCTATTTATAAAAGGAAGATTATAGTTTTACGTGACCGTTAATCTAGAGATCATAAGGCACAGAGGACTTCCTCTTTACGTGGAATCCGAACAGGACAAGTCATTTCACTTTGAAAATCTCATATGCATTGACCGGGAAATCTCTATTTATGATTTAAGTCTTATGGAGATATAGGCTATTTATCAATATAGGCCTACAATACTCAAGCATGCTGACTCCTATTCATAATTTGAATAATAAAGCGTGTTAGAATTTTGTTATTACCGCTGTAGCCTACTAATTCTTCCCTTCTCCCACTAGTTTTAGCGCCTCTAGTCCGTGGCTCATTTTACAGCTGTTTAACGCTTAAACGCTGAAAATCGTTCATAATATATTAGAGGATATACCTATAGAATTAATTAATATAGTCTTGGAGTAAAATTAGAGAAGATATAATTTACTTTAGCTTAGGAAACTCGGTCACAATCTATACATTCCTCGTAGCTGACTGGGGAAACATAGGACGATCGCCTTGTGCTTACCCAGTACTACACGAGCGCTATCTGGCGCGAACTTTCTCAGGCTACATCCCTATTAACACCGGTTATCAGACAGATTCTACACACACCCAAAGTACACGGGGCTACATGACCGCGTTGTCGCAGCCCCTAAACTTAAGAACCAACCAACCAACCAATCTCGCGATCATAAGCCACGGGACCTCCATTTTACGTGGAATCCGAACCACGGGACATGGCATTTCACTTCGAAAATCTCACATGCATTGACCGGGAATCGAACCCGGTCCACCTTGGTGAGAGGGATACAGCTTGACGGCTGCACCACCACGCCTCCTGTTTATAGAGGCAATTGATATTAGTAGGATATATGAAAATAGGATATTTAGTTCTTCACGGAACTACTTGTTTGATGTGAGTATATAGAAGATGATTGTGGTAGCAAAGTCAAATTTTTAGCCTACTTTTCACATTTTGCAAAAATGAGGAAAAAGTAGACTTATGAGATCGGGCAAATGTGTGTCTGTCTGTCTGTCTGTCTGTCTGTCCTTCTGTCTGTCTGTCTGGCTGTGTGTGAGTCCCCCCCTATCAACTCCTAAACGGCTGCAGCAATCGAAACAAAATTTGGTAGGAGTAAAGATCTATACCTGAATATCTCACGGCCATATTTGAAAATGATGTCAGTGCTACCAACTGCAAAAAAAAACGCAATTGAAATTTGAGCTCCATGTTGGATATCTTGGAAAGTATGAATGGGAACGATTTCAAAATTGGCACACGTACAGATCATAATATTTCAGTTTAATTTCCAGGAGGCTAAACATGGCAGTGTTGCCAAAATGATTATAAGCCTCCTGATAGGTCCAATTTTAAATGCATATAACTTCTATACTATCAATTGGAATTCAACCAAATTTCGTATGTTGTATGTGTACATAACCAGATATGACTGAGCGTATTCTTAAGACCTAACAGGGCTGCCAACTGTTAATAAATGCTCCTAATTTTTTTTATCCAAATACCAATATATCAGAAAGTATGCAAGCCGACAGCCTTAAACTATGCACACGTATAGTACCTGACATTCTATATTAATTTGGAGTAACTTATATACGTCAGTGCTACCAACATGATTCTAAGCCTGCTGATAGGTCCAACTTTAAATACATGTAACTTCCATACTATCATTTGGATTTCAACCAAATTTCGTATGTGCTATGTGTACCACAACATATATGACTATGCGTATTCTAAGGAGCAAACAGTGCTGCCAACTGTTAATATGTGCTGTCCCTATTTTTGTTACCCTAATATCAATATATCAGAACGTATGCAAGCCAATAGCTCTAAACTTTGCACACGTATAGTACCTGGCATTCTAGACGAATTTGAAGTAACTAATATACGTCAGTGCTGCCAACATGATTCTAAGCCTGCTGATAGGTCCAATTTTAAAATGCATGTAACTTCTATACTAACTAATGGATTTCATTCAAAATTGGCACAACAATAGATCATATTATTTCAGATTATTTCTGACCAATACATGCATGACATTGTTGCCAACATGATTTTACGCGCGCAGTTAGATCCAATGTTTAACTACATGTAACGTCCATGCTATTCATTGGACTTCAACCAAATTTTGTATTTTGTACCTTAAGAGACGGAACTAAGAATATATTCAGTCATCAGGGCTGCCAACTGTAGTGCTCTATTAGGATACATTATGCCAGGTATACAGTATTTCGAACTAATTGGAAATTTCGATATTAGCAACTTAATTTCGTCATTATTCTAGATAGGTTCATATTCTGTAGAATAATCATTGGCATGAAAAGTAGGCTGTATAGTTCTTCACGGAACTTCTTGTTAGTTATATTTCCAGACAATCTGCATTTGTCGTACCGTGAAAGCTATTTGTAGGAAGTAAACATTGGTACCCAGCGATATTAGAAAGTTCTTCTCAGCCAATTCTTGACGATTGAGCTGGAATGTCTCCATGCCATCGAGACTGCCTTGGTTTCTGGGGGGTAAAGTTATTGCAACCATGTATAATCCGCTGTGATGATCTTGAACAAGATCGCACTCGAAACGCCTCAAGTGTTCGAGGCTTATTGCCATTCTTGCACAGTCTTGTGATCAGGAGGTGAGCTGTCTCGGCACCCATCTTGCCAAAACCTTACAGTATCTCAAGAATTCACGAATCATGTCGATGCTACACTGGGTAAGTGTTTAAATTTTAACTAGAAAGTGGGTTTCTTCGGCACAATCGTAAAAGAGGTTATTCTTATAGGATTTCTGCTCTCACTATTCCGTCCAAAACCTCAATAGAGATCGACCTTTAAACATGTTTTTTTTTTCTTAATTTGTAAAACAGCTTCCCTATAAAATAATATGACGAAACTATTTGAACATCCCTTGTATTATATCCGATAGGTAAAATTGGATAATTCATCATAGGATCATAATATTTGTGCTTGTATTTACACATTTTTGTATTTTATTGTTGAATATTATTAAGTTTCATACATATTATTGTTAGTCTTACTTCAAGATGCTCAACAATGTAAACTCAGATTTACCCTCCAGATCACGCGGGAAGTACTATTACAAGAGAACACGCGCGCGGTGGAAATGACTGCAATTTACTTTACGCAGTCCTATATTGATAGCATTTATTGTAATGGTATAAATGTTCTTTGTTGTTATTTTTGTTTAATTTACTTTTCGTGGAATTAAGGCACATAGCCCTTTATTTAACCCAAGTTCACATATAAAATACCAATGTTACAAGTGCTGCTACGGCGGTAAAATCATACACACATTTTTAGCCTACATTTCTCATTTGGCAAAAATGAGGAAAAAGTAGACTTATGAGATCGATCCGGGAAAATGTGTGTATGTCTGTCTGTCCTTCTATCTGTCTGTCCTTCTGTCTATCTGGCTGTGTGTGTCCGCCCCCGCCCCCCCCCCCCCCCCCTCCCATTCAAATCCTAAACGGTTGCAGCTATGGAAACCAAATTTGGTATGAGTAAAGATCTATGCCGGAATATCTCAAGGCCATATTTGAAAATGATGTCAGTGCTACCAACTGCTGAAAATTCCCAATTGAAATTTGAGCTCAATGTTGGATATCCTGGAAGGTATGCATGGGAGCTATTCCAAAGTTGACACACATATATATAATAATATTTCAGTTTTATTTCCAGGAGGCTATATATGACAGTATTGCCAAAATGATTCTAACCCTGCTGATAGGTCCAACTTTATATGCATATAACTTCTACACTATGAATTGGATTTCAACCAAATTTCGTATGTACTATGTGTAGATAGACAGATAGGACTGAGCGTAATCTTAAGAGCCACCAGGGCTGCCAACAGTTAATAAATGCACTCTCTATTGTGTTTATCCAAATTCCAATATATCAGAAAGTATGCAAACCGACAGCTGATATTCTAGATTAATTTAGAGTAACTAATTGACCTCAGTAGCACCAACACGATTCTAAGCCTGCTGATAGGACCAATTGTACATACATGTAACGTCTATACTATCAATTGGATTTCAACCAAATTTCGTATGTGTTATGTGTACTATAACAGATATGACTATGCGTATTCATATGAGCAACCAGGGCTGCCAACTGTTAATAAATGCCGTCTCTATTTTTTACCCAAATATCAATATATCAGAAATTATTCAAGCCAACAGCTCTAAACTTTGTACACGTATAGTACTTTACACTCTAGATTGATTTGGAGTACCTAATATACGTCAGTGCTTCCAACATGATTCTAAGCCTGCTGATTGGTCCAATTTTGAAATACATGTAACTTCTATACTAACAAATCGATTTCATCCAAAATTGGCACAACAAGCGATCATAATAGTTCAGATTATTTCTGACCAACATATGCATGACATTGTTGCCAACATGATTTTACGTGTGCTGATAAGTCCTATGTCTAACTACATGCAACGTCCAAATTTTGTATTCTGTACCTTAAGAGATGGATCTAAGAATACATTCAGTCACCAAGGCTGCCAACTGTAGTGCTCTATTGGGCTACATTATGCCAGTTTTATTTCGAACTAATTTAAAATGTCGATATTACCAACTCAATTTCGTTATTTTACTAATTAGGTGCATATAGATTAATCATTGGAATGAATCTTACATTTCGAGAAAAGTGGGCTCTTTAGTTCTTGTTAAATACTAAAAACCACAATAAAGCTTAACCCTTGAGAACTGACGTGAAAAAATATAACACGAAGTCTGGCGCATGGTCATTTTGACTCATAGTGTGTCACTCCTTTTTTGTCATAGTCGTACGGATTTTAATGAAGTAATTTTACACCTGGTGTCTTCCTATGGACTATTCACAATATAAAATGAGGTGTAATTATAAGTTTCAAATTTGTAGAGAAATGAAAATAATTTTCGTGACAGTATAATTGGCCTTGGTATTGGCGGTAAAGCAGTCATCTCGAATTTTTTTGAACAAAGGATCCGATGACACAGGTGTCCCTAGACCCTAAACATGGATTAACAAGATCGTGAGCTATTAGAATGTTCTCCACCAAAATATTTGGATTTCCCCCCTTTTTTTAGCCAACTTTCGATTTTTGCAAAAAACTTATGAGATCACTACAGGGCCAAAAAATGTGTGTCTGTCTGTGTGTGTGTGAGATACTCTGAATGTCTGTCCCCCTCCTATCAATTCGAACACGGTGAAACCGAATTGAACGAAATTTGGTACAGAGGTAGAACAAGCAAAAGGCACCTCAGTGTCATATTTTATATCGCCGCCATCTTGACGGTAACGTAATGGCGACCTCCCAAATGTTCACAGCATAAATCAAATTACGACTAACCTAATCATCCGATATATTCCAAATTTTGCAACTACATATAGTCGTATGGCGAGCGTCTTTTGACCAAACTAAAAGGTCATCAGTCCAATAGTTTTCAGATGGCGGCCATGTATGTGTGCAAATCGATTACCCTTATCAATTCAAATGCGGTTAAACCGAATTGAGCAAACTTTTGTGCAGAGGTAGCACTAGCAAAGGGCACCTCAGTGACATGTTTTATATCGCCGCCATCTTGAAAAAATCGCAATGGCAGCCACCCAAATGTTAAAGTCATGAATCAAATTACGACCAATCTAATCATCTGATCTCTACCAAATTTTGCAACGTTATACCTTTATGTATACAAAAATGTTTGGACCAACCTACAAGGTCATCAGCGCAATCATGTGCAGATGGCGGCCACGTATGTGCGCAAATCGATTTACCCTATCTTTTCAAACACGGTGAAACCAAATTGAACGAAATTTGGTACTTAGGTAGCACTTGTAAAGGGCACCTCAATGTCTTGTTTTATATCGCCACCATTTTGACGGAAACGAAATGGTGGCCACCCAAATGTAAAAAGCTAAAATCCAATTACGACCAACCTAATTATCTGATCTCTACCACAATTTGCAACATCATATCTTTAAGTGAGAAGCGTTCTTTGACCAAGCTACAAGAGTCATCTGTCCAATAGTTTGCATATGGCGGCCATGTATGGGTACAAATCGATTCCCCCTATCAATTGAAACACGGTAAAACCGAATTGAACGAAATTTGGTACAGACGTAGCACTAGCAAAGGGCACCTCAGTGTCATGTTTTATATCGACGCCATTTTAACGGAAACGTAATGGTGGCCACCCAAATATTAAAATCTTAAATCAAATTACGACTAACCGGATCATTTGATCTCTACTAAATTTTGCAACATCATACCTTTTTGTGGGAAGCATCTTTTGACTGAACTACACGGTCTTCAGCCCAATAGTTTGCAGATAGCGGCCATGTATGTGTGCAAATCGATTCCCCATATCAATTCAAACACGGTGAAACTGAATTGAATGACATTTTTTACAGAGGTAGCACTAGCAAAGGGCACCTCATATTCATGTTTAATATCCGTATAGCTCGTTGTATTTCAACAAGCTACTACAACCAACATTCAATTATACTCCTTGAAAAAGACAAAGAGTTATAACAATACCCATGCTTTTAGGAGAAAGTAGGCTATATGTTAGCACCCCGTTTTCCAAAATCACGGAATTCCATTGAGCCCAGTAGGCTTTCACAGTGCGCGTGTAGGGTGCTACCTCTTCCCAAGACGGTCGTTGCTCAGACGTCTTCCACCGCAGTAGGTGTTTTAAGTCCGGGTCATTTTCTTAATCCTTACGGATTTCCTCATCCTTCCAGTGGTTGTCGATCACAGTGCTTCTTCTCACTGCTGCAACTTTTTCGTCAATCCGATTGCAGTGCTTGCAATCTTGTGCGCATGGTCTCCTTGACATAGCATCAGCATTTCGGTGCTTAAGGCCGGCCCTGTGTTCAGTGTCGAAGTCGTACTGCTCGAGCCTTTCAATCCACCTGGCTACCTGTCCCTCCGGGTTCTTGAAGCTCAGTAGCCACGTAAGCGCTGCATGATCAGTCCGTAGAAGGAAATTCCTCCCATAGAGATATTTGTGGAAATGCTCCACTGACTTCACTACAGCGAGCAATTCCCTTCTAGTTACGCAGTAGTTCCTCTCCGGTTTAGAAAGAACCTTGCTGAAGTAAGCTATCACCTTTTCTTGCCTACCTTGCAGTTGGGAAAACACGCCACCTACTCCCACATTGCTAGCATCGGTGTCCAAAACGAATAGTCCTTCCGGTTGTGGGAAAAACAGGATAGGAGCATTGGTCAATACCCCCTTCAGTTGTTCGAAGACTTGTTGACAGGTCGCGTCCCACACAAAACTCCGATTTTCCTCGGTAAGTCTGGTCAGAGGCTTAGCAATGTTAGCATATCCTGGCACGAATCGACGGTAATAGGTGCACAGTCCGAGGTAACTCCTTACTTCTTGCTTATCTTTCGGTACTGGCCATTCCTTCACCGTGTTAATCTTTTCCGGATCCGCGGTGACTCCCTCTCCGGAAACAACATGGCCGAGGTAGTTAACTTGTTTCCGAAACAGGAAGCACTTCTTGGAGTTAAGCTTAAGGTTGGCTTGCTTAAGACGTAAGAACACCTGGTCGATATTTCTCAGGTGATCCTCAAAAGTTCTTCCCAAAACGATGATGTCATCCAAGTAGACCAAGCATGTTTCACAAGACAGCCCTTTTAAAACGCGATCCATCAGTCGCTCAAAGGTCGCAGGGGCATTACAGAGTCCGAATGGCATAACTGTGAAGTCCCAAAGCCCAGAACCAATCGTAAAGGCGGTCTTCTCCTTGTCCCTGGGGTCCAATCCTACTTGCCAGTATCCACTCTTGAGATCCAACGTGGAGAAGGTCGTGCTCCCACCCAAGGTGTCTAGGGTGTCATCGATGCGTGGTAGTGGGTAACTGTCATTTTTAGTCACATTGTTCAGTTGACGGTAGTCTGCACAAAACCGTGTAGATCCATCTTTCTTCTTCACCAGGACCACTGGCGAAGCCCATGGGCTGCTTGAAGGTTCAATCACCCCATCGCGAGCCATATCATTTATTATCTGCTCTGCTTCCTCTCGCTTGGCTAGTGGTAATCTTCTGGGAGTCTGGCGAATTGGTCTTGAGTCACCCGTATCGATGCGATGTTGAACCACGTTCGTTCTTCCGTTACTGGTCCCGTCCTGGAAGGCATCCTTATGACGTCGAAGAAGTTCCCTCACTTCTCGGCTCTGCCCAGGATTAAGCTCTTGACACGCTGCCTCGATAAGACCGTCGAGCCACACCGAAGATATATCGGATGAGGAAGTAGCTGTTTGTACTTGGCGTACGACGGAGGACACAGACGAACAGCTTCCAAAACTGGTTCCTTTCCGAACGATTATCGAGCGATCATTAAGGTTCATTACTCGCACAGGAATTTTCGCCCCTGCACGGACCAAAGCCCTGGCTACCAGTATTCCACGTTCAAGTTCATCGTCAGCAAACTTAGGCCCTACCATGACGACACAGCCATGAGGAACTCCACCATCCGGCTTTCCTTCTACCATCACTTCACTAAGCCCAGGTAGTACAACATCTACCGCTGCGATCACCCGTACCGATGAGGCGTTTCTCCACTGCAGCACTACCTCCTCGTTTCCGACTCTCAAAATCCCACTCTCCAGGTCTAGTCCAAATTTATACTCAGTCATGATATCCATCCCGAGAATGACGTCCTCCTCCACTTCAGCGACCAAGACACGATGGCGAAACTGGGTATCACCGATGACGAAGTTGACGACTACCTCCCCGTGAACGTTGGCTGGTTCCCCCGTAGCCGTTCGCAGTGTCCATCTCGTGGTTGTTACTGTTCGTCTCACGATGCCTGGTCTGATTATTGTCATTGTGGCCCCTGTATCCAGCAGTAGGTCTCTGGGCTCTCCGTCCACATGGCCACTAATAAAAATAGATTTGGCTTGACAACCCAGAGACGCGACGATAGTAGAAGTGGGAGCATTTCTGGTGTTGCCACTGGTTGACAGTCGCCCCTTTCTATCAACCTTGATTAGTTTTCCTGTGGCTGGTGCTTCCCGTTCATAAACTTAGGGCATCGATCTCTGAGATGCCCCATCTCCCCGCAGCCCCAGCACCTCGTCCGTTTCTTCTTGGACTGCAAGGCTTGAAGTACTTTCTCCACGATTTATTCTATGGAAGGCACTGGCTGGACCTCCTTGTCTCTCTCCAGAGCTCGAATGCGAGCCTGGCTGCGCACGGATTGTTCGACAGCCTCAAACTCAAGAGCCAGAGTCAAGGCATCATTCAATGTTTGCGGACGCGCCAGCTTCACAGCCCTCTGCGTCTCAATCTCCCGGAGCCCATCGAGAATCTTCTCGGTAGCAAGACTCTCATACACATCGCTGGACACTGTTGGATAGGCGCTCCTAACGAGATGTACAATGTCTGCTTCGAACTCCTGTAGGTTCTCGTTGGGTCTCTGAAAACGGTTTCTCAACTGGGAGCGATACAGCTGTTCCATGTGACGATGACCGAACCGCATTTCAAGTTTCTGTACAAGAATGTTGTAGTTCTGCCTTTCCGACAAGGGAACAGCCTGCAGGACTCGTAGGGCCTCCCCGCGCAGCGACAAACTCATCAATGAAGCCTTCATGGCATCCGACCATCCATTAATCATGGCAGCGGTCTCGAACAAGGTGAGGTACTCTTCCCACGCAGACTTCCCATCGAAAGTCGGCAGGTCAGTCCGACCAAACGCGGAAACAGGTATACGCTCCTTACCTTCCGATGGTCCACCAGCGGTAATGATTTCGTTTTCCTGCTTGTCTTTATTTGGAAGCACACCGCTCGCAAGCTCGTCCTCGAACTTCCGCAGGGATTCTTGAAATTCTTCCCTCAGTTTGGTTTCGGTAGTGAGCGTTACTTCTTGAAGTTTCCTCTCGAGGTTACCAGTATTTTCCATTAACTTCCTTTCCAAATTCTCTGAGTTTTCCGCTATTTTCTTTTCCAAATTTGTATATAGTTCTGAATTTTCTGTTCGTATTTTCTTTTCCATATTTTCTAATACCTGACACAAAACCTCAGTCCCACCAGTAATCTCGAAAAGAAATGTTTCTGGATCCTCACCTGTGTCCACCAGTACCTGCCTTAACCTCGCTTGCAGCACAGATTTTATTCCCGTAGAATCAACTCCCCTTTCTTCCAGTTCCTGACGTAACTCCGAAACCTTCAGTGCTGAAAGTTTAACTTTCCTGGTCGTCATTTCACACTCTAAAATGCGGTACCTCTAGACTTTCACTATGTATTTACTCTATAGCCTGACTCCACACGTCTGACACCAGTTGTTACGTTTACGGTTCTTGAAATAACCGGTCAGGCATATACAAATACACTACCGTACTTCTTTACTTAGCAAACCTTACGCTACTAAATATTAATGTAGTGTTCATAATACACACATCAAAAAAAGTTTTGCATCACCTCGGTTCCAAGAGTTCCGGAACCTTTAAATACAAAGGGAATAGAGATCAACACAAACAACATTTCAGCTCGTTTTATTGCTCATGAGACCCACACATTGCATGTTGTACCATCATACAGCTAGACTTTCAGCATTTGTGGTCCAGATTGCAGTACACACCACTACCTCTAATACCCAGTAGCACGTCCTCTTGCATTGATGCATGCCTGTATTCGTCGTGGCATACTATCCACAAGTTCATCAAGACACTGTTGGTCCAAATTGTCCCACTCCTCAACGACAATTCGGCGTAAATCTCTCAGAGTGGTTGGTGGGTCAAGACGTCCATAAACAGCCCTTTTCAACATATCCCAGGCATGTTCGATAGGGTTCATGTCTGGCGAACATGCTGGCCACTGTAGTCGAGCGATGTCGTTATCTTGAAGGAACGCATTCACAAGATGTGCACGATGAGGTCGAGAATTGTCGTCCATGAAGACAAATGCCTCTCCAATATTCTGCCGATATGGTTGCACTATGGGTCGGAGGATGTCATTCAGGTATCGTAAAGCCGTTTCGGAGCCTTCCATGACCACCAGTGGCGTACGTCGGCCCCACTTAATGCCACCCCAAAACATCAGGGAACCACCACCTTGCTGCACTCGCTGGACAGTGTGTCTAAGACGTTCAGCCTGACCAGGGTGCCTCCAAACACGTCTCCGACGATTGTCTGGTTGAAGGCATATGCGACACTCATCGGTGAAGAGAACGTGATGCCAATTCCGTGGGGTCCATTCAGCATGTTGTTGGGCCCATCTGTACCGCGCTGCATGGTGTCGGGGTTGCAAAGCTGGACCTCGCCATGGACGTCGGGAGTGAAGTTGCGCATCATGCAGCCTATTGCGCACAGTTTGAGTTGAAACACGACGTCCTGTGGCTGAACGAAACGCATTATTCAACATGGTGGCATTGCTGTCAGGGTTCCTCCGAGCGGCAATCCGTAAGTAGCGGTCATCCACTACAGTAGTAGCCCTTGGGCGGCCTGAGCGAGGCCTGTCATCGACAGTTCCTGTATCTCTGTACCTCCTCCATGTCCGAACAACATCGCTTTGGTTCACTCTGAGACGCCTGGAAACTTCCCTTGTTGAGAGCCCTTCTTGACACAAAGTAACAATGCGGACGCGATCGAACTGCGGTATTGACCTTCTAGGCATGGTAGAACTACAGACAACATGAGCAGCGTACCTTCGTCCTGGTGGAATGACTGGAACTGATCGGCTGTCGTACCCCCTCCGTCTAATAGGCCCTGCTCATGCATGGTTGTTTACATCTTTGAGCAGTTTTAGTGACATCTATGAACAGTCAAAGGGACTGTATCTTGGATACAATATACACAGTCAACGTCTATATGCCGGAGATCTGGGAACCGAGGTGATGCAAAACTTTTTTTGATGTGTGTATTTAGACTGGGAACGTCGAGCTCTATTCTTTCTGAAACTACTACACCCCAAATCTCAACACTGCCTTTTCACCGAATCCTAAATCTCTTCTCTGTCGTATCGTCGCCTTCTCGATTCATCCACTGCCAGCTTGCCGGACCAACTCACAATTGCAGCCAGCGCGCCACGTGCTCGCTCGAGTCTGCCACCAGGTGCGCTCACACGAGTCTGTCACACTGTCCCCTCCTTAAGATTGTTCCGTCCCGGAGCAGAAACCCCGTCTTTGGGACCAGCAGCATGCCAGAATTTCAATCCCTGTGCGCCGAAAGACTTCTTCTAGCATGCTTCTTACGATCCTCCAGTCCAATCCATCCTGCCCACAGCCCAACTTGGGCACAGCTAATCTGGATATGTTCCGCTGCAGTAGGAGACTATCCCAGACGACACGATAGGTCGGTTTCTGATGGGAAAGTTCTTTCGTCACTAGATAGAATAGCGATCGCTCGTTCCTGGGTAAATACAACACGTTTCCGACAAGAGGCTCTTGACGCTGCAGCTCTCCAATCCCACTATACTTCCGCCGGAATACTTGGGCGATTCCTCGGCTCATCCTCAGGTCCTTAGCCACTGAGTGAGCCAAGGCATACTCACTGGAGGTTTGGAATAAATCCTGCCGAATCTCAGTACTGACGCCATAACAAACATTGCGGTCAGTACCACATTGGGACATGAATTCTTCGAACGATCGTTCCGACTCCGGGACTCGACATATACGGGCGAGTTACCCGTGCTCCTCGTCATGGTTGTCGCCCAGGAACGATGCCAGCCGATTGAAGTGGACCACTCGGGGTTTGCCATTCGGTCTCCTCCTGATATGGTAGACGACGTCGTTAATCCTCTTCAGTACCTCATATAGTCCGTCCCAGGAGCGTTGCAGCTTTGGAGAGAACCCTCGCCGTTGTTTAGGGTCGAAAAGCCAGACTAGATCTCCTGCTTGGTACCCGCCTGATTCGGCTCTTACGTCTTATCGCTCCTTCATCCTGTCGCTCGCATTCTGAATGTTTGTGCGAACGCGGTCGTGAATGTCATCCATCCTTCGACGAAGGCCGGAGATGTAGTCCTCCCCAACGACATTATCCTCAGGTTTGCAACCGAACGCCAGGTCACACGGCAACCGCAGTTCTCGGCCAAACAGCACATTAGCTGGTGTTTGGCATGTGGTCTCATGGATAGAAGAGCGATATGCCAGTAGAAACAAGTGGAGAAACTTGTCCCAGTCCCGCTGGTTGTCGGAGACAATTTTCGACAGGTATTTCTTTACTGTCCTGTTCATGCGCTCCACCATTCCATCGGACTGTGGGTGCAGGGCAGTCGTTCTCGTTTTCCGGATTCCGAGAATCTGGCACATCTCCTGGAACACCGACGACTCGAAATTTCGCCCCTGATCGGAATGTAGATCCAAGGGTACACCAAATCGGCTCACCAGCTCCTTTATTAGCGTCTCGGCAACCACCACAGCTTCTTGGTTGGGCAACGCATATGCCTCTACCCACTTGCTGAAGTAATCTATTGCCACCAAGATGTATTTATTCCCACTCTCAGTCGTAGGGAAAGGGCCCACTACATCGATGGCGATCCGTTCAAACGGGGCACCAACGGTGTACTGTCTCATCGCTGCTCTTCCCTTCTTCTGTGGCCCGTTCGCAGTGGCACAAACCACGCAAATCCTACACCATTCACGTACGTCATCTGAGTAATTAGCCCAATAAAACCGCTCTCGAACTTTCTCCATGGTTTTTCGAACTCCAAGGTGCCCCCCAGACGTTCCATCATGCAGCAACTGCAGTACCTCGGGCACTCTGTTTCGTGGAACAATACCCTGTAGCCTCTTCTGAGCCCCGTCCTCTCTCCCCAGTACCCTCTTTAGCACCCCGTTTTCCAAAATCACGGAATTCCATTGAGCCCAGTAGGCTTTCACAGTGCGCGTGTAGGGTGCTACCTCTTCCCAAGACGGTCGTTGCTGAGACGTCTTCCACCGCAGTAGGTGTTTCAAGTCCGGGTCATTTCCTTGATCCTTACGGATTTCCTCATCCTTCCAGTGGTCGTCGATCACAGTGCTTCTTCTCACTGCTGCAACGTTTTCGTCAATCCGATTGCAGTGCTTTCAGTCTTGTGCGCATGGTCTCCTTGACTGAGCATCAGCATTTCGGTGCTTAAGGCCAGCCCTGTGTTCAGTGTCGAAGTCGTACTGCTCGAGCCTTTCAATCCATCTGGCTACCTGTCCCTCCGGATTCTTGAAGCTCAGTAGCCACGTAAGCGCTGCATGATCAGTCCGTTGAAGGAACTTCCTCCCATAGATATATTTGTGGAAATGCTCCACTGACTTCACTACAGCGAGCAATTCCCTTCTAGTTACGCAGTAGTTCCTCTCCGGTTTAGAAAGAACCTTGCTGAAGTAAGCTATCACCTTTTCTTGCCTACCTTGCAGTTGGGAAAGCACGCCACCTACTCCCACATTGCTAGCATCGGTGTCCAAAACGAATAGTCCTTCCGGTTGTGGGTAACTCAGGATAGGAGCATTGGTCAATACCTCCTTCAGTTGTTCGAAGGCTTGTTGACAGGTCACGTCCCACACAAAACTCCGACTTTCCTCGGTAAGTCTGGTCAGAGGCTTAGCAATGTTAGCATATCCTGGCACGAATCGACGGTAATAGGTGCACAGTCCGAGGTAACTCCTGACTTCTTGCTTATCTTTCGGTACTGGCCATTCCTTCACCGTGTTAATCTTCTCCGGATCCGCGGTGACTCCCTCTCCGAAAACAACATGGCCGAGGTAGTTAACTTGTTTACGAAACAGGAAGCACTTCTTGGAGTTAAGCTTAAGGTTGGCTTAAGACGTAAGAACACCTGGTCGAGATTTCTCAGGTGATCTTCAAAAATTCTTCCCAGAACGATGATGTCATCCAAGTAGACCAAGCATGTTTCACAAGACAGCCCTTTTAAAACGCGATCCATCAGTCGTTCAAAGGTCGCAGGGGCATTACAGAGTCCGAATGGCATAACTGTGAAGTCCCAAAGCCCAGAACCAATCGTAAAGGCGGTCTTCTCCTTGTCCCTGGGGTCCAATCCTACCTGCCAGTATCCACTCTTGAGATCCAACGTGGAGAAGATCGTGCTCCCACCCAAGGTGTCTAGGGTGTCATCGATGCGTGGTAGTGGGTAACTGTCATTTTTAGTCACATTGTTCAGTTGACGGTAGTCTACACAAAACCGTGTAGATCCATCTTTCTTCTTCACCAGGACCACTGGTGAAGCCCATGGGCTGCTTGAAGGTTCAATCACCCCATCGCGAGCCATATCATTTATTATCTGCTCTGCTTCCTCTCGCTTGGCTAGTGGTAATCTTCTGGGAGTCTGGCGAATTGGTCTTGAGTCACCCGTATCGATGCGATGTTGAACCACGTTCATTCTTCCGTTACTGGTCCCGTCCTGGAAGGCATCCTTATGACGTCGAAGAAGTTCCCTCACTTCTCGGCTCTGCCCAGGATTAAGCTCTTGACACGCTGCCTCGTTAAGACCGTCGAGCCACACCGAAGATATATCGGATGAGGAAGTAGCTGTTTGTACTTGGCGTACGACGGAGGACACAGACGAACAGCTTCCCAAACTGGTTCCTTTCCGAACGATTATCGAGCGATCATTAAGGTTCATTACTCGCACAGGAATTTTCGCCCCTGCACGGACCAAAGCTCTGGCTACCAGTATTCCACGTTCAGGTTCATCGTCAGCAAACCTAGGCCCTACCATGACGACACAGCCATGAGGAACTCCACCATCTGGCTTTCCTTCTGCCATCACTTCACTAAGCCCTGGTAGTACAACATCTACCGCTGCGATCACCCGTACCGATGAGGCGTTCCTCCTCTGCAGCACTACCTCCTCGTTTCCGACTCTCAAAATCCCACTCTCCAGGTCTAGTCCAAATTTATACTCAGTCATGATATCCATCCCGAGAATGACGTCCTCCTCCACTTCAGCGACCAAGACACGATGGCGAAACTGGGTATCACCGATGACGAAGTTGACATCTACCTCCCCGTGAACGTTGGCTGGTTCCCCCGTAGCCGTTCGCAGTGTCCATCTCGTGGTTGTTACTGTTCGTCTCACGATGCCTGGTCTGATTATTGTCATTGTGGCCCCTGTATCCAGCAGTAGGTCTCTGGGCTCTCCGTCCACATGGCCACTAATAAAAATATATTTGGCTTGACAACCCAGAGACGCGACAATAGTAGAAGTGGGGGCATTTCAGGTGTTGCCACTGGTTGACAGTCGCCCCTTTCTATCAACCCTGTTTAGTTTTCCTGTGGCTGGTGCTTCCCGTTCACAAACTTAGGGCATCGATCTGTGAGATGCCCCATCTCCCCGCAGCCCTAGCATCTCCTCCGTTTCCTCTTGGACTGCAAGGCTTGAAGTACTTTCTCCACGATTTCTTCTATGGAAGGCTCTGGCTGGACCTCCTTGTCTCTCTACAGAGCTCGAATGCGAACCTGGCCGCGCACGGATTGTTCGACAGCCTCAAACTCAAGAGCCAGAGTGCAGGCATCATTCAATGTTTGCGGACGCGCCAGCTTCACAGCCCTCTGCGTCTCAATTTCGCGGAGCCCATCGAGAAACTTCTCGGTAGCAAGACTCTCATACACATCGCTGGGCACTGCTGGATAGGCGCTCCTAACGAGACGTACTATGTCTGCTTCGAACTCCTGTAGGTTCTCGTTGGGTCTCTGAAAACGGTTTCTCAACTGGGAGCGATACAGCTGTTCCATGTGACGATGACCGAACCGCATTTCAAGTTTCTGTACAAGAATGTTGTAGTTCTGCCTTTCCGACAAGGGAACAGCCTGCAGGACTCGTAGGGCCTCCCCGCGCAGCGACAAACTCATCAATGAAGCCTTCGTGGCATCCGACCATCCATTAATCATGGCAGCGGTCTCGAACAAGGTGAGGTATTCTTCCCACGCAGACTTCCCATCGAAAGTCGGCAGGTCAGTCCGACCAAACGCGGAAACAGGTATACGCTCCTTACCTTCCGATGGTCCAGCAGTGGTAATGATTTCGTTTTCCTGCTTGTCTTTATTTGGAAGCACACCGCTCGCAAGCTCGTCCTCGAACTTCCGCAGGGAATCTTGAAATTCTTCCCTCAGTTTGGTTTCGGTAGTGAGCGTTACTTCTTGAAGTTTCCTCTCGAGGTTGCCAGTATTTTCCATTAACTTCCTTTCCAAATCCTCTGAGTTTTCCACTATTTTCTTTTCCAAATTTTTATATAGTTCTGAATTTTCTTTTCGTATTTTCTTTTCCATGTTTTCTAATACCTGACACAAACCCTCAGTCCCACCAGTAATCTCGAAAAGAAATTCTTCTGGATCCTCACCTGTGTCCACCAGTACCTGTCTTAACCTCGCTTGCAGCACAGATTTTATTCCCGTAGAATCAACTCCCCTTTCTTCCAGTTCCTGACTTAACTCCGAAACCTTCAGTGCTGAAAGTTTAACTTTCCTGGTCGTCTTTTCACACTCTAAGATGCGGTACCTCAAGACTTTCACTATGTATTTACTCTATAGCCTGACCCCACACGTCTGACACCAATTGTTACGTTTACGGTTCTTGAAATAACCGGTCAGGCATATACAAATACACTACCGTACTTCTTTATTTAGCAAACCTTACACTACTAAATATTAATGTAGTGTTCATAATATTTAGACTGGGAACGTCGAGCTCTAGTCTTTCTGAAACTACTACACTCCAAATCTCAACACTGCCTTTTCACCGAATCCTAAATCTCTTCTCTGTCGTATCGTCGCCTTCTCGATTCATCCACTGCCAGCTTGCCGGCCCAACTCACAATTGCAGCCAGCGTGCCACGCTCTCGCACGAGTCTGCCACCAGGTGCGCTCACACGAGTCTGTCACAATATTTTAGTATTTCAATGAAACTAATATCTGCATTCTAAGTGGACATTTTAACTGCCCAAGTCAAGACAAATATTGAGAAAAATGAAGTGAGAGAAATCGTAACTTAAGGTTGAGGTACACATTTAGTGTAAAAAGTCTTACTTTTCAACTGCTAAAAACTGCATTTTCTTTGGAATTTAGGTCAATCTTCTGCATTTTCCAACCCGTGAGTATCTCCTAAATTGTTTTAGTTCTGGAGTAGACTGTTTCAAAGCCAGATTAATGTGTGTTTTATCTGCTGCACCTATGCGTCAAAGTGACAGCTGCTGAAAAGCGTGCACACTGATCATTAAAGTGAATATAAATGAGCTAAACAGCAATAAAACTAGTATAAACTATATATTTCTGGAAACTAGAGAAGACATATTATCGAATGAGACAATAAAAGAATCGAAAATTTTCTTGAAAATGACTAATGGAAGGGTCGATGAATACCTCAAGCCTTGGGTCAAAAATACCCATGCGCCAGTCCTCGCGGGTTAAAAGGTAAAACTCAGGAATCTAAAAGTAGAGCACTACACTAAGGAGGCAGAGAGAGCATCTCAAGTCTGGCACAATTCTCGGTTCCCGCGCCTTTTACACTACTGTCGACCAAAGTATTAAGTGCACTCGAGTTTGAAGGTTGTTTGTGAAGTAACCAATAGATCTACATAAAATCCAATAACATCATCATTTTCGTCGTTCTATTTTACGTTAGTTCAGGGAGGTTTGGAATTTTTAATTTATATTTTAATATTTTTTTTTTATCGCCGTTGGAACACAAAATGTGCCCGTTTTTAAGCGTGTTTCAACCATGCGTCACATTTATGAATTATTATCTCTAAACTCCGTCATCAGATCGAATGCAAATTTTAACACAATATACATTGGAATGTTGTATAACAGTTTTATTAATTTCAAAATTGTGTGTGTCCAAGAAACAAAGTTGTTATAATTTTTGTAAGGTAACTTTTTCTCGGCTCGGGGTGGTTGGAAAATATAGCTCTTGGTCGTGTTGTAATCCTTATACATCAATAATTTATGCTGTATGACGGTGAAATACGTAAATTAATTCACTTATTTTATATCGGTTTGTATTTTTTTGTGGAAATAAGGCATGATTCACCAGCCAGCTGCTCCGGGGTAAGCTGTACAGCGTTGCTGCGATGGAGCCCATCACTGCCGAGCGAGGCGAGGTCGTAGTTCCCCGTTAAAATATAAACCGATATAAAATAAGTGAATTGATTTACGTATTTCACAGTCATACAGCATAACGTTTTGATGTATAAGGATTACAACGCGACCATGAACTACATATTCCAACCACCCCAAGCCGAGGAAACGTTACCTTACACAAATGATAACAACTTTGTTTCTTGGACACAAAAAAATTTGAAATTAATAAACCAGTTATACAACATTCCAATGTATATTGTGTTAAAATTTGGATTCGATCTGATGACGGGTTTGTGAGATAATAATTCTTAAATGTGACGCATGGTTGAAACATGCTTAAAAACGGGCACTTTTTGTGTTCCAACTGCGATAAAAAATATTAAAATATAAATTAAAAATTCCATACCGGTACCTACATGAACTAACTTAAAATAGAACAACGAAAATGATGATGCTATTGGATTTTATGTATGTCTATTGGTTACGTCACAAACAACCTTCAAACTCGAGTACACATAATACTTTGGTCGACAGTAGGCCTATTGCCCGAGTCGTGGTCACTCTCTTCTGTGTCATTGAAATTTCCTCTTCTGGAGAGAATAGGCTAATTCAATCCCATATTCGTTGTCTTCGTGAAAAATTCTCATCGTGGCAGGACATTGCTTTCTCAATAAAACTACATTCTGTCTTTCTTCCTATTCAACACCATCAAGCAAGTAATTGATAAGAAAACAGCATTTTTTCTAGGTTTGTACCGTGTTGTGTGTGAGGTTTCCCCTAGGACATCAAGCTGGCTCATCAGCGTGATCTTGGTGTCCCCACCCGGATGCCCACAGGAGTAGCGAGCTTTTACTTCTCGCAGTAAAGAGGCGCAGGTGCGGTGCATAAAAAGGGAGGTAGCACGCAGTTCGCTATCCCTGTGGGGGACCGGGCGAAGACACCAAGAGCCCGCTGATGAGCCAGCTGTGTGTCCTAGGCGAAACCCCTCACAAGACACGGCACAAACCTAGAAAGATTTATGTGTTTTAATTCACTGGCCGTGAAAGCCAATATACCAAGTATTTTATCCTTTTCACTTCTTCTGGATTCATTTCATGGCACTGCGATACGTAAATTGGAGCGTGTCACTGAAAACTTATCACACACAGCTCAGTACGGTATAGCACAGCACAACACGCGATAACAAAACAGTTCGCAGAGACAACAGATAATGATCTGAAAGGTGAGTGTTGTAAAAAGCCGAATGCTGGGAGCGCGAACTAGGAAATGGTGACAGGGGATGCCCATCAAGCAACTATTCACTGGACGGTTACGTGCCGGGTGCGACCGTGCCAGATGCGACCCACCAAAAATCGTGCCAGTAGCGACCCTGCTAGTAGCTTACAGTGCCCCATGCGACCCATTGTTCGAGAGAAGAATTTTTACGGTGCGCCGTTTTAGCTTAATTTACTCCTACTGTCGATAAAAATATTATGTACACTCGCGTTTGAAAGTTGTTTGAGAAGTAACCAATTGGCCTACATAAAATACAATAACATATCATTTTTGTCGTTATATTTTATGTTAAGTCATGTACTGAAAATTTGGAGTTTTTCATTTATATTTTAATATTTTTTATCGCAGCTGGAACATAAAGCATGCTCGTTTTTAAGCGTGTTTCAACCAATCGTCACCTTTAAGAATTAGTTTCACGAGCACCCGTCATCAGATCGAACCCAAGTTTTAACACAAAGTACTTTGGAATGATTTATAACTGGTTTAATAATTTCAAAATATTGTGTGTCCAAGGAACAAAGTTAACACTTTTGTAAGGTAACTTTTTCTCGACACGGGGTGGTTGAAATATCGCGTTCTTGGTCGCGTTGTAATCCTTATGTAAATACGAAAATGAATGAACTTATTTTATATCAGTTTGTATTTGTACGGGATAATACAATCCAAACACTAAAGATGGCTTTCCTTTTTTTAGTTGTAGCCTAATAACATAGGATTCTTCCGTTGCACAAATCACTTGTAAAGCAAACTTAACACAGATGTTGACTGGTTGTAAGTCACAAGATAAATAAGGGATCATTGTATCTTTCAGTCAGTCTATATGACGGGGTAATCCCGCCTCCCCCCAGAAAGATGTGTTAGAAATTCCAAGAATCCGCCGATAAATTAGTGCTCGGGTCGCTAGTGGCACGATGGCAAATTGGTGGGGCACATCTGGTACGGGTCGCAACCGGCACGGTCGCAACCGTCACGGTCGCATCCGGCACGACACCCACTGGACGGTAGCACAAAACACACACCTGCGGTCGAAAAGCCACAGCGCGTGTACTGGAAGGTAGAATGGAAAAGGCACTAATTAGGCCATAGTTTCTTGCTGATTTTGGTGTTGCAGTGACATATCTGATTTATCGTGGATTTGGTCCTTGGTGACCAACAAAGTTGGCTTCTATACCGTTCGTCTTTGCCCTCTCAAGAACTGTTGTGCATGGACCGTAGTCATCCAATTTCATGTTCATAATGCATGTGAGCTTCTGTTGATGGAGACGTTCTTATTTCTTCATATCACGGTGACATAGACACCACGCCTCGCATCCATAGAGCAGGCTGCAGATGTGTTCTTGGAATGTGTAAAGCTGATCCTAGGGAGCACTGTCGTCCCCTTTATATTAGACTTAAGATACTAACAATAACAAATCTATATATTTTCATCTTGCTTTTGCATATCAAAAGCAACTTATACCAAGAATACTAACATTATTCAGTAGATGCTCAGTACCAATAATAAGTTAAATTTACGTACATTACGAACTTTGTGCTATGGCACCAATTAGTTAAGTGGTTGAAATTAATATGTATTTCGTATGTAACACATTTATACTAATATAATAAAGCTGTCGAGTTTGTGTGTTTGTGTGTTTAAACGCGCTAATCTCTGGAACTTCCAGTCGGATTCGAAAAAATATTTTTGTATATGATAGCCTGATTCAAGAGAAATAGTTTAGGCTATGTAGAATTAGGCTACACATCTTAGGTAACCTTAAAGATTGATTTTTGTTCAGTAAATCGGAAGAACAAGCGCTCAAGAACGGCTTCAATATTGTTGCCATGTATTGCGGGCGGCATCATGTCGCCCCTACGAATGTTCTGGTGCAGAATTGTGAGCTGATGATAAATTGCAGTCACTGGGAGTAATTAGTGCAGAAAGATTTCTTAGGTCCCTTAAAACAGTTATCGTCATGACAGTAGTATGTCTCTGTATAAGGATGATGGAGTTGGTGCAGTATACTGAGGTTATCAGCTGCAATAAGTGTTGGTGCTTTCAAATGTACTTTCATTTATTCCGATCCTTATCCTTGAGCGCTCCAGTTCTGTAAAGCAAACAAATCCACCGGGCAAAGCCGGTCACTACTGCTAGTTATTTATATACATAGAATCCTCTGTGATCTTTGAAGTTTAATACGTTAAGTTACATCTTAAATACAACAAAACAGAATTTGACGGAAATAGCAGTACGTAGTATCTCCAGCCTCTTATACTGTCTCTAAATTTTATGAATTTATTTTAATTATCTCTCTAAAGTGATGTGACATATCTACATCAAATTCCCCACCTCATTGTTAATGCCACGAAGAAACCAATAATTTGTTAAATTCAAGGATATTTTCCAGGCAATTCTTTGCCGCATGAGTATGCATCTAGAACTGATTGGCATTAATAAAAAAGCATCAACATCACAACCATAACCAGGTAGAAGCACTGCTGGAAGATGGTATCGTGGGGACAGATATAGAGGGAATTCTATGCAGTTAAATTATTTATACACGTAAATTTTACGAATGTTAGTATTTATGTAGCGTTAAGTGAATTTATCACTAAGGAAAACATACACCATCACAACAATCGAAATAAAGGAAACAATGATATCCCAAGCCGTAGACTACATTATTTAAATGACTCATGGTGGTTCCGTATTCATATGTTAGAATAGTTATTAACAAGAAATAAACATCTGCCTGAATCAATACTATACAGATAAAATTAATTATTTAACTTGTTTACAGTACATGTTTCGGGGATTAATTATATCTTATCCCCTTCATCAGCTGTTGAAAAAACAAAAAACAAAGCGTAGCACAGTAATAATATACGTGTTTAAAACCTAACATGGTTCACCATAAAATTTAGGGTATAAGAATAGAATAAAATGAAGAGAAACAGATGGTGACGGTGATCAGCTGCTCCTGACAAATAGTAGTTCCTTGAAATGGTAGATATTTAACACCAATACTACACCAATACGTGTAGCTCTATAACCAAAAAACAAAGCGTAGCACAGTAATAATATGCCTGTATGCTTAAATGTAACGTTGTCCTAACCGCATACACCATGTGCTTTAAACTAACCTATGATCACTTTCCATCACGTCGGGTTTCTTAAAGCCGCTTTGTTTTGAAAGGGCTATATTTGGATATAAGCATACAGGCTCTTCATTGGTTATAGAGCTACACGGATGGGTGAAGTATTGGTGTTACATATCTACCATTTCAAGGAACTACTATTTGTCATGAGCAGCCGATCACCGTCACCATCTGTTTCTCTTCATTTTATTCTATTCTTATACCCTAAATTTCATGGTTCACCATCTTAGGTTTTAAACACGTATCTTATTACTGTGCTACGCTTTGTTTTTGGTTTCTTCAACAGCTGATGAAGGGGATAAAATATAATTAATCCCCGAAACATGTACCGTAAACAAGTTAAATAATTAATTTTATCTGTATAGTATTGATTCAGGCAGATGTTCATTTCTTGTTAATAACTATTCTAAGCCGTAGACTGACAAAACTGGCAGCTCATATAAAGTAAATGGCAGACATTGTTTTAATAAATTACCACATTCTGCTCTTTCTACGCCCTTCATTATGTTCAAAAGAAAACTGTTCAACTGGATGTTAGAACATCCATTTTACACCGTAAAAGAATTCTTGGATATAAAAATTGTTAATATTGATTTTTAATAACAGTATATAGAGGATATTAGTCTAATAACAAGTAGTTCCGTGAAGAACTATACAGCCTATTTTCATATATCCTACTTATGTTAATTGCCACTATCAACATACACAATTTCTGTTTGATTGCTGTGATAGATTCGTAGATATTAAGAACCGACTAAATATTTCGGATGGTCGCCATGTTGGATTTTATATATGTAGGTCCTAGAGTTATGTACTGTTACATGCAGATTATTGTGAACGTGTAGTATTCAAACTTCAATCGCATAATTAGGACACAAGAAAAAACAAGGAGATTTTAAATTTTTTCACAGCTGCCATCTTGAGGTTATGGAAACAATTGAAATAAATTAGATGCCAGTGGATTAACATTCGTATAAGGATTTACTGTACCAAGTTTCACTGCACTCGATGGTTAAATTGCGAGAAACGTCCATGTGAATATTTATAATTCGCGTCACCGCCATGTTGAATTAGTGATCACCAGGTTATTTAAAGTCCTATAGGTGAACTTAAGTTCATAGCCCCTATGAACATTAAAAAATGCAGTTTGATTGCTAAAATAGATTCGTAGATATTCAGTATCGTCTAAATATTTCGGATGGTCGCCATGTTGGATTGTTAAATGTATAGGCCATAGAGTCATGTACCATTAAAGGAAAATTATTGCGTAGGTTCATTATTCAAACTTTCACTTCGATCGCCTGACTACATCACAAGAAATAAAAACTTAATTTTAAAATTCGCACTGCCACCATCTTGAGGTTATGTAAACAATTGAACTAAATTAGATACCAGTGGATTACAATGTGTATAAATATTTCCTGTACCAGGTTTCAGTGCGCTTGGAACATTAAATCGCGAGAAAGGTCTATTTAAAATTTTCAAATTCGCTTGGCCGCCATGTTCGTTTTGTAGTTAACCGGTTTTTGAAAGTCTTATAGATGGACTTCCAGTAGTGTCCTTTATCTCGGTACAAAATTTTAGGGCGATACCGCTAATAGTTTCAGAGATATAGAATGCCGGTGAAATATTTCGCACATCCGCCATCTTGTGATTATGTAAACAATTGAACGAAGTTAGATATCGGTGCATTACAATGTATATAAACATATACTGTACCAAGTTTCATTGCGTTTGGTTGGTCAAATCACGATAAACGTCTATTTAAAAGTCGCAAATTCGCTTGGCCTCCATGTTGGTTTTGTAGTTACCAGGTTCTCAAAAGTCACATAAGTGAACTTATAGTAGTTCCCTCTATCACCATAGAAAATGTCAGGGTAATATCGGTAATAGTTTCGGAGATATTGAATGCTAGTGAAATATTTCGCACAGCCGCCATGTTGGATTGGTGAGTCGTAACAAAATTTGAAGGGCACGGTCGAGGTCGCCGGGAATTGTGCTATGAACTTTCCGAGTTTCATTGAAATCGCTCCTGCCGTTTAGATTTTATTAGTGGGACTCACACACACGAATCACACACACACACACACGCACACACACACGGACAAAAGGTGATCTCATAAGCCTATTTTTTCAAAATTGAAAATAGGCTAAAAATACTGTGCCACGAATGACGATACCTATTTCATGAATATGACCAATGGTGAATAAAATATTCTTATTCTTAGTCTTAATGTGGTGTATATTCTCAGTTCTTGATTCAGACTCGGTGTGTGATACGTCTGAAAAGTTATAATAATAATAATGATACGGCAGAACTAAACACAAAATATGGAACGATAAACTGTGTTAATAAATTTAAATATCTTGGGAATGGATCCAGAAAAATAGCCTTTACAAGGTAGCCACCCGCAACATACGAGGCACGTCCAGAAAGTAAGTTCCGTTTGGTAATAAAATTAAATTTTGTAAGATACAGAAAAATTATTTATTCCACAATATTCTACGCCTCTTAAACTACTTTTCCACTTAACTGCCGAACTTTTGCAGGCATTTGTCATAGCGTGGCACAAGTTTTTGGATACCTTCTTCATAGAAGTTTGCCTGACCGTAAACGAGAGTGAAGACTTCCCTGTAAGATATCCTACCGTTTGGCCACCACTGTTAGGCAAATTGCGTGCTTACCAGGAGAACTGCGTATGTTTAGGAGTTCTCCTGACCACATACGCAATTTGCCTAACAGTGGTGGCCAAACGGTAGGATATCTTACAGGGAAGTCTTCACTCTCGTTTACGGTCGGCGGCAAACTTCTATGAAGAAGGTATCCAAAAACCTGTGCCACGCTATGACAAATGCCTGCAAAAGTTCGGCAGTCATGTGGAAAAGTAGTTTAAGAGGTGTAGAATGTTGTGCAATAAATAATGTTTCTGTATCTGTACACAATTCAATTTTATTACCAAACGGGACTTACTTTCTGGACGTGCCTCGTATATAACAAAAAGTGATTTTCTATGGACACAAGCATTCGTCACTACAACACTGTCATCAAACCCGTAACGCTATATGCATCTGAATGCCTTATCCTATCCGAGAAATGTTTGATCGCGAATTTGGAGAGGAAAGAAAGAAAGAAAGATCCTACTCATCATACTTGGCCCGGACTACAAAAAAAGGCATCTACGTACATCAGATTTCCAGGCAATAAATATACTCTAAGATAGAGAAGATCACAGACACAATTCCGAAATACAGAGTGTGCTTCTACGGTTATGTACGACGGATGATCGACTCCCGATGGATGAAACGTATCTTCAGTATTTTTGACTCATAACCAAAAACGTCAAGGGCATGGTACGTTATCATCCGGAAGATTTTAAAGAAATGGGGATACGAGCAAAAGATGTACAAGACGAAACCTTTATAGAGCAGACATCAATACGTTTGGGACTTTCCGAGACGAAAAACGGACAACTGGTGCGAAATGGACAGAAGGCAATGTGGATCAAGCGAAAACTGAACAAATGCCAGATTGTAAAATGAGGCTTATCATCGTCCCCAGTTGGCGGATTAGCGAAATTGAATGAATAATAATAATAATAATAATAATAATAATAATAATAATAATGCTCATGGCCGCTGAAGGAGCAGGAGTTCAGTACAAAGTGAATGTGTTAAATTCACTTCCTTCCCCCTCAAGAAGTAACAAAGCAGACTTCTCTTCCCTTGTGCTCAAGTTCGGAGCGAGTTACAAAAGGTATTGTAGGTGGTAGACACTTCATAAAGACAGTCCTAATAATGCTCATTTCATTGTAACGCACAGTAAGATGCCACCTAATAACTCTCATCTCTTTGACAGACGTGAAATGATACAGATTTATTTGAAGAATGCTACTGATCCCTATGGATGAATGCCTGTAAGGACACACTATTGATTGTGCGTGACTTCGGCTGGCAGTATTAAACCTTGGAGGTACAGCGTGTTTCACTTCAATACACAACAGGCATGTGGATTGCCTACCTCCTGCAATAGAGCCGCGAGAAGTTCTTGCTCGCTAATATAAGGTGAGTTCAAAAAGTAACGAGCCGGAGGCTGGAATGCGCAAACCGGTGACTACATCGGCTAATCGTGGCGTGTGTAACAAGGTGTGGTTCCGACCAGAGCGTGTAAGGTGACAGGCTAATGATGCCTGGTCGCCCCCCCCCCCTTTACCGATGACAACGTCCAGCTGGTTGATGCACCCATTACCCAGGACCGCCGAGTGACAGTGAACGCCATAGCCGCCGTGGTAGAGGGCACGTGTGCACGTCACGTGACGATACAAAGCGAGCAGCAGCATGCATCAATCGTCCAACGCTGCCAGTCGCAATGCAAACAGTGACATGGAGGCGTCAACCGAAGAGCAAAGAGGTATTGTTCGGTTTCTGACAGCGGAAGGAGTAGGGGGAACGGACATTCATCGCCGAATGTCACAAGTGTACACTTCATGTCCCTTGCATGGGTCAAGGTGTGGCACACGCGCTTCAGGGAAGGACGGGTGTCGTTAGCCAATGACGCCCGGTCTGGGAAACCCCCCTGCAATACCGATGACAACGTCCAACTGGCTGATGCACCCATTACCCAGGACCGCCGAGTGACAGTGAACGCCATAGCCGCCGTGGTCGCTCCACGACAATGCACGACCTCATACGGCCAACACAGTCGTGGCACTCCTGCAGAAATTCAAATGGGAGGTTCTTGGTCACCCTCTATAGAGTCCAGACCTCTCTCCCTGTGATTACACAATGTTTGGTCCCCTGAAAAGGGCTCTGCGGGGCCAACGATTCACCTCGGACGCCGACGTCCAGCTGTACGTCGCAGCCCAGGGAATTTTATGAGACAGCCATTCACCGCCTCGTGTCACAGTGGGACAAGTGCCTCAACAGCCAGGGCCAATACTTCTAACATACAGGTACTGGTTTCTGTAATTATGCCTCCGGCTCGTTACTTTTTGAACACACCTTATACGTCTATCTCTGGTCCCTGTGCCTTGGTGTTTTCTGTCCTTTCGTTTCGAAGACTGCAACGTGGCTCAGACGCTAGCAAGAGAGACTGCGGTGCCTATGGTCCGGGGTTTGAATCTCAAGCCTGACTCCAATTTATTTTTCTTATTGGTCAATTGTCAGGCAAATAACTATGTTCTTACAAAAAATTGCTCATCTGTTTGTCGTCTTTTCTTTTACGAACACTGTTGATTTTTTGCCTACTTTTCTCATTTTGCAACAAGAAGTTCCGTGAAGAACTATACAGCCTACTTTTCATGCCAATGATTATTCTACAGTATATGAACCTATCTAGAATAATGACAAAATTAAGTTGGTAATATCGAAATATCTAATTAGTTCAAAATATACCTGGTATGATGTAGCCTAATAGAGCACTACAGTTGGCAGCCCTGGTGACTGAATATATTCTTAGTTCAATCTCTTAAGGTACAGAATACAAAATTTGTTTGAAGTCCAATGGACGTTACATGCAGTTAGACACTGGATCTATCAGCACGCGTAAAAGCATGTTGCCAACAATACCATGCGTGTGCTGGTCAGAAATAATCTGAAATATTATGATACCTTGTTGTGCCAATTATGGATGAAATCCATTTGTTAGTATAGAAATTACGTGTATTTTAAAATTGGACATATCAGCAGGCATAGAATCATGTTGGCAGCACTGCCTTGTATTAATTACTCCAAATTAATCTATAATGTCAGGTGCTATACGTGTGCAAAGTATAGAGCTGTTGGCTTGCATATTTTCTGGTATATTGATATTAGGGTAAAAACAATATAGACAGCATTTATTAACAGTTGGCAGCCCTGATTGCTCTCAACAATACTTATAGTCATATCTGTTATGGTACACATAGCACATACGAAATTTGGTTGAAATCCAACTGATAGTATAGAAGTTACATGTATTTAAAAATTGGTACTATCAGCAGGCTTATAATCATGTTGGTAGAACTGACGTATATAAGTTACTCCAAATTAATCTAAAATGTCAGAATATACGTGTGCATAGTGTAAAGCTGTTGGCTTGCATACTTTCTGATATATTGGTATATGGATAACATAAATAAATAGAGAGAGCAATTATTAACAGTTGGTAGCCCTGTTGGCTCTTAAGAATATGCTCATTCATATATGTTTATGTACAGATGTTACATACAAAATTTGGTTGAAATCCAATTGATAGTGTAGAAGTTATATGCATTTAAACATTGGACCTATCAGAAGGCTTAAATTATTTTGGCAACACTGTAATTGTTGGCCTCCTGGAAATTAAACTGAAATAGTATTATCTGCATGTGTGCCAATTTTGGAATAGCTCCCATGCATACCTTGCAAGATATCCAACATGGAGCTCAAATTTCTAGTGCGTTTTTTCAGCAGTTGGTAGCACTGACATCATTTTCAAATATGGACGTGAGCTATTCCGGTGCACATCTTTACTCATACTAAATTTGGTTTTGATTGCTGCTGCCGTTTAGGAGTTGATAGGGGGGGACACACACACAGCCAGACAGACAGACAGACAGAAGGACAGACAGACAGACAGACTGACAGACAGACAGACAGACAGACAGACAGTCACACATTTTCCCGATCTCATAAGTCTACTTTTTCCTCATTTTTGCAAAATGTGAAAAGTAGGCTAAAAATGAGGAAAAAGTAGACTTATGAGATTGATCCGGGAAAATGTGTGTCCGTCTGGCTGGCTGTGTCTGTGTCCCCCCTATCAACTCCTAAACGGATGCAGCTATCGAAACCAAATTTGGTAAGAGCATCTCACGACCATATTTTAAATTGACGTCAGTGCTACCAACTGCTGAAAAATCGCTATTGAAATTTGAGCTCTATGTCGGATATCTCAGACGTTATGCATGCGAACTATTCCAAAATTGGCGCACATATAGGCACTAGCATTCCAGAATAATGTTCAGAAGACCATACATGCCAGTATTGCCAACATGATTCTAAACCTGCCAATAGGTCCAATTTCTAAATGCATGTAACTTCTATATTATCGATTGGATTTCAACCAAATTTCGTATGTGCTTTCTGTATCATAGCGGTTATGACTATGCGTATACGTAAGAACAAGCAGGGCTACCAACTGTTAATAAATGTTCTCTCTATTTGTTTAATCCTAATATCAATATATCAGAAAGTATGCAAGTCATCTCTAAACTTTGCACACGTATAGTACCTGACATTCAAGATTACTTCGGTGTAACTAATATACATAAGTGCTGCCAAGATGATTTTAAGCTTTCTGATAGTTTCAAATTTTTATTACATGTAACTTCTAGACTAAAAAATGGATTTTATCCAAAATTGGCATTATAATAGATCGTAATATTTCAGAGGAATTCTGAGCATCACATACATGACATTGTTCCCAACATGATTTTACGCATGTCTATACTATCCATTAGACTTCGGCCAAATTGTGTATGTGCATTCTATACCTTAAGAGATGAAACTAAGTAGTCTATATATTCAGAGTCACCAGGGCTGCCTACTGTAGTAAGTTACTCTATTACTTGATTGAGCCCTTATTCTAGATAGGTGTATATAGATTGGCATCAATCTGAAATTTTAAGAAAAGTAGGCTCTTTAGTTCTTCACGGAACTACTTGTTATAATAGTTATATCAAGCAGTAAAGTATTAGTATGCCACGATTTTTCTGGTAGTAACTCTTGATTAAATAAAATCCGTGAGATTTCTACGGCCACTTTGCCGTTAAATTAAAAAAAAAAGAATTACTTGGAAGATAAAAAGCGTGACAGTCTTTGAAACGAAAGGACAGAAGAGACCAAGGCACAGGGACCAGAGATAGACGTATTAGCGAGCAAGAAATCCTCGCTGCTCTATTGCAGGTGGTAGGCAACACACGTTGCCTGTTGGGATTTCAAGATATTTTGTTTGCCGTGTGGCCTCCTGCGAGGCCGAGTGCTGGTCTATCTAGTTGACGCCCGTGGGCTACCTGCGCCTCAGGATGAGAGATTGGAATGGATGGAAATGAATGAAACTGGGCAAGTATGTGGAAGGAAGCGGCCGTGGCCTGTCAGAAGGTACCGTCCCAGCATTCGCCTGGTGTTGGAAATGGGAAACCACGGAAAACCATTACAAGGACGCCCGGCGGTGGGGCTCGAACCCACACGTCTACCGAGTCAGCAGAGAGCTTGGCCCCATAGCCTAACGCGGCGCTTTAGCCAGCATAGCCACGCTGACTGTTGTATTCAAGTGAAACACTCAGTACTTGGCTTACGTGCAATAAACTTAGATAGAGATTTCTTAGACAATACTACTGATCCCTATGAATCACTGTAAATTGTGCGTGATGACGATGATGATAATTGTTGTTTTAAGGGGCCTAACATCTAGGTTATTGGCCCCTAATGGTTTGGGAGATCGTGAAGATGATAATGAAAAGCAAACTATAACTAAAACTAACTACTAACTTACATACCAGAAGTAGAAAAGGAAAGCAAAATGAGAATAAGGCAAATAAAGGACAGGAGGAAAGGAAATGCCCTCAACCCTCGAAGAATGCGGATTGAGGGACTTGGAAAGAAGGAGACCCATAAAAGGCAGATAGGAAAGTGAAAGAGGAGAGGGTCGCCCCACAGGTAATGGATAAAAGGGGGGAAACCGGACCCAGCTCAAGAATCCCTCGGGGTCGCCAACTCCCAAACTCACCAGCCGTGAGCCCCTGAGCGTGTAGCAATATCTAGGGTGCACCAGAAATGGTGGGGCTACATACACCCTGCCTCCCTAAGGGCCTTGAGCACAAGGCAGGAGGTAAAAGGAAAAGAAAAAGAAGGCTGACCCCTCACAGAAGGAGGGTATCAGAAAAGATGAGACAAGGGCCAATTAAGGCGGGAAAGGAAGAGACTCCCTAGGCCTCGGATACCCTAATACCGTTGGGGTCGGAAGAGAACAAGAGTTGACCAAGTGACAGGAATGAAGACGGAGATGAGCCCGGCACAAGTAAGTGGAAGCAATGCAGGACTCAGCTGGGGCCCCGTGGTCGCCAACACACGTCCCACTAGATAAGAGCCCCTGGGGGAGATTATGCCTGAATTCGGCTGGCAATATGAAGCCTTGGATAAGCGTGGCTTATGGCTTACAAGGGAAGTATCAGGTAAGACAGGGCGAAACTTATCTTGAAACTTTGTGGACGTAATCGTTGTACAGGGCACCCGAGCATGTTCTCCGCAGTGGGTACGTGCAGCTGTGAGTGGGTGAGTCATGAGTTTTAGTTGGCTGCACTGCACTGTGTCCTTCAAAGCGGGACTTCCCCGAGTGAGCTGTCGATGTGCATCGCGATAAGCGCGCCAGCCTGCATGTCTTCAGCGTTTATTACAGTCAGCGAGCGTTCGGATAGATTATTGGAAGAGTGCAGCAGTATATAGGCCGTAATGTTTACTACTGAAGAGAGAGTTTTTTTTTTGGTGGATACGTTTTTCGCGAAGGCGATCGGTTTACGTAAAATATAAAATTAAGATTTCAGGCGCGGTTTCCTAATTCAAGGTGTCCAAACCGTGATACCTTTCGGGATTTGGTAAGTAAGTTTCGTGTGACTGACTCAGTTCACGATGTACCGGGAACAGGCAGGCCTACGCTTTTAACAGACGATGAACTTGATGAAATCTCCGATATAATGCTGCGTAGACCAAATAAATCAACTCGAAAATTAGCTCAACAAACAGGAATCTCTAAGTCGACAGCACATAGAGCTGTAAGAGACAAGCTTCAGTTGTTCCCTTATAGTGAGCGATGTATGGAAGATAGACATATGCTCTCGCGGACTTTTCTGTATAACTTTTCATGTTGAACAATTCTTACACTCATAGTATTTAGAGATTTTTAACGGTTTGCCCAGCGTAAGCTTCTTCTTCTTCTTCTTTTATTCATGGGGCCTCTCGTTTTCCAAGTTCCTGTTTAGCGTCGACCTCCAAGATCTTTTGCTACCATGTGTTTCCTTCATTCCCACCTGGATATCTCTGCTCCCTTCACAAAGCTGCAGATCAATCTTATTGGGTCCTCAAGGATTTTCTCTCTTTCTTCACCCGGCAGCCCCAGTGTGGAGATTCTAGTTCTTCCCAGCGCCTCACATTCAAAAAGTATGTGTTCAGCTGATTCTTCTGCTTCATTGCATTTTCTACATATATTGTCTTTTATTACTCCAATTCTATGTAGGTGTTTTTTAAGATGGCAGTGTCCTGTCAATAGTCCCACTACCCATCTTATATTTCCTCTGCTAAGTTGTAGAAGTTGTTTAGTGTGCTTCTTGTTTGGTCCTTTTATCAGTTCCTTTGCAAGTCTGCAACCTGGAGTCTTTTTCCAGTTTTCTATTTGCTTCTTTTGTACCCATTTACCTATTACATGTCGGGCTTGTCTGTAAGAGATCCCACATACAGGTTCTGGGCCTACAAAATGTATCTCTGCTCCTTTTCTGGCCAGTTCATCTGCCCTTTCATTACCTTCTATACCTGCATGCCCTGGTACCCATATTATTAGGTAGATTTCTTTAGAAAGCTAACTATTGCAATGGGTCCCATGTTTCGACATCCGGAAAATTTCGACATATCTTCGCGTTTCACATACCCCAGACCCCAAAACCACTGTCAGTTCAAAAGTTTATATATAATTTATGTATATATGTATATATATATATATATATATATATATATATATATCAGTTTTTTGTGGACACGATATCTGCCGTAGTTTTCCACCAATCACTTTGAATTTTTTACATAATATGTATCCCTACAAAATCTCGGTCGAGTTCGTTAATGGGCAAAATCGGTCAAAGGGGGTAAAAATGGGGGGCTTTTTTCGAAAAAGTGAAATATCGCTATAACTCTCTTAATACATGAAATATCGAATCCCTTCAAAGTTCATAATATGTGTCGGATAAGTGCCAAAAATTTATGTCAAATAAGTTTTTTGATAGCACCAACCATTGACCAAAGGGGTGGGAAAAAGTGGGTTTTTCGGGAAACATTAATCATATCTCTGTTAATAGGCACAATATCAAAACCGCACAAAATGGACAATATTCCTCCAATAATTACCTAAAACTTTTGTCTGAAAGAATTTTTGATATGACCCACCATTACGCCACGGGGTGAACAAAATTATTTAAATTATAAGAAAATGCCAAGTGCCAAGAGAGGTTGCCATGACAACTTTACTTTTAATTGATAAGGGATGACCATCAGCAGTTGCTATGACAACGCCACTGCACGAGATCACATTCAGTTTTCATATGTCAGTGGGAAGCGACTTCGGTATCGGAACTGGTAGCATGCTGAACTTCTATGCCCAAGGTCGCGGGTTCAAACCCGGCTGAAGTCGTCGGATTTACTAAGAGCGCTAAAAACCTGAGTTTGCTTTCCTTCGGAGGGGATGTTCCAACGTTCGTTGCGAGTTGCTGATTGAGGTGGCATCTAGTAGCCAAGTTCACAGCTAGGTGTCGTTGACGGCAGTATTTTTAGGTAGATTTCATAAGAAAGCTAACTATTGCAATGGGTACCATGTTTCGATTTCCGGAAAATTTCGACATATCTTCGCGTTTCACATCCCCCAGACCCCAAAACCACCGTCAGTTCAAAAGTTTATATATAATTTATGTAATATATGTATATATATGTATATCAGTTTCTTGTGGACACGATAACTGCCGTAATTTTGCACCAATCACTTTTTACCGAATATGTATACCCATAAAATCTCGGACGAGTTCGTTACAGGGCTAAATCGGTCGAAGGGGATGAAAATGGGGGACTTTTTTTTTTCGAAAAAATGAAATATTGCTATAACTCTCTTAATATGTGAAATATCGAATCCGTTCAAAGTTCATACTATGTGTCGGATAAAGCTCAGAAATTTATGTTTGAAACGTTTTTTTTTATAGCACCAACCATTGACCAAAGGGGTGGGAAAAAGTGGTTTTTTCGGGAAACATTAATCATATCTCTGTTAATAGGCACAATATCAAAACCGTACAAAATGGACAATATTCCCCTAATAATTACCTAAAACTTTTGTCTGAAAGAATTTTTGATATGAGTCACCATTACGCCAAGGGATGAGAAAAATGATTTCGGAATTGTAAGAAAATGCCAAGAGCTATCAGTGGTTGACATGGCAACACTACTAAATTGATGAGGGATGAGCCATCAGACGTTGCCGTGACAACGCACTTGCGCGAGATCAGATTCAGATTTCCATCTGACTAAGTGTGATGTGGCTTAGGTGACTTAACTGGTAGCATGCTGAACTCCTATGCCCAAGGTCGCGGGTTCAAAGCCGGCCGTAGTCGTCAGATTTTCTAAGAGCGCTAAAAATCCCTCAGTATGCTTTCCTTTGGAGGGGAAGTTCCAACGTTCGTTGCGAGTTGCTGATTGCGGTGGCATCTAGTAGCCAAGTTCACAGCTAGGTGTCGTTGACGGTAGTATCTGGTAGCAACATTAGGAACTACTGCTTGAAATTGAGCGTCTGCATTCCTTACCTGAATTACAGACTAATACAGCTATCACAATTCACACCGTTTATCAGACAGATTCTACACTCACCCAAAGTACACGGGGTTACATGACCACGTTGTCGCAGCCCCTAAACTGAGGAACCAACCAACATCTCTGTGGGAGATATAATTTTGCGTGAAGAAGTAACAGACCGTAACATAGTTACACATCAGTGTCGAAACTTTGCATAAGGACAGTATGACCACAAGTATAAAAATGGACTCCAAATGACAAGAAGGTTACCGTCATCATAAGACAATAGAATGTTTAAAATATGCATAAAATGACGAAAAACAAAGTTAATTAATCTCCAATTATAAAATACTTTCACGCAATAAATGTGGTCTGATCCTTCTACGAAAACCTGCATATTCTGCCTATTTTCGACTATCCCCAAGTTTGTCCGGTGAAATCTACCTCCGCCTTCCGGCGTGCCGAGAGGACTTTTTTTAACGGTGTTGTACTCTGAGAGCTTCAGGAGAACTGAGTGGCAGTACCATACTATTTTGGATGTTATCCGGACAGCCTCTAGTGCCTTAATGGCTGCTTGGCTGTCCGTAAAAATGAAAATGTTCTTATCTTTATATTTCATTTTCAGGTTTTCTTCAAGACACGTGGTGATAGCTAACACCTCCGCTTGAAAGACAGTAGTGTGTCTGCCCAGGCTCATTTGAATTGATCTCTCAGGTCTTTCCCCGTTGATCCCTCCTCCTGTACCACTTACAGTTTTTGAGCCATCAGTCCACCACACTATATCCTCTCTATCGGTCTTCCACTTGTTGATATCCCAGTCTTCCTTTTTTATTATTTGGGTCTCAAATGGTTTCTCAAAGTTATACTTTGGTATCATGTAATCAGAAGGCATGTGTAGTACTTCCCCTGTTATAACTCTGTTAATTTTACAGTGTCCTAGACTGGGCCTTTGTGCTTTCCAGCATTCTGTTTGTTCCAATCTATATGAACTCATTCTAGCCTGTCCCTCTATGAAGTTGCTTAGAGATGGGAGATCCAGTAATGTATTCAAGGCTTCTGTCGGCGCAGTTTTCATAGCTCCAGTTATAGCAACACATGCCATTCTCTGCAGACTATTTAATCTGCTGCCGACATTTCCTTGTTTTGCTTTCTCCCACCAAATGATTGAAGCATAGGTTATCAGTGGTCTAATGATCATTGTGTATATCCACATTACCACCGACGGATTTAGACCCCATGTTGTCCCAACAGCTCTCTTACACGCATAGAGTAAGTTCTTGGCCCGGGTTATGTTCCTTTCTATATGTGGATTCCAGGTTAGCTTTTTATCTAGCACTACTCCAAGATATAGTACCTGTTCTTCCATATAGATTTCTTGCCCAAAGAGCTTCAGTGTTCTCTTTCCCTCTATTTTTTTCTTTCTTGTAAAAGGGACCAGACTTATCTTATTAGGGTTAACGGAAAGTTGTTCTTCCCGACACCAGTTCTCTACAAGGTTAAGTGATCTCTGCATGAGGTCCTGTATGACACTCATCACCTTACCTCGTACTACAATCACTAGGTCATCTGCATATCCTTGTGTATACATACCCTGTTCATTGAGCCTGGCTATGATTTTGTCCACTACAAGGTTCCACAGCAGAGGAGATAACACTCCTCCCTGAGCACAGCCTCGAGTGGCCCTAACCGTTAGCGTCTCGTCAAACAGGGTTGCTTTTATCCTTCTTCCGTCCAGCATAGATTTAATCCATTTTACGACGGTTTTGCTGACCTTGCTCTCTTCTACTGCTTTGATCATAGAGTCATAGGTTGTATTACTGAAGGCCCCTTCTATGTCTAGAAATGCCGCCAGTGCTATTTCTTTATATTCTAGGCTTTCCTCTATTTTGCAAACCAATTGATGGAGTGCTGCTTCAGTGGATCTGCCTGGTCTATATGCAAACTGATTTTCATGTATCATTGAGTTCAGTTGCACAGTTCTTCGGATGTATTTATCCATAATTTTCTCCATTGCTTTTAGCATGAAGGAATTTAAGCATAATGGTCTGTAGGCTTTGGCTTGAGCATAATTCGCCCTACCAGGCTTCGGTTTAAATACCGCTTTAGCCTCAGACCATGATTTCGGCACGTACCCTAGGACTAGACTAGCTCTGAATAGGTTTGTCAAGGCCTCAACAAGTATCTCCCGTCCTTCCTGAAGGAGTATCGGAAGTATCTCATCTGGCCCCGGAGCCTTTATGGGTTGAAACGGGTCGATTGCCCATCTCACTTGATTGGGTTTTACTAGCCTTTTGGCACAGTTCCAGTCTGCTCTTCGAGCTTTGGCCTCTGTTCCAATCTCTTCTTCCTCTGTCATCTCCTCAGCCTCAGGAAAATGACACGCCATCAACATCTCTAGCGTGTCCCTCCCTCCCTGAGTAAATGTTCCATCGGATCTTTCCAGTGTTCCTACTTGGTTTATGTGAGTTGCTTTGAGAACCTTCTGAAGCCTTGCTGCTTCAGTGTGCGTTTCCACTTTCTCACAGAACAGTCTCCAAGATTTTCTCTTTGCTCTCCGTATTTCTAGGTTATACTCAGTGAGTTTCCTATCATATATATTCCACATACCATTTCTAGATGATATTTTATACAAAGCCCTAACCTCTTTTTTCAATTTGGCTAGGTTGTTGTTCCACCACCTGACGTTTTTGGTGTTCTTCTTTTCTCTGAGAGGACCGTTGTCATGGTATGAGTCTATAATGGCATCTTCTAAACGTTCCACTGCCTCATCCAATTCTCTCTGTCCCCTCACATCAGTTCGGATCTTCTGCACCGCCTGCCCCAGAACTTCTCTGTATCCATCCCAGTTAGTTCTTTTGGGGTCTCTGTACATTTCGATTCTACTTTGTCTCGCATCTATTGCAAATTGGATATGCTGGTGGTCTGCCAGTGATGGTTCCTCCAGCACCTTCCAATCTTTAATGAAATTTGCAATATGCGTAGTGCTCATTGTAATGTCTATTACCTCCCTACGATTCTTATTTATGAATGTAGGCTTATTTCCTAGGTTTAGTATCATGATCTCAGTTCTCATGATAAACTCTAGTAAAGACTGACCTCTTGCATTGCAGTTCGTACTGCCCCATGCCGTGTGGTGTGAATTTGCATCCGCTCCCAGGACTAGATGTTCTCCTTTCCTCTTTGCGTTGCAAATTAAGTTCTCAACTTCTTCTGTTGGAGGCAGATTAGTTGAGTCATATGGGAAGTACGCAGAGCCTAAAATTATTTCTCTAGGTCCTTCCCAATTTCCAAGTTTTACCTTGGCCACAGTCAAATCCCGTGAACAGTGCTCCTGCAATAGAAGACATTGTAGTTTCCTACTCACAAGAAGGCACGTTCTGGGTATTTCCGATATTGTATCGTACATTAGCTTACCTCCAGATTCCGCCAGTCCTGTTACTTTGCCCTTGACTACCCATGGCTCCTGAATTAGGGCCACGTCAATAGCCTCGGACTTGAACTTTCTGGCGAAATTGGCCACAGCTACTTTTTTATGTTGAAGGTTGGCCTGAAGTATTTTCAGTACCATCCTTGCCAACATTGGGTTTCGTTTTTCCTTTGATGACCTGAAACCTGATTTGCCCAAGTCCGAGTTTAGCCTTCAGACTTCTCTTCTTGAGCTCTTCAAAGTCTCGTTCACCAAGGGCCATAACGACTGTCCTTCCTGTTTCGTCAGTTGTTGATGCATTCAGCACTCTCCAATCTCTCGTCAGAATTTTGGTGTCGTGCTGGTGTATTCTGACAAGAACGTCTTCCACTTTCATCTTGTCAAAAGGAGGTGGAAACTTGGTGATGACCTTGATAGTGTTCAACACCTTCTTAGCGTCCGCCACCTCTAAATTCTCCCCTTTCCAGGGGTTACAATTGGATACTGTCTGCTCCAGCCAGCTTTTAGTTTCTGGATTGGCACAGATCAGTACCATTGCTCCATTTTCCAGCCTTGGTGACTCGAGGAAGCCTGGCAGACACCCATCTGACAGCGGCTTCATCTGCGCTATCAAGACGGTTGACAGTTCCGTCATATCCTCCTCCCTGAGCTTGCCATCTGGAAAGGTCTTAGGTATTATTACGACCTTGGATGAGGTCAGTCGTTCCGAAAAGGACATGACTGTTTCCTCCTTCTGTTTCTTGGAGAGTGGTTTTACAGCCGAACTTGGTGGCGTGCTGTCCTCCGACCTTGGTCTTTTGGACCTTGTCGGTGGCATAGCATTTTGCCGATCTCTGTTCTTAGGCTTCTTCTCCACCCAAGTTCCAGCCGCTATCTTGGCTTCTTTTCTCGCTTTCTTCTTTTCTTTGTAATATGCATTTGTGCGAGGTTTATTTTCTATGTGCATCCTGTTGATCTTTGATGCAGATATCTTCAGGTCTTTCTCGGTGGAATCTCCTGTGCTACTTGGTCCTGCAGTCTGCTCTACTGTAGCTTCTGTTGCCTTTTCCAATTCGTGTTTGGATTTAGAGACAGCCTGTCCTACTGGGACTTCTGTCTCCATTTTTTCATCTCCGGTCAGCACATGGATCTGCTCTGTTGGAGCTTCCATGGCTTCCTTTGATGTGGGGTTTGTAGTTGGTTCTTTCTGATTGTCCATACTTCATATTATAATAGGGTTTTTGCCCCTTCTAGGGTCCTGAGCGACGTTCTCACCATCCGTGATGAGGCATAAAGCCAGACATTGTCCTCCCGCAACTCAGGCTCTCCGTAGCAGTAACCACGCCCCTCAGTCGTCCATCCAGCAATCCGCCCCTGGCCCGAACCATCAAGCCAGGTTTGTACCGCCTTCAGTAGGCCTACTCACGTGGTAACCACTTGGCATTACCATGACTGAGTTCACAGCCATGGCTTCCCCCCTAGATTGGGTTCGCCCCATTCCCAACCCGCAGCTCGTCCAGGCTACGTAGGGCAAAGTGATGTGTTGGTTCCAGCTCATCGCAGTGAGCCTTCACCTCAATCACCAGCACCCACTTCACCTAAACCACTGTTTCATCTATGCGGAGGGATCATGGATGCCTCTCTAGCAGGTATGGTCGAGGCCTAGCGTAAGCTCACAAAGCGCTTGACGCCAGGTATTTTATCGACTTTTCCACTAAAATCGTTACTGCTCGGCTTCCTTAGATCATAAATAAATTATTTTCTACAAAAATCATACTCGATATATCCTTCACAGAATGGTGAAAACCGCATCAAAATCCATTCAGTGGTTCTCGAGTTTACCCCGTAACATTCAAGAATCGGGAACTTTGTTTTATACTAAATAGAGATGTTGCAAGCGGCAGCCGTGCTACCAACGTAACTGCTGTAGCTAGCTCTCCCAGACGTATGTAGGCGCTGCGGAGAACATTCTCGGACTCACTGTACTATACGAGGACAACGTGCGGAAAATCAGTCGCCAGTTTGAACTGCATGGCTCCAAAATCATGCGGTGAATCTCTCATATAAATCAATAATAATAATAATAATAATAATAATAATAATAATAATAATAATAATAATAATAGCGTATGGCCTCGTGTACCGGGTGCAAGCTTTGTTATTTGACACCCAACGGGCAGCTTGCATGCCGAATTTCGTTGTTCCTTGAAGCACTATGAAAGTCAAAGAGGTTAGATATCTAAGCTCCTTGAACACTATAGCGTTTTCTAGTAGAGAAATGAGGAACTTTGTGTTGGCGGAAACTTCCGAGATTAATTTTGCCATTATGAACACGGCCTACTGAATTCGTATGGGTTCTTTGACATGCCAACATCGTATGATATGATGTCGTAATTTTTGCCGCCTTTCAAAAATCATTTACCACGGTTAGGAGGAACCTGCAAGCTTGGGGTTAGTAGACCGACACGTTGACCACTCACCCACCATGGCAAGCATATAAATCAATGGGAAGTAGCGAGTACCGTACATATTGGATGGGACAGCCCTGACGGCCAAAGCACTCAAGGCCAGTGGAAAGCAGCCACACGCTCCAGTCAGCATATACCACGCTACTACTCTGATTGCTGCAGGGATGTCCAGCTCCGCAAGCCGTCATGCCTGCGTACCAGAGTATCAGGTACGATTTCGGAGCCTTGCAGTTCAATCTGGAGGTTGAGTTTCCACACGTTGTCCTCTTATCGTACGACGATTGCGTCTAAAAGGTTTATGAATAGGTTTCGACCTGTCTTACCTGATATTTCCCCTGTTGGAGATTTATTTAATACTAGCAACCCGCTCCAGCTTCGCCCGGGAACAGTTATGAATGCATTACGTTATAAGCGCTTTCTTTTTCGATGCCAATGAACTACGATCTATATCCGTTTTACGTCTCACCATGATGGGTTAAAATCACTGAATGGACTGTTAATTATATTATCATGGAGATGCATTTGCAACGAATTCCTGCCAGACGTAATTTAAGAGTGGCGAGGTGCATGAAACACAAATCCACCTTCCGTCCACTTAACTTGACTGTGTATTTTGCGGAACGAATAGTTCACAGGCAAAATGAAGAAAAGCCGAGCTGCACTTCCAGGGAAACTCTAAACACCACCACTCTTCTCTGAAGACTTAACTCAACACGACTCGACAGTTTGCTGCTGGCTGTATCTGGGGCAATAGGCTCGCCCGCTGTCTAGGCTGTAACTGAGGTGATAGGCTCGCCCCTAGCTAGCTCGTAAACTGTTGGTGGAAGAAATACAAATTTAAAAACACTTGTAGTGGGCGATGTATTGAAGATAGAGATATGCTCTCGAGGACTTTTTTGTATAACCTTTCTTGCTGAACAATTCTTACGCTCATAGTTTATTTATATTTTTAACGGTTTGCCAGCGTGAGCTTAAAAATCGCACGGACGCCAGGTCTTTTTTTCCGACTATTTCACTGAAATCTTTACTGCTTGGCTTTCTTTGATCATAAATATATAATTTTCTACAGAACACTTCCCCGAGGTATGTTTTACAGAATGGTGAAACCCGCATAAAAATCCATCCAGTAGTTCTCGAGATTACCCGTGACATCCAAGAATCGCGGATTTTGTTTTATACTAAATAGAGATACATACAGGAGTAAAGACTCCTCACTATCGTTAGTGATAAACAGGTGATAGATGGGACAATATTCAGGATTCGAGCAAATAAATGTCTCTGGGGTAGGGGGTTTAAACCCTAACATTCACCCGTCGGTACGCCACTGATGAAGCGGACACTAGAGCTCGTATTGTTATTCTTAATTCATTTAGGGGCCTTGCGATGTATGTACTGATTTATCCCCGTGTACTTGGTGTGTGTATATAGAATTTGTTACTTTATGCGTTACCGGAAGGGGAGTGGATAACGACGTTAGTAATTAAATTAACCCCCCAGGGGCTCACATCTAGTAGGACGTGGGTTGGCGACCACGGGGCCCCATCTGAATCCGGCATTGCTTCCACTTACTTGTGCCGCGCTCCTCACCGTCTTCTTTCCTGTCGACCTCACTTGGTCAACTCTTGTTCTCCTCCGACCTCGACGGTATTAGGGTATCCGAGGCCTAAGGAGTCTCTTCCTTTCCCCCCTTAATTGGCCCTTGTCTCATCTTTTCTGATACCCTCCTCCTATGAGCGGTCAGCCTTCTTTTTCTTTTCATTTTATCTCCTGTCTTCTGCTCAAGGCTCTCAAGGAGGCCGGGTGTATGTAGCCCCACCACTTCTGATGCACCCTGGATATCGCTGCACCCTCAGGGGCTCACGGCTGGTGATTTCGGGAGTTGTTGACCCCGAGGCATTCCTGAGCTGGGTCCGATTTTCCCCCTTTTATCCATTACCTCTAGGGGCGGACACTCTCCTATTTCACTTTCCTATCTGCCTTTCATGGCTCTCCTTCCTTACAAGTCCCTCGAACCAAATCCTTCTAGGGTTGAGGGATTTTTTTTCCTCCTGTCCTTTATTTGCCTTATTCTCCTTTTGTTTTCCATTTCTTCTTCTAGTATATAAGTTAGTAGTTAGTTTTAGTTATAGTTTCCATTTCATTATCATCTTCACGATCACCCAAACCATTAGGGGCCGATAATCTAGATATTAGGCCCCTTTAAACAACAATTATCGTCATCATCATCAATTAAATTAAATTACTTTACTATATCGCTACTATTTTTAACAATAAATATAAAGCCTAACGTGGAAGTATGTTGGTTGATTGATTCCTCAGTTTAGGGGCTGCAACAACGCGGTCATGTAGCCCCGTGTACTTAGGGTGTGTGTAGATTCTATCTGATAACCAGTGTTAATTGTGATGGCTGTATTAGTGTGTGTTATCTGTAATTGAGGTAAGGACTGCAGACGATCAGTTTCAAGTAGTTCCTACTTTTGCCATCAATTGCTACAGTCAATGACACCTAGCTGTGAACTTGGCTACTAGATGCCACCACAACCAGCACCTTGCGGTGAACGTTGGAACGCAATCAAATCTAACCTACAAATTTAGCTTCACACAATTGTAATTAGTGGAATGTTATTTTACATGCCATAAATCTATGACATTGGACCGCCGGCTTTACTTCCCCCTATATACAGATGAATTATCCTACGCGAGCCTGGTCGACTCTCTGGGAGAACCTGTGGAATACCTGGATTGGCGCTCGTCACCTCAATGAAATTGTGCCGACCAGAGTAAAACTGTCACGGCATGGGCAGAGTGATGTAGACCTGTGTAACGCCTGTGGTCGCACTGACACATTAGACCATCGGGTCACTAAGTGTGGGAGTGCGACAGTCGTCTGGACTTGGACCCTCCATGCAGTATCGAGAATATGCGGACGGACGCTCGACGTGGGCGATGGCATGAATATGCAACAGGATGAATTATCCAATTTTACCTATCGGATATAATACAAGGGATGTTCTGAAAGTTTCGTCATATTATTTTAGAGGGAAGCTGTTTAAAAAATTAAGGAAAATAAAGCATCGCCATGTTAAAAGGTCGACGTCAATTCAAGTTTTGGACGGAATAGTGCCGAATAAACCAACTTTCTCCTTAAAATTTAAACACTTATCCTGTGTAGCATCGACATGATTCGCGAATTCTTGAGATACTGGAAGATTTTGGCAAGATGGGTGCCGAGACAGCTCACCTCCTGATCACAAGACTGTGCAAGAATGGCAATAAGCCTCGAACACTTGAGGCGTTACGAGTGCGATCTTGTTCAAGATCATCACAGCGGATGATACATGGTTGCAACAACTTTACCCCCCGGAAACCAAGGCAGTCCCAATGGCATGGAGACATTCCAGCTCAATCGTCAAGAATTGGCTGAGAAGAACTTTCTAATATCGCTGGGTATCAAAGTTTACTTCCTACAAATTGGTTTCACGGTACGACAAATGCAGATTGTCTGGTAAAATAACCAAAAATTTGACTTGGCTACCACAATCATCGTCTATATACGCACATCAAAAAGTGACAGTCAGTCTGAAAGACTAGACTTTGTATCATTTTAAATGCTACAAATGCTGAAAAATTCAAGAAAGGCTGGTGGCATCTCGCTTCGCTCGGAGCCAAAGACTCTTGACATGTTAGAAAATTATCTGCACAATACTTATCTTGCTTTATAATACTTTGCCTTGTTTCAAATTACTCGCGAACGGCATGTGCAAACCAAGGACAAAGCAAGGTCAAGCGCGCTGGATGCCGTCACGGTCACCAGAGCGCGCGGGGACGTGCCCCTTCCATCCAGTCTAAAAACACGTATAGTGGGCGATGTATTGAAGATAGAGATATGCTCTCGCGGACTTTTTTGTAGAACTTTTCGTTCTGACCAATTCTTACCCTCATAGTATATTGATATCTTTAACGGTTTGCCCAGCGTAAGCTTAAGAAGCGCACGGACGCCAAGTTTGTTTTCGACTTTTTCACTGAAACCGTTACTGCTTGGCTTCCTTTGATCATACATAAATTATTTTCTACCGAATCTTTCCCCCAAATATCCTTTACAGAATGGTGAAAACCGCATCAAAATCCATCCAGTGGTTCTCGAGATTACCTGTGACATCCAAGAATCGGGGAATTTTGTCTTATACTAACGAAGTAGAGATTGTCGGGGAACACATGCACCAAGCGGTACTATGACGTCACACACCGTCACCGTAACGTAACGCCAGAAGTCGACAAGATCATTTAAAATGATAAAAAAAAGGTTTGCATATTGCGGCCAAGAGTCGTAGTGGTCTCAACCCCATTAGTCGTTCTTGCGTGCGTGTATATCGGCTGTGTACACTCGCCTGTGTCAATGAGGATAGATCTGTGCGAGCTGTTCACCGTATGCACGACCGAGACCGATACCAACAGAGAGGAGGGGGTGCCATATATTGGGGTGGCATCATGTATGGTCGCCAAACCCCTCGTGTACATCCTAGGGTGTGTGACAGGCATACGTTACAGGGATACTATCCTGGCACCTGTAGTGAAAGACTATGCTGGCAATTTCGACCCCAAATTTCACTTTCGTGGACGATAACGCTCGCCCGCACAGAGCTAACATTATCAATGCCTTTCTTCAGGAGAATGGTATTCACAGAATGGAATGGCCTACCTAAGCTCCTGATCTCAATTGTGTAGAGCAAGCGTGGGCACTGCTTAATAAATAAGTCCATACTCACTGTGCTCCAAGCCAATATGCAAACCTGTTTTGATGTGGGTACACCCTCTGTCTGAAAAGTTCGGTGAATGGGTCTATATTACGAACGGATTGTTGGCTTACCTGAAACAGCCGTTACTGCCCGTCGAAGTAATCCCCGTGGATGGTTGTGCACTTCTGAGAACGACTGAACAAATCCTAGAAACTCCTGGCATAGTCTTCTTTAGGAATAGCCTTCAGTTTGGGTCGTCAAAACACAAAATTGAAAGCAGGAGAGAAGCGTAAAATTATGCAACCTGCCTTGCACACCTGATAGACGGGCGGCAGTGAGAAGGGTGAATTTATGCAACCTAACGTGCACTCCTGTTCGACCAGTGGCAGCGATAACGGTGAATGTTCTGTGGAATGGGATGGTCCTGAAAACCATCGTCACGGGTGACGAGACCTGGTGCCAGAGGTGCGACCTCAAACGCAAGCGTCAAAGTATGGAGTATCGGGGTCCAGGGTCGCCGAAAAGCCCTGAAGGGCCAGAGGTTTTCGGACATTTCGGACATCCAACGTAATGTGACGACCGAACTGAAGGCTATCCCTCAGGAAGACTGTGCCAGGACTTGTACAGCCGTTCCAAGAAGTGCATAACCATCCACGGGGATTACTTCGAAGTATAGTAACGGCTGTTTCAGGTAAGCCAACAATCCTATCGTAATATAGACCCATTCGCCGAACTTTTCAGACAGAGGGTGTATATAAACAGCTTAGGTGGTTGTTTCACAAAACTCAAACTCTTAAACCAAAGGAAGTTAGAAGGTGCAGTTTTTACCAAAATCTTCCAAATCGTCTCAATAGTACAGGAAAGATCTTGCATTATTCTTGAAAAGTCTACGAAAATATCTTTATTTGTTTATAATAATACTAATATTATCGTATAGCCTCGGGTTCCGGGTGCAAGCTTTGTAATTTGACACCCAGAGGGTAGCTTGCATGTCGAGTTTCGTTGTTCCTTGAATCACTATGAAAGCCAAGGAGGTTAGATATCTAAGCTCCTTGAACACTAGAGTGCTTTCTAGTAGATAAATGAGGAACTTTGTGTTGGCGGAAACTCCCGAAATTAATTTTGCCATTATGAACATGGCCTACTGAATTCAAATGGGTTCTTTGGCATGCCAATATCGTATGACATGCGTGTCGTACTTTTGCCGCCTTTCAAAAATCACTTACCACGGCCAGGAGCGAACCTGCAATCTTGGGGTTAGTAGACCGACACGCTATCCACTCACCCACCGTGGCAAGCTTATTTGTTTATAAAGTGTGTTTAAGGAAATACACACGATGATAGCCCCTGCCAGAACTGTGTCGTGTCCGGTCCACATAACAGTAAAGCCAATGGGTGTTTTATACACATGCGAGAGTTCTCGAAAAAGCCCTCTAGTTTTTTAATACAGTTTCCTTGCGAAATACAATGACAAGACTCGTCTTCGGAATGTCCCTCGTAAAATGACCACCCACTGAAATTATTAGTTGGAATCGCAAATTGCAGTACAATGGAATGATCATTATTAGGACTGTCTTCATAAAGTGCCTACCTTTTGTAAACTCACTCGTAACTTGAGGAGCAGAATGGGAGAGAGAAATCTGCGACTACTTGAAAGGGGGAAGAGAACAGAAGTGAATTTAACCTCTGCCTCCCAACACTTTCTCCCGGCACGTCCCCTCACCACAAAGATACTTCCACAACCCCTACTTAGTAATCAGTGAATCCCCCACTCTCAATGAATTAGCCTTGATCAATCATTTGGTTCCTAAGTCAATTATTCCTTTACTTACTGTTCATATTATTAGACAAAGATAATTATAATTAAAGACAATTTTCATTGGAGAAAATTTTCCTTAATGAGCAATATGAAATAATCCTTTCCCCTTTTCACCAAATTAAGACCCGAATGTTTCTTTTAATTATTTTAGTTCCTCCGTATCGGGTCGCTTCTATGTGCATACAGGCGCACCATTGATACTCATTAAAGAAGGAGTGGGGTAGGTTAATTAGCATAGGGCCTACTAAAAGCAACCATCTTACAGGAACCGTTATTTACCAGAAATTCACAGTTCTAATCCTTCAGGCTAGGAACTTAATGTTGAAAAAATGACTTAGGAAAAAACTTTACATCAATGTAGTGAACTATACAGGATGCAACTATAAGGTGCGTTCAAAAAGTAACGAGCCGGAGGCTGGAATGCGCAAACCGGTGACTACATCGGCTCATCGTGGCGTGTGTAACGAGGTGTGGTTCCGCCCAGAGCGTGGAAGGTCACAGCCCGACGCTAGAGGGCACGCGTGCACGTCACGTGACGATACAAAGCGAGCAGCAGCATGCATCACTCGTCCAACGCTGCGAGTCGCATTGCAAACAGTGACAAGGAGGCGTCAACCGAAGAGCAAAAAGGTGTTGTTCGGTTTCTGACAGCGGAAGGAGTAGGGGGAACTGACATTCATCGCCAAATGTCACAAGTGTACGGCGAACACTGCATGTCCCTTGCAAGGGTCAAGGCGTGGCACAAGCGCTTCAGGGAAGGACGGGTGTCGTTAGCCGATGATGCCCGGTCAGGGTCTGTAGATCGTTCAAGGATTACAAAATATTCATCTTGTTGCGGACTCATTCCTGGTTAGTCGCTGAATCTTACTACATTCGGCGTTTCAATTATATAATTTCCCTTTTGAATATTTTGTGTATTGAGTAAACGCCTTATTGTTTGTTGACCGTATAGTTGGTTGGTTCCTTAGGCTGCAAAAAACGCAGAAATGTAGACCCGTGTAGAATCTGTCTGATAACCAGTGTTAATTTTGGTGGCTGTATTAGTGTGTGTTTCTGTTTTCAATTCAAGTAAGGACTGCAGATATTGATGTTTTTCAAGTAGTTCCTACTTTTTCCGCCAAACGCCACCGTCAACGACTACTAGTTCAGAACTTGGTTACCAGACGCCACAGCAGTCGGCTCCTGGCTACGAACGTAGGAACCTAAGGGCGTTTGTCAAATGTTTAACTATAATTTTTTTAGCGTACCGGAATGGCTTTTAGTGCCGGGAGTGTCCGACGACATGTTCGGCTCACCAGTGTTGTAGCTGCTTCGAAGCGGACACCCAATGGGTGAGCTAAAAGTACCGTCACGTGTGAAGTATTGTCTGGGGAGGAAAGTTTGAATGTAAGGACGAGGAGTTGGAAGGTAGCGGGTGTGGCCTATAGTTAGGGACCAACCCCGGCATTTGCCTGGAAGGAAGATGGGAAACCAAAGAAGACCATCTTCAAGGTTGCCGGCGGGGGGATTCGAACCTACTCGTCTCCCGGATGTGAGCAACTGCCAGCAGTCATGCCGTAACGACCACGGCTAACTCACCCCGTCAACATGCCAAAATCTATGACATGGGACCGCCGGTTTTACTTTCCCTCCGAAGGAAAGCATACTGAGGGATTTTTAACACTCTTAGGCGTTAATTGTGATGACTGTATTAGTGTGGGTTATCTGTTTTAATTCAAGTGAGAACTGCAGATTTTAATTTCAAGTAGTTACCACTTTTGCTACCAAATGCTACCGTCCACAACACCTAGATGGCATCGCAGTCATCACCTGGCGGCGAACGTTGGAACTAATAGAGCGTTATCAAATCTAACCTACACATTTTGGCTTCACACAAGTGTAGTCAGTGGAAAGTTTTTTCATGCCATACATCTATGACGTGGGACCACCGGCTTTACTTCCCCTCCGAAAGAAGGCATAGTGAGGGGTTTTTAACGCTCTTAAAAATCCGATGAATTCGGCCGGGTTTGAACCAGCGACCTTGGGCATAGAAGTTCAGCATGCTACCCATCACGCCACCAAAGCCGCCTTGGCACAGCCCGTCGCTAGAGGGCACGCGTGCTTGTCACGTGACGATACAAAGCGAGCAGCATGCATCAATCGTCCAACGCTGCCAGTCGCATTGCAAACACTGACATGGAGGCGTCAAACGAAGAGCAAAGAGGTGTTGTTCGGTTTCTGACAGCGAAAGGAGTAAGTGGAACGGACATTCATCACCGAATGTCACAAGTGTACGGTAAACACTGCATGTCCCTTGCATGGGTCAAGGCGTGACACAAGCGCTTCAGGGAAGGACGGGTGTCGTTAGCCGATGATGCCCGGTCTGGGGCACCCCCCTGCATTACCGATGACAACGTCCAGCTGGTTGATGCACTCATTACCCAGGACCGCCGAGTGACCGTGAACGCCATAGCCGCTGTGGTCGGATTGAGCGTCGGAAGTGTCCACACCATCATGAAGGAACGACTGCACTTGCGGAAAGTGAGTGCCCAATGGGTGCCCCACAGTCTTCAAACACACCAGGAAGCATGTCGAATGGCCTACTGTCTTGGTCTTCGTTGGACGATTGATGCATGCTGCTGCTTGCTTTGTATCGTCATGTGACGTGCACGCGTGCCCTCTAGCGACGGGCTGTGACCTTCCACGCTCTGGTCGGAACCACAGCTCGTTACACCCACTACGATTAACCGATGTATTCACCGGTTTGCGCATTCCAGCCTCCGGCTCTTTACTTTTTGAACGCACCTTATAGTTCTGGCTATTATCATTTAACCATAATTACCTAATATTTTTGGCCAATAGCATTATACTATAATTAGATAATAATTCAGCCATCAACATTAAACTTAATCAGTTAATGTATTCGGTGATTGAGATAAAACTTAGATCAATTAATATTTCTATGTTACGTTTTTTTAATTTATTGAGTTAATAATTATGGCTGCTAACATTTAACCATAATCAGCTAATAATTTTGGCCATTAACATTAAACTTTAAACAGCTCTTATGTTGATGCATTAATATAAAAACTTAATCAGTTAATATATTTTGCAATTAATATTTAACTTTCATCAGTTCACATTTTCTGCCAAGAGCATTTAATGAGTTAATTGTGTTAGGCGTTAAATTTGAACAGTTAATAATATCGGACATTAACATTTAATTTAATACTAAACTTAATTAGTTAATATATTCAGCAATTAGTGTTTAACTTTGATCAGTTAGTATTTTCTGCCATAAAAAATTAACTTTGATTACTGTAGTTCCAATTAACATTTAACATTGATCAGTTAATATGTTTAGCCTATTTTCATTTATGAAAAAAAAAAGGCTTATGAGATCACCTTTTGTCCGTGTGTGTGCCCCCTCTAATAACTTCTAAATGGCTGGAGCGATTTCAATGAAACTCGATAAAGTCACAACAATATTCTGGCCGACCCTGACCTTCACATTTTATTATGTCTCACCAATCCAACATGGCGGCTGTGCGAAATTGTTCACCGGCATTCTATATCCGAAGCCATTACCGATATCACCATCAAATTTTGTACAGTGATAAAGGCTACTACTAGAAATTCACCAATGAGACTTTTAAAAACCTGTTAAGTACAAAATGAACATGGCGGCCAAGCGAAGTTGAAACATGTTAATAGACTTTTCTCGCGATTTAACCATCTGAGCGCAGTGGAATATGGTACAGTAAATGATTATACACATTGCAATGCACTGGTATCTAATTTAGTTCAATTGTTTACATAACCTCAAGATGGCGGCTGTGCGAAATTTTAAAATTAAGTTTGTATTTGTTGAATCGCAATCATGCGATCGAAATGAAAGTTTGAATAATCAACCTACGCAATAATTTTCATTTAATGGTACATAACTCTATTGCCTGATATAACAATCCAACACTGCGCCCATCCGAAATATTTAGACGGTCTTAATATCTACGAATCTATTACAGCAATCAAACTGACATTTTGTATGTTAGTAGATGCAATTAACAAAAGTAGGATATATGTAAATAGGCTGTATACTTCTACACTGAACTATTTGTTTTTCTTTAAATTTTCCGCAAAACGTTCCTGGTAAGCAGCGCTAGATGGAAGCTGCATTAAATTTGTAGTCTGACTTGTTATCTATTAAAATTTAACTTTTGTCAGATATAATTTCATATTAGCCATTGCTAGTCTGCTTTGTAAGGTATGAGAAACGGAGCGAGCGAAGAACTGACGCTAAGAACAAAACAATGAAATATCAATATGTTAGACGATTTATCAGCCCCAAGCTACGTGCGTAACGGGTTCAGCAACTCCCAGGAGGTAATCCATAGCCATACTTCTCCCACGATTTTAATTTTTAATGTTCATTCTTTATCCTTTATCTTTCTTTCTCTGGAAATGCGAATGGAATGTTTAAGGTATATCCAGGGTAGTTAAGAATTCTATAGTATCTTCCACTATGGGAGATTTACTTCATATACTGGAGGATATAAATTGCTAGAACACAGCACGGTAAATACGAACCTATATCACCATTCGCGTATATGTTCGTGCGAGATGAATGCCAGATATAAAAATACTCCAAAATACATTCAAAATGATAATAATAGTAATAGTAATAATAAAAACAAGTGGTTCCGTGAAAAACAATACAGCCTATTTTCATATATCTTACTCATATTAATTGCCTCTATCAACATACAAAATTTTTGTTTGAGGGTTGTGATAGATTCGTAGATATTGAGAACCGTCTAAATATTTCAGATGGTCGCCAGGTTAGATTTTTATTTTTGTACTATTACATTAAGATTATTGTGTACGTGTGGTAGTCAAACTTCAATCGCGTGATTAGAACACAAGAAGTAACAAGATGTTCAGTAAAGAACATATAGCCTACTTTCTCCTAAATGCATGGGTATTGTTATAACTCTTTGCCCTTTTCAAGGAGTATAATTGAATGTTGGTTGTAGTAGCTTTTTGAAATACAACGTGCTACAGGGATATTAAACATGAATATGAGGTGCCCTTTACTAGTGCTACCTCTGTAAGAAAAAATCATTCAATTCGGTTTCGCCGTGTTTGAATTGATATGGGGAATGGATTTGCACACATACATGGCCGCTATTTGCAAACTATTGGGCTGATGACCTTGTAGTCAGTCATAATATGCTTTCCACAAAAAAGCATGTTGTTGCAAAATCTGGAAGAGATCAAATTATTAGGATGGTCGTAATTTGATTTAAGCTTTTAACATTTGGGTGGCCGTCATTCCGTTTCCGTCAAGATGGCGGCGATATAAAACATGACACTCAGGTGCCCTTTGCTAGGGCTACCTCTGTACCAAATTTCGTTCAATTCGGTTTCAACGTGTTTGAATTGATAGGGGGAATCGATTTGCACACATACTTGGCCACCATCTGCAAACTATTAGGCTGATGATATTGCAGTTTTGTCAGAATATGCTTCCCACATAAAGATATGTTGTTGCATAATATGGCAGAGACTAGATTATTAGGTTGGTCGTAATTACATTTTAGCTTTTAACATTTGGGTGGCCGCGATTACGTTTCCGTCAAGATGGCAGTGATATAAAACATGACACTGAGGTGCCCTTTGCTAGTGCTACCTCTGTACCAAATTTCGTTCCATTCGGTTTCACCGTGTTCGAATTAATAGGGGGAATCGATTTTGACACAAAGATGGCCGCCATCCACAAACTATTAGGCTAATGACCTATTAGATTGGTCAAAGGATGCCCCGTCCATAAAGGTATGTTGTTGCAAAATTTGCTAGAGATCGGATGATTATGTTAGTCGTAATTTGATTTAAGCTTTGAACATTTGTGTGGCCGCCGTTACGTTTCTGTCGAGATGGCGGCGATATAAAACATGACACTGAGGTGCCCTTTGCTAGTGTTACCTATGTACCAAATTTCGTTCCATTCGGCTTCACCGTGTTCGAATTAATTGGGGGAATCGATTTTGACACAAAGATGGCCACCATCCGAAAACTATTAGGCTAATGACCTATTAATTTGGTCAAAGCATGCTTCCTCCATAAAGGTATGTTGTTGCAATGTTTGGTAGAGATCGGATGATTAGGTTAGTCGTAATTTGATTTAAGCTTTGAACATTTGTGTGGCCGCCATTACGTTTCCGTCAAGATGGCGGCGATATAAAACATGACACATAGGTGTCCTTTGCTAATGCTACCTCTGTACCAAATTTCATTCCATTCGGTTTCACCGTGTTTGAATTAATAGGGGGAATCGATTTTCACACAAAGATGGCTGCCACCCGCAATCTGTTAGGCTGATGACCTATTACTTTGGTCAAAAGATGCTCTACTTATAAAGATATGTTGTTGCAAAATTTGGTAGAGATCGGATGATTAGGTTAGTCGTAATTTGATTTAAGCTATGAACATTTGTGTGGCCGCCATTACGTTTCCGTCAAGGTGGCAGCGATATAAAACATGACACTGAGGTGTCCTTTGCTAATGCTACCTATGTACCAAATTTCGTTCAATTCGCTTTCACCGTGTTCGAATTGATAGGGGAGGACAGACATTCAGAGTACACACACTCACACACACACAGACTCACACACACACATACACACACACACACACACACTCAGGCAGACACACTTTTTTCGCCCTGTGTTGATCTCATATGTCTACTTTCATTTTTTGCAAAAATCGAAAGTAGGCTAAAAAACGAGATTTTAATATTTCGCAGAGCTGCCATCTTGTGATTATGCAAACAATTGAAATAAATTAGATGCCAGTGGATTAACATTTGTATAAGCTTTTAACGTGCAACGTTTCACTGCACTCGGATAGTTAATTCGCGAGAAACGTCCATTTAAATATTTATACTTCGCGTCGCCGCCATGTTGGATTTGTGCTCACCAGGTTTCTGAAAATCCAATATGTGAACATATGTTCATAGCCTCTATGAACATAAAAAAATCAGTTTGATTGCTGTAAAAGATTCATAGATATTGAGACCCGTCTAAATATTTCAGATGCTCGCCATTTGGATTGTTATATGTATAGGCGATAGAGTTATGTACCATTCATGGACAATTATTGCCTAGGTTCATTATTCAAACTTTCACTTCGATCGCATGATTACGACACAAGAAATTAAACCTTAATTTTAAAATTTCGCACTGCCGCCATCTTGAGGTTATGCAAAAATTGAACTAAATTAGATGCCAGAGCATTACAATATGTAAAATCGTTTACTGTACCACATTTCAATGCGCTCAGAGAGTTAAATCACGAGAAAAGTCTATTAAAATGTTACAAATTCGCTTGGCCGCCATGTTGGTTTTGTACTTTATAGGTTTATGAAAATTACATAGATAAACTTGTATCAGTGCCCTTTATACCCGTTCAAAATTTCAGGGTGATATCTGTAATAGTTTCGGAGATATAGAATGTCAGTGAAATAATTCGCACAGCCGCTATTTTGAGGTTATGTAAACAATTTAACTAAATTAGACTCCAGTGCATTACAATGTGTATAAACATTTGCTGTACCAAGTTTCATTACGTTTGGATAGTTAAGTCGCGAGAAAATTCTATTTAAAAGCCTCAAATTCGCTTGGCCGCCATGTTGGTTTTGTAGTCACCAGATTTTTGAAAGTCTCATAGGTGAACTTCTAGTAGTGCCCTTTATCACCGTACACAATTTCAGGGCGATATCGGTAATAGTTTCAAAGATACTGAATGCTGGTTAAATATTTCGTACAGCCGCCATGTTGGATTGGTGAGACACAATACAATTTGAAGGACACGGTCGGGGTCGACCATAATTGTGCTATGATCTTACCGAGTTTCATTGTAATTTCTCGAGCCGTTTAGTAGTTATTAGGGGACACACACACACACACGCAAACACACACACACACACAGATAAAAGGTGATCTCATGAGCTTTTTTTTTTCATAAAATGAAAATAGGCTAATAATAACGACCTAGCAATAATTACCCGGAATCCTGCCATCGAGAATGTTCATGAGACATCCTTCAAAATCAGCCTCCAGATCTCTTACGAGAAAACACAGTACATGGATTCCAAGAGCACAAACCTGGCATCACCTACAACCAAATATGGCGACGTCACACAAGTTCAGCATTTCAAGCACTTAGGTGAAATTATCGGGGACACTAGCAAAAAAAAAAAAAAGAATGGCACAAAGTTGATGAAAGAAGGTGAAACTTGTTCAGTGCTGGTTTGGACTAAACGGCAGATGGTCCAAAACTTCCCACTTGAATTCTTTGAAAACATCTATAGTAACGTTGGAACAGTGCGGTCGTGAATGATTTTCACTTATTTCGAAAATTGATGGTACGGTTGGGCGGCAACGCATCGCCAAAAAGGAAACACTTCAGGAGACTCTCCAGACCTACCCACCTCAGTGGCGGCAGAATATTTTGCCGAGAGCATTGGAAAGCTGGTGTAACGATACGACAAATGTTTCAATCGTTTTGGCGGCTATGTTGAGACATACGAATAAAACAAGCAAACATTTAGTAGTAAATTCAGTTTGGTATGCCAATCTGTTATTTTATATAGTCCATTGGAACTTGAAAAAAAAAACAGTCCTCGTATCCTCCATAAGTTATTATAATGTAATGCAAGTACTGTTGTAAATATTTTGTAATTGTCTAACTACAGTGAGATTCATTTGCTGGAGCGGGACCGGCTGCCGGGCGCGCGCGCCTTCCGCCATCGAACCGAGCTCGGTGCGCGGGGTTGGGCGAGTCGGAGGCGAGCTAACCAGGGTCATTAAAGTCCATTATGTCACTAAACTTTGAACAACGAGGGTGTGAAGTGTCAGCGCACAGATAAGAAGGTAGCATATACAACAGCTGCAAGATTTAATTAAAGAATCACAGATGTTCTTTTAATTCTTGGGAACCTGAATGACCTCACGTCACCATTTAAAGGTTAGAACTTATCTTTTTACAGACTATACTAAAAATGTTCTCCTTCAGCTGACAGACAGACATCGTTACATTATGTAGCTACTCCTGTACCCCCCCCCCCTGCGTGTTTACTGTAATTAATTGAAGCATGGACCTAAGCCCGTTTGTTGTTTAATTGTGGGTTAATTTAACATTCAAAGTGTACAGATCAATTACCCACACTCTGGTGGAGCTGGAGAACAATATACGGCAGCAGATATCCCTCACAACAGAAGGGAATTACAACGTGTAAACGATAATTTATTTACACGGAACAACGCCTGTCTGTCAGTTGAAGGAGAACACTCTCAGCATCTTCTGTGAACAGGTAAGTTCTTTAGTCATGATTTGCTGGTGAATTTACCATTAATTAATGTACATTGTTACGGTTTCCACCAAATCCCGGTCACTCCATGTGAGATCTGTGTTGGACAAAACGGAGGCAGACGGGTTTTTCTCCGGGTACTCCGGTTATCCCTGTCAAAATTTCATTCCAGCAGCACTCTCCACTATCATTTCATTTCAACTGTCATTCATTTAATCATTACCTCGGAGGAGTGCGACAGGATTCGGCAGCCAGCACAGTTCATATCCTCGCCGCTAGATCTTTCGACTGGAAGCCGACTGTTGATTTTCATTTTGTTACGGTTTCCACCTGCGCTCAATCCGCGGTGCGAGCTCGGTTGGCTGGCGAAAGTCGCGCGCGCCCGGCAGGCGGTTGCCCGTCTCGCTCCAGCAAAGGAATCTCCCGGTATAAACCTAATATGCTAGTCAAAATTAGCTTCATCTATATTTTTGTAAACTCAATAAATAAACAAATACTGCCATTTCCGACAGTCGTAATCTGCCAAAGTTGAAGCGGTAAATTGTAGCAAGTTTGTGAAGTGCAGTAGAGTGTACTTATCTTGTGCTAACATATGCTAATGTAAGCTACAAGAGACAGCAACACAAGCACTCTACTTGGAGACAATACCATCACTTATTGCCAACACTTTGTACAGCACAGCAAGGAAGAAGAAAAAATGCGTGAGAAGATCCTACGGGAACAGTCCTCTGTCACGCACACATCTGCCGTCTTCTAAGGAGTGATTTCCTCGGGGACTCATAGCACACTTGCTAAGAGACTTGAGAGCCAGATATCATCACACATCGCTTGTACCTTATTCATTTTGATACACACATCTTCTTCTTCTACAGTATTTCTTCTAGGTCGTAGTTCGATTTCGAACGTCGCACCGCGTCGTGGCCCTTCACGCAATTCTGTTAACAATACCCCGTCATACACCGCGGTCTTCTGCTGTATGCATTAATTTCTGAAGTAACGACCGCGGTGGTTGGTTGGTTGGTTCCTTAGTTTAGGGGCTGCGACAAAGCGGTCATGTAGCCCCGTGTACTTTTGGTGTGTGTAGAATCTGTCTGATGACTGGTGTTAAATGTGATGGCTGTATTAGTGTGTGTATCTGTTTTTTAATTCAAGTAAGGACTGCAACTTTGAATTTTTCAAATAGTTCCTACTTTTGCCGCCAAACGCCACCGTCAACGACTACTAGGCCTAGTTCAGAACTAGACTACTAGATGCCACCACAGTCGGCTCTTGGCAACGAACGTAGAAACCTAAGAGCGTTGTTTACATTCCTAACCTATACAATTTAGCTTCACGCAGGTGTAATTAGTGGAAGGTTCTTTAACATGCCATAACTCTATCGCATGAGACAGACGACTTTACTTCCCCTCCGAAGGAAGGCATACTGAGGGATTTTTAACGTTCTTAAAAAAATCCGACGGCTTCGGCCGGGTCTGAACCCGCTATCTTGGGCATAGAAGCTCAGCATGCTACCGACTACGCCACCGAAGCCGCTCGACCACGGTGGCCGAGAGTGCTAACGTGCTTCCTCGTGCCTCGCTGGCATCGGGAGAGCATGGGTTCGAATCACACCTCAGCCGTCCTAAAAATGGTTTTCGTGGTATCCCATTTTCACCACCAGGAAAATGTCGGGACGGTTCCTTTCAATAGGTCCACGGCCGATTTCCTTCCAATATCCCTTCCCTGACCCGTCCTGAAAAGAATAGTTCATGGCCATTGGCTGCATTACTAAAATTATTATTGTAGAATGCAAACACATTATTTGCCATTGAAAACAAATGCTTTAAATATCCGTATTGATGTTAGAATTAAACGTTTAAAATTATACGCCAAATCAATACTTAACAAATATATATTTTATATATTTGGACAAGTTTCGACCGTCAAAGAGTTCATTTTCAGCTTAAACAGAAAGTCATTTAAGAATTGATAACTAAAATAGCATATATGACTTAAAACGAAATTAGAAATGAAAAATGAATGATAATTCTGGTTAGCACCTATTCAAAATTGTTAATAAACTCCGTATTGAAGAGGATTCAAACTATTTAATCAAGCGCCGAATTGAATTATTTTATTGATTTTAGAACTAGATTTTTCTAAATTATTTTGTTTGTATATTTTGATAAAACATTATAGAAGTTAAACATTTTTACACTCACCGTTAATAGTTCTCATTTTCTAACTACTTTTTCTAAAATTATTTTAAAAATACCAATCATATATATTATTTCAGTAGTATGCATCATTTCTAATTTAGTTTTAACTCATATATTATGCTATTTTAGTTTTTAATTCTTAATTGACTTTCTGTTTTAGCTGAAGATGACCTCATTGAAGGTCGAAACATGTCCAAATATATAAAATATATAGTTGTTTATGTATTTATATGGCGTATAATTTTAGACGTTTAACTTAAATTATTATTAATTTCTGAAGTGGAGATTAGTCAGAGTCTTTATCTGGTCAAGGTACCGGTCCCCTCAGCCGTTTTCCGTCAACTTTACACTTCTCATTGCCGAAATATTTCAACATTTGCCTTTCTTTGGATGTTTGTAAGTAAGCGTGCTTTAGGAGCAATCCTTAGCTCCTTCAGAATAGATTCATTTGTTCTCCTTGCTACCCACGATATACGTAGCATTCTTCTATACCACGTCACCTCGAAGGATTGACAGATTGAGAGCTCTTTCTTGATTCGGTGGGTGGTGGTGCATGGCCGTTCTTAGTTGGTGGAGCGATTTGTCTGGTTAATTCCGATAACGAACGAGACTCTAGCCTGCTAAATAGTCGCGTCCGGTATCCCTTCGTGCTACCGGCGACAACATATCTTCATAGAGGGGCAGGCGGCTTCTAGCCGCACGAGATTGAGCAATAACAGGTCTGTGATGCCCTTAGTTAGATGTTCTGGGCCGCACGCGCGCTACACTGAAGGAATCAGCGTGTCTTCCCAGTCCGAAAGGACCGGGCAACCCGTTGATCCTCCTTCGAGCTAGGGATTGGGACTTGCAATTATTGTTCCCCATGAACGAGGAATTCCCAGTAAGCGCGAGTCATAAGCTCGCGTTGATTACGTCCCTGCCCTTTGTACACACCGCCCGTCGCTACTACCGATTGAATGATTTAGTGAGGTCTTCGGACAGGTGCGCGGCTTCAGCTCCGGCAGTTTGCCGATGCTACTGGAAGATGACCGAACTTGATTATTTAGAGGAAGTAAAAGTCGTAACAAGGCTTCGATTCTCCTACGGCATGCAGCATTTATGGTCCAGGATTCAGAGCCATACGTGACGATAGGAAATACCAAAGCTTGAACCAGTCGCTTCTTTGTTTTCTTGGTAATATGATGATCTTTCCATATTCTTGTTAGAGTAGACAGTGCTTTCTTAGCCATACCTATTCCTCTTTTAATTTCTCCTTCACAGTTTCCCTTAGTGGAAATGCAAACTCCTAGGTAAACGTACACACGTAAAATTGGAAGCAATTAACGGCTTATTTCATGGCACTTATTTTTAGCCTACTTTTCACATTTTGCAAAAATGAGGAAAAAGTAGACTTATGAGATCGGGCAAATGTGTGTCTGTCTGTCTGTCTGTCTGTCTGGCTGTGTGTGTGTCCCCCCCCCCTATCAACTCCTAAACGGCTGCAGCAATCGAAACAAAATTTGGTAGGAGTAAAGATCTATACCTGAATATCTCACGGCCATATTTGAAAATGATGTCAGTGCTACCAACTGCTAAAATATCGCAATTGAAATTTGAGCTCCTTGTTGGATATCTTGGAAAGTATGAATGGGAGCTATTTCAAAATTGGCACACGTACAGATCATAATATTTCAGTTTAATTTCCAGGAGGCTAAACATGGCAGTGTTGCCAAAATGATTATAAGCCTCCTGATAGGTCCAATTTTTAAATGCATATAACTTCTATACTATCAATTGGAATTCAACCAAATTTCGTATGTTGTATGTGTACATAACCAGATATGACTGAGCGTATTCTTCAGACCTACCAGGGCTGCCAACTGTTAATAAATGCTCCTAATTTATCTTATCCAAATACCAATATATCAGAAAGTATGCAAGCCGACAGCTTTAAACTATGCACACGTATAGTCCCTGACATTCTATATTAATTTGGAGTAACTTATATACGTCAGTGCTACCAACATGATTCTAAGCCTGCTGACAGGTCCAACTTTAAATACATGTAACTTCCATACTATCATTTGGATTTCAACCAAATTTCGTATGTGCTATGTGTACCATAACAGATATGACTATGCGTATTCTAAGGAGCAACCAGTGCTGCCAACTGTTAATATGTGCTGTCCCTATTTTTGTTACCCTAATATCAATATATCAGAAAGTATGCAAGCCAATAGCTCTAAACTTTGCACACGTATAGTACCTGGCATTCTAGACGAATTTGGAGTAACAAATATACGTCAGTGCTGCCAACATGAATCTAAGCCTGCTGATAGGTCCAATTTTAAAATGCATGTAAATTCTATACTAACTAATCGATTTCATTCAAAATTGGCACAACAATAGATCATATTATTTCAGATTATTTCTGACCAATACATGCATGACATTGTTGCCAACATGATTTTACGCGCGCTGTTAGATCCAATGTATAACTGCATGTAACGTCCATGCTATTCATTGGACTTCAACCAAATTTTGTATTTTGTACCTTAAGAGACGGAACTAAGAATATATTCAGTCATCAGGGCTGCCAACTGTAGTGCTCTATTAGGATACATTATGCCAGGTATACAGTATTTCGAACTAATTGGAAATTTCGATATTAGCAACTTAATTTCGTCATTATTCTAGATAGGTTCATATTCTGTAGAATAATCATTGGCATGAAAAGTAGGCTGTATAGTTCTTCACGGAACTTCTTGTTATTTCTCGCGTCGGAAACATACAAATGTACAGTTGCAGGTACATAAAAGGGTAAAACTGTCTAATTATATAACACGTGCCCAATACTGAGCAACATCAAAAGCGCTCGGAGTGGCTAACAGGAGATCTTTCTCTGCACAAGATGAAGGATACAGAGGGCAATGAAGCATGACTGTGTCTTGTGGTTTGTTCTTGTCCACATTCGCAAGACGTGTCACCTATACTGAGGCCCCATCTCCTCAGATTGTCTCGGGATCTTCCAACTCCTGATCGTAACCTGTTTAGGGATTTCCACACCAACCAGCTTTCGTCGTGTCCGGGTGGTAGTTCTTCAGCTACTGGCATCCAACCGCAGGGGTGAGGGGTCGACTTCTTCCATATATCCAGCCTTGCCTTCTCCGGTGAGACGGAAAGCACCTCAGATGTCCTCAGGAAGCTCTTTCGGGACCTCAGCCGTTGCTGAGGAGAATTATATCCATGCAGTGGGTGGGCGCTGTTCTCTTCCACTCTCAGCCTCTCCCTGTTGGCAGCCACCTCTCTCAGTACACAAGGTGGTGCTATTCCAGCGAGGTAGTAGAGCTTATGTAGTTCTAGCAACTGAAATTTGCAATATTATTTGTTTTGGTTTGTTATGTTATGAAATTAAAGTAAATATCGAATTGTATTGAGTATATTTATTCCACCTTAATCAATAATAATTAATATTTATTTATTTATCGTATGGCGTTTAGTGCCGGAGTGCCCGAGGACATGTTCGGCTCGCCAGAGGCTGTAGCTGCTTCAAGCGGACACCCATAGGGTGGGCTACAAATTCAGTTCAATTTCACGTAGTTCCAATATTCGCTACCAGGTGTCAATGAAACGTAGTGGTTAACGGTGGAACCTTGATAAAGCGTTGCAACGAAATCTAACCTAGAAATTTAGCTTCACACAAGTTTGGTCTGTGGAAGGATCTTCAACATGCCATAAATCTATGACATGGGACCACCGGCTTTACTTCCCCTCCAAAGGAAGGCATACTGAGGGACTTTAACGCTCTTTAAAATTCCGACGACTTTGGCCTGGTTTGAACCCGTGATCTGGGGCACAGCAATTCAGCATGCTGCCAACTACGCCACCGAACCCCCTAATAATTAATATAAAATTAATTAACTAATTAGTTGTGGCCTTCTTCAGCTTTGTGTAGATATTAACACATTAAACGAAATGCGAGCATGTAAAAATATTAGGTGCGTTCAAAAAGTAACGAGCTGGAGGCTCTAATGCTCAAACCGGTGACGACATCGGTTAATCGCGGCGTGTGTAACGAGGTGTGATTTCAACAAGAGCGTGGAAGGTCACAGCCCGTCGCTAGAGGGCACGCGTGCACGTCACGTGACGATACAAAGAGAGCAGCAGCATGCATCAATCGTCCAACGCTGCCAGTCGCATTGCAAGCAGTGACATTGAGGCGTCAAACGAAGAGCAAAGAGGTGTTGTTTGGTTTCTGACAGCTAAAGGAGTAGGTGGAACGGACATTCATCGCCGAATGTCAGAAGTGTACGGTGAACACTGCATGTGTCTTGCAAGGGCCAAGGCGTGGCACAAGCGCTTCAGGGAAGGACGGGTGTCGTTAGCCGATGATGCCCGGTCTGGGGCACCCCCCTGCATTACCGATGACAACGTCCAGCTGGTTGATACACTCATTACCCAGGACTGCCGAGTGACAGTGAACGCCATAGCCGCCGTGGTCGGATTGAGCGTCGGAAGTGTGCACACCATCATGAAGGAACGACTGCACTTGCGCAAAGTGTGTGCCCAATGGGTGCTCCCGCAGTCTTTAACCACACCAGGAAGCATGTCGAATGGCCCACTCGCTTGGTCTTGGTTGGAAGATTGATGCATCCTGCTGCTCGCTTTGTATCGTCACGTGACGTGCACGCGTGCCCTCCAGCGACGGGCTGTGACCTTCCACGCTCTGGTCGGAACCACACCTCGTTACACACGTCACGATTAGCCGATGTCGTCACCGGTTTGGGCATTCCAGCCTTCGGCTCTTTACTTTTTGAACGTACCTTATGCAATTCAATCGAAATGTTCTAAAACAAATTGGAAACCAATCTTAACAGCCACATTTTCAATTTAAATAAGGAGTATTATTGTCTATCATCATGTTCTAAAGGCCTTGTCACTGCAACTACATTTGTCCCTCCTCTGTTGAACGTTTAAAATCAGCATATTCCTGGAAATTTAATTTGTCCATCACAGAATGTACTGCAGTCATCAAGAGATGGCAAACCGGCCAACTTATACTATTAAAGATGTTAAAATTCTAATAATAAGCTAGGAAAATATCTTATATTATAAACAAAAATGTAACAGTCAGTCTGAAAGACTAGACTTTGTATAATTTTAAATGCCAGAAATGCTGAAAAATGCTAGAAAGGCTGGTGGCTTCTCGCTTCGCTCGAAGTCAAAGACTCTTGTCATGTTAGAAAATTAGCTGCATAATATTTATCTTGCTTATCTTATTTCAAATTACTCGCGAACGGCAAGTGCAAACCAAGGGCAAAGCAAGGTCAAGCGCGCGGGATGCCGCATGCTCACCAGAGCGCGCGGGGACGTGCCCCTTCCATCCAGTCTAAGAACACTTATAGTGGGCGATGTATTCAAGATAGAGATATGCTCTCGCGGACTTTTTGTAGAACTTTTCATGCTGACCAATTCTTACTCGGATAGTATATTGATATTTTTAACGGTTTGCCCAGCGTAAGCTTAAGAAGCGCACGGACGCCAAGTTTGTTTTCGACTTTTTTCACTGAAATCGTTACTGTTTGGCTTCCTTTGATCATTCATAAATTATTTTCTACAGAATCTTTCCTCGAGATATCCTTTACAGAATGGTGAAAACCGCATCAAATTCCAGCCAGTGGTTCTCGAGATTACCCGTGACATCCAAGAATAAGGGATTTTTGTCTTATACTAATGAAGTAGAGATTGTCGGGAAACACATGCACCAAGTGGTACTAAGACGTCACACACCTCAGTGCATCTGGGTACATTTCGTCCCGTCACCGTAACGTAACGCCGATGTCGACAGGATCATCTAAAATTATAAAACAACAAAGTCAGAACTTTTACAAATAGTAAAGGACTTGCATTAGGCTATAAGCAGTTGAGTAACATAAGGAGAGATGTTTCTGGCGGCTGCTAATGAAAAGAAGAGATAGGTTGGTAGGAAACATGCTGACACCCAGGAATAGCAAAGTTACTTATGGAAGGAGAGGTCGAGGATAAGAACTGTATGGGTAAACCAAACTTAGAATATGTTAAACAGATTGCCTTGGATGTATGATGTGGTAGCTATGTTGAGTCGAAACGATTAGTTCAAGACATGGACAAATGCATCAAACTAGTAAAAAACTGAAGATTGAAAGAACAACAACAACAATAATTCTTCTTCATCTTTTCTTTAGTGTTTGTCCCACCTAGTGGCAGGGTCCGCTATGTGGGATCGTAGTCTCCATTTCCCTCGGTCATGGGCCATGTCTGGATGAAGATTAGATCATTGTGCAGTGTATCGGCCCACCGTTGCCTTGGTCGCCCTCTGGGCCTCTTTCCAGCCACATCCAGGGTGTAAGCTGCTTTTGTCATTGTGTCGCCCTCTGCGCGCAGCACATGTCCAAAGCATCTCGGACGGTTTTCCTGCATTTTGTTCCCGATTGGGGCAACACCAAACCGATTTCTGATGGCATCATTTGAAATATGATCCAGCCTAGTGAAACCTGCTGACCATCTAAGCATCTTCGTCTCCATGACACATAGGCAACGTTCTGCTTCCTTAGTAGATGGCCAGCACTCTGTGCCGTAGAGAGTGACAGGACGAATGACAGTCCGGTAGATCTTAGATTTCAGATGGTCATTCATCCTACGGTCAGAGGTGACGCCAGTTGTCATTAGCCACTTCGTCCAGGCTGCGAGTATCCTTGTGTTGACCTCGTCAGTAAGTCGCCTATCATCAGAGATAGTGGAACCAAGATACTTAAATTTAGCTACACGTGGTAAATCTTCTCCGTCAACATGACGTCATCTGCATAGAGAAGTGTCCATGGTAGCGGCTGGTGCAGGTCTGACGTTACAGTGTCCATCACAAGAATAAACAGTAGTGGTGACATATTGACCAGAATAAACTACGCTATGATGCATATAACTTGCCTTGGGATAATATATGTAATTCTCAGAACATAAACTCTAAAGTAAATACATTCAATTTAATGGTACTAGAAATATTTGACAAACATGCACCAAAGAAACGGGTAAGAATTACCCGCTCTTCATCTGCGTGGCTAACGGCCGAGGTAAGATCGGCTATGGCCAGTCGTGACAAACTATACAGACAATACAGACTGACACATGATGCAGTTGATTTTGAGAGATATAGAATTCTGAGAAACAGAACCAAGCAGCTAATTAGAAATTCTAAATATAAATACTTTCAGGAACTGATGAAAACCAACAGCCCTAGACAAAAATGGAGTAAATTACGTGCGGTAGGGATAGGTAAGACAGTTGAACAACATGTACCAAGCATATCGCTAGAGGCTCTAAATGATCACTTCGCACGGCCAAAAGTAGCCTCTACCTCCTTCCCTAAAAGTTCACTACCGGTACCCTTGTTACAACAGCAGTCTGTTTTTGAGCAATTCTCTTTTAGAAATGTCAGCTCGAATGAAGTTAAAGGTGTGATATACTCTATTTCATCCAATGCCACAGGTAATGATGACATTCCTATATCACTGATTAAGGATGTCTTGGGAGCTGTTCTGCCAATATTAACTCATATATTCAACTACTGCCTGACAAACGGAGTGTTCCCAGATGTTTGGAAAGATGCACTAATTAGACCTATCCCGAAGAGCTCCAAGTTTGATTCTCCTTCAGATTATCGTCCAGTATCCATCCTACCACCATTATCCAAGGTACTTGAACGTCTAGTTCATACACAAGTTACTGAATACCTTACAAAGCATTCCCTACTCAACCCCTTCCAATCCGGCTTCAGAAAGGGGCATAGCACTGCGACAGCCTTACTACGAGTGACAGATGATATCAGATGTGCAATGGACCAACGGGACGTGACTGTACTGACATTATTAGATCTCAGTAGTGCCTTTGACACCGTCAACCCTCAGTTGCTACTGCAGAAACTTCGAGAACTAAATTTTAATAGTGTGTCACTCCGGTTCTTTTCCTCTTATCTCGAAAATCGCCGGCAACGTGTGATAGTGGGAAATGCGAGTTCGGGATGGCAAAGTAAGACCCTCGGTGTCCCTCAGGGTTCGGTTCTTGGGCCACTGTTATTTATCATCCAAATAAATGACATATCAAAAGCCCTTAATTTCTGCAAATTGCAAGTGTATGCAGATGATGTACAGATCTACTATCATTCAAAACCGAGTGATATCAATAATGCTATTATTAAAATAAATTCTGACCTACAACAGCTTAGTGTCTATGCTTATAAAAACAGTTTATTAATAAACCCAAATAAAACTCAAGTGATTATTATCGGTACCAGTAAAAACTTATATTATCTCAAGCAACGTGACATCTCGCCAATAATTTTAAATAATAAAATCATACCCTACTCTACTTCAGTGACAAACTTAGGAATTATTATGACTGAGACCTTAAATTGGACTAAACAGGTGATAAGCACATGTAATAAAGTACATAAATGCTTATATCCTCTGAAACGGTTCGGTAATGTATTCTCTGTTCGACTTAAAGTACAACTAATTCGCTCTCTGATACTACCTATATTTGACTACTGTGACACTGTGTTGACTGAAATAACCTGCGACAGTAACAAGAAACTGGACCGGTGCCTCAACAACTGTGTAAGATATATCTTTGGCCTGCGATATGATGTTCATATATCACCCTATTATAAGGAGCTGTCGTGGCTTCGAGTGCACCAGCGTCGTGAACTCCACATGTTATCACTACTGCACAAAATACTTTCCACTAATACCAATAACTATCTTGTTTTACCGTTTTCTTACCTCTCGTCCTATCATGACCACAATACGAGATCTGGCTCCTCTCTTGCCATACCTATAAACCGTACTGCTGTTTACAACCGCTCGTTCATAATCTCTGCGTCCAGGTCATGGAATTTGCTACCTGCGAACATTAGAGACAATCCCTCTCATCGCAAGTTTAAAGTGGCTTGCTGCGAGTATTTGCTGGGTGGAGCCCGCTGACTTCCTGGATAAATGTTGAATGAACGAATGAATGAATGAGATGAATGATCGGATTACTGTAGTTACGTCATTTAAGGGTACCGTACTTTACTTTGTGTATTTTTGAAATCAATGATTCTACCATTATTCATATTATCACTATTCTTATTGCTATTAATATTATTTGTGCTATTTGTAATTATAAGTCATGTAGATGTATACTCTTCTAGTGGTTAAGTGTAAGAGAGGGCCTTGAGCCCTAACTTCGCCACCAATAAAGGCATTATCTATCTATCTATCTATCTATAAGGCGGAGCCCTGGTGGACACATACGGTGATGCGGAAGTCATTAGACGCTCCCGCGGCAGCTAGGACACGGCTCCTTGGTTCTACGTAAAGCAGCTGCACCCATTTAAGAAGGTATTCTGGGATGCCGTGTTGATGGAGCGCTAACCAGATTCGGTCATGTGGAACCCGATCAAAAGCCTTCTCAAGGTCGAGGAAAGCAAGATGCAAAGGTTAATTTCTTTCGGAGTATTTCTCAACCAGTTGCCGTACAGCGAAGATTGCATCTGTTGTGCCGCAGTTTTTCACAAAGCCTGCTTGGTTCCTTGTGATTTTGGCAATCGCACGAATCGCAACAATAATAATCCGTCAATTATTAATAATATTTCGAAAACGTGGATTTACATAAAAACATATTTCCTATTTAAACAAAATTCTGTACCATGTACATCTCCACTGAACCTCTCATGGTGTGTTCGTATTTTTTCACAGATCGACCTATGTTACAAAGAATTACCATAGTTGTTTTATTTTATTTGCTGTCATACAGTAGAAAACATAATTATAACAGTGCATGAAACGTCATATTTCATATTTCAACACAGAGTACTAGAAGAAATATTAAAATAAACTCCATGTGTAAGGGAATATATAGAAAAAGAACACACGGCAAATATACAAATAAAGCTAACCTAGTCACCGGTGTGGATATCATTGGCTTTTCATTACTTATTCGTTATGTAATGAAAAGAATATTCACACCTGTTTGCTGTGGCCTGAGTAAATAGTAAATGCTAGCGCTCTGCGATAAACCATGCTAAATTAAAATTTATAAAAAATCCACGCTTGATTGTAATTTAGCTCTCTTTTTCTTTTCACTTGATAACCCTCCTCTCAAACAGTGAATACAGGAACACATCCCAAGAGATATTTGTTGTCGTTGATCTCAATCATACCTGGCCATCACCCCATCCTTCTTCCTCTTGGGGGGTGTGGTGGCATCTCTTGATTTGTAATCCTATCTACCCATAAATTTATGGCATGTAAAAAACCTACCACTACAATCGGTAGTGTGTAGCCATGGTTTCCCTTTCTTCATTCTCTTCCCTTCCCCTTCTTTCCCCTTTCCCCTTCCCATCCATTCCGTTCTCTTCCTTCCTTTCTTTCTTCCTTCCTTCTTCTTCCTAGGGGCAGATGACCTCGTACTTCCGCCCCTTTAAACAACAATAACTAACTAACTAACTAACTAACTAACTTCCCCTTCTTCCTTCCCTTCCCCTTCCTCTTCCACCTTCCATTCCCATACCTTCCCCTTCTCTTCCTTCCACTCCCCTTCCTTCCCTTCCATTCCTTTCCCTTCCCCTTCTCTTGCTCCCTTCCTTCCCTTTCTCTTCCACTTCCTTCCCTTCCTCTTTTCCTTCCATTCCCTTCCCCTTCCCTTTCTTCCCCTTCCCTTCCTTCCTCTTTCTCTCTTCTTCTTCCTTCCCTTCCCCTTCCCTTCCTTCCATTCTCTTCCCTTCCCCTTCTCTTCCTCCCTTCCTCTTCCCTTCCTTCCATTCCCTTCTTCTTTTCCTTCCATTCCCTTCCCCTACTCTTTCTTACCCTTCCCTTCCTTCATCTTCCCTTCCTTCCCTTTCGCTTCCTTTTCCCTTCCTTCCCTTCCTCTTTTCCTTCCATTCACTTCCCCTTCCCTTCCTTCCTCTTCCTCTCTTCTCCTTCCTTCCTTCCCTTCCCCTTCCCCTTCCCTTCCTTCCATTCTCTTCCCTTCCACTTCTCTTCCTCCCTTCCTCTTCCCTTCCTTCCCTTTCCCATCTTCGTTTCCTTCCATTCCCTTCCCCTTCCATTCGATTCCCTGTCAACGCATGTGAGATTTTCGAAGTGAAATGCCATGTCCTGTGGTTCGGATTCCACGTAAAAAGGAGGTCCCGTGGCTCATAATCACAAGATTCACGGTCACGTAAAACTACAATCTTCCTTCCTTTCCTTCCCCTTCCCTTTCTTCCCCTTCCCTTCCTTCCTCTTCCTCTTCCCTTCCTTCCTTTTCTTCCCCTTCTCTTTCTTCCCCTTCCCTTCCTTCCCTTTCTTCCCCTTCCCTTTCTTCCCCTTCCCTTCCTTAATCTTCCTCCCTTCTCCTTCCTTCCTTTCCTTTCCCCTTCCTTCTTCTCTTCTTTCCCTTCCCGCTCCTTCCGTCCCCTTCACTTCCCTTCCGTTGTGTTCCCCTTCCTTCCTTCCCCTTCCCTTCCGCTTCCTTCCTGCCCTTTTTCTTCCCTTCCATTCTCTTCCCTTCCCGTTCCTTCCCACCCTTCTCTTCACCTTCCTTCCTTTCCCTTTCCTTCATTCCCTTCCCCTTCCCTACCCCTTCCTCCCTGCCCTTACTTTCCCTTCCCATTCCTTCCTTCCTCTTTCCTTTTCCTTCCCCTTCCACCCTGCCGTTTCTTCCCATCCATTCTCTTACCTTCCCTTACTTTCCCTTCCCCTTTCCCTTTCCTTCCCCTTCCTCCCTGCCGTTTCTTCCCTTCCATTCTCTTCCCTTCCCTTACTTTCCCTTCCCCTTTCCCTTTCCTTCCCCTTCCTCCCTGCAATTTCTTCCCTTCCATTCTCTTCCCTTCCCTTACTGTCCCTTCCCCTTCTTCCCCTTCCCTGCCCTTCCCCTTCCTCCCTGCTCTTTTCTTCCCTTCCATTCTCTTTCCTTCCCTTACTTTCCCTTCCCATTCCTCCCTTCCCCTTTCCATTTCCCTTCCTCCATGCCCTTTTCTTCCCTTCCATTCTCTTCCCTTCCCTTACTTTCCCTTCCCATTCCTCCCTTCCCCTTTCCCTTCCCCTTCCTCCATGCCCTTTTCTTCCCTTCCATTCTCTTCCCTTCCCTTACTTTCCCTTCCCATTCCTTCCTTCCCCTTTCCTTTTCTTTCCCCTTCCTTCCCCTTTCCCTTACATTCCATCCCCTTCCTTCCTTCCCTCATGGACTGGAATTGGACTACTCAATTGCTGATAGTCTCACACATACTGATAGTTCCCATAACACCCAGAAGCTGCGGGGATCCTTTGAAGTTTCTCTTAGCGCGAGAGAGCAGGTGTGCGCAACTAAAGCACGCGCGAGTCCTCCAGGGTACGAGCCCTTTCCTATATTGCATTCATTTTCACACCCTCTCCACTCACCCCTTCACCTTCCTCCCCTGGTGGATTTCATTATCCTCACCCCCTCCCCTGCAAGCAAGCACATACTCCTCTGCACCCTTTCACATGTCTTATTGACTCCAACTTCAAACAAACTTAATGAAGGATCCCAATTAAGAGCATTTTGACTTGTACGACCAAGAGGACCTTCACAAGTCCTTGTTCACACGGATGGATTGTGTTGATATAGACGAGTACTGTACTTTCCAGAGAGACATTTATGTAGAACAAGCTTAGTAGACTATTTGTGCCTCATAGTGGGGTAAGGGTGAAAAATTAGATGTAAAATCCTTGTTGCCTGCAGCCAATGTATCCTCGTATTTTGGATATATCATCATAATCGTTTTTTTTTTCAACTAAGGACCACATAAATAACTCAAGATTTCAGTTTTCTCAGGTGCCAATATTCTTTCATTCTCTTGCACATAGATTCCTTTCTTTACAGCTGTCCAATATTGTTTCTTCTTGGTCGCTGTTTCTGGCTCTAGGAACCCCTCAAATGTGTGTATCTTATTTCTGATTGTGGTTCTGTTGCGGATGTCTTGATCAGTGACGTTCATTTCTTGTAGATCCTTCTTGGTGTTAGCAAACCATTTTTCATAGAGTTACTTTATCTATTGGGCTCAAAGTAGCTGTTGCATTTGACTGCGATATCTGAACATCGGCTGTAAGAATGCCACGCCGAAGAATCCGTGCTCATTATGAGCATATGTCAGAGTTTGAAAGGGGTCGTACGATCGGATTGAAAGAAGGTGGTTGGTCGAATCGAGCTGTCGCTGGACATTTGGGTCGAAGTGATGTGGCGATCAGACGATGCTGGCAAGCGTGGATCAGCAACGACAGGCATCAGCGTCAGGATGGCAGTGGTCGAACGAGGGCCACAACAGCACGGGCAGACAGAGCGACTGTCAGAACAGCTGTCACAACACCGGAGTCGTCGTTATCAACGATCCAGCGTGTGACCCGCACACATGTGTCCACCATGACCATCAACAGACGCCTGAGCGGCAGGAATTTGCGATCGCGCCACCCGTTACGCCGCTTAACACTCACGCCTATTCACCGTCAAGTCAGATTACAGTGGTGCCGCGCTCGAGCAACATGGAACTGCGCTGACTGGGGACGTATAGTCTTTAGTGACGAATCCCGTTTCCAACGGTGCCCTGACAACAACCGCAGACGTGTTTGGAGACGTCCAGGCCAGCGTGGGGATCCTGCTTTGACTATCGCACGCCACACAGCCCCACAACAGGTGCTGATGGACTAGGGTGCCATCTCCTTTGATAGACGGACCCCTCTGATAGTCATTCCTGGCATACTGACAGCACAGCGGTATGCTGATGACATTCTTCGGTCGGTTTTGTTATCGTTCCGTCAATGACATCCAGGCCTTACTTTCCAACAGGATAATGCCCAGTCGCACACGGCACGTGTTGCTATGGATTGTCTTCAAGCTTGCCCTATCCTTTCTTGGCCAGCTCGGTCGCCTGATCTCTCTCCCATAGAGCACATGTGGGACATCATGGGAAGGAGATTACGAACATCCCGGAATGTCGCCGATTTAGCCCAACAGATGGAGACAATTTGGCACGAAATTCCACAGGACACCATCCGGGAGCTTTATTAGTCCAAACCACGTCGAGTGACAGCTTGCATCCAGGCAAGCTTGTGGACCAACACCTTAACGTCCTCAATTTGTAACGCTCTAACTCTGCAATAAATCACTAGATTGTGCTGCACTTGTGATCGTTTGATGTTCCATGTCTGTTCCTCACATCCTTCGATTTTTATCGCCATGGGACAATTCCTTCCAGGTGCGACGTTTTTTTTGTTATACAGTGTGCTTCTTTGTTACAACGTAATCAATATGTGTCAGCACATTCTTTTGGTCAGAGATTTTTTCTTAAAACATTTCGTTCCTTTTTTTAATTTCTTCAATGTCTTTTTTAGTCGTTAGTCCTAGGCATTCTGAAGCATACAGGCACTCTGGTTGAATTACTGTTCGATAATGTAATTTTGGATATATCTTATCTTATCTTATATATCATACTAATATATAGCAAGATGTTCAGCAAAGAACATATAGCCTACTTTCTCCTAAATGTATGGGTATATTTATGACTCTTTGTCCTCATCCCTAACACAATCACCTCTACCACAATGTATTGTTTGTTTTCTTTTATATTGATAATTAGCCAGTAAGTGTCAAAATCAATATTGTATACTTTATGATGATTGAATAACAAAACTATTAACTTATTGTAATGCATTCACGTCCGTTAATCTCTATATTAAGCCAGCCTGCTAAGAATATTCCGTTTTGGGTATCTTCCCCTTTAAAAATCCACGCCGATCACAGTAGGTTGGTGCTGCGACCTATCAGTGAATTAATCTTTATGTTGTACGCCTATGCACTGCCATCGTAATGTACTACGATGGCAGTGGCCTAAGGGTGTTGAATGAGTAGACAGTTTAAAGTAGCCAAGAGGGAGGCGATCCAGCTGGCAGTGTTTAAAGGTAATCGGAGCGCGATCGTGGCTAATTGTTGAACTACCAGTATTACAAAATTGCCATACTTCAGGAGGCCAGGTATTTACACAGCGGTAAGTTTGGAACAATATTACCCACATAACCCACCAGAGGACAGCACCGTACAGAGGCATTATGAAGGCTGTGGTTAATGACAACGTGTATCTAGTTCTTCTATTCTCCTTTTCCTAATGTCTTCTGTTTATTTGCGATGCTGGTGCTGTGATTTTATTAATAAACGAGTGTATACATTAGCCTCTCCTTTGAGCTAAATGATATCTTATTCAGTATCTGTGGAAAGAGCTCGTGCACATCATTTGCAAACGAATTCAAGAAAAAAAAGTTAACTGCAGCAGTACTCGATCCCCACGACTGCGTGACAGACCTACACGCTAGCCCAGAGCTAATCCTATCCTTAACATCATGGTGTTCTTAACTGACATTAGATACAACCTGTTGGCAAATAATGACTTTAAATAAACGATTTCTTCACAGCAGTACATCTTCATTAAGGATAATTTCATACAAAGTTTATATTATTGTATCAGTAGGGTATATCACATACAAAATACTAAAACTATTGAAATATAAGACAGGCACATGAGGACAGCTGCCATCTTGTCGTGTGACACAGACAGCTCAGCTCTTTTAAGCCACTCATACAGTATAATATTATAATATTAAATTATAATAAATAACGGATCACGACCTTCAGGATAGCTTAAACCACCCTAGGCTCGATAATCGGAATTGGTGGGTCTTAAGCCATTGATTAAAATGGTTGAATAATTCACACGGCCGCCATCCTGAAATGGTACGGCCGATGACCTTGAATGTTGGAAAAAAGACGCGTCCTATATAAAGGTATGTTGTCACCAAATTTGGTAGAGATCGGATGATAAGTTTAGCCGTAATTTGATTTTACGTTTTGAACGTTTGAGTGGCCGCCATTCTGTTTTGGTAAAGATGGCGACGATATAAAGAATGACACTGAGGTGCCCTTTGCTAATGCTACCTCTGTACCAAATTACGTTCAATTCGGTTTCACCGTGTTCGAATTGATAGGGGGAGACAGACATTCAGAGTACACACACTCACACACTCACACACACACAGACTCACACACACACATACACACACACAAACAGACACACTTTTTTTTCGCCCTGTAGTGATCTCATAAGTCTACTTTCATTTTTTGCAAAAATCGAAAATAGGCTAAAAATGAGATGGTGTGTGTCTGTCTGTCTGTCTGTTACTCAATAACTCAAGAACCACTGGTCCGATTTAAATGAAATTTTGCATGGATGCAGCTGATTTACCAGGTTTACAGATAGGATACTTTTGATTTCGAAATTTTGCACTATTAAAATATGGCGACTATTTTAGTGACGTCATTAGACCCTTTGGTTTCAAAATTTCATATTTCCATATCAAATAAAAAGAGAACGGTAGGAATTAGCAAACTTTTGATGGGACAAACGAGCTTTGAAATTTAATTTCCTATCCGAAAGGTCCTTATCACTTTTCGTGTATCTCCAACAGTTAGCGAGTAAAACCGACATTTGTGACGTCACTACACCCTTTGGTTTCAAAATTTCATATTTCCTTTTCAAATAAAAAGAGAACGCTAAGAAATAGAAAACTTTTGATGGTATACATGAGCTTTAACATTTAATTTTCTATCCGAAAGGTCCTTATCACTTTTCGTATATCTCCAACGGTTAGCGAGTAAAACCAAAATCTGTGCAATAAAACACGGTCAACACCGAGCGGTGCAGTATATCTCTCTATATATAACAAGTAGTTCCGTGAAGAACTATACAGCCTATTTTCATATATCCTGCTCATGTTAATTGTCTCTATCAACATACAAAATTTCAGTTTAATTGCTGTAACAGATTCGTAGATATTGAGAACCGTCTAAATATTTCAAGTGGTCGCCAGGATGGATTTTTATTTTTGTATTATTACATTAAGATTATTGTGTACGTGTGGTATTAAAACTCCAATCGCATGATTAGAACACAAGAAGTAATAACGAGATTTTAAAAGTACGCACACCAGCCATCTTGTGATTATGCAAACAATTGAAATAAATTACATGCCAGTGGATCAACATTTGTATAAGCATTTAACGTGCAACGTTTCACGGCACTCGTATAGTTAATTGGCGAGAAACGTCCATTTAAATATTTATACTTCGCGTCGCCGCCATGTTGGATTTGTGCTCACCAGGTTACTGAAAGTCCTATAGATGAACATATGTTCATAGTCTATATGAACATTAAAAAAAACAGTTTGATTGCTGTAAAAGATTCATAGATATTGAGAACCGTCTAAATATTTCGGAAGCTCACCATTTAGGATTGTTATATGTATAGGCCATAGAGTCATGTACCATTCAAGGACAATTATTGCCTAGCTTCATTATTCAAACTGTCACTTCGATCGCATGTTTACGACACAAGAATAAAAACTTAATTTTAAAATTTCGCACAGCCGCCATCTTGAGGTTATGCAAACAATTGAATTAAATTAGATGGCAGTGCATTAGAATCTGCAAAATCATTTACTGTACCACATTTCACTGCGCTCAGGGAGTTCAATCACGAGAAATGTCTATTATAATATTTCAAATTCGCTTGGTCGCCATGTTCGTTTTGTACTTTACAGGTTTATGAAATATACATAGGTAAACGTGCATCAGTACCCTTTATCACCGTACAAAATTGCATGATGATACCTGTAATAGTTTCGGAGATATAGAATGTCAGTGAAATATTTTGCACAGCCGCCATTTTGAGGTTATGTAAACAATTGAACTAAATTAGACTCCAGTGCATTACAATGTGTATAAACATTTGCTGTACCAAGTTTCATTACGTTTGGATAGTTAAATCGCGAGACATATCTATTTAAAAAGTCTCAAATTCGCTTGACCGCCATGTTGGTTTTTAAGACACAAGGTTTTTGAAAGTCTCATAGGTGTACTTCTAGTAGTGCCCTTTATCACCGTACACAATTTCAGGGTGATATCTGTAATATTTTCGGAGATATTGAATGCTAGTGAAATATTTCGCACAGCCGCCATGTTGGATTGGTGAGACGTAACAAAATTTGAAGGGCACGGTCGAGATCGCCGGGAATAGTGCTATGAACTTACCGAGTTTCATTGAAATCGCTCCAGCCGTTTAGATTTTATTAGGGACACACACACACACCTCACACACACACACACACACACGCACACACACACGGACAAAAGGTGATCTCATAAGCCTATTTTTTTCAAAATTGAAAATAGGCTAAAAATGAAAATTTGTGTGTTTTTCTCTGAATTTCTACGGAAATTTGAGTTGTTTACACGTTTCAGACTGTTTTATGATGGATGCGCGCGAAAATATTTTTTTGTCTGTCTGTCTGTCTGTCTGTCTGTCTGTTTGTTTGTCTGTGGACAAATTTGTTCCATTATAACTCGAGAACGGCTGGGTGTATCAACGTAAAATTTGGTACAGATATCCATCAGAGGCCCGACACTAATTATTGATGTAACTCTTCTCCGTACCTCTCATAAAAGGGGGCCTACCCCTTTAAAATACATGCTGAAATAGGCGTAGAAGGACGAGACGAATCTCATTTTCAGCCCCTCAATGTGAGAGACAAAACTCGGGGCCCCGAAAACCACATTTTAAGGACCGAAGACCAACCGTTTTTGAGATATTCCCAGAAAACTAATTTAATTTAATAAACTAATAAACGAATGCAAGCCAGTAACCATGCCAACGGATTCTCATTGCTGTAAGACGCAATGCAATTCCATTAATTACATTAGTGTGAAAGTTTGCAAACGGCTAGAAGGTTATTCCGGAACCAAATTAAGCCGTAAAATTCATCAATACGTATATGCGCTTAAGGGGATCAAGGGGTACTCTAGATTTTTTTCACGCGATTTACACCTGCGGGTGTGGTACGGCAGGTCTATTATATTCCTATCCCCGTATTATTCATTCATTCATTCATTCATTCATTGATTTCGTATAGGCCATCTATGGACCGCGTCATTCCAACCGTCTCCTACTGGCTTTGATGTTTGCCCTGTACGCCCGCATTCGTTCTCGGTGGACTTCCTTCCGTTCCTGGGTCCAAATCTTTCCCGTTTTCTGCTTCGGTTTTTCTTGGAAACCTTTACAAGCTTGAAGTTTCCTTTTGAGTGGGGCGCGCTCCTGAATGTCTGTTGGTGTAATCCCCTCTTCTTTCAGATCTTTATCCAGTTCAATGAACCAGGCCCATTTTGTTTTCCTCTCCTGAAAGTAAGTTATGTTGCGGTTGGTCAGTCTCGCTGGGCTCAATCGTTTCACATGCCCAAAAAATGGTAACCTCCTCTTCCGGATGACGTTGCTTATCTTCTCCACAAGAGTATATAGGTCATGGTTATGCCGTCTTCTGTATTCCCCATTGTCTTTGATGGAACCCAATATCTTTCTCAAAATTTTCCTTTCTTTGGCCTCCAGTTTCTCGACCAAGCCTTTTTTGTTCATCGTGAGACATTCAGAAGCATGCAAGACCTCCGGACGGATGACACTGCAGTAATGTTTTAGTTTTGCGTTGAAGGATATTGACCTTTTCTTATAGATGTCCTTAGTTAAATGGTAGGCCATTTCCATTTTGCTCATGCATGATATGAATGCTTCTTTCTCTGATAATATCCCTTCCCTGGCCCGTCCTGAAGTACATGGCCATTGGCTGAATTAAAAATAAAAAAATAGGTGTTATAATTTCTCCCTATATTATATTATTTTTAGTATTATATTATGGCGTACAACGACGAGATAAATCCCCTCGGTGCCAGCAACAAAACTAGGGGGCCCAAAAGGGTCCTCGAAAACTACATTATAAGGCTCTAAAGCCAACAGTTTCTGAAATATTCCCAGAAAACTAATGTAATTTAATTTAACAAACTCATGAAAGAATGCAGATCGGTAACCATGAGAACGTTATCTCAAGGGGTGGCATACAACTTTCCTTCTATTTCTGTAAGAAGCAATGTCACTCCATTTATTACATTTCTGTGAAAGTTTGCAAATGGCTATAAGGTTATCACGGAACTAACGTAGACCGTATAATTCATCAATGCAATTAAGGGGGTGAAGGGGTAACCTAGAATTTTTTCATGCAATTTTCACTTTCGACATATAGTACAGAAGGTCTATTATATCTCCAAACAGCAACATTATTTTCAAAAATTACTGAATTGAACCAGCATTTTTTGCGTCTTTTAGGAATTTGGGCAATTTGAGGCTAAAGAACCTGAATTTTCATGCACCAAAAGCCTTTATAATTTATGAAAGGGGTCTTCCTGTGAATGGGCATCTAGCACAACGTAGAGGTTCAGTTTTTATGTGACGTGTATTGCGTTTCGTTTACAAGGCTTTCAATTGTATTTCACGTCAGGAAGTACACGTTAGGTGAATTTAGTCTGAGAGCACATTTTAATTATTTTTTTTTGTCGACATACGGGTTCATCGTAAGGATGATTTTATTTGATACTGTGTGGTAGATATACCCATGTTTGGATATCTGGGTGATATGTTGTAGACAATAGAATTGTCTGTCTGTCTTTCTGTGTATCTTTATGTACGCCTAAACCTCGTGTTCGGATGCTTGGTGCATCGTAAAATTAGGTATGGTAACCATGAGAGTCAATACACCAATCATTTATAAAACTCTTCACCGTACTTTTCATACAGTAGAAGGGTGGTTATAGAGAAAAACTTCTCAATATATGCTAAAATTGGCGAAATATAAAAAATATCCTAGAAGGACGACCAACGCATATGTTGCGCTTCTCAATGTGAGACCCAAAATTCGGGAATTTATAAAGGGTCTCCGAAACCTACATTTTAAGGGCCTTAAATTAACAGTGTGTGTGATATTCGCAGTAAACTAACTTCGTTCTGATAAACTTGAAGGAATGACAAACCGCTAACCATTGCAACAGTAGCTCAATTGATCATGTCTGGTGTTAACAACGAACACCGTTCGAAGAACGGGTATTTCTGCTAGTATATATATAAAGGAATGTCTGTGTGTTCGTCTTTTATGCGTTCACAAACCATTCATCCGATTGCGATCAAATTTTGGTGAGGTATTGTAAACACTTCCGAGATGATCATAGGCATAGTTAAACCATTTCACAATAGATAGCGCGCGAGTAGATTAAACAAATGCGTAATGGCGATGCGTTCATATACAATTCGTCCGATTGCGATCAAATTTTGGTGAGTTGTTGTGCACAGTCCCGGAAAAGTAATAGGCGTAGTAAATCAAATTTACAATAGAAGGCGTGCGAGTAGCTTCAACAAAATGGCGTGCGTTTGTTTCAGGAAAGTCCCACATGTGTTCATATACCATCCATCCCATTGCGTTGAAACTTGGGTGAAAGGTTGTGTACACTACAGGCAAGGTTTCTGGCTTACTAAATCCATGTTATAATAGGTAGCACACGAGTAGATTCAACAAATGTGCGACGACGCGCGAAGCTTTTCAACAAAGTCCCGTATGCGTTCGTATACATTCGTCTGATAGCGATGAAATTTGGGTGAGATGTTGTGTACACTACAGGGAAGGTTTCTGGCTTAGTAAATCCACGTAACAATAGGTATCGCACAAGTAGATTCAACAAATGAGCGACGACGGGCGAAGCATTTCAACAAAGACCAGTATGCGTTCACATACCATTCGTCCGACAGCGATGAAACTTGGGTGAGAGGTTGTGTACACTACAAGCAAGGTTTCTGACTCAGGCAATCCATGTTATAATAGGTAGCGCACGAGTAGATTCAACAAATGAGCGACGACGCGCGAAGCGTTTCAACAAAGTCCCGTATGCGTTCATATACTATTCGTCTGATAGTGATGAAACTTGGCTGAGATGATGTGTACACTTCAGGGAAGGTTTCTGGGTTAGTAAATCCAATTAACAATAGGTATCGCACAAGTAGATTAAACAAATGGGCGACAACGCCGGAAGTGTTTCAATATAGTCCCGTATGCGTTCATATACCATTCGTCCGATAGCGACTAAACTTGGGTGAGTTGTAGTGTACACTCCAGGGATTAGTAAATCTATTTTTCAATAGGTAGCGCACAAGTAGATTCAACAAATGAGCTAAGTCGCGCGAAGCGTTTCATGAAAGTCCCGTATGCGTTCATATACCATTCGCCCGATAGCGATGAAACTTGGGTAATATGTTGTGTACTCATCAGGGAAGGTTTCTGGCTTAGTACATCCACTTTACAATAGGTATCGCACAAGTAGATTCAACAAATGAGCGACGGCACGCGAATCGTTTCAACCAAGTCCCTTATGCGTTCATACACCATTCATCCGATTGCTATGAAACTTTGGTGAGTTGTTGTGAACACTTCCGAAATCATTATAGGCATAGTCAATCTAATTTACCATGGACAGCACGCGAGTATTTTAAACACATGTGTGTTGACGATGCGTTCATATAGCCTACAATTCATCCGATTACGACCAAATTTTGGTGGGTTATTTGGCACACTTCCGGGATGGTTATAGGCATAGTTAGTCCAATTAACAATAGATAGCGCACCAGTAGTTTAAACAAATGAGTGTTGGTGATGCGTTCATATACAATTCATCCGATTGCAATCAAATTTCGGCAAGTTGTTGTGCACACGCCAGGAAAATTTATAGGCATAGTAGATCCAATTAACAATGGATGGCGTGCGAGTAACTTCAACAAAATGGCGAACGTTTGTTTCAACAAAGTCCCACATGCGTTCATATACCATTCACCCCAATGCGATGAAACTTGTGTGAGATGTTGTATACTCTCAGGGAAGGTTTCTGGCTTAGTAAATCCACTTAACAATAGGTAGCGCACGAGTAGATTAAAAAATGAGCGACGACGCTCGAATTGTATCAACAAAGTCCCATATGCGTTCATATACCATTAGTCCGATAGCGATGAAACGTTGGTGAGATGTTGTGTACACTTCAGTTAAGATTTCTAGCTTAGTAAATCCATGTTACAATAGGTAGCTCACGAATGGATTCAACAAATGGGCGACGACTCGCGATGTGTTTCGACAAAGACCCGTATGCGTTCATATACAATCGTCCTATAGAGATGAAACTTTGGTGAGTTGTTGTGTACACTCCAGGGAAGGTTTCTCATTTAGTAAATCCACTTTACAATTGGTAGCAAAGGGATAGATTTAACTAATAAGCGACAGCGCGTGAAACGTTTCAATAAAGTCCCATATGCGACCATATACCATTCATCCGAATGTGATAAAACTTTGGAGAGCTGAGTACAGTCCTGCGAAGGTTCATGAATTAGTAAGACTGTTTTTCAATGGTTGGCGCACAAGAAGATTCAACAAATGAGTGATGGCGCGAATCGTTTAAACAAAATCCCGTATGCGTTCATATGCCATTCATCCGATTGCGATGAAACTTTGATGAGCTCTTATGTACACGCCAGGAAAGGTTTTCGAGTTAGTAAATCCATTTTACAATAGGTAGCGTACGAGTATATTCAACAAATGGGTGACGGCACTCTAATCGTTTCACCAGTCCCGTATGCGTTCATATACCATTCATTTCATTGCGATGTAACTTTCGTGAGTTGTTGATCACGCTCTCATGAATGTTTCTGAGATAGTAAATTATTTTTTTATAATAGTTTAGAGGTGGTTAACGGAAAAAGAAGAAAATATTGGGAATCCAAAAGCACTGCAACTAACAAAGCAAAACCCTAACACTTTCTTTGATTGGCATTGCAACGCATGCCGGGTACAGCTAGTATTATTATATAATATAATTCGGTAGGGCCATCTAGGAACACGTTAAGTTTTCCCACATTTGGCCTTCTTTGCGTCCAGAATTCCCTGATCATTTGGGAATAAGCCTCCTTCCGTTCCTCTGTCCAATGGGCACTGTGTCTTTTCTATTTTGGAGGCAAGACTTGTTTGAGCCCGTTTATCACAATCATTTTGTGGAAGATATCATCCTTCAATGCGTCGTCGGGATTGATTTGGAGCATTTGGAGGTATACTTTGGTGTTACTAAACCAGGGCATCGTTGTTTTGTATTTGGAATAAAAAAATAGAAAGATCTTTGCCAACCTGTTGCAGTCCATTCAACACAGGTGGCCATAAAATTGCGCCCGTCTTTTGCGGATTGTGTCTGTTAGCTGCTCTAGATTTCCTTGTTGGATCTGTTTTGGTGGATGTCATTTTTGTAATTGGATCCCATGATTCCTCTAATGCATTCAAGGGCAAAGTACGGCCCTCGGGCGAAGAGTGGCCCTTGAGCTAGTTTAAACCGGCCCGCGACATGGTTTCTAATTATACTATCTACAATTACATATGTATCATACTTTCTGTTCCGTATACCTAGAAGTGAAAAACTGTTTCAATCTCATTGAGTTTATGCGTTTCGTATAATAGAGTTGCAACTACAACTGATTGAGTTACAATGTAACACAGCATTTCCGTGAAACACGACCGATGACAAGTACTAACAAGGGCACTCCCAAAGTCAACACGAAGGACACACCTCGTTCCAGAACCCCGTCGCCTGCCAAGCGGTCGCCTCAGACCAACCAAGAAGGGCAAGGAACATCAGCCTCCTCCGACACCCACTCAGTCACATCGTCGATGGGAACGGCTCAGCAGACCCAAGAGCTTCTAGAACTGGTACTTGGCATCGACCATCGCCTGTTTTTTTAGAGTTACGCCAACAACAAGCCGAGCCTCCTGACGACATCGACGAAGAGGAAGACGACGACGAGACCTGGTGGAACAGCCTCAACATCCCGGCTTCCCATGGAGAACTTTAGCTCCAGCCGAGTTCCCCAAAGGGCTACCTACACCCACCGAGCAACGGGTATGGAACCTCGCCTCAGCACTGAAGCAACAACTGGTGTACGTGCCCAGCGGACGAGATCATCACGACGCCCAGACCATCCTTTTCCTGCTGTCCAATTGGCGTCATCTGGACCGGTGCCAGCTCAAATATGCCTTCAACCGGGCCAATTTGATATACGCGGCTCTGACCAAGGGGTGGTCCTTTGCCATACAAGTGGACAGCGCCGGAGGAGACGAGATCCTCGAGCTTCCTCCAAACTTTCAATATCAACAGCCTGTCCGTCAGCCCGCGGTCGCCCGCGGAGGGTTCCCAAGGGGAACCGGCCGAGGACGCGGAACACGCGGGGGCGGACGAGGGGCGCCAGCCAAGTGAGACCTGCAATGCGACCTTCCCGGCAGGCCGTATCAGCAGGAAGACAGGAGGACCACCTTCTCTCCCTTCAGTTTACCCAGGACGCGGCGTTCGCTGCTGGAGTACGAGATAGCCCTGGCTCTCCATCAGAATTCTCAACCAGCGACCGAGCTATGTTACCAGCATCCTGCAGTCCAACAAGGCCCTACCAAAATCAAGCTTCCCATACTTGAAATCTCATGCACAGAAGATAACTGCCATGTTCGCATTTTACTTTATCTGTGAAAAGGTGTTTTCTACAATGAAGCTTCGCAAAAACAGCGTCGGAAATACTGTAGATTGAGAAACCACCATTTAGCTGCGCTGCAATGAATCAACTCATCCCAGTTTCAACCAGATTATGACAAACTTTTAGAAGCACAGTCACAGTTTAACTTGTCACATACTTCTTCCTCTTCTAACAAATAATGTAGCTGTGTTCATAGTGCACCGATCAAGGAATACTGGGCTAAAAAGAAAGCTCGCTAGAGTTAGGAACCACGTGGTCCAAAGGGTCTCAACGAACCAAGAAGAAGAAGGTGTGTTCATTCGTCCTATGTTTTCTACCATTTAACATTCAGAAATAATCTTTATGTTCGACCCTCACTATTATGTGTTAGAAAACTGTATCATAATGGTCATTATAACACCGTTTTTTATTATGATACAGTTTCTCCAGCCAATCAGAGCTCGTACATTGACCAATTAGGTAACGATACCTTCGCGCATGCACTCAAAATCCAACATGTCGGACATAAACACAACATCGAACTATAATAAATTACTGACATGGAATACGCACCGTCCATATGTTCCCGTAAATAAACTGGCGAATATGAGACAAGAAATAGCACAGTACCTTAGAATCACCAACACTAATTTCTTCACAGCGCATTCATTGTCTTGAAACAACTACAGTGACAATATTACTGAGGGGCGGCAGATGTAAACATATGGCCTGCATATGGCATTGCAAGCACACAGAGCGCATGCGTCGGTCGGCCAGAGAGCTTGGAACATGGAGATATGCTACCTAGCGCACCACCCGATCACAAAATTCTAGTTACTGAACAGATATTTATGAATATTTATGTTAAAACATGTAATAAAGTTATAATTATCGTCGAACATAAACAGTCGTATGCAACTCGCCTATAATGGCAATTAAGACACTCGTATGGAAATTATAAAACTCACTAAAGCTCGTTTTATAAACATACTCGTGTCTTAATTATAGCCATTATAGGCTCGTTGCATAATGTACTATTATGTTCGACCCTCACTATTATGTGTTAGAAAACTGTATCATAATGATGGTCATTATAACACCGTTTTTCATTATGATACAGTTTCTCCAGCCAATCAGAGCTCGTTCATTGACCAATTAGGTAACGATACCTTCGCGCATGCACTCAAAATCCAACATGTCGGGCATAAACACAACATTGAACTATAATAAATTACCGACATGGAATACGCACCGTCCATATGTTCGCGTAAATAAACTGGCGAATATGAGACAAGAAATAGCAGTGTACCGGTACCTCAATATCCCCAAAACCAATTTCAACACAGCGCGTGGTTTTGACACGACTTCAGTGAAAGTTTTACTGAATACTGGTTCGCAATCTGAACATATGGTATTGAAGCACACAGTACGCATGCGTCGGTTGTCCAGTGAGCTTGGACAAGAGAGATATACTACCCACCGCAGCACCCGATCACAACATTCTACTGTAGGGACTGAACAGATATTTATAAATATTTATGTTAAAACATATAATAAAGTTATAATTATCGTCGAACATAAACAGTCGTATGCAACTCGCCTATAATGGTAATTAAGACACTCGTATGGAAATTATAAAACTCGCATACGCTCGTTTTATAAAAATACTCGTGTCTTAATTATAGCCATTATAGGCTCGTTGCATATGTACTATTTATAACCTATCTATAACCATACGTCGTTTTTCTTTTCCGCCCGCCTAGATTATTAGCCTACTTTCGTTTTTTGCAAAAAATGAAAGTAGACTTATGAGATCAACACAGGGCGAAAAGAATTGTGTGTCTGTCTGTGAGTGTGTGTGAGTCTGTGTGTGTGTGTGTGTGTGTGTGTGTGAGTGTATGTAGTCTGAATGTCTGTCCCTCCCCCTATCAATTCGAACACGGTGAAACCGAATTGAACGAAATTCGGTACAGAGATAGCACTAGCAAAGGGCAGCTCAGTGTCATGATTTATATCGCCGCCATCTTGACAAAAACGAAATGGCGGCCACCCAAATATTAAAAGCTTAAATCATAATTCGACCAACCTAATCATCTGATATCTACCAATTTTTGCAACATTATACCTTTATGTATGAAGAATCCTTTGAGCAAATTAAAAGGTCATCAGCCAAATAATTTGCGGATGGAAGCCATGTTTGTGTGCATATGGATCTCCCTCCCCCCTATCTATTCAAACACGGTGACACCGAATTAAACGATATTTGGTACAGAGGTAGCATTGGCAAAGGGCACCTCAGTGTCATGTTTTATATCGCCGCCATCTTGAAAAAACGTAATGGCGGCCAGCAAAATGTTGAAAGCTTAAATCAAATTACGACCAACCTTATCAACTGATCTCTACCAAATTTTGCAACATTATACCTTTTTGTAGGAAGAATCGTTTGACCTAACTACAAGGTCACCAGCCCAATGATTTGTGGATGGCGGCCATTTACGTTTGCAAATCGATTCCCACTATCTATTCAACCACGATGAAACTGAATTGAACAAAATTTGGTACAGAGGTAGCACTAGCAAAGAGCACCTTATGGTCATGTTTTATATCGCCGCCATCTTGAAGAAATGGAATGGCGGCCACACAAATTTTAAAAGCTTAAATCAAATTACGACCAACCTAATTATTTGATCTCTACCAAATTTTGCAACAACATACCACTTTGTGGGAGGCATCTTTTGACTTAACTACAAGGTCATCAGCCCAATAATTTACAGATAGCGACCATGTATGTGTGCAAATCGATCCACCATATCAATTCAAACACGGTGAAACCGATTTGAATGACCTTTTGTACAGAGGTAGAGAAATTCATGTTTAATATCAGTATATCACGTTGTACTTTAACAAGCTACTACAACCAACATTCAATTACTCATTGAAAAGGACAAAGAGTTATAACAATACCCATGCTGTTAGGAGAAAGTAGGTTATATGTTCTTTACTGAACACTTGTACATATTGCCGCCATCTTTAGGGAAACGTAATGGCGCCACCCAAATGTTAAAAGCCTAAATCATATTACGACCAACCTAATAATCTGATCTCTACCACCTTTTGCAACAACATACATTTATGTGGGAAGCATATTTTTCCTAATTTATAATATCATCAGCCCAAAAGATTGCTGATGGCTGCCATGTGTGTGTGCAAATCGATCCCCTTATCAATTCAAACACGGTGAAACCGAATTGAACGAAATTTCGGACAGAGGTAGCACTCTAGTGTCATGTTTTATATCGCCGCCATCTTGACGAAAACATAATGGTGGCCACCCAAATATTAAAAGCCTAAATCTAATTACGACCAACCTAAGCATCTGATCACTAACAAATTTTGCAACATTATAACTTTGTCTATAAATATTCTTTTGATAAAAATACAAGGTCATAAGCACAATAATTTGCGGATGGCGGCCATGTATGTGTGCAAATCGATTCCTCCTACCTTTTCAAACACGGTGAAACCAAATTGAACGAAATTTGGTACAGAGGTAGCACTAGCAAAGGGCATGTGTGATATTATAACGTGAAGTTAGGAAGAACAACACCGTGACTTTCTCTATTTTATTCCTTTAGCTACTACAACATACAACACTCTCTAGCGGCAAGTTACATAATACATTGTCCTTGTTTCATTCCCCAACATCCTCCCCAACTTGGTCAACCTCAAGGGGGATGACCAGCTGTGGACTGGTCCCGTCTGGCGTGGATAGAATCACCGTCTGGAAAAGTCCATCTCTGCCTGGTTTCAGCTCCTGAATCCGGGCGTTCCTCCACAGATGTCGAGGCCGCACCTCGTCCTGGAGTGGAACGATGTCACCAAGCCTCAGTCTTGGTGACGTCCTTTTCGGTTGCTTCACCTGGTGGAAACTCTGAAGCTGAAACCGGTATTCCTTGCTCCAACGTTTCCAGAAATGGTCCGCCAGTTGTTGCTGAAGTCTGTATCCTTTAATGGGGGAACCGGGATGAGGTTCAGGTCCAGAGGGTAGTGGGCTGGGGTGAGCACGTTGGCGTCGTCGTCTTTGGTGAGTGGTCTGGAGTTTAGCGGAGCTTCGATAGATGTCAGTATCGTCTGCAAACCATCTTCATCTACAGAAGAGCGCCCAAGTGTCTTTCTCAAGCATCGTTTGGTGGAGCCAACCATTCTTTCCCTCCAGCCTCCCCACCAAGACGCGCGTGGTGCGATAAACTTCCACGTGATGTTGTGTTGTGATAGGTACTGACAAGTCTTCGTATCGGAAACGGTAGCCCATAGTCCCGCCAATTCTTGATTTGCACAGTGGAATGTCTGGGCATTGTCAGAATAGATAGTGTGTGGAATGCCACGTCTCGCCACAAACCGCTGCAGTGCTTGCAAAAACTTGTCAGTGCTCATATCTCGGCAAAGTTCTAAGAGAAGAGCTCGGATCGTTGCGCACGTGAAGAGAGTGATGTAGCACTTTTTAGCTGTATGACCTTCCCTTACGTATAACGGTCCAGCTGAGTCAATGCCTGTTACTGCAAAGGCCTTCAGTGGAATGACACGCTGTGGAGGGAGTTGCGCCTCAAGTACTTGAGTAGGGGAGTTGTGAGAGTTCCCCCCCCACTACTCCCAATGCGAGCCGATAACTCCCGAACACGTGGTCGGAGATTCACGAATGAGGTGTCGTTGGACTCGAGCTGACGAGGGCTTTGCTATGGACCACTCCTTATATACAAAAAAAATGTTTTTGAAAATAGACGATAGTTAAAAAACCAAACACGATAGAAAGTTGTGCAATAGCTTAAACGAACGACCTTTTTGTATTTTATTTTTTATAATAAAACTTTTTAATTTTTTTATGTTTTTTGAAAAAAGTGTAATATTGAAATTCTTATATTTTGGAAACTAAAGAGTGTACAAATAATTTGTTGGACATAAATGAATGACCCTGAACCCCTCTACCGGCACAATAAATTTCAAGCCTCTAGGACTAAAACTGTGCAGTAGGGGAGTAGTGAGAGATCTAAATAGTGACACGAGCAGCTCGGCTACGCTGACCTTTTATGTATATTTCGCCGAACCATGGGCATGTGACATATCGTTGGACTCAGGCTGACGTGCTCTTTCCTATGGACCATTTGTTATATTTTTCAAATTTTGTTGGAAAAATTTTGTTTTTGATAATAGGTGATAGTTTGAAAACCAAACATGATAGAACGTTGTGCCCTAGTAGAAACAAATGGTCTCTATGACCTTTATGTTTCATAATAAATTTTTTTTATTTTTTGAGATTTTTTGAAAAACGTTCAATTTTGAAATTTTTATATTTTGTAAACTAAAGAGTTTACAAAAAATTTTGTATGATGTAAATGAATGGCCTGACCCCCTCTACCCCCAAAGTAAATTTCAAGTCTCTAGGACTAAAACTGTGCAGTAGTGTGGTAGGGGGGTTCTGAGTCGCCCCCTACTTTCATATAAACTTTGGCCGATATCTCTAGAACTCGTAGTCGGATTTTAACGAACGAGGTATTGTTGGCGTTGGGATGACGTTCTCTTGGCTATGCATGTGTGTTTGTATTTTAAAAAAATGAAAATTTTTGATTTTTGGATTGGCGCTATTTTGGAAACGGTGAATTTTGGAAAAACGTTTGTTTGACGTTAATGAAAGGTGGGTATGCCCTCTAGGAGGGCAGCAAGTTTCAAGGGAGTAGGAGGAAAAACAAAATGATAGCCTACTTTCTCGCGAACATTGGTGATCATTGGCGAACGGATGGTCAGATTTAAACAAATGAGGTGTCGTTGGACTCTTTCCTATGGACCAATCGTTGTATTTTTCATTTTTTTTTGAAAAATTTTGTTTTTGAAAGTAGGCGATAGTTTGAAAACCAAACATGATAGAATGTTGTGCCATAGTTCAAACCAATGTTCTCTATGACCTTTATTTTTTATAATAAAACATTTTTATATTTTGAGATTTTTGAAAACCCTTAAATTTTTAATTTTTACTATTAAGGAAACTAACATGTTGACAAAAAAATTGTTTGACATAAATGAAAGGTCCCTACCTCCTCTACCATGAAAATAAATGTCAAGTCTCTAGGAAAAAAACTAGGCATTTTAATTTTTTTTTTAAATAAAAGCGTGTTTTTTGACGGAGAGCCGGTAGCGCTTGACACATGTTCCAACGAGGCTATGACTGAGCATGGTCAACACTGGAAATGGCTATTTCGACGGGGGCGATGTATGGCAAAACGAGGGGTTGCTTTTCGATATTTTTTCTTATGACGAATGAATGAAGGCGAATAGTTTGAAATGTGACAAGCATGCTAAGATTTTCTTACCCCTGAAGGGGATCTTTAACGTTTTAGTTAACAGTGATGAGCGAGATCGCTCTCTGACAAAACAGACGGTTGTAGGATATGACCAAGTGATTCTTAGACGTTGGCGATCACGGTGACCGTGCCCGGAAGAAATGAATTGCGATTTTGGTGGGATGGCGGGGGCAGCTTTTGACGGTTGGTTTTGTGACATTTCCTATGACGGATAGAGGCGAATATTTGAAAATGTGTTAAGTGTGCTAGGAATTTTTTACCCCTGAAGGGGATCTTTAACATGCTAGTAAACGGTGATAATCGAGACTGCTGCCTGGCACAGTAAATGGTTTTAGAATCTGAAAACTTATAACATTTTCTCGACCAAGTCATGTGCATGTACGCAAAGAGCCAAAACGGTAAGGTCATTGGCCTGAAATGTTATAAACTAAATATTGAACTGGGTAAAGTCATGTGTTATAGGATGAAAGTATGTGATTAACATGACCATGTATTGAGGATGGCCGCTTGCTAGTAATTATTATTACAGTAAAATGTTTGATAATAATAATAATAATAATAATAAGACAAACACATGTTTTGAATGCTAACACGCACACAGTCCAGCTCACTGGTGACTGAATATTGTACCTAGCCAGACGACTCGTGAGAGCTGTTGCTGGTGCTGACTAGGCAGGAATGTCTACGTCAGCAGGAAGTGTGATATCAGTTTACTTGCCTCGTGGTGGCTAGCAGGTGTGTTGTTTAAGCAGAGAACGCCATTTTGGTTCTGAGACAGTAGGACTACCGATGTATAAGAGGTAGCCATTTTGGTTCCTTATTAAAAACATGAAACTAGTATAAGGTACACGAATCTTATTCAGATTGAGGAATGTGAAGAGGCGTGGGAACACGTGCGAGAGAGAGACGGGGAACCATTCAAGGTCAAAACGCTGAGAAAATACAACTTTTTCTGTTGCTAGGCTAACTGATAACGATTGCGTTAGTCATGCACTTGCAATTTTAGCACACGGACGTATACAGTATAGCTGTGGAAGAAAAATCCTTTTATTTTTTGGTAAGTACCTATGAATGATTATTTTAATAATGTCATGCTAATTAACCTTAAATTTGTAGTTATTGATTTGGTAATTACTGATTTTTTAATGTATTTATTTGCAGATAAACGGTATACCTTACATGTCTGAGATACAAGAAACCAGCTTACTTTTGAGCCCACTAGAAGGAAACAGCAATAAGCCACTGGAAGTGAAGGTGGGATTGTTTTTTTTAAACTAACTTGTTTCATATTTTACTTTATGAAATGCATGTACTCACCTGAATTTAGGTATTTATAACGGTTTATTTTATTTATTTTTAGAAACTTGGAAAGAAAAGCCTTACCGCCGTAGCAGTCGCTGAAAACCCGAGACGCAGTAAAGTGCAACCATTGTTTCCAGGCAGTGAACTATTTAAAACTCAGGTAAGCCTAACATAAAATGCTATTCCATTTTACCACTACTGAAAACTCGTAGACAAAAATTCATTACCTGTACATGACTAGGACGATGATTGCTTTCTTGATTAATGACTATGTATTGGCAACCGGTACAAGACCATATTGGTTGTTTACCGGGAAAGTACAAGGCCATATTGGGTTTTGTAAAAAACAAAAATTTTAATTTAACTGACATGTCATTCCCTATAATAATAATAATAATAATAATAGTAATATAATATTAATAATAATATTAATATCGTATGGCCTCGGATGCCGGGTGCAAGCTTTGTTATTTGACAAACCGAGGGTAGCATGCATGTCGAATTTAGTTGTTCCTTGACTATGAAAGTCGAGGAGGTTAGATGTTAGATATCTAGACTCATTAAACTCTATAGCGCTTTCTAGTAGAAAAATGAGGAACTTTGTACCCTATGAACTCAACGAATATTCTCAGGTTTGAACATGATAATTTGAACAAAATGACATGACATTATTATTTTTTGTTTATGTATTGGTTAAAGGGGAATGTAAATGACTGCAGGTTTATAAAAAGATAATAAGTACATGGGTTACTGTTAGTACCGACATACAGTTTATTATAATTTTTATCGTGTTTTAATATATTAATGCCAATTAACGTTTAAGTATTATTTACAGGTATTGATTGATTGATTGAGTGTTTGGTTATTTTGTTTGCTTTTAGGTGTCGTCATGCGCCATTAACGTAATGAACAAACAGTGAACAAGCATACATTGTGCTTTAAAGTACTCTGAGCAACGTTAATAACTTACAATAAGAAAAAGTTTTATTATAACACATGGCGTTAGTACCAAATACAACAAGTGAGCAAGTTGGTTTACCACGTGGGTGAAATTTAAAATCAGAACATGACCGTTGGTTAACATTTGAATCCTGGCCTGTAGGCTTTTTGTCGACACATGAACTTGAAAAAGCCGTTTTTTTTTACTTGAACCGAGAAGATGATGTGCGCTGTGTGTTTTGTCGTATTGAACATTCACACTGGGAAGAAGGGGATGATCCCTTTAAAGACCATTTGCGATGGTCTCCTTGTTGTCCTTACATGCTTGGAAAACAAGTGAGTAACATACCCGTGTATTCATTTTACCGAACCATAAGACCATTGGCCGCTACTTACGTTGCTGAATCACAAATAAATAATAATTATAATGATGTATTACCAGTCAACAACGTAGTGTCGATAAATGTGGTCCATATGCCATAGGCAGTGTTGAATTGGCATGTGTTTTCGAAAAATTGGGATTTTGCAAGACTAAAGCACTAGCACACCCAGAGTACAGCTCTGTTGAAAGACGTTTAGAATCTTATAAAAATGTTTGGCAATTAATATTAAAATACCTTACAAAACAGCTAAGTGAAGCTGGATTTTTTTTATACTGGTGAAGGGGATAAAAAATATGTTTTTATTGTGGATTTGCTTTAAAGGATTGGCAAATGACTGATGACCCTTTTGTGCAACTCGCTCGTTGGTTACCTAACTGTAAATACATGGAGTTGCTTAAAGGTCAGGAATTTGTGAATACTATTCGTAAAGAAAACGTCATTGCAGCACAAGACATAAAAGTGCCTTTAGAGTTAGAATATGCGGAGCAAATACATGAGGCTGAAAAAAAAAATACTTGTCTCACGAACAGATACAAAAGTGTGACCAACAATTATGTAAAATTTGTTATCAAGATGAAATAGGTGTTGTATTTTTGCCTTGTGGACACATGATAGCCTGTGTCAAGTGTGCATTAGAACTCAACACTTGTGCTATATGCAGAAAAGCAGTATCTGCTACAGTTAGGGCATTTCTTGCATTAATAGTAAAATTTATCAGCCATGCATTGTGCAAAATCCCTAATTGCACAATATTATTAAAGCTGTTTTAGAGTGTAATAGATATGCTTTTCTTTTGTTTATAGACTACTACAATGAATGTTTTGAATGCTGTGGGTCAAGCATGTGGCTTAGAGACAAAGAAGCTCAGCGAATTGCCAACGCATATTCCATTCCGCATTATCAAGATTCGGAAATTGAAAACAGCATATGGTGATCGTGTACTTTGTGTATGTGAAAACCTTGAGACATTTCTGCCTACACGGTTTAATGATACGTCGGAGAGTGTTTTTGATGAAGTCAATAATGCTGTATAACCTGTACACTTAATTTATGAAGGTTTTAAAAACAATAGGTGCATGGTTCGTTTTAATTAAATTTAATAAAATGTCAAATAATAATAATGGTAGATATAGAATCATGACAATGGACTGAAAGAAAAATATGTGTATAGAATAATAATGTTTTAGTGTTTAGTATTGTCTTAAAAATATTATCATGAAACCAAAAAAAATGTATATAAAGTTTGTAAATAAATGAAAATAATGGTACAATGTTGTTTTATTTTCTATAGAAGTCAGAATATTTAACATTGCAGAGTATACATGATTATGACAATAAAAAGCACACTTAATACAAGTCTTTGCCTTTACGACAGTGTGTTATAGTTTTAAAAACAAAGCTTGCTGTAGATCTTTTTTCATCCACGGTGAACAATAGGCATGAAAACGTTATTGTCTTGTTTTGGATCATTATCACTATCATAATCAAAAGCAGCATGATCTATATCACTATTATTATAATCACTATAATTATCCTCAAAATTATCCTCATCATTAATAAAACCAGTTAAATATTCCTGTTCCTGTTCCTCTTCCTCTACAGTGTCCTCATGTAGATTCTGGTTAGATTTCTTAAGTTTAGGGGCTGCGACAACGTGGTCATGTAGCCCCGTGTACTTTTGGGTGTGTGTAGAATCTGTCTGATAACCGGTGTTAATTGTGATGACTGTATTAGTGTGTGTCATCTGTTTTTTAATTTAAGTACAGACTGCCACTTAGAAGTTTTCAAATAGTTTCTACTTTTGCCGCCAAGCGCCACCGTCAACGACTACTAGGCCAAGTTCAGAACTTAGCTTCTAGACACCATCGCAGTCGGCTCTTGGCAACGAACGTAGAAAGCTAAGAGCGTTGTTTACATTCTTAACCTATCCAATTTAGCTTCACACAGGTGCAATTAGTGGAAGGTTCTGTAACATGCCATAAATCTATGACATGGGACCGCCGGCTTTACATCCCCTCCGAAGGAAGGCATGCTGGGGGATTTTTAAGGCTCATAAAAAATCCGATGGCTCCGGCCGGGTTTGAACCCCCTATCTTGGTCATAGAAGCTCAGCTTGCTACCGACTACGCCACCGAAGTCGCTCATGTAGATTCTGCGTGGCTTTTGATAATGTTAAGTTTTTTTTTGAACATTGAATTATTTTCAATAGTAGTATTGTTTTGTAGCACTTGCTTTTTAACGTTTTCATGATTTTCTGTTGACAGTAACAGTGTTTCATGCAGTACACTACATTGATGATCACCGACACTTAAAACCTCACTATTTATACTTTTTAGCTCACTGCGACATTGTTTGGAACGTTGTTTTGAACAACGCCAAATACAGTCCCATTTTTATTAGTTCGTTTCACAATATATGAATATCCGTTATAGAATGCATGAGGCTTACCATACCTAGTCACAGATACTTCCATATCAACTGTCAAGCATAGACTAAGCTCTAGTAAAGACAACTTAGTAATAAGAACAATAGTTTCATGTGCGAGCATATATGGGTGAAAATGTGGAAGCAATGTGGGAGGCTGGACATGACTTTTTATTACACAAAAAAAAAATCCTTTTTGCCAGCCTCCCACCGCCATTCATCTGTGACGTCATAGTCAGTCTCAAAGCAAGTCTATACTTGTAGAACATGTCATGTGACAAGGTTAGGTTTAGTGAGCTGAGGTTAACTTAGGTTAGCTAGCTCTATCTCCCTCCTAGCCAATCATTAACTTTAAAAGCACTCTAGAGTTCTTGGAATCTGTTCATGTAAATATTATTCTTGACAGTACTTTGGAAATTACACCCTGAAAAATATCAATCCCCTTGAATTTTTTAAACTGTCATTATTATTATTATTATTATTAGCCAAGTCACTTTACTAAAATTTAATTTATGTGTATTAGTTGATATGAAAGTCACAACAACCGGCCATGCTTGCACCCTCTTTTTGCTTTCACTTTTGGTCCCATATTAATGCCAACTCTTATAACTATAAGCAACAGCAAAATGTAAATGGAATAATATTTCTGATAATGTTCAAAACAAAAGTCCTGAGGTCTTGGGCTTGAATTCTCAACTATGGTTGTCAGCCAATGAGTTACACTACAGGAAAATTTTATTGTTGTGTTGTGTTGCATGATAATTTGCCCATCACGCGGTGTAGTGGCTAGTATACTTGGGTGTTATACCACAGTTTTTGGGTTCCAACTCGACTATGGCCAGAATTTAATTTTTGATCTGAGAGTTGGAAGGTTAGGTTAGGTGAAATTAGGTTAGGTGAAGTTAGGTTAGGTTAGGGGAGATTGTTTTAGTAAAACACCACATTTGCCCCCACTTATTACTCACACATTTTGCTCCCGCATTGTGCACTCACTTTTGCTCGCTCTGTTTGCTCTCACTTTTTGCTCCCACTTTTGTTTTTCATATTTGCTCCCACTTTCTGCTCCCATATTTGCTCACACTTGTTTGCTCCCACTTTTGCTTGCACTTTTTGCTCCCACTTTTTGCTCCCATATTTGATCTAACTTTTTTTTGCTCTCATATTTGCTCGCACTTTTGCTTACACTTTTTGCTCCCACTTTTTTTCTCTCACTTTTTGCTCCCACTTTTGCTTTCACATTTGCTCCTATACTTGCTCCTACTTTTTTGTTGCTCTCATATTTGCTCCCACTTTTGCTTACTCTTTTTGCTCTCACTTTTTTTTCTCTCACTTTTTGCTCCCACTTTTGCTTTCACATATGCTCCCATACTTTCTCCCACTTTTGCTTTCACATTTGCTCTCATACTTGCTCCTACTTTTTTTTGATCCCGTTTTTTGCTCCCACTTTTTGCTCACATATTTGCTCGCACTTTTTTTTGCTCTCATATTTTCTCCCACTTTTGCTTACACTTTTTGCTCCCACTTTTTTTTCTCTCACTTTTTGCTCCCACTTTTGCTTTCACATTTGCTCCCATACTTGCTCCTACTTTTTGCTCTCATATTTGCTCCCACTTTTGCTTACACTTTTTGCTCCCACTTTTTTCTCTCACTTTTTAGCTCCCACTTTTGCTTTAACATATGCTTCCATATTTGCTCCCTCTTTTGCTTTCACATTTGCTCCCATACTTGCTCCTACTTATTTTTGCTCCCACTTTTTGCTCTCAATTTTAGCTCCCACTTTTTGCTCCCACTTTTTGCCCCCAATTTTTGCTCCCACTTTTTGCTCCCGCTATTTTTCTCCCACATTTGCCCCATATATGCTCGCACATTAAACTATTTTTCTTATTACCAAGTTGTCTTTACTAGAGCTTAGTCTATGCTTGACAGTTGATATGGAAGTATCTGTGACTAGGTATGGTAAGCCTCATGCAATCTATCATGGATATTCATATATTGTGAAACGAACCAATAAAAATGGAACTGTTACTTGGCGTTGTTCAAAACAACGCTCAAAACAATGTCGCAGTGAGCTAAAAAGTAACAAGTAGTTCCGTGAAGAACTATACAGCCTATTTTCATATATCCTACTTTGTTAACTGCCACTATCAACACACAAAATTTCAGTTTGATTGCTGTAATAGATTCGTAGATATTGAGAAACGACTAAATATTGTGGATGGTCGCCATGTTGGATTATATATATGTAGGTCCTAGAGTTATGTACTGTTACATGGAGATTATTGTGTACGTGTAGCATTCAATTTTCAACCGCATGATTAGCAAACAAGAATTAACAAGGATATTTTAAACTTTCGCACAGCTACCATCTTGTGGTTATGGAAACAATTGAAATAAATTAGATGCTAGTGGATTAACATTCGTTTAAGTATTTACTGTACCAAGTTTTACTGCACTTGGATGGTTAAATTGCGGGAAACGTCCATGTGAATATTTATACTTCGCGTCGCCGCCATGATGGATTTGTGATCACCAGGTTATTTAAAGTCATATAGGGGAACTTAAGTTCATAGCCCCAATGAACATAAAAGAAATTCAGGTTGATTGCTATAATAGACTAGCAGAAGTACCCATTCTTCGAACGGTCGTCGGTATTAATAACCAAACGAAATCAATTGAGCTACTGTTGCAATGGTTAGGGGCTTGGAACCTGTTTGTCGACAAAGATAACTGATTAGTTGAAATATGCTCTGAAACTAATTTACCTAACGTGTACTTCCTGACGTGAAAATAAAATTGAAAACCTCGTAGACGAAATGCAATTCACGTCACATAAAAACTGACCCACACTGTTGTGTCAAGTGCACATCCAGAGGAATACCTCTTTAATAAATTATAAAGGCTTTTGGTGCATGAAAATTCAGGTTTTTTAGCCTCCAATGGCCCAAATTCCTAAAAGCAAAAAAATAAAATTAAAAATTAACTATTTCAATTCAGGAATTTTTGAAAATAATGTTGCTGTTTGAAGATATAATAGACCTTCTGTACGACACATCGCACCTTTAAGTCTTGTGAAAAAATCCAGGATACCTCTTGACCCCCTTAAGCGCATTGATGAATTTTACAGTTGTTGTTGGTTCCGTGATAATCTTATAGCCATTTGCAAACTTTCACAGAAATTTAATAAATGGAGTGGCATTACTTCTTGCAGAAATAGATGGAAAGTTGGATGTACCTTTTTGAGACACTGTTGTCATGGTTACTGGCTTGCATTCCAACATTAATTTATTAAATGAAATTAGTTTTCTGGGAATATCTCAGAAACTCTTGGTTTTAGAGCATTAAAATGTAGTTTCCGGGGACCCTTTACGACTGTTTAGGGGCCCCGAGGTTTTTTTTCTGACACCAAGGGGCTGAAAATGAGCTTTGTCTCGTCGTTGTAGGCCGTAGTATCATCATCATCATCCTCTTGCACAGTTTCCAGCCGTTGGCCGGGTCTGTTTGGAACACAGGCCACTCCAACGTCTTCTGTCTTCCCACCATCTCTCAGCTTCCACCACTGTCCAGTCTTCTCCTCTCTTCTTCACGCTTTCTTCCATCCCTTTCAGCCACCTGTCTCTCGGTCTTCCTCTCGGTCTCTTTCCTTCCCACGTCGTCTCGTGTATCCTCCTGAGTATCCTCTTATCCTCCATTCGTTTTACATGTCCATGCCATCTAAGTCTAGATTTCTCTATACTATCCCGTAATGGATCCTCCTTTATTAATTCTCTGGTCCTCTCATTTCTTATTCTGTCCCTCATTGTAACTCCAATACTGCTTCTCAAGAAGCTCATCTCACTGGCCTGTATTTTGCTCTTCTCCCTTCCTTTCATAGCCCAGGTCTCCGAGGCATACGTCAGGATAGGGGGATAGTACGTCCGATATATGATCTTTATCTGTTCTGAGGGACATCCTTGCTCCATAACATGCTTCTCACACTCCTACGGAATGCTTCTGTCTGTCTCCCCCGCTCATTTTTTCTCTATAATTTCTTCCATTATCTTGTATCAGGCTTCCCAGATACTTGAAACTCTCCACTTTCTTCAGCTGTCCCCCACCAATTGTTATTCCGGTTGTGGTTCTTTCCTTCTTCCTTGTTGTGATCACCATCTCACTCTTATTTATGCTAAATGTCATCCCATATCCTTGTATTATTCCTTCCTACACGTCCAACTGTTCCTGTACCTCCTCCACCTTGTTCCCCCAAATCATCAAATCATCCGCTAACACCATTGCTTTCATCTTTCCTTCCCCAATTACTTGTGCCACTCGGGTCATTATGTCATCCATCACCACAATGAAAAGTAACGGTGCCAGTGCACTTCTTTGTTTCAGGCCGTTTCTCTGTTCCACCCAGTCCGATCTCTCTCCTCCCACTTTCACTCAGCTCACGCTTCCCTTGTACATCTCCTTTATCCTCCTTATAGTCCATTTTTCTCCTCCTCTATCCTCCAGGGACTTCCATACTTTGTTTCTGCATACACAGTCATATGCTTTCTCAATGTCCAGGAAGGCCATCAGTAGATCTGTTCCATACTCACAGTGCTGTTCTTGTAACTGCCTTACAGCAAAAATCAAATCCACTGTGGACCTTCCTGCTCTGAAGCCATGTTGTTCTTTCCTCATACCTCCTTCTATCCTTGTCCTAATTCTCCTTTCCAAAACTTTCTCAAACATATTTGCACAATGACTCATCAGTTTTATTCCCCGATAGTTTCTGCATTCTGTTCTACTACCTTTGTTGAAGATCGGGACAATTATTCCCTTTTTCCAGTCCTCTGGGGTCTTCCTTTCCGTAGTGTAATAATAATATTAATTATAATAATAATATAACAATATAGGGATAGGGATATAATTGACCTTCCGTAGCACACCAACACGTGTAAATCGCGTGAAAAAATTCTAGAGTACCCGTTGACCCCCTTAAGCGCATTATATGTATTGATGAATTTTACAGCTTAGTTTGGTTCCGTTATAACCTTCTAGCCGTTTGCAAACTATCTCAGTAATGTAATAACTGGAATTGTATTGCGTCTTATATTACAGCAATAGATGGACCTGTGAATTTCTGTTGCCATGGTTACCGGCTAGCTTCCTTTCATTATTGTATTAAATGAAATTAATTTTCTGGGAATATCTCAAAAACTATTGGTTTTAGGGCCTTAAAATGTGGTTTTCGGGGTCCCTTTAGGGCCCCCAAGTTTCGTTTCTCACATTGAGGGGCTGAAAATGAGCTTTGGCTCGCCCTTCTACGTCTATTTCAGCATGTATTTTAAGGGGGTAGGCCCCCTTTTATGAGAGGTACAGAGAAGAGTTACATCAATGATTGGTGTCTTGCCTCTGAAGGATATCTGTACCAAATTTTACGTTGATCCACTCAGCCGTTCTCGAGTTATAAGGACACAAAAAATTGTCCACAGACAAACAAACAAACAAACAGACAGACAGACAAAAATTTCATTTTCGCGCGCATCCGTCATAAAACAGTCTAAAACTTGTAAATAACGCAAATTTCCGTAGAAATTCAGAAAAAAAAACAGACAAACTTTCATTCTTTTATATAGAGAGATTCCTAAATATTCAGAGCCGTCTATATATTTCAGATGGTCGCCATGTTGGATTATTAAGTGTATAGGCCATAGAGTCATGTAGCATTAAAGGAAAATTATTGCGTAGGTTTATTATTGAAACTTTCATTTCGATCGCATGATTACAACAAAAGAAATAAAAATTTAATTTTAAAATTCGCACAGCCGCCATCTTGAGGTTATGTAAACAATTGAACTAAATTAGATACCAGTGCATTACAATGTGTATTGACATTTCCTGTACCAGATTTCATTACGTTTGGAACATTAAATCTCGAGAAAGTTATATTTAAAATTTTCAAATTCGCTTGGCCGCCATGTTCGTTTTGTAGTTAACCGGTTTTTGAAAGTCTTATATATGAACTTCCAGTAGTGCCCTTTATCTCCGAACAAAGTTATAGGGTGATGCCGCTAATAGAATCAGAGATATTGAATGCCGGTGAAATACTTCGCACTTCTGCCATCTTGTGGTTATGTAAACAATTGAGCGAAGTTTGATGTCGGTGCATTACAATGTGTAAAAACATATGCTGTACCAAGTTCCATTGCGTTTGGTTGGTTAAATCGCGAGGAACGTCTATTTTAAAGTCGCAAATTCGCCTGACCGCCATGTTGGTTTTGTAGTTACCAGTTTTTCAAAAGTCACATAGGTGAACTTCTAGTAGTTCCCTTTATCACCGAAATACATTCCAGGGTGATATCGGGAATAGTTTCGGAAATATTGAATGCTGGTGAAATATTTCGCACAGCCGCCATGTTGAACTGGTGAGACGTAACAAAATTTGAAGGGCACGGTCGGGGTCGCCAGGAATAGTGCTATGAACTTACCGAGTTTCATTGAAATCGATCCAGCCGTTTAGAATTTATTTAGGACACACACACACACACACCTCACACACAATCACACACACACACACACACACGGACAAAAGGTGATCTCATAAGCCTATTTTTTCAAAATTGAAAGTAGGCTAAATATTGTGAGGTTTTAAGTGTCAGTGATCATTAATGTAGTGTACTGCATGAAACACTGTTACTGTCAACAGAAAATCATGAAAATGTTAAAAAGCATGTGCTACAAAACAATACTACAATTGAAAATAATTCAATGTTCGAAAAACCCTTAACATAATCAAAAGCCACGCAGACTCTACATGAGGACACTGTAGAGGAAGGGGAAGAGGAAGAGGAAGAGGAAGAGGAAGAGGAAGAGGAAGAGGAACAGGAATATTTAACTGGTTTTAGTAATGAGGAGGATAATGTTGAGGATAATTATAGTGATTATAATAATAGTGATATAGATCATGCTGCTTATGATTATGATAGTGATAATGATCCAAAACAAGACAATAACGTTTTCTTGCCTATTGTTCACAGTGGAAGAAAAATGATCTACAACAAGCTTTGTTTTTAAAACTATGACACACTATCGTAAAGGCAAAGACTTGTATTAAGTGTTCTTTTTATTGTCATAACCATGTATACTCTGGAATGTTAAATATTCTGACTTCTATAGAAAATAAAACAACATTGTACCATTATTTTCATTTATTTACAAACTTTATATACATTTTTTTTGGTTTCATGATAATATTTTTAAGACAATACTAAACACTAAAACATTATTATTCTATACACATATTTTTCTTTCAGTCCATTGTCATGATTCTATATCTACCATTATTATTATTTGACATTTTTTTAATTTAATTAAAACGATCCATGCACCTATTGTTATTAAAACCTTCATAAATTAAGTATACAGGTTGTACAGCATTATTGACTTCATCAAAAACACTCTCCGACATATCATTAAACCGTGTAGGCAGAAATGTCTCAAAGTTTTCACATACACAAAGTACACGATCACTATATGCTGTTTTCAATTTCCGAATCTTGATAATGCGGAATGGAATATGCGTTGGCAATTCGCTGAGCTTCTTTGTCTCTAAGCCACATGCTTGACCCACAGCATTCAAAACATTCATTGTAGTAGTCTATAAACAAAAGAAAAGCATATCTATTACACTCTAAAACAGCTTTAATAATATTGTACAATTAGGGATTTTGCACAATGCATGGCTGATAAATTTTACTATTTATGCAAGAAATCCCTAACTGTAGCAGATACTGCTTTTCTGCATATAGCACAAGTGTTGAGTTCTAATGCACACTTGACACAGACTATCATGTGTCCACAAGGCAAAAATACAACACCTAGTTCATCTTGATAACAAATTTTCCATAATTGTTGGTCACACTTTTGTATCTGTTCGTGAGACAAGTTTTTTTTTTTTCAGCCTCATGTATTTGCTCCGCATGTTCTAACTCTAAAGGCACTTTTATGTCTTGTGCTGCAATCACGTTTTCTTTACGAATAGAGTTCACAAATTCCTGACCTTTAAGCAACACCATGTATTTACAGTTAGGTAACCAACGAGCGTGTTGCACAAAAGGGTCATCAGTCATTTGCCAATCCTTTAAAGCAAATCCACAATAAAAACATATTTTTATCCCCTTCACCAGTATAAAAAAATCCAGCTTCACTTAGCTGTTTGGTAAGGAGCTTTAATATTAATGGCCATACATTTTTATAAGATTCTAAACGTCGTTCAACAGAGCTGTACTCTGGGTGTGCTAGTGCTTTATTCTTGCAAACTCCCAATTTCTCAAAAGCACATGCCAATTCAACACTGCCTATGGCACATGGACCACATATATCGACACTACCTTTGTTGACTGGTAATACATCATTATTATTATTATTATTTATTTGTGATTCAGCAACGTAAGTAGCGGCCAATGGTCTTGTGGTTCGGTAAAATGAATACACGGGTATGTTACCCACTTGTTCTCCAAGCATGTAAGGACAACAAGGAGACCATCGCAAATGGTCTTTAAAGGGATCATCCCCTTCTTCCCAGTGTGAAAGTTCAATACGACAAAACACACAGCGCACATCATCTTCTCGGTTCAAGTAAAAAAAAAAAAGGCTTTTTCAAGTTCATGTGACGACAAAAAGCCTACAGGCCAGAATTCAATTATTAACCAACGGTCATGTTCTGATTTTAAATTTAACCCACGTGGTAAACCAACTTGCTCACTTGTTGTATTTGGTACTAACGCCATGTGTTATAATAAAACTTTTTCTTATTGTAAGTTATTAACGTTGCACAGAGTACTTTAAAGCACAATGTATGCTTGTTCACTGTCTGTTCATTACGTTAATGGCGCATGACGACACCTAAAAGCAAACAAAATAACCAATCACTCAATCAATCAAACAATACTTGTAAATAAAACTTTAACGTTAATTGGCATTAATATATTGAAACACCATAAAAATTATAATAAACTGTATGTCGGCACTAACAGTAACCCATGTACTTATTTTCTTTTTATAAAGCTGCAGTCATTTACATTCCCCTTTAACAAATACATAAACAAAAATAAAAGTTAAGTCATTTTGTTCAGATTATCATGTTCAAACCTGTGAATATTCGTTGAGTTCATAGGGTACAAAGTTCCTCATTTTTCTACTAGAAAGCGCTATAGAGTTTAAAGAGATTAGATATTGTTTTAGATCCCTTAATTGGGGGGGTTGTTTAGGGATAAAACATTAGTGTCACTGTGCTAATTTAAAAGGTAGTTCCTAGTTGAGAGCAGCTTCCCGAAACTGGGAGAGCTTACTAGTGTAGAGTGTTGTTTAGTGTTTAAATGCTAGGGGGTGCTCCTGTAAAGATGTAGGTATTTGTTAGGGGATGGTCCTCTGGATGCAGGCTACTGTACTGGTCTGCCAGCTGGCCGGAATGAGTAATATAATAGGCCTGCTTATGTCAGCGGCTCGACGTTATGTAGTCGAGTCGCGTGCGAGGAATACAATGCAGTCTGACCAAGCAGTTACTGGCCACTATGGTCACGGTCAATCGTGACGGAGGTCAGGAAGAGTATGAGGATGTGAAGAGGACTGTAATTATTAATGCACTGTGTAACTTACTGACCAGTGTTTATTGGTCAGTGAATGTAGTTTTGTATGTCCCTTTTGGGACGTCTTATGCAAATGTTAAATACAATTGATGTGTACAAGTTAGGGTAAGAGTGTACAAAATAAAGGATTCTGAGCATTTTGCTGAGTCTCACCTGGTGATAAGCTGGAACAGACATCTGCTAGGGCCTTCGGCGACGCACACTGTATAACAGATAATGGCTCCAATAAGGACTCCATTCTTATAGTTTTCGGCGCTGCGTGGTCAGCATCCCGTCGACGTAGCTGCACCATTTAGTTGTTGTGTGGATGTTTATGTATGTGTCGCAAGTAGTTGGCTAACCTCCCGAGCTGGGTGGCCGCCTCTTGCTGTGTAAAGGTAGTGTTCTGGTCTTATGATGTTGCCAGTTGGGGTGGTTTTAGTAGAAGATGGGGAGTGGCTCTCAGGGGGTACAGCCCCCGGGCCTGTACAAGTCCTCTTCTTCGATTAGTTCGCGTCCCCGCGAACGGGAACGGAACGTGGAGTGGGGGTGTCGGTGTGATGGGTCGTTTTTGAATGCTCCTTGTACTTCTTCTTCTTTTCTTCTGTGTTGGTGTAGGTGTGTTGATGTGAGTTCAGCGTGTGCTGAGAGGGGTAGGTTTTGGGTGTGGAACATATTTGAGTTTCGTACATGCGTAAACAGCAAACATAATTCTTGAATCTTGAAGCGTGAATTTTTAAAACATATTAAAATCATAAAGTATCACCATTATTCTACATACATGGTTGTAAGAGTAGGTACTAAATGTAACATATAACATATAACAATGTAACATAAAAGAATAATTGTAATAATGATTGCGTAAGTGCACAACGAGGGGGAAAAACATCGTTAGGGCTAGGCATGTCCTTTCGCTGTCGCTGCAGCGGATGAAAAAGTGCCCTCGTGTGAGGTGTACAATGTAACATTTAAAATATAGAGATAGAGTGGAGGGAAAGAAAAACAAATGTCTTAAGGTGTAATTAGTTGGTTTATATAACATGTTTTTATTATGTGAGCGTGAAGTAAGACATTTTTACAAAAATGTAAGTTAAAAGAATGGAAAGGAAAGTCAGTGTATACATGTGTGTGAAATAAATACGAAAATACATATGTTTACAATGTGTGACAACCTTGGTGTACTGTTGCCTGTCGGCGTTGCTCGGTGGGCCAGTACGGTTTACCAATTTTTGTGTGAGGTGCCTCTTATCTACATCACTTTTTATGTGCTCTAACTTACTATAGTCTAACTTAATTTATTTTATTCTTAGACGGCCGTATTTATTACCCTTGCGTGCACGCTACTCTCTGCACTCATGTGCCCTCTCATGGCCATGTACTATCCGGCCGTTTTCCGGTGCGGTTTAGTGGTCACGCTGCTAGTCCACTTTCCACCTGCTGTGTGTTTGAATGGTTTTCCTGCCGTGAGTAGGAGTTCCATCTTGATGATGAGGTACGGCACTTACAAAGGCCGTGCCGTCTCTGATCATCGCATATTGCTCTATATTTGAGCGATGTGTACTCAGGTCAACAGCCCTCAGCATCTCACGGCTGCTGATTGCTATTGCCTGCTGGTGTCATCACCTTTAGAGGTGTGACTGAAGAACGAAGATTAGTGTGTTGGTGTTTCAGAGATAGGTAGTGTAATGTGGTGTTGGAAATATATTTACAATAGAAGTGTTCATTCTCCTTGTCATCTGTAAAAAAATTCATTGTTAGTTCCTCTTTTGCGGTGGAGACATATGTATGATGGCGTCTCCTGGTTTGCCTGAAATACATTTTAATATTATGGTTACATATATTCAGTTCATTGTTATCTTAATCTTATTTATCTTAATGTACTGTTATCTTAATCTTACTTATCTTATTGTATTATTATCTTAATCTTACTTATCTTATTGTATTATTATCTTAATCTTACTTATCTTATTGTATTATCGGGCTTACCCTGGCAATGGTTTTTAGTCGCCAGGCGCCGAGCGTGTTATCTTAATCTATTGTCGGGCTTACCCTGATGACGGGTTTGTTTGTCATCAGGTGCCGATCGGCTTTACCTTAATTTTTTTTAAAAATGCCTTAAGCTATGTTAATTAGTACTTAAATGTAAGAATATGCTGTATTTACATCCGAATGGTTTTACCTTATCTAATGCCGAAATGTGCTGTAGCAGCTGTTTTACAACAGCGCTTATTAAATTTGCTTAATTCTAAGTTGCGTGTCAAATGCAACTGTCGTATATGCTAAAATTTCGACCAGAGCGATCGCCTGAGGCAATTTACTTCCTCAGATCACCACCCGCGTGTATTCTAGAAACACTGGTTGTCTCTAAAACCACCGGATTCCGCTCCCGTAATATTAGTTGTCGACATTTATGTTACTAATTAATACTGGTGATTAATAAAGTCCCGGGCGCCTGCGCTGCTGGGGAGCAAACGCTTCGCCCGGCCATCCTGTTCATTGCCGTTGTATTGGCATATGTTGCCATCATTCTTCATTGGTGATTCGCTGATATATTTATCATTGTTGGGTTTGCCCACGAGAACCCCTCTTGGCAGCCCGTTGCATACCTATTTAATATCTCTGGCCGCCCGCTGCGTTACCATTTAAGCTCTGGAGACTCGCTGTCAGCCATTTATGTGGGCATGGGACATCGTTCGGGAAAAATCGTCCGATAGAATAATATCGTCCGGGAATTTTAGCGTCCGGGATTCCTCTTCGCCTATATTGGCATTAATAATAGCATCCGGGAATTTAGCGTCCGGGAATCCTCTTCGCCTGTGTGGGCATTGCTGGGTTTGCCTACTGTAACCCGTGTGAGGGCTCGCTGTGCTCCTCATTTAATATCTTTGGCCGCCCGATGCGTGACCATTTAAACTCTGGCGACCCGTTGTCAGCCATTTATGTGGGCACGGATTCGAATGATCGCATTCATTCCATGTGTATTATTCATTATTTGTTTGTTCATTTTTCATTTGTTTGGTTGTCTTCACCTCGCTACGCGGGGCAAGGACTTGTCGGATCTAGGGTTGATCCCGCTGAACCCTGAGACCCTGCTTCACTCCTGCGAGTAGGAGACTAGCTTCTCGCCCTAGAAGCTCTACTTACTTACGTACTAAACTAGGAGTCTAGTCCTAATTTGGTCGTCCCTAGTGTCATCTCCTGAGTCCGGTGTGGAGCTGGCTATTTCTCCCCCCGTTCGTCAAAAGTCTCCCCTGCAGGTCTGGCTTCGATGCCCGTAGCACATAGTGGGTGTAACCTTTCTTTGTCCCGGGGACAGGCTAGGTACTCCCGGGATTCCGAAGTTTGCCCGTGCTAGGTCATCGGCGCTTCGACCTTACGTAATTCCGTCTGTTATTTAGTCTGGGTCATTGAGTTAACCGGGGCAGAGCTCATCATCGCCTTCCCCAGCTCTGTTCCTGTGTGGCGCCTCTGCCCTTCTGTTTACGCTGTCATCACCATGCAGCGTGACATCAGATTCCTTTTTTATTAAAAAAATGAGTGTGCTATGTAAATAATTTACTGTGTGATTATGTACATTTTTAAGTGTTCTGGGGTTTTTGAATCTTCGAAATGCATGGACTACTTTAGGCCTTCTGTCGCCACGTGGGACTTCCAGCGGTAATGCCTTGGTAATTTTCTTGGAGACGTTAATAGGTTGTTGTGGCGTTGGGTCCCTTGTTATTAGGATCCGGGGGTGTTATCTTCTGGATGGGCGTAAAGCATGGTAGGAGAGGGTTGCGCATCGTTGGGCTCCATGTTAATGGTGGCCGGGAGCCGGTGATGCTGCTAGGATTTTCAAAAATTGCCATGCGGGTTCAATAATAATAATGATATCCCTGGTATGTGGGTGGGATATTCCATGCGTGAGGATGGATATGAGGCGTATCCGCTCTCATTTAAGGATAGGTATAGGCCGAGGTGTAATAATCCTATGTCCCTTGCATGCGGGATTATTTAGAAAAAAAAAAGAGTTGTTATTGTGAATTTGGCCTCATCTCTTGCTTAGAGATGTGCATTACGCTTAATGTCGTTTTCCGACTCACCCCTAACACTCGAGTGTAAGCATTGAGAACCAGGGCGTAGTGTACCCTCTCTTTAGAAGCATGAAGTCTATCAACCCCGATGTATATTTTGGCATGTAGTTTGGCTGTTTTTATGGGTTTATGTGTTTGTGTTGGATATTGTTGTGAGTGACAAGGTTATGGAGGGAAAAGGGTGGTATAATGGTAGCCCGTAGGTGGTGTCTTGGCCATCATGCTGGCACCATCCAACTCTGCTCCTGTCATCCTCACTTGGTCATTACTTGGTTTCTATCCGCTCTTTGGGATGGTTAAATGCGGTGACGTTGTGACGTCACGGCTTAATCTGGTCCCTTGTCTATAATGTTAAAGTAGCAAGTGATTTGTAATGTAACTGGTCATGTCCTGATCGCCTATGTTGGTTTTAAGATAAAAAAAACAAGAAGAGAAGTAGTTATTGGGGAGGGTTGTTCCCTCAGGGAATCTGTCTGTATTCGCCCCTGATTAGTGAGCGCGTGCGGGAAGGACGTGGTCGTAATTGTGGTTAGCGCAGCTGCGTGTGTGTGGCTATGTTCCGCTACATCACGCTGGCGGGTGGGCTGTTATCGCTAAGTCTTATCGTGTGTCGTGTGGCTAATTGTCAGGCAGCGCGTGTAACTTGTTATCGCCCTTGTGAACATGCTCCTATGGCCCTAAGAAAATATGGCCCACAGTATCTGCATATTGCTAAATGCAAGGCCTATTGTAACAGCGCTGAATTCTGTGTCAAATGTATACAGTTATTATTGTTTGTTTTCTTTGTGGTCATGTCTGCATTTCATTGTCACTTCCGTTATAACAAGAGTGTCTGTCGACGGCAGTGTTGCAATGTGCTGGAATTCGCAACTCATGGTTTTTATTGTGTTTTTGTTTTCATATTCCTGTTTACAGGAAGCTTCTAACTCTATGTGAAGGCTAACGCAACGTGACTTTAGCCATAGTTCGTGTGTTGCCTTTGTTTGACATTCCGGGAGGTCCAATGTGTCAATCTGTCCTGTTTTTTGCTAGCAACGTTGTGTGGACACTTATTCCGTAAGACCTTTGCCTTGTGTAATTGCTATAACTTGTGTTTGGGAAGTCTATTTCCTATGTTTGGGGTAATCGTAATTTGGCATGATTTCTGGCCGGAAAAAATGTGGTGTTACCTGTTTTGTGTCTGTGAGAGTTACGTCTCCCGTTCTAGGTGTTCGGTCGCTGTGGTTCAAAGAAAAGTATCTTGTGGTCTCCGTAGAAGTCTGGTGCTTTCGGTACGGCCCCTATGGGTAGTCCCGGGGTCGCTAATGCCTTGGGTAGGCTGTTGTAGCGAGTACCATGGAACGAATACATGTTCCTGTATGTATGGCAAAGAACCTCCCTGTCATTAAAATCATGTGGCTCAACTGCTTATGTACTTGTATACGGTCCTATTTCCGTCTGAGTGGGAGTGAATTTTCCCCTGTAAATGGGTCTATTCGGTGTCTAGTCGTGCTGGCTGAGTTTTCTGACCTGTCTTGATGAAAAAAAACCGTGTTTTGTATGTAAGTGATCTTTCGTTGGTCGACACTTCTTGTTTTCCACGGTGTCCGCCATTAATCGGCATTCGGACCCGGGATCCCGTGTAATACTCCGTGTTTCATGTCTGCGTTGTCTGTTGGGAATTGAGCGCCCCTAGTGTGGCCCGTGATTGTGTTTTCGAGCCAAAAATACCATTGGTTAGTTTGTTTTTGGCACGACTGCATCGTGTTATCGTGTGTTCGCATCCGCCTTGGTTTAAGGTCCTGGTGTTACAATTTTTTGTACTGTATTTACCATGGCGCTCGTATCGTGTGTTTGAGACACGCAGATGAAAATATGCTTTAGCGTGAATATTTTGTGTCTTTCGCGAAGACCCTCGTACTCTAATTTTGGGAGTTATAGGGTTTTGAAACTGCCGTGAATGATCGCGTCTACTACATTCAGAGCTGAGCGGTGTTAGTTGGTTTGCGCCTGGCGAAGGTCGCGTGATTATGTGTGTGTGTTATCGCTGACCTGGCGATGGTATTGAGTTACAACTGTGCAGGAAATCCTTTGCTTCCTTATCGCCTGGCCTGCTTGTCCCATGTGCCAGGCTAATGTGTGTATGTTTGCCGACACTTCTTTCTGTTGTCTGCATATGCAGCGTGTCTTGGGTCTCTTGTAATGTGAAAGACCCTACGACTAAGTATGTTTGTGTACCCAAGTTTTTGTGTTATTGTGGGCCTGGGATGAATATATTCTTGTTATTGGTAGTTAGCTGAGTTTATGTACGAGTGCCTCCGGGCCGCTAGTCGCGTGTTTGGTGACTAGGTGTCGGAGGTGATTTTATTATTTCGTGCGTATGAATACCTGTTAGTGTGACTGTCCTTTATTATTCTATCCTCCCATTGGATAGTTACCCGACCTTGCATTCCTGGTATCCAGAATGTTGCGGGTTCGAGACCGTCTTTGTCCAGGGTAATTATTCCTGTTGCCTTTTAGGCCGGTGTCTCCGGGACAGTTCTGCCAAGTGTTAGGGTCTTATCCCGGTGCGGTCAGCGGGGTCCGAAGGCTATTTTTTGGCCTTCTTTTCACGTCTGCGAGTGGAATCATTTCCCTTCCTTTTGACAGTGTTCCCGCCTTTACGTGTAGGTGTCGTTTTGCGGGTGTGATATGCCTTCACACGGCGGGCGTGTATAGTGTCCTTAATGAGTTTTCGTCCATGGCGCACGCGGACTATTTAATTTAGGTCAGATACCTTCCTGCAAACTTTGAAGGGACCTGACCAACGTGGCAGGAGAAACTCAGTCACATTTTTCTTACGGGCGGAATTGGAAACCATAACCAATTGCCCGGGTGTGTATTCCACGGTCTTTCTTTGCCGATCGTACCGTTCTTTTTGTTTTCTCTGTGCCGCGGCTATGTTCTTTCTGGCGTCCATGCGAGCTATCTTCAAGTGCTCTAGCCGGGCTGCATTGTCTAGGAGAGTGTCCTGGGGGATGCATATGTTGTCTATGGGACTTCTGGGTGTATATCCGTGCAACAGGAAGTGTGGAGAGTGTTTTGTGACCGTGGATAGAGAAGTGTTGTAGCTAAATGTAATGGGCTGCAGAAAATCATCCCAGTCTGTCCCCGTGTCCCCCGTGAATTTAGCTAGGGCTATTCCAATTATTTTGTTCATACTCTCCGTGAGTCCATTGGTTTGCGGGGAAAAACTCGTGGTCGTGTATGCCCTTATCCTGAGTATCTCCAAAAACTGTTGGAGCACTCTCGAGGTGAAAATAGTACCTCTATCGGATAGTAGGGTTTTGAATAGGCCATATCGTGTTACTATGTCGAATAGGAATTCGACTATGCTGTTCGTGTCTGCTTTGGGAACAGCCTTTGTGATCATATACCGGGTGAGATACTCTGTGGCTACCAGTATGTATTTATTGCCTTTTTCAGATGTCGTAATGGGGCCTTTAACATCTATCCCGACTCTATGAAACAGCTCTCCTACGGGAATGGGGTTGAGTAATCCATGAGGCTTGCCAGGTCTTGTTTTAAATCGCTGGCAAGTGTGACATGTCTTTACGAAGGTATCTATGTCGGCCTTCATGTTTACCCAGTAATACTTGTCCCGGATTCTATGGTATGTTTTATGCGTACCCAAATGTGCCCCTGCCATTGGGCTATTGTGGTGTCCGACCATGATATTCTCTTTCAATGACTCCGGAACCGCTATTGGTGCATTATCGTGCATGGCTGTGGGTTTAAATTTCAGTACCCCGTCTTTGACTAGGAAAAATCGCCTAGACAGCCGTGCTGTCTTGGAGTCCACCTTATCCAAGTTTCTAATGCCATTAGAATCTGTTTCAAGTATGGATCACGTTCTTGCTCCTGCTTGATGTTAACCACCGTCAGGGCAAATGTGGGCATGTCGTCCCATTCGTGGTCCTTACTGTCATCTGGGGGGTTGGCTACTGTCAGCCTCGACAACCCATCTGCATCTAGGTGTGTAGCGCCTTTCTTGTGCTTGACCACGAAGTTATATTCATACAGGCGGAATATAAACCTATTGAGCCGCGAATTTGGGTTTTTAAATTTGTCCCAAAAAAGCAGGCTCGCGTGGTCAGTCACTGCGGTGAACTGGATACCATAGAGGTATACCCGAAAATAGTTCACTCCCCATGAAAATGCCAGCATTTCCCGCTCTGTGGCATAGTATCTAGTCTCGACGGCCGTTAGTTTCCTGCTAGCGTAAGCTATGGACCGTATGCGCCCTTCTGCATCTTCCTGTAATAGGGCCGCCCCCTGCCCGTACTGGCTGGCATCCACGTGTAAAAAGGTGGGCCTATCACTATGGAAGTGTTGCAGTAATGGCGGCGAGGTCAATAGTTGCTTCAGTGTGTTGAAGGCATCTATATGTTCCTGTTTAATGCTGAAGGGCGTTTTCTCACGTGTGAGTTCGGTTAGGGGGTGGGCGATGTGCGCAAACCTGTGGATATATTTTCTGTAATAAGAGGCCAGCCCAATAAAACTGCGCAATTGTTTCAAATTTGTGGGCATTGGGATGCCCGTTATTGCGTCAGTCTTCGCTGGGTCGGGAATAATGCCCTCTCTGTTTACAATATGGCCCAATATGTTAATCTGCTGTCTGGCAAATTGACATTTCGCAGGTTTAAGCCTTAATTTGGCCTCTCTAATCCTTGCGAAAGCCTCCTCCAAATGTACGAGATGTTCGTCAAAGGTGTTGGAGAAGACCGTTATGTCGTCCACGTAGACTAATACTGAACGCCATTTTAGACCTGAAAATGTTTTATCCACTAGCTTTTGGAAGGTCTGGCTGGCGTTACGGAGTCCCATTGGTAACCTTGTATAGGTATATAGACCGTTCTCTGTAACGAACGCCAGCTTGTGCCTGTCCGGTCCATAGACGGGGATTGAATAGAATCCACTATAACAATCCATCGAACTGAACCAGCTAGCCCCACCGAGGGCATCCAAATAGGTGTCAGCCCTTGGTAGTGGATAACTGTCATTTTCGACTAACTTATTGAGCCTCCGGTAATCAGTACAAAACCTGTGGGATCCGTCCCGTTTCTTGGTCAGCAAGACCGGTGCGCTGTAATTCGAAATTACGGGGACAATAACCCCTGCCTCGAGCATCTCTGTGATCTGAGTGTCGATGGCGTGTCTCTCCTTCTGACTCACCCTGAAGGGAGGCTGGTGGCCTGGCCGGTCACTGGTGAGTGTGACGTGGTGCTCTATAAGGTCTGTCACTGCGAGGTCTTTCAGAGAATGGGCAAAGATATCCCTATTGGTTTCCAGGAAGTCTGTGAGCCTTTTATTTTGCTCCGGTGTCAGGTCCTGTCTGTGTGTCTGATTGGCCGCCTTATCTGTGTGTGTGTGTGTGTTTGCTGACTGTGTGCAGTGTAGAGGCCTGGTGCTCGTGGACTTCTCGCTCTGCTCGAATCCCATCTGTGTTTCGGGTGTATATCATGGGATGTGTGGTGAGCCTGTGGTCATGCTTTAAAAGCATCTTACCGCTAGCAAAATGTATGCTAGCTTCATACTTAGCGAGGAAATCCATGCCAATTATGGCTGACGCAGAAAGATGTTCTATAACGAACATGGGGTGTGTTGTGGCAAAATGGTCTAGCCTGAGATGTATGTTTGCCACCTCCGTGTTTTCTAGCGTCTGAGCATTGGCCGCTACCAGCCGGATGTCGCCCGTGACACCGTGTATCTCCCCTTCGGTAACGTGTTTTCTGTTGACTCAGCTTACCGCTGCCCCAGTGTCAATTAAGGCTTGCACCCTGTGGCCATTTATGCTGGCGTGTACCGTCAGTGCCGATACCTGGAGTCCTTTGCCCTGCAAGGACGTGTTGTATAGGGTGTATGTTGTTGTTGTTGTTGCTACCGGCGTAACATCTGTGCTGGGAAGGCATGGAGCTGGCCGCTTATCGTACTTGGCACGCTTGGCCTCTCGCCTTACTTCCTGTGCCAAGTACTTTGCCTCGGTCAGCGAAGTGCGCCCACTGAGTACATTGCCTGCTCTCTTTACTGCCCGCGCTGTAAAATTACAGGTATTCTGGTGAACGTTTAATGTATTGACCGTTCCCAGTTTTTGTGTAGGTGTGTTGTTCCTTTCTCCCTCCTGGGAAGGTGTGTCTGCAAATGTGACTCTACATTTGCCTTTGTTACCCCGTTTTTTGTTCCAGGCGGTCGCGAGTTCGACTCCTGTTGCTGGCTTCCCAATGCCAAGTGAGCTCGCGTCCTGCGCCTGTGTGGGGTCACTGCCCGCCCTGAGTTGTGGTGTAGGGGGTATGGTTTCCTGTTTTGAGGGTGTGGGTTTGCTCTTAGTCTGTTGGCGCGTGATTGTGAGGGGCGTATAGTGTCCCGCCTTAGGGTTCCCTGTAAACAGTATGTGTAGGTCCCTGTCAAATCCCGCGGTTATAAATAGCGGGGGCGAGTGCACATCAGCGTATACATGTATGTTTAATTTAAGCACCTTGCCGAGAGCGGTCACCTCTACGGCGCCGGCATAGGTGCCGTCCCTACCCATGTATTTTTGGTAGTCCGCCCCGGTCTGGAATGGGTTTTCCCGCTCGTCCGATACAAAATCTCGGTACTCTTTCAAGTTGGCCAGGATATGTTGGACCGTTTTCTGTCTGTAGTCCATATGATGATCCTCGGTGTTCCGGACTAGGAAGCTAATTGCTCTAAACAGACAGTTGCCGTCTCCTTGTACGGGGTGTGTTTGTAAACGGCCCGGGGGCGGATCGTCAGCCTTGGTTTAGCTGGCTGCTTTTTCCCCTTGCTCTTACGAGTCTGTTTAAGCGAGGGGCCTTTCTGGTGTTGTGTTGGGGGAGGAACCTCAGTCGCTTTATCAGCTGGCCGAACCTTCCCGTCTAAGCGTTTTTTGGAAACGTGGGCGTTCGTCTCCCTGTACTGTATGTACGCCCCCCCTCGGGGTGGCTACGCCAACTCCCCGCTTGCGGTGGGTAGCTAGGTGTGGGAAGTAGTGCCCCCCTGTCTGTTCGGCGGGGTGCCCCATCCCTGAACTCCCTCGGGTGTTCATCAGGGAGGGGATAGTGTTCCGGGCGCTTTGGGTACGTGTTCTGGCTTCCCGTCCTTTTTTTTTTGTCTGGCGGTTACTGCCCGGTGGTTCGTTTTCCTGTCTCCGCCAGGGTGGGGTGTATGTCTGCTGCTGCGGGGGCGGGTTTTCCCGGCGATGCCCCTTTTCCCTGTACTGGGAGGGTGCATACCCCTGTCTTCCTGGGGGGTGGGTTCTCCCGGTATTCCCCATTTCCCCTATATCGCGGGGATGCATAGCCTTGCCTTCGTGGGGCCGGGTTCTCCCGATAGTCCCCATTTCCCCTATATTGCGGGGCTGCATAGCCTTGCCTGCTTGGGGGCGGGTTTTCCCGATATTCCCTGTCTGCCCTGTATTGTGGGGCGGCATAGCCCTGTCTGCTTAGTGGCGGGCTGCTCCGCCGGGGGATGGTGTGTTCGTACACTTCGGGGTAGTACTCCGGTGTGTATGGGGATGGTGGTCGCCGTGAGGGGTATGTCGGCTCTACGTCCGCGTATGACACCGGTGAGTACCGCGGAGGGTAGTGCGACCTGTCCTGTGTGTGTGGTGTTGTTGGCCGCTGTGGAGGGTAGTAAATTTCCTCCCTCCCGTATTGTCTCCTCTCCGTGTACCCCCTGTCCCTTTCAGGGTAATAGCGCTCTTCCGTGTCTGTGTGTTCATCCCTAGGCGGTCTGCCGCCTGCTTGGATGGCAGCTATCGTTAACTTTTCCATCCTGTCCACTAATTCATCCATCTTCTGACTAGTGTCGTCCTTTTGTGGATGAAGGTGCTGATTCACGGCTTTCTCCGTAGCTTTTTCCGTGATCTTTTTTCCTGCCTCTATTGTTTTAATGTTATTCAGCATGTGTTGGACCGTGGGGTTGTTCATTATGCACAACTTGTCCACGATGGATGGTCTAAGGCCCTGCATTAGCAGCTTAACTTTCTGTTTATTTGTCATAGCCGCATTATACTTGTCGCACATCAATAATTTTGCGTTTACGTACGACTGTGCGCTTTCCTTAGGTCCCTGTGACCTCTGTCGAATTTGGTCATACAGGTCCTCATCATCTGGTATGAGCTGGAATTCACTTTTCAACAATAAAGTGATTTCCTCCCATGTGGCATCTTCTAGGTTGTCCTCATGAAGCTCATACCTTGTCATGGCCGCCTTCGTGAGGTATGCAGGGAGGAGCCGTTTTCTGACTTCATCGCTCCAGCCATTGATCCGAGCCGTTCTATTGAAGGCCTTAAGGTATTCCTCGGGATCCTGGCCTTCCCCCGTGAACTTTGTGGGGTGGATCATGGGGTATTCTGTATGCCTGTCAATTCTTGTTCGTCTGTCTCTCGTTGGCTGTGTGATGATTCCGGTCTGTTTAAGCTGTTCGCGCTGTTATTGTGTGACAAGGTGTTTGTGTTGTTCTGAGGGGAATTAGCCTCACTTCCCGTGTATGTCACGTGTGTTACGTTACCGGGTGGCTCGTCACCTGATATATCTTCACTGACCGATGGTGTGTTGTCGTACTGTGTGGATCTAACTACGTCCACAGTCCTGTCTAAATCCTGTTTCACCGTTTCCAAAATAGTGTGTATGTCTAGGACTGCCACTGTCGTGTGATCGTCTGCTTTAACAGTGCCTGTATCTAATAACTGTGTGATGCGCGCGAGCAGATTATCAGTCTTCTGCTCTGTGATTTGCAGTTGCTGCAACAATAGGGGGTGGAGTGTTGGCAGGCAATCTACTTCACTATCGCTAGATATTGGTGATATTTGTCCGTGCGCACTGGTCTGGGCCTGGGATCGTGTAAAATGTGAGACCTGTGCTGCCGCTGCAGGGTGTTGGGCGCGGATCTCTAATGCCTTTAATTCGAGTTCCTGAAGGAGTTGTACCGCAGTCTGCTCGGTTATCAAGTCCTTGTTCTTAATTTTTAATTTCGGCAGGAGTGGAATTGTGCTAGCCGACAAATGGTGCGCAAAGTCCCTTAGTGTGGTTCTAAACGTGGTCATTTAATTTCCACCGTTCTTGCACTATATGGAGGTTGGGGTGGATGTAATAATACGAATACCCGTGTAATAAAAGGGGGTAGAGAAAAAGAAAAAGAGTGGGACGTACTTTAGGAAAAAAATTAGTCTCGCTTGGCTATGGTACGGGTCGTATCTACCACGAGAGCTCGTTGTATGAGTCCTACCCTTACTGTGCGTGGTAGCAGCGCCTCCACCAATATGTTTTAGATCCTTTAATTGGGGGGGTTGTTTAGGGATAAAACATTAGTGTCACTGTGCTAATTTAAAAGGTAGTTCCTAGTTGAGAGCAGCTTCCTGAAACTGGGAGAGCTTACTAGTGTAGAGTGTTGTTTAGTGTTTAAATGCTAGGGGGTGCTCCTGTAAAGATGTAGGTATTTGTTAGGGGATGGTCCTCTGGATGCAGGCTACTGTACTGGTCTGCCAGCTGGCCGGAATGAGTAATATAATAGGCCTGCTTATGTCAGCGGCTCGACGTTATGTAGTCGAGTAGCGTGCGAGGAATACAATGCAGTCTGACCAAGCAGTTACTGGCCACTACGGTCACGGTCAATCGTGACGGAGGTCAGGAAGAGTATGAGGATGTGAAGAGGAGTGTAATTATTAATGCACTGTGTAACTTACTGACCAGTGTTTATTGGTCAGTGAATGTAGTTTTGTATGTCCCTTTTGGGAAGTCTTATGCAAATGTAAAATACAATTGATGTGTACAAGTTTGGGTAAGAGTGTACAAAATAAAGGATTCTGAGCACTTTGCTGAGTCTCACCTGGTGATAAGCTGGAACAGACGTCTGCTAGGGCCTTTGGCGACGCACACTGTATAACAGATAATGGCTCCAATAAGGACTCCATTCTTATAGTTTTCGGCGCTGCGTGGTCAGCATTCCGTCGACGTAGCTGCCCCAGTTAGTTGTTGTGTGGATGTTTATGTATGTGTCGCAAGTAGTTGGCTAACCTCCAGAGCTGGGTGGCCGCCTCTTGCTGTGTAAAGGTAGTGTTCTGGTCTTATGATGTTGCCAGTTGGGGTGGTTTTAGTAGAAGATGGGGGGTGGCTCTCAGGGGGTACAGCCCCCCGGGCCTGTACAATATCTAACATCCAACCTCCTTGATTTTCATAGTCAAGGAACAACTAAATTTGACATGCAAGCTACCCTCTGTGTGTCAAATAACAAAGCTTGCACGCGGCATCCGAGGCCATACTATATTAATATTATTATTCAATAACATACATCTTATCTAGGTTGGCAACACCTCACATAAACACATCGCGATCACTCCCCACAGCACGTAGGGACAGGGGGGGAAGGCAGGGAAAAACCAGTCGTTAAGATAACCACCGCAGTCGACCGCACAGCGAGTTCAAGTGAACACGGAAACTGCGAATAGCTGTAGTACGGAAGACAATCAGATAAGTAGTTAGCCTAAAATTTTATAGTTTAACCATAGTTTACAACCATATAATCTCTCTAAAGTACAATCTCCGGATAGCCATCACCATTTAGCATTTCACCTAACATATATACTGCATTTAGCATACACTGACAGTTGCAGTACCAATACTGCAACTAAATAATTGTACATATTGTAAATATTTTCACCTGTATTTCAAACATAGATTTTATAGCCTAAGTGTATTGGATCTGATGATGATCGCTTGACGATCGAAACTGGTCATCCTAGTGTTTTATTAATCTCATGTAATTTATTTCAGGATTAGGGCATAACCCATCTCTTTTGGGTGCATTCGTGTTGACCGACTGAAAAGCACTAAACTCTTGTTTACTAAGGGAACACTGAAAATATGGCTTCAAACACCACAATATTATTATTATTAATATTATTATTATTAATATTATTATAGGGAACGACGTGTCAGTTAAATTAAAATTTTTGTTTTTTACAAAACCCAATATGGCCTTGTACTTTCCCGGTAAACAACCAATATGGTATTGTACCGGTTGTCAATACATAGTCATTAATCAAGAAAGCAATCATCGTCCTAGTCATATACAGGTAATGAATTTTTTGTCTACGAGTTTTCAGTAGTGGTAAAATGGAATAGCATTTTATGCTAGGCTTACCTGAGTTTTAAATAGTTCACTGCCTAGAAACAATGGTTGCACTTTACTGCGTCTCGGATTTTCAGCGACTGCTACGGCAGTAAGGCTTTTCTTTCCAAGTTTCTAAAAATAAATAAAATAAACAGGTATAAATACCTAAATTCAGGTTAGTACATGCATTTTATAAAGTAAAATATGAAACAAGTTAGTTTAAAAAAATAATCCCACCTTCACTTACAGTGGCTTATTGCTGTTTCCTTCTAGTGGGCTCAAAAGTAAACTGGTTTCTTGTATCTCAGACATGTAAGGTATACCGGTTATCTGCAAATAAATAAATTAAAAAATCAATAATTACCTAATCAATAACTACAAACTTAAGGTTCATTCGCATGACATTATTAAAATAATCATTCATAGGTACTTACCACAAAATAAAAGGATTTTTCTTCCACAGCTCTACTGTATACGTCCGTGTGCTAAAATGGCAAGTGCATGACTAACGCAATCGTTATCAGTTAGCCTAGCAACATAAAAAGTTGTATTTTCTCAGCGTTTTGACCTTGAATGGTTCTCCGTCTCTCTCGCACGTGTTCCCACGCCTCTTCACATTCCTCAAACTGAATAAGATTCGTGTACCTTATACTAGTTTCATGTTTTTAATAAGGAACCAAAATGGCTACCTCTTATACATCCGTAGTCCTACTGTCTCAGAACCAAAATGGCGGTCTCTGCTTAAACAGCACACCTGCTAGCCACCACGAGGCAAGTAAGCTAATATCACTCTTCCTGCTGACGTAGACATTCCTGCCTCGTCATCACCAGCAACAGCCCTCACGAGTCCTGTGGCTAGGTACAATATTCAGTCACCAGTGAGCCGGACTGTGTGCGTGTTAGCATTCAAAACATGTGTGTGTCTTATTATTATTATTATTATTATTATTATTATTATTATTATCAAACATTTTACTGTAATAATAATTACTAGCAAGCGGCCATCCTCAATACATGGTCATGTTAATCACATACATTCATCCTAAAACACATGACTTTACCCAGTTCAATATTTAGTTTATAACATTTCAGGCCAATGACCTTACCGTTTTGGCTCTTTGCGTACATGCACATGACTTGGTCGAGAAAATGTTATAGGTTTCCAGATTCTAAAACCATTTACTGTGCCAGACAGCAGTCTCGATTATCACCGTTTACTAGCATGTTAAAGATCCCCTTCAGGGGTAAAAAATTCCTAGCACACTTAACACATTTTCAAATATTCGCCTCTATCCGTCATAGGAAATGTCACAAAACCAACCGTCAATAGCTGCCCCCGCCATCCCACCAAAATCGCAATTCATTTCTTCCGGGCACGGTCACCGAGATCGCCAACGTCTAAGAATCACTTGGTCATATCCTACAACCGTCTGTTGTGTCAGAGAGCGATCTCGCTCATCACTGTTAACTAAAACGTTAAAGATCCCCTTCAGGGGTAAAAAAATCTTAGCATGCTTGTCACATTTCAAACTATTCGCCTTCATTCATTCGTCATAGGAAAAAATATCGAAAAGCAACCCCTCGTTTTGCCATACATCGCCCCCGTCGAAATAGCCATTTCCAGTATTCACCATGCTCAGTCATAGCCTCGTTGGAACATGTGTCAAGCGCTACCGGCTCTCTATCTACAAACACGCTTTTATTTTAAAAAAATAATTAAAATGCCTAGTTTTTTTCCTAGAGACTTGACATTTATTTTCATGGTAGAGGGGGTAGGGACCTTTCATTTATGTCAAACAATTTTTTTGTCAACATGTTAGTTTCCCTAATAGTAAAAATTAAAAATTTAAGGGTTTTCAAAAATCTCAAAATATAAAAATGTTTTATTATAAAAAATAAAGGTCATAGAGACCATTGGTTTGAACTATGGCACAACATTCTATCATGTTTGGTTTTCAAACTATCGCCTACTTTCAAAAACAAAATTTTTCAAAAAAAAATTGAAAAATATAACGATTGGTCCATAGGAAAGAGTCCAACGACACCTCATTTGTTAAAATCTGACCATCCATTCGCCAATGATCACCAATGTTCGCGAGAAAGTAGGCTATCATTTTGTTTGTCCTCCTACACCCTTGAAACTTGCTGCCCGCCTAGAGGGCATACCCACCTTTCATTAACGTCAAACAAACGTTTTTCCAAAATTCACCGTTTCCAAAATAGCGCCAATCCAAAAAACAAAAAAATCCATTTTCTTTCTCAATACAAACACACATGCTTCGCCAAGAGAACGTCATCCCAACGCCAAAAATACCTCGTTCGTTAAAATCCGACCACGCGTTCAAGAGATATCGGCCAAAGTTTATATGAAAGTAGGGGGCGACTCAGAACCCCCCCGTACCACACTACTGCACAGTTTTAGTCCTAGAGACTTGAAATTTACTTTGGGGATAGAGGGGTTCAGGGCCATTCATTTACGTCAAACAATTTTTTTTTGTAAACTCTTTAGTTTCCGAAATATAAAAATTTCAAAATTGAACTTTTTTCAAAAAATCTCAAAAAATAAAAAAGTTTTATTATAAAAAATAAAGGTCATAGAGACCATTTGTTTCAACTAGGGCACAACGTTCTATCATGTTTGGTTTTCAAACTATCACCTATTATCAAAAACAAAATTTTTCAAAAAAAAATTGAAAAATATAACAAATGGTCCATAGAAAAGAGCAAGTCAGCCCGAGTCCAACGATATGTCGCATGCCCATGGTTTCCTGAATTATATATCAAAGGTCAGCGTAGCCGAGCTGCTCGTGTCACTATTTAGAACGCTCACTACTCCCCTACTGCACAGTTTTAGTCCTAGAGGCTTGAAATTTATTTTGCCGGTAGAGGGGGTCAGGGCCATTCATTTATGTTAAACAAATATTTTGTAAACTCTTTAGTTTCCAAAATATAAGAATTTCAAAATTACACTTTTTTCAAAAAAACATATATAATTAAAACGTTTGTTTATAAAAAGATAGTTCGTTTAAGCTATTGCACAACGTTTTATCCTGTTTGGTTTTTTAACTATCGTCTATTTTCAAATACAAAAATTTTCAAATTAAAAAAATATATATAACGAGTGGTCCATAGCAAAGCCCCCGTCAGCTCGAGTCCAACGACACCTCATTCGTGAATCTCCGACCACGGGTTCGGGAGTTATCGGCTCGCATTAGGAGTAGTGGGGGGGGGGGGGGCAGAACTCTCACTACTCCCCTACTGACTTGACTGGGACGATTTTGGGCCATTTTGCAAGGTAGGCAGCGATATAGTATCTTCTTAATGACACGACGAGCACGCAGCAATCAGGTCATCCGAAGGTCTGAAAGAACAATTCGCACTCCCAAGTGATGGAGACGGATGTGTGTGTCTCTGATCATAAGTTGTGTAAGGTGATGGTCGCCATCGAGAATTATGGGATGCCTCTGCTGGTGAGTAATGTCGGCACTCTCCAGTCGCCCTCCAAGCCACAGAACACCGTCTTCTAGAAAGGGGTTGTAGCATCGTAGTTTGGATCGTACTGGGAGAGGGACGTTGGACTGTAGAGCTCCAAGTTCAGCAGGAAAGCAGTCTTTCTGCATGGCCTTTATCCAGTAGATACGCGACGCAGTAAGTTCTTGAGCAGTGATTTCCCCGTTTTCGTGGTCTTTGTGGCAAAGGATTTGCGTCAGATGAAGTACCCAAGCTGTAGCGCGTAGAAGGCGCGTGTAGGAACTGAACTGGGTGGAGTCTATGATGGATTCTGGCAAATCGACGTGGAGGACTGTCTACACAGTGTTCTTTGTTTCTGGGAGTGATGGAAGTGATGGTGCGTCCTGAGGCCAGTAAGAATCTTCCTTTGTTAACCAGGAAGGTCCGTGCCACCATATATCTAAGGACCGGATCTGATCAGGATGAAGTCCCTGAGAGAGGTGATCTGCAGGGTTGTCAGATCCGGGGCAGTGTCTCCACTGTGATGGTGTTGTGTTGGACTGGATCTCCGACACACGGTTGCAGACGAAGGTCTTCCATTTGTTTGGGTTACCTCGTATCCAACCCAATATCACAGTGGAGTCCGTCCATAAAGTAGCATGGGAAATGTCGAAATTGGTTGATTTTGCAAAATATATTAGAAGCCGTGCTCCCACTAAGGCTGCAAGGAGTTCGAGGCGTGGTAGTGGGACTTCCTTAACGGGAGTCAGTCTGGACTTGCTTTAGGCTAGGTGAGTGGAGATAGTGTCCTCATTAATTGCGCGAATGTACAAGGCTGCTCGGTAAACTCGCTCTGAAGCGTCGCTAAACACATGAACCTGAGTTGAAGTGTGGAGCCAGCGTGGTATGCGTATTGGCGAGAGCGAGGAGAGCGTCGATATCCAAGCATGCCAGTGTGCGGCAAGATCGTTAGGTAACAGTTCATTCCAATCAATTCCCCAGCACCAAGTATCTTGAAACAATCGTTTCCCCACAAAAGATACCGGAGAGAACAAGCCAAGTGGGTTGTAAAAGCTGCTGACGATCTTCAAAAGCTGTCTTTTTGTGGTTGGTCCTTCTGGTATTTTATCAAGGATCTCCTTCGTGTCCACCATAAAAGAATCACTTGAAGTGCACCATTTTATTCCTAGCACCTGAGTCTGCAGCGCAGTCTCTCGTCCTTCTGCCTTCCAGACGTCTCTCAGTACATCGGAATTTGTTGCCCATTTTGCAAGAGGAAAATTGATCATCTTCATCAAGGCAGTGAGTTCATAATACAAGGTGACTGCCAAGTTGTCATCTGCTGCTCCCACAACAATGTCGTCCATGAAGGTGTTGCTGTTGATTAGTGGTGCAGCGTTAGGAAAGGAGAGTGTGTGTTTGTCTGCATGTTCCCTGATGGTTGCTGAGAGGAGGAAAGGACTGCAGGTCAGGCCGAAAGGGAGCCTAGTGAAACGATAAGTTACTATGTCACTTGTCGTGTAGAAGTGTTCTCCGTCGTCTTGATTCACTTTGTACCAGATGAATCTGGTCAAGTCTCTGTCTTTCTTGTCCAGGGTTAGCTGGAGAAAGGCTTGTTGTATGTCGCTGATGATCCCCTGTCGATGAGGTCTGAAACGTAGGAGAATTGCCACAGCTTCTGGCAATAAATGTGGTTCCATCTCCAACATGTCATTAAGAGAGGGTGGCTTGGCCTGATGGGATGATGCGTCGAATACTATTCTCCACTTGGTTTTTCCATATCTTTCTTTCTTCACAGCTTTATGCGGAAGGTAGAACATGACGTCGGGTGAGTTTGCCGTGTTTACTTCTTCCACGTGCTGATTGTGAATGTAGCTGAACATCTGGCTACAGTACATCTGGTTGAAGTCGTCATTGCTTTGATGTCTTTTCGGAAGGTTGCCCAGACGCACCTCGGCATTGTGTAGATTATGGGGTAGTTCAAGAATGCCTTGCTTCTTTGGCAACGAGACTACGCGTCGGTTTTGTTCGATTCGGAAAGATGATTTGATGTCCTCAAGGATTCTGGAATCCTTCGGCGTATGTGGGCGTTCTTGATCAGCAGTTTTACCAATAGTCTTGAGGTCCCAAAATCTTCTGAAGTCTTCATCTGAGTGGAAAGAAGCCTACTCGAGGTTAATGAAATTGACTATGGCTGAGTTCACGTGCATACCGGATCGGTCCCCACCGAGTATCCAGCCGATGGTAGAAGGAACCAACACGAGTGACGTGGAGATACGTAAGGGAGGACTGTCTCTGATAATTTTCCAGTAGTGGTCACTACCGATAAGGAGTTCAACCGGTAGATCTTCATGGGAATCCGTCCTAGGATCAGCTAACTGTAACTTACGAGCATGTCCCAATGCCGTAATGTCTTGTGGAACCGACGGTTGTGGTGAAAGAACGTGAAGACTTTCGAAACCATAGTGAGAGACGCTTGTATTAGTCCAAAACCCTTTCATATTGAATCGTACAAGTCGTCTAGTGTTGGAGCTCGTAGGGTTTGACTCAAAGGCACAAACAGTCAGTTCATGTCGTCTAATTACTTCCAGCTGAAGATCGTCTACTAGTAACTTGGAAATGAAGGTCGACTGACTTCCTGCGTCGAGAACACAGCGAGTAAGTTTGCTTAAACCTGAGGGTCCTGTAATCCACACCTGAGCGGTCTGTAGGTAAGTAAACCCGGAGGTTGCTACGCTTATTTTCCCTACTGCCGTTTGAGATGATGGAGTAGAAAGATTTCTCTTTTCTCCATCACAAATAGATCTATGGTGTAACTTCTTACATGTAGCAGACTGCGTTTGACCTTTCTTGCTGCAGTTCGAAACAATGTGTCCTTGATTTAAACAAAGAAAGCAGCGCTTATTCGATTTTAGCTTCTGAATGCGATCATACACGGTTGTTATGGTTTTACAGTCTTGACCCCAATGACCTCGTCGATCACAAAACACGCAGAATGGAAGTATCGTCTTCTTCGCTTTTGATGACGATTTGCTTGATTTGGCGTGAATTTGGAGTGCAGCTGTGGTGGGGATAAGGGTTGCTGAAGCTATAGGATTTCCCCTGATTTTCTGTGTGGTAAGAGCACCGTCAATCTCTTCGTTTAGGAACCGCATCAATTTAGTAATGTGGCTTTCCGTGATATATTCTCTCTTGGCATAAATTATCCAACGGCGTACAATGTCCTCCGGGAACGCGCGCAGAATTTTCCGAGCTAGCATATGACCGTATTCGTCAACATTTTCTCCCAATGCCCTGAGGGCCTGTATCCGCCGGTTACTTTCAATGATTGACATGTTTAAGGCGTTAGGCGTGACGTGTGATATAGGTTGTAGAGTCTCCAGGTAATCCAGATGGGCTTGGATTATTCTGTTTTTGTCACCGTACCGTGATATGAGAATCTGTTTTGTCTCCTCATACGCGTCAGCGGTGATTGGAATTCCGTCGACCAAGTTCTTGGGCTCGTCTTCCAAGTATCTGCGAAGAAAAACGTGTTTATCGATACTGGAAATGGAAGAGTTGCCGTCAATAGATGATTGGAATTGTTCCCAGAAACGGGACCACTCTACGTCTCCTGAGAATGGTTCCAACTTGATCACAGGACATTTAACTGTGTGAATTAAGGTTGGAGGGGGCAGAGCGGCGTCTTTGTCAGACGCAATACTTACATTATCGACAGAAGGTATCTTTTTCTCCAATTGCGCGTGTCGCCTTGAGAATAGCTCTCTTGGCAAGATCGGTATATTCTTCACACTTGATGACATCAACGTCGTACTCAGTGTCAGGAATGACGTCATGGATTTGTTGATCGAGAGTGGTTAAACGGTATAATGCTTCTTGAATTCCAATCTGATTGTATTCGTAGTCAATCTCTGAGCTAGGTGTAGCATCATTTATTACCGTAGTGAATTTGGTAATAAGTGTTCTTACCGTCTTTCTGAGACGTTTCAGTTTCTGTAATTGTGAAGTCTGGTCCGGATTAGACATATTGGGTAGGGTATTGCTCGGTAACTAGAAGAGACTGTAGGTGTCACGCGCAGCTTGTCGAGAGCGCGTGACGTCATTGGGCTCAAGAAGCAGAGTTGCTGTGTGTTAAACGCAATGCGGGGAGTGGCCCTTGCTCAATTAATTTTTATTAAAGCAATAAAGAGGACCGGATAATGATATTACATTTAAGAAAAATCAGGCCCTAACAATTAAGAAATAGTTTTAGCCGACTTGGTCTAAATAAGAACGCATAATTCAAGTAAGATACACACGGTCAAATTGTGTTAAAAAGTGCCAAATGAAACCTACCTTGCAGGATGTAATTTTGCTCAACTTCTTTAACTTCTTTCGTGTAGCGTCAGCATCTGCACCCGTGGTGCGACTCGATCTCTTAAGAACTCTCTTCCTATTCAGTTCTTTCATTCTAATAAATGAACGCGTTCTCACAAAACATGCAACTGCAAACTCATCGACCTCACTATATTTAAATCTGACGATATCTATTAGTTTCTTCATCACTGCTGGACACTTCTTTAGATCATTTCCGTGAAACCTTTGAAATTCTTTTTCAAATTCACAAACGATATTGAACCACTCGGGAGATGGGTTCATTAGGCCTCCCCTAGACAAAGCCGAGATCCAGTCTGAATTCCTAACACTAATGCACTTTCCAGTTTTTCCACCGTAGTTAAAGGCAGAGACGATTCCCCTTTTTGCAACTCGGTATGCAATATACCCGGCGAACATTTTCAACAAGTCCTTGTCCTCATTATGGAAACTCTGTTCGAGATCTTCCTGGTAAGTAAACTGCTCTATTAATGAATCTACTATAGAGTTAAAATTGTCTTACTCTGGGTCAGAAATTTCCAAGTTAGTTTCAAGTGGAACTGCAGAGTCATTAGGAATAGCACAGTCTACTTGGCCGAGAACTTCTACAGTCAATGTTTCACACTCTTCCTTGGAACATTTTCCAGTTTTTATTATATCGTGTGCACTTCTGCTAAATAACAGGGATTTAATTCTCTGTGTTACTGTTGTGGGAAGAGGATGATCGATAAACCGCCCTAATCCTCTGAGAGCAGAGAAATATGATTCTAAAACATCTTGATTACATTTTGATGATAGCAAATATTTATATCCTTCAGATTTCAGGTTACGGAATAATCCCTGCAAACTGCGGATTGAAATCATGCAACCTCTTTGAAAAGGCAGCAAGCCAGATTTCCCAATAACTCTTACTGATAAGAACAACTTGAACATCTTATTCAGTTTGACATCCTGTTCCTCTAAATTTGTCCCGTAAGCACTTTTGAGTATGTTTGTTGGATGATGTGGGATTCTGTTATTCAAAACATCACGTCCATCATTAACAGTTTCGACAAATTCAACGACATGTTCATTTCCAGGGAAAATATATGATATAGCCTTAGCCACAGTGCCAGAGAGAAGTTCAGCAGCTTTCCTTACATTTTGTCGTTCACTACCAGTAACTAGCAAATGGTGTTCAGCTATTTTGTGAGTAAATTTTAAGTCCCCACTATTTTGGTATTGCATTAACTCAACGAAGATGTCTTTGGTAACTCTCTCACCGGACGTAAGCCTGAATCCATGGTCTAACAGATGGTTTCTTATTAACTTAAGGATATGAGGAACGTCACAAAATGCCCAAATTACACGGTCATCAGCACATGGGTTAGTTATAAAGGATTTCTCTGGACTTATTCCGAGGTCTATATATAATTTTCGGTTGGAACCACCCATATCACTAACAAAAGCTCTTAAGTGAAAAGTCGTTTCCTCAACAAGTCTAACTGTCTCATAAAATAAATCAGTACTGACCGCCTGGTCGAGTTGATAATAAATCGGCTGTTTCCATTTACCTGTTAAATTCTTATCATAATAAATTGTACATTTACATGTGGCCCTCTGAACACATCTTCGACACTGTGATAACAAATATCAGAATTAACTTTCATTTCGTCAAAGCTCATCACTACATCCTTTTGAAAGTTATCACTCATAATAATTGCTTGGCCCTTAAGTAGGTTAAAAGTGACATCCAGAAACCCAGGAGGAGTAGAAAATTGTGACAACCGTCGTGCTATTGTTGTTTCACTTGGGAGGGGGTATTTTAGAGTTTCCCTAACATATGATAAAGCTTTCTTGGAGATACACCGTATTGTAACAGCTTTTGCCACGTCTTCTGCAGACCAGTTTGTACACTTTCTTTTCAATAAATATTGCTTCTGACAAGTAGAAAATATTTCATCATAGTTTTTTTAATTTTTCTCAAATTTACTTATTTTTTCTTGGGATATCTTCAGATCCTCAGAAAGTAATTTAATCCTTTCTTTTAATTTTTCATTTTCGGCCAAAACACTACGTAGTTCACACATCAATGGCAAGTTGTCTTCAATTTGGCGAAACTCATCATTAATCTGACCTCCCTGAGGAAGCTCAACATGTTGACTTGATTCTTCAACCGAGTTCTTTATTAGGGACTGTAAATCTTTTCTACAATCACGCCTCTCGGCTCGCGTATTTCTCTCGCAATTTTCTGTTGAAGCAGGAATGGTGGGAATTTTTGGGAAGGAACTGACCCTGTTTTTAGCAATCTCTAAGGGGGAAGACCTAACAGTTCAGATTGTAAATCTCTTTCAAAATCACTAGGCAGAAAATGTTCCGAACAAATGCGAGCTGTATTCGAGTTAAACACATCTTTCCTTTTACAAAAATGTACCCATTGTTTGTGCAGAGACGGGCTTTTGGGAATCTGTAAAGTGACAACTTACATTTGTTTGCGTCCCGGGGATGATTTGTACAGCCTGCTACTGCACAGCTCGGCATTCTAGCACCTTTTAACACACTCACAGAAGCTAGTCCTAAACACAAGAACACACTTCACACACGCACGAGTTCACAGGTTGTAAAACATTCTGATAACATGAAAATAAACATTCACCTGACCTACAGACCGATAGTAATACACCGAACTTCACTACTCTTGACTGGTTACCGTGGGATACAGTACTTACGAGACCCAGCGTTAGGCCCAATGACGTCATCTACGCGGCAAACTACTGCGCATCTCGCTCGTGACACCTACCGTCTCTTCTAGATTCCGTGGGGTATTGTAATACTTTATAGTCAACAAGCGAAGACACAGTTCCAAATATTGTTCCTGGAGTGCATGCGTGAGTTCGTGATGACAATTTAAGGCTACTAGCGATCTCTCTAGGAAATTCAGTATTAGTATCAAATTGATAGATGTCACTGTCGTCTCGTTGAGTTGAAGGCCTGCGTCTGTAACTTAATCCAATACATATTATTGCTTTCCTTTGTCATGTACATTTCATAAATCATCCTGCGAATATCTGATATGACATCTAGCGGTAAAAATGAGAAACTTACCAAGTAGGGTACATTTGTCACGTGGTGACTGTTTGTATATGGTTTCTTGTATAGGTAAACATATCGTGGTAAATTGTTCGTGTCTTTATGCATAAGTAATAAGTTTTACTCGTTGATAGAGTGAAAAATGAGTAAAAGCAAAGTGTATTGCTCAGTTTACGGCTGTAAGTCGATGTATAAGAGGGCTGCGGATATACGTTTTCATCACTTTCCAAAAGATGCAAATAGCAATAGCCGAAATGTGATGATACCTAATAATACCTAATACCTAATAATAATACCTTTCCACCCCGGGAAGGATCTAACACTTGTCGAGGTAGACAGACAGAAGACCTGCGACGTAAAGCCAGCGAAAATTATTCAGTTTAAAAACAGCTGTTACGATGGGCGCGCTGGTAAGATTGAAGTTACTTGAATAATTAATTGTATAATTAATTATTGGCTGCTTGGTAGGGAGAAGGGATGAGTTTAACTTGTATTAAAACTCGTGGGGCGACAGGAATTGCTTGATTTGGATGGTTAAAAGGTGGGTTTGGTGTTGAATATTTGAATGGTAGCGGAATCACTCATTCTACAGTGCCCACGGGGAGGCAAATTAGGCCTATATGACTCGTAGTGGAATAGCTCGAATATCGAAAAACTTAGCGATTACGAGGTGTAGGCTTGGTGGATAGGCTGGCGGATCATCAGTTTGACATCAATTCACGATATAAGTCGGAGCTTGGAACAGTGGCGTCTGGTTTGCGTGGATGCTAGTCTCGGAATGATAAAAGTAGCACAGCTTCGGTGTGTTATTTATTTGTTTATGTACCGTATTTCTCTATTTGAATGTCCTCGGCGTTGACTCAGGATCGACATTTACATTATATTGCGCATAATAGTACTGAAATAATGTCCGAAGTGTAGCCCTGTGTAAATTTGAATCAGCTGATCTACATCAACCATAAAAACTGATGCTTGATAATATGCAAATGACACCAAAAAATCCAGTGGAACACACAAATTAGATCACGTGTATCGCACAGTTATACATATATACAATTAAAAATAACACTGTCATTACTTTAGAGACCACATTTACTGATTATAACCGAAAAATAAAAAGTGTTCCATATCAAACGCGTGTTATTGAGTATTTTAAACCCTACTTATCCAGACCGACCGCAGCGCCCCAAGTGTTAGTTTGAGTTGCCAATAGCTTCTGAATCTCGCAGACAGACGAAGGTTAGTACCCAGGGTTGCGTGCTTGTAGAATTTTACGCAGTGTCCCGTACCACTGCTTTAAATGTCCAACATCAATTTAGTGACAACGATATTGACAATATGAGATGTGGTTTGCCTTTATAAGCATGCAACGTGTGCTAGATATCACAAAGTAATATTAGTTAGTATAATTTTCAATAGCTCATCTGTATGATGGTGCCAGGTAATGACGTCATCAAGTGTAGCTGGTTGGTAGCTGATCCAATACTGTTGGTCGTTCTTCCTCGTGTGTGAAGCTAGTCCGTATTGTAGACTGCTGGCTTAAACTATTCCACCACTATGACGTAATTCTCACTAATACTTAAAATTGGAGTTTTCGGCACCAAGTGTGGGATATTATAACGTGAAGTTAGGAAGAACAACACCGTGATTTTCTCTATTTTATTCCATTAGCTACTACAACATACAACACTCTCTAGCGGCAAGTTACATAAATACATTGTCCTAGTTTCATTCCCCAACAGGGCACCTCAGTGTCATGTATTATATCGCCGCTATCTTGACGGAAACGTAATGGTGGCCACCCAAATGTAAAAAGCTTAAATCAAATTACGACCAACCTAATCATCTGATCTCTGCCAAATTTGTCAACAACATACCTTTATGTGAGAAGCATTCTTTAACCAAGCTACAAGGTCATCATTCCAGTAGTTTGCATATGGCGGCCATGTATGTGTGCAAATCGATTCCCCCTATCTATTCAAACACAGAGAAACAGAAGTGAACGAAACTTTGTACAGAGGTAGCACTAGCAAAGGGCACCTCAGTGCCATGTTTTATATTGCCGCCATCTTGACGGAAACGGAATGGCGGACACCCAAATGTTAAAAGCTTAAATGAAATTACAGTAGTGGTTTTTGGGGGGTTCAAGGCCCGCCTCCACCTCCCCACCTCACAAAATGGCGGCGGCGCGATATCTCTCGAACGCATGGTCAGATTTTGACAAATGAGGTGTCATTGAACTCGGGCTGACACCCCGTTTCCAATGGACAACAAATTTCAACCCCTAAATAAAACCTACCCCTACTAGGGGGTGAAATTGTATTTTTTTTAGAGAATCTCTATTTCCAATTGCAACATGTGAGAGTTTGAATGCTAATATGGAATAAAACGTTGTTCTACACAAGAGACATGTATACAGTGGAAAGCCACTATGAATTAGCATGCCCATTCATGGCTTTTGTAAGAGGGTGGGGGACCGGATCCCTGTGGATGGGTTATTGTTGACGGGTCATTGTTGGCGGGGTCATGGTTGCCGGGTCCTTGTGGACGAGTCCTTGTGGACAAGTCCTTGTTGACAGGTCCTTGTGGACAAGTACTTGTTGACAGGTCCTTGTGGACAGGTCCTTGTTGACAGGTCCTTGTGGACGAGTCCTTGTGGATGAGTTCTTGTTGATGAGTCCCTTTGGACTTATCCCTTTAGACCGGTCCCTTTGGACTGGTCCCTATGGACTGGCCCATGGTCTCTAATGCTATGATGAAATTAAACGTTGTTCCACATGAAACGCATGTGAAGAGCCGATTGCTACTATGAATTAACATGTTTGTTTTTTTGTTTTTTACGCATGCGCACTTGGGTTTTTTGTAAGCGGGCGGGGTTTTTGAATAGTGATTTATAGATGAGTTATTTTTAAAAAAATTGCCAAAAGATCCAAAACTAATAGGTCATTAGCTTTTTAATATCTCATGAGTCAATAAGGCTAGGGACCTGTATGAGAGTTCGTTGGACTTGAGGTGACATTCTGTTTTTGAATATATTATTTATTTATGTCAAAAGGGCCTAACTGCACTTTTGTTAATATCTTGCTAACTAATAATCAGAGAGGGTCAAGTGAGGTGTCATAGGACTCAGGATGGTCAACCCTTTTCCATGAGCAACGAATTTACCCAAAAGATCTAAAACAGCAAGGTCATTGGCCTATGATTTTATAAAATAATAATCAGAGAGGCTCAAGTGAGGTGTCATGGGACTCAGGATGGTCAACCCTTTTCCATGGCCAACGAATTTACCCAAAAGAATCAAAACAGCAAGGTCATTGACCTAATATTTTATAAACTAATAATCGAATACGAACATGTGTGATGTTTACCATGTGTGATGAAACATAGCTAGTTAGAGAAAGAATTAGTGTAGGCTACATGTATGGTGACTGACAAGTCTTTTACCATTGAAACTTGTTTTTCAGATCAAACTGCAGTATAGAGAGAGTATAGGTTGCAGGTATGGGTTAATAAATGACGAACGGTGTACACAAACTCTGATTTATCGATCCAAGAATTAATAGTAGACTATCTTTATTTGATTGGTTAAAGAGGATAGCTAAAACACAAAAAGAATGCTCAGTGGTTACCGGGACAAGATGGTCGCTACACACAACAAGCTTTAAATACTTGAGGCTAATAATCTATACACACACACACTCGCTTGTTCTAAACTAAACTGTGTTGCTGTCAGTGCTCAGACAGTAGGCTGATGACAAAATGCATTGCTAACAGAAATATAATCATTTCCGGTTGTATAATGTTACCAGCTATCCATTTTGTGTTGTAGTGTTAAGCACTTTTAGCTCTTGTACTGGTGGTCTTAACTCGATTTCCAGGTCTGAGGCCTAGAACGAGTCAAACTAAGAAACAAGGGCATGGTGGTGTAGTGGTTAAGCTGTTAGCCTTTTCACCAGGGTTCGATTTCAGGTTAATATGCATGTCATAAACATATTAAACAAATCAAAACAGAGATTACGTTTAAAACTGATTACATTTGTGTATTTTCAAATTATTACTTGGATTACAAATACAAAGGTGAACTGGGTTTGATATACAGTTAATGCTGTCTATCACACACTAGGCTGTAAGAAAGACAAATAGCAAAAGGCGTAGGTAGAGCAGTGGTAACATTGCTATATGTAGAGAACTACCTAGCGGTTTTTTGAACTGGCAAAGCTATATCGCATAAACAGTGCAGGATACAATCCATCAATCAAATTTGTATCTTGGGGAACAGAGAAAATGCACTTTTACCTTGATGGATAGCAAATGAGTGCAGATGAATGACCTATGCATTAGCCTACCATAGGGTTATAACCACGAGGTGGAGGTGTGACTTCTATATTTTATTGTTTAGAGACATGGCTTTTTTGTAACCAGTAGATTTAGTATTTTGTAAATATTCATTTTTGTAATTGTAAATAGTGGATTTTTTGTAATAGTAAATGTTAAATGTATAACTAAAAGTTATTTGGGATAAGTGTGCATGTCAAGGATAAATAGCGTGGTTGTATTTGTTTTCAAAGACAGGTATGGTTGTGTGAATGTATGACCATAGATAGAATGATAGAGAGAGATAGAGAAAGCTTGTGTGTGTGTGTGTGGGTAGCATTGATTTTTCAACCAAAGCAGACACGGAAAGGTAGGATGGTGGGGTACTTAATTTATATAGCAAATGGTAAATAGTATACTGTATTTTTTTAACACTTGTGTTTTTTTAATGCAGCAGTAGATAGGTGTTATTTAGTAAAACAGTCTCACCCACAGTAGTAGTAGTAGTAGTAGTAGTAGTAGGCCTATATGTTTTTGGAAACAAACAGAAAGGGAATGCACTATTGTCATGGCCAAGCACTTCCATTAAGGTGATTTCAAGAAAATTTAAATCAGCAAATGTGTGTTTTACAAAACTAAACTTTCAGCATGGACTAAATCATAAACGTGTCGTCTGTGATCTGGAAAAAATAGGAAATCCATGTTTCCATATCAACACAATTTAAAAACTTAAAACTGACATTTAAACAATGTAAATGGGAAATTGACAAATGTGTAAACAACAAAATGGAAAACTCTTGTTTCCATATCATGAAATCCAAAAACTTTAAACTGACATTTTCAAATCGTGTACATGGAAAATTGACAAATGGCAATGTTCGAAATGTGAAAATGAAAAAAAAAATTGAACATATGGCTATCATTATTTTAAAAAATAAAAAACCGTCGTGTTCTATCGTTAAAGTGTGAATCAAACCACATCTACTTATTGGGATCACCCGAGACTGAGTAGAACTGTTTTAGTCCTAATATACTTTTAAAATTTTACGTTAAAGCTAAAATTGAACTCAAGAGCTTTAGAGTGCCAGCTAACTATTATAACCGTTACGTCACAAAGACAGCTTTACACTACTCTTAATGAACAATAATAAGAAAAAGAATAATAAATGTTGAATTTTTTTAAAGGATTAACATGGTGACACTGTTTCTGTTGCACAGTCTGCTAGCTACTAGCCAGCAGCTGGGGTCTTAGAAAACGATACAGTTGACATTTTGTAATGAGATGTGACATGTTTCAAAGTACAGTATTATGGGTTTCTGTTGTGTAAAAACTAATCCTGTACAAGGAAGCAAGGGTTCGAACCCCTTACCTAACATTACTATTGCCTGAACATGGCTTGACGACACTGTATTATTATGATACTAGGTACACAAACCATAGATAGAGTGTATTGTTTAAGATCACTTTCTTTCTGAACATACGTGGAGACTGTTGATGGTTAACAATGGCATTAATATAGTAGGACGTGGGTATAGCAATTAAGAAAAAACAGACAATACCCTTACAATATTTTTATTTATTAATATAAGTATTTGTACAATAGTTACATTCAAAATACATTTCTTTTTTCTCTATTACTCTTTAGTCCTTTTTGATTCTCTTGCATATGAAGGGTAGATAACCTTGTAGTTCAGCCCCTTAAAACAACAACAACACAACCTTTTGCATAGTCTGTGATGTTGACGACTCTTGAGATGTGGAAGATGGATTAAACATAACTTTTACAGCAGGGGTTAAATGTTGCTCAATAAACACTGCACTATTTTGAGTAGCGACATTTTTTTCTTGTACTAGCTTTTTAGCATTGTCATGATTATTTGTTGACACCAACAGTGTTTCATCTGGTACACCACATTGATGATTACTCACACTTAAAACCTTACCATTTCTACTTTTTAGATTGCCTCGACATCTTTTTGACCTCTCTTTTGAGCATCGCCAAAATATTATTCCTTTTACATTTTGACGATTATAGTTATAAGAGTAGCCTTTATAGAGTACACGTTGTTTACCTTTGTTAGTTGTAGTAAGTTCCATAGTAGCAACTAACCTGTTAGTATGATTTGCTCACTACAAAGGTAATAACTGTTCTGATAATAACATCATTTAGCGTTGGCTTTTATATTTAATATGTACAGTTTGAAGTGATAGCAAAAGTGAGAGCAAAATGGTAGCAGAGTGGTAGAAAATATAACATGTATTGTTAAGAAATAGTTTAAGCGGTTATGTGGATCTATTACATAATAATTTTAGCACGACGAAGCTCATTTTCTATATCCAATAGTTCTTCCTCATATTCAGTATAACCAGCCTGTTTATAGACATGCAGTTGCTGAAGCCGCCGGATTAGCTTACTTGGATTGTTCCAGTAGACAAATTTAACAAATGATTTTTAGGTGTAAACAAAGCATTACCATTATCATTATTATCTTCATCATCAACATCATCATCAACATCATCATCATCATAACCATTATCATTATCATCATCATCATTATCATCATCATGATCATTATAATCCTCATCACTATTACTATATAGTCCTTTTTGATCCTTTTACAATACCACATTTTGCACAGTCTGTGTTGCCTTTGATAATGTTGGGAGTTTTTCAGACATTGACAACTGTCCTAACACGACTTTCTGAGGAGATGATACATGCTTCTTAACAAACAATGCACTATATTGAGCTGCAATATCTTTTTCTGGGACAAGTGTTTTAGCATTTTGAAGAGTTTTTTAAACAGCAACGATGTTTTATCTGGTACACTACATTGATAATCACTCACACTTAAGACATCACTATTAGCCTACTTTCGATTTTTGCGAAAAATTAAAGTAGACTTATGAGATCACTACAGGGCCAAAAATTGTGTGTCTGTCTGTGTGTGTGTATGAGTGTGTGTGATTCTGTGTGTACTCTGAATGTCTGTCCCCCCTATCAATTCGAACACGGTGAAACCGAATTGAACGAAATTTGGTACAGAGGTAGCACTGGCAAAGGGCACCTCAGTGTCATGTTTTATATTGCCGCCATCTTTACCAAAACTTAATGGCGGCCACTCAAATGGTCAAAACGTAATAATGCATCACGACCAAACTAATAATCGGATCTTTACCAAATTTGGTAACAACGTTCCTTCATATGAGACGCGTCTTGTGCCCAAACTACGAGGTCATCAACCGTACCATTTCAGGATGGCGGCCGTGTGAATTATGCAAACTTTATAATCCATAACATGGGACCCACCAGTTCCGACTATCGAACCAAGACTCGTTTAATCTGTTCGAAAAGACGTGGCCCGTTTGAAATTAAAAGTTTATATTTTAATATTATATTCTAGAAGTGATTTTAAAAAGCTGAGTCGTCTCGGTTATTTGACAAGATGGCAGCTGATCTCTCGTTCTGACCTATATTTTATTAATTTCAGTATGTTGTATGCAATATAGCCTAGTGGTAACAAATATATGAACTTTCTATGAAACGAACTCGGTTTAAAATATACTCCAGTGAAGAAAACGTTTAGTCCAAGTCATGATTTGCTATAACGTGCTATATATATTGGTTCCTAATGATCTATTAGAGTGTGCACGATTGGCTGAGTGGTCAGGGCGTTGGTCTTTCGTCAGGCTGGCCGTGGTTCAAATCCTATCAGAGTTGGACTTTTTTGCTTGATTTTTTTATATTTATTATTTCTTGAGTACTGAGACGTTATAAAATAAAGCATTATATGGTGCATTTTGAAATGGAAAATATATATTTAATTAAAACAACATTCACCACCGGAGTGACATCTAAGAGTAATTACTTGAACTATGTTATTGGTAACCACAGCCTTCTAGATGCGAGCTATGCTCTCTACCGGCCAGTTTGTGAACCCATGTCTACAGTATAATTGAGAAGGTTATTACTTTTGCCGATAGAGGGTACACATCCCCAAGATAAGGCGCGATTATCACGGCCAAAGAGAATGACTGGCTCTGGTGAGTTTTCGTGACGTCAGCAATGTAGTTCTGTTGCTCCACTGCCTGGTCTTCGTTTTACTGCCGGTGTGGTAACTAGTCATCTTGTCTACATCATTGAACCTGTATAAACGTTGGTATTCATTTATCACTTGTCTTCATAGAAGGTATTGATACAAGTCGTTAGTCGATGGGTAGTGTATTCCGCAGATCTCTTCTATAAACGAATTAATTTATGTTCCGCCCCTTGAAACAACAATAAGTTAATGATATCAATACTGTGCTGCAAGATTCTTTGATCTAATTATACTCATGTGCACATAATTTAACTCACAACGAAGGTCACAGAATCTACAACTCGACTTACTGTAGCCTGCTCGTTGCAGCTATTAAGGACACAACGTACCCTTGAATCCTAGTTCGCGTGGATTTTTGTAAGGATTAACTTCAATAGGCGTAGTTTTGCAAACATATACAGTATAATTTATCGTGTTTGAAAACACACGGATCATCTAAACTGCGTCCATTTTATGAAGATTGATATAAAATATTGCATTTCTGCTGCTTATGAATTGCTCTCGACTTAAACGTACAAGCACCATCAAGCAGTACCGGTACATTGCCTACGTCACAGAAGGGTTTGGTTTACGCGCCATGGCCTGTCTTTCTCGTTAGCCGTGCGCGATTACAAATTAGCTGTGTAATAGGTAAGTTATATTAAATATGTTTCTCCCAGTGATACGTTTAGAGCAACGAAGTTTAAATTATTGTAAGTAGTCGGTGTTAATAAACTGAATAGCTACGTTGTTTGGAGTGTTTGCTAATGAAATTGCAAAATGCTGGGGTAAATTATTTGAACGCCACTCCTCAAATCCAGTGTGCCAATTTGCACTTCGAATTGGAAGAAATTAGGAGGCGATAAAGACAAAGAGTTACAACTATACCCATACATTTAGTAGAAAGTAGGCTATATGTTCTTTCCTGAACATCTTGTTTTTACTTTTCAGCTCACCTCGACACTGTTTTGAACAATGTTTTGAACAACGCCAAATAACAGTTCCATTTTTATTGGTTCGTTTTACAATATATGTATATCCTTTATAGAATGCGTATGGCATACCGTTGCTATTTGTTGATACTTCCATGTCAATTGTCAAGCATGAACTAATCTCTAGCAAAGTTCACTCGATAATATAAATAATAGTTTAAAGTAAGGGGAAAAGTGGGTGCAAGAGTGGGTGCAAGAGTGGGTGCGAGGGTGGGTGCAAGAGAGGGTGCAAAAGTGGGTGCTAAAGTGGGTGCAAGAGTTGGTGCAAAAGTGGGTGCAAGAGTGGGTGCAAAATTGGGTGCAAAAGTGAGTGAAAAAGTGGGTGTAAAAGGGAGTGCAAAAGAGGGTGCAAAAGTGAATGCAAAAGTGGATGCAAAAGTGAGTGCAAAATTGAGTGCAAAAGTGAGTGCAAAAGTGGGTGCAAAAGAGGGTGCAAAAGTGAGTGCAAAAGTGGGTGCAATAGTGGGTGCAAACGTCAGTGTAAAAGGGAGTGTAAAAGTGAGTGCAAAAGTGGGTGCAAAAGTGAATGCAAAATTGGATGTAAATGTGGGTGCAAAAGTGGGTGCCGCTTATACTAGGCATGAATTTTACTAGAATGTGATTTGAGTAAATGTAATTTCTAAACCCCAGTAGTGAATAGTCAGTTGGTTTTGATCTATGCAAGCGTAAACATGTCACATACACTGGTGATGGATACTCAAGGCTTTAAGGTCAATGAAAACAAGTACAGTATATAAATAGGTGGCTATCATTGATTGCACAACACGCGGGTTACCATATCTTTTTTTCGGACTAGCGTTTTAACATTTGAAGAGTTTTTTTAAACAGCAACGATGTCTTATTAGTCACACTACATTGATGATCACTCACACTTAAGACCTCACTATTTTTACTTTTTAACTCACTTTGACACTGTTTTGAACGATGTTTTGAACAACATCAAATAGCAGTTCCATTTTATTGGTTCGTTTTACAATATATGTATAACCTTTATAGTATGCATATGGCTTACCATAACTATTCGTTGATACTTCCATATCAATTTTCAGCATGAAATAATCTGCAATAAATTTCGCTCGATAATAGAAATAATAGTTTGCTTGGTTGGTTGGTTGGTTCTTAAGTTTAGGGGCTGCGACAACGCCGTCATGTAGCCCCGTGTACTTTGGGTGTGTGTAGAATCTGTCTGATAACCGGTGTTAATTGTGATGACTGTATTAGTGTGTGTATCTGTTTTTTAATTTTAAGTACTGCAACTTAGAATTTTTCAAATAGTTCCTACTTTTGCCGTCAAGCACCACCGTCAACGACTACTAGGTCAAGTTCAGAACTTAACTACTAGAGGCCACCGCAGTCGGCTCTTGGCAACGAACGTAGAAACCTAAGAGCGTTGTTTACATACTTAACCTATTCAATTTAGCTTCACACAGGTGCAATTAGTGGAATGTTCTTTAACACTCCATAAATCTATGACATGGGACCGCCGGCTTTACTTCCCCTCCGAAGGAAGGCATACTGAGGGATTTTTAACGCTCTTAAAAATCCGACGGTTTCGGCCGGGTTTGAACCCGCTATCTTGGGCATAGAAGCTCAGCATGCTACCGACTACGCCACCGAAGCCGTCAAAAATAATAGTTTCAAGTGGGTGCGAAGGTGGGTGCAAAAGTGGGTGCAAAAGTGAGTGTAAAAGTGAATGTAAAAGTGGGTGCAAAAGTGGGTGCAGTTTATAGTAGGCACCATTTTTACTAGAATGTGATTTGAGTAAATGTAATTTCTAAACCCAAGTAATGAGTAGTCAGTTGGTTTTGATTTATGCAAGCGTAAACATGTCTCATACACTGATGATGGATAATCAAGGCTTCTTGGTCAACAAAAACAAGTATATAGTTAAAGGGGTAGCTATTATTGATTGCACAACACTGAATCTATTTTTGAAATTTTGACAAAGGGTCTAAGTGCACTTTTGTTAATATCTCGCGAACCAATAAGACTAGGGCATTGTATGAGGTATTGTTGGACTTTTTGCCGAAGACTGCTGGGTAAACACCTATGTTCCCACGACCTTTTTAAAGATGGCGGCTGACCCACGAGGGGTGATTAAAAAGTATTCCAAGCGGCACTTGTCGATAAGCAAACCAAAAATCAAAGGGGGGTATGACACAGCTTGAGGCGATAACCCCTTTTGATTGATTCCTGTTGATTTGCCCCTTTGGACTGGTCCCCGTTGACTAGTCCCTCTGGACGGGTCCTTTTTGAAGGGAGTCATTTATGACGGGCCCCTGCTGACGGGTCACTGTGGACGGATCCCTGTGGACGGGTCCCTGTTGACAGGTCCTTTTGACTAATCCCTTTGGACCGGTCCCTTTGGACTGATCCCTATGGGTTGGCCCATGCATTTATCCAAATTATGTCAAAGGGACGGGTCCAAAGCGATTAGTCAAAAGGACATGTCAACAGGGACCCGTCCACAGGGATCCGTCCACAGTGACCCGTCAGCAGGGGCCCGTCATAAATGACTCCCTTCAAAAAGGACCCGTCCAGAGGGACCAGTCAACGGAGACCAGTCCAAAGGGGCAAATCAACAGGAATCAATCAAAAGGGGTTATCGCCTCAAGCTCTGTCATACCCCCCTTTGATTATTGGTTTGCTTATCGACAAGCGCCGCTTGGAATACATTTTAATCACCCCTCGTGGGTCAGCCGCCATCTTTTAAAGGTCGTGGGAACATAGGTCTTCGGCAAAAAGTCCAACAATACCTCATACAATGCCCTAGTCTTATTGGTTCGCGAGATATTAACAAAAGTGCACTTAGACCCTTTTTCAAAATTTCAAAAATAGATTCAGTGTTGTGCAATCAATAATAGCTAACTCTTTAACTATATACTTGTTTTTGTTGACCAAGAAGCCTTGAGTATCCATAATCAGTGTATGAGACATGTTTACGCTTGCAGAAATCAAAACCAACTGACTACTCATTACTTGGGTTTAGAAATTACATTTACTCAAATCACATTCTAGTAAAAATGGTGCCTACTAAAAATTGCACCCACTTTTGCACCCTCTTTTACATTCACTTTTGCACTCACTTTTGCACCCACTTTTGCACCCACTTTTACACTCACTTTTTCACCCACTTTTGCACCCACCTTCGCACCCACTTTAAACTATTTTTTCTATTATCGAGCGAAATTTATTGGAGATTATTTCATGCTTGAAAATTGATATGGAAGTAGCAACGAATAGTTATGGTAAGCCATATGCATACTATAAAGGTTATACGTATATTGTAATTGCACTGTTATTTGACGTTGTTCAAAACATCGTTCAAAACAGTGTCAAAGTGAGTTAAAAAGTAAAAATAGTGAGGTCTTAAGTGTGAGTGATCATCAATGTAGTGTGACTGATAAGACATCGTTGCTGTTTAAAAAAACTCTTCAAACGTTAAAACGCTAGTCCGAAAAAAGATATGGTAACCCGCGTGTTGTGCAATCAATGATAGCCACCTATTTAAATATATACTGTACTTGTTTTCATTGACCTTAAAGCCTTGAGTATCCATCACCAGTGTATGTGACATGTTTACGCTTGCATAGATCAAAACCAACTGACTATTCACTACTGGGGTTTAGAAATTACATTTACTCAAATCACATTCTAGTAAAATTCATGCCTACTATAAGCGGCACCCAAATTTACATCCAATTTTGCACCCACTTTTGCACCCACTTTTATACTCACTTTTACACTCCCATTTACACTGACGTTTGCACCCACGTTTGCACCCACTTTTGCACTCACTTTTGCACTCACTTTTGCACTCACTTTTGCACCCACTTTTGCACTCCCTTTTACACCCACTTTTGCACCCACATTTGCATTCACTTTTGCACCCACTTTTGCACCCACTTTTGCACCCACTCTTGCACCCACTTTTGCACCCACTCTTGCACCCACTTTTGCACCCACTTTTGCACCCACTCTTGCACCCTCTCTTGCACCTACTTTTCCTCTCACTTTAAACTATTATTTATATTATCGAGTGAACTTTGCTGGAGATTAGTTCATGCTTGACAATTGACATGGAAGTATCAACAAATAGCAATGGAATGCCATACGCATTCTATAAAGGATATACATATATTGTAAAACGAACTAATAAAAATGGAACTGTTATTTGGCGTTGTTCAAAACATCGTTCAAAACAGTGTCGAGGTGAGCTGAAAAGTAACAAGTAGTTCCGTGAAGAACTATACAGCCTATTTTCATATATCCTACTTATGTTAAATGCCACTATCAACGTACAAAATTTCAGTTTGATTGCTGTAATAAATTCGTAGATATTGAGATCCGTCTAAATATTTCGGATGGTCGCCATGTTGGATTTTATATACGTTGGTCCTAAAGTTATGTACTGTTACATGAAGATTATTGTGTAGGTGTAGCATTCAAACTTCAATTGCATGATTAGGAAACAAGAAGTAAAAACAAGATTCTAAAATTTCGCACAGCTGCCATCTTGTGGTTATGGAAACAATTGAAATAAATTAGATGCCAGTGGATTAACATTCGTATCAGGATTTACTGTACCAAGTTTCACTGCACTCGGATGGTTAAATTGGGAGAAACGTTCATGTGAATATTTATAATTTGCGTCGCCGCCATGTTGGATTTGTGATCACCAGGTTATTTAAAGTCCTATAGGCGAACATAAGTTCATAGCACCTATGAACTTAAAAAAATCAGTTTGATTGCTGTAATAGATTCGTAGATATTCAGAGCCGTCTAAATATTTCGGATGGTCGCCATGTTGAATTGTTAAATGTATAGGCATAGAGTCATGAACCATTAAAGAAAAATTATTGCGTAGGTTTATTATTCAAACTTTCACTTCGATCGCATGAATACGACACAAGAAATAAAAACTTAATTTTCGAAATTCGCACAGTCGCCATCTTGAGGTTATGTAAACAATTGAACTAAATTAGATACCAGTGCATTACAATGTGTATAAACATTTCCTGTACCAGATTTCATTGCGTTTGGTACATTAAATCGCGAGAAAGGTCAATTTAAAATTTTCAAATTCGCTTGGCCGCCATGTTCGTTTTGTAGTTAACTGGTTTTTGAAAGTCTTATAGATGAACATCCAATAGTGCCCTTTATCTCCGTACGAAATTTCACGGTGATGCCGCTAATAGTTTCAGAGATATAGAATGCCGGTGAAATATTTCGCACATCCGCCATCTTGTGGTTATGTAAACAATTGAACGAAGTTAGATGTCGGTGCATACAATGTGTATAGACATATACTGTAACACGTTTTATAGCGTTTGGTTGGTTAAATCGCGAGAAACGTCTATTTAAAAGTCGCAAATTCACGTGACCGCCATGTTGGTTTTGTAGTTACCAGTTTTTCAAACGATACATAGATGAACTTCTAGTAGTTCCCTTTATCACCGTAATAAATTACAGGGTGATATCCGGAATTGTTTCGGAGATATTGAATGGTGGTGAAATACTTCGCACAGCCGCCATGTTGGATTGGTGAGAAGTAACAAAATTTGAAGGGCAAGGTCGAGGTCGCCCGGAATAGGGCTATAAACTTACCGAGTTTCATTTAAATCGCTCCAGCCGTTTAGATTTTATTAGGGACACACACACACACACCTCACACACACACACACACACGCACACACACACGGACAAAAGGTGATCTCATAAGCCTATTTTTTTTTTCAAAATTGAAAATAAGCTAAAAATAGTGATGTCTTAAGTGTGAGTGATCATCAATGTAGTGTACCAGATAAAACATCGTTGCTGTTTAAAAAACTCTTCAAAATGCTAAAACGCTTGTCCCAGAAAAAGATATTGCAGCTCAAGATAGTGCATTGTTTGTTAAGAAGCATGTATCATCTCCTCAGAAAGTCGTGTTAGGACAGTTGTCAATGTCTGAAAAACTCCCAACATTATCAAAGGCAACAAAGACTGTGCAAAATGTGGTATTGTAAAAGGATCAAAAAGGACTATATAGTAATAGTGATGAGGATTATAATGATCATGATGATGATAATGATGATGATGATAATGATAATGGTTATGATGATGATGATGTTGATGATGAAGATAATAATGATAATGGTAATGCTTTGTTTACACCTAAAAATCAATTGTTAAATTTGTCTACTGGAACAATCCAAGTAAGCTAATCCGGCGGCTTCAGCAACTGCATGTCTATAAACAGGCTGGTTATACTGAATATGAGGAAGAACTATTGGATATTGAAAATGAGCTTCGTCGTGCTAAAATTATTATGTAATGGATCCACATAACCGCTTAAACTATATCTTAACAATACATGTTATATTTTCTACCACTCTGCTACCATTTTGCTCTCACTTTTGCTATTACTTCAAACTGTACATATTAAATATAAAAGCCAACGCCAAATGATGTTATTATCAGAACAGTTATAACCTTTGTAGTGAGCAAATCATACTAACAGGTTAGTTGCTACTATGGAACTTACTACAACTAACAAAGGTAAACAACGTGTACTCTATAAAGGCTACTCTTATAACTATAATCGTCAAAATGTAAAAGGAATAATATTTTGGCGATGCTCAAAAGAGAGGTCAAAAAGATGTCGAGGCAATCTAAAAAGTAGAAATGGTAAGTTTTTAAGTGTGAGTGATCATCAATGTGGTGTACCAGATGAAACACTGTTGGTGTCAACAAATAATCATGACAATGCTAAAAAGCTAGTACAAGAAAAAAATGTCGCTACTCAAAATAGTGCAGTGTTTATTGAGCAACATTTAACCCCTGCTGTAAAAGTTATGTTTAATCCATCTTCCACATCTCAAGAGTCGTCAACATCACAGACTATGCAAAAGGTTGTGTTGTTGTTGTTTTAAGGGGCTGAACTACAAGGTTATCTACCCTTCATATGCAAGAGAATCAAAAAGGACTAAATAGTAATAGAGAAAAAAGAAATGTATTTTGAATGTAACTATTGTACAAGTACTTATATTAAATAAATAAAAATATTGTATGGGTATTGTCTGTTTTTTCTTAATTGATATACCCACGTCCTACTATATTAATGCCATTGTTAACCATCAACAGTCTCCACCTATGTTCAGAAAGAAAGTGATCTTAAACAATACACTCTATCTATGGTTTGTGTACCGAGTAACATAATAATACAGTGTCGTCAAGCCATGTTCAGGCAATAGTAATGTTAGGTAAGGGGTTCGAACCCTTGCTTCCTTGTACAGGATTAGTTTTTACTCAACAGAAACCCATAATACTGTACTTTGAAACATGTCACATCTCATTACAAAATGTCAACTGTATCGTTTTCTAAGACCCCAGCTGCTGGCTAGTAGCTAGCAGACTGTGCAACAGAAACAGTGTCACCATGTTCATCCTTTAAAAAAATTCAACATTTATTATTCTTTTTCTTATTATTGTTCATTAAGAGTAGTGTAAAGTTGTCTTTGTGACGTAACGGTTATAATAGTTAGCTGGCACTCTAAAGCTCTTGAGTTCAATTTGAGCTTTAACATAAAATTGTAAAAGTATATTAGGACTAAAACAGGTCTACATAGTCTCGGGTGATCCAATTAATTAGATGTGGTTCGATTCACTCTTTAACGATAGAACACGACGGATTTTTATTTTCTTTAAATAATGATAGCCATTTGTTCATTTTTTATCATTTTCACATTTCACACATTGCCATTTGTCAATTTTCCATGTACACGATTTGAAAATGTCAGTTTAAAGCTTTTGGATTTCATGATATGGAAACAAGAATTTTCCATTTTGCTGTTTACACATTTGCAAATTCCCATTTACATTGTTTAAATGTCAGTTTTAAGGTTTTATATTGTGTTGATATGGAAACATGGATTTTCCATTTTTTTCCAGATTACAGACGACACGTTTATGATTTAGTCCATGCTGAAAGTTTAGTTTTGTAAAACACACATTTGCTGATTTAAATTTTCTTGAAATCACCTTAATGGAAGTGCTTGGCCATGGCAATAGTGCATTCTCTTTCTCTTTGTTTCCAAAAACATATAGGCCTACTACTACTACTACCACTACTACTACTACTGTAGGTAAGACTGTTTTACTAAATAACACCTATCTACTGCTGCATTAAAAAAAACACAAGTGTTAAAAAAATACAGTATACTATTTACCATTTGATATATACATTAATTATCCCACCATCCTACCTTGCCGTGTTTGCTTTGGTTGAAAAATCAATGCTACCCACACACACACACACACAAGCTTTCTCAATCTCTCTCTATCATTCTATCTATAGTCGTACATTCACACAACCATACCTGTCTTTGAAAACAAATACAACCAAGCTATTTATCCTTGACATGCACACTTATCCCAAATAACTTTTAGTTATACATTTAACATTTACTATTACAAAAAAAATGTTACCACTATTTACAATTACAAAAATGAATATTTACAAAATACTAAATCTACTGGTTACAAAAAGCCATGTCTCTAAACAATAAAATATAGAAGTCAAACCTCCACCTCGTGGTTATAACCCTATGGTAGCCTAATGCATAGGTCATTCATCTGCACTCATTTGCTATCCATCAAGATAAAAGTGCATTTTCTCTGTTCCACAAGATACAAATTTGATTGATGGATTGTATCCTGCACTGTTTATGCGATATAGCTTTGCCAGATCATAAAACCGCTAGGTAGTTCTCTATATATAGCAATTTTACCACTGCTCTACCTACGCCTTTTGCTATTTGTCTTTCTTACAGCCTAGTGTGTGATAGACAGCATTAACTGTATATCAAACCCAGTTCACCTTTGTATTTGTAATCCAAGTAATAATTTGAAAAGACACAAATGTAATCAGTTTTAAACGTAATCTCTGTTTTGTTTCGTTTAACATGTTTATGACATGCATATTAACCTGAAATCGAACCCTCTGGTGAAAGGCTAACAGCTTAACCACTGCACCACCATGCCCTTGTTTCTTAGTTTGACTCGTTCTAGGCCTCAGACCTGGAAATCGAGTTAAGACCACCAGTACAAGAGCTAAAAGTGCTTAACACTTCAACACAAAATGGATAGCTGGTAACATTATACAACCGGAAATGATTATATTTCTGTTAGCAATGCATTTTGTCATCAGCCTACTGTCTGAGCACTGACAGCAACACAGTTTAGTTTAGAACAAGCGAGTGTGTGTGTATAGATTATTAGCCTCAAGTATTTAAAGCTTGTTGTGTGTAGCGACCATCTTGTCCCGGTAACCACTGAGCATTTTTTTGTTTTTTAGCTATCCTCTTTAACCAATCAATTAAAGATAGTCTACTCTTAATTCTTGAATCGATAAATCAGAGTTTGTGTACACCGTTCGTCATTTATTAGCCCATACCTGCAACCTATACTCTCTCTATACTGCAGTTTGATCTGAAAAACAAGTTTCAATGGTAAAAGACTTGTCAGTCACCATACATGTAGCCTACACTAATTCTTTCTCTACCTAGCTATGTTTCATCACAAATGGTAAACATCACACATGTTCGTATGCGATTATTAGTTTATAAAATCTCTGGTCGATGACCTTGATGTATTGGGTATTTTGGGTAAATTCATTGGCCATGGGAAAGGGTTGACCATTCTAAGTCCTATGACACCTCACATGTTGATATTCGATTATTAGTTTATAAAATATTAGGTCAATGAACTTGCTGTTTTGAATCTTTTGGGTAAATTCGTTGGTCATGGAAAAGGGTTGACCACCCTGAGTCCCATGACACCTCACTTGAGCCTCTCTGATTATTAGTTTAAAAAATCATAGGTCAATGACATTGCTGATTTAGATCTTTTGGGTAAATTCGTTGCTCATGGAAAAGGGTTGACCATCCTGAGTCCTATGACACCTCACTTGACCCTCTCTGATTATTAGTTAGCAGGATATTAACAAAAGTGCAGTTAGGCCCTTTTGACATAAATAAATAATATATTCATAAACAGAATGTCATCTCAAGTCCAACGACCTCTAATACAGGTCCCTAGCCTTATTGACTCATGAGATATTAAAAAGCTAATGACCTATTAGTTTTGGATCTTTTGGTAATTTTTTAAAAAATAACTCATCTATAAATCATTATTCAAAAACCCCGCCCGCTTACAAAAAACCCAAGTGCGCATGCGTAAAAAACAAAAAAACAAACATGTTAATTCATAGTAGCAATCGGCTCTTCACATGCGTTTCATGTGGAACAACGTTTAATTTCATCATAGCATTAGAGACCATGGGACAGTCCATAGGGACCAGTCCAAAGGGACCGGTCTATAGGGATAAGTCCAAAGGGACTCATCAACAAGAACTCATCCACAAGGACTCGTCCACAAGGACCTGTCAACAAGGACCTGTCCACAAGGACCTGTCAACAAGGAATAGTCCACATGGACCTGTCAACAAGGACTCGTCCACAAGGACCCGGAAACAATGACCCCGCCAACAATGACCCGTCAACAATAACCCATCCACAGGGATCCGCTCCCCCACCCTCTTACAAAAGCCATGAATGGGCATGCTAATTCATAGTGGCTTTCCACCGTATACATGTCTCTTGTGTAGAACAACGTTTCATTCCATATTAGCATTCAAACTCTCACATGTTGCAATTGGAAAGGGAGATTCTCTAAAAAATTACAATTTCACCCCCTAGTAGGGGTAGGTTTTATTTTGGGGTTGAAATTTGTTATCCATTGGAAACGGGGTGTCAGCCCTAGTTCAATGACACCCCATTTGTCAAAATCCGACCATGCGTTCGAGAGATATCGCGCCGCCGCCATCTTGTGAGGTGGGGAGGTGGAGGCGGGCCTTGAACCCCCCAAAAACCAGTACTAATTACGACCAACCTAATCAATTGATCTCAACCAAATTTTGCAACAACGTGCCTTTTTTCGGGAAGCAGCTTTTGAATGAACTACAAGGTCATCTGGCCAATAGGTTTCAGATAGCGGCCATGTATGTGTGCGAATCGATTCGCCGTATCAATTCAAACACGGCGAAACCGAATTGAATGAAATATTTTACAGAGGTAGCACTAGCAAAGGGCTCCTTATATTCTTGTTTAATATCCGTATAGCACGTTGTATTTCAACAAGCTTCTACAACCAACATTCAAATGCACTCCTTGAAATGGTCAAAGTGTTATAACAAAACCTGTGCATTTATGAGAAAGTAGGCTATATGTTCTTTAGTGAACATCTTGTTTTTGTTTTACATTTATAAATTTTCATCGTGAATTCTTTCCTCAAGATGAAGTCCATACCATTCAAAAACTCATTCAAATCCATAGGCGTGTCATCAGCAAATCTCAGAGTTGAAATTATTTCTCTTTGAATCTTCATTCCCACTTTAAATTTTTCTCTAATTTCCTTCATATCTTGTTCAATGTAAGATTGAAAAGTATGGGTGATAAATTGCATCCTTAACAAGAAGGAAGTTGTAAGAGATCTGATTTTTTAATTTATTAAAAATCTTTTTGATACGTTGGTTGGTTGGTTCCTCAGTTTAGGGGCTGCGACAACGCGGTCATATAGCCCCGTGTACTTTGGGTGTGTGTAGAATCTGTCAGATAATCGATGTTAATTTCGATGGCTGCATTAGTGTTTGTTATTTTTAATTCAGGTAAAGACTGCAGACGATCAATTTCAAGGAATTCCTAATTTTGCAACCAAATGCTACCGTCAACGACACCTAGCCTCCATCTTGGCTACTAGATGCCTCCTCAACTGGCACCTGGCGACGAACGTTGGAACTTTATAGAGCTTTAATCAAATCTAACCTACATATTTAGCTTCACACAATTCTAGATAGTGGAAGGCTCTTTTACATGCCATAAATCTATGACATTGGCCCGCCGGCTTCACTTCCCCTCCGAAGGATGGTATACAAAGGGATGTTCAACGGCCTTAAAAATCCGACAACTTCGGCCGGGTTTGAAACTGCGATCTTGGACATATTGGAAATGTCTTTTGAACTCACACTTTTTATAAAATTGTATGTAATCTTGCAACTCCTATCGTATCATGCTCTGTCTGCTGACAAAGGTTATATCATAACAGAAACTGATAGAGCGTACTCTAATATCATATACAGTAGTATAGATCCCTCATGCGGCAATCACAAGAGACCGATCGTGACAAATGAGCATTCAAATGAAAGAGAATAGATATTAGCAGTGACGAATTGCACTCTAATTTAATAAATATCTATAATTTCTTTAAAAAAAATACTTAAAAAATGTACGAAGTGTGCGATTTGCAGATACTGTTGCTGTAGGAAAATACGCTCCATAATTGCTGTCCACTTCGGATTTTGGCCGCTGTGACTCCTGTCTCGTGTCATTTTAACATTCTGAGGTCTTTCCTTTATCTTTTTGCATGGATTTAAGAAACAGTGAATGAAAGGAATTAATAGGCCTAATCAAATCGTATAATTTCATAAATATTGAATAACCGGTGAGTGTTATGATGATCCAATTTTCAGTGATTGCCTTCTTGAGTTAGGGAACGTAGAACTTGGAATTCTAACTGAAATGTAAATAGTGCTCTATAATCATTTGGTTGAAATAAAAACATAACAACCTTTCTCCTTAAGTCTCTCATTATAAATCTATTGGGGAAAGTGTGGTTTATGAACATGCGAGATTTCTCGCACGGGTCCGCCAGTATTATATACTATTATTATCGTTGTTCTTGTTTGAGTCTTCAGTCTTTTGACTGGTTTGATGAAGCTCTCCATGCCTCCCTGTCCTGAGCTAATCGTTTCATTTCTACATAGCTACCACAACCTACATCCGAGGCAATCGTTTTAACATATTCTAACCTTGGTCTACCCCTACAGTTCTTGTCCTCGACCCTTCCTTCCGTAACTAAGCTTGTTACTCCTGGGTGTCTTAGTAAGTTATGTGTTTCCTACTAACCAATCTCTTCTCTTCATTAGCCGTCGCCAGAAACATCTCTCCTCTCCCACTAATCATAATACCTCTTCGTTTGTAACCCTATCTACCCATATGATCTTCATTATTTTCCTGTAACACCACATTTCAAACGCTTCAATTCTTCTATTTTCTGCTGCACCATTTGTCTAAGTTTCACTTCCATAGAGCGCCACGCACCAGTCAAAGACTTTTAAAAATGACTTCCTAATACCTAAATCTATATTCGATGTCAACAGATTCCTTTTGTGTAGAAATGCTTTCCTTGCCTGAGCCAAACTACTTTTTTTTATCCTCTTTGCTTCGTCCATCACTGGTTATTTTGCTTCCTAAGTAACAGAAGTATTCTACTTCCTGCCAATTTGATGTCCATAAAGGTTTCTGATTTATTTCGGCTGTATTCCAATATTTTTGTTTTACATTTATTAATATTCATCATGAATTCTTTCCTCAAGACGGAGTTCATACCATTCAGAAACTCATTCAAATCCTCAGGCGTGTCGGCCAAGATGACGACGTCATCAGCAAAACTTTGAGTTGAGATTATTTCTCCTTGAATCCTCACGCCCACTTTAAATTTTTCTCTAATTTCCTTCATTGCTTGTTCAATATAAAGATTGAAAAGTATGGGTGATAAATTGCAGCCTTAACATAAGAAAGTTGCAACAGATCTGATTTTTAAATGTATTAAAAATATTTTTGATAGGTTGGTTGGTTGGTTCCTCAGTTTAGGGGCTGCGACAACGCGTTCATGTAGCGCTGTGTACTCGGGAGTGTGCAGAATCTGTCTGATAACCGATATTAATTGTGATGACCGTATTAGTGTGTGTTATCTGTAAATCAGGTAAAGACTGCAGACGATCAATTTCAAGTTGTTCCTACTTTTGTTACCAAATGCTAACGTCAACGACAGCTAGCCACGGAGTTGGCTACTAGTTGCCACCACAACCGGCACCTGGTGAGGAACTTTGGATCTTACTAGAGCGTTAATCAAATCTAACCTAAAATTTTAGCTTGACACAATTGTAGTTAGTGGAAGATTAATACAGAAATAATCCTCGAGATATCCTTTACAGAAAAGGTGGAAACCGCATTAAGATCCATCCAGTGGTTCTCGAGTTTACCCGTAACAAACACAAATCGGGGACTTTGTTTTATACTAACTGTAAGTAGAGATTAGACCTTACTATAGGCTATACATAGACAAAATCCTGAAATTGAACATAATAAAATGTTTCAGCGTCAAGTTTGATTTAACAACGTAACTTAATACTTTATGAAGACCCCAGGAAAGAACGGGATCAGTACATTTCTTCGGAAATGAGTTTATGGTGCATTCTGGTGGCCATCTATCTTCACCACAGATCAGTTGAAATTAATTTCAAATAAAGCGGAATGTCACCAGGAAACACAGGTTTTTATTTTTAGTGGAAACGGAAAGAAGTAAGTGCATTAATTTTGGAAATAAAACTATAGTGCATTCTGGTGGCCAATTTTTTAACTACTGATCAGTTGAAATTAATTTCAAATAGAGCGGAATGTCACCTTGATACAGAGATGTTTATTTTTAGTGGAAACGGAAATAACGTCCCATATCTTCGCACTATTTTCATAATTTAACTTAAGTTGTCATTTGAATTACAAGTCCTTCCTTTATAAAAATAAATTTGGCAAAACAACTATATTGCTTACCGTCAATTGCGGTATTTTAAGAATTTCTTTTTAGTGTTGAATGTTTAAATTTCCTCTCCTGAAAACTTTACAGAATGTGACTTATATTTATAATTTTCGCCCAATTCATTGGGTGAAACTACTGTGTTGACCAACTGAAAAGCAAGGGGCAGATGACCTCGTAGTTCCACCCCTTAAAACAACAATAACTAACGAACTAACAAACAACTGAAAAGTAGCCAAAGACAATTTGCATGGGCAACACTGAAATAAAACTTTACGAGCCTTACAGTAGTCGCATATGATGTGTAACATCTGACGTAGAAGAAACCTCACATGGAATTGTCGATACACCGGTATTTTATAATATTACTAGCTGAAGTACCCGTGCTTCGCTACGCGTCATAAATAAATTAAAATGTGAAAGTGACAGTTAAAACAGGGGATAGGCGAGGTGCTGCGCAGAGGGAGATTAAGGATGGAACATTTTGTCCAACTACACCGTTCGGCGTTGACCGTGTTTTATAGCACAAATTTAGGTTTTACTCGCTAACCGTTGGAGATACCTTTCGGATAGAAAATGTAATTTTAAACCTCGAATATGCCATAAAAAGTTTGCTATTTCTTAGCGTTCACTTTATATTTGAAATGGAAATATGAAAGTTTGAAACCAAAGGGTGTAGTGACGTCACTAAAATGGTCGCCATAGTGCAAAGTATTGAAATCAAAAGTAGCCTATATGTTAACCAGTTAAATCAGCTACTTTCATGTAAAATTCATGTAAGTCGGACCAGTGGTTCTTGCGTGATTGAGTAATACACAGACACACACCATCTCATTTTTAGCCTCGCTTCGCTCGCGTCATAGTCGTGTCATATTGTTATTCAATGACATGCAGGTTTAACCCCGTTAACACCCCTTTAGAACCTGAATATCCAAAAATCCCTCCTTAGTAGACATTTTCGACACACAACAAACATATCCCCTTCTTCTAACTTCAATAGTTTTGATTGGTCGATGAGAGTGAACATCCAAAAATCCTTCCTTAGTGGACGTTTTTATTCCAGAATTTCACCCCTCCCCATATGCCCCTTAAATTGGATTTATGAAAAAAAAACGGTCGAACATCTACTTATTTTAATTATTTATTCATTTATTGGCCTGTTTGCCATCCCTTGATGATTGCAGTACATTTGCATTTGTCTGTTGGCACAGGCTAGAGTAAAATGTGGCTTTTCACCGATGTCTCAGTCTCACTCATGGCTGTGATTATATGGAAGCTATTGAGGTATGGGTGGTGCTTAGTAATGCCATTCGGGGCACATTCAGTGCCGGTGGATGCTGTGAAAGGTTCTACTCATAGGGATAGTACTGCTGTTCTGACTCAGTGAGGAAAGCAATGGCAAACTACCTCACTCCTCATGTTGCCTAGTACGACTCAATATAGCGCTGCCTTAGGTTTTTGTGGGTATCTACTCACATAACCTAACGGCGGTACTTTTGAGGATCCAACCAGCCTTCGGGCTGATTACCTAACAGACAGACATTTATTAATTTTTAAGGAGATTGGAACTCGGAGAAAATCAAACTCCTCGTCTATGTCGTTTAAGAGATACACGCTCCGTTCGGAATCTTTCAACCCCCACTTTTCATCCCTTTCACCTCATAATATACACCACATCGAAAAACCATTAGACATGTGTCAGCTTATTTTAAATGATTAGTATATAGGCCAAGTATCACATCCCCAAATGAAACCACTCATGAGATATTGTTATTCAATGAAATGCACGTTTACCCCCTTAACACCTCATTAGAACCTGAATATCCAAAACTCTTTCCTTAGTGGACGTTTTCGACATACAACGAACTTATCCCCAAAATTTCATGTTTCTAACTTCAATAATTTTTGCTGGGCGATGATGAGTGAGTCAGTCAGTCAGGACATTTTCTTTCATTAATATTTGAGAATTTCACCCCTCCCCAAGAACCCCTTAAACTGGATTTATGAAGAAATGCTCGAACACCTATTTACTTATTTTTAAGCTGCTTTTTCCGCTGAATTTCAAACTTATCGCCTATGTTGAATAAGAGATACAGTACACGCTCCGTTAAGAATCCTTCAACCCCCAATTTTCTCCCCTTTCACCTCATAATATACACCATATCGATGAACCCTTAGACATATGTCTGCTTATTTTAAATGATTAGTTTGTATGCCGAATATCACATCCCCAAATGAAACAACTCGTGAGATATTGTTATTCAATGAAATGCAAGTTTAACCCCCTTAACACCCCTTCAGAACATGAATATCCAAAAATCCATCCTTAGTGGACTTTTTCGACAAACAACGAACATATCCCCAAAATTTCAAGTTTCTAACTGCAATAGGTTTGCTGGGGGATGATGAGTGAATATCCAAAAATCCTTCCTTAGTGGACTTCTTTCCCCAGAATTTCATCCCTCTCCATGAGCCCCTTAAATTGGATTATGAAAAAACGATCGAACACCTATCTACTACTTTTTCAATCTGATTTTTCTCCCTGAGATTCTTACTTTTTTCCTCTGTCTTTTAAGAGATACTTGCTCCGTTAAGAATCCTTCAACACTCACTTTTCACACATACACCTCATAATATACACCACATCGAAAAACCCTCAGACATGTGTCTTCTTATTCTTAATGATGAGTTTATATGCCTAGTATCCCATCCCAACGGAAATCATTCGGGAGATATTGTTATTCAATTAAATGCAAGTCTACCCCCTTAACACCCCTTTAGAACCTGAATATCCAAAATTCCTTCCTTAGTGGACGTTTTCAACATACAACGAACATAGCCTCTTAATGTCATGTTTCTAACTTCAATAATTTTGGCTGGGGGATGATGAGTGAGTAAGTCAGGACATTTTCTTTCAATTATTTTTCAGAATTTCACCCCCTCTCATGAACCCCTTAAATTGGATTTATGAAAAAGAAACGGTCGAACACCTATTTATTTATTCATAATGTTGAATTTTGGGCTTATGCCGTGTTTTATTATATTGCAATTCGACGCGTTTCGAAAGAAACCATGTCTTTCATCGTCAGGAATAATCTGGAATACGACAATGTTGCTAAGAGAAAGCAACGAAGAACATATAGAAGGTGCCCAAAGATGGACGCCATTATAGCCCCATGTTAGGGACAACGGAAAGCAGCAGTGAATTACTTTCTCAGGGTTCTGATAATAGGTAGCCAGGATTCACTGAGATTGTAGCCGGTGTCGCGGTTGAAATTATCTGGGTGTTTACGTATTTCAACCGCCTCCCTGATGATTCTGGGACGATATTGCTTTATACGGGCAAGAACATCCACCCCTTGGAACATGACATCATGGCCAGGTGTTAAAGCATGATCGGCAACAGCTGATTTATCAGGTTGAATGAGCCTGATACATCTATTATGTTCCTTAATGAATGTGTCGTATTCCAGATTATTCCTGACGATGAAAGACATGGTTTCTTTCGAAACGCGTCGAATTGCAATATAATAAAACACGGCATAAGCCCAAAATTCAACATTATGAATAATAACACGGGCCGTGAAAGTCTAAATGACAACACCTATTTATTTATTTCGCCCCTTTCACCTCATAATATACACCACATCGAAAAACCCTCAGACACATGTCTTCTTATTTTTAATAATGAGTTTATATGCCGAGTATCACATCCCCCAGTGAAACCAATCGGGAGATATTGCTATTCGATGAAATGCAGGTCTACCCCCTCAACACCCCTTTAGAACCTGAATATCCAAAAATCCTTTCTTAGTGGGCGTTTGCGGCCCTTGAGTAAGCTGCATACCAAATTTCATTCCAATCCGTTGGGTGGGTTCTGAGATTTCGTGATGAATGTGTGAGTGAGTGAGTGAGTGAGTGAGTGAGTGGTATTTGACAAATATATAGTAGAAGATAGTGCCAAGTCTTTGTTATGCTATACTCGGTTGACAGTGCTGTGTGAGCAGTTGAGTAACTAACGGGATTTCAAGTAAAGATCCTCATTTTCTATACCGGTAGTGCAGAGCGCAATTGGCATCCAGACGGCCGTGTCTCGACTTGAGCTATGTTGCCATGGAAACTATCTGCCTTGCCATTCCTTCATGAGTATATTTTATGATTTGATTAGCCTGTTTTTGAGTGAAAAAGGGCCGAAATCAGAAGAATGAGAAAGACTATCGAAAATTCATGTAGCCAGCGGTTCCTTCTGGGTCCTAAACTATGTGTATGCAAAATATGGTTGAGATTGGTGGAACGGTGTAGATTTGTATACGGAACCAACATATATACATACATACATATATACATACATACATACATACAGACTTTCACTTTTATATATTAGATTGGCACAAATATTAATCTATTGTAAAAGGGAGTGTTTTACAGATATTGTAGTTTATAATACGGAACTCATTTTATTAGAGGTTTTGTAGCTTCCACCAGCACTAGACTAAATAAAGAATACGATATGGTTCAATTAGATTAATAGACCCGACACCGCTCATAACCTTAAATTCCCTATAAATAGACCAACTTACGAGTAAATGCAATGTGCACAGCAGTAGATCATGAAAGGCTTGACTTGACCCACAGACCGACACATAATTTCATATGGATTCTGTTAAAATGAGTCATATTGATATGACAAATATCGTTTAAAACGATAATCTGGTAGCAAAAAATCTATCGTGTCCGGGATTCGAACCCGAGATCACTAGATTCACAGTCAAAGACGCTAACACCACGGCTATTTCGACCACGCAATAATTAAGCACAAGATGGTGACTTATTTTCACATACCAATAATACTGCGCAGCTCGCATCCAGTTGGCCGTGGTTGAGCAATGCGATCCAGCTGGCAGTGCGTCTTACAGACTTCCGTCCGATCCACTTCCGTCCCATATTTCAAAATCACTCCCATATAAATATTCAGCAACTGAGTGGAAAGATGTTACACATTAAAAAAAAGAATAGTTTCAAATTTCCACAAAAATACATACTTTACCTTTGCCATTCACCAAATACTGTATTTTTAACAAAATTTTACAAATTACCAATTTTTAACTCCAGAATTAACAGCGCCAAGCTTAAAAAGACACCCAAGGCAAATGTTTTCCTGCCGATATCCAAATGTGGGGAGGGACAGCGCTCTATAGGTCATTGTTTGAATTTTGAATAGGGGATTGTTCTCACCCAAAGGTTTAACAGTTATACAGAAAAAAGCAATTATTCAGGAAATGATTTGGTTTTTCTAAAAGGTAGAGAATGTATATAAGCCTCATGAACACAGAAATATTGTGACAAAATGACGTCAACTGAGGCATGTTAATAAACGAAGCACGCGTCAAAGCCATTGTTTTCAGGTAAAAAGCAATATTTGCATAGCATTCATTTCAATGACACAGTTCTGTTAAACACAAGAATATATCGACATCCTAGCACCGTATAGGCTTGATGTCACAATTTTGTTCTGAATAAAAGTATGTTGAAATGTTTACAAACAAATGGAACATTTTGTAAAAAGAAAGCTATGTGCGATGACCATAAATGTATTGGTCTACAAGATCAAATGAAACTCTGAGTGAGGGCGCTGTTGGCACCTGCGAGCGAGTGAACAAGGGTGGGAGACAGGGGAGTATATTAGGTGGCCAGTGGAGGGCTCCAACCCCCCACCCTAAGAAAGCCAATAAAAATTAAGGAAGGGTTGCTTTGATAAAAGCAACACATTATTGTAAATTTGGTTGTACCCTAATCTTAACTTATTGGCTAAGTTATAAACAATATTAAGATTGAAATTAGACTACCTCCTGGTGTAGTGGCTAGCATCCTTGGCTGCAACCCCGGAGGTCCGAATTCGATTCCCGGCACTGCCAAGAAATTTTAATTTTGGTCTGAGGGCTGGAACGGGGTACACTCAGCCTTGTGAGGCAAAACTGAGAATTCTCCAGCACGGTACTTTTGAGAAATACATTATCAATTTGTAAGCAAAACAACTGATTACCTATCTGCTTGATAAATTGCCATTCATACTCCATAGGCCAAAATAGAAAATTCATTAAGTACTTTTTAGCCTACTTTTCACATTTTGGAAAAATGAGGAAAAATAGACTTATGAGATCGATCCGGGAAAATGTGTGTCTGTCTGTCCTTCAGTCTGTCTGTCTGTCCTTCTGTCTGTCTGGCTGTGTGTCTGTCCCCCCTATCAACTCCTAAACGGCTGCAGCAATCAAAACCAAATTTAGTATGAGTAAAGATGTGCACCGGTATAGCTCACGTCCATATTTGAAAATGATGTCAGTGCTACCAACTGCTGAAAAAACGCACTAGAAATTTGAGCTCCATGTCGGATATCTTGCAAGGTATGCATGGGAGCTATTCCAAAATTGGCACACATGTAGATAATACTACTTCAGTTTAATTCCAGGAGGACAACCATGACAGTGTTGCCAAAATAATTTTAAGCCTTCTAATAGGTCCTATGTTTAAATGCATATAACTTCTACACTATCAATTGGATTTTGAACCAAATGTTGTATGTAATATCTGTACATAAACAGATATGACTGAGCGTATTCTTAAGAGCCACCAGGGCTGCCAACTGTTAATAATTGCTCTCTCTATTTTTTTTTTATCCAAATACCAATATATCAGAAAGTATGCAAGCCAACAGCTTTAAACTATGCACACGTATATTCTGACATTTTAGATTAATTTGGAGTAACTTACATACGTCAGTTCTACCAACATGATTATAAGCCTGCTGATAGTACCAATTTTTAAATACATGTAACTTCTATACTATCAGTTGGATTTCACCCAAATTTCGTATGTGATATGTGTACCATAACAGATATGACTATAAGTATTGTTAAGAGCAATCAGGGCTGCCAACTGTTAATAAATGCTGTCTATATTCTATTACCCTAATATCAACATATCAGAAAGTACGCAAGTCAACAGCTCTATACTTTGCACACGTATAGCACCTGACATTCTAGATTAATTTGTAGTAATTAATACAAGGCAGTGCTGCCAACATGATTATATGCCTGCTGATATGTCCAATTTTAAAATACATGTAACTTCTATACTAACAAATGGATTTCATCCAAAATTGGCACAACAAGATATCATAATAATTCAGATTATTTCTGACCAGCACACGCATGACATTGTTGGCAACATGCTTTTACGCGTGCTGATAGATCCAGTGTCTAACTGCATGTAACGTCCTTTGGACTTCTACCAAATTTTGTATTCTGTACCTTAAGAGGTGGAACTAAAAATATATTCAGTCACCAGGGCTGCCAACTGTAGTGCTCTATTAGGCTACATTATACCAGGTATATTTTGAACTAATTAGATATTTCGATATTACCAACTTAATTTCGTCATTATTCTAGATAGGTTCATATTCTGTAGAATAATCATTGGCATGAAAAGTAGGCTCTTTAGTTCTTCACGGAACTTCTTGTTTGTATTGCCATTAATTGTAGGCTACATAAACATATAATTTTACAATAAACTCTTATATAAAATAATAACCGTACACAAAGTTATATGCTCTAAGATATTGGTTGATATTTCTGGGTATTTTTCGGTGACTATCCCCTGAGAATACTCACAACTTTCCAGGATCTCCCCCCGAAGAAAATTGTATATACACCCCTGGTGGGAGAGCACGTGGTGGGAGAGAACAAGAGCGCGATTAGAAAGCGCCGATGCCAAAATATCAACAATTAACTACATCGGCTGTGCTCGTACCAGATAATGTATGTTGTTAAAAACAATAACACACACCTATAATATAGTTGTTGGAATGTGTGATTTAATATGTTACATGTATTATTGGATATTTAACAATAACAGTTTAGTTCGAAATTAACACAATACATTCTTCGTGAAATATAATCCTGTGAAATGGAAAATAATGACAACCAAAACCTAGCACACATTTCTTAAGCAGTTTAGTGGTGATTCCTCCATGTAGGACGTGAGGATCATTCTACACTCAGCTCTCAGCTGTAACTGTTTTAAAATATTAAATTGATCGTTTTGTAAAATAGTCTTTGAGGCTACCTTGCGCGGCCTCTCGATAAGCTCCGTCTCACTGTCACTGTCAGTACTTGTAACTAGTTCTAGATTTCACCCCTAGATGGGTGAAGTGTGACCTTCCCCGCCCGGAGTAGAAAGCTGAGGAAGGAATGTTGGTAATTGTTGTTTTAATGGGCCTAACACCTAGGTTATCGGCCCAAAGAGGAGGAGGAAGGAAGCCTTGCATCGTCAAAGCTCGTGTTTATAGTTTCAGAAATGTATGAGAGCCCTTGAGGAGGAAGGGGCAGGTTTGGTCTGTTTAATGGAGCTCTGAATACGTCGACTGAGATCCTCAAGTCTCGCTATTGGTTGAATTTAAACCAACACTACAGGCTTAATGGTTACGATTATGCGCGTTCAGAATGGATAGTCTGTTTTTAGCTTGTGCACATATTTGGAGTGGCATTCAATTGCATTGTATTGTGTGATGTGTTCGTAATTTTGCTGTGCGACTTAATAATCCATATTATACTGAGTCTAATATCTCAATTTAGCCCAGCTATAAGAATTATCTTCAGTTAATAAGTAGCCTATCTTATTACGTCACACACATTATAAAAATCAGCAGTCAAAGAAATAAAGAAAGAAAGAAAGAAAGAAAGAAAGAAATAAAGAACTGAAACTAATTTAAATATATTTAATGACGGGGTCAACCAACAACAACAAACCCCACCGTTGGCAATCAATGTAACTAGATGTCTTTCTTCTAATAATAATCTTCGGGGTCAAGATGATGTTACGCACATAACGAAATAAACAAGGAGTTCCGTGACGAACTAAAGAGCCTACTTTTCTTAAAATTTAAGATTCATGCCAATCTACATAGACCTATCTAGAATAATGAAGAAATTAACTTGGTAATATCGAAGTTTCTAATTAGTTCGAAATATACCTGGTATAATATAGCCTAATAGAGCACAACAGTTGGCAGCCTTGGTGACGGAATATATTGTTAGTTCCATCTCTTAAGGTACAGTATACAAAATTTGGTTGAAGTCCGATGGATAGCATGGACGTTACATGCAGTTAGACATTGGATCTATAAGCGCGTGTAAAATCATACTGGGAACGATGTCATGCATGAGTTGGTCAGAAATAATCTGATATATTATGCTCTATTGTTGTGCTAATTTTGGATGAAATCCATTTGATAATATAGAACTTACATGTATTTTAAAAATGGACCTATCAGCTGCTTAGAGTCATGTTGGCAGCACTGACCTATCTTAGTTTCCCCAAATTAATCTAGAATGTCAGGTACTATTAGTGTGCAAAGTTTAAAGCAGTTGGCTTAAACACTTTCTGATATATTAATATTAGGGTAAAAAATAGAGACCATTTATTAACAGTTGGGAGCCCTGGTTGCTCTTAAGAATAAGCTTAGTCGTATCTGTTATGGTACACATAGCACATACGAAATTTGGTTGAAATCCAATTGATAGTATATAAGTTACATGTATTTAAACATTGGTCCTATCAGCAGGCTTAGAATCTTGTTGGTAGCACTGACGTACATAAGTTACTCCAAATTAATCTAGAATGTCAGGTACTATACGTGTAGATAGTTTAAAGCTGACGGCTTGCATACTTTCTGGTATATTGGTATTTGGATAAGAAAATAGAGAGAGAGCATTTATTAACTTTTGGCAGCCCTAGTGGCTTGTAGGAATACGCTCAGTCATATATGTTTATGTACACATAGTACATACGAAATTTGGTTGAAATCCAATTGATAGTGCAGAAGTTATTTGCATTAAACAATTGGACATATCAGCAGGCTTAGAATCATTTTGGCAACACTGCCATGTATGGCCTCCTGGAAATTAAACTGAAGTAGTATTATCTACATGTGTGCCAATTTTGGAATAGTTCCCATGCATACCTTCCATGATATCCAACATGGAGCTCAAATTTCTAGTGCGTTTTTTCAGCAGTTGGTAGCACTGATATAATTTTCAATTATGGGCATGAGATATTCCTGTATACATCTTTACTCATACTAAATTTTGTTTCAATTGCTGCAGCTGTTTAGGAGTTGATAGGGGGGGGGGGACACACACACAGCCAGACAGACAGAAGGACAGACAGACACACATTTCCCCGGATCGATCTCATAAGTCTACTTTTTCCTCATTTTTGCAAGATGGGAAAAGTAGGCTAAAAATCTAATACTTTCATTACTTGTTTGTCTACATGTAAGCAAGTTTCCATTACCTGCATCTCTCACACAACTACCTTCATAAGGTAAATACCCCTCACAATTCTTAGTATTCTTCTGCTTCATTCTTATCTTCTCGCATTTTCTTAAAACATATGTTTTATCATTTTAAATGATCTTGTCGACTTCGTCGTTACGCTAGGATCTGGCGATACGTTAACGGTGATGGGACGAAATGTACCCAGATGCACTGAGGTGTGTGACGTCATAGTACCGCTTGGTGCATGTGTACCTCACGCTACCGCTAGAACAGCAGGCTCTGAAACAGTGCGATATGCACATGAGATCCTCAGTGCTCCTCTCCGTTGTACTGCTGTTATCCTTTTGCGATATTTCTCGAACCGTAAGGACTCAGCCCAGAACTTAGCTCCATAGAGTAATATGGACTGGACAGTTGTCATCAAGGAACGTCGTTTGCTAGGCTTCGGACCCTTAATATTACCCATTAATCGGCTCAAACATAATACCAACAGGAAACGTGGCGGTGAACACTGTTACCAAATAAATTCGGTTACAGAACAATATTGATCTGTCCATCATGATCTCCAGGATGAAACCGAGTCCACGCATACGTGAGAGCAGTAAAGCGTATTTAAGTAATTACGAACCCGAATGGCCTCGTGAAATGCATTAACATTAATCACGTATTAACTCTCGTATTTAGGTTAAATAGGAGTTAACTAACTAATCGTTATTAACAAGAAATGTACATCCGCCTGAATCAATACTATAAAGAAACAAGTAGTTCCGTGAAGAACTATACAGCCTATTTTCATATATCCTACTTATGTTAATTGCCTCTATCAACATACAAAATTTCCGTTTGATTGCTGTAATAGATTCGTAGATATTGAGAACCGTCTAAATATTTCGGATGGTCGCCATGTTGGATTTTATATATGTAGGTCCTAAAGTTATGTACTGTTACATGAAGATTATTGTGTACGTAGCATTCAAAGTTCAATCGCATGATTAGGACACAAAAAGTAAAAACGACGTTTTAAAATTTCGCACAGCTGCCATCTTGTGGTTATGGAAACAATTGAAATAAATTAGATGCCAGTCGATTAACATTCGTATAAGGATTTACTGTACCAATTTTCACTACACTCGGATGGTTAAATTGCGAGAAACGTCCATGTGAATATTTATACTTCGCGTCGCCGCCATGTTGGATTTGTGATCACCAGGTTATTCAAAGTCCTATAGGTGAACTTAAGTTCATAGCCCCTATGAACATAAAAAATCAGTTTCATTGCTATAATAGATTCGTAGATATTCAGAGCCGTCTAAATATTTCGGATGGTCGCCATGTTGGATTGTTAAGTGTATAGGCCATAGAGTCATGTACCATTAAAGGAAAATTATTGCGTAGGTTCATTATTCAAACTTTCACTTCGAACGCATGACGACATCACAAGAAATAAAAACATAATTTTAAAATTCGCACAGCCGCCATCTTGAGGTTATGTAACAATTGAACTAAATTAGATACGAGTGCATTATAATGTGTATAAACATTTCCTGTACCAGATTTCATTGCGGTTGGAACATTAATTCGCGAGAAAGGTCTATTTAAAATTTTCAAAATCGCTTGGCCGCCGTGTTCGTTTTATAGTTAACCGGTTTTGAAAGTCTCATAGATGAACTTCCAGTAGAGCCCTTTATCTCCGTACAAAATTTCAGAGTGATACCGCTAATAGTTTCAGAGATATAGGATGCCAGTGAAATATTTCGCACATCCGCCATCTTGTGATTATGTAAACAATTGAACCAAGTTAGATGTCGGTGCATTACAATGTGTATAATCATATACTGTACCAAGTTTTATTGCGTTTGGTTGGTTAAATCGCGAGAAACATCTATTTAAAAGTCGCGAATTTTCGTGGCCGCCATGTTGGTTTCGTAGTTACCAGTTTTTCAAAAGTCACATAGGTGAACTTCTAGTAGTTCCCTTTATCACCGTAAAATATTCCAGGGAGATATCAGTAATAGTTTCGGAGATATTGAATGCTGGTGAAATATTTCGCACAGCCGCCATGTTGGATTGGTGAGACGTAACAAAATTTGAAGGGCACGGTCGGGGTCGACCGGAGTAGTGCTATGAACTTTCTGATTTTCATTGAAATCGCTCCAGCCGTTTAAAAGTTATTAGGTGGGGACCCACACACACACACTCCTCACACACACGCACACATACACGGACAAAATGTGATCTCATAAGCCTATTTTTTTTTAAATTGAAAATAGGCTAAAAAAATATTTAATTTAATTATTTAACAAATCATTTTCTAAATGTAACATTGTCCTAACCTCATACACCATATGCTTTAAACTAACCTCTATTTACCAAGAGATCACTTTCCATCACGTCGGGTTTCTTAAAACCGCTTTGTTTTGAAAAGGCTAAATTTGGATCTTTAAGCATACAGGCTCTTCATTAGTTATAGACCTACACGGATTGGTGAAGTATTGGTGTTACATATCTACCATTTCAAGCTTCAATACGGAACTACTAAGTTATTTGTCATGAGCAGCTGATCACCGTCACCATCTATTTCATTTCATTTTATTCTGTTCTTATAACCTAAATTTTATGGTGCACCATAGTAGGTTTAAATACGTATCTTATTACTGTGCTACGCTTTTTTTTCAATAGCTGATGAAGGGGATAAAATGTAATTAATCCTCGAAACATGTACTGAAACTGAAAACAAGTTAAATAATTATTTTTTTCTTTATAGTATTGATTCAGGCGGGTGTACATTTCTTGTTAATAACTATTCTAGCATATCAATACGGAACCACCACGAGTCATTTAAATAATGTAACTAATCGTTACTAAAAAGTCGGAGAAAATGGCCCTTACAATCGTCAATATTCCTAATTAAAGCAGAAATATCAAACATTTTCGTTTAAATATTGCAAATAATTCACTGTTCTCTAGAATACACCAAAACAGCAATAACTGTGGAACAGTAAATAACATACGGTATTGTATTTGGTCTGGCGATAAAACAATACTTCCTCTTACCGAATGTAATGAACTCAATTCATGCAGTTTATTCTATATAAAATATTAATAGTTATAACAAATAAAAAAGCGAATAAATAGCACACGGTAGTGAAGCAATAAAATTGCATTTCTGATGAAAAGTAAAGCAAGACTATTCGTACAGAATTATACTGCAGTGTATTTGGACACGACGCAATGCAGATGTTCATTGTTACTGCTTTTAGCTACGTATGAAATCTTCGTAATTAAATGACACAAAATTTAGCAAGGTATGGTTTATATACTTCTTAACGTCATAGAACATTCCCGTTGTAATAATAATAATAATAATAATAATAATAATAATAATAATAATAATAATATATATATATATTTTTTTTTTACGAGGGAAGTGGAAAAATCTTGCATAAGACCTTGAGAAGGGTCCGCACTTCTCAAGAGTGTGGGATTCTTACCCACTAAAATACCACACACTGTCCTCTTGACAAAACCCATCCCGGGACCACTTTCGTATTACTTCAGGATGGAGTCATTTTCTTTGCTTCACAAGCACCATCTTACTTCTCCATTCATAGCCCGCGGATCGCAGACTCAATCGACTAAATCGAGCAAGTCCCCATCCGACTTCTTCTGACGAAGGACCACCTCAACAAAGAAAGCGACCGTATCCCAGCTGAGCTCGTTTCTCAGCATAATGCCAACTATATTGTCCGGCGTTATTGGACCAACCTCAGCTTCAAGTTGTTGTTTTTCCGCTGCCCAACGATCGCAGACGAAAAACGTATGATAGACGTCATCTCGTTCGTTCTCGCAGTAAATACAAACTGGACTCCTTACTTTGGCCATACGATGAAGGTAACACCAAAAGTAGCCATGACCTGTCAACATCTGTGTCAGAAAGTAATTTATTTCTCCGTGTTTCCTACTCGTCCACTCGACCAGACTCGGTATCAGCCGAGCTGTCCATCTTCCTCTGTGATCGTCATTCCACCTCTGCTGCCAAAGCTCCATCTTGCGTGCTACGGCTTCCTTCCGGACTTGAGCCTTGCCCAGTTCTACTCGTCGGAAGTATACGTCTTTACGTTCTTGCGCGAGTAAGTCTATTGGCGCAACACCTGAGACAACCAGAACTGCAGGTTCCGAAACTGTACGGTAAGCACACGCCACCCTCAGAGCTCCTCTCCTCTGAATTGCAGCTAGGCGTTTCCTATACTTCTCTATCTTCAGCGAATCAGACCAAATCTCAGCTCCATACAGGAGAATAGACTGCGCTGTGGACAACAGTAGTCGACGTTTGCTTTCTCTAGGACCATGCACATTAGCCATGAGTCTACTAATGGCAGCTGTCACTACTTCCGCCTTGTCTGCTGCCTTCCGTATATGAGACCAGTATGTCAGTTTCGTGTCAAGAGTAAACCCTAAGTACTTCGCAGTGGCTCCAGTTCGAACGACCACCTCTCCAACTTTCATGGGAATTATAGTGTCCATTCTCCTCCTAGTTAACATGACTATTTTAGTTTTCGCCATAGCTAAATTCAGACCATGAGTGTTCATCCAACCACTCACCCGTCGCATTACCTGATTGAGTTTCCACTGAGCCAGAACCGCATCTCGGGCTACAATCACCGCTGCAGTATCATCAGCGTACCCAACAAGGAATGTATCTTCGGGCATCTCCATGCGCAGTAAGCCGTCGTACAACATGTTCCACAAATCCGGGCCCAGGATAGATCCTTGCGCTGCTCCTGCCGTGACTTTTCTCCTCCTCTGGCCGTCTGCAGTGTCATATAACAGGGTACGGTCCTTCAAATAATCTTTCATTATACGCAGGAGATATGCAGGCAACTGGAAGGTGAATTGAAGAGCTTCAACCATATCTATCCACCTAGCTGAGTTGAAGGCGTTCTTCACATCCAAGGTTACCAGAAGTGTTATTTTCCTAGAATAGTGGTTACCTTCCTGGGCTTGATTCGCAGCTTCAACTACTAGGCGTACTGCATCTATTGTACATCGCCCACGGCGGAAGCCAAATTGCCTGTCAGACAGATTTCCTGCGGCTTGAATAGAGGTTTTAATAGCTTCTCCAGCACTTTTCCCGCAATGTCTAAAATACATAGTGGTCTGAAGGACGATGGCGCGTTCCCGACTGCCTTTCCTTTTTTAATCAGCACTAGTCGAGCCATTTTCCAACGGGCACTAAAGACACCTGCTCTCAGACAACAGTTGTACATTTCAAGCAGTAGCTGCGGACAAACCTTGAGAGCTAGTTTCATAGCTTCCGCGGGTATCCCGTCAGGGCCTGGAGCCTTCTTATTCCGAAGGGAGCCTACTGCTTCCTTCAGCTCATCTATGGTAAATAGAGGAATGAATTCCGGCTCAAGTACGTCGCCCACATCAATTCGTACAGGGTGAGTAGGGAATAGCTCGTTTACAATATCATCCATCGTCCGTGCATCCAACGTGGTATTGGACATGGAGCCGAGTTTCTTGGTGACAATTCGGTAGCCTAATCCCCAAGGATCTATGTCTACTTCTTTAACTAACAACTGCCACATCAGAGTCTTACGTCTTCTGATGGCATTTCGAAGGGTTCTCTTAGCTGCAAGGTGCTCAGCGGATCTCAAATCAGCCTCTGGTTGATGACTTGAACATTGGGCTCTTCTTCTGAGTCGAAGACAAGTTCTTCGAAGATCAGCTATTTCGTCAGTCCACCAATAAGCTGGACGTCTATTGTTTCGAAGACGCTTCCGGGGCATTGACGCTTCGCAGGCTAGGTGCAAGAGACGCATAGTGACCCCCACCTGTTCCTCAACAGAAACTCTTAGATCTAATTCCTCAACAATGTTACTAGTGCCTGACTGTACTGATTCGAGTACATTGGCAAATTTCTCCTCGTCGATGCGCGATACATTCCAACGTGTTGTCTTCAATGTGTTGTGCCCCTGAGGCCGCTGATCTCGTAAAATCCGGAAGGTGATATATTGATGATCACTAGCAGTATAATCCTCGATCACTTCCCATTCTACTACCAAGGCTGCCAGACGATCCGACACCAGCGTAATATCTGGTTTAGTCTCCGTATAACCAGGGCGTCTAAATGTCGTTGAGGTCCCTGTATTCACCACGACCAATCCTAATCTGGCTGCCATCTCTAAAATTCGTCGTCCCCTCGAATTTTGATGTGGCATACCCCATTCCAATGCCCTAGCGTTGAAGTCACCGGCAACTACCACAACACCATCCATCTCACGAACAGTATCTTCCAAATTGTCCAGCTTCCTTTGAAAGTACTGAATATGTTCATTCGGAGTTAAATAGCAACTTACGTACGTAATCCCACCACTCTTAACCCAAACGAACCCTTCTCTGGATCCGTGATCCTCCACATGGATTTTGCTCAGATCCGGTATCCAGATAGCCGCCGTACCTAGGGGATCCGAAAACCAGCCCAGCATGTCCAAGTTTCGATATTGCTCACTGATCAGGAGAATATCTGTTTTCCTTTCAAATTTTAGCTGTATCAAAAGATCATTAGCGATTATGCTTCGTTTCAGGTTCCCTTGTAGGACATTCGTCATTGTGTTTTTCCTTTAATCTTCGTGAGTGCCTCTCGAAACAGTGTACAAGAACCTGTTCCAGGGATGTGACTTATGTTTAAGCCCTCCCGATTACAGTCAGAGCACAGCACGCATTTCATGTCTGACGTACATCCTGCGGCGTTATGACCCAGTTGACCACATCTGTAGCAAAGGCCGCTTCTATCCGGGCCATTGCAATTCCTCCTTATATGGCCATAACCCAGACACCGAAAGCAGCGCGTTACCATCGCTCTTCTCCTCACCCTACAGTATATGAAACCAACCTTAATACGGCCAGTCTCCAATAATTTCTCAGCATTCTGATTATCCATTTCCACAATAGCCATTTTCTGCCCTCTACTGTTGGGTTTAGTGACGGATACTTTCAGCTCATCTATAAAACCCTCTATGTCTCGTTTCAGAGCCAATTCGACATCACTTACAGTAGTTACAATATCCATGTCTCGTACCTCCAAGACAGTTCTAGGAGTCAATGTCCTCACCAATCCTGCATGACCAACAGCTTCCTTCAAAGTGCTGCTGAACATTTCTCGACAGTCCTTATCAGCCTTCGTACCAAACTCCAGTAAAACGTCACCGGATCTAGTTTGACGGATCGATCGAATTTCCGGATGGCAGGCCTCTGGCTTCACCTTCTCCCTCAAATTCTTCACAATTTCTGCATAAGTCTTCCCAGCTGCTGGTTGGATCAGCACAGCCTTGGGTCGTGATCGTTTATGGGATTTCCGAGTCTTGCTGTCCCGAACTGGTGGTTTCGCCCTTTGTGACGACAGAGAAGCGCTTTCTGACCACGACACAGCGATACCGGAGGACCTCCTCCGTCGGACCGTCGTCCATTCTGACAAATTTTCCTCCTGCTTATCGGAATCTACTAGAGGCGACTGAATGGGGTTATCAGGGCTATCCAATGCCACTATCACCTTCTCATGGCCTAAGGTATGCTCTTCCACTGCAGGCAGAACTCCTTGCTTCTCAAGCCAATTGTCCCTGCACGATATAATGATATCGATGGCTTCCTCTATCTCCGCTATTCCATTTTTCACGCCATTAGATATATTCTTCTGTCTTCCTGTAGCAAGCTTCATCTTTCTGATGACATCAATGCATCTTGTCAAAGCCTTATCAATTGGAGTAGCGTCTGCACTTGTATCCTTCGAGCTACTAATAGAATCCATGATGGCAGATTTCCCAAAAATAAACTGATGCCGACAGCAAAACACAAATACCGTCGAAAATCTATAGTATAAAAGGATGGTTGCTACGTAGCCTACTCAATGTAGCGGGTCTCTAATGGCCGCTGTCTCCAAGTAGTCCAGACCTACTATCTACCCCCTAACGACGAGACCTATAGGCCTAAGGTTACCACAGAATTACTCTCAACCCAGATGGCCTTGGATTTCACTAGCGCATGAAGTATGAATGTCGTCACTGCAAGTTCTATGATTTCAATAGTCTATGGCAAAACCTTAACCTAAAATTGACGACACACGACCATTCAACACTCAATAAAGTCCCAGAAGAGAATAGAACTCATGAAACACAATATACGTACCATGAACTGGGACTAACACCAACCTGTTTCGATGCCGAAAGGCTACACACAAATCCAGCTAATTACTAATTCAACGGGAATTCACACGCACGACACACACGACAACCTTATCAATAATAATAATAATAATAATAATAATAATAATAATAATAATAATAATAAACTGAAGGTTTTATGCTTTCAATTCAAAACCAAGTCATCCCTACAAGAAACAACCTCAAGTTCATTGTAAAAGATCCCGCTGTACCAGATGATAAGTGCCGCTACGGCTGTCAACAGTCAGAAACAATACAGCATATTACATCTGCATGTAGATATTTTCTGGCGACGTAGCACCAACAGAGGCATGATGCAGTTCCTAATATCTTGCATCAGGAGTTGGCTGATAAGTTTCAGCTTCTAAAAGGAAAGAAAGTTCCGTACTACCAATATCAGCAAGAGTGTGTTCTTGAAAACAATGAATACAAGCTGTATTGGGGCCGAACTATTTTGACTGACCAATCGGTATCACACAACAGGCCGGATCTGGTGGTTGTCAACAAGAAAACCAAGCAAACTACCTTGATTGATTGATGTTGCGATTCCTAACAACAAGAATCTCCAGTCAAAACACATATAAAAGATCAGCAAATACAGCGAGATAGTCGACCCTATCAAAATTCAATGGCATGTAGAGCGGGTAAAGACCGTACCTCAACTGTGCAAAGTAATGAAGAAGGCAGTAGTTCTATCAACAGCCCGAATCGTCCGGAAGTTCATGGGTAGCGACATTCCAGCTTAGAAGTTGCTGTTTCAGTAACTATACTTTGGTTCACTGAAGCCCGTATAGTTATGTTGCAATGTACCACCATTGTGCTATACGTACTGTATAAACCAATAATAATAATAATGCTTTCTTGTACAACAAGGCGGAGAAACTTACGGACGCGATGTGTAAGAGAAGAATTAAATTTCATGGCTTCCTCACACAAATGAGCAACAATAAGTTAACCAAAAGGATATTCACCTGCATTAGCAATTTAAAGTCCACCCCAAAATGAGTTGAGGGAACACGAACAGATCTCAAAGAAGTTGGCATCATTCAAGAAGATATTCTCAACAAATCAGTGCTTCGAAGGAAGGATGATAAATTTAAAGGGTTTCAGGGAAAACCTAGCTGAAAAACCAAGGTCACCTGGTCTGAAGAAGGATGGAGAAGAATCAGCGAACGCATGAAGAAATTCTGGGAGGAGAAGAAGAGATTGGCAAGTCGGCCGATTGTTCACCGTGGTCCACAGTAGGCCAAAATTGAAGATGAAGAAGAATAAAAATAATCCCTAAACGTTTATTATCCTATTATAAAACTTTGCGGCTATTAAGTCAAGTGGGAATTTTAAATTGGACGTTTCTAGACGACAGCTTATCTCACTATCAAGGTTTGTAATGATAGAAGGAATGAGTAAACAATGGCATGTAGCCTCCATGGTACAGTGAGATTATTTTGCTGGAGCGGGACCGAAGGCCGGCTGTCGGGCGCGGGCGCCTTCCGCCACCCAACCGAGCTCGATCCGCGGGGTTACGTGAGGCGGGAGCGATCTAACCAGGGTCATTAAAATTCATCAAGTCACTAAACTTTCATCAAAGAAGGTGTGTAGTGTCAGCGCACAGATAAGAAGGTAGCATAAACAATAGCTGCAAGATTTAATTAAAGAAGCATAGATGTTCTGTTATTTCTCGGGAATCTGGATGACCTTACATCACCAGTTAAAGGTTAGAACTTATCTTTTCACTGAAGATACTAAAAATGTTCTCCTTCAGCTGACAGACAGACATCGTTACATTATATCGCTACTCCTGCACCCCGCCCCCCTGCGTGTTTACTGTAATTAATCGAAGCACGGAACTAAACCCGTTTGTTGTTCAATTGTGGGTTAATTTAACATTCAAAGTGTACAGATAAATTACCCGTACTCTAGTGGAACTGGAGATCAATATACGGCAGCAGATATCCCTCACAACAGAAGGGAATTACAACGTGTAAACGCTAATTTATTTACACGGAACAACGCCTGTCTGTCAGTTGAAGGAGAACATTTTCAGCATCTTCTGTGAAAAGGTAAGTTATTTAGTGAAGATTTGCTGGTGAAATTACCATTAATTAACGTACTTTGTTACGGTTTCCACCTGCGCACAATCCGCGGTGCGAGCTCGGTTGGCTGGCGGAAGGTGCGCGCGACCGGTAGCCGGTTGCCCGTCCCGCTCCAGCAAAAGAATCACCCTGTATAAGATAGGAAGATACGAGAGCTGTTTTCTTTTCAAGTTCCGATGGACTGTAAAAAAATAACAGATTGGCATACCAAACAAATTTTACTATTAAATGTTTGCTTGTTTTATTCTTATGTCTCAACATAATCGCCAAAAACGATTTAAACATTTGTCGTATCGTTACACCAGCTTTCCAATGCCCTCGGTAAAACATTCTGCCGCCACTGAGGTGGGTACGTCTGCAGAGTCTTCTGAAGTGTTTCTTTTTAGCGAGGCGTTGCCGCCCAACCATACCTTCATTTCTCGAAAAAGGTGAAAATCATTCCCGACCGCACTGTGCCAACGTTACGATAGACTTTTTTCAAAGAATTCAAGTGTGAAGTTTTGGACCATCTGCCGTTTAGTCCAAACCAGCACTGAATTATACTAATAGTTCTAATGTTATTTGATTTACGTTCCTATCAACTTCATTGGCGTTTAGAGATGATGGGGTGCCGGAATTTTATCCCGAAAGGGATCTTTAACGTGCCAGTAAATCTACTGACACCCTCAAATGCCAACTGACTGTGCCAGGATTTAATCCTCCAACGTTGGGCACAACAGATGAGAACGTTACCACTGCTCCACGCAGCCGGTTAAGAAGTCACAACTCTACCGAAGAATGTTCATTCTGATACATGAAAGCAAGCACACTCCGAAAGGATGAAATCCGGGGGCCCACAAGATGGCAAAGGAAATCTCACGGCCCTTAGAGGCCCTTGCGATGAATATTATTATTATTATTGTTATTAATAATAATAAAAAAATAATAATAATATCGTACAGCCTCGGCTGCCCGGTGCAAGCATTGTTATGTGGTACCCAGAGGGTAGCTTGCATGTCGAATTTCGTTGTTCCTTGAAGCACTATGAATATCAAGGAGGTTAGATATCAAAGCTCCTTGAACACAATAGCGCTTTCTAGTAGAGAAATGAGGAACTTTGTGTTGGCGGAAACTCCTGGGATTAATTTTGCCATTATGAACACGGCCTACTGAATTCAAATGGGTTCTTTGACATGCCAACATCGTATGACATGCGTGTCGTAAATTTTTGACGTCATTAAAAAAACACTTACCACGGCCAGGAGCGAACCTGCAAGCTAGGGGTTAGTAGACCGACACGTTAACCACTCACCCACCATGGCAAGCTATTATAATAATTATAGACCAAACAATAATACATCAATGACAAACCATCAACAGATTCATGTCGAAAGTGCCGAATCAAAACTGAAACCATCAGATACATACTAACACAATGCTCGGTACTTACGCAAAGGGTCTACGCACGCCGACATGGCAATGCAGCTAACATGATTTACCAAGAACTATGCAAGCAGTGTCCAGAGTCAGACTTCAGCCACAACCCATAGAAGAAAATGACACATTTAACAAACGTTGGAATTCCTCTGTCATAACTTAGTAAAGAGTTACGTTATAAAAATATAATATCTCACAGCAACAATAAACTATATGTTATGGATCTGGAGATATAATCGACTGGCTGCGTGGCTCAGCGGTAACGTTCTCGCTTGCTGGGCCCTAGGTTGCAGGTTCGTATCCTGGCGCAGTCAGCTGGCATTTGAGGGTGCACAAATGCGAGGGAGCCGTGTCAGTAGATTTACTGGCACGTTAAAGATCCCCTTCGGGCCAAAATTCCGGCACCCCGGCGTATCTAAAAACAGCAGTAGCTAAAAGGGACGTAAAACAAATAACATTATTATTATTGTTATTATTACATAATCGACCTGCCGTGGGCAACATCCAACTTTGAGTTGAGGCATGGCTTTACACGTCTGGTTGTGCATGTCTTTCACAACCCTAGTTGAATTAACAAATCTTTCCATGACCCTACAGAGACGTGTGTATACAAACTATGTGGACATTTTCGATTGCTATTTGCCTGAAATAAAAGTATTAATAACCTGAACTAGCACCAGCGGCTAGAATTCAGTTACTATGTGAAATAGTTTTGTTCTTTACTTCAAATAACATTTTCAAATAACGCACAATAGGCTGTTACAAACCCTTTAAAATAAGAAGTACAAATGTATCATAGTATCATCTAGTCATTCTACAAATTCGATGCGCATAGAATGCCAATGGTATACTATCAATGGAGTCCCATGTAGACCAGTCGTGAAATCTAGTGGAGAAGTATCGAACAATATAATCCTAACAGGGCGAGTGCATTCTAGCGGCCATAAGAAGAAACTTTTCAATAAAATCTGGAAGTTAATAAGTAGGCCGGCATGCAGTTACCTTTTTGGCTGCTAGATATCTCGAGCAAATCTGCTGGCGAATTATGTTTTAATTAAATATATGTTTTGCACCGTAATATGCACAATATAACGCTTAATTTTAAAACGTCTGAGTCATTACAAAGCAACAAATATGTAAAATTTCAAGCCAAAAACCTAACACTGATGGGGTTTGAACCATAGGCATATGAATGATAGACCAACGCTTAACCACGGAGCCATTTGTGCCAACGAACATTGATCTATATAAAATGACTTACATTGAACTTGTTAGCAAATAATGATTTAGACCTAACGATTTCATCATTGGAGTATATTATTTATATATAAAGCATTTCATACAAAGTTTATTTATTTTGTATCAGTACGCTATATTGCATGCAATACTCAAATTAGTGAAATATAAGTCAGGCACAAGATATCCGCTGCCATCTTGTCTTCTTACCGAGACGGCTCAGCTTTTTAAAATCACTTCTGCACTATAGTATTACAAAATAAACTTTTAATTTCGATCGTGCCTCTTCCTTTAGAACAGTTAAATTGATTTTTGGCTCGATAATCGGAACTGGTGAGTCCCATGATATGGATTATAAAGTTTGCATAATTCGCACGGCTGCCACCCTGAAATGGTACGGCGGATGACCTTGTAGTTTGGTCCTATATGAGGGTATGTTATTACCAAATTTGGTAGAGATAGGATAATTTGTTTAGTCGCTATTTGATTTTACGTTTTGAACGTTTGAGTGGCCGCCATTCAGTTTTGGTAAAGATGGCGGCGATATAAAACATGACACTGAGGTGCCCTTTGCTTGTTCTACCTCTGTACCAAATTTCGTTCAATTCGGTTTCACCGTGTTCGAATTGATAGGGGGGGACATACATTCAGAGTACACACACTCACACACACACACACACACATACACACACACAGAGAGACACACAATTTTTGGCCCTGTAGTGATCTCATAAGTCTACTTTCATTTTTTGCAAAAATCGAAATTAGGCTAAAAATGAACCATGAAACGTAAAAACAATTAAAACATAAATAATATAAAAATATAAAAAGACATAAAACAAGAAGTTCCGTGACGAACTAAAAAGCCTACTTTTCTTAAAATTTAGGATTCATGCCAATGTTTAATCTATATGGATCTATCTAGAATAATGACGAAATTAAGTTGGTAATATCGAAATTTCAAATTAGTTCGAACTACTGTTTACCTGGCATAATGTAGCCTAATTGAGAACTACAGTTGGCAGCCCTGGTGACTAAATATATTCTTAGTTTCTTCTCTTAAGGTACAGACTGCAAAATTTGGTTGAAGTCCAATGGATAGCATGGATGTTACATGCAGTTAAACATTGGATCTATCAGCGCGTAAAATCATATTGGCAACAATGACATACATGTATTGGTCAGAAATAATCAGAAATAATATGATCTATAGTTGTGTCAATTTTGAATGAAATCCATTAGTTAGTATAGAAGTTACATGCATTCTATAATTGGACCTATCAGCAGGCTTAGAATCATGTTGGCAGCACTGGCGTAGGCCTATATTAGTTACTCCAAATTAATCTAGAATGCCAGGTACTATACGTGTGCTATGTTTAGAGCTATTTGCTTGCATACTTTCTGATATATTTATATTAGGGTAACAAAAATAGAGACAGTATTTATTAACAGTTGGTAGCCCTGTTTACTCTTAAGACTCGACATAGTCATATCTGTTATGGTACACATAGCACACACGAAATGTGGTTGAAATCCAAATGATAGTATAGTAAGTTACATGTATTTAAAGTCGGACCTCTCAGCAGGCTTAGAATCATGTTGGTAGCACTGACGTATATAAGTTACTCCAAATTAATATAGAATGTCAGGTTCTATACGTGTGCATAGTTTAAAGCTGTCGGCTTGTATACCTTCTGATATATGGGTATTTGGATAAAAAAAAACAAAAATTGAGAGCATTTATTAACAGTTGGCAGTCCTGGTGGGTCTTAAGAATACGCTCAGTCATATTTGTTTATGTGCACATAGCATCATATGAAATTTGGTTGAAATCTAATTGATAGTGTAGAAGTTATATGCACTTAAAATTTGGACCTATCAGCAAGCTTATAATTATTTTGGCTACACTGCCATGTATGGCCTCCTGGAAATTAAACTGCAATATTATTATCTATATGTGTGCCAATTTTTAAATAGCTCCCATTCATACCTTCCAAGATATCCAACATGGAGCTCAAATTTCAATTGCGATTTTTCAGCAGTTGGTAGCACTGACATCATTTTCAAATATGGCCGTGAGATATTCAGGTATAGGTCATTACTCCTACCAATTTTTGTTTTGATTGCTGCAGCCGTTTAGGAATTGATAGGGGGACACACACACACAGTCAGACAGACAGAAGGACAGACAGACACACATTTTCCCGATCTCATAAGTCTACTTTTTCCTCATTTTTGCAAAATTGCAAAATGTGAAAAGTAGGCTAAAAAGTATAAAAAATATAAAATAGTCTATATAATATATGGAGAAAATTTTAACTATACAGTATAAAAATATCTAAAATATAAAAATATTAAAATGTCAACAAAAGTTTAGTGCTTTTCAGTCGGTCAACACGAATGTACCCAAAAGAGATGGGTTATGCCCTAATCCTGAAATAAATTACATGAGATTAATAAAACACAGTGGATCCTGGGAAATTCACCTAATGAGACCTGGGTGTAGAAACACTAACCTATTCAAAAACAAGGCATAAAGATGGCTTTCACGACGAAAAACACAACCGCTAGGCACCTCCTAAATAGTAATCTAAATGAACGTGACCCGTATTCGGGGTCAGGGGTGTATTCTATAACGTGCCAGGACACCGATTGTCAAGCTGATTACATCGGGCAGAGTGGAGGGCGAGTGGACGCACGTTATAATGAACATGGGAATGCGATAGGATACGGAACGCATTCAGCCGTGTGCGAACATGTGTGTGACGCAGGGCACAGCTTTACCAACATAGAGTCGGACCTTAAAATGATCCATCACGAATCGAAGGGCAGGGCTCTTGACATAAAGGAAGCAGTCGAGATACACCTGGCCAAACGAAACAATCCCAACAATCTAAATGAACGCACGTTCATGGAGAGCTCACCCTTCTTCGCGCTACTAAGAAGCGCACCCTGACGGAAACAAAACACAATTTAGCGACGCAGCCAAGCTAGATAAAAAAGGGGGAGAAATTAGGGGGTTTTTAATAGGTAAATGTTATCTGAATCAGGTGTACGATGTACTTTTCTTCTGCAATAAACCAAGGCCCATATTCGCGGCAGTGTTAAAGGTGCCGGGACGCCCTCATAAGACCGTCAACGCTTAGTTCGAATGGGTTATGCTCCACGCGTGGCGAGGACTAATCCACGGTCTTTAATAGTTGTAGACCCACCTCATTCAATAACATACATCTTATCTAGGTTGGCAACACCTCACATAAACACATCGCTATCACTCCCCACAGCACGTAGGGCCAGGGGGAGGGGGGAGGGGAGGCAGGGAAAAACCAGTCGTTAAGATAACCACCGCAGTCGACCGCACAGTGAGTTCCAGTGAGCACGAAAACTGCGAGTAGCTGTAGTACGGAAGACAATCAGATAAGTAGTTAGCCTAAAATTTTATAGTTTAACCATAGTTTACAACCATATAATCTCTCTAAAGTACAATCTCCGGATAGCTATCACCATTTAGCATTTCACCTAACATATATACTGCATTTAGCATACACTGACAGTTGCAGTACCAATACTGCAACTAAATAATTGTACATATTGTAAATATGTTCACCTGTATTTCAAACATAGATTTTATAGCCTGAGTGTAATGGATCTGATGATGATCGCTTGACGATCGAAACTGGTCATCCTAGTGTTTTGTTAATCTCATGTAATTTATTTCAGGATTAGGGCATAACCCATCTCTTTTGGGTACATTCGTGTTGACCGACTGAAAAGCACTAAACTCTTGTTTACTAAGGCAACACTGAAAATATGGCTTCTAACACCACAATATTAAAATGTATTAAAAATATTAGAAATATTAGAAATCAATAACAAATATAAATATAAATACTGTAATACAGTGGATCCTGGGAAATTCGCCTAATGAGAACTGGGTGTAGAATTACTAAAATGTCGGGCTTTATGGACTCGTTCAGGAGTAACGTGTATTAGGTAGTCAGTCAGGATCGCGCGATTAACAATGACCTAAAACCACAATCTTCCATTATTTTGAAATCACCATTCTGTACCATAGTTACTGTACTTCAAAAAGGTAGGCCAAACTCACCCAACTCCGCTTATCACCGTCACACCATCTCCCTTGACGTACGCAAATTTCTTTCTTCCATCTCTCTCACTCGCATCGTCTTCTTCCTTTTTTTATATTTTTTACTAGCATGCCCAGCACTCTATTTGAGAATATCCCCAAAGGATTTTAGTGACATCCATTCTCAGTGATATCAAACAGGAAGCATGACCACGGAGAGGTTTTCAAGACAGTGTGGGCGGTGACAAATATACAGAACTCTAGAGAGAACTTCAAACGAAACAGAATCAAAATATAATGCATCTCCCACTTTTAAAATATGAAAAGAAAGATAAATGATTTTTGTCAGTTCTTTCTTTCCCTGATGCTGTCACTGTTTTTATATACAGAACATGGCATATGGGAGTTGAAAACACAGCTCACAAAAGTTTTTGGTGACAACATTTATTAGCGAGGCCGTAGAGAAATATTGCATAGGATGTGTATGTGTTTGGAGAAGACTTCTTCCAAGGAAGCTGCTAAATCATTTATATGAAGAGAAAAGTAGGTTATGTTTGCTTTGGGGAGACCATACCCACGGTGTAGAATTTCAATCTACGTCCTTTGAGAAATATGAGATGAAAAACTGGGCAGAGAAAACATATTCACAGCTGCGTGGGTTAGTAGGAAAGTTAGTTTCACTCATGTGAATGACGTGGTGCATTGTACATATTTAAAGTTCTTGCATTTATATGAAACTAGCAATGGCTTCGCTCGGTATCTTTAACGGTCTACCCAGCGTAAGCTTAAGAGGCACAAGGACGGCAGGCCCCAGACGCAATTCAGAAACGCCGATGTAAACAGCGAAACTCCAAACACATATTATATACTCTTCTCTGAAGAGTTTTATTTCACCATATTGTGTGATTATAGGTGAGTTATTTTCTGGCCGTCTTTCCATATAGTGGCTCGCTCGCTGGCTCGTAAACTCGCTTCGAAGCTAGTAATTTAAATTTCCACTGTATGGAGATCTTTGGAAGAAATAAAAACGTAGTAACACTTATAGTGGGCGATGTATTAAAGGTAGAAATACGCTGATGAGGATTTTTTTTGTAGAACTTTTCATGCTGAACAATTCTTACACCTATATAGATATTTTGAACGGTTTACTCAGCGTAAGATTTAAAGGCGCACGGACGGTAGGTTTTTCTTCGACTCGATTCACTGAAATGGTTACTGCTCTACTTCCTTCGGTCATAAATGAATGGTTTTCTACATAAACTTTCCTCGAGAAATCCTTTACAGAATGGTGAAAACCGCATCAAAATCCATCCAGTGGGTCTCGAGATAACCCGTTACATCCAAGAATCGGGAACATGATTTTATACTATGTACAGTAGAGTTTACAGTACCAAACCTATTTTTCTGCGTACAAACTAAAATATTTAGTTAGTTAAATGAATTTAATATCGTCGGTATGAATATAATTATAAGATATTTAGTGTTCCACGTCATATTGATTACCCTGCACTTCCTGGTGTAGTGGCTAGCATTTGCTGATCTTTTCTGTATCATTTATCTGGATATTCTTGTTGGAGATCGCAACTTAAATCAGGGTAGTTTGTTTCATATTCTTCCAGCCTGTTGTGCTATGTCGATTGATCAGTCAGAACAGATTGGTCCCAATGATACCAAGTAGTCATCATTTCCAAGAGTACTCTATGACTGATGCTTGTAGTAAGAGAAAACCTTCTTAGAAGCGGTGCTTTATCATCCAATTCCTGATGCAATATTTTAGCATCATGCCTTTACTTGTGCTCTATTAACATCAAATACCTACATTCTTGATTTTATCTTGGCTGCCGTTTTTGAGAGATGTTGCTTCTATGAAAGCGTCCGGTCCGTTGTGACGCCCGGATAATTTGGATAGGGGTTTTATCCAACATACATCCCCCTCATATACGAAGAAAACTGGCTCTTGTAAGAGAATGACAGAAGTGCCGTATCAACCCTCAGCTGCCCTTACATCAGGACTGCAACCCTCAGAAACCAGAGATTAAAGTCCAGAAACCCATCATGGAAGCTAGGTGAGAAGCTCCTGGAAACACATTTTGATGCTGATGAGATCTGGCATGAAGAATGGACCTCTTCAAATCCTGAGCGCCTGGGTTTAATCCTTGTAGAGCTCCTCCTGGCTTCAACTTACCGAGAAGGGAATGGACATCTCTTAACAGAATCAGGACAATCCATGGCAGATGTAAATTCTGGCTTCACAAGTAGGAAAGATATGAAGACCCATTTTGCGACTGTGATAATGTGCCCCTGACCATCCAGCACGTTGTTATGGACTGCCCAAAAAGAAGATTCAATGGATCTGTTCAAGAACTACATAGTGCCTCTACAGAGGCAGTGGACTGGCTGAAAAGTCTGGACATTAGGTTTTGAATGTTGACCTGTAAATAATTGTATAGACTATATAATTGTAAGATATATGTATTTATAATGTATTCAGAAAGGTGTAAGGCAAGGCTGCAACTTATCACCCATACTTTTCAATCTTTACATTGAACAAGCAATGAAGGAAATTAGAGAAAAATTTAGAGTGGGAGTGAAGATTCGAGGAGAAATAATTTCAACTCAGAGATTTGCTGATGACATAGTCATCTTGGCCGACAAGCCTGAGGATTTGAATGAGTTTTTGAATGGTATGGACTCCGTCTTACGGAAAGAATTCATGATGAAAATTAATAAATGTAAAACAAAAATACTGGAATGCAGCCGAAATAAATCAGAAACCTCTATGGAGATCAAATTGGCAGGTGAAAAGCTGAAGGAAGTAGGAGACTTCTGTTACTTAGGAAGCAGAATAACCAGTGATGGACGAAACAAAGAGGATATAAAAAGTAGGTTGGCTCAGGCAAGGGAAGCATTTCTACAAAAAAGGAATCTGCTGACATCGAATATAGATTTAGGTATTAGGAAGTCATTTTTGAAAGTCTTTGTCTGGAGCGTGGCGCTCTATGGAAGTGAAACTTGGACTATTGGTGCAGCAGAAAAGAGGAGAATTGAAGCATTTGAAATGTGGTGTTACAGGAGAATGATGAAGATCAGATGGGTAGATAGGGTTACAAACAAAGAGGTATTAAGACGGGTGGGAGAGGAGAGATGTGTCTGGCGACTGCTAATGAAGAGAAGAGATAGGTTGGTAGAACACATACAAAGACACCCAGGAATAGCAAGCTTAGTTATGGAAGGAAGGGTCGAGGACAAGTACTGTAGGGGCAGACCAAGGTTAGAATATGTTAAACAGATTGCCTCGGATGTAGGGTGTGGTAGCTATGTAGAGATGAAACGTTTAGCTCAGGACAGGGAGGCATGGAAATCTGCATCAAACCAGTCAAAAGACTGAAGACTCAAACAACAACAACAATGTATCCTTGTTTTGTCATACGATGTAAATAAATAACCTACATTCTGCTTTAGTATACTGTATTGTATCGAATTCTTGAAAATCACAGCGTCAGATATCAATCATCTTGTACAGATTGATCTTTTACAACTTGAGTTAGTTTATCATTATCATTATTACGGTATTTCTTCGATTTTGCCCATCTATTAAATGACCATGAGAATAAACTTCTTCGTGATTTTCTCTGCTTTCTTGATTTTAGAGTTTTTAAGTATTTCTTCTTTTCATTTTTTTGCTCTTTCCTTCGTTCATCTGACCAGAACGTTTGTGCGATTTATTGTCTTTCTCCTTGAATATCCTCTAATTTTCAAATGTTATTTCTAAATGTAAGCTTCTCTATAATTTCTTCTTTTTTAATTTAATTTCTGTCAAAAACATTTTCAGTTCGATGAACCAAGTAATTTGCGTTTTGGGACTTTTGTCAAAAAGGTCTGACATGTTCTCAGTCAATCCAATCTTTCCGGGTTCTTATGGAGCAAGAGACCATAAAACAAGAAGTTCCGTGACGAACTAAAGAGCCTACTTTTCATGCCAATGAATATTCTACAGTACGGTATATGAACCTATCTAGAATAATGACGAAATTAAGTTGGTAATATCGAAATGTCTAATTACTTCGAAATATACCTGGTATAATGTAACCTAATAGAGCATTACAGTTAGCAGCCCTGGTGACTGAATACATATTCTTAGTTCCAACTCTCAAGGTACAGAATTAAAAAAATGGTTGAAGTCCAATGGACGTTACATGCAGTTAGACATTGGATCTATCAGCATGCGTAAAAGCATGTTGGGAACAATGTAATGCGTGTGCTGGTCAGAAATAGCCTAATCTGAAATATTATGATCTCTAGTTGTGCCAATTTTGGACGAAATCCATTTGTTAGTATAGAAGTTACATGTATTTTAAAATTGGACCTAGCAGCAGGCATAGAATCATGTTGGCAGCACTGACTTATATTAATTATTCCAAATTAATCTAGAATGTCAGGTGCTATACGTGTGAATAGTATAGGGCTGTTGGCTTGCATACTTCCTGATATATTGACATTAGGTTTAAAAATATAGACAGAATTTATTAACAGTTGGCAGCCCTGATAGCTCTTAAGAATACTTATAGTCATATCTGCTATGGTGCACATAGCACATACAAAATTTGGTTGAATTCCAACTGATAGTATAGAAGTTACATGTGTTTAAAAATTGACCTTATCAGCAGGCTTAGAATCATGTTGGTAGAACTGAAGTATATAAGTTACTCCAAAATTAATCTAAAATGTCAGGTACTATACGTGTGCATAGTTTAAAGCTGTCGGCTTGCATACTTTCTGATATATTGGTATTTGGATAAAAGAATAGAGAGAACAATTATTAACACTTGGCAGCCCTGGTGGCTCTTAAGAATACGCTCAGTTATATATGTTTATGTTACATACAAAATTTGGTTGAAATCCATTTGATAGTGTAGAAGTTATAGGCATTTAAAAATCGGACGTATCAGAAGGTTAAAGTTATTTTGGCAACACTGTCATGTATGGCCTCCTGGAAATTAAACTGAAATAGTGTTATCTACATGTGTGCCAATTTTGGAATAGCTCCCATGCATACCTTCCAAGATTTCCAACATGGAGCTCAAATTTCTAGTGCGTTTTTTCAGCAGTTGGTAACACTGACATCATTTTCAAATATGGACGTGAGATATTCCGGTATACATCTTTACTGATACTAAATTTGGTTTCGATTTCTTCAGCCGTTTAGGAGAATTTGGCAGTTTTTCAGTTTGGATATAAATATTACTTCTTTCGTGTCCAAGTATTCCCAACTTTCATTTCCTTGAAATTCGTCCAAAACTAAGGACCACGCAAATATCACTTCATTTCCTTCTTATCGTTGTTTCTTCCTTCCTCTTCCCCCACATTCCCTTCATTCTTTCAATGTGTTGCTCCTTTCTCTTTTCTGTCCATCCACCTCCCCTGCGCTCTCTCGTTTCTTCCACAAGAACCTTAAGGGTATACGTAAAACAATTTTTTGGGAAATTAAATTTAATTTTTGTTGTAAGAGTATCACATATATTCTGAAGCTATACAAACAAACACATTTGAAAATTTATGAAGAGGGTTAGAAGAAAATCATGAGAAAATTTGCAAATAATTTTGCATTTTTTTAATATATATTTTCCAAACAGTGACCTTTATTTTCAAGATCTTAGCATCCATACAACGGTAATATACTTGTTTCTAATACATAAAAATTCAAGTGTCTGTGTCAAACAGTTAGTGAGAAAATGTTCCTTACATGTGATGTAATTTAACATTGTAAAGTCTTTTAGAAAGTCTTTCCCTGTATTGTTTTCTGTCTTGACAGTCTTCATCTGTGATTCCTAGCCCCTTGAGTTCTTTCTTCATTTGCTTGGTGTAGTCCCACCGGCTCTTCAGATTGTATACTTTATTAAACAAGATGTTCAGTAAAGAACATATAGCCTACTTTCTCCTAAATGCATGGGTATTGTTATAACTCTTTGACCTTTTTAAGGAGTATAATTGAATGTTGGTTGTAGTAGCTTGTTGAAATACAACGTGCTATAGGGATATTAAACATGAATATGAGGTGCCCTTTGCTAGTGCTACCTCTGTAAAAAATTCATTCAATTCGGTTTCACCATGTTTGAATTGATCTGGGGAATGTATTTGCACACATACATGGCCGCTATTTGCAAACTATTGGGCTGATGACCTTGCAGTCAGTCATAATATGCTTTCCACAAAAAGGCATGTTGTTGCAAAATCCGGTAGAGATCAAATTATTAGGATGGTCGAAATTTGATTTAAGCTTTTAACATTTGGGTGGCCGTCAATCCGTTTCCGTCAAGATGGCGGCGATATAAAACATGACACTGAGGTGCCTTTTGCTAGTGCTACCTCTGTACCAAATTTCGTTCAATTCGGTTTCACCGTGTTTGAATTGATAGGGGGAATCGATTTGCACACATACTTGGCCACCATCTGCAAACTATTGGGCTGATGATCTAGCAGTTTGGTCAGAATATGCTTCCCACATAAATATTTGTTGTTGCAAAATTTGGTAGAGACTAGATTATTAAGTTGGTCGTAATTACATTTTAGCCTTTAACATTTGGGTGGCCGCGATTACGTTTCCGTCAAGATGGCGGTGATATAGAACATGACACTGAGGTGCCCTTTGCTAGTGCTACCTCTGTACCAAATTTCGTTCCATTCGGTTTCACCGTGTTCGAATTGATAGTGGGAATCGATTTTCACACAAAGATGGCCGCCATCCGCAAAATATTAGGCTAATGACCTATTAGTTTGGTCAAAGGATGCTCCCTCCATAATGGTATGTTGATGCAAAATTTGGTAGAGATCGGATGATTAGGTTAATCGTAATTTGATTTAAGCTTTGAATATTTGTGTGGCCGCCATTACGTTTCCGTCAAGATGGCGGCGATACAAAACATGACACTGAGGTGCCTTTTGCTAGTGCTACCTCTGTACCAAATTTCGTTCCATTCGGTTTCACCGTGTTCCAATTAATAGGGGCAATCCATTTTCACACAAAGATGGCCGCCATCCGCAAACTATTAGGCTGACGACCTATTAGTTTGGTCAAAGGATGCTGACCCCATAAAGGTATGTTGTTGCAAAATTTGGTAGAGATCGGATGATTAAGTTAGTCGTAATTTGATTTAAGCTTTGAACATTTGTGTGGCCGCCATTACGTTTCCGTCAAGATGGCGGCGATATAAAACATGACACTGAGGTGTCCTTTGCTAGTGCTACCTTTGTACCAAATTTCGTTCAATTTGCGCTCACCGTGTTCGAATTGATAGGGAGGGACAGACATTCAGAGTACATACACTCACACACACACACACACACACACACACACAGACTCACACACATACACACACACACAGACAGACACACTGTTTTTCGCCCTGTAGTGATCTCATAAGTCTACTTTCATTTTTTGCAAAAATCGAAAGTAGGCTAAAAATTGTTGATTCATCCTTGACCATGTGTCCATAGAATCTCAGCAGACTTTTCATGATCTTTGTTTCCAGATCTTCCACCCTTTCGTATATATCCTTGTTTGATCTTAGTCTGTAGTTCCCCTGTACAACTCTTGGGCCGTAAATCGCTCTCAGTATTTTCCTTTCAATCTTCAGAAGATTTTTCCAGATTCGTCAGGTTTGCTGTTTCCACACCATATAGGATCACAGGGTTTGCCACATCATTGTAGTGTTTCATTTTGGCGTTAATGAATAGGTTCTTTTTTTTATTTGCGAATTGACCACTTCGGATCACGCTACAATTTCATTTTTTCTTTGCCTGAAGTTTCCTCTTCCTCCAGTACTCCTTCATATGGGCGCTATGCTGTTTCTTCTGCTCATCCGTCCAGGCTCTTCCCTTCTTTGTGGTTCTTGTGACGTGAAACCCTTCCAAATTTTGAATTAAGTAGCGAAATGTTTCCCTGTTTGACATCTGAACTTCCTGGATGTTGGAATTTTCGAGATCTTTTCGAAATTCCTTAATCCATGTCGTTGTTGTCTTCTTGTTCCACAGGTAGTCGAATAACTGTTTGGTTAGTCTAGTTTTGTCCATTCTGTACAAGTGTCCGAGAAACAATAACCTCCTCTTCTTCATGGTCTCTGAGATTCTCTCCACATTTGTATAGACTTCATTGTTGCTCTGAAGTTTCCAGCCGGTTTCAGTCTGGACTGGGCCCATGATTTTCCGTAGTATTCTTCTTTCTAGGATCTCTAGCTTCTCCAACTTGTAATTCATCGAGAGGTTCATTTTATTATTTATTTAATGGATTGTTTCCCTTTAGGAGAGGGATTGAACTAGAATACATGATTTCATATTCTGGTCTTTTCTCGCTTCGCTTCACAAAATCACTTCATCCTCTCAGAATGCTCCTTCGTCTGCTCAGCTGTCAAATTTCTTCCAGGCTGTCATGATGGCCTATGCTCATACCTAATATTTTTGATTTTATTCCAGCACTCGGTGCGGTCCTCGAGATTTTCTATGTTGACCTGTTGTAGGACCCTCTGGACCTCTGTCAGCCACTCCGTGCCACAGTTAGTCTGCACTAAAACGTTTAGCAATTTCTTGGCCGTTTTGAAGTTTTCCATCCTGTAAAAGTTAGTATAAAACTGTGCTTGGCGTTTTCTGATTTCGTCCGTTACCGTGTTGATCTTTTGATAGAATTCGTTCTGAAGTCTCTTCATCCAAATACAGTTATTATTAACTGCCCCGTAAATCTTTCTCAGAATTTCACGATCTTGATTTTCTGTATCCATTGTTTCGGCTGCGTAACTTGCTTCCGGAAGAATCACCGTTGTATAGTGCCTTAATTTTGCGTCTAGCGAGATGCACTTCTTGTTGTAGTGAGCCCACGTTAGCTTGCACTCCTTCTGTAGTTTGGTGATTCTTTGTTCATTGGCAATTCAGTTTAGTCCCGAGGACTGTATGGTTTCACCGAAGTATTTAAAAAGGGGGATTTGTATTATTTCACCGTATTGTGTGATTTTAGGTGAGTAATTTTCTGGCCGTCCTTCTTTACAATGTCTTTTTTTTTCATAAGAAATTTGTAGTCCGGTTCTTTGCGCAACTTCATGTAATTTTTCCACTGCGTGTATGGCTTCATGTCTGATAGTAGTGATAATGTCAACATCATCCGCAAAAGCGAGGCACGTGACTGTTCCTTTTGTTATTAGTATTACTTATATTTCATATTCACCTAAAGAGTAATTATTTTAATCTCTCAAGTTGGGAAGTCAGCTATACTCTACTACTATAGTACACCTAAGATGCGAAGTATTCACTTTGAGCAGCTGGAGAATTTGGACAACTAAAACAAAGCAACACCTTAACTTCCACTTCATCTCCCAACTTGAGACATTTCCTTCTTGTATTACGATTATTGCTATAGTAATTATCATTATGATGTCTAATAAGCTGCCAACGGCTTGGCACTTATATCATGTTTCTTAGTCCCTTGGCGTGCATTCTACACAAAAGGTCGTTTTAATTACAAAGCTGCCAGCATTAGCAAAGAGAATAACGTAAGCAACTCTCACGGCAAGTTGTTTCTTCAAATGACAAAAGAGATTTATAAATGGTGTTCCTTGTGTTTGTTTCTTTACTTTCTCTTTCATAATAATTCCTTCTGAGCATTTTCTCTTGTTCTCTCTTTCTTCCCATTTCTGAGGAGGAAAAAAGTGTCATTTGTTCCACAAAAGACACAGCAATGTTGGTAACTGATGAAGAATTTTTGGACACCGAGGGTTGGGGAGCGCAAAAACGTGGAAATCATTGGGGTGAGGTCCAGACTGATGGTGGGTAGTCCGAACTCTCCCAGCGAAATGACCAGGGTTTGTTGGCGGTCCTGGTTTGCTCATGTGGTCTCACATTGTCATGGTCCGCTAACCCTAGGATAATCGCGCGGGCTACAGGTGTAGTCCAGTGATTTATTTTGTTGTAGCGCAGAGTATATTGAGAATGTAGCTGCCTGTTGATACTGTATTTAACAGGCGGGTGTGATTCCAACTGAACCAATTGCAACAAACTGACACCAGATGCATTAGAAATCGTCTGGGCTCCAATACTAGCCCGCGCGAGCATCGCTGTTTCATAATTGAACGTGCAAAGGAAACGTTGCCTCACAGGAGGCGGTCATGTAGATGACTTTCAAATCAGTCAGTGTTTAGATGAAAGTACCGATAGGTTGAGTGAAGTGGAAATAAAGTAGGCTGTTACTTCTTGTGTGGACGACGAAGGGATAAATCAACAAGGAACAGATGCGCAAAGTGCAATGAAGATCTTCTAGGATAATTGTGTCCATTTGCACAGAATGCTTGAATGACAAATTTGTTTGAGAATGCTTATGGATTTCCTGGGCTATAGATTGTAGCCAAGAGGGCAAAAATAAAATTCAAAACTTCGAGAAAAAAAAATGAAAATACTGAAATTTTTCAAAATCAGAGCTGGTTTTTTAAGGAAATTATCTAATCTACGTCTTTTTTTGTTTAATTCCAAACCAAATATGCACTAATGTAAGTATTTAGGTTTACATCTATATATATATAAAACTCAATGTTGGTTTGTCTGTTTGTTTGTTTATCTGTTATTTATACAAATCTATACCGTTTCACCGATCTGAACCAAAATTTGAATACTTACCCTTTGGAACCCAGCGGGTAACACTGTCTACTTTAAATTTCGGACAGACCACTCCATTCAGGCCGCTTGGCAACTTTACTCAAAAGTCACCAAAAATACTCAACTGGGACAAAATATCAAAGTTGTAACATAAGGACCGGACATAGCTCATTTTACGCCCCTCGATGCGAGAAACAATACCCTATGGGACACCGAAAACCACATTTTAAGGCCCTAAAACCAACAGTTTGAAATATATTCGCAGAAAACTATCTTCGCTCTGATAAACTGATGAACTAATAGCAAGTCCGTTTCCATGGCAACACTACCTCAAGGTATGACATCCAATTTTCAATTCCTGTAGGAGGCAATGCCAATCCATTTATTATCTTTTTCAAGATAGATATATACACAATAAGAACAGGGTAGCGCACCTGCCTCTCAACCGGAGGCCCTGGGTTCGATTCCCGGCTCCGTCAGAGATTTTAGACAGTGACGTGAGGGCTGCAACGGGATGCACTCAGCTTCGTGAGGACAATTAAGTAGCTGTCTGATAGTGAGGCAGCGCCCCGGTCACGAAGAACAAGATTAACGACCGAGGGGATACGATGCACTGACCACGCGTCACCACAATATCTGCAGGCCAAATGGCTGGGAAGCGGTCGCATGATAGGCTTAAGCCATTCATGGGCTGTAGTGCCAGGGGTAAAAAAATAGGGAAAGCGCCTTCTAACACCACCTTTAATTTTTAAACACTACGGTAGCGTTTAATAAATAAAGATATCGATATAGCTACGTTCAATTTCATAAACACTGGGCTCACAAATCCCGTATAGTTAAGTACAAATATGGGTCGTTATTTCAGTATTAACGTTGCTCTATGGCGGCTAATATTGCCGTTTCCGTAACACTTACGGCATCCCGCCGTCACATACCTCAATGTGAACCAGTCTATTTAACTGAAAAGAATTTCTACGAGCGAGTATCCACTCCGGCAAAAACCACACTAACTACCTTTTCCAAAATTTACACAGGACATGATTTTTAGCTCTCTTCTGTATGTTGAGGTACAGAGATATACCACATGGAAAGATACAATAAAATGTTGGCAAATCTGAGTTCAAGGAACTGCTGTTCAGAATAGGGCTTCTGTTAAATCTGCAGAAGCTTTTGGTACAGGTTATGTGGTCCATGTTCGTAACATGGAATGTTTTCCAATGACAATGCTTCTACACCATGCGCGAGGGAAACGCATTTCAAAGATCACTAAAACACTATAATCAAGAAATTGGAGAAAAAGATTCAAGGAGAAATAATTTCATCTCTGAGATTTGCTAATGACATCGTCATCTTGGCCGATACGCCAGAGGAATTGAATGAGTTTTTGAATGGTATAGACGCCGTCTTGAGGAAGGAATTCCTGATGAAATTCAATAAATGGAAAACAATATTATTGGAATGCAGCCGAAATAAATCAGAAACCTCTATGGACATCAAATTGGCAGCTGAAACGCTACTGGAAGTAGGAAACTTCTGTTAATTAGGAAGCAAAATGTCCAGTGATGGACGAAGCAACGAGGATATAAAAAGTAGGTTGGCTCAGGCAAGGAAAGAATTTCTTCAGAAAAGGAATCTGTTGACATCGAATATACATTTAGGTATTAGGAAGTCATTTTGTCTGGAGCGTGACACTATAAGGAAGTGAAATTTGGGCCAATGGTGCAGCAGAATAGAGGAGAATTGAAGCGTTTGAAATGTGGTGTTACAGGAGGATGATGATCAGATGGGTAGATAGTGGTTATGTGAAGAACAGCCCAAATTCATCAACATAAACTGGAGGACAGCATCAGGCTTAAGGCCTGGACAAAATAACTTCCTTTAGAGAAGATTAGACTGAAAGGATTGGGCTAAGGAAATGCGGCCTGGTTCTTTCAATACTAGACTGAACATTGAGAGTAAATACAATATTTTTATTTTTTATGGTGAAATTGGCAAACACATTAATTAAAAAATTAGTTATGCTGGCCCGCCTGGGGCAACTTCAAATGTTCATTAATTTTAATTAGGTTGGCCCAGCCATGGGCTATTATTCAAAAGTTCATTCTGCTTGATGCACACACAAATTTAATATTCTTGCACTTGCTAGCAAACACTTAAAACGAAGATGATTAAGATAATAATAAAAAAAGGCACAAACTTATCTTTAGTGGCGATGACTAGAAGCATGCTGACGGAGACTGCCGTGGCCAACACTTGATTTTTTGGCAGTAGAATTTGAGATGTCCAGCATCAGGAAAATAACTTCGCCAGGGCGATCTTCTTCTTCTTCTTCTTCTTCACCAGCGCTGTACATTGTTTAACATCGTTAGGTTTTGATGTTATTTCTTGAATGCCAAATAACATGGCATTTTAGAACTGCGATTTGATGCAGCTTCTTGCGGTTTGAAGTAAAATGTAGAATGCACTTTCTCAGTGCTGAAGCTCTCTGCTGTTGCGTTTCCTGGTAGTTTCAATCATAAATGCAGATTAGGCCCGAAGTTTAGAAGGCCCCGGAGAAGGGCGGAAGGCACGAATGCCTCTCGCTAGTTGAAGAAGACCGTAGAAGGTTTGAAGAAGGAATGCTGATGGAGAGCAAAACGCCGCCACTTAAATAATAACATCATAGAAACGTCTGGAAGCCAGGCTGGCGGGCGATGATTGGCCAGGGCAAGCTGTGACGTCAGTCATACAGGAAGGCAGCAAGCAAGTCGACACCCTTTTCAGTATGCGAGCGTAAGCTGGAGGCGCATGACCTATTAACACGCTGAGGTAAGAGTCTTAGATATATATAGAGAGAGAGATTAAACACTAGTAATAAACATTATAATGTTAACAGAAATGAATAAGTACATATGTTTTCGTTCGGTGGTCTCAAAAGCATTTAACTGACAAATGCGGCACAAAAGAAAAACGCACTATAAACATCACGAAAGTGATCATGCTCCGAGACCCCCGAAAGAAAACAATCAAAGAATCAGTTACAAAAACGTGAACAACAATAAAGAAGATGACACTAAGCCTCAACAGGCAAGATAGCAACCATAGAAATTGGTCTAGTATAGACACCCTTACTAGTGAGAACATCTACAACTCTCACATGATTATCACGACCCAAATGGCAGTGAGTTACCCTACCAATATTCCATACGAGAGGGGGACTTGGATCTCGCAAAAGAACCATATCTCCCACTCGCACATCAGGCTGGGAAAGCCGCCACTTCTCTCTTCTGTTAAGTGAGCCGAGATACTCCAGCTTCCAACGGCGCCAAAAGGAGTTTCGCAAAGAGTCTAACTTCCTCCAGAAAATAGGCAACCCGAGATCACAGCGTCGACTCAGCAAAGGAGGCGTAGAAGCTAAAGAACAGCCTATTAAAAATGACCAGGTGTTAAGGGAAGAAGATCCTTAGGATCATTAGACAAAGGCGTGAGCGGCCTAGAATTTACAATACCCTCAACCTGAATAATTAAAGAATTGAATTCCTCATAGGAAAGGATGGCTGAACCAAGGGTTTTCTTCAGCTGTCTCTTCGTGAGCTTTATGCAAGATTCCCAACGACCACCATGATGGGGGGCGTATGGGGGAGTGAAATGCCATTTGAATCCCTTAGCATGCGAAAAATTAGAAAACTGTTCCTTAGCAGAAGGGGAGGTAAGCGCAGTTTTCCAAAGATCAAAAGTACTAACAAAAATTTTTGCGTTATCTGAAAAAACCTCGGAGGGAACACCCCTTCTAGCGGCAAATCTAGAAAAGGCTGCTATAAAATAAGGAGTAGAAGCACTTGTAACCAACTCAAGGTGAATGGCTCCTGTCACCATGCACACAAATAAAGAAATATAAAGTTTACCTAACAACTTTCGCTTAGATAAAGGGGAATTAACTTGATAGACATAAGGACCGGCATAATCGATACCCGTTAGGGCGAAAGGCTTACTAGGTTCGGAACGAAAATATGGCAAGTTTCCCATAATTTGCGTGATTGGCGGGGGCTTAGATTTGAAACACGGTATACATTTCCGAATAACAGAAGAAACTTCATGAACACCGTTAATGAGCCAATATTTCTCGCGAATTAAACAAAGCAAAGTGCGGGTGCCAGCGTGCAAATTCTGATAATGAAATTTCTTTACGATAAGAGTAGTAATAGGATGTCTAGAAGGGAGAATAATGGGATGTTTTTTCTCATCTGAGTAACTAGAATATTCTAGCCTACCCCCCACTCTTATTAATCCATCTTGGTCCAAAAAAGGGGTGAGAGGTAACAGCCTACTAGACTTTGGTAAAGTTTTTTTGCTTAAAAGCGTCTGATACTCAAGAAAGAATACTTCTTGTTGCATGAGAAACAAGATTCTACGAGTAGCAAATTCCAATTCCATTTTAGTGAGAAAGGGTTGCGGTTTCACAGGCTGATCAAGAACAAGAAATTTCCATCGAAATAAATATGCTACCACACGAATTAATTTATTAAATGAAGAGTAACGCTGAAAAAGACTAGTAGCAATAGAAGTTAGAAAAAGGGAAGCGGTAACAATGCGAGCATCAGGAACATCTTCTGCGAGTGGATTAGATGAACGAGGCCAACAAGAGAAATCCTGACTGAGCCACGCCGGACCATTCCAGTATAATTTAAGAGAAATTAATTTCTTGGGCAAGCAGCCACGTGAAATTATATCAGCGGGGTTTTCTTTTCCCGGAACATGATTCCATTGGTCAAAATGAGACAACTCTTGTATTTTAGACACGCGATTAGCCACAAAAGTGGTCCAATGTGAAGGAGGTTTTGAAAGCCAAGCTAACACGATGGAAGAATCACTCCAAAACCATGTGCTCGAAAATTTCAAATTTAAACTGATTTTTAATTTACTGGCTAATTCCACAGCCATTACAGCAGAACATAATTCCAATCTAGGCAAAGATATGGATTTGAGTGGGGCTACCTTGGATTTTGCGCAAATTAAATTGGAAAATCCGGGTAAAGTATTGGAAGAGCGGCCTACTAAGTAGGCGCAGCAACCGTATGCCTTTTCAGAACTATCTGCAAATACGTGCAAATCGAAATACTGACATGAAAGGTCCGAAATTAAAGTGCGGGGAATAGAAATTTGAGAAAGATCTAACAAACTCTTGCGGTATTTTAACCACTCATCCAAAAGGGGGGAGGGTACCTTTTCATCCCAACCAACTTTCAATGACCAAAGTTTTTGTAAGAAAATTTTTGCAGTAATAACCACCGGAGCAATGTACTGCAAAGGATCAAAAACTTTTGCTATTTCTGATAATAATTGCCTTTTCGTTTGAGGGTGAAACTCAGATAAGTGTACCTGATAGGAAAAGGTATCTGAAGAAGGAGACCAAAAAACACCCAAGGTTTTAATAGCTGATTCCTCAGTAGGAAGCGCAACACATTTGTCAACAGGAATTACTTGTGAAAAGTTAGATAAAAATTCGGTTGAGTTCGAGTTCCACTTATGAAGGGTAAACCCACCGCCAGAAAGAAGAGAGTTTAAATCCTCACAAACAAGAAGTGCGTCAGAGATACTAGGAAAGGAATACAGAAAATCATCTACATAAAATGCAGTTTTCAAAACTTCAGAAGCTAGAGGATGAAAAAGATGACCATCTTGTTCGGCCAACATGTGAAGAGATCGTATTGCGAGAAAGGCAGACGGCTTAAGACCGTATGTCACTGTTCTTAAACGAAATATTTTTATAGGTTTTGCATTGTCGTCTCGCCACAAAATTCTTTGCAAATCACGTTGTTCTGAATTTACTAGAATTTGCCTATACATTTGCTTGATGTCAGCAAGAACAGCAATGGGGAATAGACGAAAGTTAAGTAAAACTGAAGTAAGATCTGTCTGAATAGCGGGTCCAGAATGCAGAGTGTCATTGAGAGAAACACCATTAGCATCTGGAGATGACCCATTAAAAACCACTCTTATCTGTTCTCGGGTGGAAGAATTTTTCCAAACCGGATGATGATTAAGATATACTATTTCTTTAGGAGAATTACTAATATCTTCAGATTTTGGAACTACTTCCATGTGATTCGCTGATTCGTATTCTTCCATGAAGGAAGTATACTGAGTTTTTAAGAGAGCATCTTTTTTAAAGCGATTTTCAATTGCGAATAAAGCTTTGAGAGCTCTGGAATGTGATTCTGTAATAACAGGGGGGTTAAAAATGCGAGGAAGAGTAACCACGAATCTGCCTTCAGTAGTGCGAACAGTGGTTTCTACGTAGTGTGTTTCACAGATCTCATTATTGAGAGAATGAGGTGAGGTGACTTGAATATCCTCAATGTCCCAGAACTTAATTAATTCTTGATTTAAATCAGCACCAACAAAATAACAATGAGATTTTTGTTGAACGGGGTTGCGGTATATTTGCCCAGTGGCAATCCAACCAAAATCAGTTCTACGAAAGAAAACATCACGGGCAACTTTAACCTTTTCCGGATGTAAACATTGCCAAAAAATGCTGGCACTTAAAAGAATTTCTACAGATGAAGCTCTGTTGAAATTCGGATCTGCAAGTTGCAAATGATGCGGAATATTCCAACCCTGGACTTGAAAAGAAGTAATGGGGGTGTCATTACCTATGGAATTTATAATTAAAAAATCTAAATTTAAATGAATGCCAAGATTATTGGAATCTTTTACATCCACTTTAGCATAACTCAGAGATTGCGATTTGGAACCATTAATTCCTGTAACTTCTATAGAAGTAGGGCATATTTGTAGACCTAACTTGCGAACTAGCGATTCACTGATAAAATTGTTAGTTGCAGCATTATCTAACAATCCCCTTACAGAAACCCATTTTCCGTGAACATTCTTCACTAGAATTTGGACAGTGGACAATAAAACTTGAGTTTTACTGAACGAAACAGAGCTTTGAGTAAAAGACTGAGCGTTATTCGGCAAAGTCTCAGAATGAGATTTAGCGGATGAACTATTGGTTGCTGATGACCGCGATCTTTCATGCCTATGCAGGAGAGTATGATGCTTTGCTTTACAGTGAAAACATAACCGTTCAGAATGACAATTGCTTATCATATGTGTCGCTGATAGACAATTAAAGCAGTGCTTGTGGGTGGTAATTAATTTGCGTCTTTCATCCACAGATAAAGATTTGAATTGAGCGCATTGGTACAAGTTATGTGGTTGTTGACACAAAACACAAGCTTGTGCTTGATTGGAAGACCGAATATTGGTAGAAAAGACATGTGACCTTAGTACTCTCTGAGTGAGGCTGATGTCCTTACTATTAGAGGGAGGTTTGAAGGTAGAGCTACTCTTTTGGCTGGCTACAGCAGAGAGAATTTGGCATTTCGCCTTTAAGAATTTAATAATAGCTTCATAGGTACACAATGAATGTTGCGACAGAGCTGCTTCCCAATCTTTTAAAGTTTTAGTGTCTAATTTAACAGAAATAAGATGAATCAAAAATAGATCCCAATGGTCAACTGGTTGGTCCAAATTTGCAAGCGCACGAATATGAAGTTCCGCAGCATCGATCAGATTACGAAGCGAGGCAAGATTATCAGCTTGAACAATAGGTAAATTGAATAAACCCTGTATGTGACGTTGAGTTTTTAAACGAGTGTTCCCAAACCGATCTCTGAGAAGTGCCAAAGCTACTTCATAATTTTCATTTGTCAACGTAAGCTCTTGGATGAGTTTAAGTGCGTTGCCTTGCAAGGACAAACGCAAATAATGAAACTTCTGTATTGAAGGAAGAGAATCGTTTCCGTGAATCAATGAATTGAATAATTCAAAAAATGGTTCCCATGTAGCTTCATCTCCGGTAAATTTAGGTAATTCTATTTTCGGTAATATAACACGGGAAGGAAAAGAAGAAGATTCTGAAGGAATTTTCTCCTACTTTTCCTGCAATGTTAAACTTCTTAACAGCTGCTTCGCGTCTGCGAACCCCTTATAATATAAATTTTCAACCTCACAGCGGTCACTTTGCTGGTCGGGATCCTTGGTCTCAATATTACTTTGGATCTCATCATATTTCTCAAAGGCCTGTTCATAACCTTTCAGTCTTTGAGAAATTATGTCACTATTACGTTCTTTTTCCGGGAGCTCATCTAGAAAAGTGCGAAAACGCGTTAACTTGCCTTTGACAGAAGCTCTGGCATTAATGAGTTTCTCGTCAATCGGCATTATGAAAGTTTGTTGTGTACTCACGACTATACTGTGAGCTGGTACACCTTGCTTCGGAAGAAGTTGACAGTCTGCCAGAAAAGAGAGTGCGGCTTCCCCTGCAGTGAAATACGGGCCTGCTGTTTGTCTCCCTTCTCAGTGCCAACCATATACACTCGAGCTGAAACTTTCGAAGTAGATTAGAAAACACAATTTTTAAAATATTAACACACTCAATGTTCAGTATGGCATTTAAATTTTGAATTAGTTCCAACATTAAGAAATTTGAAGATTTGGTTAAACAGAATGTTTACAAGCATCCCGGGTTTCGGCACCAAAATGGTTATGTGAAGAACAGCCCTAATTCATCAACATAAACGGGAGGACAGCATCAGGCTTAAGGCCTGGACAAAATAACTTCCTTTAGAGAAGATTAGACTGAAAGGATTGGGCTAAGGAAATGCGGCCTGGTTCTTTCAATACTAGACTGAACATTGAGAGTAAATACAATATTTTTATTTTTTATGGTGAAATTGGCAAACACATTAATAAATAAGCCTTAATTAAAAAATTAGTTATGCTGGCCCGCCTGGGGCAACTTCAAATGTTCATTAATTTTAATTAGGTTGGCCCAGCCATGGGCTATTATTCAAAAGTTCATTCTGCTTGATGCACACACAAATTTAATATTCTTGCACTTGCTAGCAAACACTTAAAACGAAGATGATTAAGATAATAATAAAAAAAGGCACAAACTTATCTTTAGTGGCGATGACTAGAAGCATGCTGACGGAGACTGCCGTGGCCAACACTTGATTTTTTGGCAGTAGAATTTGAGATGTCCAGCATCAGGAAAATAACTTCGCCAGGGCGATCTTCTTCTTCTTCTTCTTCTTCACCAGCGCTGTACATTGTTTAACATCGTTAGGTTTTGATGTTATTTCTTGAATGCCAAATAACATGGCATTTTAGAACTGCGATTTGATGCAGCTTCTTGCGGTTTGAAGTAAAATGTAGAATGCACTTTCTCAGTGCTGAAGCTCTCTGCTGTTGCGTTTCCTGGTAGTTTCAATCATAAATGCAGATTAGGCCCGAAGTTTAGAAGGCCCCGGAGAAGGGCGGAAGGCACGAATGCCTCTCGCTAGTTGAAGAAGACCGTAGAAGGTTTGAAGAAGGAATGCTGATGGAGAGCAAAACGCCGCCACTTAAATAATAACATCATAGAAACGTCTGGAAGCCAGGCTAGCGGGCGATGATTGGCCAGGGCAAGCTGTGACGTCAGTCATACAGGAAGGCAGCAAGCAAGTCGACACCCTTTTCAGTATGCGAGCGTAAGCTGGAGGCGCATGACCTATTAACACGCTGAGGTAAGAGTCTTAGATATATATATAGAGAGAGATTAAACACTAGTAATAAACATTATAATGTTAACAGAAATGAATAAGTACATATGTTTTCGTTCGGTGGTCTCAAAAGCATTTAACTGACAAATGCGGCACAAAAGAAAAACGCACTATAAACATCACGAAAGTGATCAGATAGGGTAACAAATGAAGAGGTATTAAGGCGAGTGGGAGAGGAGAGATGTTTCTGGCGACTGCTAATGAAGAGAAGTGATAGGTTGGTAGGACACATATGAAGACACCCAGGAATAGCAAGCTTGGTTATGGATGGGAGCGTCGAGGACAAGAACTGTAGGGGTACACCAGGGATAAACAGATTGCCTCGGATGTAGGGTGTGGTAGCTATGTAGAGATGAAACGATTAGCTCAGGAGAGGGAGTTATGGAGGGCTGCATCACACCAGTCAAAAAACTGAAGACTCAAACATCAACAATCAGGAATTTTAATTACTTAGAGAGGCATGTGAGGCAAAGGGGTTATTGGAGATTTCAATCCCTGTTATGTAACACTAGAAGAGACTGCATAATGTACATCAGCGGCCAAGGTGAGAGATATTTTACTATAGGTCTATTAATAGCGACATGTTGACGTTCAAATCATCAATAAGTGTGGCAAAATTACACCCAGAATAGCTTAAGGAAAAATACATTTACTTCCCCATATTCAGATAGATTTGCCATTCCAGTTTGTAAGAGTGCAGTTCCCTCTCCTAACTATATTCGCAATTTCTATTTACAAAGCGCAATGACTCACACTTAACAGCCGCAGGTGTACATTTAGACAAAACCATTTTTTCTCATGTGCTACTGTATGTGGCGTGCTCGCGATTATCCGGACATCAAAATCGTTATGTCTCAGCAGAAGATGGCAAAACCAACAACGTACTTTTCAAATGTGGTCACATAATGTAACATCTTACCCTGCAGACTTTCACAACTCTATAAAATTCCCACTTTGCTGCTCATATCAATATACTGTATGTATCAGAATTTTCAGAATTAGAATGGACCCACCTGTAGCCGCGATTGCTGTAATAGAATAGACCAACTACCAGCAATAATACATTGTCCCCATTGTCTTGATTGCGAGCAAAGCTGCGGGTACCTGCTTGTAAAAAATAATTTAAAAGTCCTAGTTCCATTAGTTTTATTTTTGTTGCGGTTTTACCAAAGATGTGCGATAAAATTGAATTTTCTTCTTAACTTTGTATTTTCTCTCCATATGAAGATAAATGCCTAGAAAAAAATCTTCAGATTTAGCTTAGAATACTTATATATAAACTATTTATCAAATTATTGAAACTGAATACCGAAAATAACATGTGCGAGTCCATCAGATTGAATAACTGCGCGAGTAACGCTGTATCTATTACCAGCGCGAGTGTCCGAGGGCTAAATACGTTCCTAGCAGAACAGCGATTCTCGTGCAACGATGACGCCAAGACAGCAGTCTGACGATGGTTCCACAGTCAACCGGCTGAATTCTACCACAGGGGCATCTCAAATTTAGTGCTGCGATGGGACAAATGTCTGAACAAATGTGGAGACTTTGTGGAAAATGAGTGCCAAGTACGTAGAACAGTGCGTATATTTGTAATATACCTGTATGTATTTTTTTGGCTAAATAAATATACGGGCAAAGACTTTTCGATCAGTCCTCGTTGTATTAGCAGGTGTCATCAGTAAAATTAATTAGAGCGTTAAAATCCCTCAGTATGCTTTCCTTCGGAAGGGAAGTAAAGCCGGCGGTCCCATGTCATAGATGTATGGCATGATAAAGAACCTTCCACTAATTACACTTGCGTGAAGCTAAATTATAGGTTAGATTTGACTAACGCGCTTAGGTTCCAATGTTCGTCGCCAGGAGTCGACTGCAGTGGCATCTAGTAACCAAATTCAGAACTAGTTAGTCGTTGATGGTGGCGTTTGATAGCAAACGTTGGACCTACTTGAAAATCAAATGTCTGCAGTCCTTACTTGAATTATTTATTTATCGTATGGCTTTTTAGTGCCAGGAGTGTCTGAGGACACTTTCTGCTCGCCTGAGCCTCTAGCTGCTTCCAGCGGACACCCTTATTAGGGTGAGCTACAAGTTCCGTTCAATTCCAAGTAGTTCCAACTTTCGCCATCAGATATCACTGATACCTAGTGGTGAACGTTGGAACTTTGATAGAGCGTTCCAACGAAATCTAACCTAGAAATTTAGCTTCACACAAGTTAAGTCTGTGGAAGGATCTTTTGCATGCATATAAATCTATGACATGGGACCGCCGTCTTTACTTCCCTCCGAAGGAAGGCATACTGAAGGATTTTAACGCTCTTGAAAAATCCGACGACTTCGGCCGGGTTTGAACCGCTATCTTGGGCACAGCAGTTCAGCATGCTACCAACTATGCCAATACAAACTGATATATTACAAAGGCAACACTCAAAAATGGCTTGTTGAATTTCTATATTCAACTTTCAATTCAAGGTATTTGTGATTGAGATCAAAGGGAAATGGGCTCGAATAATTCTCAATGGACTACAATAATTTTACCACCACAGAAAACCACTTGATTTCAACAAGTGAACACAAGAAACCCCTTGTCATTATTCTTACGCTTAGTAGTTCTATAAATCACCATACACAATTAATACCCTTCTGTCTGGCTTGGTCGGTCCTCTATACTCGCTTTGTCAAGGAGGTTAGTCGGTCTAGAGGCACTGATGACTAAAAACCCCATTGCTTCCTCCCGCCCACACTTGCGTGCACTTGGAAGTGACGTGAGCAATGGGTCCTTACAATTTCATTCTCCGACATAACTTAGCGTCAAGCTAATTAATACGTTCAGAGGGGTTAAAATAGAGCCCATCTGGGGGCAAGCAAAACTTGCGCACTCGGGGATTAATGTGCTTTCTTATTCAGAAGCGACAGTCAGGCGTTCTTTTATTTCTATTTTTAATCATTTACTGCACTTCTTGCTAACACAAGAAGGAGGAGGTGTGTTTAACAATCAAAATAGAATCACTGACATTATCTAGGAACTATATATACATTTTATTGCAGCTCAAAAGCCATTAGTTACAAAATTGCAAAATAATCATAATCTAATATCTAATATAATAAAAGTGAAAGTCTGTATGTATGTATGTATGTATGTTCCGTATACAAATCTACACCGTTCCACCAATCTCAACCAAATTGTACATACACATAGTTTAGGACCCAGAACGAACGGCTGCCTACATGGATTTTCGATAGTCTTTCTCATTCTTCTGATATCGGCCTATTTGCACTTGAGCAAGGGCATCTTCCAAGTTTTGCCTCGGGAGGTGCAGTGTACCCCGTTCCAGCTCTCAGACCAGAATTTAAATATCTTGGCACAGCCGGGATCAAACTCGTAAAATTCAGAAAATTAACTTCTGAAGGAACGGCAAGGCCGGCCATCTCTATGGCAACAGTAGCACAAGACGGGTCCACCAAGTTTCATTCTATCTCGGTAAGAGGCCGGGCCACTCAATTTTCTCAACGACAACACTTCCTCAAGAAGTGATCACCAGGTTTCCACCTGTCTCTGTAAGGGGCCATGCTACTCCATTTTCTCCATGACTACAGTCAAGACGTAAACACCAGGTCATGGGCCTCCATTTTCTATCCAAACCACGATAAGAACATTAGGAATCTGAACGCCATAAAATTCTGAATACGTAATTTTTTAATTTTTTATTAATGGAGGTCGATGTAGGGAATTAAAATATAAAAAACAGATGCATCGGATAACCCTGCACGCGGCCTAACGTAACAACGGCTATAGATATCATTACGAAACTTAGTATTAAGATTAAATGAGCTTAAATGATTCGGTTATTGTTGATTGATTTAGAGGCTTGGCGACATCATGGCCATGTATCCCCATAACCACGGAAAACATCTCCCAAGTTTTACCTCGGGAGGCGCAGTGTACCCCGTTTCAGCTCTCAGACTAGAATTAAAATATATTGGCAGAGCCGGGATCAAACTCGGACCTTCAAGACGACAGCCGAGAATGTTAGCCGCTAATCCACGTGGTCGTCTAAATGTGACATTTTGAGTCTAATTTCATACTCTTGATGCCGCAACTTTTACGTGAGATTTTGAATCTTTACCTTATGAGGGAAGGTATCACGCGCAATATATTGTATTGCATTGTTTAAGGTGTGTTTTACTACTGATATGTTGATGTTTATGTTTCATTAATCCTAATGTTTTTATGCTGCATTTTTTAAAATTGTTGACAGTGTTAACCTGTTACGGCTGTCTTTTGTATTACAAATCAGGAATACAGAAACTGTGATAAGACTTGACTAAGACTAACAGAAACAGAATAATTTGTAGCAACAAAAATGAAACAGTAACGTAAAATGATTGATCACGCCAAGAACACTCCCTCTTTTCTACTTAAGACGTTGGGTTCAGTTTAGAGGTACTACGGAAGCTCCCTGAACACTCAATGAGTCAAAAAGATGACTATAAGAGTAAATGATTTGTACAGAACATTACCTCCTTCACTGCCCTCAACAGTTACAGTACCGTTGTATACTTACAGGTAACTGACGTCACCAATAATTCTCAAAGTAATCATTTCAAGCCATGACCAGACTCCTTTTGTACTTAAACATGGGTACTTTCAAATTACTAAGTAAATAATATCGTACATTTCTCGTAGGGAGAGTGGGGCACTTTGAACCACGGGGCACTATGAACCAGGTTACATAACTTCAGTATAAATAAAGAAATTATTTTTCTCACTCTGGGTAAGTTGGTAGAACTGTTCTACTGACTTACATTTCGTTTCTGCAAAATCTGGCTCCCGCCATTAGCTCTCTGCAGCTGTTATTTGTTTACGGCTACAGTGAAGTAACTTTCTGAGAACTTGGTAGATTAACATTTTGTGGCAAATGATTGGTTGAAATTCAGATTAAGTAAGTTATCAAATAACATCAGAATCCTGTCTTAAATTTATATATCTTATAATTTGAACAATGTTCACACATAACCTCACAATAACATTGTATAGAAATATGTACTGCCGGGGAACATTGAGCCAAGTGATTCAATTTTTCCTAAATGCCGTGAGTCCTTTTGTGGGTTCTTAGCATGGATAAATACTTAAGGTGCTGGTAATGTCTATTCATTTACATAATTTAACTAGGCCAAACGGAAGGTTTATGTGCAGGAATCTGAGGAAGGGAATAGTGAGGTTCAGTTCGAAGAGAGCGATGCCAACCTGAGTTTCATGAATCCAAATACAACTTTGAGGATTTGGACAAATATCCAGAAACAGATGATTTTGTTCTGGTTCTGACCAAGTTTGAACTGAAAAACAAAAACTATGTTTACTATGTGGGGAATATTTTGAAATTCATTGGCGTACACCGAAGGATGATGCAGGTGACAATCAGCTGTCATTCTCGAGAAAGAGTGAAAGAATGGGTGGAAAGTTCTTATTTATTCACGTAAAGGATGAAGCATCTGTTCCAGCAAATAATATAATATATGTGTTGCTAAATCCTACTGAACAGGGGGTGACAGAGAGGCAAAAAACATACTTCAAATTTGGAATTAACTTCCAGTCCAATGAAGTCTGTTAATTTCAAATGTGTATGTGTGGTTGAATGCCTATATGCTTAGTTACATGATTTATAAGAGGTTCTATGTGTATATTATATTAAATTTGAAAATAACTCTGTAATTAAGTTCTTCTAATGAAACTCTCTAGAGTGGTGCATGGTACCCCACGGGTGGGGAAGAATGATTCATTTACCTACTTTTATTTAAAGACATGTAGCTTAGAAATTACTATTCAGAGTGTATTCATATGAGGGCATTTGATACTTGAATGATTAAACTTCTAAAGGGAGAAATCCACAGCTCTGTATTAAAATTACTGGATGAGTAGCAGTGAAAACTATTTCTACGGTTCAATGTGCCCCACTTACCTCATGAAAAAACTACATCTATCTTTATATATATAATTCTTCGACACGTGTGTATGTGACTGAACTCCTCCTAAACGACTGAACCGATTTTGATGGAATTTTGTATGTATATTAGGGTGGGTCCATGTATGGTTTAGATTCACAATCTGACCCGGTAGGTGGAATGAACACAATTTTGAACCACAATTTACACACAATTTTAGAACCACAATATACAGTCAAAAACAGTCGTCATGGAAACCACTAGCCTTGGCCTTCGTGAAAGCTGATGTCTTTGGACGGTTTGTCTCTGCACGTTAGAGCCACCTGGTTTCAACCTGTGCAACTACCGCCATTCCTTACACTTCGCCCGTGGCGGAAAGATATGTTTTGTACCACAGGTGGCAGTGATGTCGAGTTCTTTGTTAGTCTCTGCACGTTAGAGCTACCTGGTTGCAACCTATGCAACTACCGCCATTCCATCCGTGGCGGAAAGTTATGTTTTGTACCATAGGTGGCGGTGATGTCGAATTCTTTGTATAATACGTAGGCTTCAAAACATGCACAATCACTTGCATCGTACTTTGGCGTTGTTTTGACATTTCATTAAACAACATGTAATTTTCTGTGTGGCATTGTAATCAGGTTCTAGAAATGTTTCGATTATTTTTTGCCAGGGTCTTCTTTCCACCCTCATTCTCCCAGATCCCGTTCCTTTGTCAGTGCTTTCTTCTTAGAAGTATATGAACAATATTGACTTTCAGAGAATAATTCATTGCTGTTGTTTTGACATTTCCATGACGGCTCATCGAAAATAAACAACATACAACTCAAAATATGTAAGTCACTTAAGTTACTGTATATTTGTGTGTTGTGTGCTCATTACAGAATGCAAATGCGTAAGGTGCAGTATTGAAGTGAATATCTTACAGAATCTTCCATGAATTCCAATTACATACATGTGCATTCTACGAGAATCAATCTAACCTCAAACTTATTTCCTTAATTATGTTGCGCATTATGTAACATTTACTGACAACAGTTCACGGAATTTAATCAACATCCATAAAGTTCGAATATAATAATTTACTTCTATTTATATGTTGTGTATTCATTAAAGAACAATGCCATGTCTTCGTGGACGAGGAGGAAATATTGGTCGTCGTGCATGTCATTCACAAATAGTCCACAACCGTCGGTTAAATAGAACGTCAGAAGATCAATTGACGGACAATGACAATTTAAGAGACCAGGTTGCAAACACACGTGCAAATGAACGTAGAGAGCAACGCAACGAACGCCTTCGAGCTAATGCATTGAGACAAAGAGAGGCGCGTCAACGAGCCACAGACGCACACAGAGCACATGAACTACAGCGTCTGCAGGTAAATCGCGCAATGACACGTGAATCACTTCTCCGCCTTGCATTCGAATATGATCCGGACATGGACTATTCGTCACATTCACAAATTGTCATCGGCGCTATGGACAAAGAATGCCAACACTGCCATGCATTCAAATACAAAGGTGAATCAGTCGGTTTCTGCTGCGCGTCTGGAAAAGTTGTACTGCCACCATTGAACTCGCCACCAGAACCATTGAAAACACTTTTGGCTGGATCCACACCTCAATCAAAATGTTTTTGCGTAAAATTCGTAAATTCAATTCTTGCTTCCAAATGACATCATTTGGGGCATCAAAAATCGTTAAAAATTATGATGGTCGCAATTTTGAATCAACGTTTAAAATTCAGGGCCAAGTATATCATCAAATTGGCTCTTTATTCTCAATGCCTGATACCGATCCAAAATTCTTGCAAATCTACTTCATTGGCGAGGAGGAGAAACAAATAGACACACGCTGCCAATACAACCATATCGAGCAGATGGAAGAGCGAGAAATTGTGACGACTTTGGAAACGTTCTTGCGAAATCACAACCAGTTGGTCCAGTTATTCAATACCGTTTCAAAGAGAATGAAAAACGACAACTACATGATCATCATCAAAGCAGACAAAGCACCATCTTGAGAACACGCAGGCCGATACAATGCACCAACCGTTGATGAAGTTGCAGTTGTTATGGTTGGCGAAACATACGGACGTCGAGATATACGAATCCAACGCAGAGATAACGCGGTGCAGACAATTCAAGACAGTCATCGTTCTTACGACGCTATGCAATAATCATTGATATTTTGGGAAGGAGAAGATGGATATCATTTCAACATCAAACAAAGAAATCCAGCGACAGATACAACCTAAACATTATTTTCTCTTTTCTTCATCTGTACGTTTTGTGTTTGTTTTTATTTATATTTTCACTTTGCAGGTGCAGAAACCAACAAGAAAGTCAGCGCAATGAACTTCTACGCATTTCGCTTGATGATTCGTGCCAATGAAGACAACACCATTCTCCGATGCCGCCAGCTGTTTCATCAATACATCGTTGATATGTATGCGAAAATTGAAAGCGAGCGATTACAGTATATCAAGTATAATCAGGCGAAGCTGCGTTCTGAGGAGTACATACATTTGCGTGATGCTGTTGTCGGTAACGTAGATGGATCAACTAATTTCAACGACATCGGTACTGAACCCGCTGAGCTATGGTTCATGTGATATTTTTTTGTGACAGAGCATTCATGATGGGATGTTGTACTTTTGAACACACCCAGGAAGCCACGTGAAGCTGAGAGATCACGCGATACTTTTTGAAGTAGCGGTGGATCGCACTTTTGACTTTGATGAAAACTGCTAATTATTTATCTGAGGTCTTATTAATTAATTTTATCTTTCCACAAGACTCAGAATATTCCATTTCGTCATGCTGCATTATTAAATTATTTTGGAGAATGTTTATTTTTACTTTAGGTAAGGTAATACCCTTGCAGATACGCAAAAAGGAACGTAAGTAGTCGCTCAACGACTTCGTTTTGACGACCAACTTTCTAGAGACACCCAGTACCTTGCACTGCGTCTTGAGAATCCGCCATGTGTAGGCGTGGAATTACATTTGTCCTACGAGACGTAGAAGAATATCCGCTGTTTAGCGTTAAAAGTGATTATAAGGTGCCATCGAGCACGCTAATACTATTATTCACTGTTGTTGAAGCCTAGTGAACTAAAGAAGAAGCTTGGGAAGTAATTATTGGCAAGTATAGTGTATTGCACAACATTGCTGTAACACCACATTTTACCCACGCGTATGTGGAGGGCAGATGCCTAGTGGAAATATACAGGTAATAGTGTTACAATTATCCTGAATAAGTGTGATTATAATTGTATGAGATATTTAATTTGCCAGAGTGGAAATTTCATTTTGAAAACGTCGTACAATTCACGGATGCTGCGTGATACAAAAGTAGCGCCACTAGCACGTGCAGAATTGTAAAACAGTGTTAGCTCACATGCTAATCCACATCTGCAAAATTAAGGCTGTGTCGTATTTTATAATTGAAACCTATAACATTCACGACAAACATTATAATTTTGAAAGTGAGAGGATGAATTATCACGCAACTCATTTCACTACCCACGTGATTGGACTTTTATTCACCATGGTTGAAGCAGTCACCATGGGCTAATACCATCCCGGTATGAGGGTGACGTTTCTACGGGAACCAGCATGATGGTGGAACTTCCAGGACGACGAACGAGAAGGAAGGAGCCAAAAATGCCATTTCCAGGCATATCCACGAAGATGTCGACAGGGACAAATCGAACCCTGGTCTTTGGAGGAGTCCAGATGGGAATCCTGATGAGGAGGATACCGATCCAGAGAGCCAGAGAGGATTTTGTACAACCCTTGTTGTGGAATAGAGAGCTGAGTGAGAGCTCCTCCATTTCGTGAGTTTTTGTCACACCCCTTCTTTGTTCTAGTTTCTGGTGGTATAGTAGATTTAATGTAGTTTGTGAACCAACCACACTCAGGGTCAGCCATTTTTCTAGGTAGGGATGTAACTAGATTAGTTAGATGTCATTTATTTCAGTTTAGAGTGAGACACCCTTGGGGTCAGACGTTTTGTTCAGCCCTGGTGCAGCCTGATGAACGTCGTAGAACGTCAATGCCTACTTTTTGCTGAACCTGACCGTAGTCATTTTGAGGCTAATTTGTTCAACCCTACTTGGGGTAATTTTCAAGTCTTTGCTGGCATTAGTTATGGCAATCAGATGCCATGGTTATTAATTAACTGCATTCTTTGCAGCCATCCTTTGTTATACCCCTGACTGTCGTTAGAACGGTCGTATCATTTAGGTAGTCGACTGTAACTACCAGTTTTATAAATGCATTATATTTCATTTTGAATAAAGCTCAGAAGCTATTCTTGGTCATGTTTGAACCTAACAACTAGAAGGAATGTTTCGTTGCCTAGCATCGAACTCAGTTCCCAACGTAGCATTAAGCGGATCCTTGTTGTGAATCTGCGCCGCAATTATCATTTTTGCTTGTGTCATGTGAGACACGTTTTTATTTAATGTACTAGCAACTGTTGAATTGTATTTTTAAAGCAAAGAGCTCCAGAAATTGTAAGATTACTTCCATTTAGACGTCTTTGGTAGAAAGACGGAATTATATTGTTATATTCAGATTTATTGAGTGTGTTTTATACACGGACTCTTTAGAGGTCCGTAACCTATGGTAAAGTTTTTTATGAACTGGCCAGGTGTAGGTTTTTATATTGATTAAATCGCCGGCCTTGAATAAACTGGTTATGTAACCCAGTGACCTGAAAGCACGCCTGCTTCATTGTGAGACAAAACTACTATTGACAAGGACAGAGTACGATTTGTATTCGCATCTCCTTTCATTGCTATTTTGCTTATGGAAATTAGTTTCCACTCTTGTATTTGATCACATGTTTTATAGATGGTTTTTTGTTAGTTAAACGCTCTGTTGCGTGTACTGTCGTCTGACAGGTACAGTTATGTAAGGTTTTCTATAGTATGGTGAAGGCTACCCTGTTATAGCAGGATGTTATTGTATGAAGGTATTTTGTGTATGCCTTGTCCGGGATTGATCCCGTTGACCAGATGTTATTGGAAGGTAACTGCTGTGGTCAGGCCTATCCCAGAGTTATTGAACGCGAGCTTAGCGCCGCTGGTAACCCGTGTTATTGTGTGTCCGAATTGTTGTACTCGTTGATTATATTCCGACTGTTGAGTCGAGGCTTTTTGGTGGAGAATGATCTCAGTGGAGACACTCCGTGCCCAGGATATTGTCAATGTTATTCGCCATAAACCTACGATAAACCTATAAACCGACATCTTAATAATAAGACGCATAATTGTTGTAAAACAAGTCTAACTAACGATTCTTTCTATCTAACTTTGTTCTTTGCATTCTGGAACTGTTGACATAGCCGTGCAGTTGAAGATAATTTCCTTGTGAGGAAATGACTAGGACAGTTGACATTTTTGTAGCGACCTGAAGCATGCGCGAACCTAGAGTTCGTAGCTTGTGGAGCTCAGGCTATGCGATGTCAGACGTGGTCTCAACTACGCATTCGTCACCGTAACTATACACATTAGATGACTATGGCTTACAAAGAGTAAACCAAGGTGTAGGCAGGAATTTTTAATAAAACCACTGTGTTTATTTCATTACTTATTTATGATGTCAAGTGTATAAATCCTACATGTTATCTTTTGTGTGCTGTTAGCACATAGTTATTAAGCATAATTAAATTGTTTGTTTTTCATGGCTGTACACTTAGCTTTTGGATGTAATTGTTTTCTTTTACGGACGTCATCGCCGTAAATTTTGTTAATTGATAGGATTTAGCTAGATGAATTAACGTTAAATGTAAATGTCGAAATCGTACCTTCCTAACTTAGATTTGTTTTGCTACCCTGTTAAATGTAAATTCTGATATTAGCTTGAACTTGTAACTTGAACTAGGGACTTGCGTTGTACCATATTCCTAGCGTTGCTGTTGTTGCTTTATTATTGTGAGTTAGATCTTTCGCGAGGGTTTTCCGTGTCTTCTCAGGTAGGGACCTGCTCTTTATTTTTGTTTATTTATTAGTTTGCGGAATAGCCGATTATGACCCTCCGAACTAGGCTAGGGGCTTGTGAATTATAAATAAATTTTCACGGTGTTTTACATAAGTCTGGATGTTTATTTTCTCAGTCTAGTTTCAAGGTGAACCTTTCCTTAGGCGGTCTATGACCATCGTCACCATGTACCACGATCCCTGTGGACTACGGACTCTCGTGCCGCTTTAGCCTTTATGGAAGGTCACCTGATCCTCGCGGTAATTTTATTCGATTTATGGGACGTTAGGAAAGTCATCGTGGTTGTTGACTCGACTTGGGCCTCATAAAATGGCGCACAACGTTGTGGGTGGACTTGGGCCACATAAAATGGCGCCCAACTCATGTGCCGACGTTAACGTGGTGACCCTCAGTACCATGTTATTTTTGAGGATCTTAATGTTGATTAATGGTAAATTGACAGGACTGGGACGAACTTAGAAAGTCGTACTGCAGATCAATTGACCGCATGGCATTCATGTTTGATAGAAGTCCATGGGGTGAGGCTTTAGTGTTAAATAAATGAAGGATAGAATTTTCTTTGATGATGCCTCATCCTAAGTAAATGTAATACTTTGCTTTGCTCACCGTTGTCTTTGTAAATGTAGAAGCACTTAGTTGACATACTCCAGCTGTACTCGTGATATTTATATAAATGAAGCAAGCTTTATACCACCAAGTAACTAATCATAGCTGTAAGTTCCAGTAGAAATTGATCCCTCACTTTCTCATATATTTCTTATCTATGGATGAGGAAACTATTCGTCGTGTGTTTGGAGAGATGTTGGCAGGTGTGAATGCCAATCTTCAACAGATTACTGCTGACTTAGGTCAGAATACTCAGGCTGTAAATACTGTAAGTGGTCATGTGGACCAGGTTAGACAGGAAGTCAACAATGTAAGACAGGACTTAGAGGCTAACACTCAGTCTATAAACAATGTCAATGGTCATGTGGACCAGGTTAGACAGGAAGTCAACAATGTAAGACAGGACTTAGACATTAACACTCAGTCTATAAACAATGTTAGTGGTCATGTAGATCAAGTAAGGCTAGACTTAGAGATTAACACCCACTCTGTAAACAATGTTAGGGCTGATTTAACTCAAGACAGGGCAGACATGGACACATATAGGGTCGAAGCGAGAAATGATCTGACGGCAGGTTTAGCAGCTGTTAAGCTTGATGTCATACGACACCATCAGGAGGCTAACCAGCGCGTAGATTGCTTAACCGACCAGATGAATAGAGCTAGGGAGGATGTGCAAAACCGATTGGAGGAGCTCACAGCTCAAATTCAGACAACCTTGAATAAAGTCCAGATTGACCTGAGATCAGATCTGGAACATACTAGGGAAGAATTCGGGACTCGACTAGATCACGTCGAGGGATTTATCGGCAATGTGAAGAAGGACATGGCAACCATGAACATTGGTTTAATCTTGATGAGAGGAGCTGCCAATGCCGTTAATAACAACGTGAAGACTGTCGTTGATGGCATGATGGAGGTTAAAGAAGAACTCAACACCAACAGGAGAAACATTTCTGAATTGACGGAAACCGTAGCCAGTCTACGTGAGACAGTTGATGTTCATCATGAGGAACACAAAATTGACCTCATGTTATTGAGAGGTGACCTCAACGAACACGAGACCACAGTCGAAGCTAAGGTAGCCGAGGTTAGAGACGATGTGGGTAAAATCCAAGAAAATATGTCCAGAGTTGAAGGAGAGATCGAATCCTTACAAAAAAGACTTGAGGAAGTCGCGGTGACCGAGAGGTTAGACCTCAGTTATAACCTTAGGACGGCCATACGCGAGGTAGACACAAACCTCAAGGGAAAGGTTGACAGGATCGAGCTGCAATTGAACGACTTAGGCAACAAAGTCGCAGCCAGAACCATCCCAGGACTTGAAGTGATAGAAAGACGTCTGGACAGACTCGAGACGATTCCGAGAGAGAGACACGTACACCCACAGATGGGAGAATCTCAGGAAACGCCTATATCTCAATCAGGAGGAATGATGCCTACCCATTTCCAACCCAACGCGCCTATGGAATCGCAACCGTCACAATTCACTAATTCAGCGCAAGGTCAGACCTTGAACTTTGACGCTCATCCGTTTCAACCAGCATCTAATCGAATTAGTCATGAGAATAACACTCCTACGCAGAGTTACATGCAAAATACGTTCAGACCCGCGCATACGCAGGGAAATGTCACCATAATTCGTTCAAGAGAGGAGCAACCAGCTCGCTTCTCAGGAACTGGAAGTGGTGTTACTCCTGTGGAATTCCTAGCCAATGTCGAGAGCTACTTACGTGATACTATGGTAACTCCAGAGAGGGAACTAAGAGTTATAGAGCGACTGCTAGATGGACAAGCCGGTACCTGGTTCAGAGCATTCAGATACTCATTTACAGGCTACCAGGACTTTAAGGAAGCGTTATTAAGAACATATTGGTCGAGCGACATCCAGCAGAGCATCCGAGCTGAGATGTACACTCGAAGGTACAGTTCCAATACACCTAATCGTTATGCGAATTACTTCGCAATACAGCTCGCGAAGCTTCGTTGTCTTCAGCCTCCGTTGTCCGAACAAGATTTGGTGAACACAATTGTTTGGCAGTACCCTGCGGACGTACAACGTGTGTTGATCGCTGCAGGGGCATCCACTTTCCAGCAGTGTGACTAGATACTGCGAAGGTTGGATGCTAACACAGAACAGTTCCCTACACACCGTCAGCAGAAGGCTGATAGGCGCGAGGATAGACATCTGAATCTGACGACTGTTGATAAAGTGAGCCAGACGCCACAACAAACGCAAACCACAGACGATTCTGGGCGACGTGATAACAACTACAGTTATAACAGGAGAGAATGGAACAACACTCCTTATACTCGAAATCAACAAGATGACCGGCGAAGTCATTGGAACCGGCGATTCGACCGAAGGACGGACGACAACCGACGTTATGAAAACAACCGCCGAGGGAATAAAGGAAGAAATCAACAACACGGAAGTATCCGTAGAGACTATCGATATAGTAGGGGATACGACAGAAATCGAGACCCTAGATACCAGCCAGACAGGGATTGGAAAGGAAGAGCACGGGAGAGCCGTGAGTACCTCCTACAACTGAGAGAATTGCAGATCCAAGAAGAGGGAGAACGGAACCCTACTTCGAGGGAAAATAGAAATTCGGCGCAGGAGACGGAGCAGAACCAGCCCAGTACTTCTCGCCAGGACAGGAAAAAAAACGCCAAAAAATCAATAGATTCTTGTTTGGTTGAGCACCGAGTAACTGCCACTATATTACTCTGGGAGCCAATCCAAGAAGACTTGTTGGACGAACGACGAACGACGAACCACAATTATGAATTGACACGTCTACCCAAGATCGTAGCCACCTTGAATGAAGTCAGTGTAGTCATACTCATCGATACTGGGGCGATGATTAGTGTAATTTCCGCCGATTGCCATGCCAGACTGAAAGCAAACTCTGAGGTGACAGAGCTGCCTATTTCAGCTGTAAGAGTCAGAGGTGTCATACCTGACCGCGTTGTAACGTGCAAAATCCAGATTCTGTGTACTCTGAAGATTTCGAGCCACGTGTACTTGCACGAATTTCTTGTAATGAAGGGCCTGCATCATGATGCCATTTTAGGCGCAGACTTCATTAGAAAATATGATGGAATCATTGACATGGGACGGAATACGGTAGAGTTCAAGCCGAACGAACCCATTCAGATGAGCCTAATTGAAGAAGAACCGGAATTCCTAACCGAAGTCGACGTAGTCGAAGAATTAAATGGCAAGGAAATTGAGGAGACACTAGATGCCGACGAAGAGGCAGAATCGTTATCAGCACCCATATGTGAGGATCTTGAGGCAATATTGAACGAATACAGGGATATATTCGACACCACACCTGGTGAGATATTAGACTACGAGTATGATCTTGTGTTACTGGATGATTCCCCATTCCAGAAAAAGATCTATCCGATTGTCGAGAAACATCTCGAAGAAGCTGCTAAGAAGATCCATGAGATGGAAGCAGCAGGCACAATCAAGAAATCACCGACTCCTTTCTTGAATCCCATAACGCCTGTGGTTAAGGTAGATGGAAGCTTGAGACTTTGTATTGATGCCAGAGCCTTGAATGAACGCCTAGCTCCTGAGCATGACAGACCGCCCAAGATTAGGGACATTCTCAGGAAGTTCAAAGGAAAAGGATATTTTCATCATTGGACTTGGTTCAGTCTTATTACCATATCAGATTATCTGAGCATACTCAGAAATATACTGGATTCCTGTTTGATCAGACTACTTATGTCTTCCGAAAACTACCATTTGGATTGAAAAATGCCGGAGCCGCATTAATCAGAGCACTTGATGCCAAGCTGACTCCTGAAGTGAAGCAGAGAGTAATATGTTATGTGGATGACATAATCATAGCTTCAGAAACAGAAGAAGAGCATTTAAAGACATTGCGCCTTGTTTTAGAGAATCTTCGACAGGCGAATTTTAAGGTCAAATTTGACAAGTGTCGATTATTTCAGAAAGAAGTGAAATTCGTAGGACACATAATCAATGGAGAAGGATATAGACCGAATCCGGCAAAGATTAGAACTGTTGCTGCATTTCCAACACCAACCCGTGTGAAACACGTGAGACAATTCTTAGGAATTCTCCAATTCTTTGCTGCTCATTGTGAGAAGTATTCCGAGACTGTTGCACCACTGCAAGGATTATTGAAAAAGAACTGCAGGTGGAACTGGAATGATGAATGCGAGATAGCTTTCAGGAGAGCTAAACAGATGCTTGTGGACTCAATTCAGTTAGAATATCCAGATTATTCTCGGAACTTTATTCTAGAAACTGATGCATCTGCCATTGGTATAGGAGCCATTATACTGCATGAAGATGATGAGAAGAAACGTCATTACATCGCTTTCTTAAGCCGACGTTTAAGAGCACGAATCTCACTACTTCACGACCGAGATAGAAGCACTTGCAATTGTCTACGCACTTGAATACTGGCGGAAACTTCTGTTAGGCCAGAGGATTATTGTGAGAACCGATCATCATGCGTTAACCTTCATCTTAAGAACAAGACTGGCAAGCGACAGGATCACACGTTGGACGCTGTTTCTCCAACAGTTCGATTTGGAAATAGTTTATCGACCAGGCAGAGAGAATGTGTTGGCCGACATCCTCAGCCGAAATCCTGAAGCTACTGTTAATGCCATAGACATCGAGGGAGAATGCGAGGAACACCTTCGCAGACTTCGTCATCTACCTGAAGGACAGCGAAGTGAGGAGGAACTCAGACATATTATCCGTTTCCTAGAACGAAGAATGGATCCACAGGATGATCATTATGCAAGAATTGCTGCTCTTGCAGATGATTATTTGATTTGTCATCGTGTCTTATACAAGTTTGTAGACGAGGACCATACTCAACTGCGTGCAGTTATTCCTAGGAGATACCAAGAATCTGTTATTCTTATGGTACATTTATCCATTGGACATGGTGGAACAGATAAAAACATTGCAACCATCAAAGAGTCTTTTACATGGAAAGGGTTAGGAGCCACCGTTAGACAGTGTTTACGTGCTTGCGACGCATGCCAGCGGAACAAGTAGACGTCACACTTGCTGAAGGAACAACCTAGAACAATACTACCAACTCAACCTAGAGAGTTATATGCACAGGACCTGTATGGCCCAATACCTAAGGCTCGTCGTGGAAATCGATACATCGTTGTAACTATTGATGTGTTCACGAAATATACGATGCTTCATCCGATTCAAAAAGCTACTGCACATCAGATCATTCAGAGGATTAGACGTCAAGTGATACCGGAGGCAGGAAGGCCACAATTCCTGTTGACTGATCACGGATCACAGTACACCTCAGCAGAATTTGCCAATGCTATGAATGAGCTAGAAATAGGTCATATTTTATCATCTATTCGACATCCAGAGAGCAACCCGGCAGAATGCGTGATGACTATTATCGCAAAATTCTGTCGATTATATTGTCAAGAAGAACACTGGCGATGGACTGAAATCCTTGTTATTATGGCAAAATGTATTAATTCAACAATCCATGAGAGCACTGGTCAAATACCTATGGTCTTGCATTTGAACCAGATGCCGCTGAGAATATGGGATCGTGTGATTGTAAATCCACCTTGTTTACAACCATCACATGCCAGCAGACTTTTAGCTGCGAGAGAAACTATAGACAGACAAGCTGCCAAGCGCTTGAGAAGAACTAGACGCCAGAGGTTTAGAGAACCACTAGTAGAAGGAGACCTTATCCTTATAAGGAGACCCGGAATTTCTAGTCCTATAGACCGCATATATGGAAAATGTCTATCCTTGTATTATGGCCCTAGTCGTATCCGACAGCCTTTGAACAATGGGAGTTATGTAATAGAAGACATCAGGACAGGAGAGCGCATTGGAACCTTTAATGCAGCCAATCTAAAAAAATATCACTCTTGAATGAATTTCAAAGCAAATAAAAATGTTATCCCAACATTTTATTTGAAACGACGGAGAGGCAGATGAACCCGCTGAGCTATGGTTCATGTGATATTTTTTTTGTGACAGAGCATTCATGTTGGGATGTTGTACTTTTGAACACACCCAGGAAGCCACGTGAAGCTGAGAGATCACGCGATACTTTTTGAAGTAGCGGTGAATCGCACTTTTGACATTGGTGAAAACTGCTAATTATTTATCTGAGGTCTTATTAATTAATTTTATCTTTCCACAAGACTCAGAATATTCCATTTCGTCATGCTGCATTATTAAAACATTTTGGAGAATGTTTATTTTTACTTTAGTTAAGGTAATACCCTTGCAGATACGCAAAAAGGAACGTAAGTAGTCGCTCAACGACTTCGTTTTGACGACCTACTTTCTAGAGACACCCAGTACCTTGCACTGCGTCTTGAGAATCCGCCTTGTGTAGGCGTGGAATTATATTTGTCCTACGATACGTAGAAGAATATCCGCTGTTTAGCGTTAAAAGTGATTATAAGGTGCCATCGAGCACGCTAATACTATTATTCACTGTTGTTGAAGCCTAGTGAACTAAAGAAGAAGCTTGGGAAGTAATTATTGGCAAGTATAGTGTATTGCACAACATTGCTGTAACACCACATTTTACCCACACGTATGTGGAGGGCAGATGCCTAGTGGAAATATACAGGTAATAGTGTTACAATTATCCTGAATAAGTGTGATTATATGAGATATTTAAATTGCCATAGTGGAAATTTCATTTTGAAAACGTCGTACAATTCACGGATACTGCGTGATACAAAAGTAGCGTCACTAGCACGTGCAGAATTGTAAAACAGTGTTAGCTCACATGCTAATCCACATCTGCAAAATTAAAGCTGTGTCGTATTTTATAATTGAAGCCTATAACATTCACGACAAACATTATAATTTTGAAAGTGAGAGGATGAATTATCACGCAACTCATTTCACTACCCACGTGATTGGACTTTTATTCACCATGGTTGAAGCAGTCACCATGGGCTAATACCATCCCGGTATGAGGGTGACGTTTCTACGGGAACCAGCATGATGGTGGAACTTCCAGGACGACGAACGAGAAGGAAGGAGCCAAAAATGCCATTTCCAGGCATATCCACGAAGATGTCGACAGGGACAAATCGAACCCTGGTCTTTGGAGGAGTCCAGATGGGAATCCTGATGAGGAGGATACCGATCCAGAGAGCCAGGGAGGATTTTGTACAACCCTTGTTGTGGAATAGAGAGCTGAGTGAGAGCTCCTCCATTTCGTGAGTTTTTGTCACACCCCTTCTTTGTTCTAGTTTCTGGTGGTATAGTAGATTTAATGTAGTTTGTGAACCAACCACACTCAGTGTCAGCCATTTTTCTAGGTAGGGATGTAACTAGATTAGTTAGATGTCATTTATTTCAGTTTAGAGTGAGACACCCTTGGGGTCAGATGTTTTGTTCAGCCCTGGTGCAGCCTGATGAACGTCGTAGAACGTCAATGCCTACTTTTTGCTGAACCTGACCGTAGTCATTTTGAGGCTAATTTGTTCAACCCTACTTGGGGTAATTTTCAAGTCTTTGCTGACTTTATTTATGGCAATCAGATGCCATGGTTATTAATTAACTGCATTCTTTGCAGCCATCCTTTGTTATACCCCTGACTGTCGTTAGAACGGTCGTATCATTTAGGTAGTCGACTGTAACTACCAGTTTTGTAAATGCATTATATTTCATTTTGAATAAAGCTCAGAAGCTATTCTTGGTCATGTTTGAACCTAACAACTAGAAGGAATGTTTCGTTGCCTAGCATCGAACTCAGTTCCCAACGTAGCATTAAGCGGATCCTTGTTGTGAATCTGCGCCACAATTATCATTTTTGCTTGTGTCATGTGAGACACGTTTTTATTTAATGTACTAGCAACTGTTGAATTGTATTTTTAAAGCAAAGAGCTCCAGCAATTGTAAGATAACTTTCATTTAGACGTCTTTGGTAGAAAGACGGAATTATATTGTTATATTCAGATTTATTGAGTGTGTTTTATACACGGACTCTTTAGAGGTCCGTAACCTATGGTAAAGTTTTTTATGAACTGGCCAGGTGTAGGTTTTTATATTGATTAAATCGCCGGCCTTGAATAAACTGGTTATGTAACCCAGTGACCTGAAAGCACGCCTGCTTCATTGTGAGACAAATCTACTATTGACAAGGACAGAGTACGATTTGTATTCGCATCTCCTTTCATTGCTATTTTGCTTATGGAAATTAGTTTCCACTCTTGTATTTGATCACATGTTTTATAGATGATTTTTTGTTAGTTAAACGCTCTGTTGCGTGTACTGTCGTCTGACAGGTACAGTTATGTAAGGTTTTCTATAGTATGGTGAAGGCTACCCTGTTATAGCAGGATGTTATTGTATGAAGGTATTTTGTGTATGCCTTGTCCGGGATTGATCCCGTTGACCAGATGTTATTGGAAGGTAACTGCTGTGGTCAGGCTTATCCCAGAGTTATTGAACGCGAGCTTAGCGCCGCTGGTAACCCGTGTTATTGTGTGTCCGAGTTGTTGTACTCGTTGATTATATTCCGACTGTTGAGTCGAGGCTTTTTGGTGGAGAATGATCTCAGTGGAGACACTCCGTGCCCAGGCTATTGTCAATGTTATTCGCCATAAACCTACGATAAACCTATAAACCGACATCTTAATAATAAGACGCATAATTGTTGTAAAACAAGTCTAACTAACGATTCTTTCTATCTAACTTTGTTCTTTGCATTCTGGAACTGTTGACATAGCCGTGCAGTTGAAGATAATTTCCTTGTGAGGAAATGACTAGGACAGTTGACATTTTTGTAGCGACCTGAAGCATGCGCGAACCTAGAGTTCGTAGCTTGTGGAGCTCAGGCCATGCCATGTCAGACGTGGTCTCAACTACGCATTCGTCACCGTAACTATACACATTAGATGACTATGGCTTACAAAAAGTAAACCAAGGTGTAGGCAGGAATTTTTAACAAAACCACTGTGTTTATTTCATTACTTATTTATGATGTCAAGTGTATAAATCCTATATGTTATCTTTTGTGTGCTGTTAGGACATAGTTAATAAGCATAATTAAATTGTTTGTTTTTCATGGCTGTACACTTAGCTTTTGGATGTAATTGTTTTCTTTTACGGACGTCATCGCCGTAAATTTTGTTAATTGATAGGATTTAGCTAGATGAATTAACGTTAAATGTAAATGTCGAAATCGTACCTTCCTAACTTAGATTTGTTTTGCTACCCAGTTAAATGTAAATTCTGATATTAGCTTGATCTTGTAACTTGAACTAGGGACTTGCGTTGTACCATATTCCTAGCGTTGCTGTTGTTGCTTTATTATTGTGAGTTAGATCTTTCGCGAGGGTTTTCCGTGTCTTCTCAGGTAGGGACCTGCTCTTTATTTTTGTTTATTTATTAGTTTGCGGAATAGCCGATTATGACCCTCCGAACTAGGCTAGGGGCTTGTGAATTATAAATAAATTTTCACGGTGTTTTACATAAGTCTGGATGTTTATTTTCTCAGTCTAGTTTTAAGGTGAACCTTTCCTTAGGTGGTCTATGACCATCGTCACCATGTACCACGATCCCTGTGGACTACGGACTCTCGTGCCGCTTTAGCCTTTATGGAAGGTCACCTGATCCTCGCGGTAATTTTATTCGATTTATGGGACGTTAGGAAAGTCATCGTGGTTGTTGACTCGACTTGACGGTCACAGTACCACATATATTCTTCCATCTTCATATATTGGTAGTCCGCGTCACGTGCAAGAATACATTCAAAACGCCATGACTTTAGTGCGTGCGTACGGCCGAGCAGATTTGTTCATTACATTTACGTGCAATCCAAACTGGGATGAAATTAAAATTTCCTTATTGCCAGGTCAAACAGCAATACATCGCCATGATATCACAGCACGTGTCTTCAAACAAAAATTAAAATCCTTAATGAACTTGATTGCACATCACTCTGTATTCGGCGAAACACGTTGCTGGCTATATTCTGTTGAATGGCAAAAACGAGGTCTGCCACACGCACATATTTTGATTTGGTTAGTCGACAAAATACGGCCAGACGAAATTGATAAAATTATTTCAGCAGAAATTCCGGATCGGAATATCGATCAAGAGTTTTTTCAGATTGCTACCGCTAACATGATCCATGGTCCATGCGGCGCTCGAAACATCACGGCGCCGTGCATAAACAATGGAAAATGTACGAAGCGTTTCCCAAAAGAGTGTATAAATAACACGATCACTAATATCGTTGGTTATCCATTGCATCGTCGTAGAGACACAGACAATGGTGGCCAATCATATCAATTGCACGTGTCAAACGGTGGAATGGTTGACATTGACAATCGATGGGTGATTCTGTATTCGCCTTTGCTGTGCAAAACCTACAAAGCACACATAAACGTTGAGTTCTGTAGTTCGGTGAAGTCCATTAAATATATTTGCAATTACGTTCATAAGGGCAGCGATATGGCCGTATTTGCTGTTCAAAATGTAAATGATAACGCGGAAATAACACGTTATCAAATGGGCCGATACATTAGCAGCAATGATGCTGTGTGGCGCATATTGAGTTTTACCATACACGACAGATTCCCTGCTGTTATACATTTGGCCATGCACCTTGAAAATGGACAGCGTGTTTACTTCACTGAAAATACTGCTCTACAAGCATTAACTGCCCCAAAACCCACACTCACTGAGTTTTTCGAACTATGCAACCGACCAGGTGTTTTGGGTCAATTCGCAAAGACATTACTGTATACTGATGTGCCACGATATTTCACGTGGAACAAACAGTCAAAAAAGTGGGACCCACGAAAGCGAGGTGTTCCAGTACAAGGATATGACGGAATATTTATGGAAATCGCATTAGACCGATTATACACAATCCATCCAAAGCAACGCGAATGCTTCTTCTTGCGTTTGTTGTTGGTTAACGTTCTTGGACCAACGTCATTCCAATACTTGCGTACAGTCAATGGCATTTTGTACGACACATACCACGATGCGTGTCGCGAATTGCATTTGCTGGAAGATGACAACCATTGGAATCTCACACTTGCAGATGCAGTACTGAGTTCCTCTCCTCATCAAATTCGCCAATTATTCGCCATATTGTTGACGACATGTTTTCCATCGCAAGCTTCTCTTCTCTGGGACAAATATAAAGATTTCATGAGCGAGGACATGCTGCATCGCATTCGGACCACTGATCAAGATCCCAATATAATTTTTTCGCCAGAAATATATAACGAGGCGTTAATCAAGATTGAGGATATTTCCATTCTCATTTCCAATATGCCACTCATTCATTTCGGTATGCCATCGCCTAACCGCCCAACAACAGACATCATTAACAACGAAGTTCAGCGCGAACAACAGTTCGATGCGGGCTATCTGACTACTTTCGTTAGAAGTAATGAACAAATGCTCACAGCTGAACAAAAGAACATATACGATCGACTTAATTTGTCAATTGCAACACAACAAGGCGGATTCTTTTTTTTTTTTGACGCACCAGGAGGCACTGGCAAAACATTCCTCTACTCACTGTTACTTGCGCGCATTCGATCACAAAATCATATTGCGTTGGCAATTGCTTCATCAGGCATTGCAGCGACTTTACTTGATGGTGGACGGACTGCACATTCAGCACTCAAGTTGCCATTGAACGTTCACACAAATTCAGACGCAATGTGAAACATAAAGAAGCATTCCGTCATGGCTAAAGTTTTGCAAAAATGCAAAATCATTATCTGGGATGAATGCACTATGGCCCACAAGCATTCACTCGATAAACGATGAAAGATCTCAACAATAATAAAATACTTTTCGGTGGTGCTCTACTGCTGCTGTCCGGTGATTTCAGACAAACATTGCCAGTAATTCCTCGCGCCACATATGCTGACGAAATTAACGCATGTTTGAAACAATCACACCTATGGCAAAATGTCAACAGATTACGACTTACCATAAATATGCGTGTTCAACTACGAAACGATCAATTGGCACTGTCATTCTCCGAACAATTGCTCAACACTGGAAATGGAAAAATCCCATTGCATGGAAATGCACAATGCATCAAATTTCCAGACAGATTTTGCAACATGGTAGCCACGAAAAATGCTTTGATTGAAAGTATATTCCCAGATTTGCGCGCTAATTACATTAATCATGCTTGGCTACGTGAAAGAGCTATTTTGGCCGCAACAAATAACGATGTTAACGTAATTAATTTCAAAATACAGCAGTTATTGTCTGGCAATGAGAAATCATTCAAATCGATCGACACTGTTGTCGATCCTGACGAAGCAGTTAACTATCCTGTTGAATTCTTGAATTCACTGGATTTACCAGGAATGCCACCACATATCTTGCAATTAAAAATTGGTTCACCAATCATTTTACTTCGGAATTTAAATGCACCAAAGCTATGCAATGGCACGCGATTGGTCATAAAAAGAATCATGGGCAATGTTCTTGAAGCTACCATTTTGAACGACAAATTTCAAGGTGAAGATGTTCTCCTGCCACGGATCCCCATGATCACTTCAGATTCGCCGATTACATTCAGACGCCTGCAATTTCCAATTCGCTTGGCATTCGCATGGCATTCGCAATGACTATTAATAAGTCACAAGGTCAAACAATGTCCATTTGTGGGTTAGATCTAGAAAATCCCTGCTTCTCACATGGCCAATTATATGTTGCGTGTTCTCGCGTTGGCAAACCATCATGTTTGTTCATTTATACACCTCAGGGATTGACGAAAAACATTGTTCATCAACTCGCATTAAGATAAAAACAAAATAAAAATGATTTCTTATAGTTTTAAGATTCAACATTTATTTCACTGCTTTACTCTTTTTAAAGTAATAAGAATATGACTGCCATGGAAATGATTTTATTTTATATTCTTTAAAAATCAATGTCAAAATTCTCTTATTCCACGAAATTTACTCAAATATGTTCGCAGAACCCGCTCTATACACTCGGGCAGGACAACGTCTGCCGGGTCAGCTAGTACTAATATATAAAAAAGAGATGGTGTGTGTCTGGGTGTCTGTGTATTGCTCAATCACCAAAGAAACACTGGTCCGATTTACATGAAATTTTACGTGGAAGTAGCTGATTTACCTGGTTAATATATGGGCTACTTATAATTTCGATACTTTGCACTATATAAAGATGGCGACCATTTTAGTGACGTCACTACACCCTTTGGTTTCAAACTTCCATATTTCAATTTCAAATAAGAAGAGAACAATACTTTTTATTGGCCGTAAGAAGGATACAATATTTATGCTGGACCCGACCATCAGATGTGCAGTAACCATCGGCATAACAAAACAGGTCGTTTAGAGCAAACGATGGGCTTCAAAGAGAAGTGGAAGCTAGTGGTACGTTTCGAATAAGCGAGAGAGTCTGTGTGCCTTTTAAGCTTACGCTGGGTGAGCCATTCAAGATACCGGGTGAAGCCGGGGTGGATTGCTAGTGTATATATATTTGAAGCCCCTACTAAGAGGAAGTAATCCATAGCAACAATTTGAAAGTTCATACGGATTAATAATGTTTTATTAAAATATGAAATGAAATGAAATCCACAGCCTGCTTCCAGTCTCCGACCGGGTCAGGAATGGAATGAATGAAGCCCCCATCTAGCGGCGAGGATATGAAGTGTGCCGGCTGCCGAAGCCTGTCGCACTCCTCTGGGGCAATGATTAAATGAATGACAGATGGAATGAAATGATAGTGGAGAGTGTTGCTGGAATGAAATTGTGACAGGGAAAACCGGAGTACCCGGAGAAAAACCTGTCTGCCTCCGTTCTGTCCAGCACAGATCTCACATGGAGTGACCGGGATTTGAACCACGGAACCAGCGGTGAGAGGCCAGCGTGCTGCCGCCTAAGCCACGGAGGCTCGTCTTTTATTAAAATAATGCACTAAAATATAATAAATAATTTTAAATATCTGGGAATGTTTATCCATTTAAAACAGTAAGGTCTATGTTGTTAAAGCGAATGTAAAATAAACATGTTGTAGTTGTTGATTCTTCAGAGGCTTTGAGATATCATAGTCATATGGCTCCGTATACTTGGGTGTGTGTAGAATTCGTCTGATAACCTGTGCCACTGTTGTCTGAACTAGTGTGTGTAATTGTAAATGAGGTGGGATTTGTATTGGCAACTCCAGCTATCTGATATACCATCTAGCGGTAAAAATTAGAAACTTACCAAGTAGGGTACATTTGTCACGTGGTGACTGGTTGTATATGGTTTCTTGTATTCGTAAGCAGATCGAGGTAATTTCTTCGTGTCTTTATACATAAGTAATAAGTTTTACTCGTTGATGGAGTGTAAAATGAGTAAAAGCAACGTATATTGCTCAGTTTACGGCTGTAAGTCGATGCATAAAAGAGGGCTGCGGATATAAGTTTTCATCACTTTCCAAAAGATGTAAATAGCAATAGCCAAAAGGTGACGATACCAAATAAATACGGGCAACAGGAGCGGGTTGGACCACTCACCACTACACTCACTGACGACAGGACGGGTTGTTCACTGTTTACGCCGAGCCAAGCCGTACCAAGACAGCTAGGCCTACACCAGCCGACTACAGCTAAGCTTCATCAGTCAGGTATCCTTCCCCCTCCCTAGTTCATTTCCAATTACCCTACCAATCGCCATCACCTCGCTCTGCGATATCCGAGCCATTCCACTACGAGTCATATAGGCCTATATAATTTTCCAAAGAAAAATATGTATTGTCCGTTGAGCCATTATATATTTAAACACAAATTGTGCTAAATGTTCCAGCATAACTCAACACCGGGGCGAAACACTGTCATTTTGTTGAGTTAAGCTGGAACATTTAGCACAATTTGTGTTTAAATATCATATAGGCCTAATTTGACTTCGCAGGGTAAATATCTACTCTGCGAGAACCTGCTACCAGTCCGATATTCTACACCAAACCCACCAGCTAACCATCTAAATCAAGCAATTCCTGTGTCCCCCGAACTTTAATACAAGTTAAACTCATCCCTTCGCCCTACCAAGCAGCAAATAATTTCTACAGTCTATGGTACAGTGAGCAAACTCAAATATAGCTTTTAAAGTAACAGCGCCATGACTCGAACTGCTCAAAAACAGATACCAGCAGACAACCGATGCTTGATAATATGCAATTGACACATAAAATCCAGTGGAACACACAAATTAGATCACGTGTATCGCACAGTTATACATATATACAGTCAAAAATAATACTGTCATTATTTTAGGGACCACATTTACTGATTATAACCGAAAAATAAAAAGTGTTCCATATCAAACGCGTGTTATTGAGTATTTTTACCCTACTTATCCAGACCGACCGCAACGCCCCAAGTGTTAGTTTGAGTTGCCAATAGGAAGCGGCCGTAGCCTTATGTTAGGCACAATCCCCCCATTTGTCTGGAGTAGAAGTGGGTAAACCACGGAAGACCACGGAGAATAAAGGCTTGTGCTCTTACAATACAAGTATAAAAATAAAATTTTGTAATTAAAAAAAAATCACTATAGTAAGTGAAGTGTTGTAGTCCGCCTTGTTGCGTAGTAGTCAGCATTCTTGAATGTCACCGTGGAGGCCCGGGTTGGATTCCCGGATCTGACACCAAATTTAATTCTAGACTGAGGGCTGGAACGGGGTACACTCAGCCTCATCAGGCAAAACTGAGAAGAATACTGTACAAGTTTACGCCCTGATATACCATTTGTTCCGTTCCGTTTACGAGCGAAACTGTTGCGCGCTTGACTGCGCCTCTGGTGGCCTGGTCGGGAACGTCCATTTATTCTTTGGTTTCAGAGAGTTCCTTGGAGAGGAGAAACACTGCCATCGTGATGGCAATGGAAGAAATAACAATGTACTGTATGTAAAGTTTCGCAATAACCTTGACCTCAATCATAGCAGAGCAGAACCAAATAAACCATTATCAAAATATTTCACTGCTTCTACAAATAAAACTCCATTATTAGTCGTTTTATGGAAATATATCTCCGAAACTATTACTGATATCACCCTGAAAGTATCTAAGGTGATGGAAAATACTCAGGTAAGTTCAGCTTCATGATGCATAAAAACATGGTAAGTACAAAACCAAAATGCCGGCCAAGCGAAATTAAAATATTTAAATGGCATTTTTTCAAGATTCAATCAACCGAGCGCAGTGAAACTCGGTAGGATAAATGTTAATACAAGATTTAATCTACTGACATCTGATTCTATTCAATTTTTCTTATAACAGCAAGATGGAGGTAGTGCGAAGTGTTAATATTTTCTTTTGAAAAATGTTGTTTACATTCTTAACCTATCCAATTTAGATTCACACAGGTGTAATTAGTGGAAGGTTCTTTAACATGCCATAAATCTATGACATGGGACCGCCGGCATTACTTCCCCTCCGAAGGAAGGCATACTGAGGGATTTTTAACGCTCTTGAAAAATCGGACGGCTTCGGCCGGGTTTGAACCCGCTATCTTGGGTATAGAAGCTCAGCATGCTACCGACTACGCCACCGAAGCTGAATTAAATAATATATATATATACCTATGTAATATTCTTCATATAATAATAATAATATCGTATAGCCTCGGATGCCGGGTGCAAGCTTTGTAATTTGACACCCAGAGGGTAGCTTGCATGTCGAATTTCGTTGTTCCTTGAATCACTATGAAAGTCGAGGAGGTTAGATATCTATAGGGCTTTCTAGTAGAGAAATGAGGAACATTGTGTCGGCGGAAACTCCCGAGATTAATTTTGCCATTATGAACAAGGCCTACTGAATTCAAATGGGTTCTTTGACATGCCAACTTCGTATGACATGCGTGTCGTATTTTTGCCGACTTACAAAAATCACTTACCACGGCCAGGCGTGAACTTGCAATCTTGGGGTTAGTAGACCGACACGCTATCCACTCACTCACCGTACATAACTCTATGGCCTATATATAGAACAATCCAACATGGCAATCATTTGAAATAGTTCGACGGTTCTCAATAACTCCGAATATATTACAGCTATCGAACTGAAATTTCATATGTTGATAGTGGCTATTAACATAAGTGATCACCTATGGGGTTTTCAATAACCTGATGAACACAAATCCAACATGGCGACGATGCGAAATTTAAATATTTATATAAATGTTCTCGGAAAATCCTTGTAATACGCAAGAGAATATTAATGAAAAAGACCAGTCGGATATATGAAAATAGGCTATTTAGTTATTCATGGAGAAACATTTAAAGTGGGAGTGAAGATTCGAGGAGAAATAATTTCAACTCTGAGTTTTGCTGCTGTCATCGTCATCTTACCCGACACGCCAGAGGATTTGAATGAGTTTTTGATGATATGGACTCCGTCTTGAGGAAATAATTCATGATGAAAAGTAATAAATGTAAAACAAAAACAAGATGTTCAGTAAAGAACATATAGCCTACTTTCTCCTAAATGCATGGGTATTGTTATAACTCTTTGTCCTTTTCAAGGAGTATAATTGAATGTTGCTTGTAGTAGCTTGTTGAAATACAACGTTTTATAGGGATATTAAACATGAATATGAGGTGCCTTTGCTAGTGCTACCTCTGTAAAAAAATTCATTCAATTGGGTTTCACCGTGTTTGAATTGATCTGGGGAATGGATTTGCACACATACATGGCCGCTATTTGCAAACTATTGGGCTGATGACCTTGTAGTCAGTCATAAGATGCTTTCCACAAAAAGGCATGTTGTTGCAAAATCCGGTAGAGATCAAATTATTAGGATGGTCGAAATTTGATTTAAGCTTTTAACATTTGGGTGGCCGTCATTCCGTTTCCGTCAAGATGGCGGCGATATAAAGCATGACACTGAGGTGCCTTTTGCTAGTGCTACCTCTGTACCAAATTTCGTTCAATTCGGTTTCACCGTGTTTGAATTGATAGGGGGAATCGATTTGCACACATACTTGGCCACCATCTGCAAACTATTGGGCTGATGATCTAGCAGTTTGATCAGAATATGCATCCTGCATAAAGATTTGTTGTTGCAAAATTTGGTAGAGACTAGATTATTAGGTTGGTCGTAATTACATTTTAGCCTTTAACATTTGGATGGCCACGATTACGTTTCCGTCAAGATGGCGGTGATATAAAACATGACACTGAGGTGGCCTTTTCTAGTGCTACCTCTGTACCAAATTTCGTTCCATTCGGTTTCACCGTGTTCGAATTAATAGGGGGAATCGATTTTCACACAAAGATGGCCGCCATCCGCAAAATATTAGGCTAATGACCTATTAGTTTGGTCAAAGGATGCTCCCTCCATAATGGTATGTTGATGCAAAATTTGGTAGGGATCGGATGATTAGGTTAATCGTAATTTGATTTATGCTTTGAATATTTGTGTGGCCGCCATTACGTTTCCGTCAAGATGGCGGCGATATAAAACATGGCACTGAGGTGCGCTTTGCTAGTGCTACCTCTGTACCAAATTTCATTCCATTCGGTTTCACCGTTTTCGAATTAATACGGGTAATCGATTTTGACAAAAAGATGGCCGCCATCCGCAAACTATTAGGCTAATGACCTATTAGATTTGTCAAAGGATGCTCCCTTCATAATGGTATGTTGTTGCAAAATTTGGTAGAGATCGGATGATTAGGTTAGTCGTAATTTGATTTAAGCTTTGAACATTTGGGTGGCCGCCATTACGTTTCCGTCAAGATGGCGGCGATATAAAACATGACACTGGGGTGCCCTTTGCTAGTGCTACCTCTGTACCAAATTTCATTCCATTCGGTTTCACCGTTTTTGAATTAATAGGGGTTATCGATTTTGACACAAAGATGGCCGCCATCCGCAAACTATTAGACTAATGACCTATTAGATTTGTCAAAGGATGCTCCCTCCATAAAGGTATGTTGTTGCAAAATTTGGTAGAGATCGGATGATTAGGTTAGTCGTTATTTGATTTAAGCTTTGAACATTTGTGTGGCCGCCATTACGTTTCCGTTAAGATGGCGGCGATATAAAACATGACACTGGGGTGCCCTTTGCTAGTACTACCCCTGTACCAAATTTCGTTCCATTCGGTTTCACCGTGTTCGAATTAATAGGGGCAATCGATTTTCACACAAAGATGGCCGCCATCCGCAAACTATTAGGCTGATGACCTATTAGTTTTGTCAAATGATGCTGCCCCCATAAAGGTATGTTGTTGCAAAATTTTGTAGAGATCGGATGATTAGGTTAGTCGTAATTTGATTTAAGCTTTGAACATTTGTGTGGCCGCCATTACGGTTCCGTCAAGATGGCGGCGATATAAAACATGACACTGAGGTGTCCTTTGCTTGTGCTACCTTTGTACCAAATTTCGTTCAATTTGCGCTCACCGTGTTCGAATTGATAGGGGGGGGACAGACATTCAGAGTCCACACACTCACACACACACACACACACACACACAGACTCACACACATACACACACACAGACAGACACACTTTTTTTTCGCCCTGTAGTGATCTCATAAGTCTACTTTCATTTTTTGCAAAAATCGAAAGTAGGTTAATATTGGAAGACAGCCGGAATAAATCAGTAACCTCTATGGGCATCAAATTGTCAGGTGAAAAGCTAAAGGAAGTAGGAGACTTCTGTTACTTAGGAAGCAAAATAACCAGTGATGGACGAAGCAAAGAGGATATAAAACGTAGGTTGGATCAGGCAAGGAAAGCATTTCTACAGAAAAGGCATCTGTTACATCGAATATAGATTTAGGTATAAGGAAATATTTTTTAAGGCCTTTTTCTGGAGCGTGGCGCTCTATGGCAGTGAAACTTGGACCATTGGTGCAGCAGAAAAGATGTGAATTGAAGCGTTTAAAATGTGTTGTTACAGGAGAATGATGAAGATCAGATGGGTAAATATGGTTAAAATGAAGAGGTATTAAGACGAATGGGAGAGGAGAGATATTTCTGGCGACTGTTAATGAAGAGTAGGACACGGTATGGACTCCGTCTTGAGGAAATAATTCATGATGAAAATTGATAAATGTAAAACAAAAATATTGGATTGCAGCCGAAATAAATCAGAATTCTCTATGGGCATCAAATTGGCTGGTAAAAAGCTAAAGGAAGTAGGAGACTTCTGTTACTTAGGAAGCAAAATAACCTGTGAAGGAATAGCAAAGTATTATGCCCATTGAATTTTTGTTTCTAACACGAGGAAGACACAAAAACTTGGATTGCGTAATGTTTCTGAAATGTTACAGTTGTATCATAGATCTATTTCGATGATTCCTAACGTTTGTAGTGAATCACCTTCTTAATTATGTTTATTGAACGTGAGCTGGTGTATCAGGCACTCCACAGTGTTTGCAGTATACAGAGTCCTGGCTACGACCATGGAGATCTTACACAAGAGCAGCCTTTGCTTCCACCTATTTGTAGTAGGCCCCTTTAATGTCTACTTCTGGATTAGTCGATCTCCATGAAATATGGTGAATATATAGTTTCTGTACTTTCGCAATCAACCTCCAAGTTTATACACACATATACATTGATCATTTGCGTGGTGGAATATGTTTGTTGTCCTTAACTTATGGTGAAAACCATGTATGCCAAGCCTTAGTTATGGAAGGAAGGGTCGAGGACAAGAACTGTAGGGGTAGACAAAGGTTAGAATATGTTAAACAGATTACCTCGGGTGTATGGTGTCGTAGCTATGCAGAGATGAAACGATTAGCTCAGGACATGGAGGCAGGTAGGGCCGCATCAAACCAGTCAAAAGACTGAAGACCCAAACAACAACATGGAACTATGTTTTGTGTTGTTTTTTAATGTTCTGTACTTCCATTCTCTTTAGAAAGAAGGGCGCATCGCATTGAATTACTTTCTGTCGTCCACATTTGTCCCCAGCTTATTTATCTTCAGTTCTCTTGTTAACAGTGGAACATTAGGTAAAGGAGGCCTGTAGTCATTTTAATACGGAGTTGAGTAGTAGGAGTGAAAATAATGTTCCGAGGTGTGAGTGAGGTAAGATGAAATTCCACCACCCCTCCCCTCTACCCCTCCCGCACAAAAAAACATTCGCGCGCTAAGAGCGAGAGGAATGACAGTCATTTGTTTTTAAAGTGTTGTGACGCTAGATAGCATTGACGTCGCCATACAGTTGAACAAATTAATGCCATACCACGGCGTTGAGCAACCCTTTAGTGAGCCACTTAAATGGCTGCTAAAACAATATTACTAGCGTCACTTTGTCAAAAACCCTGTTCTGTGTTATATGCGTGTGCGTGTGTGTGTGACTCAGACAGATGTGTACGTGGAGTTAAAAAACGTGCGGTTCATTTGTTCTTCCAATTGGTTTTGTCTTTTCTGAATGTTACACACAAAGCACGCGGTGCCATGGCCAACCTTTTCTTTTTTTTTCTCTCTTTTTCCTTTCTTTATAATAGGACACATTCATTTAGGAAATTAAACGGATAGAGTGTGTTTTCTTTCAAGGATATAATGTATTTAATCCATTTAAAATGCGTAATTGAAAACTGGAAGCAAAGGAAGTAATGCTTTTTGCAGGAGCGTGTTCTTTCTCGAATGTGTCGAGGGACAACGTTTCAGAAGAACAGCTACGGTAAATTATTATCATTAAAATATATCTTAACAACTTATTAATACTATAGGATTGGTCATTGACAATCCTTTCATTATTCGTGCGATTATACTCGCCGATAGTTTTGAGATCCTAATTCTGGAGCCAGGGGCTATGTTTTGTGTAATAAAATAGTACATTATGCAACGAGCCTATAATGACAATAATTAAGACACGAGTATGTTTATAAAACGAGCGTAGCGAGTTTTATAATTTCCATACGAGTGTCTTTATTACCATTATAGGCGAGTTTCATACGACTGTTTATGTTCGACGATAATTATAACTTTATTAGATGTTTTAACATAAATATTCATAAATATCTGTGGGATTCAGTTACTTCAATTAGTGAACAGGGCGTGCTGGGTGGTTTGCTGACTGAACAGAGCGCATGCGTGGGTCAAAGCACTTTGCTTGGCAATTATGACTAGTGCCGTCCAGCTCTAGCATTCACTAATATTGTCACCGAAGTCGTTTGAAAGCAATGCGCTGTGTATAAATTGGAGTTGGGGATATCAAGGTACAGTGCTATTTCGTGTCTCATATTTGCCAGTTTATTTACGCGAACATATGGGACGGTGCACTTTCCATGTCGGTAATTTATATAGAAGGATGCTGTGTTGCTAACTTCTGGACGTAGAGTCATAAATTTCTTGCAAATTTCATAGTATTTTCTTGCTACCGTAAAGGTTCGTGCTGATTGTGACTTTGTGTTTGGGATTGTAACTACAAAGGCTGATCAGATATCCAATTTGAACTTTCAAATCATGTAATTCATGTCCGACATGTTGGAATTTGAGCGCATGCGTGAAGGTATCTTTACCTAATTGGTCAATGAATGAGCTCTGATTGGCTGGAGAAACTGTCTCACAATGAAAAACAGTACTATAATGACCATCATTATTATACAGTTTTCTGACGTATAATATTTTCATTTCGACATCGTCGAACATAAAGTAATAATTAAAAGTCGTTGCCCCAATTGTCTTTAGCTAAAACAAATAAATACAGGTAATTACAAATGTACGTACTGTTCTACCTACCTTACACTATTTTTAGCCTACTTTCGATTTTGCAAAAAAATTAAACCAGACCAACGAGATCAACACAGGGCGAAAAATTGTGTGTCTGTGTGTGATTGTCTGTGAGTCTGTATGTATGTGACTGTGTGTTCTCTGAATGTCTGTCCCCCCCCCCCCCCCTCTATCAATTCGAACACGGTGAAACCGAATTGAACGAAATTTGGTACAGAGGTTGCACTAGCAAAGTGCACCTCAGTGTCATGTTTTATATCGCCGCCGTCTTGACGGAAACGTAATGGTGGCCACCCAAATGTTCAAAGCTTAATTCAAATTACGACTAATCTAATCATCCGATGTCTACCAAATTTTGCAACAACATACATTTTTATGGCGAACGTCTTTTGACTAAACTACAAGGTCATCAGCTCGATAGTTTGCAGATGGCGGCCATGTATGTGTGCAAATTGATTCCCCCTATCAATTCAAACACGGTGAAACCGAATTGAAAGAAATTTGGTACAGACGCAGCACTAGCAAAGGGCACCTCAGTGTCATGTATTATATCGCAGCCATCTTGACGGAAATGTAATAGCGGCCACCCAAATGTTCAAAGCTTAAATCAAATTACGACTTACCTAATAATCCTATCTCTACCAAATTTTGCAACAACATATATTTATTTATATGTCGAGCGTCTTTTGACAAAACTAAAATGTCATCAGCCCAATAGTTTGCAGATAGCGGCCATGTATGTGTGCAAATCTATTCACCATATCAATTCAAACACGGTGAAACCGAATTGAATACAGTTTTGTACAGAGGTAGCAATAACAAAGGGCACCTCATATTAATGTTTAATATCTGTATATCACGTTATATTTCAACAACCTACTACAACCAACAATCAATTATACTCCTTGAAACAGACAAAGAATTATAACAATACCCATGCATTTTGGAGAAAGTGGGCTATATGTTCTTTACTGAACATCATGTTCCACGTAATCTCCACATTTTCTCCATCGCAACAGTATTATTTGGGATGCCTCTGTTGTAGAATTCACCCAGCTGACTGTGGAACTATCGTCGGACTGTTGTCTTGGCGTCATCTTTGCACGTAAATAGCTGTCCTGCCAGGAACTTCTTCAGCGGGCCATAAAAATGTGAGACCACATGTGGCAACCAGAGCCGCCAACAAGCTCCAGTCATTTCACTGGGAGAGTCTGGACCACCCACCACCAGTCTGGACCTCGACCCTAGTGATTTCCACGTTTTTGGTCCGCTGAAGAAGTTCCTGGCTGGACAGCGATTTACGTGCAAAGATGACGTCAAGACAGCAGTCCGAAGATCGTCAGCCGGCTGAATTCTACCACAGGGGCATCTCAAATTTAGTGCGTCGATGGGACTAATGTCTGAATAAATGTGGAAACTATGTGGAAAAATAGTGTAAGGTACAGTACGTATATTTGTAATTAACTGTATGGAAAAGGTGCGTTCAAAAAGTAACGAGCCGGAGGCTGGAATGCGCAAACCGGTGACTACATAGGCTAATCGTGGCGTATGTAACGAGGTGTGGTTCCGACCAGAGCGTGGAAGGTCACAGCCCGTCGCTAGAGGGCACGCGTGCACGTCACCTGACGATACAAAGTGAGAAGCAGCATGCATCAATCGTCCAACGCTGCCAGTCGCATTGCAAACAGTGACATGGAGGCGTCAACCGAAGAGCAAAGAGATGTTGTTCGGTTTCTGACAGCGGAAGGAGTAGGGGGAACGGACATTCATCGCCGAATGTCACAAGTGTACGGCGAACACTGCATGTCCCTTGCAAGGGTAAAGGCGTGGCACAAGCGCTCCAGGGAAGGACGGGTGTCGTTAGCCGATGATGCCCGGTCTGGGGCACCCCCCCCTGCATTACCGATGACAACGTCCAGCTGGTTGATGCACTCATTACCCAGGACCGCCGAGTGACAATGAATGCCATAGCCACCGTGGTCACTCTACGGCAATGCACGACCTCATACGGTCAACACAGTCGCGGCACTCCTGCAGAAATTCAAAGGGAAGTTCCCGGCTACCCTCCATACAATCCAGACCTCTCTCCCTGTGATTATGCCATGTTTGGTCCCCTGAAAAGGGCTCTGCGGGGCCAACGATTCACCGCAGACGCCGACGTCCAGCTGTACATGCGGAACAGGTTCACATCGCCGCCCAGAGAATTTTATGAGACAACCATTCACCGCCTCGTGTCACAGTGGGACAAGTGCCTCAACAGCCAGGGCCAATACTTCTATCAAACAGGTACTGGTTTCTGTAATTATGCCTCCGGCTCGTTACTTTTTGAACGCACCTTATGTTTTTGTTTGGCTAAAAAAAATAGGGGCGAAGTCTTTTCTATCCACTCTCGTATCAACAGTAGATCTTACTAGTAGATAAACAATATATTATGTTATAGTTGTAGAGTAGCTTTTAATTATAACAACCGAGTTCTTGTAGTTAGATTACAATTCTTCTTCTTCTTAAGTATTCAATCCATGGATTGGTCTGCGGCAGTTCTCCAGTCGGCTCTATTTATAGCTTTCCTCTTCATCTGTTCATAGTTTCTGCATCCTACATCAGACATGATTTGCTGTACATATTGTAGGCGTGGTCTTCCTCGACATCTTTTGCCTTTTGCCTTCAACCATTCCCTCCAATACCGTTTTCAGCAGGCTATCGTGTCTCAAAATATGTCCTATCAGTCTAGTCCTCCTCTTCTTTATGCTTTTCCATAAGGTATAACTTTCCTCCACCTTTTTAAATACTTCAGCATTCGTTATTTTTTCTGTCCAGCTAATTTTTAGCATTCTTCTATAACACCATTGTTCAAAAGAATTTATCCTCCTTTTTTCTTCTTTTCCAATTGTCCACGTTTCGCAACCATAAAGGGCAATACTCCAAACATACGCTTTTAATAATCGTTTTCTGGTTTTAAGATTAATAGAATTTGTTGTGAATAAACGTTTCTTTTTGTGAAATGCTAATTTGGCTTGTAAAATTCTACATTTGATTTCTTTCTTGCTTCTTCCATCTTTGGTAATTTTGCTTCCGAGATATTTAAATTCTTCAACATTTTCTAGTGTTTTGTTGCCCACCACTAATTTCATACTTGAGTCTGCTTTTTTTTTATCGCAGACCATAACTTTCGTCTTTGACTTATTTATTTTCATCTTGTATTCATTAGCCATGATTTCCTCCATTTTTACTATTATTTGTTTGAGATGTTGTTCACTATCTGCAACTATGGCAATGTCATCTGCAAATCTAATCATATTTATTTGTTCACCTTGTATCCTTATTCCTAAATTCAAATCCTCTCGAACCTTATTCAATGCATCCTGGATGTAGGCATTAAAAAGCAATTCTACTGTAGTAAATTACATTTGATTAAGCTTTATATATAGACTATTGTTAGATTATGAAATTGTTTCTCCAACCAATCCCAGCTCATTCATCGACCAATTAGGTAACGTTAGCTTCGCACATGCGCTCAAAATCCAACATGTCGGACATGAATTACATGATTTGAAAGCTGTGAATGCTGTATTAGTGTGTGTTATCTGATTTTCTTTTTTTTTTAATTCAGGTAAGGATTGCAGACATTAGATTTTCAAGTAGTGCCAACTTTTGCTACCAAATCCCACCGTCAACGACCAACTAGTTTTGAACTTGTTTACTAGATGCCACCGCAGTCGGTTCCTGGCGACGAACGTTGGAACGTAAGGGCATCAGTCAAATCTAACCTATAATTCAGCTTCACACCAGTGTAATTAGCGGAAGATTCTTTATCATGCCATACATTGTTGATTGATCTACACTACCCGGTTTCCTTAATGTAGAACTTCGATTGACAAAGGTATTCTGGCCTACGCTCTATAACCTCGCACTGTTCCCCATTGAGGGTGTTGAATTATTCCTGTGACAGTCGTACACTCTAACCTGAACTACAACATAAAGCTTTTCTCCTCTCCTTTGTCCTCATGACAATTTGGCGTGATGCAGTTGAACTTTTAGCGTGGTCCAGCCATGTTATCAATCAGCTGACTGGACACACTGTCACACCTAGCGTGTCCGCTGTTCCACTGCTTGGATGTAGGCTAAGCATACATTATTACTCCATGGACTAGCACTTCCCTTGTTTTCCAGATGTAGTGGCTATGAACTCATTAGGAATAATAATGTAGAATTACATAAAAATGACCGTGAGAGCCCGATTCCTTATTGACGTATTAATTTTATTTTAGTATTTGAAAGGTTCACTGGGGGATTCTATTAGACATGTTGGTATCATCTCTCGAGTGCTGCCACGGAGCACATTATATCTCGGTTAACGTCTGCTGACCGCAGTGAGGCAGAACTGATTCAGAGCTGAACCTTTACCATTTCGTTGGCATCTGCAAACCACAATACAGCGTGTGGTATGTCTTCAAATTTGTTATTGTCGCCTCGTATTTCGGAAGATTTGGACCACATGACTGTCTCCCAAATGAAGAGTGCACAATACAGTGATCAGCAAGAAAGGGTGAAATTTTAGAGTGCGTTCACATTATGTTTTGATTTTCAAATTTCAACTACAGAGAGTTTAGTTTCGATGTATCGGAGACCCTCGCTAGCCCGCTCGCCCGCGGCGCGAGTCTGTCTTCCTCCACGCACTTTGCCGTTTTGCGGCGCCGGCACGGCACTGAGTCATAGTTCACAGCTGGTGCTGAAAATGTTCGCCATTCACTGCTACACATCGCTGGCACCTTTTTATGAAACTGGCATGTACTCTCTGAAGTTCCTCAGCACCGATTGACTGTATTTCAGCTGTAATATAGTCTTTAAGCTCATTTATAGTGGAGTGTTTCTAGCATACACTCTATTTTTAAGCGTCCCCCACAAATAAAAGTCACATGGTGATAAGTCTGGGCTTCGCAGGGGCCACACGTTCCGACTTATAATCCTAGTAAGAAAAATGTGACGCAATTCTGTCATGGATGCTTCGGCAGTGTGAGCAGTGGCAGAATCTTGTTGAAAATAAGTTGACAATCGCTCTCCCTAAGTCAGTTCGTCAAAAATTGGTCAAGGATCACATTGAAGTACAAATTTGAGTACAAATTCCTATACTCAATGACTCAGTGCCGCGCAAGCGCCGCATATCGACAAAGTGCTTGGCGGGAGACAGGCTCGCGGCGCGGGCGAGCGGGCTAGCGAGGGTCTCCAATACATCCAAACTAAACTCTCTGTATTTCTTTCTTTCTTTCTTTCTATCTTTCCTTATGTATCTTAGGGGTAAGCATCTTCCGCCTTTCATTATGGTGCACCATAATAGGTTTGTTGATGGGAATGTGTATTAGTGTTAAACTTTCCAACTACCTGTTTGCCTTTACATTTTAATCTATATCGTCTGATGAAGGGGCCAAAACAATTAGGCCTCCAAACATGTACCCAATGACCAAAAACTGATCATTTATCAAAATAAAGGTATTGGTTAGGCGGAACTTTTGCCAAAAATATTACGTATTAATTATTATAAACTATTTATTACCTTAAGTCAATATTTAGTACATTGAAACCTTGTGACCTTCAGCGTGGTATAGGATAAGTAACTGTGCAGTAACATACAACTTAATTTTTAAAAATGTCATAATAGAGGATACTATAAATATTTTTGTACCAAAATTTCACAGAGTAAAATTTCAAAAACCAGGTCTGTTACAATAATTTTGTTATATAGGTCTATAGCATAAAAAAGTCATGAATAAACAGCGTAGAATTAAAGGGATGTGTATGTGAAAATGTGTATGTTGAATAAGTTAGGTTATAACAAGTAGTTCAGTGAAGAACAAAAGCCTATTTTCTCATATCCTACTTATGTTAATTGCCTCCATCAATATACAACATTTCAGTTTGATTGCTCTAATAGATTCGTAGATATTGAAAATCGACTAAATATTTCGGATGGTCGCCATGTTCGATTTATATATATGTAGGTCTTAGAGTTATGTACTGTTACATGAAGATTATAGTGTACGTGTAGTATTCAAACTTCAATCGCATGATTAGGACACAAGTAATAAAAACGAGATTTTAAAATTTTGCACAGCTGCCATCTTGTGGTTATGGAAATAGAAATAAATTAGATGCCAGTTGATTAACATTTTTATAAAGATTTACTGAGCCAAGTTTCACTGCACTCGGATGGTTAAATTGCGAGAAACGTCCATGTGAATATTTATACTTCGAGTCGCCGCCATGTTGGATTTGTGATCACCAGGTTATTGAAAGTCCTATAGGTGAACATATGTTCATAGCTCCTTTGAGCATAAAAAATCAGTTTGTTTGCTGTAATAGATTCGTAGATATAGAGAACCGTCTAAATATTTCGGATGGTCGCCATGTTGGATTGTTATATGTATAGGCCATTGAGTTTTGTACCATTAAAGGAAAAGTATTGCGTAAGTTCATTACACAAACTTTCACTTCGATCGCATGATTACGACATAAGAAATAAAACTTAATTTTTAAATTCGCACAGCCACCATCTTGAGGTTATGTGAACAATGGAACTAAATTAGATACCAGTGCATTACAATGTGTATACACATTTGCTGTACCAAGTTTCATTGCGTTTAGATCATTAAATCGCGAGAAAAGTCTATTTAAAACTTTCAAATTCGCTTGGCCGCCATGTTCGTTTTGTAGTTAACCGGTTTTTGAAAGTCTCATAGATGAACTTCCAGTAGTGCCCTTTATCTCCGTACAAAATTTCAGGGTGATCCGGTAATAGTTTCAGAAATATAGAATGCCGGTGAAATATTTCGCACAGCCGCCAACTTGAGGTTATGTAAACATTTGAACGAAGTTAGATGTCGGTGCATTACAATGTGTTTAAACATATACTATATCAAGTTTCATTGCGTTTGGTTGGTTAAATCGCGAGAAACGTCTATTTACATGTCGCAACTTTGCTTGGCCGCCTTGTTGGTTTTGTAGTTACCAGTTTTTCAAAAGTCACATAGGTGAACTTCTAGTATTTCCCTTTATCACTGTACAAAATTCCAGGGTGATATCGGTAATAGTTTCGGAGATATTGAATGGTAGTGAAATATTTCGCACAGCCGCCATGTTGGATTGGTGAGATGTAACAAAATAGGCTAAAAATAATGCTTGATAGGTAGATAGATATTGTAGAGAGAAACTTTGGAAATATGTGTGACGAAGTTATTATGAAATGGTGAGAAATGTATCGGTTGTGTAGTTGCCAAAGACACATCAAGCAAGTAACAGATCTGTTTTTTTTTAATTTTAGTCTGTGAACTTTTGGTAGAATAATACTGTATTTATAGTATCCTCTATTATGACAAACGTTTTATTAAAGTGTATGTTACTGCACAGTTACTTTTCCTATACCACGCTGAAGATGGTCGCAATGTGACCGGTATCAATGTACTAAATATTGACTTAAGGAAATAAATAGTTTATTATAACTATTAAATGTGTTATAAGAGAGGTATTAAAGAACGGTTCCATTTATGGGGGAACATACGGCTTAAGATGGGCTACCAAATCAAAAACGATTTTGATATTAAAACTGTACTTGTCATAAATCCTGGACAACAATTACATACACTTCCAAGGAAAAACATACATCTTGCTATTTGAAGCAAAGTTTAAAATTTCAAAATTCAAATCGTTACTATTTTGATCCATTCCTTTGTTTTTCTTCAAAATTTGGTTCTTGCTTTTTGCTGGTCTTCATCGCTTTCTTCATATATCCCATGTTTATAGGAATGTACGGAATTTTCTCTTCTTTAGCTACAAAATGAATCTCACGCAAAACCGTTGTGACTTTAATTGAATCGGTCGGAGTTGAAAAGAATTAAGTCAAAAATGATCATTTTTTAAACAATTACTATTCTGAAGTATTGGCCTACGGGCCTTGGAACGGCATGTGGGATATTGTAGCGTGAAGTTAGGAAGAACAACACCGTGACTTTCTCTATTTTATTCCTTTAGCTACTACAACATACAACACTCTCTAGCGGCAAGTTATGTAAATATATTGTCCTTGTTTCATTCCCCAACATCCACCCCACCCTGGTCAACCTCTAGTGGGATGACCAGCTGGACTGGTCCCCTCTGGCGTGGATAGAATCACCGTCCGGAAAAGTCCATCTCTGCCTGGTTTCAGCTCCTGAATCCGGGCGTTCCTCCACAGATGTCGAGGCCGCACCTCGTCCTGGAGTAGAACGATGTCTCCAAGCCTCAGTCGTGGTGACGTCCCTTTCAGTTGCTTCACCTGGTGGAAACTCTGAAGCTGAAGCAGGTATTCCTTGCTCCATCGTTTCCAGAAAAGGTCCGCCATTTGTTGCTGAAGTCTGTATTCTTTAATGGGGAAACCGGGATGAGGTTCAGGTCCAGAAGACAGTGCATTGAGTTGCCCACCGACAAGACTGCTGGCTTAAACTATTCACCCCTATAACGTAATTCTCACTAGCACTTAAAATCGGAGTTTTCGGCACCAAGTGTGGGATATTGTAGCGTGAAGTTAGGAAGAACAACACCGTGACTTTCTCTATATTATTCAATTAGCTACTACAACACACAACACTCTCTAGCGGCAAGTTACATAAATACATTGTCCTTGTTTCATTCCCCCAACACGGCATAGAAGTCAGCCTTCTGTTTAAGCCAGAATCCATTGTTACATGAAGTGCGATGAGAGGAGAAAAGCATTAAGTCAACGACATTCTGCCTTTCAGCGCCATATTCCGTACTTAATGTTGGCCACACTGCCAGATTCCCGCCTGTTACAGTGCTATTGTAAATTATATTTGTACAGGGTTTAGTTGGTTTTTATGTTACAAATCCATTTCTAAATAAAATAGCATGTGAAATATTAATTCTGGATGGCTTTAGGCCGCAACAAACTGACCACGGATCAGAAAAGCATTATTCACGTTTCCAAAATTGATTTGAAAAATATGTTTTTAAATTAAAATTTATATTCCGCTAACACAAATATAACCTGAATAGTTGCTTCACAACATAGATGACTAATATAGTGTGTTTGTTAAGTTCTGTTCTGTCAATGACGTTTTATCTGTCTCCTGAAAACTGACTTAATACATTTCAGCTCCGACCAATTCAATTAGTTTATCTTCGAAACTTTTTATTTTTAGTTTGTTCACAAGGGAAGTGTCAGGTAAGACAGGTCGAAACCTACCTTGGAACTTTGTGGACGCAATCGTTGTATTGTAAGAGATGAACGTGCGGAAAATCAGCCGCCAGATTGACTTGCAAAATGGCGAATTTAATTTCCAATTTTGTTTCTTTTACGCGTTTCGGTATGTTTTATGACGGATGCAAGCAAAAAGTGGAGTTGTCTGTCTGCCTTTCTGTGTATCTTTATGTATACCTGTAACTCGTGTTCGGATGCTTGGAGGATCGTAAAATTGGGTATGGTATCCATGAGTGTCAAAACACCAATCTATACTAATGTAAAAAATTACGAGCCTTACTGTAGTCGCATACGATGTGTAACAACTGACATAGAAGAAACCTCACGAGGAATTGTTGATACACCGGTATTTTATAGTATTATTGGCACAAGTATTAATTTATTGTAAAAGGAAGTGTTTTACAGATATTGTAGTTTATAATACGGAACTCATTTTATTATATGATTTGTAGCTTCCACCAGCACTAGCCTAAATAAAGAATACGATATGGATCAACTAGAATAATAGACGCGACACCGCTCATAACCTTAAATTCCTTATAAACAGGTCCTCTTGATTCACAGACCAACACGTAATTTCATATGTATTCTGTTAAAATGAGTCATATTGATATGATAAAGATCGTTTAAAATGATAATCTGGTAGCAAAAATATCTACCCCGTCCGGGATTCGAACCCGAGATCTCGAGATTCACAGTCATAGGCACTAACCACACAGCTCACAGCAATTTCGACTACGCAAATATTGTACACAAGATGGTGACTTATTTGCGCGTTCCAATAATACTGCATTACGGAATGAAGTTTCATTATATTTTGCTTGTTTCGATAATGTTCCTGCGTGAAATTGAGTTTAAAATGCCTTATGAATAGGCCCTCTTGTGAGTAAATGGAATGCATTCAACAATAGTTCATGAAGGCTTGCTCAATTCTCGTATAACCACAACGATTTTATTATATTGATGACTGCATTACCGTTATGCGGGTTAATATTTGAATAGCCATTGTGCAGAAACATAATACCGGCAATGCCGACTACTTACAATGTTTGATATTAAGGCATTTTACCATTTAAATTCTGATACGAAGACTTCGAACATGTACCATGTCATTTGTTTAAATCACTTGACAGCAGAGTTCGCATGAGCGTTTTCCGTTCAGTATGTCATATACATTCCACATGGCTGAGAGTGCGTCATGGTATCAATTTCCGACACCGCGCGCTCATTGTTTCTCTTACCACTGCCAGCTGGATCGATCGATCGAGTTGGCAGTGCCTCTTACACTTCCGTTCGATCCACCACTGCCAGCTAGCACACTCCCGTTCGATCGTACGGAAGTGTGCCAGATGGTGCCACCTCGATCGTTCCGATCCTCTTCCGTCCCATTTTCCAAAATCACTCCCATAAAAATATCCAGCAACCGAGTGGAAAGATGTTACACACCAATAAAGCTGAAGAGTTTGTGTGTGTGTGTTTGTGTGTTTTTGTGTTTAAACGCGCTAATCTCTGGAACTACCAGTCTGATTCGAAAAAATATTATTTTATATGATAGCCAGATCACAAGAGGAATAGTTTAGGCTATGTTAAATTTCGGACAGACCACTCCATTCCCTGCATTTAGGCCCTTTGGCACAAATCTACACCGTTTCACCGCTCTGAACCAAAATGTATATACTTACCCTTTGGAACCCTGCGAGTAACACTGTTAACATGAAATTCCGGACAGACCACTCCATTCCCTGTATTTATGCCCTTCGGCACAAATCTACGCCGTCTCACCAATCTGAACCAAAATTTGTATACTTACCCTTTGGAACCCTACGAGGAACATTGTCTGCATGAAATTTCGGACAGATCTCTCCATTTCCTGCATTAAGCCCTTTCCCACAAATCTACACCGTTTCACCGATCTGGACAAAATTTCACATACACTTTGGAAACCGACGAGTAACACTATCTGCTTGAAATTTCGGACAGACCACCATTCTCTGCATTTAGGTCCATTGGCACAAATCTACACCGTTTCACCGATCCGAATCACAATCTGTACACTTACCCTTTGGAACCCTGCGGGTGACACTGTCCACTTTATATTTCGGACAGAACACTCCATTTCCTGCATTTAGGCCCCTTATCACAAATCTACACAGTTCATACTAATTGCACCAAATTATGCATACACTTTGAAACCCTGCTGGTAACACTGTCCACTTGATATTTTGGACAACGCTCTCCATTCCCTACATTTAGAATAACAAAGAAACTGAACTTGAAAACCTCGTATTAAGGCCCTAGAACCAATCATGTCCGTAGTAGTGTAACTGTAAGAGTATTTTAATAAGTCTATTGTTGACTGATAATTCGGGCTGTATCACGTCGCCCCTACCAGTGTTCTGGTGCAGAATTGCGAAAATAGTTAAATCTTGCGCTGCTAATAAATTGCAGTCACGGGGAGTAATTAGAGCAATAAGATTTATTTTGCCCCTTAAAACAGTTATCATCATGAATATACTATGCATCTGTAAAAGTGCAATGGGGTTGGTGCAATACATTAAGGTTATCAACAGCAATGAGCGTTGGAGCTTTCGAATTTACCGTAATTTATTTCGAAACGTATCGTTGAGCGCTATGTGGCCATAAATGATACTATTGCTACCTCAGGATCTCGGGACAGTTTTCCAAAGTGTTCTGATTATTTTGCTACGGCGCTGTGCAACAAAAGACGACACTATTGGTCTCTACATTTCTGACAGATAATGAGATATAGGCCCTTGGCAGTGTCTTTTATTTCACTTACTCCTCTTTCTAATCATCTTTAGAAATTTGTTTGTAAATTACATGTGCCAGAGCTGTAGTTAGTAAATGGCCGTTTCCCTATTCATTATTTACATTATTATCATTAGGGGAAAATGATCCAAATGTTACGTCCATTATACTGTACTCCTTATCACCCTCACTACAACCACCACCAGCACCACCACCACAAAAATTATATTTAATTCTTTTTTCTGTAGTATCATGTGCCAGTTCTGTAGTAGAAATCATTATCATCCATAAAACAAATAAATCCACCGGGCGAAGCCGGGTACTACTGCTAGTCATTTATAAAACTCTTCACCGTACTTCTCATAGAAGAGTGGGTATAGAGATAACCTTTTAAAAATTCTTGCAAAAATAGGCGAAATATAAAAAATATCCTTGAAGGACGATCAAAGCATATTTAGCGCTTCTCAATGTGTGGCAAAACATTCGAGAGTCTATAAAGGGTCTCCGAAAACCACATTTTAAGGCCCTTAAATTAACAGTGTCTGTGATATTCCCGGTAAACTAACTTCGCTCTTATAAACGTATGAAGGAATGACAAGCACCTAACCATTGCAATAGTAGCTCAATTGATAACGTCTGGTTATTAATACGAAGACCGTTCGAAGAACGGGTACTTCTGCTAGTCTCTCATATAAATCAATGCGAAGTAGCGAGTACCATACATGTTGGAAGGGACAGCCCAGGCACTTAAGGCTGGTGGAAAGCGGCCTGCATGTACGCCCCGCCTAGCTACAACACCGATTGCTGCAGGGATGTCCAGCTCCGCCAGCAATCATGCCTGCGTACCAGGATGTCAGGTAGGATTTCGAAGCTTGCAGTTAAATCTGGCGGCAGATTTTCCGCATGATGTCCTCTTATAGTGCAACGTCCAGAAAGTTTCAAGATGGTTTTCGACCTGTCTTACCTTGCTAGAAAAGAAATGGAAATAATGACGGTTAATTAATTAATAATGTGAAAATATGTGAGATTCTTTTTGAAGCTGAATGTTTAACACTCACTTTAAAAAAAGAACGAAAATTCCTGTAAACATGGGATATGTGAGGGAAACGACGAAGATCAACACAAAACAAGAACTAAATTTTGAAAATAAAAATTGTTACGAATTTAATTTTTAAAATTTTTAACTTTGCTCGTAATAGCAAGATGTGTTTGTTTCCTTTGAGATATATATATAATTGTTGTACAAGGTTTATGAGGCACAGTTCTTTCTTCTTCTTCCCAGCATTAATCCCTTGCGGGGTCTGCTACTTTGCTACATCTCCTCCACTTCTTTCGGTCGTTGACATCTTCTGGTGTTAGATCAACAGCGTGTATGTCAGCCCTGATTTTGTCGGTCCACCGCTTTGCAGGTCTTCCACGTGGTCTTGTTCCACCTGGGTTGATGTGGAGTGCTCGTTTGGCAACTGAGTTGTTCTGTCTTCTCATGACGTGACCGTACTAGCGTAGACGAGCCTCCCTCACCTCGACAATTGGTGCAACACCAAATCTTCGCCGGACGTCTATGTTCCTTGCGTGGTCAAATCGGGTCAGCCCCATCGACCATCGGAGCATCTTCATTTCCATATGATGATGATAATGATGATGATAATTGTTGTTTTAAGGGGCCTAACACCTAGGCTCATGTTGTTTGGTCATAGGGCGACATTCAGTCCCATAGATGGCTGCTGGGCGTACCACAGACTTATAGACCTTTGCCTTTAAATGCAGAGGCATCTATTTATCACAGAAAACTCCAGTGACTTGTCTCCACTTGAGCCGGGCTGCGTTTACCCTCATCCGAGTATCAGGAGTGGCGTCACAGTTTGAAGTGACAGTGGACTTAAAATACAAGGTCTTCTGCAGATTTTCTGTGCTGATACTGATGGTACCTCTAGTTTGGGGGCCACATTCCTGGTATTCTGTCTTCTGGATATTGAGGTGTAGTCCATTTTCAGCCAGTCTGTCGTTCCACGTTTGAACCCTGAGCTGGAGTTCAGGGCGGGTTTTTTGGGCAAGTACCACATCATCCGCATAGAGAAGGGTCCAGGGATGTGAGGTCTGTATGTCCGCCGTTGCTGTATCCATGCAGAGGATGAATAACAGTGGTGATAGAGCAGAACCCTGAGGAACACCCACAGTGATTTCAAAAGGTGGGGAGACTCCAGCTGGACTCCGAACTACACTAGTGGCATTGCGATACAGAAGTTGCACCCAGCTTACATATTCCTCAGGGACTCCATGGCAACGAAGAGCTCGCCAAATAAGATCATGAGGGATACGGTCAAAAGCTTTCTCTAAATCGAGAAATGCCAGGTGTACACTCCGCTGCCTCTCTCTGTGCTTTTCCATTAAAAGGCGTGTGGCATGGACAGCATCGATGGTACTGCATCCCTTAACAAACCCACACTGGTTTGGTGTTACAGTGACAATATTTCTGAGTCTACAATCAAGCACACGCTCAAATATTTTAAACGTATGACAGAGGAGTCGAATAGGGCGATAAGTTGAGCAGTCACCCACATCACCTTTTCCCTTCCAGATTGGAACTGTTATGCTAGTTGTCCATGCATGAGGAAGTTGGTTCTCAGCAATGATCCGGTTAAAGAGTGTGGCAAGGAATTCTGAGGCAGGCCTTCCTAGAATTTTCCATATTTCCGTCGGTAAGTCATCTGAGGCACAGTTATAATATTAAAATCGTTATAGGTTTGGCTCCATAAGCTGTAAGCACTCCCTTAAAAGACTGATTTATATTAATATACAAACATTATTTAAAATGTAATGTTCACAAAAGTATTTTTATTAACGCCCAAATAAAAGCTCTCATTTGTTACAGATCTGTTATCAGCCTATTTTCATTAATGAAAAAATAGGCTTATGAGATCACCTTTTGTGCGTGTGTGTGTGTGCCCTAATAACTTCTAAATACCTTGAGCAATTTCAATTAAACTCGGTACGGTCATAGTACTATCTGGCCGACCCCGACCGTGCCCGTCAAATTTTATTACGTCTCACCAATCCAACATGGCGGCTGTGCGAATTAGTTCACCGGCATTCCATATCTCCGAAACTGTCACTCATATCACCCTCAACATTTGTAAGGTGATAAAGTGCACTACAAGACGTTTGCCTATGTAACTTTCAGAAACCTGTTAACTACAAAACGAACATGGCGACCAAGCGAATTTGTAACAGTTAAATAGACTTTTCTCGCGATTTAACCATCCGAACGCAGTAAAACTTGGTAGAGCAAATGACTATACAAATTGCAATGTACTGACATCTAATTTAGTTCAATTGTTTACGTAAAATCAAGATGGCGGCTGTGCGAAATTTGAAAATTAAAATTTTATTTCTTGTGTTCTAATCATGCGATCTAAATCAACGTTTTAATAATGAACGTACACAATACATGTATTAAAATCCAACATGGTGACCATCCGAATTATTTAGACGGTTCTCAATATCTATTGATCTATGACAGGAATCAAACTGATATTTTGTATGTGTATAGAGGCTATAATTATAAGGTCAGCTATGGAACATTCAATAACTTGGTGAGCACAAATCCAACATGATGATGACGCGAAATTTAAATATTCAAATGGCCGTTTCTCGCAATCTAACCAACCGAGCGCAGTCACACTTGGCACGGTATATGTTTATATAAATTTTAATCCACTGGCATCTAATTCATTTATATTATTTTCATAAACACAAGATGACGCTGAGCGAAATTTTAAAATCTCACTTTTATTTCTTGTGTCGTTATCATGCAATTGAAGTTTGAATAAAACACCTACACAATAATCTTCATGTAATTGTGCATAACTCTGAGGCCAATATATTAAAATCCAACAAGGCGACCATCTGAAATATTTAGACGGTCCTCAATATCTACGAATCTATTACAGCAATCAAACTGAAATTTTGTATATTGATAGAGGCAATTAACATAAGTAGGATAATATATTAAAATAGGCTGTATAAATATTCACGGAACTACTTGTTTTATAATATGTTTCATAGATAACCCAAGTTAAATATTATTGATAAAACTTGGCTCTTAATTACATTGCATTCATTTCTTTTTTTACAACATCGTTGAAGAAGACCATAATATGGCACATTCCATTAATGTAATCAATTACGAGGTACTTCCAGAATGTAAGTTCCGTTTGGTAATAAAATTAAATTGTGTACAGATACAGAAAAATATTTATTGCACAACATTCTACTCCTCTTAAACTTCTTTTCCACATAACTGCCGAACTATTGCAGGCATTTGTCATAGCGTGGCACACGTTTTTGGAAAACTTCTTCATAGAAGTTTGCCGCCGACCGTAAACGAGAGTGAAGACTCCCCTGTAAGATATCCTACCGTTTGGCCACCACTGTTAGGCAAATTGCGTGGTTACCAGGAGAACTGCATATGTTTAGGAGTTCTCCTGACCACTTGTGCCACGCTATGACAAATGCCTGCAAAAGTTTGGCAGTTATGTGGAAAAGTAGTTTAAGAGGTGTAGAATGTTATGCAATAAATAATTTTTCTGTATCTGTACACAATTTAATTTTATTACCAAACGGAACTTACGTTCTGGACGTGCCTCGTATATTAATTTATTTTATTGACTTAAGTGTAATAAATGTATTAAATACGAAATGGTATTACAATGTATGTTTATATCTGAATTTATTTTCATCAGGTTACATGTTCTGTTTCTTCAACGTTGTCTACGATGCTCCAACCCACGGGAACCACTGCTGTAGTTAGAAGATGGAGAGCTTGCATGTTGGAACGTTTTGCCCTCGCTTGATTATGTGCTGGTTAATGCGCTGTTGCCTAGCACCCATTAAGTGAACAGTGAATGTATGGTATCGCCTGCTATGCAATATGCTTGTCCTACTTCACAGTGAACGCACATCGATCACCAGTAGAGCCAAGCTGACAGCCCAATATGTGTAATGCGCAGAGAGGCTCGATCGAGCACTTTACCACGCCAACTTCCCTTACAACACAATCAGCCTTTGTCGCGGTATATGCAGTGTGTCCAAAGAATTCGTTCCCGCAGGCAAGGCTCACATACCGGACCGTTCATAGTGTTCACAAGTTCTGAAACTCCCCTCCCCACGAGGATTTGGTCATCAGTCTCGTGTAGTGAAGGTCTTGTCTGATCAACTGTACTTACATAGCCGTTATTTCGTTTAAGGGGTTAAGTAATACAGTGGAACATGGATAATTCGAACCTCAAGGGACCAGTAAAAAAAATCGAATTATCCAAAAATTCGAATTAAGCAAGTTCTTGGAAAAGGGTAGAGAAAATATATTGTATTAGGGTTACATAATGATTTACGTTCAACAAATCAGATTAAAATACAACGGTACTTTATAATGACTGTATCGTGAATAACCTCAAAAGTTTCAAATGTTAAAATAAAACCAAAATGTACTATTCACCTATTTAACGACAGTAGTAATCCAGCAATCTAGTTAAGTCTTAGAGAAATCTACAGTTTTTCAAAAACGTTTGAGATTTTTACCTGTTTCCTACAATTAAGTCTCTCGGCCATTACAAAAGAATCTAATAAATTTAAGGAGCAGAAAACAGAATCACTTACGTCATTTATACTTTCAAAAAGATAACGCCTAAGTTCTGTGATGTGGTTTGTTGCTTGGGCTGCAATTGGAACAGTTTTTTCGGGAACTTCCTCCACGAGTTCATCGCCACATGCATCGTCACCATCTTGTTTTTCGGAGTTCAGTACATCAGCGATGATTTGTGCGTCGGTCAGCTCACCACAAACTGCGACATTTTCGTCCACGTTGACAAAGTCCTGGTACAAGATGGCAGGATCGGCTTTTTACACGTAAAAACTTCGAATTATCCAAAATATAATTCGAATTAACCACGATTTTTTAGCATTGATTGAATATAAAATGCTGGGGACCAAGAAAAAATTCGAATTAAAGAAGATTTCGAATTATAGAAGTTCGAATTAGCCACGTTCCACTGTATCGTGCACCTTTCTTCTCCTCCTTCATTATCATCTACTCTTTTTCGTGCATCTCTATTTAATGCCTTGTTTATATTTTGCTGTATGTTATCATAATTAAATTTTAATTATTGTATTATCTACCGTATTAAAGAGCTTTGCACAGCAATTATGACATTCTACAATGTTCACAGAATATAAAAAACAAAAATCAATAAACAAAACAAAAAAATACAAAATAAAAACAAATGAAAAAAAACAACAAGAAAAAAATAAAAAACACAACAGAATAAAATTAAAACAAAAGAAGATACTGTAAAACAAAAACAAAACAAATAAAAAACCACAACGAAACAAAATACAACAAAAATAACAAAACACAACAAAATAAAATATTACAAAACCAACAAGTAAACAAATAAATAAATAAATAAATAAGTAAATAAATATATACTGTTAATAAATAACAATGAATAAATTAATTAAAAATAAACAAAACAAAGCAACAAAAATAATTAATTAATAAATAAGTAAATAAATGAATATTGATTGAATGAATGAATGAATGAATGAATGAATGAATGAATTAAGAAATATAATAAATAGAAGATGTTATTGGTTTTACGTCTTTAAACTACATTATTACGGCTTTCAGAGACCGACAGCTGTAGCTAGGCTCGCTGAAGCGCAGCACTCGGCCATGTGGCCAAGCTCTCTGCGGACTCGGTAGACGTGGGTTCAAGCCCCACCGTTGGCCGTCCTTGAAATGGTTTTCCGTAGTTTCCCCATTTTCAACTCCAGTCAAATGCTGGGATGGTACCTTCTGACAGGCCACGGCCGCTTCCTTCCACATCACTGTCCTGTTTCATTCATCTTCATTCATTTCAGTTCTCATTAACTCCTCTCGTGAGGTTGGTGTCAGGAGGGGCATCCAGGCGTAAAAACCATCTGCCACAAAGACTTTCATTGCATCTCATCCCGACCCTGTTGGAATACGGGAATAATAAGGGGTAGAAATACAGAAATACATTATGGCTATCAGAGACGTCTGGGTGCCAGAATTTTAGTCACAATGGGATCTTTTACGTATCAGTAAATTTAATTAGGTGGTTTCGGTGGCGTAGTCGGTAGCATGCTGAGCTTCTATGCCCAAGATCGCGGGTTCAAATCCGGCAGAAGTCGTTGGATTTTTAAGAGCGTTAATAATCCCTCAGTATGCCTTCCTTCGGAGGGGAAGTAAAGCCAGCGGTCCCTTGTCATAGATTTATGGCATGTTAAAGAACCTTCCACTAATTACACCTGTGTGAAGCTAAATTGTATAGGTTAAGAATGTAAACAACGCTCTTAGGTTCCTACGTTAGTTGCCGACTGCGGTGACGTCTGGTAGCTAAGTTCTGAACTAGTAGATGTTGACGGTGGCGTTTGGCGGCAAAAGTTAGAACTATCTGAAAATTGATCGTCTGCCGTCCTTACTTGAATTAAAACAGATACACACACTAATACACTCATCACAATTAACACCGGTTATCAGACAGATTCTACACACACACCCAAAGTACACGGGGCTACATGACCGCGTTGTCGCAGCCCCTAAACTTAAGAACCAACCAACCAACCTAAATTTACTTACAAGTCTCCTTTGTATTTAAGGATCCTGGAATACCAAATGACTGCGCTAGGATTTGATCCTGCAACTTGGGGGCAGCAGGTAAGAAAGTTACCGCTGCGCAATGCAGCCAATCAAATAGATAGATAGATAGATAGCTATACTGTAAATAGATAAATAATAACCACTGGCACTACAGCCCATGAAGGGCCTAGGCCTACCATGCGACCGCTGCCCAGCCATTTGGCTTGCAGATATTGTTTTAGAACCCTTAGTTGGGGGGGGGGGGGTAGTTAGGGCTAAAACACTTATGTTATTGTACTAATTTGGAAGGTGATTCCTAGGAGAGGGTAGCTTCCCGTAGCTGGGTGAGCTTACCAGTGTAGTGTGTTGTTTAGCACTTAAACGCTAAGGGGTGTTCCTGCAAAGATGCAAGTGTCGTTTAGGGGATGGACCTATAAATGCAGGCTAATACACCGGCCTGCCAGCTGGATGGAAGGAGTGATACAATAGGCGTGCTTACGTCAGCGGCTCGACGTTATGTAGTCGAGTCGCCTGCGGGAAGCACAATGAAACCTGAGCAAGCAATTACTGGCTACTATGGTCACGGTCAATCGTGACGAGAGTCAGGAAGGGTATGAGGATGTAAAGAGGCGTGTAATTATCAAGACAAGTGTAATTTACTGACCATGTGTTTATTGGTCAGTTAGTATGAAATTGTAAGTCCCTCTTAGGGGAATGTAAGTAATGATACAAGTTGCGTGTACAAGATTGTGGATGGGTGTTTACAAAGTAAAGGATATCTGAACACTTGCTGAGTCTCACCTGATGATGCAGCCGGAACAGTTGACGGCTAAGGCCTTCGGCGACACACACTGTATGACAGATAATGCTCCAAAAAGGCCTCTCTTCTTATAGTTCCTGCCGTTGCTTACTCAGCATTCCGTTGACGCAGCTGCCCAGTTAGTTGTAGTGTTAATGTTTATGAATGTGTTGCAAGTGGTTGGCTAACCTCCCGAGCTGGGTGGTCGCCTCTTGCCGTGTAAAGGTACTGTTCTGGTCTTATGATGTTGCCAGTTGGGGTGGTTTTAGTAGAAGATGGGGGTGGCTCTCAGGGGGTACAGCCCCCCGGGCCTGTACAAGTCTTCTTCTTCGATTAGTTCACGTCCCCGCGAACGGGAACGGAACGTGGAGTGGGGGTGACGATGGATCGTTTTTGGTTTCTTCTTGTACCTCTTCTTCTTTTCTTCAGTGTTGGTGTAGATGTAGGTGTGTTGATGTCGTGGTGATGTGAGATCAGCTTGTGCTCAGAGGGGTAGGTTGTGGGTTATACATACTATACATGGTAAATTTGAAATCGTTAAGTTTTGAAAGTTGACATTCGAAGCATTAATAATAATAAAGGTACAAAAACAAAACAAAAAAACAGAATACTTGATCATGACATTAAGTATATATGTTGGCATTGTCCAGGGAGGAAAAAACCCATGGCTGGACGGGTGGTTGTACCGTCCGGCGCTGTGTGGAGGAAATAATTTCTCCCTGTGTTATATATTTTAAAGGATGGAAGAGAATAGAAAAACAGGTGTCCCAGGGTATAAGTTAAAGGAATACGTAAAATATAGTTTATTGTGTTGGGGTAAAACGGGACAACTTCACAAATTTTAAGTTAGAAGGGTAGAAATGAAAATCAGTGTGTACATTATGGCGTGTAAAATGGTGTGACAATTTGTGAATTTATGTGTTTAGGTACACAGTTGAGCACCACTATGCTTGTGTATGCTTTGGCTTTACAATTTCTGCTTATACAAAGATGATATAACATAACATAATGTAACATAAAATGACATAAAATAATAACCTTATTGCTATTCCGTTTCGCTCATGAGCCTGGTACCTCGTCTCATTCCCTAGGCCTTCTGTAGCGCTCTTGTCGACTCATTCTCCCTTCATTTATTACCCGCTGGCTGTAGGTGTCTCTCACCTATGGCTGTGGGTTAGTTGTCATGCCGTTACTTTTCCTTTCGTAAATTTTCCCCGTGGGTGGAAAAATTTACCTTGGCGGCGAGGGTAGGTGCTCACAACCTCTGCACCGCCCCTGGCTGCCGAATATTGCTTTTTATTGAAGCATATCGAACGTGTGTTTGCGTCAGCGTCGCTCGGTACCCCGCGCCTCCACCAATATATTTTAGGTCCCTTAGTTGGGGGGGGGGGTAGTTAGGTCTAAAACACTTATGTTATTGTACTAATTTGGAAGGTGATTCCTAGGAGAGGGTAGCTTCCCGTAGCTGGGTGAGCTTACCAGTGTAGTGTGTTGTTTAGCACTTAAACGCTAAGGGGTGTTCCTGCAAAGATGCAAGTGTCGTTTAGGGGATGAACCTATAAATGCAGGTTAATACACCGGCCTGCCAGCTGGATGGAAGGAGTGATACAATAGGCGTGCTTACGTCAGCGGCTCGACGTTATGTAGTCGAGTCGCCTGCGGGAAGCACAATGAAACCTGAGCAAGCAATTACTGGCTACTATGGTCACGGTCAATCGTGACGAGAGTCAAGAAGGGTATGAGGATATAAAGAGGCGTGTAATTATCAAGACAAGTGTAATTTACTGACCATGTGTTTATTGGTCAGTGAGTGTGAAATTGTAAGTCCCTCTTAGGGGAATGTAAGTAATGATACAAGTTGCGTGTACAAGATTGTGGATGGGTGTTTACAAAGTAAAGGATATCTGAACACTTGCTGAGTCTCACCTGATGATGCAGCCGGAACAGTTGTCGGCTAGGGCCTTCGGCAACACACACTGTATGACAGATAATGCTCCAAAAAGGCCTCTCTTCTTATAGTTCCTGCCGTTGCTTAGTCAGCATTCCGTTGACGTAGCTGCCCCAGTTAGTTGTAGTGTTAATGTTTATGAATGTGTTGCAAGTGGTTGGCTAACCTCCCGAGCTGGGTGGTCGCCTCTTGCCGTGTAAAGGTACTGTTCTGGTCTTATGATGTTGCCAGTTGGGGTGGTTTTAGTAGAAGATGGGGGGTGGATCTCAGGGGGTACAGGCCCCCGGGCCTGTACAATATTGAGGTGACGCAAGGCTAGCCCTTTGTGTCCCCCTGGCCGTTAATCTTGGTTTTCGTGACCGGGGCGCTGCCTCAATGTCAGACAGCTACTTAATTGTCCTCATGAGGCTGAGTGCACCCCGTTCCAGCCCTCACGTCAGTTTCTAAAATCCCTGACGGAGCCGGAAATCGAATCCGGGGCATCCAGGTAAGAGGCAGCCACGCTACCCCAACACCACGGGGATATAGATAAATAGATAACATTAATTAATTAATTAATTAATTAATTAATTAATAAGTGTAGACCCATGTACTTGGGTGTGAAACTTGTATGATAACTCGTGTCATTGTAATTGCTATGTATCCAGATAAATACCGGGGAGGTACATAAATTGAGGCCACGTACTGTATATCTCTTATCCTAATCCTAAGCCCTATTACAAATGAGCATACTAGTACAGTCATCAAAATGACACAGGTTATCTGACAAATAACGTACACCCACCCCACAAATGCACAGAGCGATATTGTAAAGCCCCAAAGTAATGTTTCTTCTTCTTATTATTATTATTATTCTTATTCTTTCCAATGAGGCCTGCTATGGACCACGCACCAATTTTAATTCTTCACTCTTTGTTGTTTTCTCTTCCGTTCTTCCCAATATTCCTTCATTCTTAGACTATGCTACTTCTTTCTATCCTCAGAGCACTTCGCCCCAGGTTTCCTTTCCACTCTTCCCTGGAAACCTTCCATACTTAACTCCTTCTCTCTGTCCAAACTGTCTTCTCTTATCTTATTTCTTTCTAAATCTTTCTTTCTTTACCTCTTGAATCCAGCTAGTTGTTGATCTTTTCTTCCAAAGGCACTTGAAGATCCTTTTAGTTAACTTGAAATCATCCATTCTGTAAATATGTCCAAAAATTATCAATCTCCTCTTTGTTATCGTTTCCGTTATGCTTTCTATAGTCCTGAACATTTCATCATTACGTCTTCATCATCATCATCATCGTCATCATTGTACAGTTCCAGTTTCCCGGGTACTGTTTATGAGCCTCTTTCCCATCAACCTGTCCATATACAACTTGTCATGGAGAGCATCATACACTGTCCATCCTCTGGTCACTAGATCAACCTTGATCATGTCCATCCACCGGGTTCTAGGTCCTCCTACAAGTCTTTTTCCATCCACCTGTCTTTCCAAATTTATTCTGGCTGATCTTCTAGGCTCCATCCTCATCACATGCCCGTACCACCGTAGTCTAGATGTGCTGACTCGCTCTAATAGGGATGTCTTTATTCCAGCTTGTATCCTCACCTCCTCGTTCTTTAACTTGTCAATCTTGGTCTTCTGGATGGTGGATCTAATAAATTTCATCTTTGATGCTTGCAGTCTTGATACATCTCTTTTTGTAAGGGTGCATGTTTCAATACCATAGGTCAATATTAGTACAGTGAGTCCGGGAATATTCTCCGCAGCGCCTACATGCGTCTGCGAGAGCTAGCTATAGCAGTTACGTTGGTAGCACGGCTGCCGCTTGCATCATCTCTACTTAGTATTAAACCAAGTCCCCCGTTTCTTGGATGTTACTGGTAAACTCAAGAACCACTGGATAGATTTTGATGCGGTTTTCACCATTCTGTGAAGGATATATCGAGTATGATTTCTGTAGAAAATAATTTATTTATAATCAAAGGAAGCCGAGCAGTAACGATTTTAGTGGAATAGTCGATAAAAAACCTGGCGTCCGAGCGCTTTGTAAGCTTTCGCTGGGCAAACCGTTAAAAATATCTCAATAATATGAGCGTAAGAATTGTTCAGCATGAAAAGTTCTACAAAAAAGTTCGCGAGAGCATATGTCTATCTTCCTTACATCGCCCACTATAAGGGAACAACTGAAGCTTGTCTCTTACAGCTTTATGTGCTGTCGACTTGGAGATTCCTGTTTGTTGAGCTAATTTTCGTGTTGATTTACTTGGGCTTCGCAGCATTATATCGGAGATTTCATCAAGTTTTTCGTCTGTTAAAAGCGTAGGTCTGCCTGTTCCCGGTACATCGTGAACTGAGCCAGTCACACGAAATTTACTTACCAAATCCGAAATGGTATCACGGGTTGGACACTTTGAATTAGGACACCACGCCTGAAATCTTAATTTTACATTTTCTGTAAACCGATCGCCTTCGCGAAAAACGTATTCCACAAAAAAAACAAAAAACTCACTTCAGTAGTAAACATTACCGCCTGTATACTGTTGCACTCTTTCAATAATAATCTATCCGAACGCTCGCTGACTGTAATACACGCTGAAGACCTGCAGGCTCGCGCGCTTATCGCGATGCACATCGACAGCTCACACTAGGAAGTCCCGCTTTGAAGGACACAGTGCAGTGCAGTGCAGCCAACTAAAACTCATGACTCAACCACTCTCAGCTGCACGTACCCACTGCGGAGAACATTCTCGGGGGGCCTGTATAAAGTAGCCGTAAAACATCACCAGTTTACCAGGTTTTGGAATCATGTCATCCCATAGAAGTGTCCTTACTTGTTGGTAGAATCCTGCTATGTCTTAATTTCCATAATTCGTTTGTTTTCACTGGGCCTAAGATTTTTCGCATACTTTTCCTTTCTGGTACTTCAAGTTTGTCTAATTTATAATGTAATACTCGCATATAGGCATTGTGGTTTAACCACTGTATTGTAGTGTCTTATTTTAAGATTTTTAGATAGGCACTTTTTGTTATAAACATTCTCAGTAATATCATATGTTCTTTCCATCTTGTGTACCCTTTCTTCTATTGCAAAATTGTCTAAACCATTTTCTTGAATTAATTATGCTAGATTTTTGAATTTTCTTACTTTCTGGACTCTACCCATATCTGTTGTCAGATATTTTGGAGCGTTCTCGATGTTTGAAATAAATTTTGTTTTTTCTCAAACGTTTTTTACTGGCTATTGCTTCCAGGAGATTGATCTGCATCATTGCATTTATTTGGTTGTTTGACATTATAGCAAAATTATCTGGAAATGCTAAGCAATTTATTCTAATACCGTTAATAAATCTTCCAAAAGCTACTGGCGAAATGTTTAATGTTTCTTTATTTATAATACCATTTTGCCAAGCAGCCACCTCAAGGACGTCAACCAGAAAAACCTGCAACAGGTCTGATCGAGGGCTACATGTCTTCACTATTAATCGATAACGTACGGAAAGAATACATTAAATTTACAAGACCAATGCAATAGCCAAGGTGTTGTACAGTAGTTGAGTTGTGTCCTCCACCCCGGAAGATGTTAAGTCAAGTCGAAGGATTATAGCTCTCTGCCCATTAAATGATTTGCCTCCACATACACTTACTCTAAAAGTTTGAGCCAGTGCCACAACAATATTTCCCCGCTTTTTAGCCTATTTTCATTTTTGAAAAAAAAAAAAAAAAAGGCTTATGGTATCACCTTTTGTCCGTGTGTGTGTGTGGCTGTGTGTGTGTGGCCCCCTAATAACTTCTAAACGGATGGAGTGATTTCAATGAAACTCGGTAAGTTCAAAGCACCATTCTGGGTGACCTCGACCGTGCCCTTAAAATTTTATATTGTCTCACCATTCCAACATGGCGGCTGTGCGAAATTTCTCACCAGCATTCAGTATCTCCGAAACTATTACCGACATCACCCTGAAATTGTGTACGGTGATAAAGGGCATTATTAGAAGTTCGCCTATGAGACTTTCAAAAACCTGGTAGCTACAAAACCCACATGGCGGCGAAGCGAATTTGAGACTTTTAACTTAAATAGACTTTTCTCGTGATTTAACCATCCAAACGTAATGAAACTTGGTACAGCAAATGTTTATACAAATTGTAATGCACTGGCGTCTAATTTAGTTCAATTGTTTACATAACCTCAAAATGGCGGCTGTGCGAAATATTTCACTGGCATTCCATATCTCAGAAACTATTACAGATATTACCCTGAACTTTTGTACGCTGATAAAGGACACTGGTAAAAGTTTATTTATGTAACTTTCATAAACCTGCAAACTAAAAAACGAACATTGCGGACAAGCGAATTTGTAACATTTTAATAGACTTTTCTTGTGATTTAACTCTCTGAGCGGCAAATATTACATTTTTCATTAATAATTTAAAAATATATCCTAACATATATTTTCCTTTTTAAAGGCCCCCAAGGGGCTCACATTTAGTGGGACGTGGTTTGGCGACCACGGGTCCCAGCTGAGTCCGGCATTGCTTCCACTTACTTGTGCCGGGCTCCTCTCCGTCTTCCTTCCTGTCGACTTCACTTGGTCAACTCTTGTTCTCTTCCAACCCCGACGGCATTAGGGTATCCAAGGCCTAGGGAGTCCCTTCCTTTCCCGCCTCAATTGGCCCTTGTCTCATCTTTTCAGAAACCCTCCTTCTGTGATGGGTCAGCCCTTTCTTTCTTTTCCTGTTTCCTCCTGCCTTGTGCTCAAGGCCCTCAAGGAGGCAGGGTATATGTAGCCCCACCACTTCAGGTGCACCCTGGATTGTGCTACACTCTCAGGGGCTCACGGCTGGTGAGTTCGTGAATTGATGACCCCGAGGGATTCCCGAGCTGGGTCCGGTTTCCCCCTTTTATCCATTACCTGTGGGGGCGGACCCTCTCCTCTTTCACTTTCCTCTCTGCCTTTTATGATTCTCCTTCCCTCAATCCGCATTCTTCGAGGGTTGAGGGCATTTCATTTCCTCCTGTCCTTTATTTGCCTTATTCTCCTTTTGTTTTCCATTTCTTCTTCTAGTATATAAGTTAGTAGTTAGTTTTAGTTATAGTTTACATTTCATTATCCGATAACCTAGATGTTAGGCCCTTTAAAACAACAATTATCATCATCATCAACCTTTTATGAGCACTCTGCAAATCTACATGCCAAGAGCTCTCGTTAGAATGCATTACGAAGTCAATCGGCTACGACGTTATCTCAATATCGCGGTAACAAAAATCACCTTAGTATTTTAAATATATAGTTTCTTGATGTTGGCTGAAGAAGCCCTCATTGCTAGGTTGAAAGATGTATCTCTAATATATGAATAGATATGTTTTAGTTGTGTATTGATTGGTATATATTTAACAATTTTTGAGAATAATTTAAAATATCGTTAATTGTTTTTAGTTCATTATTAATACCTGAGTTTAATATAAGGTGCATTCAAAAAGTAACGAGCCGGAGGCATAATTACAGAAACCAGTACCTGTATGTTAGAAGTATTGGCCCTGGCTGTTGAGGCACATGTCCCACTGTGACACGAGGCGGTGAATGGCTGTCTCATAAAATTCCCTGGGCTGCGATGTGAATCAGTTCCGCACGTACAGCTGGACGTCGGCGTCCGAGGTGAATCGTTGGCCCCGCAGAGCCCTTTTCAGGGGAACAAACATGGCGTAATCACAGAGAGAGAGGTCTGGACTGTATGGAGGGTTGTCGAGAACCTCCCATTTGAATTTCTGCAGGAGTGCCGCAACTGTGTTGGCCGTATGAGGTCGTGCATTGTCGTGGAATGACCACGGCGGCTATGGTGTTCACTGTCACTCGGTGGTCCTGGGTAATGAGTGCATCAACCAGCTGGACGTAGTCATCGGTAATGCAGGGGGGTGCCCCAGACCGGGCATCATCGGCTAACGACACCCGTCCTTCCCTGAAGCGCTTGTGCCACGCCTTGACCCTTGCAAGAGACATGCAGTGTTCGCCGTACACTTGTGACATTCGGCGATGAATGTCCGTTCCCCCTACTCCTTCCGCTGTCAGAAACCGAATAACACCTCTTTGCTCTTCGGTTGACGCCTCCATGTCACTGTTTGCAATGCGACTGACAGCGTTGGACGATTGATGCATGCTGCTGCTCGCTTTGTATCGTCACGTGACGTGCACGCGTGCCCTCTAGCGACGGACTGTGACCTTCCACACTCTGGTCGGAACCACACCTGGTTACACATGCCACGATTAGCCGATGTCGTCTCCAGTTTGCGCATTCCAGCCTCCGGCTCGTTACTTTTTGAACGCACCTTATAATATGGCTAGACTCTGTATGACCAATACTGGTAACATCATCAAGGGGAAGTTTTCATTCATTTACTGCATACATTTTACCTATCATTTTCAGTTACAACGAAATTACTTCAGATATACGTAGCCTGCATTGTGAAGTGCCTAGTAAATATTAAGCCAGGCCTCACACTTGTCTGTGCTAAGTTGGTTTTAGAATCTATAATCCCACCATGTTAAGTACTCGGCAGTAATGACACTGTTCCAAGTTGGGCGCTAGACAGCAAGTAACAAACTTCACACATTCTCCAGCTCATAATCTAAGCAGTGTGAACCAAATGTTACACCAGCTACACTGTCTCGCACAAGGGTCGTCCAACTTGAGGGAAAAGCGTGCTAAGTTACAAGGGGCGTTAAGAATAGATAATATATTTTATGTTTGACCCTGACTATTATATGTCAGAAAACTGTACTATAATGAGGCTCATTATAACACTATTTTTCATTATGAAACAGTTTCTCCCACAAATCAGAGTGCAAGAAACAGTTGTTTGACCAATTAGGCAGGGATAGAATCGCGCCTGCGCTTAGTTCCACGGCCTTCGTATTAAAATTTCACTGCGTGGCCTACTTTCATAGTAGGGTAATCGAGGAGGCCATGGCCAATTCTCTGCGTCTCATGCGCTCTGTTCAGTACATAAAACTGGCGAAATCACGACAGATATTTATGAATATTTATGTTCGAACATAAAATAGTTGGTTGGTTCTTAAGTTTAGGGGCTGCGACAACGCGGTCATGTATCCCCGTGTACTTTGGCAGTGTATAGAATCTGTCTGATAACCGGAGTTAATTGTGACGACTGAATTAGTTTTTAGCCTACTTTCGATTTTTGCAAAAAATGAAAGTAGACTTATGAGATCACTACAGGGCCAAAAATTGTGTGTCTGTGTGTGTGTATGTGTGTGTGTGTGTGTGTGTGTGTGTGTGTGTGAGTGTGAGTGTGTGTACTCTGAATGTCTGTCCCCCCCCCCTATCAATGCGAACACGGTGAAACCGAATTGAACGAAATTTGGTACAGAGGTAGAACAAGAAAAGGGCACCTCAGTGTCATGTTTTATATCACCGCCATCTTTACCAAATCTGAATGGTGGCCACTCAAACGTTCAAAACGTAAAATCAAATAGCGACTAACCAAAATATCCGATCGCTACCAAATTTGGTAATAACATGCCTTCATATATGACGCGTCTTGTGACCAAACTACAAGGTCATCCGCCGTACCATTTCAGGATGGCTGCCGTGCGAATTATGCAAACTTTATAATCCATATCATGGGACCCACCAGTTCCGATTATCGAGCCGAGAATCGATTTAACTGTTCTAAAGGAAGAGGCAAGTTCGAAATTAAAAGTTTATTTTGTAATACTATAGTGCAGAAGTGATTTTAAAAAGCTGAGCCGTCTCGGTAAGAAGACAAGATGGCAGCTGATATCTTGTGCCTGACTTATATTTCACTAATTTGAGTATTGCATGCAATATAGCGTACTGATCCAAATAAATAAACTTAGTATGAAATGCTTTATACATAAATAATATACTCCACTGATGAAAGCGTTAGGTCTAAATCATTATTTGCTAACAAGTTCTATGTAAGTCATTTTATATAGATCAATGTTCGTTGGCACAAATGGCTCCGTGGTAAAGCGTTAGTCTGTCATTCATATGCCTATAGTTCAAACCCCATCAGAGTTTGTTTTTTTGCTTGAAATTTTACATATTTGTTGCTTTGTAATGACTCAGACATTTTAAAATTAAGCCTTATATTGTGCATATTACGGTGCAAAACATATATTTAATTAAAACATAATTCGCCAGCAGATTTGCTCGAGACATCTAGCAGCCAAAAAGGTAACTGCACGCCGGCCTACTTATTAACTTCCAGATTTTATTGAAAAGTTTCTTCTTATGGCCGCTAGAATGCACTCGCCCTGTAAGGATTATATTGTTCGATATTTCTCCACTAGATTTCACGACTGGTCTACATCGGACTCCATTGATAGTATACCATTGGCATTCTATGCGTATCGAATTTGAAGAATGACAGGATGATACTATGATACATTTTTACTTCTTATTTTAAAGGGTTTTTACAGCCTATTGTGCGTTATTTGAAAATGTCATTTGAAATAAAGAACAAAACGATTTCACATAGTAACTGAATTCTAGCCGCTGGTACTATTTCAGGTTATTAATACTTTTATTTCAGGCAAATAGCAGTCGAAAATATCCACATAGTTTGTATACACACGTCTCTGTAGGGACACGGAAAGATTTGTTAATTCAATTAGGGTTGTGAAAGCCATGCACAACCAGACGTATAAAGACATGCCTCAACTCAAAGTTGGATGTTGCCCACGGCAGGTCGATTATGTAAAAATAACAATAATAATAATGATATTTGTTTTACGACCCTTTTAACTACTGCTGCTTTTAGATACGCCGGGGTGCCGGAATTTTGGCCCGAAGGGGATCTTTAACGTGCCAGTTAATCTACTGACACGGCTCCCTCGCATTTGTGCACCCTCAAATGCCAGCTGACTGCGCCAGGATACGAACCTGCAACCTAGGGCCCAGCAAGCGAGAACGTTACCGCAGAGCCACGCAGCCAGTCCGGTCGATTATGTCTCCAGATCCATAACATTCTTGAGATACTTCTTATCTATCTTTCTTCAATGATGGTAGTAGTTTTTTTTTCTAGGTTGTGGCGTTTGGTAGAGTTAAATAGTTTCTAAGGTCTTCAACCAAGAAATGATTCTATTATACTCTTTGATAATAACAACGAGTTATAACTATACTCATACATTTAGGAGAAAGTAGGCTATATGTTCTTTACTGAACATCTTGTTTAATTTAAGTACTGCAACTTAGAATTTTTCAAATAGTTCCTACTTTTGCCGCCAAGCACCACCGTCAACGACTACTACGCCAAGTTCAGAACTTAGTTACTAGACGCCACCGCAGTCGGCTCTTGGCAACGAACGTAGAAACCTAAGAGTGTTGCTTACAATCCTAACCTATCCAATTTAGCTTCACACAGGTGCAATTAGTGGAAGGTTCTTTAACATGCCATAAATCTATGACATGAGACCGATGGCTTTACTTCCCCTCCGAAGGAATGCATACTAAGGGATTTTTAACGCTCTTAAAAATCCTACGGCTTCGGCCGGGTTTGAACCCGCTATCTTGGGCATAGAAGCTCAGGATGCTACCGACAACGCCACCGAAGCCGCCATATATTAGTTATAATAATTATCGTCGAACATAAACAGTCGTATGCAATGTACTATTTACATACCGGTATTTATTGTCATAAATATCCCTGCACGAGTAGAAATAAATATTTACATATTTTTTCTTGTGATACATGTTCTAACATTCATAAAGCACTGCACAGTGGGTCAAAATCGATATCTAGGAGGACAAAATTATTCTTTTCATAATTAAACAAGAAGTTCCGTGAAGAATTATACAGTCTACTTTTCATGCCAATGATTATTCTTCAATATATGAACCTATCTAGAATAATGACGAAATTAAGTTGGTAATATCGAAATATCTAATTAGTTCAAAATATACTTGGTATAATGTAGCCTAATAGAGCACTACAGTTGACAGCCCTGGAGACTGAATATACTCTTAGTTCCACCTCTTTAGGTACAGAATACAAAATTTGGTTGAAGTCCAATGGACGTTACATGCAGTTAGACACTGGATCTATCAGCACGCGTAAAAGCATGCTGCCAACAATACCATGCGTGTGCTGGTCAGAAATAATCTGAATTATTATGATATCTTGTTGTGCCAATTTTGGATGAAATCCATTTGTTAGTATAGAAGTTACATGTATTTTAAAATTGGACATATCAGCAGGCATAGAATCATGTTGGCAGCACCGCCTTGTATTAATTACTCCAAATTAATCTGGAATGTCAGGTGCTATACGTGTGCAAAGTATAGAGCTGTTGGCTTGCATACTTTCTGATATATTGATATTAGGGTAAAAAGAATATAGACAGAATTTATTAACAGTTGGCAGCCCTGATTGCTCTTAACAATACTTATAGTCATATCTGTTATGGTACACATTGCACATACGAAATTTGGTTGAAATCCAACTGATAGTATAGAAGTTACATGTATTTAAAAATTGGTACTATCAGCAGGCTTATAATCATGTTGGTAGAACTGTCGTATATAAGTTACTCCAATTTAATCTAAAATGTCAGAATATACGTGTGCATAGTTTAAAGCTGTTGGCTTGCATACTTTCTGATATATTGGTATTTGGATAAAAAAAATAGAGAGAGCAATTTTTAACAGTTGGCAGCCCTGGTGGCTCTTAAGAATACGCTCAGTCATATCTGTTTATGTACAGATATTACAGACAAAATTTGGTTGAAATCCAGTTGATAGTGTAGAAGTTATATGCATTTAAACATTGGACCTATCAGAAGGCTTAAAATTATTTTGGCAACACTGTCATGGTAGGCCTCCTGGAAATTAAACTGAAATAGAATTATCTACATGTGTGCCAATTTTGGAATAGCTCCCATGTATACCTTGCAAGATATCCAACATGGAGCTCAAATTTCTAGTGCGTTTTTTCAGCAGTTGGTAGCACTGACATCATTTTCAAATATGGACGTGAGCTATTCCGGTGCACATCTTTACTCATACTAAATTTGGTTTTGATTGCTGCAGCCGTTTAGGAGTTGATAGGGGGGGATACACACACAGCCAGACAGACAGACAGACAGAAGGACAGACAGACAGACAGACAGATAGACACACATTTTCCCGGATCGATCTCATAAGACTACTTCTTCCTCATTTTTGCAAAATGTGAAAAGTAGGCTAAAAATCAAAATGTATTACTTCTACAGCATTCTCATATAATTGCCGCTCACTATTCTGGGATATACACGCATCTTAGTGTAAATCTGTCACCACTGTTCGAGCAGCCTGAATTGGAGGGTGAATGTAAGTGGCTGTGGTTTGGTTGCCTTTGTGGGTAGTGTGATGCTTTGAGATGGAACATGCAGCTGAATGTATGAACATGTTTCAGTTATTAATGGGCGTAATGGTTACGTAATTTTAGCTATATTTGCATTATATAATATTTAACTATTATTAGCCTATTTTCAATTTTGAAAAAATAGGCTTATGAGATCACCTTTTGTCCGTGTGCGTGTGTGTGTGTGTGTGTGATTCGTGTGTGTGTCCCCCCCCCCCTAATAAGATCTAAACGGCAGGAGCGATTTCAATGAAACTCGGAAAGTTCATAGCACTATTCCCGGCGACCTCGACCGTGCCCTTCACATTTTGTTACGACTCACCAATCCAACATGGCGGCTGTGCGAAATATTTCACCAGCATTCAATATCTCCGAAACTATTACCGATATTACCCTGACATTTTCTATGGTGATAGAGGGAACTACTATAAGTTCACTTATGTGACTTTTGAAAACCTGGTGACTACAAAACCAACATGGCGGCCAAGCGAATTTGCGACTTTTAAATAGACGTTTCTCGCGATTTGACCAACCAAACGCAATGAAACTTGGTACAGTATATGTCTATACAAATTGTAATGCACCGACATCTAACTTCGTTCAATTGTTTACATAATCACAAGATGGCGGATGTGCGAAATATTTCACCGGCATTCTATATCTCTGAAACTATTAGCGGTATCTCCCTAAAATTTTGTATGAAGATAAAGGGCACTACTGGAAGTCCATCTATAAGATTTTCAAAAACCGGTTAACTACGAAACGAACATGGCGGCCAAGCGAATTTGAACATTTTAAATAGACCTTTCTCGCGATTTAATGTTCCAAGCGCACTGAAACCTGGTACAGGAAATATTTATACACATTGTAATCCACTGGTATCTAATTTAGTTCAATTGTTTACATAACCTCAAGATGGCGGCAGTGCGAATTTTAAAATTAAGTTTTTATTTCTTGTGATGTAGTCATGCGATCGAAGTGAAAATTTGAATAATGAACCTACGCAATAATTTTCCTTTAATGGTACATGACTCTATGGCCTATACATTTAACAATCCAACATGGCGGCCATCCGAAATATTTAGACGATACTGAATATCTACGAATCTATTTTAGCAATCAAACTGCATTTTTTAATGTTCATAGGGGCTATGAACTTAAGTTCACCTATAGGACTTTAAATAACCTGGTGATCACAAATCCAACATGGCGGTGACGCGAATTATAAATATTCACATGGACGTTCCTCGCAATTTAACCATCCGCGTGCAGTGAAACTTGGTACAGTAAATCTTTATCCGAATGTTAATCCACTGGCATCTAATTTATTTCAATTGTTTCCATAACCTCAAGATGGCGGCTGTGAAAAAATTTTAAATCTCCTTGTTTTTTCTTGTGTCCTAATTATGCGATTGAAGTTTGAATACTACACGTTCACAATAATCTGCATGTAACAGTACATAACTCTAGGACCTACATATATAAAATCCAACATGGCGACCATCCGAAATATTTAGTCGGTTCTCAATATCTACGAATCTATTACAGAAATCAATCTGAAATTGTGTATGTTGATAGTGGCAATTAACATAAGTAGGATATATGAAAATAGGCTGTATATTTCTTCACGGAACTACTTGTTTTTTTTAATTATATTTTCACTTAGATTTTTAGTATGTCGCGTCACTCTGCGTCACTTTCTACTTAATATTAAAATGTAGATAAAGTCTTGTAGTTTACGCCTGTTATAAGTTTTTTTGCATTTTTTTGCAACTTACTTAGTTTTTTTACGTTTTAGAAGATGCCGCGCAACCAGTTCTCACACGTTTTCAACTGTTTGAAGCACTGGATTCGACGATTATGCCAAAAGTGGAACTTTGTGACTTTGTTAAAAGTTAATTAGGGGTTGAAAATTGTTCTGAAGAGATAACTGAATGCTCTATCCAACTCTTAGTCATAGACAATTTCTTGCATGTGTAGACGTTGTTTTAAAGGTCTTAACTGATGTTTATTATGAAGTAAACAAAATATATACGTTGATTTCACTCTAAATTCATGATTGAAACGTAAAAATAATTTTATCCCCCTAGATTTCGATTTTGACCCACTGTGCACTGGTGTGCTTGACTGGGAATGATAATCCATATAATATCTAAATGGATTAATATAGAAATTAAATACAAAAGGAATTTTAAAAAATGTTCAAATTTAAATTATTTTAACAAGAATGGAAATTAAATACTGAGTTATTAAATATTTTTGTCCCATAATTTTATTTGTTTTTATTAAAAATAAAAATAAATCTTATTAGTGAAGAAGACTTTAATTATTTAAGTTTATGAAAAAAAAAAAACAGAAATGTATACAAGAAGAAGGCATTATCATGGGATACTTAAACTAAACATTACAATTCTGTGGTGAGACCTGAAGCACTCTTTGGAGCTGAAACATTAAAGTTAATGCGGAAAAGTGACATAAACAAAATCATGCTCATGGAGAGACGATTGGTTCGATGCATCCTTGGCCCAAGGAAAACAGAAACAGACTATAACAGACCACGACCTAACAAGGAACTATACACCCATGGAGAGAACATAATTCACACCATGCGCAAACGGCGGATGTGATTTTTGGGCATTTAAATAGAATGAATAATGACAGGCTAACAAAACAATTTTTAATAACATTTTAAAACTTAAAGTTCAACCAGCGTGGTTTACACGGACATTAAAGGATCTTAAGGAAGCCGACATTGACATTACAGATACATATAATAGGAATTTATTTCGGGACAAAATTCAAAAAGTGATCTTCAGGGAGGAACAAGAAAGACGACGAAAGCTGCCACGGAACATTGAACAGCTCAGAAAGCAGAGATCAGAGAGGATGAAGCGAATGTGGGCAGAGAAAAAAAAAAAGACACGTGGCAAGATTTGAAGTATTGATTTTACTTGCTCTGTAATAGTGGATTAAATAAATAATAATAATAACAAAAATCATGTAGATTTGGGAGAAAATTATAAAGATTTATTTGTAAATTTAATAAATTGTTTTATTTACTATTACGGAATTTAAAGATCAGAGTGTATACAAAATATTAAAGGTAATAATGTTAGCAATCTGTTTAATTCAGCTATTGATTGAATAATTAATCATTTTGGAAGAAATCCTTAAAAAGGGGGGGAATTAAAAATGAAGAGAATAAGCAAATTTTAATTTTTTGGTCATTATTTATTATAAGAAAATATTGATTAATATGGATGATTTGAAAAGTTGGTTATTGATTATTAAAGATTTAAAGAATACAGTATACAGTATTGTACATATTCTTAAGTTACCATATACTGTACATGGCTATTTGCATTTCGATACTAATAAACTTCAAAAATATACTACAACTAGTAGTAGTACTTGGATTCAACCGGTGGATTTATTTAATTGTTTAATGGATGATAATGATTACTAGTACTGATCTGACACAAACTAATAGATTTTTTTTAAATAACAGTTTAAGGAAGACTCTTTGTGGTGGAGGGAAGTAGTAAAATGGACGTAACGTCCAGGACATTTTGAATTATAAGTTATAGATTGCACTTATTGCTTGTGATAACCTCAATCATCTGCCCTAACAACATCATAATGAAGTCGATTCGGTAACGTCCTGTATCTTCTGGTTTCAACCATTTATTTATTTAATCGTGTCAGAAGCAACATCAGTCTCAAGAAAAAGTACATCATTCATGGTATTTAGCTGGTACTACATAAAATCTCATCAAAACAGTCAGTGAAACTATATACTACTATATGTTACTATGTGACCTATTTTGCCACATCACGTGCTTCAAGTGTTGCCTCCATCAAGTCCTTCATCGTGCATTAGCAGGAGATAATCTGCTTACAAGAAGGCGATCCATGGTTTGTTCTTCCCCGCACTCGCACATGGTGGTGTCGGAAGTGTATCCCCATTTCTTCAAATTCACCTTGGACCTACCTACCCCACTTCGCAACCTGTTCAGTGATCTCCACGAAACCCATCCAATGTCATGTCCTGGAGGTAAACTTTCATTAGGGATAATCCAATCTTCAAGGTCTTTAACTCTCCTTTTCCATGATGTTAATCTAATTTTTCCGGGCGGTTCCGTGAGGCTTTTTGCTGAATGGGGGAAGCTTTTCCTTGACTTGAGCCTTTGATTTGATGGTGTGTACCCATATAGAGGATGGTTTTCTGAGTTGTCTGTCTTTGTTCTTTCAACTATGGCTGCCACTTCACGTCTGATATCTGGTGGGGAGATTCCGGCTAAGCAGTAAACTTTTTCTGTTGGAGTAGGTCTTAGGCAACCATTCGTACAGAGTATATTCTTCTATTGCGGTTCTTGATTAAGGTGTTAGCTATGACCAACTTATGCTCGGTGCAGAATATCATCAGACTGCTTCCTCGATCATTCCTTTCACCAAATCCGAATTCTCCTACTATTATTCCTTCTCTTCCTCTTCCTCCCACAGCATTCCAATCTCCCATTACTAAAACATTTTCATCACCCTTGACATACCTCAGAACTTCATCTGGTTCTTCGTAAGCCTTTTCAATATCTTCAACATCATGCTTGACTGGTAGGCATATAGACTTGTACCACTGTGGTGCACTTTGGTTTTGTAACGCTGCAATAATCCGTTCACTAAATTGCTCATAATATTCTACCCGCTGTCCAAGTTTCCTAGTCAATATGAGACCAACCTCTGCTTGACCATTGTTTGACTAAGTGCTAATGATCCTACAGACTCCTGACCAAAAGTCCTGATCTTCCTGCCAGCGCATGTCACTTACTCCCAACGAAATCCAACCTCAACCTATCCATTTCCCTTTCTAAATTTTCTAACCTTCCACTGCCTATCAGACTTCTAACATTCCACGCTTTGATCCGTAGAATATCAGATTTCCTCTTTATCACTACTGTGATGTTAACCCTCTCTCGAGTAGTCCGCACCCGGAGATCCGAACGATGGATTAGTTTACCACCGGATTGAAATCACATGTAATTATGTAATTACGCAAGGCTGCAACTTATCACCCATACTTTTCAATCTATACATTGAACAAGCAATGAAGGAAATTGGAGAAAAATTAAAAGTAGGAGTAAAGATTCAAGGAGAAGTAATTTCAATTCTGAGATTTGCTGATGACATCGTCATCTTGGCTGACACGCCTGAGGATTTGAATGAGTTATTAAATGGTATGGACTCCGTCTTGAGGAAAGAATTCATGATGAAAATTAATAAATGTAAAACAAAAATACTGGAATGCAGGCGAAATAAATCAGAAACCTCTATGGACATCAAATTGGCAGGTGAAAAACTAAAGGAAGTAGGAGACTTCTGTTACTTAGGAAGAAAAATGACCAGTGATAGACGAAGCAAAGAGGATATAAAAAGTAGGTTAGCTCAGGGAAGGAAAGCATTTCTACAGAAAAGGCAATTGTTGACATCGAATATAGATTTAGATATAAGGAAGCCATTTTTGAAGGCCTCTGTCTGGAGCGTGGCACTATATGGAAGTGAAACTTGGACTATTGGTGCAGCAGAAAAGAGGAGAATTGAAGCATTTGAAATGCGGTGTTACAGGAGAATGATGAAGATCAGATGGGTAGATAGGGTTACAAACGAAGGTGTATTAAGACTAGTGGGAGAGGAGAGATATTTCTGGCGACTGATAATGAAGAGAAAAGATAGGTTAGTAGGACACATACTAAGACACCCATCGTCACCTTAGCCGACACACCAGAGGAGTTAAATGAAGTTTTAAATGGTATGGATTCAGTCTTGCGCAAAGAATTCATGGTGAAAATTAATGAATGCAAAACAAACCTATTGTAATGCAGTCAAAATAAATCAGAAACCCCTATGGATGTCGAATTGACACATGCAGAGCTAAAGGAACTAGGTGACTCCTGTTTCTTAGGAAGCAAAATAGCCAGTGATGGACGAAGCAAAGAGGATATAGAAAGTAGGTTAGAACAGGCAAGGAATCTACAGAAAAGGAATCTGTTGACACCGAATATAAATTTAGGTACTAGGAAGTCATATTGAAGGTCTTTTTCTGGAGCGTGGCGCTCTATGGAAGTGAATCTTGGACTGTGAGTACAATTGAAGCGTTTGTATTGTGGTGATACAGGAGAATGATAAGATCAGATGGGTAGATAGGGTTACGAATGAAAAGGTATTAAGACGAGTGGAAGAGGAGAGATGTTTCTGGCGACTGCTAATGAAGAGAAGAGATAGGTTGGTAGGGCACAAACTAAGACACCCAGGAATTGCAAACTTAGTTTTAGAAGGAAGGGACGAGGATAAGAACTGTGGAGGTACAGTACACCAAGGTTAGAATATGTTAAACAGATTGCCTCGGATGTAGGGTTTGGTAGCTATGTAGAGATGAAACGATTATCTCAGGACAGGGAGGCATGGAGCGCTGCATTAAACCAGTCGAAAGACTGAAGACTCAAACACACAACAACAACAACAACAACAACAACAACAACAACAACAACAACAACAACAACAACAACAAAGGTTAGCAGAACAATTTATAGGCTGTAAATTTTAGGAGAACATTTTTCAGAACAATTTATAGATTCTAAAAGTTAGCAAAACAATTTAAAGGTTCTATAGGTTAGGAGAATAATTTATTGGCTCTAAATATTAGCGGGGGGCGTGGTGGCTCAGCGGTCTAGATGTATGCCTCTCACCAAGGCGGTCCGGGTTCGATTCCCGGTCAATGCATGTGAGATTTTCGAAGTGAAATGCCACGTCCTGTGGTTCGGATTCCACGTAAAAATGAGGTCCCGTGGCTCATGATCTCAAGATTGACGGTCACGTTAAACTACAAGCTTCCTTCCTTCCTAAAGATTAGCAGTACAATTCATAATAGGAGACTCACAAATAAGATTGTATCTTTGCTTACTATTCACATTTTGCAAAAATGAGGAAAAAGTAGACTTATGAGATCGATCCGGGCAAATGTGTTTCTGTCTGTCTGTCCGTCTGTCTCTGTCTGTCCTTCTATCTGTCTGTCTGTCTGGCTGTGTGTGTGTGTACCCCCTCCCCACTATCAACTCCTAAACGGATACAGCAATCAAAACTAAATTTGGTAGGGGTAAAGATCTACACCTGAATATCTCAATGCGTATTTAAAATGATGTCAGTGCTACCAAAGGCTGAAAAATCGCAATTGAAATTTCAGCTCCATGTTGGATATCTTGGAAAGTATGAATGGGAGTTATTTCAAAATTGACACACGTATAGATAATAATATTTCAGTTTAATTTACAGGAGGCCATAGATGGCAGTGTTGCCAAAATGATTATAAGTCTGCTGATAGGTCCAATTTTTAAATGCATATAACGTCTACGCTATCAATTAAAATTCAACCAAATTTCGTATGTGCTATGTGTATATAGAGAGATATGACTGAGCCTATTCTTAAGAGCCACCAGGGCTGCCAACAGTTAATAAATGCTCTCAATTTCTTTTATCCAAATACCAATATATCAGAAAGTATGCAAGCCGACAGCTTTAAACAATGCACACGTATTGTACCTGACATTCTATGTTAATTAGGAGTAACTTATATACGTCAGTGCTACCAACATGATTCTAAGCCTGCTGAGAGGTCCAACTTTAAATACATGTAATTTTTATACTATCATTTGGATTTCAACCAAAGTTCGTATGTGCTATGTATACCATAACGGATATGACTATGCGTATTCTTAAGAGCAACCAGGGATGCCAACTGTTATAAATGCTGTCTCTATTTTTGTTACCCTAATATCAATATATCAGAAAGTATGCAAGGCAATAGCTCTAAACTTTGCACACGTATAGTACCTGGCATTATAGATTAATTTGGAGTAACTCATTACGTCAGTGCTGCCAACATGAATCTAAGCCTGCTGATAAGTTCAATTTTAAAATGCATGCATTTTCTATACTAACTAATGGATTTCATTAAAAATTGGCACAAATATAGATCACATTATTTCAGATTATTTCTGACCAATACATGCATGAAATTGTTGCCAACATGATTTTCCGCCTAATGTTTAACTGCATGTAACGTCCATGCTATCCATTGGACTTCAACCAAATTTTGTATTTTGTACCATAAGAGATGGAACTAAGAATATATTCAGTCACCAGGGCTGCCAACTCTAGTGCTATATTAGGCTACATTATGCCAGGTATACAGTATTTCGAACTAATTAGAAATTTCGATATTACCAACTTAATTTCGTCATTATTCTAGATAGATCCATTGGCATGAGTCTAAAATTTTAAGGAAAGTAGGCACTTTAGTTCGTCACGGAACTTCTTGTTAATATAGTCTATTCTACCGCTGAGCACATTTGTATCATTTTAAATTCGTATTATTAATATTATTATTATTAATCTATTATTATTAGTGTGACTATTATTATTTCACCTAACTGATGAAGATTCACAGTTCATTCGAAACGTACTAATTTTATAAGAATTAAAAGTATTGTCTAGGCTAATTAGAAAAAGAAAGTCTTGGTTTTTTTAATATTATAACACGAATGGATGATTCACGTCTGACTAAGAAAATATTTCTTATTATCAATGGGAACCGACAAACCAAAATTATCTGGCTAGTAGATACACAAATGGACCTTACTGAAGTCGACACTGATCCAATGGCTACAACAAGGACTACATACAGACAAAAGATCAACACCCACAACTTTGCACCCAAGAATCCATCCGAGAAAAGCTTAAAACTCCAAACCTCATGGACACAAAAAAGACGGCAGGCCCAGAGTGAAAGAATGAAGAATTCCAGTGCTATTTAATGGTTCCACGGTCGTGCTCCTTAGGGTGCGGAACGCATCCTATTTCAAAAAAGGTTCGAGTTTTGCAAATGCATTTTACATAATTACTTACTATACATATTAGAAAACTTGCTAAAACTATCTGAAGAAGTTCACCCAAGGAGCGAAACCAGTCATTCCACTAATTATTTAAGATCAGTATCTCTCTCCATATAAGAATGAAAGTTTGTCTGTTTTTTCTGAATTTCTACGGAAATTTGCGTTATTTACGCGTTTCAGACTGTTTTATGACGGATTCGCACGAAAATAAAGTTTTTGTCTGTCTTGTCTGTCTGTATGTCTGTCTGTCTGTTTGTCTGTGAAAAATTTTGTTCCCTTATAACTCGAGAACGGCTCGGTGGATCAACGTCAAATTTGGTACAGATATCCTTCAGAGGCACGACACTAATCATTGAAGTATATCTTCTCTGTATCTCTCATAAAAGGGAGCCTACCCCCTTAAAATACTTGCTGAAATAGGCGTAGAAGGGCGAGACAGAGGTCATTTTCAGCCCCTCAATGTGAGAAACCAAACTCGGGGCCCCCGAAAACCACATTTTAAGGCCCTAAAACCAACAGTTTTTGAGATATTCCCAGAAAATTAATTTCATTTAATACAATAATGAAAGAAAGCAAGCCGGTAACCATGGCAACAGAAACTCACAGGTCCATCTATTGCTGTAAGACGCAATAAAATTCCATTTATTAGCCTACTTTTCACATTTTGCAAAAATGAGGAAAAAGTAGACTTATGAGATCGGGCAAATGTGTGTCTGTCTGTCTGTCTGTCTGTCCTTCTGTCTGTCTGTCTGGCTGTGTGTGTGTGTGTCCCCCTATCAACTCCTAAACGGCTGCAGCAATCGAAACAAAATTTGGTAGGAGTAAAGATCTATACCTGAATATCTCACGGCCATATTTGAAAATGATGTCAGTGCTACCAACTGCTAAAAAATCGCAATTGAAATTTGAGCTCCATGTTGGATATCTTGGAAAGTATGAATGGGAGCGATTTCAAAATTGGCACACGTACAGATCATAATATTTCAGTTTAATTTCCAGGAGGCTAAACATGGCAGTGTTGCCAAAATGATTATAAGCCTCCTGATAGGTCGAATTTTTAAATGCATATAACTTCTATACTATCAATTGGAATTCAACCAAATTTCGTATATTGTATGTGTACATAACCAGATATGACTGAGCGTATTCTTAAGACCTACCAGGGCTGCCAACTGTTAATAAATGCTCCTAATTTTTTTTATCCAAATACCAATATATCAGAAAGTATGCAAGCCGACAGCTTTAAACTATGCACACGTATAGTACCTGACATTCTATATTAATTTGGAGTAACTTATATACGTCAGTGCTACCAACATGATTCTAAGCCTGCTGACAGGTCCAACTTTAAATACATGTAACTTCCATACTATCATTTGGATTTCAACCAAATTTCGTATGTGCTATGTGTACCATAACAGATATGACTATGCGTATTCTAAGGAGCAACCAGTGCTGCCAACTGTTAATATGTGCTGTCCCTATTTTTGTTACCCTAATATCAATATATCAGAAAGTGTGCAAGCCAATAGCTCTAAACTTTGCACACGTATAGTACCTGGCATTCTAGACGAATTTGGAGTAACTAATATACGTCAGTGCTGCCAACATGATTCTAAGCCTGCTGATAGGTCCAATTTTAAAATGCATGTAACTTCTATGCTAACTAATGGATTTCATTCAAAATTGGCACAACAATAGATCATATTATTTCAGATTATTTTTGACCAATACATGCATGACATTGTTGCCAACATGATTTTACGCGCGCTGTTAGATCCAATGTTTAACTGCATGTAACGTCCATGCTATTCATTGGACTTCAACCAAATTTTGTATTTTGTACCTTAAGAGACGGAACTAAGAATATATTCAGTCATCAGGGCTGCCAACTGTAGTGCTCTATTAGGATGCATTATGCCAGGTATACAGTATTTCTAACTAATTGGAAATTTCGATATTAGCAACTTAATTTCGTCATTATTCTAGATAGGTTCATATTCTGTAGAATAATCATTGGCATGAAAAGTAGGCTGTATAGTTCTTCACGGAACTTTTTGTTACATTACTGAGATAGTTTGCAAACGGCTATAAGGTTATAACGGAACTAAATTAAGCTGTAAAATTCATCAATACATATAATGCGCTTAAGGGGGTCAAAGGGTACTCTACATTTTTTTTCACGCGATTTACACGTGCTGGTGTGGTACGGAAGGTCTATTATATCCCTATATTATTATTATTATTATCCCAATATTGTTATGTTATTATTATTATTATTATTATTATTATTATTATACTACGGCCTACAACGACGAGACAAAGCTTATTTTCAGCCTCGGTGTCAGAAACAAAACTCGGGGCCCCTAAACAGCCGTAAAGGTTCCCCGAAAACTACATTTTAAGGCTCTAAAAGCAAGAGTTTCTGAGATATTCCCAGAAAACCAATTTCATTTAATAAACTAATGTAGGAATGCAAGGCAGTAACCATGACAACAGTGTCTCAAAAAGTTAATCCAACTTTCCATCTATTTCTGCAAGAAGTGATGCCACTCCATTTATTAAATTTCTGTGAAAGTTTGCAAATGGCTATAAGGTTATCACGGAAGCAACAAAAACTGTAAAATTCATTAATGCGCTTAAGGGGGTCAAGGGGTACCCTACATTTTTTCACAAGACTTAAATGTGCGATATGTCGTACAGAAGGTCTATTATATCTTCAAACAGCAACATTATTTTCAAAAATTCCTGAATTGATATGTTTTTTTAATTTATTTTTTTTGCTTTTAGGAATTTGGGCCATTGGAGGCTAAAAAACCTGAATTTTCATGCACCACAAGTCTTTATAATTTATGAAAGGGGTCTTCCACTGGATGCGGACTTGACACAACAGTGAGGGTCAGTTTTTATGTGACGTGTATTGCGTTTCGTCTACGAGGTTTTCATTTTTTTTTTTCACGCCAGGAAGTACACATTAGGTAAATTAGTTTTAGAGCATATTTCAACTAATCATTTATCTTTGTCGACAAACAGGTTCCAAGCCCCTAACCATTGCAACAGTAGCTCAATTGATTACGTCTGGTAATTAATACCGAAGACCGTTCGAAGAATGGGTACTTCTGCCAGTATAATATAAGTGTAAATTTTATTTCAGGTTCGAACACATTAGCTTCAATCGCCCAAAATTTCTAGCACTCCCTACAACGTTTTTACGTAGAATTATAAAGTACGAGTAAGTATCGTATTAGTTTACAAGTTAAAAGGATATAAGATTATTTATTTACTTTCTCTGTGATGACAGATATCTCATTTGCTAACGCTAATATGTTTCATAAGAGAAATATGCCACATTTAGCTTGCATAAACAGTCTTCGTTGATGCAAGTAATTAGAGAGATACTTGCTGTATGAGTTAATCAGACGCAAGTGTGTAATGATGTTTGTGTAGCTTGAGAACTTTACGGTCATGACTTAACTGTAAGATCCATAAACACTTGACTGGAGTTGCACATGTTGCGTAGTCTCATTAGCTAGGAGCCATCATAAACTCCGCATTCTCTCAATAAGCTACAGCATGTTCATATCTTGAGCTTAAATTATTTCCTCCAGTGGGAAACTAGGTCACTACAGTAGCCTACACTATTGAGCTTTCTTAGAGCCCACAGGATTGAGTATTTATTTATGTATTTATTTATTTATTTATTTGTGTATTAATTAATTAATTAATTAATTAATTAATTTATTTATTTATTTATTTATTTATGTATTCATTCATTCATTCATTCATTTATTTATTTATTTAGACCTAAAATAGATGCAGTAGATGGAAAACCATTACAAATTGTGAAAAGCTTCAAATACTTAGGGAGTGTCCTAACAGACGATGGAAGGATAAGTGAGAAAGTTGGTAAGAGGATCCAACAAGCAAATGGGTTTTATCAGAGTGTGAGGGGTCTGGTATGGAACCAGGAAGTTCTCGAGAAATGTAAAAGAATCTTGTATTCAACATATTACACACCTGTGTTGACGTATGCAGCAGGCACGTGGACAACGACTAAACGGGAGGAAAGTAGAATCCAGGCAGCAGAGATGAAGTTACTTAGAGGTATAATTGGAAAGACCCGCAGAGACAAAATCAGAAATATGGAAATTAGGGAGAAAACCGGATTCCGAAAGTTACAAGACAAAATCGAGATCAGTAAGCTAAAATGTTATGGACATATGATGCGAATGGGAGAAGACCGAGTCCCGAAGGGATTATTTACTGAGAAAGTCACGGGAAGGCGCCAAAGGGGAAGGCCGAGGATGAGGTGGATGGATGCAGTCAGGGAGAGTGAGTGAAAGTGGAGGATGTACTGGAAGACGGACGAGAGTGGTGGAGAGACCGTCAAGTATGGAGGTCCTTGATTCACACCCCGACCCAGATCACTGGAACCGGGAAATGAATGAAGAAGAAGAAGAAAAAGACCCAAATGATTACATTAAGCACATTATGATCCGTTACTGTTCTTCTTGTCCTTCCAGAACTCCCTCATCATCTCACTATTCGACGTTCTTACGTCCATCTTTTCCCTGGTCTCCTTGGTCGATCTTCATGTGTGACTTCCTAACTGTGATCATATGTCGAAATGTCATTCGATCGTCTATGTCTATTGGTGTGATGTTGGCACTTTCGAGATCAATTTGGACTTGGGTAACCTAGACTGTTGTCACTTTAAGTTTTCGTAAGCAAGTCAAATTTATTTTTGTTAGTCGGTCGTCTTTCAGTCTCATAATGTGGCCGTAGAATCTCATTCATTATTATTATTATATATTTATTTAATCGATTGTTCCCCTTTAGGAGAGCGATTGAACTTAAATACATGATTTCATCTCCTGGCGTTTCCAGCTTCTCTTCCCAAAATCTCTTCATCCTCTCAGAATGATCCTTCTTCCGCTCAGCTGTCCATTTTCTTCCAAGCTGTCGTGATGGTCTATGATCAAATTTAACATTTTTTATTTTATTCCTGAACTCGGTGCGGTCCTCAAGATTTTCAATGTTGACCTGTTATAGGTCCCTCTGAACCTCTGTCAGCCACTCCGTGCCACCGTTACTCTGTGTTATAACGTTGAGCAATTTCTTTGCCGTTCTGAGATTTTCCATCCTGTAAATGTGTGTATAAAACTGTACTCGGCGTTTTCTGATTACTTCCGTTATCGTGTGGATCTTTTGGTAGAGTTCGCTTTGAGGTCTTTTCATCCAAATACCGTTATTAATAACTGCCCCGTAAATCTTTCTGAGAATTTTCCTTTCCTGTTTTTCTATATCCTTAATTTTGGAATGGCCATCGATCACCATTGTTTCGGCTGCGTAAGTTGCTTCCGGAAGTATCACCGTTGTATAATGCCTTAATTTTGCACTTCTTGTTGTAGTGAGCCAACGTTATCTTGTAGGCCTTCAGTAGTTTGGCGATTCTTTGTTCATTGGCGATTCGGTTTAGTCCCGATGAATGTATGATTTCACCAAGGTATTTAAAATGGCGGACTTGTGTTATTTTACCCTTATTGTGTGATTAAATAAAAGTTAGTTTCTGGTCGTCTTTCCATATAGTGGGATTTTTCATAAGAAATTTGTAGTCCGATTCTTTGCGCAATTTCATGTATTTTTTCCACTGCGTGTATGGCTTCACGTCTGGTGTTAGTGATAAAGGCAATATCGTCCGTAAAAGCGAGGCACTCGACTGTAAGACGGTTCTCTTTTTTGATTCCATTTGGAATGCCTTTCACATGAGGTACCCATTCCCTAATGATCTTTTCTAGAACAATATTAAAGAGCATTGGGGATAATCCGTCCCCCTGTCGAACTCCAGTTTTGATGAGAAAGGGCTCCGATATTTCATCCATGAATTTCACTTTATTATTATTATTATTATTATTATTATTATTAATAATAATAATAATAATAATAATAATAATAATGTATGTATGTCTACCCCTTATTATTCCCGTTTTCCAACGGGGTCGGGGATGAGATGCGATGAAGGTCTTTGTGGCGATGGTTTTTACGGCCGGATGCCCTTCCTGACGCCAACCTCATGAGAGGAGTTAATGAGAGATGAAATGAATGATGGTGAATGAAACTGGGCAAGGATGTGGAAGGAAGCGGCCGTGGCCTGTCAGAAGGTACCGTCCCAGCATTTGCCTGGTGTTGAAAATGGGAAACCACGGAAAACCATTTCAAGGACGGCCAACGGTGGGGCTCGAACCCACGCGTCTACCGAGTCGGCAGAGAGCTTGGCCCCATGACCTAATGCTGCGCTTTAGCCAGCGTAGCCACTACTGTCGGTAATAATAATAATAATAATAATAATAATAATATTGGACGTTAAGCAGACAGCGAACAAACAAATTATTAGTAACAGAGATGGATTATTGGAGGAGGGCGGCAAGAAAATCAAGATTGGATAAAATTAAAAATACGAGAATCAGAGAAATTATGCAGGTAAAAAAAATACTTGAAGTGGATGAAGAAAGAAGATGACAATGGTTTGGAATTTGAAAAGGATGAAGAATTGTAGAATTCAAAATTTAATGATTCATTGGCAAGCTGAAGGAAAACGGACACGGGGTGAACCTAGAGAACAATGGGTGGATGGTGAGAAGGGAAGCCTGGCTACCAGAGGCTAAGTTACTCATCGACACTACTAAAGACATTTCATTACAAGTTATCTTATTTTCTTGAAACTGATATCACTGATTCCAAGAATATAAACTAGTGAATTTTTGCCAAAAAGGAAAAATTACGTAAATTTTGGGGGGGGGGAGTCTTTTTCAAAGATTAATCACAAAAATAACGTGCATTTTTAGGACGCGATATCTTTGCTCTTTTTCAACTTAATTGTGTCATTGTTGTCGCAAATTGATCTGCTGTATGTTCAGAATGTTGCATAGCAGAATCGTTTTTGTATCACTGATTGAGGCAAATATATTAGCTTTGTTTTACAATTTACGTTATTTTGATTGAAAAAATAAATTAATTGTGAGGGGCGCGATCCCTAATTTTAATTTAATAGCTTCATTCAGCTTTACAACATAGCTGCATTATTTGTCTATAGTTTAGTTTTTAAATGAAACTAATATTTGCATTCTAAGTGGAAATTTTAACTGCCCAAGTCAAGACAAATATTGAAGAAAAAAATGAAGGGAGAGAAATCGTAACTTAAAGTTGAAGTACTCATTTAGAGTCTTACTTTTCAACTCCTAAAAACTGCCTTTTCTTTGGATTTTAGGTCAATCTTCTGCATTCTCCGACCCTTGAGTATCTCCTACATTGTTTTAGATCTGGAGTAGACTGTTTCTAAGCCAGATTAATGTGTGCTTTATCTGCTGCATCTATGCGTCAAAGTGACAGCTGCTGAAAAGCGTGCACACCGATCATTAAAGTGAATATAAATGAGCTAAACAACAATAAAACTAGTATAACCTATATATTTCTGGAAACTAGAGAGGACATACTATAGAATGAGACATTAAAAAATATCGAAAATTTTCTTGAAAATGACCAATGGAAGGGTCGATGAATACCTTCACAGAGGAAGATGCTGAAGACCGAAATTTGTAGAGGAGTAGAGTATTTTAGGGTTGAAGGAAAACTACTGTATTGTAGAATATTTCTAATAAAGGAAATAAGTTAATATTGCGAAGGATGATCAGATACTAAGGTTACAAGGCCAACATTCCTGGAGTTTCGTTTGTTATGGAGAAATTAGTAGTGAGGGGTAATTCAAATACATACGGTTGGTAACTGTACAGAGTTTCAGCCACCCGCCACTACAGCACTAGTTGTACGTAAACAACTAATGAGGACTCGTATGGAAAACTGGTCTCTCGAAGAGATACGCTCAGGTATAAGATTGCTGTGGGCAAAACATATACCCGCACCCAACAATTCTCACCGAGGGCATGATCTTCCTTCATGACAACGCATGACCTCATACAGCCCAGATGACCAACACGCTGTAGATGCGGTTTCCCTGAGACATCATTGACCACCTTCCTTACAGCCCAGACCTCGCTCCTAGCGACATTCATCTGTTTCTTCGCTTGAAGGAACACCCAAGAGACAGACTATTCACATCAAGTAGAACACTTCGCGACAACGTGACTGAACAAAAACTAAAGTTTGGTGCTTTTCAGTCGGACCACATGAATGTATCCAAATGAGCTGAGTTATGCTCTAATCCTGAAAAAAATTACATGACCAGTTTCGATCGTCAAGCGATCATCAACAGATCCTTTACGCTTAGGCAGAAAAATCTATGATTGAAAATACAGGTGAAAATATATACAATATGTACAATTATTTAGTTGCAGTATTGGTAATGCAACTTGTCAGTGTATGCTAGTTGTAGTAGACTATATGATGTTAGGTGGAATACTAAAATGGTGAGAGAAATCCGGAATTTTTCTGTTTGGTTGTAAAAGTTAACTATGGATGTACTGTATAGTGCAGGCTATTACTTATCTGGTTGGATGTCTTCCGTTCTGTAGCTGCGAGTAATATAAACTTCCCTCTTCGAGCAGTGACGGTCGACTGAATTGGAATGTTGTCTCCCTGAGCTGGTTTTTCCCTCCCCCACGCCCTGTGTTCCTGTATGTTGTCTGTAGTCAAAGCATGTGTAATTGTGACGTGTTGCCAAGTCTTGATAAGATGTATGTTATAGAAATCAAGAAAGTCTTCAACTATTAAATACCGTGCAACATTCCCCGCCACGCGTAGACTATTAGCCATTCATACAAAGCACACCCGGTCTTTTGAGGACGTCCCGGCACGTTTAATACTGCCGCGAATGCCGGCCTTGGTTTATTGAAGAAAAAAGCACATCGTACTCCTGATCCAGATAACATAACCTATAACATTACCTATTAAAAACTGAACACGCAAGGACAGGATTTTTACCAGGAAGAAATATTCGAAATCGCCCCACTAAGCGACAAGTGCCTAAACTGATATGGAGGCTATGTCCACAATTAAAGTAATGTATGTACTATCAGTTGACTCTGTTGGTTGTATGAAATAAAATGTACACGTTTCTCTGCAGGCTTTGTTACCTTAATTTCTGATCACCCCTCGTATTAGTCGTTGGTTGCCACGGAGGGGTGAATGGTTATCGTGTCGGACTACCAACGCCAAGCTTGCAGGTTCGCTCCTGGCCGTGGTAAATGATTTTTGAAAGGCGACAAAAATCACGACACGCATGTCATACGTTGTTGGCATGTTAAGGAACCCATTTGAATTCAGTATGCCGTGTTCATAGTGGCAAAATTAATCTGGGGATTTTCCGCCAACACAAAGTTCCGAAAGCGTTATGTGCCAATGAGCTTTGATATCTAACCTCTTTGACTTTCATAGCGTTCCAAGGAACGACAAAAATGACATGCAAGCTGTCCTCTGGGTGTCAAATAACAAAACTTTCACCTGGCACCCGAGGCCATACGATATTATTATTATTAGTTTACATTTGAAAATTGAGCCTCTGTGGACTGCATATTAACAATCGATTTCATTGGAGTCTAAATCTTGTTCTTCTGCCGACCTAGACATTCTCCCAGTATTTCTTGAGTCCATGGATCAGTGACTTCTTTCGTGCTTCTGATAGAGGCCCTCTCCATCTCCTGGGCTCAGATTCCACTTATTTATTTATTTATTTATTTATTTTCCGTGTCCGAATCAAATTAGATTTTGCCAGTAAGTAGCAACAGTTATAGCATTAGCATTTGCAGCCAAAAGATCGTCTTTTGAACATTATGTTCACCATCAAGGGGCAGATCAGCAGGTGTTTTGGATCTTGTAACATTCTGCAGTCACAGAACTCATCATTGTTGACGAAAAACTTGATGAAACTTCTGATATATTGTTGCGAAGTCCAAGTAAATCAATACGCAAATTAGCTCAAGAAACAGGAATCTCTAAGTGGACTGTTTGTTGTTTGTTTTGTCTTGACACAAACGGCGGTAGCCGCGCTGTCAGCAGCAACCGTGCTGACAACTATACTCCGGCTCTCACCTAGCGTAGCAGTGCCTAGGCACTGCGGAGAACATTCCCTGACACCCTGTATCTTGGTGTATAGTTCTTCATTGGATCTCAATCGTACCTGGCCATCAACCCAACCCATCTGTTGCCTAAAATCTTCCGTAATATCCTTAGTTTTCGTTTTAATAATTTGTCAACATTTCCTTGCCTTCATAAAGTTAAAATCTCCGAAGAATACAGTCCTTCCAATTTAAGTCCCGTGCCATAGTGCCTATGTTTGGCTCTTATACTCAACAGACGGAACGCCTGGTCTATTTTGTAGATCTTGCAATTGATGGCATTTTATTCCAATCGAGTTTGCTGGCTTACCTCACCATAATATTCAAATATCTTGACCCATTATTATAATTATTATTTGCGTACATTTTCCTTTAAGGAAAGCGCTAGAAACACAAAAATCTAGCTTTCCGTGGTGGCTCTTTTCTTCCTTTTATCTTCCCAATAACCTTTCATCCGTTCACAGTGCGCCTTCTTCTCTTCAACTGTCCATTTACACCTCGTTCTTTTGGGTTATGATCTAAATTCAAATTTGTAGTTTCCGAATTTTAGCCCATTTTCATTTATGAAGAAAATAGGCTTATGAGATCACCTTTTGCACGTGTGTCTGTGTGTGCGTGTGTGTGTTGGTGTGTGTGTACCCCTAATAACTTCTAAACGGCTGGAGAGATTTCAATGAAACTCGGTAAGTTCATAGCACTATTCCGGGCGACCCCGACCGTGACCTTCAAATTTTGTTACGTCTGACCAATACAACATGGCGGCTGTGCGAAGTATTTCACCAGCATTCAAAATCTCCGAATCTATTACCGATATCATCCTGGAATTTTGTACGGTGATAAAGGGAACTACTAGAAGTTCACCTATGTGACGTTTGAAAACCTGGTAACTACAAAACCAACATGACGGCCAAGTGAATTTGCGACTTTTAAATAGATGTTTCTCGCGATTTAACCAACCAAATGCAATACAATATGGTACAGTATATGTTTATAATCATTGTAATGCACCGACATCTAACTTCGTTCAATTGTTTACATAACCTCAAGATGGCGGCTGTGCGAAATATGTCACCGGCATTCTCTATCTCTGAAACTATTAGCGGGATCACCCGCAAATTTTGTACGGATATAAAGGGCACTACTGGAAGTTCATCTATAAGCCTTTCAAAAACCGGTTAACTACAAAACGATCATGGCAGCCAAGCGAAGTTGAAAATTTTAAATAGACCTTTCTCGCGATTTAATGATCCAAATACAATGAAACTTGGTACAGCAAATGTTTATACACATTGTAATGCACAGGTATCTAATTTAGTTCAATTGTTTACATAACCTCAAGATGGCGGCTGTGCGAATTTTAAAATTAAGTTTTTATCTTGTGTCGTAATCATGCGATCGAATTGAAAGATTGAATAATGTAACTACGCAATCATTTTCCTTTAATGGTGCATGACTCTAGGGCCTATACATATAACAATCCAACATGGCGACCATCCGAAATATTTAGACAGCTCTGAATATCTACGAATCTATTATAGCAATCAAACTGATTTTTTATGTCCATAGGGGCTATGAACATAAGTTCACCTATAGGACTTTCAATAACCTGGTCATCAGAAATCCATCATGGCGGCGATGCGTAATATAAATATTCACACGGACATTTCTCGCAATTTAGCCATCCGATTGCAGTGAAACATGGTACTGTAAATCCTTATACAAATGTTAATCTACTGGCATCTTATTTGTTTCAATTGTTTCCATAACCACAAGATGGCAGCTGTGCGAAATTTTAAAATCTCGTTTTTACTTCTTGTGTCCTAATCATGCGATTGAAGTTTGAATGCTACACGTACACAATAATCTTCATGTAACAGTACATACATCTAGGGCCTACATATATAAAAATCCAACATGGCGACCATCCGAAATATTTAGTCGCTTCTCAATATCTACGAATCTATTACAGCAATCAAACTGAAATGCTGTATGTTGATAGTGGCAATTAACATAAGTAGGATATATGAAGATAGGCTTTATAGTTCTTCACGGAATTATTTGTTTCTCTACTAATGCTGCGGTCGTGAATGTCTTCTATGCTGATATGTAATTGTTGTAAGTCTTCCATAGTGTCTTTGTACCAAGAAGTAGGCCCTGCCCAATTTTTACGTAGGAATTATGTTGGATAATCTTTTAGTCAGTCTGGTGTCGTTCATTCTGGCGATATGTGTAAAGAACTTCACTCTGCGTTTTCTGATTAGTATCGTGATAGATTCAGTATTTCTGTATAATTGTTCTGTAGGTCATTTTTTCCTGAAATTATCTCTGAAAACGGCGCCATTAATTTTTCTCAGAATTATCCTTTCTTGTTTTTCAATGTCTTTCATTTTGGCCATTCCCTTGGTGTTTGTGGTTTCTGATGCGTATAAGGCTTCGAGCAAGACTACCGTTTTGAAATGTCGTAATTTCGCAGCCGTGGAGATGCATTTGTTATTATTATTATCATTATTATTATTATTATTATTATTATTATTATTATTATTATTATTATCCCTCCCTATATTATTCTGCTAAGGTCCCATTCCAGTTTTGTACCGAAAATAAGGTCCCATTAATATCAACCTACACATATGGGGTACCTACAGGTTCAGCATAACCCAATGCGTTAGCGAAACCTACTCTTTAAATGCCTCACAATTAAATAAATACCTTAAAACATGTATATTTACAATGAAATAATGAAAGAATGCAACACAGTAACCATGGTAACAGAATCTCACAGGTCCATCTATTTCTATAAGACGCAATGTAATTCCAATTATTACATTACTGTGAAAATTTCCAGACGGTTATAAGGTTATCACGGAACCAAATTAAGCTGTAAAATTCATCAATACAAACAGTATAATGCGCTTAAGGGGGTCAAGGGGCACTCTAGAATTTTTCACGCAATTTTCGGGTGGGTGGTACGAATGTCTTTTTCACCTGACTATAAAGGGTCTCCGAAAACCACATTTAAAGGCCCTTAAATTAACAGTGTCTGTGATATTCCCAGAAAACTAACTTCGCTCTGATATACCTATGAAGGAATGACAAACCCCTAAAGCACTGCACCAGTAGCTGAATTAATAAAGTCTGATTATTCATACCAAGGTTAAATCAGTCATAGCATTCATGATTGAGATTTTGCTAAGTGTACTCTTACAACTAGAATATTCGGGGGCGAAGCCGCGGCGGGTAATGCTAGTTATTATTATTTTACATCGTTATCCCCGTCTAAGGAACGCTATAGCTGATCTTGCATTCTTGTCTTTCTAAAATCTCTTCATCATTTCGCTATGGCTCTCCTCCGTCCAGGTTATTTTGGATGCAATGTTTTGGTGATATGAAGATTGATGATAGTCAACTAGTTCTCAGAATTTAGATCTGTCCAGTTTCTTATCACTTGAGATGTCTATTTCCTGAAGGTCTTTTTCAACATCAAGCTGCGAGTTGTGTACACATAGATTTAATAACCTATGTCTAAAGCACCGGATGATGATCGCTTGACGATCAAAACTGGACTCAAGAAATACTGGGGAGGGAATGTCAAGGCCGGTACAATAACAAGATCTTGACAAAAATGAAATTGATTGTTAAGGTAAGAAAGACCCATCTAGGAGAGAAAAAAAAAGAAAAATTAATTTTTGGCCTTTTTAGTTATATACGATGTAGAGAATCGTCGATTTGAGGAGGGAAACAAGTCCACTTATTTGCAAACACATAAGTTGAAATACGCATTTCTTAATTTTTTAATTTGTTATATTATTTTTATTTACTTATTTATTTGTTTTTTATTTATTTGTTCTTTTATTTATTTATTTATTTATTTAAAAGCTAAATGAGGTAGGAGAAGCAAACTAACCAGTGATGGACGAAATGATGCAAGTTATAGGGTAGGAATGTTCTATGAATTGTCAGAGGAAACAAACAGTAATGACAAACTTCAACCTGATTTATCTCAGTTTAACATTTTTCACTACTTTGGTACCATTTGTAAGAAAACTAATAAAGATAGGTCCATAATTTTTATTAATGTATCAACATTATCATAATGAACAGTAATAAGAAGGGATATCACTTTAAGTAATATACAGAATGAAATATAAATATTTTTCGACAAAATTTTGGATTAAAATATAGTACCTTAAAGAAAAATTCATAATGGCAAAAGTATTTCGTTTTTGTCAATAATCCTTCTTATTATTGCAGATAATGATCCAAACAGTAATCCCTGATAGTTTCAAATGGCTAACCCAAACAGATTTTGAATAAAGTGTACGAAAAATTTGAAGATTTAACATGGCCGAGATAGGCAGGTCGTTCTTACCTTAATATGCAGTCTATAGAGGCTCAATTCTAATGTAAAATAATAATCCGAGGGGTTGTAATAATAATACCATGACGAATAGAAGGACCTAGTGTGAGGACTCCGCCATTTTAGCACGGTAGTTTCTGGTCCCGCCGCTACAAGCACTGTAAGCGATTATGTCCAACACGTGCTGTGTTTCCGTCGAGCCGGGTCGTAGAAAGTGCGCGAGAAGTTACTGTGTGAGATATTTGTGTGAATTAAATTGAATTTTCTTTGCTTTCAGTTCTTAAATTCAGTTCATTGTGTCTTGTGTACATCAGCGTTTTGTGTTTTGTGTACTTCAAACATATTTCTTATGTGGCTTGGTTCATTTAATAGTTCAACATGCCTTATTGTTTTGTACCTGGCTGTAAGTCAGGGTATGGTCGAGTAGTTGACGATATACGATTTTTTTCACCACCGAAGGATACAAATCAATTTGAAAAATGGGCCAGAGCTATTCCACGAAAGGATACGAAGTTAACGCGTAGTAGTAGAATTTGTCAAATTCATTTCTCTGCTGATTTGATAGTAAAATCAGATAATTTTATAGTGAATGGTGAAGAAGTGGAAATCTCTCGTGTGTGGTGGAAGTTACGTCCTGGAGCAGTGCCTCATTTTCCCCCTAATTTAGCGAAGTAGTAAGAATAAGTCCCGTAAAGCTCCCAACAGGAAAAAGAATCTCGACACCACCAGAAAAAGAAGAAAGAAGATTGAAGATCGGAGTGGAGCAACGAATGAGGCATTAAAAGGTCAGTCCAATGTTGATAAGAATTTGGGTCATTCTAGTGTACTTACTGATGCTGAAAAGACTATAATATTGCTCAAAAGGCGCCTAAAGAATGCTAACCGTAATTTAATTCGAGTTAGATCCCGCCTCAACTCAGCAAAATCGAGAATTAATTTGCTGGAGAAGCAGGTTCGAATTTCACAGGCATTTAATTACAAAGATAACGATTACAGTGGCGGATCCAGGCCTTGCGATGCCCTGGGCGATATGATTAGGTGGGGCCCACAACAATAGAAAAAGAATTATCGAATAAAATGGAAAATAGTTTGGTAATAATAATAATAATAATAATAATAAAATAAAGAATAGTTACAATATTTTGAATACACTACAGTACATTATTTTAATAATATGAAAGAAACCTTTAAGTCCCCTTGAATAAGATTATGTAAACAATGAAATATTAAAATATTACTTTGCGACTTTTTTCCCGGCTGAAGACTTGTATTATTTCACTGAAATCTTAACTTGCTAAACGGTCTCGAGAGGTCATAGCTGCACTGAAGAAAGGAAGATGAATTATAAATTAGTTTGAAAAGTATACTTAATTAATTAATTAATTAAATGTAGAAAAATCCATGGCGCGGGGCCCCTAGGACCGCGGAGCCCTGAGCGGTCGCCCTCCTCGCCCTCTCCTGGATCCGCCCCTGATAACGAACACCTTAGCAAGAAATGCCAGGAAAAATCTCCCAATGGAATGAGGTACAGCAATGAATTCATTTTAGAGTGTTCATTGTTGAGAATAAAATCACCGAAAGGATCCCGTCATTGTCGGCGACATAATCTCTTGCCTGTGCCTTCAGAAAGTCACTTGAGAAAACTTTGTAAAGGACTTAAGTGCCCTTATGGAGTTAATACGCATCGTATAAATGCTATTTAAGACTATTTTAAGGAAGAAAAGAATGATAATTCACGTTACGGTGTTGTAATTTTCGAAGAAGAGAAGCTAAGAGAAGAAATCGAGTTAAATAGCTTTTCTGATAAAGTAGATGGATTAGTTGATTTAGGTGGACACACACCTGACCTCCAGAAGAACGTACTTGCAAATCACGCTCTAGTGTTCAAGTTCGTACCTTTCGTGCATAATTGGGTGCAGCCAGTTGTTGTTTATGCAAGCAAAAATGCTACTCCAGGGTTTTTTCTCGCAAAAATTCTAATATAGTCTAGGTGATTTTGCAGTTAGAAGAGGCTGGGGCGAGGGTGGCTGGCTTTACTTGTGATGGTAGTCAATCAAATACAAAGGCCAGGAATTCGTTAGGAGTCAGTGGCAAGACAAGCTCTCTACAATCTCACATCCTTAATCCTGCAGATGTTACGAGAAAGATCTGGGCTTTCTCCGACTGTATACTCCAGGAATCTGTGCGTTCCGTAACATGCAATGAAGACCGTAGTTCTTATTTCCGTGAATTATAGTTTCCATTGTGCCCTGCCGTGCTATTTTAATTGTAACCGCTAATTACTTTTTAAAAGAGTATTAGTTACAAAGTAATTCGTTTCCCTTAGCACCATCCCTAAGACCAGCTGACCCCGGCAGTGTGGAACTTGCCCACTCTAGCGCTGCCTGGCGAGGCGCGCTTGAACTTCAGGAGTCTCCTCACTTTCTCCTTCTATTCGTCATGATAATACTTTGCAAGCTTTGTTATTTGGCACCCAGGGGGCAGCTTGCATGTCAAATTTTGTTGTTCCTTGAAGCACTATGAAAGTCAAGGAGGTTAGATGTCTAAGCTCCTTGACGCTATAGCGCTTCCTAGTAGAGGAATGAGGAACTTTGTGTTGGTGGAAAATCCCGAGATTAATTTTTCCCTTATGAACACGGTTTACTGAATTCAAATGGTTTTTTAAAACATGCCAACATGGTATGGCATGCGTATCGTGACTTTTGCGGCCTTTCAAAAATCACTTACCATGGCCAGGAGTGAACCTGCAAGCTTGTGGTTAGTAATCCGACACGATAACCACTCACCCACCGTGGCAGGCAGGAGGGGTGATGATAAAATGTTATTTATTAATCTCATGTAAATTTGTTTCAGGATTAGGGAATAAGTAACCCAATCACATTTCGGTACAATTCGTGTTGATCGACTGAAAAATATTACATTTCGATCAACATAGTCTACTAATACATCCATCCATATATTACAAGTCATGACACAAAATTCCACACACACACCCAAGTACAAGGGGCTAAAAGACCACGATGTCTAAGCTACTGAAATGAAACAATAAATTGAATTGATGTCTTCTAAACTAAATTATATATCAGTAGGCCTATAAACAGTTACTGTAACTTATCAGGTTTCACTGCGTTGGGATGGGTCAATCACGAGAAAAGTCTATTTAAATGTTTCAACTTCGCATGGCCGCCATGTTCATTTTGTAGTTAACAGGTTTTTGAAGGTCTCATAGGTGAACTTGTAGTAGTGTCCTTTATCACTGTACAAAATTTCAGGGTGGTATCAGTAATAGTAGCGGAGATATTGAATGCCGTGAGAAATTTCGCACAGCCGCCATGTTGGATTGGTGAGACGTAATAAAATTTAAGGGCACGGTCAGGGTTGGGCAAAATAGTACTATGACCTTGCCGAGTTTCCCTGAAATTGCTCCAGCCGTTTAGATTTTATTAGTGGGACACACACATACGTACACACGGACAAAAAGAATCTCATAAGCCTTTTTTTTTCACAAATGAAAATAGGCTAAAAATGAAAGAATATTTTTTTAATGTGTACTTCAACCGGAATAAATATAAACCGTTAGCTGAAAATTCATTTTCTATTCTGACAGAAGTCGTGTTAGGTAGATTTCATTAGAAAGCTAACTATTGCAATGGGTCCCATGTTTCGACTTCCGGAAAATTTCGACATATCTTCGCGTTTCACATCCCCCAGACCCCAAAACCACCGTCAGTTCAAAAGTTTATATATCATTTATGTATGTATATATATATATATGTATATCAGTTTCTTGTGGACACGATAACTGCCGTAATTTTGCACCAATCACTTTGAATCTTTTACCGAATATGTATACCTATAAAATCTCGGTCGAGTTCGGTACTGGGCTAAATCGGTCGAAGGGGGTGAAAATGGGGGGCTTTTTTTTCGGAAAAAAGAAATATTGCTACAACTCTCTTAATATGTGAAATATCGAATCCGTTCAACGTTCATACTATGTGTCAGATAAAGCACAAAAATGTATGTTTGAAGAGTTTTTTATAGCACCAACCATTGACCAAAGGGGTGGGAAAAAAGGGTTTTACGGGAAACATTAATCATATCTCTCTCTTAATAGGCACAATATCAAAACCGTACTAAATGGACAATATTCCCCTAATAAATACCTAAAACTTTTGTCTGAAAGAATTTTTGATATGACCCACAATTACGCCAAGGGATGAGAAAAATTATTTCGGAATTATAAGAAAATGCCAAGAACTATCAGAGGTTGCCATGGCAACACTACTAAATTGATGAGGGATGACCCATCAGACGTTGCCATGACAACGCACTTGCACGAGATCAGATTCAGTATTTCCATCTGACTAAGTGGGAAGCGGCTTCGGTGACGTAACTGGTAGCATGCTGAATGTCTATGCCCAAGGTCGCGGTTTCAAAGCCGGCTGAAGTCGTCGGATTTTCTAAGAGCGCTAAAATCCCTCAGTATGCTTTCGTTTGGAGGGGAAGTTCCAACGTTCGTTGCGAGTTGCTGGTTGGGGTGGCATCTAGTAGCCAAGTTCACAGCTAGGTGTCGTTGACGGTAGTACCTGGTAGCAACATTAGGAACTACTGCTTGAAATTGACCGTCTGCAGTCCTTACCTGAATTACAGACTAATACAGCCATCCCAAAGTACACGGGGTTACATAACCGCGTTGTCGCAGCCCCTTGACTGAGGAACCAACCAAAATCTCTGCGGGAGATATAATTTTGCGTGAAGAAGTAACAGACCGTTACATAGTTACACATCAGTGTCGAAAACTTGCATAAGGATAGTGTGACCACAAGTATAAAAATGGACCCCAAATGACAAGAAGGTTACCGTTCCCATACGACAATAAAATGTTTAAAATAAGCATAAAATGACGAAAAACAAAGTTAATTAAGCTCCAATTATAAAATACCTTCTCGCAATAAATGAGGTCTGATCCTTCTACGAAAACCTGCATATTCTGCCAATTTTCGCCTATCCCCAAGTTTGTCCGGTGAAATCTACCTCCGCCTTCCGGCGTGCCGAGAGGACTTTTTTTTATTTATTGTAGATGGCATTCAAGTGGTAGACGACATCTATAAACGCTGGCCTATATTATGATTGTCACTCACTCTTTGTACAATACACTACGTAATATCTGAAAGGCGGCTTCGGTGGCGTAGTCGGTAGCATGCTGAGCTTCTATGCCCAAGATCGCGGGTTCAAATCCGGCCGAAGTCATCGGATTTTTAAGAGCGTTAAAATCCCTCAGAATGCCTTCCTTTGGAAGGGAAATAAAGCTGGCGGTCCCATGTCATTGATTTATGGCATGTTAAAAAACCTTCCACTAATTACACCTGTGTGAAGCTAAATTGTATAGGTTAGGAATGTAAACCAAGCTCTTAGGTCCCTACGTTCGTTGCCAAGAGCCGACTGCGGTGACTTCTGGTAGCTAAGTTCTGAACTAGTAGTCGTTGACGGTGGTGTTTGGCGGCAAAAGTAGGAACTACTTGAAAATTGATCGTCTGCAGTCCTTACTTGAATTAAAACTGATACACACACTAATCCAGTCATCACAATTAACACCAGTTATCAGACAGATTCTACACACACCCAAAGTACACGGGGCTACATGACCGCGTTGTCGCAGCCCCTAAACTTAAGAACCAACCAACTAATATCTGAAAGCATCACTGTATCATTAATCTGGTCGTGAATTCCAAAAATACATTATGTCAATATTTACGACTGACTACCCGGTATGTCAAATTTCTATTCTGTAATACCTTTTCTCAACGCGAGAGAGCTGTGTATTTATTGTTAAAAATAATTTTACATAAGAGCAGAAGTGTCTATTACTCGGGACGGGGCACCCTGACGTGTCTGTCACACGATGAAATGGTCACTTCATACATTTAGAACGGGCTAATATTTACCTGTCAGCCCCATGGCATATTGTCAGTCACACGAGGCATGCTGGACGAAATAATTAAATGTCTGGGGCTAGAAAACTTTGATTATAACTTCAGTAAGCTTGATTACAACCAACTCGCGATATCCGCCCAATGTTAGATTAATTATTTCTGCAATATCATCGGGAGTAAATATTGTAAAACATCCAGATTTCATACATCATAATCTGTTGATACTTCATTTAAGGGTATTATTGTATCCTTGCATTCATAACATCGTATTTGTGTCTGACTGTAAACTGTTTTTCTTTGTTCTTTGATCTTTGTTTCTTGTTTTTTAAATTTATTTATTTTCTTTTTTGATCTTTTTTTATTTTTTTTATTTTTGGCTATTTTGTTTTTTGGTTATGTTTTTTGTTTTATTTTTTGTTTCTATGTTTCTGTTTTTAATTTTTTTCTTTGTTTTTCTCTTTTGATATTTGTTTTTCTTTGTTTAATTGTTCTTTTGTTTTTCTTCTTTGTTTTTTTCTTTGTTTTTTCGAAAACTTGCTTTGTATTATATTTTCCTTTACTGTACAGTAACAAGGTTTTATGTGAATGAAAGTCTGATCGTCTGAATGAGCTTCCATGCCCAAGGTCGTGGGTTCAAACCCGGCCAAAGTCGTCGAAATTTTTAGTAGCGTTAAAAATCCCTCAGTATGACTTCCTTTGGAGGAGAAGTACCAGGCCTCTCAGGAGGCCACGCTCCATTATTAATTGTGGGTATGACCAGAGATTATTTTACGATGTTGGCATGTCAAAGAACCCATTTGAATTCAGTAGGCCGTGTTTATAATGGCAAAATTAATCTCGGAAGTTTCCGCCAACACAAAGTTCCTCATTTCTCTACTAGAAAGCGCTGTAGTGTTCAAGGAGTTTAGATATCTAACCTCCTTGACTTTAATAGTGTTTCAAGGAACAACGAAATTCGACATGCTAGCTACCCTTTGGGTGTCAACTAACAAAGCTTGCACCCGGCACCCGAGGCCATACGATATTATTATTATTATTATTATTATTTTAGAAATGTTGTGGTAAGAAACGATTATATGAGATTGTCATCTACTATTCCGTAAGTGTGCGCCTCGTTGGGTAGTGGCTAGCAATCTTGGCAGTCACCGCGGAGGACCGGGTTCGATTCCCGTTCCTGCCAAGAACTTTAATTCTGGTCAAAGAGCTGTAACGGGGTAAACTCAGCCTCCCGAGGCAAAACTGAGCAGAGGCGGGTTCGATTCCCACCTCGGCCATCCTGGAAGTGAATGTCCATGGTTTCCCAGTTTTACCCCAGATGAATGTCAGAATGGTTCCTAAATTAAAGCCACGGCAGCTTCCTTCCCAATCCTCATCTGAATTACAAATACGCACACTAATACAGCCATCGTAAAAATACATATTACACCGGTTTGAAACAAATATCAACTTCATGTTTATCCTTGCGTTGTTTCCTAATTGTTTATGCCCTAAAAGTATGGAAAATGGCCATTGCACAGTGGGTCAAAATCGAAATCTAGGGGGACAAAATTATTTGTACGTTTTAATCATGAATTTAGAGTGAAAGCAACGTATATAATTTGTTTGCTTCATAATAAACAACAGTTGAGACCATTTTTAAGCTACGTCTACACATGCAAGAAATTGTCTATGACTAGGAGTTGGATAGAAAATTCAATTATCTCTTCAGAACAATTTTCTACCCCTAATTTACTCTTAACAAAGTCACAAAGTTCCTCTTTTGACATAATCGTCGAACCCAGTGCTTCAAACAGTTGTAAACGTGTGAGAATTGGATTGCGCGGCATCTTTTAAAACGTAAAATAACTAAGTAATTTGCAAAAAGATGCAAAAAATCTTATAAAAGGCATAAACTGCAAGACTTTATCTACATTTTAACATTAAGTGTAAAGTGACGCAGAGTGACGCGACACACTACAAATCTAAGTGAAAATATAATTTTAAAAATAATAGTTAAATATTATATAATACAAATATAGCTAAAATTACGTAACAATTACGTCCATTAATAAATGAAACACGTTACAAAGATCATACCTTCAGCTGCATGTTCCATCTTAAAGCATCACACTAACCACAAAGACAACCAAACCACAGTCACTTACATTCACCCTCCAATTCAGACTGCTCGAACAGTGGTGACAGATTTACACTAAGATGCGTTTATATCCCAGAATAGTGAGCGGCAATTATATGACAATGCTGTAGAAGTAATAGTTTGATTTTTTAATTGCGAAAATAAATAATTTTGTCCTCCTAGATTTCGATTTTGACCCACTGTGCATTGTGTTCCGCAAACTTAGCTTTGATCACGTGGAAGAGCAACACACTTCTGAATATATGCTGGTATTTATTTCACTATGATCCATGCATTTTATTTTCATTCTACGTAATCTTTCTCTTTCTTTGTGTCGTTGCTAGTCTTTATATTTAAAACACTAAGATGATTTTTGTTACCGCGAGCTTGAGAAAACTTCTTAATCGATTGACTTCGTAATGCATTCTAACGAGAGCTCTTCGCATGTAGATTAGCAGAGTGTCTTCAAAAGGCAAATATATGTTAGGGTATATTTTATATTTTCTAATGATCTTGTCGACTTCGTCGTTATGCTTGGGTCTAACGTTATGCGTTACGGTTACGGCATGTATGACGTCATCATGTTGCTCAGTGCATGTGCACCGAGTCTGAGTTTACTGCTGGGGTCTGCCGTTATGCAATACGGAGACGGCGAGTGCGTGACGTCAGACAGGAATACAGGGTGACTCCTAAAGAAGTGTGCAAGATGTCTGACAGGAATACAGGGTGACTCCTAAAGAGATGTACACGATGCCAGGTAAGAATACAGGATGACCCTTAACGAGGTGTACAAGATGTCAGACAAGAATACAGAGTGACTCCTAAATAGATATACAAGACGTCAGATAAGAATACAGGGTGACTCCTAAAGAGGTGTGCAAGATGCCAGATAAGAATACAGGGTGACTCCTAAAGATATATAAAAGATGCCAGATAAGAATACAAGGGGACTCTTAAAGAGGTGTACAAGATGGCAGAGAAGAATACAGGATGGCCCTTAACGAGGTGTACAAGATGTCAGACAAGAATACAGAGTGACTCCTAAATAGATATACAAGATGTCACACAAGAATACAGGGTGACTTCTAAAGAGATATACAAGATGCCGGATAAGAATAGAGGGTGCCTGCTAAAGAGGTGTGCAGGATGTCAGAGTAAAATACAGGGTGACACTTAACGAGGTGTACAGTATGTTAGATTCAATTCAAATACAGGGTGACCCTTAAAGAGGTTTGCAAGATATCAGATTCAAATAATGGGTGACCCTTAAAGAGTTGTAAAAATGTCAGACTCAAATACAAGGTGACCATTAAAGGGTGCCCGCGCGGGAAGCCAAAGTTAATGGGTAATGGAGTCTGTTGAAAGAGTCCTGGAGCTTCGAGAGAAGCGAGAAGCCCTCCCTAGCCTTTCTAACATGTGTAGCATTTGTAGCATGCGTCATTTGAAATGATATAAAGTCTAGTCTCTCAGACTGACTGTTTTTTTTATTATTAAAGAAAAATGTAATATATTTGTCGCCCCCGCGCTTGGGCACAATGGCTCTATTCCACCAGAGAAACGGCGGATCCCGCCGCGTCTTACTGACATCTTTTTTATGAGAATTAAAAAGAGGGAAGTATTGTTGTGGCTCTATAGCTCAAACTTTTAGATTAAGTATATGTGGAGGGAAATCACTTAAGGGGCAGAGAGCTATAATCCTTCGACTTGACTTAACATCTTCCGATAAAACACTACAAATTTTCCAATTATGAATTCGCTTGGCATGCTTTATCACAATCGATAAAGCTCAAGGGGAAACTCTGAAACTCTATTTTCCTCGTCGAGGTCCATCTTTCGACGCCCTTATAGTTGCAAGAGTATCAAAAAGTAATCGTTTAAGGAATGCATACTGTATAAGAGAATCCGTCAGTAAATATTTTCCCAATGACTGTCATGTTTAGACGGGTATCATCAAGTTATGTTTAAAAGACGTGGCAAAATAAATGAAAAAACATTAATGTCCTGCTCATAAAAGCAAAGTTTGACAAGAATAATTATGGGTTTCCTACCTTTTCAGACATAATCATTTTGAAAATAGCATTTACTTTCCAAGGACAAACATTGTGTTTCATATTGGTATCAGCCGAAATAAATCGGAAACCTCTATGGACATCAAATTGGCAGGTGAAAAGCTGAAGGAAGTAGGAGACTTCTGTTACTTAGGAAGCAAAATAACCAGTGATGGACGAAGCAAAGAGGATATAAAAAGTAGGTTGCCTCAGGCAAGGAAAGCTTTTCTACAAAAAAGGAATCTGATGACATCGAATATAGATTTAGGTATCAGGAAGTCATCTTTGAAAGCCATTGTCTAGAGCGTGGCGCTCTATGGAAGTGAAACTTGGACTATTGGTGCAGCAGAAAAGAGGATAATTGAAGCATTTGAAATGTGGTGTTACAGGAGAATGATGAAGATCAGATGGGTAGGATTACACACGAAGAGGTATTAAGACGAGTGGGAGAGGAGAGATGTTTCTGGCGACTGCTAATGAAAAGAAGAGATAGGTTAGTAGGACACTTACTAAGACACCCAGGAATGGCAAGCTTAGTTATGGAAGGAAGGGTTGAGGACAAGAACTGTAGGGGTAGACCAAGGTTAGAATATGTTAAACAGATTGCCTCGGATGTAGGGTGTAGTAGCTATGTAGAGATACCGACAGTAGTGGCTACGCGGGCTAAAGTGCTGCGTTAGGTCAAGGGGCCAAGCTCTCTGCTGACTTGGTAGACGCGTGGGTTCGAGCCCCACCGTCGGCTGTCCTTGAAATGGTTTTCCGTGGTTTCCCATTTTCAACACCAGGCAAATGCTGGGACAGTACCTTCTGACAGGCCACGGCCGCTTCCTTCCACATCCTTGCCCAGTTTCATTCATCTTCATCCATTCCATCTCTCATCCCGACGCGCAGGTCGCACATGGGCGTCGACTAGAAAGACCTGCACTCGGCCTCTCAGGAGGCTACACGAAGAAAAAAAAAGCTACACACATCAAAAAAAGTTTTGCATCACCTCGGTTCCAAGAGTTCCGGAACCTTTAAATACAAAGGGAATAGAGATCAACACAAACAACATTTCAGCTCGTTTTATTGCTCATGAGACCCACACATTGCATGTTGCACCATCATACAGCTAGACTTTCAGCATTTGTGGTCCAGATTGCAGTACACACCACTACCTCTAATACCCAGTAGCACGTCCTCTTGCATTGATGCATGCCTGTATTCGTCGTGGCATACTATCCACAAGTTCATCAAGACACTGTTGGTCCAAATTGTCCCACTCCTCAACGACAATTCGGCGTAAATCTCTCAGAGTGGTTGGTGGGTCAAGACGTCCATAAACAGCCCTTTTCAACATATCCCAGGCATGTTCGATAGGGTTCATGTCTGGCGAACATGCTGGCCACTGTAGTCGAGCGATGTCGTTATCTTGAAGGAACGCATTCACAAGATGTGCACGATGAGGTCGAGAATTGTCGTCCATGAAGACAAATGCCTCTCCAATATTCTGCCGATATGGTTGCACTATGGGTCGGAGGATGTCATTCAGGTATCGTAAAGCCGTTTCGGAGCCTTCCATGACCACCAGTGGCGTACGTCGGCCCCACATAATGCCACCCCAAAACATCAGGGAACCACCACCTTGCTGCACTCGCTGGACAGTGTGTCTAAGACGTTCAGCCTGACCAGGGTGCCTCCAAACACGTCTCCGACGATTGTCTGGTTGAAGGCATATGCGACACTCATCGGTGAAGAGAACGTGATGCCAATTCCGTGGGGTCCATTCAGCATGTTGTTGGGCCCATCTGTACCGCGCTGCATGGTGTCGGGGTTGCAAAGCTGGACCTCGCCATGGACGTCGGGAGTGAAGTTGCGCATCATGCAGCCTATTGCGCACAGTTTGAGTTGAAACACGACGTCCTGTGGCTGAACGAAACGCATTATTCAACATGGTGGCATTGCTGTCAGGGTTCCTCCGAGCGGCAATCCGTAAGTAGCGGTCATCCACTACAGTAGTAGCCCTTGGGCGGCCTGAGCGAGGCCTGCCATCGACAGTTCCTGTATCTCTGTACCTCCTCCATGTCCGAACAACATCGCTTTGGTTCACTCTGAGACGCCTGGAAACTTCCCTTGTTGAGAGCCCTTCTTGACACAAAGTAACAATGCGGACGCGATCGAACTGCGGTATTGACCTTCTAGGCATGGTAGAACTACAGACAACATGAGCAGCGTACCTTCGTCCTGGTGGAATGACTGGAACTGATCGGCTGTCGTACCCCCTCCGTCCAATAGGCCCTGCTCATGCATGGTTGTTTACATCTTTGAGCAGTTTTAGTGACATCTATGAACAGTCAAAGGGACTGTATCTTGGATACAATATACACAGTCAACGTCTATATGCCGGAGATCTGGGAACCGAGGTGATGCAAAACTTTTTTTGATGTGTGTATATAGAGATGAAACGATTAGCTCAGAACAGGGAGGCATGGAGAGCGGCATCAAAGCAGTCAAAAGACTTAAGACTCGAATAATATAACATCAATGTCGGGCTCACAAAAGCAAAGTTTGACACGAATAAATATGGGTTTCCTACCTTTTCAGACATCATCAATTATAAAATAGCATTTACTTTCCAATGACATAAATTGTGTTTCATATTGGTATCAGACAAATTCCACACGTGCCCAATTGGGCTCCTTCTTCTTTATGTGCCATCTCCTCTCAGGATGTTGGCAACCATCATAGAGACTCTTGCTTTAGATGATGCAGCACGAAACATCGCCTTATCTTTCCAACTCAGCCTAATTATCCTTCTGTACATCCATAGCTCAAATGCCTCTAATCTGTCCTTTTCTCTTTTCATTATGGTCCAGGTCTCAACTCCATAGAACAAGGTGGAGATGACATAACATCTCAGAAATCTAATTTTTAGATGTAAATTAAGGTCTCTGCAACAAAACACTCTCCTCATTTTATTGAATGCATTTCTGGCTTGACCTATCCTGGACTTTATCTCCTCAGTACAGGCAATGCAGCAGTTCACATTTGTTACTAAATACTTGTACTTTGTCACTTGCTGTACTGTCTCCCCATCGATTATCAAGTTCTCTTGATGTTGTGTTCGTGATACTACCATAAAACCTGTCTTACTGACATTAAGTGTTAATCCCCATTGTTCACTTGCCTCCACGTGGTTAAATGTCCACGATGTCACACAGCTCCTGAATTAATCAATATTAACAACAACGAGACCTCAATTCCGTAAAAAATATAGACTGAACTATACTGTTCTATACGTAAGGCGTGATCAAACAGTTTCCGTTTGAGGGCAAAAGCTGGTGCCACCGTTCGGAACCCCAAAGCGTTAACATTCAGTGATGTCACCCATCGTCAACCCGTCCCAAGAAGTTCAAGAACCAACCATCCGCTGGAAAGGTGATAATAATGATAATAATAATAATAATAATAATAATAATAATAATAATAATAATTATTATTATTATTTTTATTATTATTATTATTATTATTATTATAATGTATGGCTTCGGGTGCCGGTTGCTCTTTGTTATTTGACACCCAGAAAGTAGCTTGGATGTCGAATTTCGTTGATCCTTGAAGCAATATGAAAGTCAAGGGGGTTAGATATCTAAGCTCCTTGAACACTATAGCGCTTTCTAGTAGAGAATGGAGGAACTTTGTGTTGGCGGAAAATCCTGAGATTAATTTTTCAATTATGAACACGGCCTACTGAATTCAAATGGGTTCTTTGACATGCCAACATCGTATGACATGCGTGTCGTAATTTTTGCCGCGGAAAGGTGATGCTCACCCTGTTCTTTGATTACCAGAACTCAATGCTTTTTGATTTCAAGGAACCTGGTGTCTCCATCGCCGGGGAACCGTACTGCGTAACACTGGAGAGATTCCGGTGTGCAATTAAGGTAAAACGTCCAGGAAAACTGAGACAAGGATTCTGCAGCTACATTTTCATGATAACGCACGTCCACATACCGCAAAGGTTGTAACGTAGAAGGTATGCCAACAGAAGTGGGAGACACTCGAGCATCCGCCTTTAGTCCTGATCTTTCCCCATGTGGTTATCACGCCTTCGTTTCCTTAAAAGAGGCCTTGAAGGGGTGATGAATCCTGTCAGATGAGGATGTGCAGCAGGTGGTTACGGACTTCTTCACGCAACAGGACACGGTGTTTACCGCACGGATATCAGCATACCGATTCTGGGTTGTAACGTAGTCGAACGGAAGCTTTTTGATTACTATTTATTATATAGATTTTAACAGTTCGAAAAAGAGCATCTAATTTGGATTTAAGGAACACTAGGACTGGGTTTTTAGGCAAAAATTACAAAATAGCTGTTTTTCTCCCAGTGATACTCTTTTGCTGGAGCGGGGCCGGCGGCCGACTGCCGGGCTCGCGCACCTTCCGCCAGCCAACCGAGCTGGGGCCGCAGGGTTGCGCGAGGAGGAGGCGAGCTAACCAGGGTCACTAAAGTCATTGTCACTAAACATTCATCAACTAGGGTGTGTAGTGTCAGCGCACAGATAAGAAGGTAACATAAACAACAGCTGCAATATTTAATTATAGAAGCACAGATGATTTTTTTCTTCGGAATCTGGATGACCTCAAGTAAACAGTATCTTTTCACAGAATATACTAAAAATGTTCTCCTTCAGCTGACAGACAGTAACTTTAGAAGTAACATCGTTACATTATGTAGCTACTCCTGTACCCCCACCTGCGTGTTTACTGTAATTAATCGAAGCACGGACCTAAGCCCGTTTGATGTTCAATTGTGGGTTAATTTAAAATACAAAGTGTACAGATCAATTACCCGTACTCTACTGGAGCTGGAGAACAATATACGGCAGCAGATATCCCTCACAACAGAAGGGAATTACAACGTGTAAACGCTAATTTATTTACACGGTACAATGCCTGTCTGTCAGTTGAAGGAGAACACTCTTAGCTTCTCCTGTGGATAGGTAAGTTCTTTAATCAGGAATTGCTGGTGATTTAACCATTAATTAATGTACTTTGTTACGGTTTCCACCGGCGCGCCATTCGCGTGCGGTGCGAGTTCGGTTGGGTGGCGGAAGGTGCGCGAGCCCGGTAGCCCGGTCGCCGGCCCCGCTCCAGCAAAAGAATCTCCCTGTATATATCTTATGGACCCCTGCGGATCATTTCAGTAAAACAGTTTTCATGCACCACCAATTTTTAAAGGCTCAACGACATTTTTAAATTTCCTCTGCGTAAGAAGAAGATGGAAGGGAAACCATATGAAAGTAGGCTATGTTGTTAGAACTAGAAATCCTAGAAAGTCGTACGTTAACTGAAACAAAAGTTCTCTTTGATTTTTATCTCTACAACAAAACATTGTGTTTTTCAGATTTTTCTCCAAAAAAGTTTCATTATGTGAGCTAAACTGGTAAATATAGCATGCGATTTTATAAAAATGCTTTTATCTCCAAACAACATCTTTAGATAATCAAATTGCTCCATTTGCATGAGGTGTTCACCAAGTTTACTCAAACAATCACTGGATATTCAGACTTACATGTGTTGTATAAGATAACATTGCAATATCTCCAGTCACTTTGTAAATTACAGACAAAAAAAACTATGAAAAATTCATAGAACATGATGGGACATCAAGAAAAATTAATCTGACAGCATACATGTATCACATTCCTCAAATGTCTCAATGTTATAATATTTAGAATAGTTTTATGTATATGTAATGAAAAATCAAGCGTTTTACATAATTTCTACTAGGCCTACGTGTGGAGCATTTTGTTATTTTAATAATATTATTAGTAAAAAAATCAATTACATTTCATCCGATTGTTTTCAAATTTGGTATGTGATTAAGTTTACTATTTTAATTATGCAGTTTAAATTTCAAGTCATTCTGATAAATAAAATGTGTACGTTGAAAAAGTCAGTCCTAGTGCCCCTTAAGCTGTAATATGAACAGAAACAATTGGTATGCAATTTTCTGACTGACGTGCTGTATCTCCTTTTGGGGTGGATCTATCTGGAAAAGAGACACTTCAGTTATTAACTGTTGAAATATTGACGGAGAGATGAATAAACTTCAAGTTAGCAAATTTCATCTCCTGCCCCCTCCCTAATACTAACATTAATATGCGTCCTTTATCGACAAGTTGTAATGGTGATAACCCACCGAACGAATTAAAAATTATTCCCCTAAACAAATATAATTCTGTCCTGGAATGAGTTAGCTTTCAATTAAAAATGATGCTTTTTTTAAGTGGTGATAACTCGGATTAAAAAACAACCACTTGAAATGTTTGTCTGGCAAAAGTTTCCCAGATAATCCCTGTATCCCTATCTATACTTTTTAATCTCCAATAATTCATCAGCTTTAATTTGCGGAGTCTTGTTTCCACGCAGGATTCTGCTGAACAAACTTATCCAATATGCATAAAGTTTCCATATGCTATGATAGAATATTTAAACGTAAGGGTTGTTTTATTTTTTTATCACCGTTCACTTAGGCCGTCAAAGGTAAAGTAAACACACGTTATGTTTGAAAGTTGGTTTGGAAATGTATTTTATAACAGACTAGCTGTACCCGGCATGCGTTGTATTGCCAATCAAAGAATGGTTGGTTCCTGAATGTAGGGGCTGTGACAACGCGGTCATGTAGCCCCGTGTACTTAATGTGTGTGTAGGATCTGTCTGATAACCGGTGTTATATTGTGATGTCTGTATTAGTGTGTGTTATCTGTAATTCAGGCAAGGACTGCAGATGATCAATTTCAAGTACTGCTCCCCTTCGTATGCAATAGGGGCTCAGTACTTCCTACTTTTCCTGCCAAATGCTATCGTCAACGACACCTAGATTGGAACTTGGCTACTAGATGCCACCGCAACCGTCACCTGGTGATGAACGTTGTAACATTCAAATCTAACGTACTAATTTAGCTTCGCACGATGTAGTTAGTGGAAGGTTCTTTTACATGCCATAAATCTATGAAATGGGCCCGGCGGCTTTGCTTCCCCTCCGAAGGAAGAGAGGTTGGTTGGTACCTAAGTTTAGAAGCTGCGCCAACGCGGTCATGTAACCCCGAGTACTTTGGGTGTGTGTAGAATCTGTCTGATAACCGGTGTTAATATTGTGATGGCTGTATTAGTGTGTGTTATCTGTTTTAGGTAGATTTCATTGGAAAGCCAACTATTGCAATGGGTTCCATGTTTCGACTTCCGGAAAATTTCGACATACCTTCGCGTTTCACATCCCCCAGACCCCAAAACCCCGTCAGTTCAAATGTTTATGTATAATTTATGTATGTATATATGTATATATGTATATAAATATGCATAGATATCAGTTTCTTGTGGACACGATAACTGCTGTAATTTTGTACCAATCACTTTGAATTTTTTACATAATATGTATCCCCTTAAAAACTCGGTCCAGTTCGTTAATGGGTAAAATCGGTCAAAGGGGGTGAAAATGGGAGGCTTTTTTAGAAAAATTGAAATATCGCTATAACTCTTTTAATATCTGAAATATTGTATCCATTCAAAGTTGATACTATGTGTCGGACAAGGCCCTAAAATTTATGTTTGAAAAGTTTTTTGATATCACCAACCATTGACCAAAGGGGTGGGAAAAGTGGGTTTTTCGGGAGACTTTAATCATATCTCTGTTAATAAGCACAATATCAAAACCGTACAAAATGGGCAATATTCCTCCAATAATTACCTAAAACTTTTGTCTGAAAGAATTATTGATATGACCCACCATTACGCCACGGGGTGAGAAAAATGATTTAAATTATAAGAAAATGCCCAGTGCCAAGAGAGGTTGCCATGAAAACTTTACTTTTAATTGATAAGGGATGAACCATCAACAGTTGCTATGACAACGCCACTGCACGAGATCACATTCAGTTTTCCATCTGTCTGTGGGAAGCGACTTCGGAATCGGAACTGGTAGCATGCTGAACTTCTATGCCCAAAGTCGTGGGTTCAAACCCAGCTGAAGTCGTCGGATTTACTAAGAGCGCTAAAAAACCCTGAGTATGCTTTCCTTCGGAGGGGAAGTTCCAACGTTCGTTGCGAGTTGATGGTTCCGGTGGCATTTAGTAGCCATGTTCACAGCTAGGTGTCGTTGATGGTAGTATTTTTTATTATTTAGCCTTTTTTAGGTAGATTTCTTCAGAAAGCTAACTATTGCAATGGGTGCCATGTTTCGACTTCCGGAAAATTTCTACATAATTTCGCGTTTCACATCCCCCAGACCCCAAACCCCCGTCAGTTCAAAAGTTCATATACATGTGTGTGTATATATATGTACAGTATATATATATCAGTTTCTTGTGGACACGATAACTGCCGTAATTTTGCACCAATCACTTTGAATGTTTTACATAATATGTATCCCCTTAAAATCTCGGTCGAGTTCGTTAATGGGAAAAATCGGTTGAAGGGGGTGAAAATGGGGGGGGGGGGCTTCTTTTTTCGAAAAGTGAAATATCACTATAACTCTCTTAATACGTGAAATATAGAATCCATTCAAAGTTCATAATATATGTCGGATAAGTGCCAAAAATTTATGTTTGAAAAGATTTTGATAGCACCAAAGGGGTGGAAAAAAGTGGGTTTTTCGGGAAACATTAATCATATCTCTCTTAATAGGCACAATATCAAAACCGTACAAAATGGAAAATATTCCACTAATAATACCTAACACTTTGTCTGAAAGAATTTTTGATCTGACCTACCATTACGCCAAGGGATGAGAAAATTGATTTCGGAATTAAAGAGAATGCCAAGTGCCATCAGAGGTTACCATGACAAAGCTTCTAAATTGATGAGGGATGAGCTATGAGAGGTTGCCAAGACAACACCACTGCACGAGATCACATTCATTTTCCATCTGACACTGTGGGAAGCGGCTAACTGGTAGCATACTGAACTTATATGCCCAAGGTCGCTGGTTCAAAGCCGGCCAAAGTCGTCGGAATTTCTAAGAGCGCTAAAAATCCTCAGCAAGCTTTCCTTTGGACGGGAAGTTCCAACGTTCGTTGCAAGTTGCTGGTTGCGGTGGCATCTAGTAGCCAAGTTCACAGTTAGGTGTCGTTGACGTTAGTATATGGTACAAAATTAGGAATTACTACTTAAAATTGACCGTCTGCAGACCTTACCTGAATTACAGACTAATACAGTCAACACAATTAACACCGTTTATCAGATTCTACACACACCCAATGTACACGGGGTTACATGACCACGTTGTCGCAGCCCCTAAACTGAGGAACCAACAAAAATCTCTGCGGGAGATAAATTTTTGCGTGAAGACGTAACAGACTGTCAGATAGTTACGCATCAGTTCCAAACCTTGCATAAGGACAGTGTGATCACAAGTATAAAAATGAACCCCAAATGACAAGAAGGTTACCATCCCCATAAGACAATAAAATGATAAAAATATGCATACAAAAACGAAAAAAAAAAGTTAATAAACCTCCAAATGTAAAATACTTTCTTGCAATAAATGAGGTCTGATCCTCCTACGAAAACCTGCATATTTTGCCTATTATAGCGTATCCCCTAGTTTGCCCGGTGAAATCTACCTCCGCCTTCCGGCGAGCCGAGAGTATTTTTTAAATTTAAGTAAGGACTGCAGACATTAGATTTTTCAAGTAGTTCCAACTTTTGCTACCAAACGCCACCATAAACGACGAACTAGTTCTGAACTTGGTTACTAGATGCCACCGCAGTCGGCTCCTGTCAACGAACGTTGGCACCTAAGAGCGCCAGTCAAATCTGACCAATAATTTAGCTTCACACAAGTGTAATTAGTGGAAGATTCTTTATCATGCCATAAATGCCTTCGGCTTTACTTCCCCTGCGATGGAAGGCATACTGAAAAGACAAAAAAAAGTATTTTGCACTCAAGGGTTAAACGAAAGTTTTGTTTGCGATTTTTGACGACCTTTTTACTCTAACGTTAGTGTCTTTTTGTTTCTTTGGCATGAAATATTCGTAAGACAAATCTTATGGTTGAAACACTTCCACCATTGTGAGAGTCTAAGGGTGAAAACACATCCAACATGACCCTTGTGTTCTTCCTTGTTATTTCTACCTCGCCAGAGATCAGAAAGCAAACATGTTGAAGTTATGACTGCTTTCACTTGGAAGTGGTGACACTACCGAGAGATTTGGTGACTTGCCAGTGGCGAGAATTCATCCCCCACCCCTTTGCTTTTCTTTGTACAATCTCATCCCCCCCAACCCTCACTTGTTCCTAGCGCAGTCTGACATTGTAATATTTCAGTCCAAGTTAACGGCACACCAATTCAACACTAACTTTGACCGAGAAGACGTGTTCTAATGCAACAACTTTAGCTGAACTACTTGTAGTTCTCTCAAGAGAAATAGAAATTAACATCGTACGAGATGATTAATTAAGATTTTACTCTTGTTTTTCAACACCATTCAAGCTAAAACACTTTCAAGGAAATAGCTAACTGGATCAAAATTAAACTCACTCAAGATTTTACTGTAAGTGAATTTATAGCTGCAATATACTGTACTAGAATTTAATAACTAGATTAACATACACAGTATGCATATAAAGAAATATGTTCCTACTCACCACTTCATGCTGCAGCAGTCTTGGCTGTCAGCTCTGCGGTTCAGGTTTGATTCTCGCCTCTGGCATGAAATTTGATACTGGTCTGAGGAATGTAACTGAGTACACTCAGCCTTGTGAAGCTTATATATGAATGATTGAATCAACGATACTTATTTAGTTGGAGAGAGTGTGATAATTGGCATAGGAATTGAACTTCTAAAATATTTAGGAACGTGCCATTCTTGTAGAATCCATTACTTTCATTGAAAGACGACAGTAAAAATCTTGGTCATTCAATACTAGGAGATTCCTCGATCCAACAAAACAAAGAAGACCATATTATTTCAATACGCTACCTGTGACAAGACGATACTACAAAAGAGGGAGCACAATGTGGGAGCATCGCGAGAATTAAAAGTAAGATGCTATCTCCATGGCAGCTCGAAATGAAAGAAGATGATGTTGGAAGTTGGACGTCTTACGATCTGTCAAATACAGACAAAAGAGTGCCATTATCCTAAAAGCCCTTCCACCCTGTTCCAATCTCACCTGCTTACTCGGTATTAAGAGATGAAAATTACTTGTAAAAATGCTTTTAGGAAATCAATATGTATTCATTTATGTACTGTATTTAATTATAGGGGCAGATGACCTGATAGTTCCACCCCTTAAAACAACAATAACTAACTAACTAACTTATTCCTTCATTTCGTCTTGCTCGTTTGGGCCACCTAAGGACCACAGTGCATGTGTTTTAGCTGTTGTCTGCCACGTCTGGTGTTTTTGCTGGATTGTTTGGCGGCTGATTTTGTGCTGAAATTCTTTTAATTTTTTGATGTGTAACATCATTCTACTCGGTTCCTGGATATTTTTGTGGGAGTGATTGTGAAAAAATGGGACGAAAGTGGATCGGAACGATCGCTGGCACACTTCCGTTAGATCGAACGAAAGTGTGCTCGAACGGAAGTGTAAGACGCACTGCCAACTCGATCGATCGATCCAGCTGTCAGTAGTAAGATCCAGTGATAAGAGAAACAATGAGCGCGCGGTGTCGGAAATTGATACCATGACGTACTCTCGGCCATGTGGAATGTATATGACATACTAAACTGTAAACACTCATGCGAACTCCGGTGTCAAGTGATTGAAACAAAGCCCATGATACATGTTCGAAGTGTTCGTATCAGTATTTAAACAGTAAAATGCCTTAATATCAAACATTGTAAGTAGTCGGCATTGCCGGTATTATGTTTCTGCACAATGGCTATTCAAATATTAACCCACATAACGGTAACGCAGTCATCAATATAATATAATCGTTGTGGTTATACGAGAATTGAGCAAACCTTCATGAACTATTGCTGAATACATTTTCTTTACTCACAACAGGGCCTATTCATAAGGCATTTTAAACTCAATTTCACGCAGGAACATAATCGAAACAAGCAAATTATAAATGAAACTTAATTCCGTAATGCAGTATTATTGGAACGTGGAAATATGTCACCATCTTGTGCACAATATTTGCGTAGTTGAAATAGCCGTGGGGTTAGCGCCTATGACTGTGAATCTAGAGATCTCGGGATCGAATCCCGGACGGGGTAAATATTTTTGCCACCAGATTATCATTTTATACGATGTTTATCATATCAATATGACTCATTTTAACAGAATCCATATGAAATTACGTGTTGGACTGTGAATCAAGAGGTCCTGTTTATAAGGAATTTAAGGTTATGAGCGGTGTCGCGTCTATTAATCTAGTTGATCCATATCGTATTCTTTATTTAGGCTAGTGCTGGTGGAAGCTACAAATCATCTAATAAAATGAGTTCCGAATTATAAACTACAATATATGTAAAACACTCCCTTTTACAATAGATTAATATTTGTGCCATTAATAGTATAAAACAACGGCGTATCAACAATTTCACGTGAGGTTTCTTCTACGTCAGATGTTACACATCAAATGCGACTACTGTAAGGCTCGTAATTTTTTTGTTTATTTATCTACTATAAGGACTCTGATGCTAGTACTCAACTAGAAGTTACATTTTTTTTCTTATTTCGGACCCTAGAGGCATATCTAAGTAAGAATAAACGGCCTTGGCTCGTCACATCTAAACCCAGTTCTAAACATTTTGCTGGCATAGATAGTTAGTTAACTTAATACGTCATTTTGTTACAAATATAACTTAATTAAATTAATAACTTAACATAACTTAACTAAATCGCAGGGTTAGCTGAAATACTAAAAAGGAGAGAGATTATATTTATAATAAAAATACACAAAAAACATTTGATAAATCTATTTTATTATATATTAAAATACATCTGTAATTTACCAAATTCTTTTAATATGAAACATTAACACTATTTGCTAATAAAAACATTCTAATTGTTTATATTCAAATCATAACATGGCCTCTGATACTGTTACTAGGCAAAATATAATTTGAATGAATAAACTGAGGCTAAATCACATTTATGCATGCATATATTTATACAATTGATAAACATTATCTACATAATATTATACAGTATCATACAATTTTTTTTTGTCTGTTCTCTTCAAAGAGGAATTGTATTTAAGATTAATCTAAATTTCTTGAGAAAGATATGTTCATTTCAATAATGTTTTTATAGTTCATCAAATTGAATACCAAAAGACCTACCTCAAGTTTTGATAATACATCAATCAGGAGATCGGAGTTTAAAATGTTGACAGATATTCTGAGTGTGGTGCTTGTCACACTCTCTCCATGTAAATTGTGATGGTTTTATTTCTTTATTTGATTCTAATAATTTGCACACATCTGTAAGATATGAAAATTGGAATTAGAGATTCACGGGAAACAACACTAACACAACAAAGAATAGGGGCATAATTTATGAACAAACAACCTACTTGTTGAACAAATAATGCCGCAGCTTCCTCTTGAACTGTTGCTGGCCTTCAGGTGGCACGTTAGGTTGTTCCACGCTCAAATAGATCTATTTACGAGGGCTGTTTTTTAAGTAAGGTCCGTATGCTTAAGCCCGTAATTTGAGCGCACGCCACAACAAGCGTGCGCGCTACCTCCCGGCATCCTTTGCGAACAAGCAGGCGTCAGTTGCAGCAGTGTAGCTAACCTGTACGCTGAAATGTGCATCTTTACAATGTTCAAGTTTATTGATTCGCCCGCCACGTGTGAGGTACGATCTGAGATACGTTTTTTGAGTGCAAGAAACATGTCGGCTGCAGACATTCATCGTCAGCTTTGTGAGGTGTATGGTGATAATGTAATGACGGAAGGTTAAGTGCGAAAATGGGAACGCGAGTTCAAAAGTGGCCGTGCAAATGTTCATGACGATGAACGCTCAGGTCTGTGATCATAGATGACTTGGTGACTGCAATTGACACGAAAATTCACGAGGACCGAAGATTCATGATAACCACTATATCAATGCATTTTCCTTAAGTGTGAATTCTTGGATGTCAGAGCAGGCGGCAAACTTTTATGTAGAGGGATGTTAGAACTTAGTTTTAGGGTATGACAAGTGCCTAAATAAACAAGGCAACTATGTAGAAAAATAGAGAATGGTATATAAAACCTAAAAATGTATGTGGTTTCAAAATAAAATGTTCGGTAAATTAAAAAAAAAACGGCCCTTACTTAAAAACAAGATGTTCAGTAAAGAACATATAGCCTACTTTCTCCTAAATGCATGGGTATTGTTATAACTCTTTGTCCTTTTCAAGGAGTATAATTGAATGTTGGTTGTAGTAGCTTTTTGAAATACAACGTGCTATAGGGATATTAAACATGAATATGAGGTGCCCTTTGCTAGTGCTACCTCTGTAAAAAATTCATTCAATTCGGTTTCACCGTGTTTGAATTGAACTGGGGAATGGATTTGCACACATACATGGCCGCTATTTGCAAACTATTGGGCTGATGACCTTGTAGTCAGTCATAAGATGCTTTCCACAAAAAGGCATGTTGTTGCAAAATCCGGTAGAGATCAAATTATTAGGATGGTCGAAATTTGATTTAAGCTTTTAACATTTTGGTGGCCGTCATTCCGTTTCCGTCAAGATGACGGCGATATAAAACATGACACTGAGGTGCCTTTTGCTAGTGCTACCTCTGTACCAAATTTCGTTCAATTCGGTTTCACCGTGTTTGAATTGATAGGGGGAATCGATTTGCACACATACTTGGCCACCATCTGCAAACTATAGGGCTGATGATCTAGCAGTTTGGTCAGAATATGCGTTCCACATAAAGATTTGTTGCAAAGTTTGGTAGAGACTACATTATTAGGTTGGTCGTAATTACATTTCAGCCTTTAACATTTGGGTGGCCGCGATTACGTTTCCGTCAAGATGGCGGTGATATAAAACATGACACTGAGGTGGCCTTTTCTAGTGCTACCTCTGTACCAAATTTCGTTCCATTCGGTTTCACCGTGTTCAAATTAATAGGGGGAATCGATTTGCACACATACTTGGCCACCATCTGCAAACTATTGGGCTGATGATCTTGCAGTTTGGTCAGAATATGCTTCCCACATAAAGATATGTTGTTGCAAAATTTGGTAGGGACTAGATTATTAGGTAGGTCGTAATTACATTTTAGCTTTTAACATTTTGGTGGCCGCGATTATGTTTCCGTCAAGATGGCGGTAATATAAAACATGACACTGAGGTGCCCTTTGCTAGTGCTACCTTTGTACCAAATTTCGTTCCATTCGGTTTTACCGTGTTCGAATTAATAGGGGGAATCGATTTTGACACAAAGACGGCCTCCATCCGCAATCTATTAGGCTAATGACCTATAAGATTGGTCAAAGGATGCTTCCTCCATAAAGGTATGTTGTTGCAAAATTTGGTAGAGATCGGATGATTAGGTTAGTCGTAATTTGATTTAAGCTTTGAACATTTGTGTGGCCGCCATTACGTTTCCGTCAAGATGGTGGCGATATAAAACATGACACTGAGGTGTCCCTTGCTAGTGCTACCTTTGTACCAAATTTCGTTCAATTTGCGCTCACCGTGTTCGAATTGATAGGGGGGGACAGACATTCAGAGTACACACACTCACACATACACACACACACACACAGACACACACACACACATACACACACACAGACAGACACACTTTTTTTCGCCCTGTAGTGATCTCATAAGTCTACTTTCATTTTTTGCAAAAATCGAAAGTAGGCTAAAAACAGGCCTCATACATACCCCCGAGTCCCGGGTAGTGGGGCGTGCAGAGTAATTCCGCGGCCCATTTGAGCTGATCGGTAGCCAAGGGAAATTTTGTCTAGAATAACAGACGAGTCTGTATTATGAAAAGTTTACGTAGGTACAACAAATCAATTTGGATTAATACAATCTCTATATATAGTGTCTTATTTTAGAATCTAGGTCGGAATTTTTCGAAATAATGATTTTAATGGCACGATTTTGTATTATGTTCTAGATTAAGGATATTTCCCTTGGTACTAAGGCTCCATGAAGGGCACGCGTGAATTAATATCGGTCACACTAGGCTCAGATAGGTGGTCCTGAATGGACATTACTTTAGACAGCACATCACACGATCAAGAGCTGAAATCTCATAAAGTATATGCTATAAGACCATGTTAATGCACACACCCTTTCTATTCGACACTCTTTATATGTATTAGATCCTTAAGGGGGGACATACAGCTTAAGGAGCCAAAACAGTAACGATTTTAATATTATAATTGTGCCTGTTATAAATCTTGTACAACAATTATATACATATCCAAGAAAACACACATCTTGATATTAGAAGCAAAAATCTAAATTTTCAAAATTCAAATCGTAACTATTTTTATTCATTTTCAGTTGACTTCTTTTATTTATGAAAAATAGGCTTATGAGATTACGTAAATATTCAGACTTTCACGACCGGCGTTGAAATAGGAATCTCTGTTTCGCGAAACAGAGATTCCTATTTATGCGAGTACCTTTTGTCCGTGTGTGTGTGTATGTACGTATATAAAATCTAAACAGATAGACCGATTTCAATGAAACTTGGTGAGGTCATAGCCACTTTTTGGCCGATCCCGATAGTGCCCTTCAATTTTTCTTACGTCTCATCAATCCAGCATGGCGTTTAAGCGAAATATTTCACTGGCATTCTATATCTCCGAAACTATTACAGATATCACACTGCAATTTTGTGCGATAATAAAAGGCACTACTACAAGTGCATCTATGTAGGCCTATATATCCAAAACCTGTAAAGTATAAAACAAACATGGCGGCCAGGCGAAGTAGAATCATTTTAATAGACTTTTCTCGCGAATTCACCATCTGAGTGCAGTGAAATATGTTATAGTAAATGTTTATGCACATTGTAATGCACTGGCATCTAATTTACCTTAATTGTTTACATACCCCAAGATGGCGGCTGTGCCAATTTTTAAAATTAAGATTGTATTTCTTCTGTATTAATCATGTGATCGAAGTGAACATTTGAATAATGAACCTACGCAAATCGTCATCTATAACTCGATGGCCTACATATATCAAAATCCAACATGGCGACCATAATATTGAGATGGTTCTCAATATCTACGAATTTAATACAGCAATCAAACTGAAATTTTGTATGTTGATTGTGGCAATTAACGTAAGTAGGATATATGAAAATAGGCTGTATAGTTCTTCACGGAACTACTTGTTAAAAATGTGGGCTGATCTTCACCGTTTCCCTGAAATTTACCATATTTATGGGAATACTTGGGCTTTTCGTTCTTTTAAGTGGATGTTAAACCTTCAGCTAATAAACAAATTTCACTCAAACATTTGTGGATTTAATTAGGATTTTCTATGAAACGTTTAAACTATTTTTTGAGTTTTCTCAAAATAGGAATGAATATAAAACGGTTAATTAATAATATGGAAATGAGGGAGATTCATTTTGTAGCTGTAGCTTTAACATCCACTTTAAAAAAGTCCAAAAATGCCAATGAACTTGGAAGATATTAATGAAACGGTGAAGATCAGTACAAAGCAACAGCCCAATTTTGAAAAATGGATAAAATCAGTTACAATTTGAATGTTAAAATTTTAAATATGTTTCTTATATCAGGGTGTGTGCGTTTCCTTGGAAAATGAATATAATTGTTGACAGGCACAGTTATAATATAAATATCGATATTGTTTTGGCTTCTTAATGTGTTAACAGATTTTTAGCCTATTTTCAATTTTGAAAAAATAGGCTTATGAGATCACCTTTTGTCCGTGTGTGTGTGTGTGTGTGTGTGTGTGTGTGTGTGTGTGTGTACGTGTGTGTGTGATTCGTGTGAGTGTGTCCCCCTAATAAAATCTAAACGGCAGGAGCGATTTCAATGAAACTCGGAAAGTTCATAGCACTCTTCCCGGCGACCTCGACCGTGCCCTTCAAATTTTGTTACGACTCACCAATCCAACATGGCGGCTGTGCGAAATATTTCACCAGCATTCAATATCTCCGAAACTATTACCGATATTATCCTGACATTTTATATGGTGATAGAGGGAACTACTATAAGTTCACTTATGTGACTTTTGAAAACCTGGTAACTACAAAACCAACATGGAGGCCAAGCGAATTTGCGACTTTTAAATAGACGTTTCTCGTGATTTGACCAAGCAAACGCAATGAAACTTGGTACAGTATATGTTTATATACATTGTAATGCACCGACATCTAACTTCGTTCAATTGTTTACATAATCACAAGATGGCGGATGTGCGAAATATTTCACCGGCATTCTATATCTCTGAAACTATTAGCGGTAAAACCCTAAAATTTTGTACGGAGATAAAGGGCACTACTGGAAGTCCATCAATAAGACTTTCAAAAACCGGTTAACTACAATACGAACATGGCGGCCAAGCGAATTTGAAAATTTTAAATAGACCTTTCTCGCGATTTAATGTTCCAAGCGCACTGAAACCTGGTACAGGAAATATTTATACACATTGTAATCCACTGGTATCTAATTTAGTTCAATTGTTTACATAACCTCAAGATGGCGGCAGTGCGAATTTTAAAATTAAGTTTTTATTTCTTGTGATGCAGTCATGCGATCGAAGTGAAAGTTTGAATAATGAACCTACGCAATAATTTTCTTTTAATGGTACATGACTCTATGGCCTATACATTTAACAATCCAACATGGCGACCATCCGAAGTATTTAGACGATACTGAATATCTACGAATCTATTTTAGCAATCAAATTGCATTTTTAATGTTCATAGGGGCTACGAACTTAAGTTCACCTATAGGACTTTAAATAACCTGGTGATCACAAATCCAACATGGTGGTGACGCGAATTATAAATATTCACATGGACGTTTCTCGCAATTTAACCATCCGAGTGCAGTGAAACTTGGTACAGTAAATCCTTATACGAATGTTAATCCACTGGCATCTAATTTATTTCAATTTTTTCCATAACCTCAAGATGGCAGCTGTGAAAAATTTGTAAATCTCCTTGTTTTTTCTTGTGTCCTAATTAAGCGATTGAAGTTTGAATACTACACGTTCACAATAATCTGCATGTAACAGTACATAACTCTAGGACCTACATATATAAAATCCATAATGACGACCATCCGAAATATTTAGTCGGTTCTTAATATCTACGAATCTATTACAGCAATCAAGCAGAAATTGAGTATGTTGATAGTGGCAATTAACATAAGTAGGATATATGAAAATAGGCTGTATAGTTCTTCAAGGAACTTCTTGTTTAAAATGTATGTTCTACATGGTAAATACCCTGTTGAGAAATGGTTATCAATATCTGAGGAAACTATATTCTATTCATAATATTAGTGAAATTTTACGTAATCATCATTCACCTCCCTAAACATATTGTTCATAAAACTGTTTTTTTAAGAAATTGAAGACCCCATGGAAAGAACGGGGTAAGTCCATTTGTTCCGAAAATGAGTTTATGGCGTATTCTGGTGGCCAGTCATCGTTACTACAGATCAGTTAAAATTAATTTCAAATAAAGCGGAATGTCTCCGAGATACAGCAGTTTTTAAAATGTTTAGTGGAAACGGAAAGAACGTCCCATATCGTCTCACTTTTTCATAATTTAACTTAACTTTTCATTTGTTTTACATGTTTTATAAGAATTTGTCGAAAATTACTATATTGTTTTAAGTACAGTGAAACTAGGATAATTCGAATCTCAAGGGACCAGTAAAAAAATCGAATTATCCAAAAATTCGAATTATGAAAGTTCTTTGAAAAGGGTAGAGAACATATTCAAATTCTAAGTTTCCGGTTCCCTCAAACTTTTTCGGCCTTTGCCACTCTCATTTTCATAACCGATAATTTTGTCTTTATTTTTAGGTATGTTGACAACGTGTTTGGAAGAATCCCGAATGCCTTTGCAATTTCAGATTTTTTTCTTCATTCCCTTTTCCACTTCTTTAATCTCCGCTATTTTCTCCGCCAAGGTCAAAGTTTTGTATGGAACCCGAGGCTTTGATGAAGACATTCTAGTTCTGTACACACACTTTAAAACACAGGCAAAACCAAACTTCTTAACAACAACCACAAGTCTAATCAGACCACTCAGCACGCACTACCAGACAGGTGTAAGGGATGACACTGTTATGAGTTATGAGATGTGGAGCGTTGCAAAACAATAGGAGGGGAAGGGGTTAGGCAATGACCTTGGAAGGAGTGTCGCAGGCGTGTTGTTAGTCATGTAGGCAAAACCATCGACTAGGGGCCGAATGCCAATGATACGTCGTTTTTCAGGAATTTCTGACACAACGGTTTGGCTTCCGATCGGCTTTTTACACATAAAAACTAAATTAAACGTATAAAAGTATACGCCAAATCAATACATAAACAAATATTTTATATATTGGTACATGTTTCGACCTACATTGGGGTCATCCTCAGCCTAAAAAGAAAAACAATTAAGAATTGAAAACTAAAATAGCATATGTGACTTAAACCTAAATTAAAATAAAAAATTAATGATAATAATTGTAAACAAGTAGTTCCGGGAAGAACTATACAGTCTATTTTCATATAACCTGCTCATGTTAATTGCCTCTATCAACATACAAAATTTCAGTTTAATTCCTGTAACAGATTCGTAGATATTGAGAACCGTCTAAATATTTCAGTTGGTCGCCAGGTTGGAATTTTATTTTTGTACTATTACTTTAAGATTATTGTGTACGTGTGGTATTCAAACTTCAATCGCATGATTAGAACACAAGAAGTAAAAACGAGATTTTAAAATTACGCACAGCAGCCATCTTGTGATTATGCAAACAATTGAAATAAATTAGATGGCAGTGCATTACAATCTGCAAAATCATTTACTGTACCTCATTTCACTGCGCTCAGAGAGTTAAATCACGAGAAAAGTCTATTATAATATTTCAAATTCGCTTGGTCGCCATGTTCGTTTTGTACTTTACAGGTTTATGAAATATACATAGGTAAACTTGTATCAGTACCCTTTATCACCGTACAAAATTGCAGGGTGATATCTGTAATAGTTTCGGAGATATAGAATGTCAGTGAAATATTTCGCACAGCCGCCATTTTGAGGTTATGTAAACAATTGACCTAAATTAGACTCCAGTGCATTACAAAGTGTATAAACATTTGCTGTACCAAGTTTCATTACGTTTGCATAGTTAAATCGCGAGAAAAGTCTATTTAAAGCCTCCACTTCGCTTGACCGCCATGTTGGTTTTGTAGTCACCAGGTTTTTGAAAGTCTCATAGGTGAACTTCTATTAGTGCCCTTTATCACCGTACACAATTTTAGGGCGATATCGATAATAGCTTCGGAGATATTGAATGCTAGTGAAATATTTCGCTCAGCCGCCATGTTGGATTGATGAGACGTAACAAAATTTGAAGGGCACGGTCGAGGTCACCGGGAATAGTGCTATGAACTTACCGAGGTTCATTGAAATCGCTCCAGCCGTTTAGATTTTTATTAGGGGGGACACACACACACCTCACACACACACACACACACACACACGCACACACACACGGACAAAAGGTCATCTCATAAACCTTTTTTTTTTTTCAAAATTGAAAATAGGCTAAAAATAAAATATAGTAATAAAATGGATATCCTTACAAATGCAGTAATAATTAAATAAATATAAGATTGGTCTTTTAACAATAATTTTCAAAAAGTAGTTAGAAAATAAGAACTATTAACGGTGAGTGTAAAAATGTTAACCTTTAAAAAATTTATCAAAATATACACTAAATAATATCCATTTTATTACTATATTTTATTTATTACAATCATTATAATTAATTTTTCATTTTAATTTAGATTTAAGTCACATTTATGTTATTTTAGTTTTCAATTCTTAATTGTTTTTCTTTTTAGGCTGAGGATGAACCCAAAGTAGGTCGAAACATGTACCAATATATAATATATATATATATATATATATTTGTTTATGTCTTGATTTGGCGTATCATTTTAAACATTTAATTCTAACATCAATACGGATATTTAAAAAACATTTGTTTTCAATGGCAAATGTGTTTGCATTCTACATAAAACCTACGAATTATCCAAAATATAATTCGAATTAACCACGATTTTTTTAAATGCTAGGGACCAAGAGAAAAATTCGAATTAAAGAAGATTTCCAATTATAGAAGTTCGAATTAGCCACGTTCCACTGCATTTATTTTTAGTGTTTATAGTTCAAATTCGCTCTCCTAAAAAATTTCCAGAATGTGACTTATCCCGTTATCCCATGGAGTCTTCAAATGTGCATTATACCTAGGTATGAACATATTAGACCATTATAATGTACACTTCCACTGCCTCACAGTTCTCATTCACAAAATGTTTACTTCTATACACCTCTTTTTTATTGATTAACGATCACTTCCCAGTATTTCAGTGATAAATATCTTACACAGATTCACAATCTTAATGTTAAATGTTTTGACCAATATCTTCTTCGGTTCAGATGAGGCAGGTCTTGATGAAGTTCATCTGTATGAAAGAAATACAAAAGTGTATTAGTTACAAAACAATTGTATATATTATAGTTACTGTATATCTACTGTGTAGTATATTCTAAAATCTAAGCCTTTCATACACTTGTGACCACTTGTGGCGCAGTAACTATCGTTCATGGCTGTCTATCCAGAGGTCCTGGTTCAATTTCCGGTTCTGCAGGGACACCAAGAGCCCGCTGATGAGCCACACAAGACACGGCACAAACCTAGAAAAATTGTTAGGTTTTAACCTCAAGGTAACTACAGTAGAATACCGAGTTCTGCCCAGAGATTTGATTCTGATGATGATGATGATGATGATGATGATGATAATTGTTGTTTTAAGGGGCCTAAAATCTGGGTTATCGGCCCCTAATGGTTTGGATGATAGTGAGAAATGCTAATGTAATAAAAACTATTATTTATTATTTATTATTTATTTATCGTATTGCTTTTAGTGCCGGGAGTGCCCGAGCACATGTTCGGCTCGCCAGAGTCTGTAGCTGCTTCCAGCGGACACCCTTATTAGGATGAGCTACAAGTTCCGTTCAATTTCAGGTAGTTCCAACTTTCGCTACTAGATATCAATGATACCTAGTGGTGAACGTTGGAACTTTGATAGAGCGTTCTGACGAAATCTAACCTAACAATTTAGCTTCACACAAGTTTAGTCTCTAGAAGGATTTTTTCTACATGCCATAAATCTATGACATGGGACCGCCGGCTTGACTTTCCCCTCCAAAGGAAGGCATATTGAAGGGATTTTAAAGCTCATAAAAAAATCCGACGACTTCGGCCGGGTTTGAACCCGCTATCTTGTGGACAGCAGTTCAGCATGCTACCAACTACGCCACCGAAGCCGCTATACTAGAAGAAGAAATGGTAAACAAAAGAAGAAGAATAAGGTAAATATAGGACAGAAGGAAAAGAAATGCCCTCAACTCTGGAATAATGAGCATTTAGGGACTTGGAAGGAAGTAGAGCGATGAATGACAGATAGAAAATAGAAAGAGGAGAGGATCCGCCCCAAAGACAATGGAATAAAGGCAATGAACGGAACTCAACTCAGGAATCCCTCAGTGTCGAGCTCATCAGCCGTGAGTCCTTGAGGGTGTAGCACTATCCACACACACTCAGCCTTATTTGGGCAGAAGACAGGAGACACCATGAAAAGAAAAACAAAATGTATAAAACCTCGAACCATGAGGGATAAGGAAAGATGAGACGAGGGCCTATTATGGCAGGAAAGTGAAAGACTCCCTAGGCCTCGGATACCGTAATACCGTTGGGGTCGGACGAGAACAAGAGTTGACCAAGAGAGGTCGACAAGAAAGATAACAGAGAGAAGTAGTAGTCCGGCAAAAGAGGAAGCAATGCCAAACTCAAAGCCGTTTCCATCCCTCACGCTAGAAATCATTTCGGTGGTGTAGTCAGTAGCATGCTGAACTGCTATGCCCGGGATCATGGCTTCAAACCCGGCCGAAGTCGTTGGATTTTTTAAGAGCGTTAAGAGTTCCTTAGTATGCCTTCCTTTGGAGGGGAAGTAAAGCCGGCGGGCCCCTGTCATAGATTTATGGCATGATAAAGAACCTGAATTTGTTGGTTATTTGGTTAGAAACGCTCTATCAAGTTCCAACCTTCACCACTGGGTGTCAGTGACATCTGGTATCCAAAGATGGAACTACTTAAAACTGAACTTGCCCAGTTTCATTCATCTTTATTCATTTCATCTCATTCACATGCGACGGTACTTGTAGCTCACCCCATGGGTGTCCGCATAGAAGCACCTACAAACTCTGGCGAGCCGGACATGTCCACGGACACACTCGGCACAAAACGTCATAAGCCAAATAAATAAAACATAAGAAATAAAATTTCTTGCCAGAGTCGGGAATCAAACACAGACCTCTGAGGCGACAGCCAAGAATGCAAGCCACTACACTACAAGTTGGCTGAGTCGAAATCAAAAGAGTACTCTTCGTTAATGTCAATCCATTACGTTATGAAAATTATAATCACTACACATTCTAGTCTTAATTAATTATGCTAAAAATGATATTTATACACAACGACATATTATCCATGTTGAATATTCTACAAAGGAAAGCCTTTGGTGGGATGAAATGTTATCAAAATTGATATAGGTATGTACTGTAAAACAATTTAAATAAAAGAACAAAGGTACACAAATATGCGCAAAAAAAATCACGTGCTATTTCTGTAGCAATTACGTAAGTAATGTTATGAAATAAAATACTTACCGTCCTTTGATATTCCAGTGCAAAATACCATGCAGTCTTCACACATACACATAGAGATTCTTCATGCGCAAATAACACATTCATGCATGCATCAAGCCAGGGATTTTTAAAGGGATGAGCTTCATTTGTTTATGTTCGACGATGTCGAAGTGTAAATATTATATGCCAGAAAACTGTATCATAATGAGGGACATTATAGTACTATTCTTCATTATGAAATAGTTTCTCCAGCCAATCAGAGCTCATTCATTGACCAATTAGGTAAGGATAGCTGCGCGCATGCTCAAAATCCATCATGTCGGACATGAATTACATGATTTGATAGTTCAAAATGGATATCGGATCAACCATTGTAGTTACAATCCCAAACACAAAGACAAAATCTGCACGAACCTTTACGGTAACAAGGAAATACTATGACATATTCAAGACATTTATGAATCTACGTCCAGAAGTTAGCAACACAGCATCCTTCTAAATAAATTACCGACATGGAAAGTAAACCGTCCCATATGTTCGCGTAATTAAACTGGTGAATATGAGACAAGAAATAGCACTGTACCTTAATATCTCCAACTCCAATTTCTACAAAGCGCATTGCTTTCAAACGACTTCGGTGACAATATTAGTGAATGCTAGTTCAGATCGGCACTAGACATCATGCAGACTGTAAACAATAGCATTGCCAAGCAAAGTAAATGGTCTCTGCTTTCGAAATTCTTTGACCCACGCATGCGCTCTGTTCAGTCAGCAAACCACCCAGCGCGCTCTGTTCACTAACTGAAGTTACTGAATCACACAGATATTTATGAATAATTATGTTAGAACATATAATAACGTTATAATTATCGTCGAACATAAGCCGTCGTATACAACTCGCCTATAATGGTAATTAATACACTCGTATGGAAATTATAAACATACTCGTGTCTTAATTACAGTATTGCCATTTTAGGCTCGTTGCATAATGTACTATTTTACATTGAGTCAGGTGTTACAAGGGGCTTTCCTGAATCTTGATGCGTAATGCTTTAGTTTGCTTCAAATACCGTACGTTATGGAAGTACGAAATAGAAAAATTGGGCGTAGAATATAACACAATTTCTAAGAATATGCTACCGGAGAACAGAACAAGAAACTTCAGAGAGCTTTAAATTCCTGCATTATGTTTATTTTCTCCTTAAAATTTTCCTTTTATGATCAATTTTCCTGGTTAAAAGTAGAACAACAAAGAAACCTGACCATATGTACCCTCATCTATCGACTTCTCAATGAAAGTACACCTCACTATCTCTCTTGTAATTTTCGTATTCTTTCTTCCCTTCATGATCGTCACTCGCGATCAGGATCTATAATTGCAATTCCTCTACATCTTTCATCTGCCTTCAGTAACGCCATGACGAATAGAAATAAATAGTGTTATCACTCACCGAGTTCAACCGCGTCCCGCTCGGCTAGCGCTAGCGGCGCTGATCCCCAACGCTACACAGTCAGCTGTTCAATAGTGGGATACGCGCTGGGCTACGTAAACCTCTTTACGAAGGCTGCGGTTACGCTGATTACAACATATTGTGTGTTTAGACTTATGAGTAATACTGTCAAAAAATTAGTATTAATATTCTCTGTCCCCATGTAGAACTATCGTTTAAAACCCTCCGTTAGTCGCGCATTGGTCTGACAGCTCCATGGTTCGTTATATTAGTTTTAACATCAAGCCAACAGTTCAAGTTATGATCTTATCGTCTCGTGACATCTTACACCAAACCTTAGTAAGCATTTTTCTGGAGTTGTGAAATAGCGTGCCTAAAAATAACTTTAACACGTGTAACATTTTGTCAGCGTGAGATTGATAGTACCAGCGCTCCCAATGTTGTTACATTCTGTCAGTGAGTGGCAGGTGTGCTGTTATACCGATTATTTGGCTTAGTATGTTGCCTTAGTTAAACATCACTAAGGAGATTGCGCCTTACGAAAACCTAAGGATGCAGATGAAGCGTGTCCCCTTCTGCTGAAAGATAACGAATAGCTAGTTCATGATTCAGTAATTTCAAAGGAATTTGTGACTCTGATACAGAAGAAAAAGTTGAAACAAGATCCGAAGATCAGGAGGACGGTAACGGAAGCGAAGAATTGGATGACCGTTTATTTTATTGGCAGGTTGGCCATTATTATATGTCCGACTCATTCTTGGCCACTTGGCTATCACCACGGAAGTCCGGGTTCGATTCCCAGCTCTGCCAATAAATTTAATACTGGTTTGAGGGCTGGAACGGTGTTCACTCAGCCTCGTGAGGCAAAAATGTTAAGAGGCGCTTTCGATTCCTACCTCAGCTATCCTGGAAGTGGATTTCCGTGTTTTCCCACTTCTCCTCCAGGCAAATGCCGGGATGGTACTGCCCCCGTAAATTGAATTATATTGAGACCACGATGGCTGTATTGGCATAAATGAGTAAAGTTATGGATGCCATAGTTGTGACGTGTATATTCATGACGTAGGCACGGATGACGCAGATTTCATGCAAGTAGGCTGATTGAGCTGAGATTCTTGGTGACGTCATGATTTTGTTCGAGAAAGATCGGAGATTTACGACGAAGTCGCAGGAAACAAGGTATTGTGCTAAGGAAGAAGTTACGCTATTGGAGGAGAGACTCGAACCAATGAACGATAGTTTGGAAGGAAGACGGAGATTGCTGAAACTACGATATTTAATTACTTTTGGCATACAGATTTGTGGAAATCTATTTTCAGTTATGGCATTGATTTGGAATTTTGAAGAAATTAATTTTGAGTTATTGAAATTTGAAAATCCGTCAAGTATAGCCAAAGTTAAAACTTCTAGCAATGACGCAGCAACAGGCTTTGGAAGGGATGGATACGCCCCTTAAGAAGTTGATAAAAGGTCGTGCACAGAAGAGAGGAGCTCTCAGAACTCAGAACTCATACTCAGAACTCATACGGATCATACCGCTGATACCGCATATATATTTCAGATGTTATAGAGTCATTTTCGAGTGAATAAGTGAAGCAAGTTGTCTTTAGCGTGTGGTTAAAGCCCGGCGCATCGAACGAACACGGTGCAGTTCCATTTTACGCTGCTCGAAACTAGGTGAAGTTGAAACGCTCACATTAACGTTTCCACCAGATAAGATATCAAGAGTTAACTTCAGCCTTTATTATAATTCAATTGGGCAGTACAACATTGAGGTGTGTAGAAGATTTGAACAATTTCACAGTTATACTTCGAAAGATATTGGCACTTTAAGGCTGCCAACAAAAGTGATTTTCTCGCCACATGAGAAACACTTTTAAAATTCCACATTATACACTACGGCTGACACGTGGATTGCAACAGTGATATTGGAGAATACGTTTGGTGTTACAACGATACAGTCTACTATGGAACATTATAATCTTGCAGTGCTTTCGATGATTATAACAGTAGTTGAGATGGAAGGCTAAGGCTTTAATGCAATTGGGACATATATCGTTGGAGTGAAATAACAGCATGGAACTTCGTTAATCGTCTTTCTACAAAAGCGAGCATGTAATGAACATCCAACTACACTCATGCATCGTGAATCCATCGCTGAATTATACCAGATGACAGTGGAAATATTTTCATACTCCACGATTATGAATATTTCTGCGGAAATAACTACAATAAACTTCATGGCGATTTACGACCGGAACTTCAGGGAACTTTCAAGAGAGGCTAGGGTGGACCCGGCTCACAAAGAAGAGTTTTGCCAGAAGGATGTTTTTCGTATCCACGGAGCAGTGCAATTTCCGGAGAAGGAAGCAGTTCGATTCTCCGAGGACGCTGATTCCAGGTTCGAGGTCGGAGCACATCTTCACGCTGGTGAAATGGAACCAACAGCAGTTTTCTTTGAAAACTTTCCTCTAGAACTTCAATCAACAGATAAGGTAGTCGTGAACGTTTCTTGTATTATTTGAGTCTTGTAGCGATATCTGAGCAACCATTTTCCCATATTTTCTGTCCTATCTTGTGCCCCATTTTCTTGATTAACATTTCTGTACTCAGTACACTTCGATGATTTATGCCTTTTTCTTCGATTTGTTGAGACATTGTTATGTCATTGGCATAGTTAAATTAATTTTGGATCAGTTGAGACTGATGATTTAGATTCTTTCAGTAATTTGCATATTTTTGTAGTCACGAGTTGACTGTAAAGTTAACGATTTGCTATGGCAGATTTGAATTCAGACAGCGTGTCATTTTATTAAAGTAATTCTATTCAGTAAATTACTTTGACCAATTTTCTGTCATCCTGAAGAAAGAAGAATAATTAAATGATTTTAGAGCGTTAAAATCTATTACGATATCGACGATCTTTGAAATACTAGTCGTCTTATGAACATGATTGCAACATAGACATTTATCATTGCATTATAGACAATTTTATGAAATATGAACTTTGATTACGATTTATTGAATACACTATAGTAATGAACATTTGATATGAGTTTTTCTCAATTATAGATTGGAACAATAATGTTTGCATTCCACAGTCTAATTGTATTCTATTCGACTATTCATACAGTTTAGATGAACTTTGATTGAAGATAGTATTTTTATACTGCGTTACTTTGAAGATATTAATCTCAATTTTGATAGACCAGGGAGGAGTGTCTAATCGTATTTGCTATTAAATTTATTTGTGATTGGCAAATTTTTACTTCATATCGATTCATGAATGAAACCCACGAAGGTTAAATAATAACAGTCATTAATACAATTAATGAATATAAGAATTTTTAAAGAGGAACAATGGATGTATAATCGTTAGTTCAGTGGACATGTAAAAGTCGCTGATGAATAATGCCCGTGAATAATGAAGGAGGTTCCCACAGTAATTAATGAAGTTGATGAATTTATAAGTGGAGGATTTTTGTATGTAGTTTGGAAGATTTTTATGCCATATATATGAAGATATATGATGAATTTTGGGCCAATTGTTGTGCAATTTTGTGCGTCTTGAGCGAAGTATTTTCCCGCTGAATGTATTGTCCTGGTTCTTTGAAAGTTATTCATATGAAGACACTGTTAAAATTAACAAGAGTGTTAAATAATTTGAGATAAAGATTTTGAATGGAGGTTACCGTCACAAATAATAATAATTATTATTGAACCTTATTAAACCTGAATTTGACAGTTAAATATAACTAACCTTCATTGGTCGATTATATCACCACGATTTGAGTAATTATCAACCGGATAAATGTGTGTTTTAATGTATTTCTTGTATAAATAATATAAACAATATAATATTGTAAAATAATTTTGTAAATATCTTTGTTAAATAATTTGAAATGAAAAGGATTAATAGAGGCGTGTATAAGTTTTCCAATTGTCGTTTGACATTGTTATAAACAATTTATTATTGTTATAAATAATTAATGAACTTTTGTTATTAACATTAAGAGTTTTGTTTTTATACTCTAAACAACGCTAATTAAACAAGTGGTTTGAACAATTAAACATGATTTGGGATTGTTGAAGTAATCCACTGGTGTTTGAATGGAGCATTTAAAACATTTGCGTGATAATATTTCAGTTGAGATGTGAACATTTACGTGTTTTGAAAAGGAGAGCCAAGCTCTGAGGTAACTCGCTTATGCTAGGGTTGAACGAACGGGGTGAGTCCGCTTTGACGATGCAGGTGCATTGCAGCTGGCCCGGACAACTGTATGACAGAGGCCAAGGACGTATCCATAATAGCCTTGTGGCTATAAATAAAATGTGAAGTATATAAACACGCAAAACAATTGATATATGTGTCTCGTCCCAAATCCCGTTTCCATTCCAAGTGCATTATTATTTTTACGTTACTATGAGCTTGAGAAAGCTGAAACATTGTATGTAGAGTATACAAGTCCTACAGGAGGACATGATTATATGGACGATGGCTTCTGATTGCCACGTGGATTTTGTTGTTTATTTTTGTTAAAATCATTCTTTATGTGAAATAAATTATTGTGCAGTTTAAAGTTTCTCGTCTTCGTTCTGGTTCATTTTAAATATCATGGTGGAGGTTATTGTGAGGGCATACTTTAAGTGATCCAGTTGACAACCCAGTCCCCGAGATAAATTTAAGAGGTAAGTAAAGGTAAGTATGAACCCCCGTATATTTTGGTGTGTTCCACAATAATTTCTTGTTAACTATTGTGCTCTAATCTCGATAGTATCTGTCAGTGCCATTTTCATTGATGTAGCTGTGCCGGTGCGATTGATTATTGGCAATCCGATTGAGGGGGCGGATATCTGACAGCCTACTATCCGGATATCGGGTACAGTACCTAACTGAAGGACACGGCCGCTTCCTACCCAAATCCGACCTCAATTCCAAATACACCACTACTACAGACATCATAATGACACTGGTTATCAGACGAATTCTAACAAACCCAAACACACGGGGCTACGTGACCACGATGTCGTTAAGTCCCTAAAGAATCAACAACTATTATTATTTTAGGCCTATTATTATTAAGACGGATTTTTTTTCGTCTTAGGTAAGGATGGCACGAAATAGAACAAGTAACCATGGAAGGCTGCCTTCATTCCGTATCCTACTGGGCAGCTTTCGTGATTTTACATCAGTGGACAGATATTTCGGTAAATTTTGAAAAATGTGAGGTACTGATCCTCGTTTTAATTTCCACTTCACGCGAGGAATTTCCACGTTCTCATAGTTCACTACGAAACAGTCCGCCTTTATAATAATTAAATCTTTCGAAAAACGCTCGTCACAGATTCTATTTTTGATCGACAATTGCTTATCTTTCCACGGAATAACTCTCGCCCATTTCGCAAACAGATTTGCTTCTTTTGGCGGTGTGAAAAAATGTCTACCAACAGATTTTCTTCGTAACTCGATTTACTTCCAGGAACAAAACATTACGACATTTTCCCGAAACAACAGAAAACTTAGTTGTTTGCACACACAAAGCACTGCACAGACATTTGTAAACTATTAAAAAGAAACAAATTCCCTCGAATAATATGACTTCTCGCGCACTGGATTATTACAGTACTAACCTCGTGGGTTAGTCACACGTGCTTATGGTTCGGCGCGACTTCCGCGCCACACACTGGCTGGACCATGAACTACAATGCTTAAGTAGCGGAGTGATGACACTGTTTATTTCTATTCGTCATGGTAACGCTTTCCTCGTGTCGGTAACTAGAATTTGGAATAATTGTTCTCGTGACGTTCGAAATTGTACATCCGTAACAACTTTCAAACGTGCATGTCAAGATTTCCTCTTGAATTCATAGGTCAACTAGAACAAATTGTGTATGGATGTGTGAGTGAATAACTATAGTAAAATTTTGTTAAATATGTATGTCATTGATATAGCTTAGTTAATATCACGCAGTCGCCAATTTAAGTCTATTATTTAAGGTTTCCTAGTATTTAAGTTTGGTAGGTTAAGAATGACATATGAGTCGTCTAGTAGCAAAACTCGTTTAATCCACTTGTGAATAAGAATCATTTTCATGAGAAACGTTTCTCTGGACTTTGCCTCACGTATCTTTTGTGTTTGTTGTTTTCTACTTTTTGCTTTGTGTTTTTGGTTTTGGGTTATGTGTTTGCTTTGTGCTTTTGCTTTTGAATTTTACTTTTTGCTTTTCTTTCTTGGATTTGTCTTTGTTAACTGCTTTTTTGAATGTTGCTTTTTTGCTTTTTGCTTTGTGTTTCTTGTTTTTTGTTTTCTGCTTTTGCTTTTGTTTTCGAATTTTGCGTTTTGCTTCGTGTTTTTTTGTTTTTGGTCTTGTGTTTGTTTTCTGGAAAATCAAAATAAAACAATATAAAAGAAAAAAAATAAACAAGACAAAATCAAATTTAAAAAATAAAAATAAACTAAAAATTAAACAAAACAATTTAAAACAAAATAAAACAAAATAAAACGAAATAAAATAAAAAACAAATTAAAATAAAACAAAAACAAATAAAATAAAGTAAAATAAAATGAAATAAAATAACCAAATAAATAATTTTACGACATGATTCTTTTTGACAAGTGGATTAAACGAGTTTTAAAACTGGAAGACTCATATGTGAGTATTCATGTAAGTTGCACTGTTCGTGGTTAAGTGTAAGAGAGGGCCTAGAGCCCAAACTTGACTACAATAAAGGCACCTGTCAATAAATAAATAATAAATATGTATGAAGGGGTGATCGAAAAAATTCCGTTTGACAGCCGTACAATCCACAATCGGTAGGCCAATCAGGCAAAATCACCGTGAGTATTAAGGCACACATCCAACCGACGCATCAGGTTGAAGATCACTATGTGGTAAAATACCGTGTATTGCTTCACAGCCCCGTCCGTTAGGAATCGCCGAACCTTCAAGACCATTTTCCTGGGACCTAAAGCGTGATAATCACATGGGGAAAGATCAGTAATATAGGGCGGATGCTCTTGTGACTCCCAATTAGGTTGGCTTACCTTCGGCGTACCGCCGTTTGCGTTATGGGGACGTGCATTATCATGAAGGAGCATCACCCCTTGTCATGTTTTACCGGACGTTTAACTTTTAATTGCTCGTCATAATTTATCCAGTGTTGCACAGTACCATTCCCCAGTGATGGAGACACCAGATTTGATGATGATGATTGTTGTTGTTTTAAGGGGCCTAACATCTGGGTTATCGGCCTCTAATGGTCTGGGTGATAGCGAAAATGACAATGATTTGGAAACCACAACGAAAATCAAGCTGGACTGGAAATACTTACAAAATGGAACTCTGATTGAAATGGCTCACAAAATGAACAATGGAAATACTTATAAAAGGTAAAGGTAATTTAGAAGGAAAATACTCATAAAAGGAATTTAGATTGAAAAATACGCACAAAATGTAGTTTACGTTCAAATTAATTACAAAATGCAATGTAGATTCGAAATACTCAACAAAATGCAATTGCAATTCAAAATATTTATAAAATGCAATTGAAATTGAAGGCCGGCCCCGTGGTGTTGGGGTAGCGCGCCTACCTCTCACCCGGAGGCCCCGGATTCGATTCTCGGCTCAGTCAAGAATTTTAAAACTGGCGTGAGGGTTGGAACGGGGGTGCACTCAGCCTCGTGAGGACAATTGAGTAGCTGTCTGACAGTAAGGCAGCGCCCCGATCACGAAAACCAAGATTAACGGCCGAGGAGACCCGATGCGCTGATCACCCGTCACCCCAATATCTGCAGGCCAAATGGCAGGGCAGTGGTCGCTTGGTCGGCCTAGGCCCTTTATGGGCTGTATAGTGCCAGGGGGTTTGAATTGAAATTGAAAATACGTACAAAAAGCAATTGAGGTTCAAAATACTTACAAAATGCAATTGGAATTGAAAATTCACAACGCAAGTGAGGTTGAAAAACTAAGGCCGGTTCAGATTCAAAATACTCACAAAGAGCAATTGAAATTTAAAACACTTACAAAATGCAATTGAATTTGAAAATGCTTACAAAGTGCAATGTATATTGAAAAAAACTTACTAACTGTGGATGAGTTAAAAAAAACTCACACAATGTAAATTAGAGACACCGAGAACCAATTCATAAAAACAGGGCGGGAATCATAAAGAGAAAAAGAACTATAATGAAAAGAAATAGAAGGCTAATCCCTAGAAGAATGAGGAATCAAGAAAGATGAGAGAAGGGCAAATCAAGGCGGGAAAGGAAAAGACTCCTGAGGCCTCGGACACCCTAATACCGTCGGGGTCGGAAGAGAACAAGAGTTGACCAAGAGAGGTCGACAGGAAAGAAGACAGAGAGGAGCCCGGCACAAGTAAGTAGAAGCAATGGCGGAATCAGCTGGGGTCCCGTGGTCGCCAACCCATGTCCCACTAGATGTGAGCCCCTGGGGGAAGATCGGTAGATAGGGTTACTAATGAAGAGGTTTGTTATAGTTATTGTTGTTTTAAGGGGCGGAACTACGAGGTCATCTGCCCCTCTTAACACAGATTAAAGTATAGGCTACAAATTTAGAATTCATTTTTAAAATTTAGAGGTGGATACCTAAAGTTGAACAGACCGAAAATTAATAAAATCAAAAATTAAATTAAACTAATAATTATAAAAATAAACACAATTTACGGAATTAACAAAAATTCATCATTCAAAAACGAACAAAAATTTAGATTGCTGGCCCTAAACCACTCTCACTTATAAAGCGGATGTCGAGATCAGCAGCCACCGCGTCAACCGCTAATATAAGCTTGAGTGTCATCTGCAATCAAGGTTTCTTCGTAAATCAGCAAGATCCACACACTCGGTTAAAATGTGGGCCACGGTGAAAACGGCTCCACTGGTACAAAGTGTGGGGGGGTCTTCCCTTCTCATAATGTACCAGTGGGTGGATCTTGTATGACCTATCCTTAGCCTACACGGCCCCCTCCGTGACCGGAAAGAACTCCGCCACACGCGAGTAGTTCCCTTGATCGCTCTCAGTTTACTGGGCTTTGGGTCAGCTAGCCACTGACTCTACCACAAATTAAGAGGTATTAAAACGAGTGGGACAGGAGAGATTCTTCTGGCGACTGCTAATGAAGAGAAGAGATAGGTTGGCAGGACACATACTAAGACACCCAGGAATAGCAAACATAGTTATGGAAGGGAAGGTCAAAGACAAGAACTGTAGGGGTAGACCAAGGTTAGAACATGTTAAACAGATAGCCTCGGATGTAAGTTGCGGTAGCTATGTAGAGATGAAATGATTAACTCAGGACAGGGAGGCGTGATGGGTTGCGGCATCAAGTAATCACGACGTGGTAGGAAAATACGCCATATACTTTGAGCTAACCTCATTACCAAGAGGAGTATTTTCCTACCATGTCGTGATTACTTGATGTCGATTTGATTAGCTTATGATCTTTACACAAAAAAAACAAGTAGTTCCGTGAATAACTATACAGCCTATTTTCATATATCCTACTTATGTTAATTGCCACTATTTAACATACACAATTTCAGTTTGATTGCTGTAATAGATTCGTAGATATTGAGAACCGACTAAATATTTCGGATGGTCGCCATGTTGGATTTTATATATGTAGGTCCTAGAGTTATGTACTGTTACATGCAGATTATTGTGAACGTGTAGTATTCAAACTTCAATCGCATAATTAGGACACAAGAAAAAACAAGGAGATTTAAAATTTTTTCACAGCTGCCATCTTGAGGTTATGGAAACAATTGAAATAAATTAGATGCCAGTGGATTAACATTCGGATAAAGATTTACTATACCAAGTTTCACTGCACGCGGATGGTTAAATTGCGAGAAACGTCCATGTGAATATTTATAATTCGCGTCACCGCCATGTTGGATTTGAGATCACCAGGTTATTTAAAGTCCTATAGGTGAACTTAAGTTCATAGCCCCTATGAACATTAAAAAATGCAGTTTGATTGCTAAAATAGATTCGTAGATATTCAGTATCGTCTAAATACTTCGGATGGTCGCCATGTTGGATTGTTAAATGTATAGGCCATAGAGTCATGTACCATTAAAGGAAAATTATTGCGTAGGTTCATTATTCAAACTTTCACTTCGATCGCATGACTACATCACAAGACATAAAAACTTAATTTTAAAAATCGCACTGCCGCCATCTTGAGGTTATGTAAACAATTGAACTAAATTAGATACCAGTGGATTACAATGTCTATAAATATTTCCTGTACCAGGTTTCAGTGCGCTTGGAACATTAAATCGCGAGAAAGGTCTATTTAAAATGTTCAAATTCGCTTGGCCGCCATGTTCGTTTTGTAGTTAACCGGTTTTTGAAAATCTTATAGATGGACTTCCAGTAGTGCTCTTTATCTCAGTACAAAATTTTAGGGAGATACCGCTAATAGTTTCAGAGATATAGAATGCCGGTGAAATATTTCGCACATCCGCCATCTTGTGATTATGTAAACAATTGAACGAAGTTAGATGTCGGTGCATTACAATGTATATAAACATATACTGTACCAAGTTTCATTGCGTTTGGTTGGTCAAATCGCGAGAAACGTCTATTTAAAAGTCGCAAGTTCGCTTGGCCGCCATGTTCGTTTTGTAGTTACCAGGTTTTCAAAAGTCATATAAGTGAACTTATAGTAGTTCCCTCTATCACCATAGAAAATGTCAGGGTAATATCGGTAATAGTTTCGGAGATATTGAATGCTGGTGAAATATTTCGCACAGCCGCCATGTTGGAATGGTGAGTCGTAACAAAATTTGAAGGGCACGGTCGAGGTCACCGGGAATGGTGCTATGAACTTTCCGAGTTTCATTGAAATCGCTCCTGCCGTTTAGACTTTATTAGGGGGGGACACACACACGAATCACACACACACACACACACACGCACACACACACGGACAAAAGGTGATCTCATAAGCCTATTTTTTCAAAATTGAAAATAGGCTAAAAACACAAAAAACAAGGCTTCTTCATTGGTTATACACGGATTGGTGAAGTAGTGACATTCGACGTCTGTCTTCTCAAAAGCTATTGATCCTTCTTCAATACAGGACTGTAAATGCACTGTCTACTGGTTTTCATACATCTTCGTAGGCTTCTGCAGGCTGAATACTATCACCGTCACCAACTTCTTCGTTTTGTTCAATATTTTAATTCTTACGACCTATGTTATATGTTGCACCATATTAGGGTAAATAACCTTTCGCATTTTCAGTGCTACGCTTTAATATGTTTTGAATATGTTAATGCTTTACAATTGGCTGATGAAAGGGATAAAATAATTGATATAATCCCCGAAACATGTACCTAGAACAACTTTAATAAATAACTTCTTTATAGTATTGATTCACGCGGATATACACACATCAAAAAAAGTTTTGCATCACCTCGGTTCCAAGAGTTCCGGAACCTTTAAATACAAAGGGAATAGAGATCAACACAAACAACATTTCAGCTCGTTTTATTGCTCATGAGACCCACACATTGCATGTTGTACCATCATACAGCTAGACTTTCAGCATTTGTGGTCCAGATTGCAGTACACACCACTACCTCTAATACCCAGTAGCACGTCCTCTTGCATTGATGCATGCCTGTATTCGTCGTGGCATACTATCCACAAGTTCATCAAGACACTGTTGGTCCAAATTGTCCCACTCCTCAACGACAATTCGGCGTAAATCTCTCAGAGTGGTTGGTGGGTCAAGACGTCCATAAACAGCCCTTTTCAACATATCCCAGGCATGTTCGATAGGGTTCATGTCTGGCGAACATGCTGGCCACTGTAGTCGAGCGATGTCGTTATCTTGAAGGAACGCATTCACAAGATGTGCACGATGAGGTCGAGAATTGTCGTCCATGAAGACAAATGCCTCTCCAATATTCTGCCGATATGGTTGCACTATGGGTCGGAGGATGTCATTCAGGTATCGTAAAGCCGTTTCGGAGCCTTCCATGACCACCAGTGGCGTACGTCGGCCCCACATAATGCCACCCCAAAACATCAGGGAACCACCACCTTGCTGCACTCGCTGGACAGTGTGTCTAAGACGTTCAGCCTGACCAGGGTGCCTCCAAACACGTCTCCGACGATTGTCTGGTTGAAGGCATATGCGACACTCATCGGTGAAGAGAACGTGATGCCAATTCCGTGGGGTCCATTCAGCATGTTGTTGGGCCCATCTGTACCGCGCTGCATGGTGTCGGGGTTGCAAAGCTGGACCTCGCCATGGACGTCGGGAGTGAAGTTGCGCATCATGCAGCCTATTGCGCACAGTTTGAGTTGAAACACGACGTCCTGTGGCTGAACGAAACGCATTATTCAACATGGTGGCATTGCTGTCAGGGTTCCTCCGAGCGGCAATCCGTAAGTAGCGGTCATCCACTACAGTAGTAGCCCTTGGGCGGCCTGAGCGAGGCCTGTCATCGACAGTTCCTGTATCTCTGTACCTCCTCCATGTCCGAACAACATCGCTTTGGTTCACTCTGAGACGCCTGGAAACTTCCCTTGTTGAGAGCCCTTCTTGACACAAAGTAACAATGCGGACGCGATCGAACTGCGGTATTGACCTTCTAGGCATGGTAGAACTTCAGACAACATGAGCAGCGTACCTTCGTCCTGGTGGAATGACTGGAACTGATCGGCTGTCGTACCCCCTCCGTCTAATAGGCCCTGCTCATGCATGGTTGTTTACATCTTTGAGCAGTTTTAGTGACATCTATGAACAGTCAAAGGGACTGTATCTTGGATACAATATACACAGTCAACGTCTATATGCCGGAGATCTGGGAACCGAGGTGATGCAAAACTTTTTTTGATGTGTGTATAATGCTTATTAATAATTATTTTTGTTTTCTCTGATATCAAGGAGTATTTTTGATTCCCCACCCCTTAATGAAAATAATGAAACACCCAAAAGAATTATCCGCCAGCCGCTACTGCCCGATGGTCATTAAGCATGCTCAGATAATAAGAGTGTTTCTTAAATAACTATTATGTTCGACGATGTCGAAATGTGAATATTATTCGTCAGAAAACTATCATAATGATGGTCATTATAGTACTGTTTTCCATTATGATACAGTTTCTCCAGCCAATCAGACTTCATTCATTGACCAATGCGCTCAAAATCCAACATGTCGGACATGAACACAGCATCTTTCTCTTTGAATTACCGACATGGAAATTGCACGGTCCATATGTTCGCGTAAATACACCGGCGAATATGAGACTAGAAATAGCACTGTACCTTAATATCCCCAACTCCAATTTCTACACAGCGCATTGCTTTCAAACGACTTCAATGACAATATTAGTGATTGCTCTAGAGCTGGACGGCAGGCTGTAAACAATAGGTGTTCTGTGTTGGCAAGCAAAGTGAATGGTCTCTGCTTTCGGAGTGTCTTGAGCCAGGCATCCGCTCTGTTCAGTCAGCAAAACCAGCGCGCCCTGTTCACTAACTGAAGTACTTGCCACGGTGGGTGTGTGGTTATAGTGTCGGACTACCAACCTCGATTGCAGTTTCGCTCCTGGCCATGGTAAGTGATTTTTGAAAGGCGACAAAAATCACGACATCATGTCATATGTTGTTGGCATGTTAAAGAACCCATTTGAATTCAGTAGACCGAGTTCATAATGGCAAAATTAATCTCGGGATTTTCCGCCAACACAAAGTTCCTAATTTCTCTACTTGAAAGCGGTATAGCGCCAAGGAGCTTAGATAGGCTCTTCTTCCTCCTTGACTTTCATAGCGCTCCAAGGAGAATTAAATTCGACACGCAAGCTGCCCTCTGGGTGTCAATTAACAAATCTTGCACCCGGTACCCGAGGCCACACGATATTATTATTATCATACTAACTGAAGTAAGTGAATCCCACAGATATTTATGAATATGTATGTTAAAACATATAATAAAGTTATAATTATTGTCGAACACGAAGAGTCGTATGCAACTCGCCTATAACGGTAATTACGACACTCGTATGTAAATTATATAAACATACTCGTGTCTTAATTATTGCCATTATAGGCTCGTTGCATAATGTACTATAACGTTACGATCACACAGTTCATGAGCCAGGGGAATGAGTCATACTAATGTATCATCCTACGACTCTGCAGGGAATTGAAGCCGTTACTCCACTTCTCACAAAGCCGAAGAAGCGATCTAAAGTGTATAGAATTAATTTTAAATCAGCAAACTTGCCAGTGAATTAATTCCCCATGTGTAAGCGCTAGTGCTGTATACTGCTGAGGACTCGCGCTGCTCCAACTTAACTTGCTCAGTATGCATGACATGGTGGCTTAAATATTGATTCCCACAGGATCTGAAAGAGCGCGCCTCATGCAGGGGTGCACACTGAATAGCTACATTGGGGGAATAGCCCAAGCGTAAGTGCATTTTCTAAGGAGGAAGAACCCAGTGTTAAACAACTAAATTAATCAAATATTAAACTAATACGCCAAATCAATACTCAATTTATATATAATTCTATATAAATAGGACATGTTTCGGCCTTCAATGAGGCCATCTTCAGCTAAACAAGAAATCAATTAAGAATTAAGTTAAATTATTATAAAAGTACTTAAATCTAATAACAAAAGAAATATTAATGTTAAAATTGAATAAAATGAATCACTATTAAAATGGATATCCTTACAAATCAAATTAAATAAAATGAAAATAAAATACTTATCATTTCTCTTCAAAATGTAGTTAAAAACGAGAAAATATTATTGGCGAATGTAAACAAATATTAAACTATATAATAATTATTATCAAAATATTACACTAAAATTACTTAGAAATAAATTTCTGTAACAAATAATTAATATAGATCAGTGAAATTGAATAAGCACATGGTTAAATGCTTAAATGAATAAGTAAATCTTCTATCTTCAACATGAAGTTAAAATTCTGAGTAAGTGCCAAATACTAAGTGTGACGACATGAACGTAGTTTAGAGCTTGAAATATTAACTTAAGTAAATGGATCAGTGCTTGAGACGAATAAGATGGAGTTAAAATTTTGAATACGTGCCCAATAAGTAATCGTGTTGACATAAAGTGCCCTGCTAAGAAAATAAATGTGTCAGAGAAAAATTGTATGTACGGTAATTAAAATAATAAATTAATAGATATATGATTTCTATAGAATTATATATAAATTGAGTATTGATTTGGCGTATTAGTTGAATATTTGATTAACTTCTAACAATACGGATTTCAATGGCGAATGTTTTCGCATTTTATAACTAAATTAATTTTTATATAACTGAAAAATTTAAAGAATAATTTCACTAAAATAGTAGTTTTAAGTTTGTAATTACAATTAAATAATCGTTCTTCTTCACATGACGCCGTCTCCCTCCGAAGTTTGGCGATCCAATTGATTATGATTACACGCGAAACGGCAGCACGGAAGATTTTTATCCACCTATGTCCATACCACCGCCGCAAGTCTTTCATCCAGGAATTTCTCCGTCTTCCCACAGATCGTTTCCCATCAATCTTCCCTTGAATGATCAGCCGGAGAAGTTCATATCGTTCACCTCTCATGATGTGCCCGGGGTAGCTGAGTTTACGCTTCTTGATGGTTGTTAGAAGCTCTTTCTTCTTGTTCGAGATGTTGAGGACTTCTTCATTTGTTTTCCTCTCTACCCAAGATATACGAAGTATTCTTCTGTATAAGTACATCTCAAAAGATTCAATCCACCTCTAAAATAATGGGCTGAGCGTCCACCCTTCGAAACCATACAAAAAGAAATGAAATCATAGCAACGTAACATTCGAACTCTGAGCTGAAGGTTGAGGTCTCGGCTGGTGAATAAGGTCCTCATGGTATTGAACATATTTTATGCTTGTCTAATCCTGGATAAGATTTCACTCTTTGAATCACAATGCTGGTTCACTGAAGTTCCCAGATATTCGATGGAAGATACTTGTTGGACGATGGTGTTGTTGATATGTAGGGAGGCCTGTTTTGGTGTTTTCGAGAATACAATCAGATTGGTCTTGTTTATATTCAAGGATAAACCGTAAGTTTCACTGGTCCTCACGATATTGTTTATAATAATTTGAAGATCACTAAGATTGCTGACTAGCACAATCGTGTCATCAGCAAATCGGATGTTATTAATAACATAGCCATTGATCTTGATGCCTAGATTAACATCTTCCATAGCCTCTCTGAACACAGCTCCAGAGTAGATGTTAAAAAGGAGTGGGAACAGGACACATCCCTGGCGGACACCTCTTCGTATAGCTATGACCTAATAGTAAGTAAATTATTATTTTGTTTGGACTTAAACAATTAAGTGGAATAACTTCTTAAACAGAACCGTAAGATTGATAACAGTGTGAGTTTAGGAAAACTAGCGTACAATCTGATGTTTGTTGTTGTTTTAAGGTGCCTAACAACTAGGTTATCGCCCCTAATAGTGTGATCGTAAAAGATAATGATGATGAAATGATAAATGGTTTAGGAACTCGTGTAGCTAACGGTATCCGCCGCAATCAAAATCCAGAAAATTTTCTTTAAGAATAGATATTGAGAGTAAGAAACAAGAGTTGAACATTTTGTCGCTAAAGGGTGTTATTGCTTGTTTCCAGCAGTGCCAACCTTATTGTTTGGGGCTGGTTTTGCCACTAAGTTTGAAACAAGAAATCGTTACGTGTGTTCCTAAAAAACTGTTGGAGATAGTGCATTCATAGCTGTGGTAAACGCGGAATAATGTTTTACATACAAAAGCAAACCTAACCTGGGGCTTGTAGTGCAATCAGTAATTTTCGTCCAGACAGTCATCTATCCTAGTACAGGCCAATGGTTTCGTCCAAACACTTGTCTAACCCAGTAACGACCAATTGTTTGGTCCAGACAGTCGTCTAACCAAGTGGCGACCAATAGCTTTGTCTAGACACCCATTTTAGTTCATCAGTATCTTTCGTCCACACAGCCGCCTAACGGTGGCTTCGGTAGCATGCTGAGCTTCTACAAATAAAGGGGTCCCCATGCAATTCCTGAAAACACAGGATATGTTTTCTAAATACATTTCTCCATCCATAGCCACACCAATTTGTTCTTTGATCAAAAGAAGGTACAAATCATCGATAGCAAAATGACCATTTTATTGAAGGGGACATTTCAATAAGATGATGATGATAATCGTTGTTTTAAGGGTTCCAACACCTAGGTTATCGGCCCCTAATGGTTTGGGTGATCGTGAAAGATGAGAATGTAGTGAAAACTTACTACGGACTTACAAATTTGAAGGAGAAAAGGTAAACAAAAAAAGAATAATTTAAATAAAAAAAGGAAGGAAAGTAATGCTTTCATCCCTCGAAGACTGAGGATTGAGCGACTTGGAAGGAAGGAAGGAGAACAACGAAAGGCAGATACGAAAGGGAAAGAGGAGAGAGTCTACCCCAGAGACGATGGAAAGTGGGGGGGGGGGGGAGAGACCGGACCCAGCTCAGGAATCCCTCAGGGTCGCCAACTCCCGAACTCACCAGTCATGAGCCCTTGAGAGTGTAGAACTATCCAGGGTGCACCAAACGTGGTGGGACTACATACACCCTGCCTCCTTAAGGGTTTTGAGCAAAACGCAGGAGATATCATGAAGAGAACAGAAGAGATCTGACCCCTCGAATATGATGAAGATGATAATAATTGTTGTTTTAAGGGGCCTAACATCCAGGTTATCGGCCCCTAATGGTCTGTGTGATAGCGAAAATGTCAATGAAGTGGAAACCAGAACGAAAAGTAAGTGAGCAGGAAAATACTTACAAAAAGGAACTCAGATTGAAACTACTCACAAAATGGAGAGCGGTAATACGTAGAATACATAAGGGAATTTCGAACGAAAATACTCACAAAAGGAATAGATCGAAAAATACGCACAAAATGTAGGTGAAGTTCAAAATACGTACAGTATGCAACGTACAGTCGAAATACTAACAAAATGCAAGAGAAATAAAAATACTTACAAACTGCAAATGAGATTGAAAATACGCACAATATGTAATTTAGGTTCTAAATACCCACAAAATGCAATTGAGAATTAACTACTTGAACAAAGCGGGGTAGGTTGAAAATACAAAATGCAATTGAAATTGCTCACAAAATATATGGTAGATTCAAACTTCTCATTTGGATGGACAATACTTACAAAATGCAATTTAGATTGAAAATACTTACAAAATGGAATTAAGATTCAAAATACCCTCAAAATTGCAATTGAGACTTAACTACTTGCAAAAAAGCGGTGTAGGTTGAAAATACAAAATGCAATTGAAATTCAAAATACTCACAAAAGGACCCCCCCCCCCCCCTTCGATATTGAAAGACTTATTGAAAAGCAATTTAGATTGTCAATCCTTACAAAATGCAATCGAGGTAGAAAAACATTCACAAAATGCAAAGTAGGTCGAAAAGACTTACAAAATGCAACGGAGATTGAAAACCCCCACAAAAGGGAGTGGAGATGCAAAAATAACAGTGCGGGAATCTTAAAGGGAAAAGGAAATATAATGAAAAGAAAAACAACAGGAAAGTGAAAGAGGAGAGGGTCCGTCCCACATGTAAGTGACAAAAGGGGGAAACTGGACCCAGCTCAGGAATCCCTCGGGGTCACTAACACCCGAACTCACCAGCCGTGAGCCCCTGAGGGTGTAGCACTTTCTAGGGTGCACCAGAAGTGGTGTGACCCCTCGAATCATGAGGGATCAGGAAAGATGAGACAAGGGCCAATAAAGGCGGGAAAGTAAAATACTCCCTAAGCCTCGGATACCCTAATACCGTCGGGGTCAGAAAAGAACAAGAGTTGACCAAGGGAGGTCGACAGGAAAGATGACAGAGAGGAGCCCGGCACAAGTAAGTGGAAGTAATGACGAACACAGCTGGGATCCCGTGGTCGCCAATCCACGTTCCACAAGTTGTGAGCCGTTGGGAGGATTTCAATAAGATTCTCCATCCACAGTCACATCAATTAGATCATTTCCCAAAGAAGTTGCAAATCATCGAAATCATATCGGCAAGTTGATTTTTTGATAGCAATATTTGAAAACACACGGATGTCTTTTCACTACCTCTTTACTACTTCATAGAAGCTGATCTCTCTATTTTGGAACCTCAAAACGAAACAAAAGACAAAACAAAAAAAGTAATATTTCTTATGTTTTTTAAATTTTTGTTAATACTTCAATTGTAACAGATACGATTTTAAGGCAATTTTACATTATTGGTTCCTCAGTTTAGGGGCTGCGACAGCACGGTCATCTAGCCCCGTGTACTTTGGGTGTGCGTAGATTGTGTCTGATAACCGGTGTTAAATGTGATGGCTGTATTAGTGTGTGTTATCTGTATTCAGGTGGACTGAAGGCGATACTTTTTTATGTGTAACATCTTTCCGCTCGGTTGCTGGATAGTTTTGTGGGAGTGATTTTGAAAATAGGGGACGGAAGTGGATCGGAACGATCGAGCTGCCAGTGGTGGATCGAACTGAAGTATGCACTGCCCGCTCGATCGATCGAACGGAAGTGTACTAGCTGGCAGTGGTGGAAAACGGAAGTATCCACTGCCCGCTCGATCAATCAATCGAACGGAAGTGTACTAGCTGGCAGTGGTGGAAAACGGAAGTATGCACTGCCCGCTCGATCGATCCAGCGGGCAGTGATAAGACCCAGCTGGCAGTAGTACGAGGAACAATGAGCGCGCGGTGTCTGAAATTGATACCATGACGTACTCTCGGCCATGTGGAATGTATACGATATACTGAACGGAAAACGCTCATGTGAACTCTGGTGTCAAGTGATTGAAACAAATGACATGGTACATATTCGAAGTCTTCGTATCAGTATTTAAATGGTAAAATGCCTTAATATCAAACATTGTAAGTAGTCGGCATTGCCGGTATTATGTTTCTGCACAATGGCTATTCAAATATTAACCTACATAACGGTAATGCAGTCATCAATATAATATAATCGTTGTGGTTATACGAGAATTGAGCAAGCCTTCATGAACTATTACTGAATACATTCTCTTTACTCATAAGAGGGCCTATTCATAAGACATTTTAAACTCAATTTCACGCAGGAACATTATCGAAACAAGCAATATATAAATGAAACTTAATTCCGTAATGCAGTATTATTGGAACGTGGAAATATTTCACCATCTTGTGCATAATATTTGCGTAGTCGAAATAGCCGTGGGGTTAGTGCTTATGACTGTGAATCTAGAGATCTTGGGTTTGAATCCCGGACAGGTTAGATATTTTTGCTACCAGATTATAATTTTAAACGATATTTATCATAACAATATGACTCATTTTCACAGAATTCATATGAAATTACGTGTTAGTCTGTGAATAAAGAGGACCTGTTTATAAGGAATTTAAGGTTATGAGCGGTATCGCGTCTATTATCGGTAATCTAGTTGATCCATGTCGTATTCTTTATTTAGGCTAGTGCTGGTGGAACCTACAAATCATCTAATAAAATGAGTTCCGTATTTTAAACTACAATATCTGTAAAACACTGCCTTTTAATATTAATTAGGTTAATATTTGTGTCAATAATAGTATAAAATATCGGTGTATCAACAATTTCACGTGAGGTTTCTTCTATGTCAGATGTTACACATCATATGCGACTAATGTAAGGCTCGTAATTTTTGTTTTCAAGTAGTTCCTACTTTTGCCACCAAATGCTACCGTCCACGACCCCATCGCAGCCAGCACCTGGGGACGAACGTTGGAATTAATAATAATAATAATATTATCGTATGGCCTCGGGTGCCGTGTCCAAGCTTTGTTATTTGACAACCAAAGGGTAGCTTGCATGTCGAATTTAGTTGTTCCTTGGAACGCTATGAAAGTCAAGGAGGTTAGATATGCAAGCTCCTTGATACTACAGCGCTTTCTAGTAGTGAATGGAGGAACTTTGTGTTGGCGGAAAACACCGAGATTAATTTTGCCATTATGAACACGTCCTACTGAATTCAAATGGGTTCTTTAACATGCCAACAACTTATGACATGCATGTCGTGATTTTGTCGCCTTTCAAAAATCTCTTACCACGGCCAGGAGCGAACCTGCAAGCTTGGGGTTGGTAGTCGAACACGATAACCCCTCACCCACCGTGGCAAGCAGTTTTGAATTGAATTGAAACACGGGGAAAGCATTTACTAGAAGTGATATAACAATCGACAAAAGGCAAAGAAAAAATAGGAAGAAGTTTCACTATAGAAAATTGAAACATCCAAAGGGTTTTAAGTTCATATAGAGTACAGTAATATTGATTTCGTACACTAGGGTCCACCACAAGCATGTCCCAGACACGTTCGATACAGTTCATGTCCGGTGACATCGCAGGCCTTTCCATTAGTGCAATAGCAGACTCCTGGAGGAAGTTTTGTAGCACCACCACTTTTCTTGATGTGTACAGTGCCGGAAAAATTAATAGCAACCCAGAGATATTTCTCTGTTTATCAAGCTATTTCATTATTCATTAAGACAGGTATACACAAAGTACTACAATCCACATATTTTATGAAAACTTGTTTTATTTCAACTCTAATCCAGACAATAACTTAAATTTATTGCTGTTTACATGACAGTTAGTGTAGCATTTGTTAATCGAAGGCACAAGAAGAAAATTTTACACCTCATGGAATAGTCTTTTATCTTTGCACTAGTACTTTGTGGGATAGCGTTTTGACCTCTCAACTTCTTAACACCTTATGGCATGGAATCTACTAGATTTTGGAGAGTATCAACGGGTATTCCATGATACCAGATGTTTACAATTGTCTCGATCAATTGCAGTTTTGTTCTGGGTTTCCTTTCTCTTATTTTCTGCATCAGTATCATCCCGAAATTCTCTATGGGATTTAAATCCGTTGAATTGCCAGGCCAAGACAATGCTGTGACGATTTCCTGCTTACGTAGGAAGTCTTTGACCACTTTTGCACGATGACAGGGTGCTGAATCGTCCTGAAAAAAATGAAAGGTTGTTGTGGAAATAAATCCCGTCCTGACGGCAACATCATATTCTATAAAATTGTCTTGTACATGGCTCCATTAACGGTAGATTCTATGACATGGATACGCCCAACAGCGTTGTATGAGAAACACCCCCAAAGCATAACACTAGTTGGGAACTTAACCGTTTTATAGTACAGGCTGGATTCAGTGCTTCACTTGCTTTCCTAAACACTCTATAACCCCCATCACTTCCACCAATATTGATTTTTGATTCATCACTAAAGAGAATTTTACGCCACTGTTCAGCTGGCCAGTGCTGATGTTCTTTAGCCCACTGTACACGCTTCATACGTTGTTGTTTGGTGAGCATTGGTTTCTTGACAGGATTCTTAGATACCAAACCAAATTTTCGCAATCTGTTTCTTACAGTTCTAGAACAAACATTAACTCCAAAAGTTTCCCTCCATTTCTCTGCAAGTTCTTCTTAAGTAGCAAATCTGTCTTCCAAACATAAACGACGTAAAGCATTATTGACTGTAAGGTGGTCTTTATTTATTTGTCAATTCATAGTTATACATTTTAATTTTAATACTACAAAAGAGCCGTGTGTTATGTTGTAAAACAGGCGTTCGTAGAAATTCAATTAAATTTACACCATTTTCTTAAAAATACACGAAAAATCAAACATGTTCTAATTTCCAAAATGCCTGTGTTAAAATTAGGTGGCATCTGGTGTATTCTTTGGAATACACGGTAAGACAGAGTTAGCCTTCGCTGCTCTTTGCTTAATTTATTTCTTCCCTTTTTTCTCAAACACCAACAGTGATTTCTTACCTTTTCTTTTATTTGCGCACCTTGTTCACTCTGTTTAAAATTTTGTTGTAGATATAACTTCCATGATCAACCTAGCGGCATCTAGCAGCTAACTGCTGAAGTTCCACAACATCTCTATGCTCAAGAGGACTTCCTTCACAATCCAGCCACAAGATGTCGCCGCTATCTTCAGCTAACATCTCCATGCTCAAGAGGACTTCTACAACATACCCTTCCACCAGGCTTCGCTATTGACGCCTACTATCAACCCCTTGAAGATTACTTTCAGTTTTATTTCTAAAGTTGGTATTTCATATGTATGTTCCTTTGTTTTTTTCCCACCCCCTTCCCTCCTTGGTACCTCTGTGCTTCGTTGAGCGGTCTTCACTTGTGTGTCAAACGTTTACACGTAGAGTCGAAGCTCTTCCCGAGCTTGTCTCCTCTCCTCGAGAGACATCTTTTAAATCAGACGCCATGTTTGGATTTTGAAACAAACCGTCACCAGGAACATCGCCTACTCTTCAGAAATGAGCTAAGTAAATCTTTAATGGTTTTTACCATGTTTTAATTGGTTTAAACAGCTAAATGTTTTTATCCTGATTTTATAGACAGTGTGAAATTGCTATATGTAATGAAATATATGCCTTCAAAAGATCTTCTTGATTTATTGGTGGCTACTTCAGCTAGCTTTCTAAAATGAAAAAGTACTTATTGTACTGATTATCTGGGAATTAGTTCTCACACCGTGGGAGTCTTATTAAATCCACTGTCTATATAAACTTAGCTTTCACCTCCGCGGGATATTCTGCCCAATTCTACTGTTCTCACAACTCTAGAATTTTCTACAGCAAGTTATCTTTTTGCAAGTAATGCCGTCAAGTACTTTCCACCTGAATAAGGAAACGCTTGTTCCTCACTGAGGAATTTATGCTGAAAATACCTCTAATCAGCATAATTTGTGTTCCTTCGTTGGAAATTGTCCGCTGCATTCAACTACAATCTATAAACGTCACAACGCAATAAACTGTCTCAAACTAAAATTCAACTAGTGATCTCCACAATTGCAATTACTTTTCGTCTTATAAACTTTCCATGTTGCAATAGTGAACTTTTCAACGGACTACAGTGCATAACAGTGCCCATTCAACAACCATCCGTGACGCGTTCGAACGAAGGCAATAAATACGGCCATAAACTTTCTCCTAAATTTCCTATTTCCTTTTCCTAAACACCTTACTAACTTTATCTAATTAAGCTTTAAATTTAAGTTAACTGATGTACCTAGCTGTTTAAACTACAATTTATGTCAATTTCTAAGAGGCCTCGCTTGCTATCAAGCGCCCTCCCAACTTTGTTTCACATTTAATGAATTAACTTCTGCTTATCTGTGGCAAGTACACTTTACAATTCTTTCCCCTCTTCAATTGGGGAATTCTATTTTCTACTCATAAGTGAGTTTTCTAACTCTCCTTTCACAGGTTTCACGAAAGGGTACTGGCCCCATTTTCCTCGTGATCCCTGTTTAAATACAAGAAGTTATAGAAACGTCTTCTTATTTTCTCTCTCTTTGTTATAATTTCGAATTGTCATTTGTTCATACTTTTAGAACTTCCATTTAGGAATTCTCAAAATACATATATCGTACCTGATTTATTGATAAACTTTAAATTTGTTAATCTCAGCACTATTTTAAAAACTTATGCAGATTTGGTGCTTACAAGAGGTTCCAAACCAAATTTTGTTAATTGCCTAGCGCAAACTTCAACAATTTTAGAGGTCTGAGACCTCAAAGGTTTAAAAATCAAATTGTACCTTTTATATTTGTTAAATTTATGTTAAGGTTGTGGGAGCTTAGATAGCGACCACAGACTGCTTCTTGCAATCATCAAAAATGTAAAAATCCACACACCACGGAAAACCAAAAAACCAAAGATTAAAACCTGGGAACTGAAAAAAGTAGAAAACAAACTGATGTATACTAAAAAGGTGGCCTCCAAAATACTTAGAGACAGAACACAAGGAGAAAATACAGAGTGGAACAGATTCAAAGAAAGTCTTGTTGGAGCTGCTGTAGAGATATGTGGCAAAACTAGTAGTAAAGTAAAAGAAAGAAAAACAGCCTGGTGGAATAATGAAGTAAAGAGTGCAGTTCAGAAGAAAAATGAAGCAAGAAAGGCTCTAGATAAAGAAATTCAGAAAGGAGATGGAAAAGATTAATTAAAAATGAGTGAATTACAACAGGCATACAGAGATTGTAGACTGCGAGTGAAACGAATAGTAGCAGAAGAAAAGCAAAAGTCTTGGATTGATTTTACAAATAAATTGGAAGAAGATAGTAAAGCAAATTCCAAATTGCTGTACAGTGTTGTTAAAAATACCAGGAGTAGTTATGAGCAAATAAGGGCTTATAGAAACCAGATGGGAGCATCACTAGGGACGACACAGAAATAAGAGATATTATGAAATTATATTTTGAGAATTTATACAATGGTATAAAGAAGGACTCCAGTCCTAATTCACAGATTCAGTCAAGTGATAATATATCTGAAGAAACGCCACCAACTTGGAGTGAAGCAGAATCAGCCCTTAAAAGTATGCGCAATGAACGAGCTACTGGCTTTGATGAACTAAGAGCAGACATGATTAAAGCAGCTGGCCCACAAGGAATTCAATGGCTATACAGGGTAATAAGGGCAATATGGAAGGATAAAATAATACCAGATGACTGGAAGAAGGGAGTTATAGTTCCCCTGTTTAAGAAAGGAAGTCGAAAAAAGTGCAACAACTATAGAGGTATTACTTTACTGTCTCATGGTTTAAAAATATTTGAGAAGATTCTTGAGGAAAGATTAAGGAAAATTATTGAACCCCAACTGAAAGAAGAACATTATGGATTTAGGAAAGATAGATCAACTATAGACCTCATATTCGCACTAAAAATGATATTGGAAAAGCACTGGGAGAAAGATCGTAATTTGACATTTGTGTTTTTAGACATCGAAAGAGCATTCGATAGTGTCCCTAGAACAACTATATGGGAGTGTTTAAAAAGAAGAATGTGACTATGAAACTCATTCAGAGAGTAAAAATGCTTTACGATGATTGCTACAGCTGTGTTCAAGTAGGAAATGGATAATCAGATTGGTTCCAGACCTCGAGAGGAGTGCAACAGGGCAGTGCCCTTTCACCATTACTATTCATCACCATCATGGATGAAATCATAAAGGAAGTGAAGCAGAGCAGCAATATGGATCTTCAAGCATTTGCTTTTGCAGATGATATAGTTATCTGGGGAAATAGTGAGCTGGAAGTCCAGGAAAGGTTGAACGTCTGGAATGATCATTTGAAAAAATATGGACTGAAAGTAAGTGCTACAAAAACTGCTGCAATGTCTGTTAACAGACAGAGAAGTAAAGATAATATAATGTTGGAGGGCGTACAATTGGAAACAGTAAAGCAGTATCAGTACCTTGGATACTTAATATCATGTGACAACAGAATACAGCTTGAATTAAATAACCGTAATTCTATCAGCAAGTTCTATATCTACTCTGGAATAAGCAAGTGCCACTAAGATCAAAACAAACTCTGTTTCGAACATACTTTGTCCCTATATTAACTTATGGGTTGGAAACATGCACAACTACCAAAAAAAAAAAAAGATGACAGCAGACTTCAGGCTTCAGAAATTAAGTTTATAAGAAACATGCTTCAAAAAACTAGGAAAGACAAAGTAAGAAATGAGAGGATAAGAGAACAAGCTAGAATAAATCAGTCCCTGAAGGAGACCATAACTAGGGCACGTTTGCGATGGTTTGGTCACGTCAAACGTATGGCAGAAGGAAGAATTGCAAAACAATGGTTACATACTGAGATTACTGGAAAGAGACCTGTTGGAAGACCTAGGAGGAGATGGCTGGACCAAGTGAAGGAAGATATCACATCCAAGGGAATCAACTGGGATGAAGTCTTGAAGGAGCAGTGGTACATGAATCGACCAAAATGGAGAGCGCTCGTAAACCACACCCGGGAAACTGGAGTGGAAACTTGATGATGATGAAATTTATCATATTTCTACGCATTGTTAAATAAATCAAACTATATCCTTTTGCTTCATCATTTTCTATAAAATAACGATTAGGCAGGATCCTACTTCCCCTGACTCTACCCAAAAGCTCATGCTCGCGTTAAGAAAATCAAGCATCAAATTAAAAAAGGTTCCACTATTTGTTGCATTTGAACAAAAACTCTCCGCAAGAACTTTTTCAAAGTCGCTCTTAGCTTTTTTAGCTAATCCTAACAAGCAACTAAAGCAAGTATAGCTAGCTCCGCCAGCTTCCTGCTTGTTGAGATTTTCTCTATAACTTATGGTTGGTTTTCCCAATTTAAGTTTTTCTCCTTGTCTAAACTTTTAGTCGGCGCTTTTCTGGGTAAAAGCTTAGCCTTTCTTGAATGCAACCATTGGTGTTCTTACCAAAATTTAAAACCAACAAATTTTCAAAAACAATCAAATTGTTCCCAAAAGCACTATAACTGCTTCATCGCTACCCTTCCTGGAAACATTCGATCGCTCCTTGGCACTTCTACAATTCCAAGAACTAAAAACATCACGGCGAATTCAAATTATTTGCGCCTTTCAAAACCTTCGATTAAACCTGACTCCTTTGAAAGGATATACAGTAAATTTGTCATTCTTTGTCTTGCCAGACTACCACCCTTCCCCATAGTAGTCAAATATAGGCTTGGAAGGGAAAGTACTTTCGTTGCTTGCTTACAAATAGCCCAAGCTCCAGCCGCATCTCCCGTCAGGCGCGTCCAGGTCCATACCCACTTTAGGTGCTTCACGGGCTTTGCGGTGACACTCGTCACTAAATACTTGCTCAAATTCATTTTGTTTGGTGTTGGACTCTCGTCCTATTTACCCACACTTGTTCCTCAGTCCAAAACCCACTTCCCTTTCCTTTTCTCTTCATCTTCCCTTGGGGGTAGTGTATAACCCTGGCCAAAACCTACCCAGGATCATCAAGGAACATTCCTGAAAAAAATCAATTAGTTCCTGTAAATAATTTCTGACAATAAGGAAATAAATATTTAATGATTTACATAGAGTGCATAGGACATTCCGACTGCCCTTAAATCACAAGGTAGTCGAACTCGTAATTTTGATTTAACTCTGTATTATGAGTTGAAATTCATTGAAGTTTACTTTTGATTGGATTAGTTACTACAGGTAAGGAGCAGCAAAACAGCTCCAACCACACAGCGAATACAGAGAGGACAGGAAATACAGGTCATGGAATGGAGCAGAGAAATTGGCTCGCTGTCATTGAGATTCATAGATGCATACGAGTTAGACGATAACCATCGGCTTTGACAACAGAATAGATAGTGTGTGGGGGAATATGGAGTGGCGCCTGATTCATGATAGTTACTGGTGTTCTGATAACATACTGAGCGTTGAATACTGCACAGAGACCTTCAAAGTGAACCCGCATCACGCAGTCTGCAATCCCTTTCACTTTGTACTCGCAGCTCATTCTCAATCAAGTGTTTAAATTGTCAACTAGTAGTTTCTATTCTTCATATAGGATTGAAATGGCGTATTTGGATAGCATTCCCATATTGGACATGTCCGTTCCCGAAGGAAACAGGATTTTAAATGTTTTTAACAAATTCACAAATAAATTTGAAAAATGGTCTGGCTAGCTCAAAAACAATTGCCAGTGAATTTGTTAATCACATTCACATTATTGTTTGTGTCCATATGAAAGCGTAATAATTCTACTTTAACCCATTATACTGTACGTCAAGTGATCTGAATACTGACCACCTAGTACAAGGACAATTAATATTGTGAAAGTGCAGATGGTTGAATTTCTCACCCATATTTCAACGAAGCGTTAATATTACTGTAAAACCAAATATATTTTTTATCTGCTTGACTTAAGGGGGGATGTAACTGATGAGGGGTCAACATAACAAAATTTTGAAATATGTGTTTTTGCATGTATGGCCTCTTTTATACTCTGTGTAAAAATTGCAAGCTCATACCTCAACTGGAAGTATTTTTAAAATAAATTTACATCTGATGCTGCATGCCTATATACAAAGTTACTTAAATGTGAGTAAAAGAACATATCCAACTTTCAAATGATGTCTTCTCAATATCAATTTTTCCACCACATAGGTACACGTTTCTCTGAAACCCTATATGCTACAAGACTGAAATTTTCAGGTATTGTTTATTGATTAATTATACAGATATGTATGTAGAATTATGCGTCAATTTAACCATTTGTAGAATTTGCATGCATTTATAATAATATTTTCACTGAGGTTTATAGAATCCAAAATTCAAATGACCATAAATAAGGTTTTCATGGTATTTGGATAATTCTACGTATAGTTAGAGATAGTGACTGGCTTCTTATTAATTGTATGTAAACTATATAAAAGCTCAAGCCACGATCTTTTATAGTTATGTTGTAATATGTACCTAAATAAGAGGATGTAACAATCGTTTTGCAGTGACTGTACTGGTGCCATTTTGCCACCCAAGATATCTGTTGCTTGCCCCGTAATAGATCAAACACCATTAGAAAACCGTACAAATTTCAATGCTCTATGTTTTACATTGTGAACTCAGTGAACTTTTAAATTCAGCTATGCATTTTCGGTTACATCCCAAATTAAGGTACTTAAATTTTTTGTGAATAAAAACAATTAAAAATAAAATATAGTAATCAAAATACTGTATTTTTAGCGTATTTACATTTATGAAAAAATAGGCTTGTGAGACCACGTTTTGTCCGCGTGCGTGTGTGTGTGTGAATGTGTGTGCATCCGTGTGTGTGTCCCCGCCTAATAACTTCTGAACGTCTGGATCGTTGTCAATGAAACTCAGTAAGGTCATAGCACCATTTTGATCAACCCCGACCGTGTCCTTCAAATTGTATTATGTCTCACCAATCCAACATAGCGGCTGTGCGAAATATTTAACCAGCATTCAATATCTCCCAAACTATTACCGATATCTCCCTGAAATTTTGTACAGTGATAAAGGGCACCACTGGAAGTTCACCAAGTGATTTTCAAAAACCTTTCAACTACAAAACCAACATGGCGGCCAAGCGAAGTTGAAACTTTTTTAAAGACTTTTCTCGCGATTTAACCATCCAAACGCAATGAAACTTGGTAGTCTACATCAAATATATATACATATTGTAATGCATTGGCAACTAATTTAGTTCAATTGTTTACATAACCTCAAGATGGCGGCTGTGCGAAATATTTCACCAGCATTCTATATCTCCGAACCCATTACTGATATAACACTGACATTGTGTACGGTGATAAAGGTCACCACTAAAAGTTCATCCATGTAACTTTCAAAAACATGTAAAGTACAAAACGAACATGGTTGCCAAGCGAAGTTGAAACATTTTAAGGGGAGTTCCAATGGCCTATCTTTTTAATGTAAATTTATAACAAATTCATGTTCCTTCTTCACAGAAACTACTGGGTAGATTTAGATGAAATTTTATTTCCATACTTAGTGATCATTTCTTAGTACTTTAACACGGGCGTTTGATGTTTCTACTATTGTGACCATAATAATTATTCTTTTACTTAATCTCGAATTTTTGGTTAAAAAATATTCAAAATATATCAATTTTTTCGAAATTTATTTTAGCTAGAATACAAATCCCGTGTTAAAATCTCATGTACAAGCCAAGCTAAAGGTGGAACATTTATGTGCAAAACAACAAGTTCTGAGAAAATGCCTTTGTATGTTCTAATTTTCAGTGTTTTCTAAGGTACACTGCATTATTTCAATAAATATTACACATGTTTTGCAAATAACAAATATCAAGTATTATACATCATAAAAGTACCAGCTTTCACATCATATAAAAATCTGAAAATTGATATTTTTTCCATTTTTAGCCTATTTTCAATTTTGAAAAAATAGGCTTATGAGATCACCTTTTGTGCGTGTTGTGTGTGTGTGTGTGTGTGTGTGTGTGTGTGCGTGTGTGTGTGATTCGTGTGTGTGTCCCCCCCTAATAAAATCGAAACGACTGGAGCGATTTCAATGAAACTCGGGAAGTTCGTAGCACTATTCCCGGCGACCTCGACCGTGCCCTTCAAATTTTGTTACGTCTCTCCAATCCAACATGGCGGCTGTGCGAAATATTTCACTAGCATTCAATATCTCCGAAACTATTACCGATATCGCCCTGAAATTGTGTACGGTGATAAAGGGCACTACTAGAAGTTCACCTATGATACTTTCAAAAACCTGGTGGCTACAAAACCAACATGGCGGCCAAGCGAAGTTGAGACATTTAAATAGACTTTTCTCGCGATTTAACTATCTAAATATAATGAAACTTGGTACAGCAAATGTTTATACACATTGTAATGCACTGGAGTCTAATTTAGTTCAATTGTTTACATAACCTCAAAAAGGCAGCTGTGCGAAATATTTCAGTGACATTCCATATCTCCGAAACTATTACAGATATCACCCTGCAATTTTGTACGGCGATAAAGGGTACTGATACAGGTATACCTATGTATATTTCATAAACCTGTAAAGTACGAAACGAACATGGCGACCAAGCGAATTTAAAATATTTTAATAGACTTTTCTCGTGATTTAACTCTCTGAGCGCAGTGAAATGTGGTACAGTAATTGATTCTGCAGATTGTAATGCACTGCCATCTAATTTAATTTAATTGCTTACATAACCTCAAGATGGCGGCTGTGCGAAATTTTAAAATTAAGTTTCAATTTCTTGTGTCGTAATCATGCGATCGAAGTGAAAGTTTGAATAATGAACCTAGGCAATAATTGTCCTAGAATGGTACATAACTCTATGGCCTATACACATAACACTCCTAAATGGTGAGCTCCCGAAATATTTAGACGGTTCTCAATATCTATGAATCTCTTACAGCAACCAAACTGATTTTTTTTATGTTCATAGAGACTATGAACATATGTTCACCTATAGGACTTTCAGGAACCTGGTGAGCACAAATCTAACATGGCGGCGACGCGAAGTATAAATATTTAAATGGACGTATCTCGCGAATTAACTATCCGAGTGTCGTGAAACGTTGCACGTTAAATGCTTATACAAATGTTGATCCACTGGCATCTAATTTATTTCAATGGTTTGCATTATCACAAGATGGCTGCTGTGCGTAATTTTAAAATCTCGTTTTTACTTCTTGTTGTCTAATCATGCGATTGAAGTTTAATTACCACACGTACACAATAATCTTAATGTAATAGTACAAAAATAAAAATCCAACCTGGCGACCATTTGAAATATTTAGACGGTTCTCAATATCTACGAATCTGTTACAGTAATTAAACTGAAATTTTGTATGTTGATTGTGGCAGTTAACATAAGTAGGATATATGAAAATAGGCTGTATAGTTCTTCACGGAACTACTTGTTATCAATTGGAACTCCCCTTAATAGACGTTTCTCGCGATTCAACCATCTGAGCGTCGTGAAATACGGTACAGTAAAGGTTCATGCACTTCAATGCACTAGCTTCTTATTTAGTTCAATTGTTTACATAACCTCAAGATGGCAGCTGTGCGAAATTTTAAAATTAATTTTTTATATCTTGTGTCCTAATCATGCAATCGAAGAGAAAGTTTGAATAATGAGCCTATGCAACAATCTTCATTTAATCGTACATGACTCTATGGCCTATACATATAACAATCCAACATCCCGACCATCCGAAGTATTTAGACGGATATCAATATCTACGAAACTATTACAGAAATCAAACTGATTTCTTTTATGTTCATAGATGCTATGAACATAACCTATGGGACTTTCAATGAACTTGTGTGACCTTGTGAGCAAAAATCCAACACGGCGGCGAAGCGAAATATAAATATTTAAATGGGCGTTTCTCCATGTAACCATCCGAGTGCAGTGAAACATGGTACGATGAATGCTTATACAAATTTTAATCCACTAGCGTCTAAATTATTTCAATTGTTTTCATAGCCACAAGATGGCAGCTGTGCGAAATTTTTAAAACTAGATTTTATTTCCTGTGTCCTAATCATGCGATTGAAGTTTGAATATTACACCTACACAATAATTCTCATGTAATAGCATATTATTCTAAGATCTACATTGATATAAATGGAGACCACCCGAAATATTTAGCCGGTTCTCAATATCTACAAATCTATTACAGCAATCAAACTGAAATTTTTATGTATAGAGGCAATTAACATTAGTAGGATATATGAAAATAGGCTTTTGTTCTTCACGGAAATACTTGTTAATTCTAATTTTTATTATCCTACAACTTAACAAATGTGGAACCTATGTGGAAACAAGATGTTCAGTAAAGAACATATAGCCTACTTTCTCCTAAATGTATGAGTATAGTTATAACTCGTTGTTATTATCAAAGAGTATAAAAGAACTATTCTTTGTTGAAGACCTTAGAAACGATTTACCTCTACCAAACGCCACAACCTAGATAAAACTGCTACCATCATTGAAGAAAGAAAGATAAGAAGTATATCAAGAATGTTATGGATCTGGAGACATAATCGACCGGACTGGCTGCGTGGCTCAGCGGTAACGTTCTTGCTTGCTGGGCCCTAGGTTGCAGGTTCGTATCCTGGCGCAGTCAGCTGGCATTTGAGGGTGCACAAATGCGAGGGAGCCGTGTCAGTACATTTACTGGCACGTTAAAGATTCCCTTCGGGCCAAAATTCCGGCACCCCGGTGTCTCTAAAAGCAGCAGTAGTTAAAAGGGATGTAAAACCAACAACATTATTATTATTATTATTATTATTATTATTATTATTATTACATATACGACCTGCCGTGGGCAACATCCAACTTTGACTTGAGGCATGTCTTTACACGTCTGGTTGTGCATGGCTTTCACAACCCTAATTGAAAAAAAAAAGGAAGATTGTAGTTTTACGTGACCGTGAATCTTGTGATTATGAGCCACGGGACCTCCTTTTGACGTGGAATCCGAACCACAGAACATGGCATTTCACTTCGAAAATCTCACATGCATTGACCGTGAATCGAAAACCCTAATTGAATTAACAAATCTTTCCATGACCCTACAGAGACGTGTGTATACAAACTATGTGGATATTTTCGATTGGTATTTGCCTGAAATAAAAGTAGTAATTAATAACCTGAACTAACACCAACGGCTTGAATTCAGTTACTATGTGAAATCGTTTTTTTATTTTTTTTATTTTTATTTATTTATTTATTTAATAATTATTAGATACAACCATGAATAGGTAATTTTACACTAATATTTTAACAATTTTAAATAATATAAACAAAAAACTTCAAATAACATTTTCAACTAACGCAAAATAGGCTGTTACAAACCCTTTAAAATAAAAAGTAAAAATGTATCGTAGTATCATCTTGTCATTCTTCACATACGATGGTATAGTAATCAATGGAGCCCCACGTAGACTAGTCGTGACATCTAGTGGTGAAATATCGAACAATATAATCCTAACAAAGCGAGTGCATTCTAGCGGCCAGAAGAAGAAACGTTTCAATAAAATCTGGAAGTTAATAAGTAGGTCGGCGTGCAGTTACCTTTTTGGCAGCTAGATGTCTCCAGTAAATCTGCTGGCGAATTATGTTTTAATTAAATATATATTTTACACCATAATATGCACAATATAACGCTTAATTTTAAAACATCTGAGTCATTACAAAACAATAAACATATAACATTTCAAGCAAAAAACCTAGCTCTGATCGGGTTTGAACCATAGCCGTTTGAGCGATAGGCTAACGCTCTACCACTGAGCTAATTGTGTCAACGAATATCGTTCTATATAAAATGACTTACATAGAACGTGTTAGCAAATAATGATTTATACTAAACGATTTCATCACTGGAGAATATTATTTATATATAAATCATTTCATACAATGTTTATTTATTTTGTATCAGTACGCTAAATTGCACGCAATACTCAAATTAGTGAAATATAAGTCAGGCACAAGATATCCGCTGCCATCTTGTCTTATTACTGAATCGGCTCAGCTTTTTAAAATCACGTCTGCACTATAGTATTACAAAATAAACTTTTAATTTCGAACGTGCCTCTTCCTTTAGAACAGTTAAAACGATTCTCGGCTCGATAATCGGAACTGGTGGGTCCCATGATATGGATTATAAAGTTTGCATAATTCGCACGGCCGCCATCCTGAAATGGTATGGCGGACGACCTTGTAGTTTGGTCACAAAACGCATCCTATACAAAGGTATGTTGTTACCAAATTTGGTAGAGATCGGATGATTTGGTTAGTCGTTATTTGATTTTACGTTTTGAACGTTCGAGTGGCCGCCATTCAGTTTTAGTAAAGATGGCGGCGATATAAAACATGACACTGTGGTGTCCTTTGCTAGTGCTACCTTTGTACCAAATTTCGTTCAATTCGCATTCACCGTGTTCGAATTGATAGGGGGGACAGACATTCAGAGTACACATACTCACACACACACAGACTCACACACACACATACACACACACAGACTCACACACACACACACACACACACATACACACACACAGACAGACACACTTTTTTCGCCCTGTGTTGATCTCATAAGTCTACTTTCATTTTTTGCAAAAATCGAAAGTAGGCTAAAAATAGTATGAAGAACGTAGAACAGTACGTATATTTGTAACTCTTTTTAGGTAGATTTCATTAGAAAGCTAACTATTGCAATGGGTCCCATGTTTCGACTTCCGGAAAATTTCGACATATCTTCGCGTTTCACATCCCCCATACCCCAAAACCACCGTCAGTTCAAAAGTTTATACATAATTTATATATATATATATATATATATATATATATATATATATATATATATATTTGTGGCCTGTTTGCCATCTCTTGATGAATACAGTACATTTGCATTTGTCAGTTGGCACAGGCTAGAGTAAAAGGTGGCTTTTCACCGATGTCTCAGTCTCACTCATGGCTGTGATTATATGGAAGCTACTGAGGTATGGGTGGTGCTTAGTAATGGCATTCGGGGCACAGTCAGTGCCTGTGAATGCTGTGAAGGGTTCAACTCATAGGGTTAGGACTACTGTTCTGACTCAGTGAGGAAAGCAATGGCAAACTACCTCACTCCTCTTCTTGCCTAGAACACCTCAAAATAGCGCTGCCTTGGGTTTTTGTGGGTATCTACTCACATAACGTAACAGCGGTACTTATTGAGGATCCAACCAGCCTTTGGGCTGACTACCTAACAGACATATATATATATATATATATACAGTATATGTATATATATATATATATATATGTATATCAGTTTCTTGTGGACTCGATAACTTCCGTAATTTTGCACCAATCACTTTGAATTTTTTACCGAATAGGTATACCTATAAAATCTCGGTCGAGTTCGTTACTGGGCTAAATCGGTCGAAGGGGGTGAAAATGGGGGTCTTTTTTTTTTCGAAAAAGTGAAATATTGCTATAACACTCTTAATATGTGAAATATCGAATCCGTTCAACGTTCATACTATGTGTCGGATAAAGCCCAAGAATTTATGTTTGAAGAGTTTTTTTTATAGCACCAACCATTGACCATAGGGGTGGGAAAAAGTGGGTTTTTCGGGAAACATTAATCATATCTCTCTTAATAGGCACAATATCAAAACCATACAAAATGGACAATATTCCCCTAATAATTACCTAAAACTTTTGTCTGAAATAATTTTTGATATGACCCACCATTACGCCAAGGGATGAGAAAAATGGTTTCGGAATTATAAGAAAATGCCAAGAGCTATCATAAGTTGCCATGGCAACACTACTAAATTGATGAGGGATGAGCCATCAGACGTTGCCATGACAACGCACTTGCACGAGATCAGATTCAGTATTTCCATCTGACTTAGCCGGCCACGTGGTGTTGGGGTAGCGCGCCTGCCTCTCACCCGGAGGCCCCGGGTTCGATCCCTGGCTCCGTCATGGATTTCAAAACTGACGTGAGGGTTGGAACGGGGTGCACTCAGCCTCATGAGGACAATTGAGTAGCTGTCTGACAGTGAGACAGCACCCCGATCACGAATACCAAGATTAACGGCCGAGGGGACCCGACGCGCTGATCACGCGTCACCCCAATATCTGCAGGCCATATGGCTGGGCAGCGGTCGCTTGGTCGGCCTTAGCCCGTCATGGGCTGGATGGTGCCAGGGGTTGACTTTGATATCTGACTAAGTGGGAAGCGGCTTCGGTGACGTAACTGGTAGCATGCAGAATGTCTATGCCCAAGGTCGCGGTTTCAAAGCCGGCCGAAGTCGTCCGATTTTCTAAGAGCGCTAAAATCCCTCAGTATGCTTTTCTTTGGAGGGGAAGTTCCAACGTTCGCTACGAGTTGCTGGTTGGGGTGGCATCTAGTAGCCAAGTTCACAGCTAGGTGTCATTGACGGTAGTACCTGGTAGGAACATTAGGAACTACTGCTTGAAATTGACCGTCTGCAGTCCTTACCTGAATTACAGTCTAATACAGCCATTACAATTCACACCGTTTATCAGACAGATTCTACACTCACCCAAAGTACACGGGGTTATATGACCGCATTGTCGCAGCCCCTAAACTGAGGAACCAACCAGAGGTAGATTTCATTAGAAAGCTAACTATTGCGATGGGTACCATGTTTCGACTTCCGGAAAATTTCGACAAATCTTCGCGTTTCACATCCCCCAGACCCCAAAACCACCGTCAGTTCAAAAGTTTATATATAATTTATATATATATATCAGTTTCTTGTGGACACGATAACTGCCGTAATTTTGCACCAATCACTTTTTGCCGAATATGTATACCTATAAAATCTCGGTCGAGTTCGTCACTGGGCTAAATCGGTAGAAGGGGATGAAAATGGGGGGCTTTTTTCGAAAAAGTGAAATATTGCTATAACTCTCTTAATATGTGAAATATCGAATCCGTTCAACGTTCATACTATGTGTCGGATAAAGCCAAAACATTTATGTTTGAAGAGTTTTTTTATAGCACCAACCATTGACCAAAGGGGTGGGAAAAAGTGGGTTTTTCGGGAAACATTAATCATATCTCTCTTAATAGGCACAATATCAAAACCGAACGAAATGGACAATATTCCCTTTATAATTACCTAAAATTTTGTCTAAAAGAATTTTTGATATGACCCACCATTATGCCAAGGGATGAGAAAAATGATTTCGTAATTATAAGAAAACTAGCAGAAGTACCCATTCTTCGAACGGTCGTCGGTATTAATAACCAGACGTAATCAATTAAGCTACTGTTGCAATGGTTAGGGGCTTGGAACCTGTTTGTTGACAAAGATAAATGATTAGTTGAAATATGCTCTGAAACTAATTTACCTAACGTGTACTTCCTGACGTGAAAATAAAATTGAAAACCTCGTAGACGAAATGCAATTCACGTCACATAAAAACTGACCCTCACTGTTGTGTCCAGTGCGCATCCAGAGGAAGACCCTTTTAATAAATGATAAAGGCTTTTGGTGCATGAAAATTCAGTTTTTTAGCCTCCAATGGCCCAAATTCCTAAAAGAAAAAAAAAGAAAAGAAAAAATAAACTATTTCAATTCAGGAATTTTTGAAAATAATTTTGTTGTTTGAAGATATAATAGACCTTCTGTACGACACATCGCACGTTTAAGTCTTGTGAAAAAATCGAGGGTACCTCTTGACCCCCTTAAGTGCATTGATGAATTTTACAGTTTTTGTTGGTTCCGTGATAACCTTATTGCCATTTGCAAACTTTCACAGAAATTTAATAAATGGAGTGGCATTACTTCTTGCAGAAATAGATGGAATGTTGGATGTACCTTTCTGAGACACTGTTGTCATGGTTACTGGCTTGCATTCCTACATTAGTTTATTAAATGAAATTAGTTTTCTGGGAATATCTCAGAAACTCTTGGTTTTAGAGCATTAAAATGTAGTTTTCGGGGACCCTTTACGACTGTTTAGGGGCCCCGAGGTTTTTTTCTGACACCAAGGGGCTGAAAATGAGCTTTGTCTCGTCGTTGTAGGCCATAGTATCATCATCATCATCATCCTCTTGCATAGTTTCCAGCCGTTGGCCGGGTCTGTTTGGAACACAGGCCACTCCAACGTCTTCTGTCTTCCCACCATCTCTCAGCTTCCACCCCTGTCCAGTCTTCTCCTCTCTTCTTCACGCTTTCTTCCATCCCTTTCAGCCACCTGTCTCTCGGTCTTCCTCTCGGTCTTCCTCTCGGTCTCTTTCCTTCCCACTTCGTCTCGTGTATCCTTCTGGGTATCCTCTTATCCTCCATTCGTTTTACATGTCCATGCCATCTAGGTCTAGATTTATCTATACCATCCCGTACTGGTTCCACCTTTATTAATTCTCTAGTCCTCTCATTTCTTATTCTGTCCATCTTTGTAGCTCCAATACTGCTTCTCAAGAACCTCATCTCACTGGCCTGTATTTTGCTCTTCTCCCTTCCTTTCATAGCCCAGGTCTCCGAGGCATACGTCAGGATAGGGGCATAGTACGTCCGATATATGATCTTTTTTCTGTTCTGAGGGACATCCTTGCTCCATAACATGCTTCTCACACTCCTCCGGAATGCTTCTGCCTGTCTCCCCCGCTCATTTTTTCTCTATAGTTTCTTCCATTACCTTGTATCAGGCTTCCCAGATACCTGAAACTCTCCACTTTCTTCAGCTGTTCCCCACCAATTGTTATTCCCGTTGTGGTTCTTTCCTTCTTCCTTGTTGTGATCACCATCTCACTCTAATTTATGCTAAATTTCACCCCATATCCTTGTATTATTCCTTCCCACACGTCCAGCTGTTCCTGTACCTCCTCCTCCTTGTTTCCCCAAATCATCAAATCATCCGCTAACACCATTGCTTTCATCTTTCCTTCCCCAATTACTTGTGCCACTCGGGTCATTATGTCATCCATCACCACAATGAAAAGTAACGGTGCCAGTGCACTTGCTTGATTCAGGCCGTTTCTCTGTTCCACCCAGTCCGATCTCTCTCCTCCCACTTTCACACAGCTCACGCTTCCCTTGTACATCTCCTTTATCCTCCTTATAGTCCATTTTTCTACTCCTCTATCCTCCAGGGACTTCCATACTTTGTTTCTGCATACACTGTCATATGCTTTCTCAATGTCCAGGAAGGCCATCAGTAGATCTGTTCCATACTCACAGTGCTGTTCTTGTAACTGCCTTACAGCAAAAATCAAATCCACTGTGGACCTTCCTGCTCTGAAGCCATGTTGTTCTTCCCTCATCCCTCATTCTATCCTTGTCCTAATTCTCCTTTCCAAAACTTTCTCAAACATCTTTGCACAATGACTCATCAGTTTTATTCCCCGATAGTTTCTTTATTCTGTTCTACTACCTTTCTTGAAGATCGGGACAATTATTCCCTTTTTCCGGTCCTCTGGGGTCTTCCTTTCCGTAGTGTAATAATAATAATAATTATTATAATAATAATATAACAATATAGGGATAGGGATATAATTGACCTTCCGTAGCACACCAGCACGTGTAAATCGCGTGAAAAAATTCTAGAGTACCCCTTGACCCCCTTAAGCGCATTATATGTATTGATGAATTTTACAGCTTAGTTTGGTTCCGTTATAACCTTCTAGCCGTTTGCAAACTATCTCAGTAATGCAATAAATGGAATTGTATTGCGTCTTATATTACAGCAATAGATGGACCTGTGAATTTCTGTTGCCATGGTTACCAGCTAGCTTCCTTTAATTATTGTATTAAATGAAATTAATTTTCTGGGAATATCTCAAAAACTGTTGGTTTTAGGGCCTTCCCGAGTTTCGTTTCTCACACTGAGGGGCAGAAAATGAGCTTTGTCTCGCCCTTCTACGCCTATTTCAGCAAGTATTTTAAGGTGGTAGGCCCCCTTTTATGAGAGGTACAGAGAAGAGTTACATCAATGATTGGTGTCGTGCCTCTGAAGGATATCTGTACCAAATTTTACGTTGATCCACTCAGCCGTTCTCGAGTTATAAGGACACAAAAATGTCCACAGACAAACAAACAGACAGACAGACAGACAAAAATTTTATTTTCGCGCGCATCCTTCATAAAACAGTCTAAAACGCGTAAATAACGCAAATTTCCGTAGAAATTCAGAAAAAACAGACAAACTTTCATTCTTATATATATAGAGATGCCAAGAGCTATCAGTGGTTGCCATGGCAACACTACTAAATTGATGAGGGATGAGCCATCAGACGTTGCCAAGATAACGCACTTGCACGAGATCATATTCAGAATTCCATCTGACTAAGTGTGAAGCGGCTTCGGTGACGTAACTGGTAGCAAGCATGCTGAATGTCTATGCCCAAGGTCGCGAGTTCAAAGCCGGCCGAAGTCGTTGGATTTCCTAAGAGCGCTAAAAATCCCTCAGTATGCTTTCCTTTGGAGGGGAAGTTCCAACGTTCGTTGCGAGTTGCTGGTTGCGGTGGCATCTAGTAGCCAAGTTCACAGGTAGGTGTCGTTGACGGTAGTACCTGGTAGCAACATTAGGAACTACTGCTTGAAATTGACCGTCTGCAGTCCTTACCTGAATTACAGACTAATACAGCAATCCCTAAGTACACGGGGTTACATGACCGCGTTGTCGCAGCCCCTAAACTGAGGAACCAACCAAAAACTCTGCGGAAGATATAATTTTGCGTGAAGAAGTAACAGACCGTTACATAGTTACACATCAGTGTCGAAACCTTGCATAAGGACAGTGTGACCACAAGTATAAAAATGGACCCCAAATGACAAGAAGGTTACCGTTCCCATAAGACAATAAAATGTTTAAAATAAGCATAAAATGACGAAAAACAAAGTTAATTAAGCTCGCAATAAATGAGGTCTGATCCTTCTACGAAAACCTGCATATTCTGCCTATTTTCGCCTATCCCCAAGTTTGTCCAGTGAAATCTGCCTCCGCCTTCCGGCGTGCCGAGAGGACTTTTTTGTTTTAATTTTTTGGCTAAATAATAGGGGCAATGACTTTTCGATTCACCATCGTATAAACTGTATATAAATTAAATAATCTTTCTATCCGCACATTTTTAATTTTTGGCTCAACCTTTGTATTTATCTCAAATAAAGCGTATAATGAATGTTTGTTATGGGTTGTTATGGCAAGTATTGGAGCAAATGGCTGGAAAATTTGTATTTTTGAAGGCACTCTTAAAATAGAACGATGGTACAACATTATTCAAGGGACTACGAAATATCGTATACTGCCCATGTTAATTTACAACTTATTTATTTACCTTTTCATGAGAAAATATTGACAGGAACAAACCGATTCTTTTTCAGGGATGATACTTAAGGCTCTCTCCTGACTTTAAAACAGGATTATAGAAAATGTACGTCTATTTGATTTTTCATGTATTTTTCAAAATGTGGCAGGATTTTCATGAATATTTCCATGTGACAAAATTAAACTAAAATGAATTATCAAAAACGATCTTTTAAAAATGTAATACAAGTGAGGAGGAATTACTTCCAAATATTTAAAGCGTGTACGTTGAAAACTTCGTGGAAAAAGTTATTTTTGTAGTAGTTGTTGTTGTTGTTTGAGTCTTCAGTATTTTGACTGGTTTGATGCAGCTCTCCATGCCTCCCTGTCCTGAGCTAATCGTTTCATCTCTACATAGCTCCGACACCCTACATCGGAGGCAATCTGTTTAACATATTCTAACCTTGGTCTACCCCTACAGTTTTTGTCCTCGACCCTTCCTTCCATAACTAAGCTTGCTATTCCTGGGTGTCTTAGTATGTGTCCTACCAACCTATCTCTTCTCTTCATTAGCAGTCGCCAGAAACATCTCTCCTCTCCCACTCGTCTTAATACCTCTTTGTTTGTAACCCTATCTACCCATCTGATCTTCATCATTCTCCTGTAACACCACATTTCAAATGCTTCAATTCTCCTCTTTTCTGCTGCACCAATAGTCCAAGTTTCACTTCCATAGAGCGCCACGCTCCAAACAAAGGCTTTCAAAAATGACTTCCTAATACCTAAATCTATATTCGATGTCAGCAGATTCCTTATTTGTAGAAAGGCTTTCTTTGCCTGAGCCAACCTACTTTTAATATCCTCTTTGCTTCGTCCATCACTGGTTATTCTGCTTCCTAAGTAACAGAAGTCTCCTACTTCCTTCAGCTTTTCACCTGCCAATTTGATCTCCATAGAGGTTTCTGATTTATTTCGGCTGCATTCCAGTATTTTTGTTTTACATTTATTTATTTTCATCATGAATTCTTTCCGTAAGACGGAGTCCATACCATTCAAAAACTCATTCAAATCCTCAGGCTTGTCGGCCAAGATGACGATGTCATCAGCAAATCTCAGAGTTGAAATTATTTCTCCTTGAATCTTCACTCCCACTTTAAATTTTTCTCTAATTTCCTTCATTGCTTGTTCAATGTAAAGATTGAAAAGTATGGGTGATAAGTTGCAGCCTTGCCTTACACCTTTCTGAATACCAGCTTCTCTCTCATGTCCTTCAACTCGAATGACTCCTGTCTGGTTTCTGTACAGATTGTATATCACCCTCCTATCCCTGTACTTTATTCCAATTGATTTCAAAATGTCAAACAATTTAGTCCAATCAACGTTATCAAAAGCCTTTTCTAAGTCTACAAAAGCCATGAACGTTCTCTTATCTTTCCTTATTCTACCTTCTAAAATCAGCCTAAGACTTAGTACAGCTTCCCTTGATCCTACATTTCTCCTGAAACCAAACTGGTCTTCACCCAACTCCGTTTCTATCTGGCTTTCAATCCTCTTGTAAATTATTCTAGACAGGATCTTTGAAGCATGAGTAATCAAGCTGATTGTACGGTAATCTTCACATCTGTCAGCTCCCACTTTCTTTGGTATAGGGATGATTACATTCTTCTTGAAATCAGGGGGTACCTCACCTGTCTCATAAATCCTACACACCAAGTGAAATAACCTGATCAGACCTTCATCTCCTATGCAGCGTAGCAAGTCAATCGGTATATCATCTATGCCTGGTGCTTTGTTCCTGCTTAAGTCGTCCAAAGCTCTATCAAATTCTGATCTCAATATTAAATCTCCTTTCGCATCCTCATCAATTTCCTCTCTCCCTTTCCATTACATGATTCTCAATCTCCTTTCCCTTATACAAACTCTCTATGTAAGCTTTCTCTCTCTCAACCTTTTCTTCCCTATCTGTTAGAGGCTTTCCATTTGTGTCCTTAATATTACAGCACTTAGTCTTCTTTTCCCCAAAAGTATTCTTAATCCTTCGATAAGCTGTGTCTACTTTTCCTAATTTCAGACAATTTTCCATACCTGCACATTTCACTTTCAACCATTCTTCTTTCGCTTCCTTGCACTTCTTGTTAACCTCATTTCTCAGACGTCTGTATTCTGCTTTCCCCTTTTCATCTCTTAGATTCTTGTGTTTCCGCCTTTCATCCATCAATTCTAGTATATCCTGAGTGATCCACGGTTTTCTACCTATTCTTTCTTTCCTACCAATGTTTTCTTCTGCGGATTTTGTTATTTCATTCTTCAAAAGTGCCCATTCGTCTGCAATTGAAGTTTGTTTAGGGTTTTTCATTAGTCCTTCCTTTATACTCTTCTTGAATCTTTCGTTTACATCCTTCTCTTTCAGTCTGTCTATTTCCCACCTTTTTGGCTTTTGACTTTTCTTCAGTTTCTTCAACTTTAATCTGCATTTCATTACAACCAGATTGTGATCAGAGTTTATGTCAGCACCAGGATATGCTTTACAATCCAAAATCTGGTTTCGAAACCTCTGCTTGACCATAATGAAGTCGATTTGGTAACGCCCTGTATCTCCTGGTCTCAACCATGTGTATATTCTTCTATTGTGGTTATTGAATAAGGTGTTAGCTAGGACCAATTCATGCTCGGTGCAGAATTCTACCAGCCTGCTTCCTCGATCATTCCTTTCACCTAATCCGAAATCTCCTACTATCTTCCCTTCTCTCCCTTTTCCTACCACAGCATTCCAATCTCCCATTACTATAACATTTTCATCACCCTTGATATACCTCAGAATTTCGTCTATTTCTTCGTAGACCTTTTCAACATCCTCATCATCAGCTTGACTGGTAGGCATGTAGACTTGTACCACTGTAGTGCAGGTAGGTTTTGTATTGATTTTTGCTACAATAATCCGTTCACTATATTGCTCGTAATATTCCACCCGCTGTCCAAGTTTCCTACTCAATATGAGGCCAACCCCTGCTTGGCCATTGTTTGATTTAGTGCTAATGACCCTATAGTCTCCTGACCAAAAGTCCTGTTCTTCCTGCCAGCGCATTTCACAAATCCCAACCAAATCCAACCTCAACCTATCCATTTCCCTTTCTAAGTTTTCTAACCTTCCACTTCCTAGCAGACTTCTAACATTCCACGCTCCGTCCGTAGAATGTCAGATTTCCTCTTTGTCACTTCTGTGATGTTAACCCCCTCTCGAGTAGTCCCCACCCGGAGATCCGAACGGGGGACTAGTTTACCTCCGGATTGAAATTTTACAAGGGAGGAGGCCATCATCACATGTAATTATGCATAGAGAAGTGCATATCCTCGGGAATAGCATACGACTGTAGTATCCCGTTGCTTTCAGCCGTGCAGCAGGACGCAGTGTAGCCATTATTGGCTTATATTATCAATATCTTAACCGTCTATAAGACTAGTAAAGAATTGATTTATTCTGAAAGGCTGCTACTCCCTTTCAGAATAAGTAAAGAGCAATTCTACTAACAAAAATACTAACCTTCTACCGTACTAACAATTAAATACCAAAACCCTACTAACAAAAAACTTAAGTTCCACCAACAACAAATACTACTACTAAAACAGTCTGGCGACAGGCACACTCACATGCACCCTCACACATCACAGTCTACTGAAACAATGAACTATAACTAATAAACAATGCAACTGCTACCAAGACACACTCACATACCACAGTCTAATAGAACAATTATTTATTTATCGTATGGCTTTTAGCGCCGGGAGTGTCCGAGGACATGTTCGGCTCGCCTGAGTTGTAGCTGCTTCCAGCGGACACCCTAAAGGGTGAGCTACGAGTTCCGTTCAATTTCAAGTAGTTCCAACTTTCGCCACCAGATATCAATGATACCTAGTGGCGAACGTTGGAACTTTGATAGAGCGTTCTGACGAAATCTAATAGAACAATGACATATATCTAATAGACAAACTAACTACCTACTTTCAACTAAAACTAACTACATACTTACTGTACTTTTATTTGAATTGACAATATTTACAAAATGCAATTTAGATAGAAAATACTTACAAAATGTAATTTAGATTCAAAATTGTCACAAAATACAATTTAAGGGGGACGTATGCAAAATTGCACAAAGTGAGAAATAATTTCATTTCGGCTGTATTAAGGTAAATAAGGAGGATTGTGCAGTCGGGAATTGTTGGTTAGCCGACTATTATTATTATTTAAAAGAACAGATAGGCTATTTAAGTTTGAAGTTTTAGGACAATTTTCATTATTTCAACAGTATGAAGACCAAGAGTGCTATCTAATATATAAAAGTGAAAGTCTGTATGTATGTATGTATGTATGTATGTATGTATATATGTTGGTTCCGTATACAAATCTACATCGTTCCACCAATCTCAACCATATTTTGCATACACATAGTATAGGACCCAGAAGGAACCGCTGGCTACATGAATTTTCGATAGTCTTTCTCATTCTTCTGATTTTGGCCCTTTTTCACTCAAAAACAGGCTAATTAAATCATAAAATATACTCATGAAGGAATGGCAAGATAGATAGTTTCCATGGCAACATAGCTCAAGTCGAGACACGGCCGACTTGATGCCAATTGCGCTCAGCACTACCGGTATAGAAAATGAGGACCTTTACTTGAAATCCCGTTAGTTACTCAACTGCTCACACAGCACTGTCAACCGAGTTTAGCATAACAAAGACTTGACACTATCTTCTTTCTACTATATATTTTTCAAATACCACTCACTCACTCACTCATTCATTTATTCATCACGAAATCTCAGAAACCACCGAACGGATTGGAATGAAATCTGGTATGCAGCTTCCTCAAGGGCCGCAAATGCCCACTAAGAGAGAAATTTTGGCTATTCAGGTTCTAAAGGGGTGTTAAGGGGGTAGACCTGCATTTAATTGAATAGCAATATCTCCCGATTAGTTTCATGGGGGGATGTGATACTCGGCATATAAACTCATCATTAAAAATAAGAAGACATGTGTCTGAGGGTTTTTCGATGTGGTGTATATTATGAGGTGAAAGGGGTGAAAAGTGGGGATTTAAAGATTCTTAACGGAGCGTGTGTCTCTTAAACGACATAGGCGAGGAGTTTGAAACACAGCGAAAAAAAATCAACATAAAAAAGAAGTAAATATGTGTTTGACAGTTTTTTCATAAATTCAATTTAAGGGGCCCATGGGGAGAGATGAAATTCTGGGGGGGGGGGGAACAGGAAAGAAATAGTCCTAACTGATTGACTGACTGGCTCACTCATCAAACTCAGGGGGAAAAACTGCTTTAAAGTAAGTAAATAGCTTTTCGACAGTTTTTTTTTCATAAATCAAATTTAAGGGGTTCATGGGGAGGGGTGAAATTCTGAAAAAAGAAAATTGAAAGAAAATGTCCAGACTCACTCACTTACTCACTCACTCATCATCGCCTAGCCAAAATTATTGAAGTTAGAAACATGACAGTTTGGGGATATGTTCATTGTATGTCAAAACCGTCTACTAAGGGAGGATTTTCCGATATTCAGGTTCTAAAGGGGTCTTAAGGGGGTTAAACCTGCATTTCATTGAATAACTATATCTCCCGATTGGTTTCATTGGGGGATGTGATACACGGCATATAAACTTATCATTAAAAAGTAACAAGACACGTGTCTGAGGGTTTTTCGATGTGTTTATGAGGTTAAAGGGGTGAAAATTGGGGATTGAAAGATTCCTAACGGAGCGTGTATCTCTTAAACGACATAGGCGAAGAGTTTGAAACTCAGCGGAAAAAAAATCATCATAAAAATAAGTAAATATGTGTTTGACCGCTTTTCCATAAATCCAATTTAAGGGGCCCATGGGGAAGGGTGACATTCGGGGGGAGGGACAGGAAAGAAAGTGTCCTAACTGATTGACTGACTGACTCACTCATCAAACTCACGGGAAAAAACTGCTTTAAAGTAAGTAAATAGCTTTTCGACAGTTTGTTTTTCAATCAAATTGAAGGGGTTCATCGGGAGGGGTGAAATTCTGAAGAAAAAAAATTGAAAGGAAATGTCCTGACTCATTCACTCACTCATCATCGCCCAGCCAAAAATATTGAAGTTGGAAACATGACATTTCGGGGATATGTTCGTTGTATGTCAAAACCGTACACTAAGGGAGGTTTTTTGGATATTCGGGTTCTAAAGGGGTCTTAAGGTGGTTAAACCTGCATTTCATTGAATATCAATATCTCACGAGTGGTTTCATTTGTGGATGTGATACTCGGCATATAAACTAATCATTAAAAATACGCAGACATGTGTCTAAGCGTTTTTCGATGTGGTGTATTATTATGAGGTGAAAGGGCTGAAAAGTGGGGGTTGAAGGATTCCTAATGGAGCGTGTAGGCCTATATCTTAAACGACATAGGCGAGAAATTTGAAACTCAGCGAAAAAAATCAGCTTAAAAAGTAAGTAAATCGGTTTTCGACTGTTTTTTCATAAATTAATTTAAGGGGCCAATGGGGTGGGGTGAAATTCTGGGGAAAAAAAGGAGAGAAAGTGTCCTAACCGACTGACTCAGGGGAAAAAGACAGCTTAAGAAATAAGTTAATAGGTGTTCAAGCGTTTTTTAATCAATCCAATTTAAGGGGCCCATGGGGAGGGGTAAAATTCTGGTAAAATATATGAAAGAAAATGTCCTGTCTGACTCACTCACTCATCACGCCCAGCGAAAACTATTAACGTTGGAAACATGAAATTTTGGTAAAATGTTCGCTGTATGTCGAAAACGTTAACTAAGGAATGATTTTTGTTTATTCGGGTTTTAGAGACGTGTCAAGGGGGTAAACGTGCATTTCATTGAATAACGATATCTCATGAGTTGTTTGTTTGGGGATGTGATATTCGGTATATAAACTAATCATTAAAAATAATCAGACATATGTCTAAGGGTTTATCGATGTGGTGTATATTATGAGGTGAAAGGGGTGAAAATTGGGGGTTGAGGGATTCTTGACGGAGCGTGTATCTCTGAAACGACATAGGTGTGAAGTTTGAAATTCGGTGGGAAAAACAGCTTAAAATACAAGTAAATAGGTGTTCGAACGTTTTTTCATCAATCCAATTTAAGGGGCCCTTGGAGAGGGGTGAAATTCTGGGGAAAAAAACAGGAAAGAAAGTGTCCTAACTGATTGACTCACTTACTCACTCATCAAACTCAGGGGGAAAACAGCTTTAAATAAGTAAATAGGTGTTTGACCGTTTGTTTCATAAATCCAATTTAAGGGGTTCATGGGGAGGGGTGAAATTATCAAAAATAAATGAAAGAAAATGTCTTGACTGACTCACTCACTCATCATCGCCCAGCCAAAATTATTGAAGTTAGAAACATGAAATTTTGGGGATATGTTCGTTGTATGTCGAAAACGTCCACTAAGGAAAGAGTTTTGGATATTCAGGTTCTAAAGAGGTGTTAAGGGGGTAAACGTGCTTTCCATTGAATAACAATATCTCACGAGTGGTTTCATTTGGGGATGTGATACTTGGCACATATACTAATCATTAAAAATAAGCTGACACATGTCTAATGGTTTTTCGATGTAGTGTATATTATGAGGTGAAAGGGATGAAAAGTGGGGGTGGAAAGATTCCTAACTGAGCGTGTATCTCTTAAACGACATAGGGAGGAGTCTGAAACTCGGAGGAAATCTATCAGCTTAAAAATAAATAAACAAATGAATAAATAAATAAAATAAATAGGTGTTCGACCGTGTTTTCATAAATGCAATTTAAGGGGCATATGGGGAGGGGTGAACTTCTGGAAGAAAAACGTCCACTAAGGAAGGATTTTTGGATGTTTGCTCTCATCGACCAACCAAAACTATTCAAGTTAGAAGAATTATATTTTGGGGATACGTTTGTTTGTTGTGTGTCGAAAACGTCTACTAAGGAGGGATTTTTGGGTATTCAGGTTCTAAAGGGGTGTTAACGGGGTTAAACCTGCATTTCATTGAAAAACAATATGATACGACTATGACGCGAGCGATGCGAGGCTAAAATTGAGATGGTGTGTGTCTGTGTATTACTCAATCTCGCAAGTACCACTGGTCCGATTTACGTGAATTTTACATGGAAGTAGCTGATTTACCTGGTTAACATATAGGTTACTTTTGATTTCAATACTTTGCACTATTTAAAATGGCGACCATTTTAGTGACGTCACTACACCCTTTGGTTTCAAACTTTCATATTTCCATTTCAAATAAAAAGAGAACGCTAAGAAATAGCAAACTTTTGATGGCATATGCGAGGTTTAAAATTACATTTTCTATCCGAAAGGTATCTGCAACTGTTAGCGAGTAAAACCTAAATTTGTGCTATAAAACACGGTCAACGCCGAGCGGTGTAGTTGGACAAAATGTTCCATCCCTAATGTCCCTCTGCGCAGCACCTCGCCTATCCCCTGTTTTAACTGTCACCTTCACATTTTAATTTATTTATGACGCGTAGCGAAGCACGGGTACTTCAGCTAGTTCATTATAAAACAATTTTGCTCTGAAAATTACAAAATATGTTGTCTGTCTTTCTACCAGCTTGTCGGTATTTCTTTCGGTGGAGTGCTTAGAACTGTTTTGTTTGTTAGATTTTGGAATTATTCGACTCTAGGGTTATGGTATTCGAACCATCTTGACGGAAACGTAATGGCGGCCTCCCAAATGTTCAAAGCTTAAATCAAATTACGACTAACCTAATCATTCGATCTCTATCAAATTTTGCAACATCATACCTTTATGGGGGGAACATCCTTCGACAAAATTACAAGGTCATCATCCCAAAAGTTTGCGGATGGCGGCCATGTTTGTGTGCAAGTTGATTCCCCCTATTAATTCAAACACGGTGAAACCGAATGGAACGAAATTTGGTACAGAGGTAGCACTAGCAAAGGGCACCACAGTGTCATGTTTTATATTGCCGCCATCTTGATGGAAACGTAATGGCGGCCACCCAAATGTTCAAAGCTTAAATCAAATTACGACTAACCTAATAATCCGATCTCTACCAAATTTTGCAACAACATACCTTTAAGTAGTAAATATGCATTTTAGCAAGAAACTGAATCAAAGTTTTTGCGGATTTCCTCCTCCATTTGTAGCATTAGCAACCACTATGCAACTTTTCAGCACCCCTTTGATCTGGTTTCAAATACCCGCTTCTCATTCTTAAATAACAATTGTTATCTTATGTACATTGTTGGAGTTTGAGTCTTCAGCCTTTTAACTGGTTTGATGCAGCTATCCACACCCCGTGTCCTGACCTGATCATTTCATCTCTAAATATCTATCACACCCTACATCCGAGGCAATCTGTTTAACATATTCTACCCTTGGTCTACCACTACAGTTCTTGTCTTCGACCTTTTCTACCATAACTAAGTTTGCTATCCATGGGTGTCTTGGTATGTGACCCACCAAACCATATTTTCTCTTCATCCGTGTCATATTGTTGGCCACGCTAATCACAGAAAGATAATGTTAAAAGCAGGGTTCTCTTAGTTTTGGATTTCAAAGATTCACTCATGGTTCAAGGAAAGGAAGTTTGTAGATTTACGTGACCGTTAATCTCGAGATCATGAGCCACGGAACCTCCTTTTACGTGGAATCCGTACCACAGGACATGGCATTTCACTTTGAAAATCTCACAGGCAATGACCGGTTATTGAACCCGGTTTGCCGTGGTGAGAGGCCAACAGCTTGACCGCTGCGCCACCACTCGCCTACTCATGGTTCATTTTAATTATTATTAATAGGAATAGCACCCGAAAGGGTATATACAATAATCATATTATGATTACATCAAATATTTCATTATTCTTTGCTAATTTGCGTGATGCTTTTGGTCCTCTTTGAACATAACACAATATGGTATTTCATGCAGTACTTTGCACAAAGTGAACATATGCAATTCTCATTTGGCAAATGGAATTTGTTGTTGTTACATAACTTGTGCAGGAATTCTGCAGCAAGTACGAATGGTTGGTGGTATAAAGATTAGAAATACAGAGTGCAGTTACCTCCTTGACATGTTGACCACAAATAAATTAATCAAATGCAACCTCTCATTTAATATATCAGCCCGAAAAGTAATAACCAGACTCAGCAAATTGCCGAAAATTTCAAGATCGTAATGTTTTGTTGACTGCAACTGGGAGTAACCTTTAATTTGCTTTTAGAAAAAAAAAGCACTGGTTCTAATCCATATGTTCACCTTAATGAACTAGAGTTTGCAGACAAGCTGTGAGATCACATCCCAGCCAATATGTGTAGAAAATCTTCTCCGTTCTCTTCAAAGTAATCCGCGAGTGGAATGATTTGGTTGTTCCAACAGAGGAAGTGATATCTTATTGATATTAGGATTAACCCACAAGTAGTGAGGAGTCTTCCCTTAAAGGAACATGTAACAAGGGCTAATTAAGGCAGGTCTGTGTGTTACAGATTGTTGAAGTCCACCAGTGACGATGAGAGAACACAGAGGTTCAAAGGTGTGGGCTCATTTGGCGATTTGCATACTGAGCAACTGGTAATGGGGGGACATCAAAGCGAGTCGTATAATTAGCTAGAGGTCTGGGTGGGATCTGCACGGTGTAAAGACAGCAGCTCATTCCTCTCTTGTTCCCAACAGGGGTGAACAACAGTGGCGGGTCTGCCCAACAAATTTAATTGGGCCAGGCATCTCTCGCGTGGAGATGACACAAGCTCGATGCTTCACGTGAGAAGAAAATATAAAATCATCATCAACATTTCCTTCCAAGTATTGGGCCAAATGTCCCGTTACGGTCTTGCACTTTCCCTCCATCTCTTCACTGGACGTCCTATCGATCTATTTCCCCGTGGCTGACAGCGAAGGATCTCCTTTGGTGAACTTCCAGGTTCCATCCTTTGGACATGATGCTTCCAGTTCTCTTGGTAGTCACAAATGTTTGTAGTTATTGGTTTCACTTTTAGTTCCTTCAGCACATCCTCATTTCTCTTATGATCCCATTTAGTATAGCCTGCTGTTCGGCGCATGAAGGTCATTTCGCGTGCTGTGAGTCTGGAGATGTCCTGAGATCTTATTGTCTATTCCTCGCTGCCATAGCATATGGTTGGTCTGGCTATTAATGTTTTATACAAACGTAAGCGTGTATGCCTTTCGACAAGAGATGGCTTCAGGAAGTGATTGATAATTCCTGTTGTTCTGGTATAATTTGTTATTTTTGCAGTTATGCCTCGTTCTGCTTGAAAAGATAAATGATATCCTAAATACTTGAATTCGTTAACTCTTTCTAAAATTTTACCATCCAGACAAATTTTACTGGGGGTAGGGTCCTTACCCTTAAAGGCCATTACTTTATTATTTTCAGTAGAAATGCACATGCTGAATTTTGATGCCTCTTTCTGGAGGTTGAATACTGACCACTGCAGATCATCTTCAGATGCTGCTACCAATGCAACATCATCAGCAAATAGTATAGCGTCTAAATTTTTTAGTTGCCTGCTGATAGGTATTGAACCATGTCTTTCGCACCTTTACATTGCTGTCAAGTATTGTAAAATATAAAATATAAATTGATATTAGGAAAACAAGAGAGAAAAATTCTGAGAGAGATTTACGGGCCAGTTCAGAATGAGGGGATATGGATCAAGAGACCGACAATAGAACTGTACAAACGAACAGAGACGATTACAAACAACATAAGGAAAAGAGGGGTAAAATTTTATGGACACATACATAGGATGACAGAAGACAGACTGACCAAGAAAATTTTAATGTATAAGGTGCGTTCAAAAAGTAACGAGCCGGAGGCATAATTACAGAAACCAGTACCTGTATGTCGGGTATTGGGCCTGGCTGTTGAGGCACTTGTCCCACTGTGAGACGAGTCGGTGAAAGGCTTTCTCATAAAATTCCTTGGACTGCGTTGTGAACCAGTTCCGTACGTACAGCTGGACGTTGGCGTCCGAGGTGAATCGTTGGCCCCGCAGAGCCCTTTTCAGGGGACAAAACATGGAGTAATCATAGGGAGAGAGGTCTGGACTGTATGGAAGGTGGTCGAGAACCTTCCATTTGAATTTCCGCAGGAGTGCCGCGACTGTGTTGGCCGTAAGAGGTCGTGCATTGTCGTGGAGTGACCACGACGGCTATGGCGTTCACTGTCACTCGGCGGTCCTGGGTAATGAGTGCATCAACCGACTGGACGTTGTCATCGGTAATGCAGGGGGGTGCCCTAGACCGGGTATCATCGGCTAACGACACCCGTCCTTCCCTGAAGAGCTTGTGCCACGCCTTGACTCTTGCAAGGGACATGCAGTATTCGCCGTACACTTGTGACATTCGGCGATGAATGTCCTTTCCCCCTACTCCTTCCGCTGTCGGAAACCGAACAACACCTATTTGCTCTTTGGATGACGCCTCCATGTCACTGTTTGCAATGCGACTGGCAGCGTTGGACGATTGATGCATGCTGCTGCTCGCTTTGTATCGTCACGAGATGTGCACGCGTGCCCTCTAGCGACGGGCTGTGACCTTCCACGCTCTGGTCGGAACCACACCTCGTTACACACGCCACGATTAGCCGATATCGTCACCGGTTTGCGCATTCTATCCTCCGGCTCATTACTTTTTGAACGCACCTTATAGTTACGAATAGTATACTAAAAACTAATTGGGTAAAGGAAACCAAGGAAGACCTCAAGAAACTAAACGTCTCTACAGAAGACATGGCGGACAGGAGCACACGCAGAGAAAAACTTAGACAACAGAAGTTTGAGCAAACTTCCAAAGAGAGACAACCGGGAAAGAAGTGGACGGAGGAGAGAAAGAGGAAGCATAGTTTGTATATGAGAGGTTTTTGGGGGAAAAAAAAGAAGAAGGGGCTAGAATAAAACAGGAAAATTGATTGTGTTGTAACGCTCTCCTTATGGGGAATTAACGAATAAATAAATAAATAAATAATAGTACATTATGCAACGAGCCTATAATGGCAATAATTAAGACACGAGTATGTTTATAAAACGAGCGAATGCGAGTTTGATAATTTCCATACGAGTGTCTTAATTACCATAATAGGCAAGTTGCATACGACTGTTTATGTTCGACGATAATTATCATAACTATTTTACGTTCGAACATAAATATTCATAAATATCTGTCGATATTTCGCCAGTTTTATGTACTGAACAGAGCGCATGAGACGCAGACAATGCCTAGTATTTGACCATGGCCTCGTCGATTACCCTACTATGACACTAGGCCAGGCAGTGAAATTTAAAATTTAAAGGCCGTGGAACTCAGCGCATCTAATTATATAATTGGTGAGACAACTGTTTCTTGAGTTCTGATTGGTGGGAGGAACTGTTTCATAATGAAAAATAGTGTTATAATGAGCCTCATTGTAGTACAGTTTTCTGACATATAATAGTCAGGGTCGAACATAAATAATAAAATAAAAAATTGTATTGTACAGTATGTCTACCCCTTATTAATCCCGTTTCGAACGGGGTCGGGGATGAGATGCGATGAACTATGTGGTTGGTTTTTACAGCCGAATGCCTTTCCTGACACCTACCTCATGAGATGGGTAAATGAGAGAGGAAAAGAATGAAAGTTCAAATTCAAGTAGTTCCAACGTTGGCTATCAGATGCCACTGTCACTAACACTATCAATCAATCAATCAATCAATCAATCAATATTTATTGTCATTTAACAACTTATCGTTGTATTAGACTACGTCACATTGTTAAAAATACATTTTCAATTTACAATAAAATCACAAAGTTATGTATAATATATTACAAGTATTATTACCAGCTTACTGAATTCTATAAAATAAAATAAGAATAAAATAACACGAATACAGTAAGAAGAAGTTGATCTTCTATAGTCCATCAGGGTAGAGTGTAATTTTCTCTTCAAATTCGACCAAAGTGTAAATACTGCTGTTAATGAGCCATCGCTTAATGGAAGCTTTGAAAGTGTTCATAGACTCCTGCTGTAGTTGTGTTGGTAGTTTGTTGAAGATTTTAATTCCATAGTATTTGTACTGGTCTTGTGTATTCTTTAACCTGACATGAAGTGTATCTAACTGGTTTCTTATTCTTGTGGTGTGTGAATGGACATCCCTTCGATTTTTATATACACTGAGATTTTCTTTAATATACACTACGCTATGGAATATGTATATTGATATAAGAGTCATAATTCCAAGTTCTTGGAAGTGATTTCTACAGGATTCTGTACTAGGCTTGCCTTGTAGACATCTTATTGCCTTCTTCTGCCATCTGAAAACATCCCGTGCCCCTGTTGAGTTTCCCCACAATATTATACCATAAGTTAAATGTGAATGTAAAAATGCATAGTATGCGAGAATCATCTGATTAGCACTAACTGATTGTTTGAGTCTTCGCAATAAAAATAAGACTCGTGCTAATTTTGTACATAATTTTTGTGTGTGAATGTCGCAGTTCAATTTAGAGTCTAAATGGATTCCCAACAACTTAACAGAGCTGCATTCATGACTACTTGAAGCCAATTTGACTAAGTGAAAATAGATTTCTTCTGTTTTGTTACTGTTTAGAAATAGTTTGTTTACCTTTAGCCAAGAAGTTAATTCACCTAATAATTTGTTTTTTTTTCTCTTCAAGGCAAGTTAGGTCTCTATCACTTGTTATTACAGTAATGTCATCAGCATACAGTTTGTTTTTCGTGTAGCCTCCTGAGAGGCCGAGTGCAGGTCTTTCTAGTCGACGCCCGTGGGCGACCTGCGCGTCGGGATGAGAGATGGAATGGATGAAGATGAATGAAACTGGGCAAGGATGTGGAAGGAAGCGGCCGTGGCCTGTCAGAAGGTACTGTCCCAGCATTTGCCTGGTGTTGAAATTGGGAAACCACGGAAAACCATTTCAAGGACAGCCGACGGTGGGGCTCAAACCCACGCGTCTACCGAGTCAGCAGAGAGCTTGGCCCCTTGACCTAACGCAGCGCTTTAGCCCGCGTAGCCACTACTGTCGGTAGCATACAGTATTGACATGGCATTTATATTACTAACAATGTCGTTTATATAGACCGGGTTTGCGGCATCGTGGTCTTGTAGCCCTGTGTGCTTGGGTGTGTGTAGAATATGCCTAATAACCTGTGTCACTGTAATGTCTGTACTAGTGTGTGTAGTTGTAATTGAGGTAGGATTTTAGCGGCTGAGAAGGACCTACGGGAATTCTAAATTACATAAGGGATGCTTGCAGATGGCACCGCGAAGAATATAACCAAAGATAAAATGAAGAGTTTCCAGGACATGGTCAAGACCTAACGACTATCCAGAATGACTGAAGAAGAGAGGACGGCAAGATCTTAAAGGATGAAAAAGTACTAGGAGAACCGGAAAACACGAGCTACTGAACACTGATTGATCTATGGTGCCCCTAAGTAGGTGAAACGGACAAGGATAAGAAGTAGGACAACGAAGACAGATCAGGCCAGTTCATTTCCTTCAACATCAGTAGTATGGATGAAACTTTTTAAGGTACGAAAGACCCGTCTAGGGGGGAAAGAAATTGAACTTTATTTTTTCGGTGTTTTTAGTTATTTACAATGTACAGAACAGGTATTAGTAAAAAAAAGTAAAAAATATGATAAATGGTCATGTTATAGGAAACAAGTAGTTCCGTGAAGAACTATACAGCCTATTTTCATATATCCTGAAAAAAAATCCACAGCCTGCTTCCAGTCTCCGACCGGGTCAGGAATGGAATGAATGAAGCCCCCATCTAGCGGCGAGGATATGAACTGTGCCGGCTGCCGAGGCCTGACGCACTCCTCTGGGGCAATGATTACATGAATGACAGATGAAATGAAATGATAGTGGAGAGTGTTGCTGGAATGAACTTTGACAGGGAAAACCGGAGTACCCGGAGAAAAACCTGTCTGCCTCCGTTTTGTCCAGCACAAATCTCACATGGAGTGACCGGGATTTGAACCACGGGCCCAGCGGTGAGAGGCCGGCGTGCTGCCGCCTGAGCCACGGAGGCTTTTATTTTCATATATCCTAGTTATGTTAATTGCCACTGCCAACATGCACAATTTCTGTTTGATTGCTGTAATAGATTCGTAGATATTGAGAACCGACTAAATATTTCGGATGGTCGCCATGTTGGATTTTATATATGTAGGTCCTAGAGTTATGTACTGTTACATGCATATTATTGTGAACGTGTAGTATTCAAACTTCAATCGCATAATTAGGACACAAGAAAAAACAAGGAGATTTTAAAATTTTGCACAGCTGCCATCTTGAAGTTATGGAAACAATTGAAATAAATTAGATGCCAATGGATTAACATTCGTATAAGGATTTACTGTACCAAGTTTCACTGCATGCGGATGGTTAAATTGCGAGAAAAGTCCATGTGAATATTTATAATTCGCGTCACCGCTATGTTGGATTTGTGATCACCAGGTTATTTAAAGTCCTATAGGTGAACTTAAGTTCATAGCCCCTATGAACATTAAAAAATGCAGTTTGATTGCTAAAATAGATTCGTAGATATTCACTATCGTTTAAATACTTCGCATGGTCGCCATGTTGGATTGTTAAATGTATAGGCCATAGAGTCATGTACCATTAAAGGAAAATTATTACCTAGGTTCATTATTCAAACTTTCACTTCGATCGCATGACTACATCACAAGAAATAAAAACTTAATTTTAAAATTCGCACTGCCGCCATCTTGAGGTTATGTAAACAATTGAACTAAATTAGATACCAGTGGATTACAATGTGTATAAATATTTCCTGTACCAGGTTTCAGTGCGCTTGAAACATTAAATCGCGAGAAAGGTCTATTTAAAATTTTCAAATTCGCATGGCCGCCATGTTCATTTTGTAGTTAACCGGTTTTTGAAAGTCTTATAGATGGACTTCCAGTAGTGCCCTTTATCTCCGTACAAAATTTTAGGGAGATACCGCTAATAGTTTCAGAGATATAGAATGCCAGTGAAATATTTCGCACATCCGCCATCTTGTGATTATGTGAACAATTGAACGAAGTTAGATGTCGGTGCATTACAATGTATATAAACATATACTGTACCAAGTTTCATTGCGTTTGGTTGGTCAAATCGCGAGAAACGTCTATTTAAAAGTCGCAAATTCGCTTGGCCTCCATGTTGGTTCTGTAGTTACCAGGTTTTCAAAAGTCACATAAGTGAACTTATAGTAGATCCCTCTATCACATTAGAAAATGTCAGGGTAATATCGGTAATAGTTTCGGAGATATTGAATGCTGGTGAAATATTTCGCACAGCCGCCATGTTGGATTGGTGAGTCGTAACAAAATTTGAAGGGCACGGTCGAGGTTGCCGGGAATAGTGCTATGAACTTTCCAAGTTTCATTGAAATCGCTCCTGCCGTTTAGATTTTATTAGGGGGGGGGGGACACACACACGAATCACACACACACACACGCACACACACACGGACAAAAGGTGATCTCATAAGCCTATTTTTTCAAAATTGAAAATAGGCTAATAAATGACTATGCTGCACCATGAATGACAACGCCCACTTTTACAGAGATTTATGTTTGTGCGTATTACTTCTGAACTACAGTAGATCGGTTATGGATAGATTTCTGAGCTCACTTCTTGCCTGCTCTTTTGAGCGCAGACTTTGTGTTGGTAACAATGGCAACTTCCTGCATTGTTTATGTTACGAGTGGTTACTGAACATCTTCATAATATTATAATCACTGTGATTTTGGGTTCTGAACTAGTAGTCGCTGACGGTGGCGTTTGGTAGCAAAAGTAGGAAATACTTGAAATCCAAAGTCTGCAGTTCTTACTTGAATTGAAAACAGATAACACACACGAATACAGTCATCACATTTAACACCGGTTTTCAGACAGATTATACTCACACCCAAAGTAGACGGGGCTACATGACCACGTTGTCGCAGCCCCTAAACTGAGGAACCAACCAACCAACTGTGATTTTGCACTGACCTATTGAAGAAATATTGCTTAAGGGGCGGAGCAGCGAGGTAATCTGCCCCAATTATTAATAATCGTTGATTTGAAGATGGATACAAGTCCACTGATTTGCAAACAGATAAGTTGAAATACGCTTTTTTTTTAATTTCGTTAGGGCCATCTATGGACCACGGTGCTTGTGTTTTAGCTGTTTCTTGATGTCATCGTCAGGCTTGCCACGATTGGTGTTCTTAGTGGTGGGTTTGGCAGCTGCTTTCATGTTGGTACCTCGAGCTTTTCTGATGGCCCAGTAGTCCTTCATTTTCCGGATAAATTGAATCTTACGTTCCTCAGACCATTTCCTAGTCTCGTCTTTTGGTCTGTGGGTAACTTCTGTGAGGGATGTTACGAAGGATTTAATTTTAAGAGCTGTATGATAGTTACTCCGGTCGGCTATGTCATTTTCATTTATATGGAGTTCCGAAAGATCCTTCTCCATTTGCTTCTTCCACAATAATCCAGTAGCTTTGCCCTTGTTAGCAGCCTTGAAGATCCTATGGGATAACCTGTTTGAGTCCATTCTGAATACATGTCCGTAAAAAGCTAGTCGCCTTCTTCTGATGGCATCTATGAGATTTTCTTGCTGTTTACATAGCTCATGATTTGGTTGATACCATCGGCTTCCATCTGGTAGAATTCTTGGTCCTACTATCCGTCTCAGGAACTTTCTTTCTTGTACCTCGAGGGCTCTTAATGGGGTCTTCTTAGTTTGACATAGGCACTCTGCTGCATAGAGGACTGAAGGTCTGACTACTGCATTGTAGTGTCTTAGTTTGACATTCATCGACAAATTTTTTGAAGCATATAGTTTTCTACAGGCATGGTAAGCCTTATCTAGTTTGAGTCTCCTGTGTTCAAGAGCCACTCTTTCGCTGAGGTCCTCTGAAAACCATTCCCCAAGGTATTTTACACTTTTGACTCTCTTGATGTAGATGTTATCACTGACTCTCATCCTTCTAGGGGCATCCTTGATGTTAGTAACAAACTCGGTCTTTCCTAGAAATACGCATTTATTTATTCATATTGTATTTATTTACTTATTTATTTATTTGTTTACTTATTTATCGGTCCATTTATTTATTTAAAAGCTAAAGGAAGTACGAGAAGCAACATAACCAGAGATGGACGAAATGATGCAAGTTATTGGGCAGGAATGTTCTAAGAATTGTCAGAAGTAACAAAATGAAATGACAAACTTCAACTTCATTCTTCTCAGTTTAACATTTTTTCACTACTTTGGTACCATTTGTAAGAAAAATAATAAAGACAGGTCCATATTTTTATGTATCAACATCATACTAATGAACAGTAATAAATAAAAGGGATATCCCTTTAAGGGACACTATGGCTGAGTTTTTCAACTTCCACATTTATTATCAGAATGAGTTGAAATTTAAACTGCATACTTAGAATAGTAACACTAAGTCACATACCAAATTTGAAAACAATTGGATGAAATGTAATTGATTTTTTACTAATTATATTATTAAAATATACCGTGTGATCAAAATGCTCCATGCGCATTAGCAATTGTGTAAAACGCTTGATATTTTTATTACATATGCATAAAACTATTCTAAATATTATAACATTGAGACATTTCAGGAAAGTGACACATGTATGCTGTCAGATTTTTTCTTTCTTTATGTGCCATCATGTCTTAAGAATTTGGATAATTTTTCATAGTTTTTTAATTTTTTGGTCTGTAATTTACAAAAAGACTGGAGATATTGCAATGTTATCTTGCAACACATGTGTTTCTGAATATCCAGTGATTTTTTAAGTAAAATTGGTGAATACCTCATGCACATGGAGCATTTTGATTACCTAAAAACGATGTTTGGAGATAAAAACATTTTTATAAAATCGCATACTATATTAACCAGTTTGGCTCACCCAATGAAACTTTTGTGGGAAAAATGTGAAAAATACAATGTTTTGTTGTAGAGATAAAGAGCATGGAGACCTTACGTTTGAGTTAACCTACGACTTTCTAGGATTTCTAGTTTAAAAAGTATAGCCTACTTTCTATGATTTGCCTTCCATCTTCTTTTAGGCATCCCGGTCAATGCATGTGAGATTTTCGAAGTGAAATGCCATGTCCTGTGGTTCGGATTCCACGTAAAAAGGAGGTCCCGTGGCTCATGATCTCGCGATTAACGGTCACGTTAAACTACAAGCTTGCTTGCTTCTTTTAGGCAGAGGAGATTTAAAAATGTCGCTGAGCGTTTAAAAATGGCGGTGAATGAAAATTGTTTTACTGAAATGATCCACAGGGGTCCATAAGAGATATATATGGAAAAAACAAAAAACAGTTATTTTGTCATTTTTGCCTAAAAACTCAGCCCTAGTGTCCCTTAAATAATATACAAAATGAAATTGAATATTTTTAGACATAATTTTCATGTTTGCAAAAGTATTTCGTTTTTGTCAATAATCCCTCTTATTATTGCAGAAAATGATCCAAACAGTAATCATCATTTATATTATTTCAGTAGTAGGCCTATAGATCCCTCCTGCGGCGCTCACAAACGACCGATCGTGAAAAATGAGCATTCAAATGAAAGAGGACAGACATTACCAGTGACGAATTGCACTCAAAATTCATAAATATCTATATTTTCTTTAAAAAATTAATTTTGAAAAATGTACGAAGTGTGCGATTTGCAGATACTGTTGCTGTTGGAAAATGCGCTCCATAATTTCTCTCCACTTCTCATTATGGCCGCTGTGACGACATTATGAGGTTATTTTTTTATCATTTTGCATGGATTTTAGAAACAGTAAATCAAAGGAATGAGTACTCAAATGGTATAATTTGATAAATATCGAATAACCGGTGTGTGTTATGATGATCCAATTGTCAGTGATTGCCTTCTTTAGTAATGGGAACGTAGAACTTGGAATTCTAACTGAAATGTAAATAACCCCTGGCAGTACAGCCCATGAAGGTCCTAGGCCTACCAAGCGACCGCTGCGCAGCCATTTGTCCTGCATATATTGGGGTGACGCGTGGTCAGCGCATCGGGTACCCTTGGTCATTAATCTTGGTTTTCGTGACCGGGGCACTGCCTCACTGTCTGACAGCTACTCAATTTTCCTCACGAGGCTGAGTGCACCCTGTTTCAGTCCTCATGTCAGTTTCTAAAATCCCTGAAGGAGCCTCCAGATGAGGGGCAGTCACGCTACCCCAACACCACGGGGCCGTCGAAATGTATATAGTGTTCTATAATCATTTGGTTGAAATAGAAACATATCAATCTTTCTCCTTATGTCTCTCATTATAAACCTTTTGGGGAAAGTGTGACGTATGAACATCCGATATTTCTCGCACGGGTTCGCTAGTCTCTGAAAATTTCAATTGGCTAACCCAAACAGATTTTGAGTAAATTGTACCAAAAATTTGAAGATTTAACATGGGCGAGATAGGCAGGTCTTTCTTACCTTAAGATAATTTGCTGAGATAATGGCTTACGGAAGTGCTACTGTAACCCTTCAGAGTCATTCAGTAAACTCCTATAAGCCAAGGTGTTGTGCGTCAAGACAAGAAGGCAAGGAACCAAGCAATTCCTCTATAAATTATCTAAATGGCTTAGAAAGTTACTTTCTGTGCTAAGGATGTTCTTTAATGTTACGATTGCTCTGCTTCCTCCTAATCAAGTTAATAAACACGGCACTTGGGAGTGGAGAAATCATTTCCAACTGCAGACTCTGGTCTGGTCTGCAGCAATTAAAGCTTTCAGAGTTTTATGCTAATGATTATTACAGCAACGGTTAATTCTCTTTACATGGTATGCAGCAGTCTCCGCCCCCACACGCACTGTAGATATTTATGTCTTCTACAAGAATACGAGTCAAGAGACCATTAAAGGGTCCCCTCTCTCGTTACCTAATGCAACTCAAGATAAAGCACTAGCTAATGTTATTTCTTGTTCATTCTCTTTGGAGCAATTGTAATGGAAATGCCAAAAATCCACAGTTTAGCTCTTCAGGCAAACTACTCAATGTTGAAAACATCCTATAATGACATAGAATACACCTTCCATATTATTATTATTATTATTATTATTATTAATAATAATAATAATAATTTTTCTTTTACAAGGAAAGTGGACGCTTGGAGAGGGACCGCACTCTTCAAGTGTGTGGGATTCTTATCCACTAAAGAACCACACTCTATCCTCTTGACAAAACCCATCCCGGGACCACTTTCGTATAATAATAATAATAATAATCATAATAATAATAATAATAATAACAATAATCAGAAAGATGGAATTAGCATATAAATTGGTACAGAATAGGCACAACAAAACAACAATATATTTCAGAGCGAAGATAAGCCTGAGGGATTGTATAGTTCAGAATATTTGATACTGAACAAGAAAGGTGAATTAGAGGAACCGGAGAAGAAAGAAAGAAACATCTTAGGACCCGAAAATGGAAACGATGGTACATGGCGGAAGAGGCGAAACAAAGATCTTCACGGACAAGCAGAAAAAAAAACGGATACCATATGGAAGAGAAGATAGAAGTTCTATGGACACCTTACGAGAATGAGCGATTGTCGTCTAACGAAGAAAATCTTTAATTACATCACCAAGATAAAAGCGACTACAAAATGGGTAGATGAAATAAGATAGGATATGGAGGAAGTTGGGGTCAGTCCAAATGAGATCAGGAATAGACAGGTGTTTCGAGTAACGATTGATGAATTCAAGGGGTTCCAGGAAAAGCAAAGGAGAAGAGACAAGGACATCTAGTCGGAAGAAAGGAAGATAATCCACAGTGAAAGGATGAAGCATTTCTGAGAGCAGAAAAAAGGACTAATCAGCAAGTCAATTATTTCCCGTGGTCCTAAGTAGGCCAAAATTGAACAAAGAATAATAATAATAATACATGTGGATTTCAGGAAAATGGAAATGGCATATAATCTAAGAAAAACCATTTATAACAAGAAATCCATAGTCTATCTATAAATGCCAAGTTAAGACACTGCCAAACAGTCATCCGTCCAGAGGCTTTGTATGCTGCAGAGTGCCTTGAAATACATCGCAAGGGACTAACAGAGAAACTGGAAGTATAAGAAAGGAAAATTCTAAGAAAAATCTTGGGTCCAGTAAAAGAAAATGGGAAATATAGGAGACGGCACAACCACGAACTTTATACTCATGTGGAAACAAGATGTTCAGTAAAGAACATATAGCCTACTTTCTCCTAAATGCATGGGTATTGTTATAACTCTTTGTCCTTTTCAAGGAGTATGATTGAATGTTGGTTGTAGTAGCTTGTTGAAATACAACGTGCTATAGGGATATTAAACATGAATATGAGGTGCCCTTTGCTAGTACTACCTCTGTACCAAATTTCGTTCAATTCGGTTTCACCGTGTTTGAATTGATAGGGGGAATCGATTTGCACACATACTTGGCCACCATCTGCAAACTATTAGGCTGATGTTCTTGCAGTTTGGTCTGAATATGTTTCCCACATAAAGATATGGTGTTGCAAAATTTGGTAGAGACTAGATTATTAGGTTGGTCGTAATTACATTTTAGCTTTTAACATTTGGGTGGCCGCGATTACGTTTCCGTCAAGATAGCGGTGATATAAAACATGACACTGAGGTGCCCTTGGCTAGTGCTACCTCTGTACCAAATTTCGTTCCATTCGGTTTCACCGTGTTCGAATTGATAAGGGGAATCGATTTTCACACAAAGATGGCCGCCATCCGCAAAATATTAGGCTGATGACCTATTAGTTTGGTCAAAGGATGCTCCCTCCATAAAGGTATGTTGTTGCTAAATTTGCTAGAGATCGGATGATTAGGCTAATCGTAATTTGATTTAAGCTTTGAACATTCGTGTGGCCGCCATTACGTTTCAGTCAAGATGGTGGCGATATAAAACATGACACTGAGGTGCCCTTGGCTAGTGCTACCTCTGTACCAAATTTCGTTCCATTCGGTTCCACCGTGTTCGAATTAATAGGGGGAATCAATTTTGACATAAAGATGGCCGCCACCCGCAAACTATTAGGCTAATAACCTATTAGATTGGTCAAAGGATGCTTCCTCTATAAAGGTATGTTGTTGCAAAATTTGGTAGAGATCGGATGATTAGGTTAATCGTAATTTGATTTAAGCTTTGAACATTTGTGTGGTCGCCATTACGTTTCCGTCAAGATGGCGGCGATATAAAACATGACACTGAGGTGCCTTTTGTTAGTACTACCTCTGTACCAAATTTCGTTCCATTCGGTTGCATCGTGTTCGAATTAATAGGGGGAATCGATTTTCACACAAAGATGGCCGCCATCCGCAAACTATTACGCTGATGACTTATTAGTTTGGTCAAAGGATGCTCCCCCCATAAAGGTATGTTGTTGCAAAATTTGGTAGAGATCGGATGATTAGGTTAGTCGTAATTTGATTTAAGCTTTGAACATTTGTGTGGCCGCCATTACATTTCCGTCAAGATGGCGGCGATATAAAACATGACACTGAGGTGTCCTTTGCTAGTGCTACCTTTGTACCAAATTTCGTTCAATTCGCATTCACCGTGTTCGAATTGATAGGGGGGGACAGACATTCAGAGTACACACACTCACACACACACAGACACACAGACACACACACACACAGACTCACACACACACATACACACACAGAGACACACTTTTTTCGCCCTGTGTTGATCTCATAAGTCTACTTTCATTTTTTGCAAAAATCGAAAGTAGGCTAAAAATAACTGACACCATGAGGAAACGGAGAATTACCATTTACGGTCATATAACAAGAATGAACCCAGTGGATTGACAAATAGAATTTTCACCTACTTCCTCAAAAAGAAAACCAAGGGAGCTTGGTTCATTGAGGTGGACAAAGGTTTGCAAGAAGTGGGAATTACAAGCAACGATATCTGGGAACGTGCCCGCCCCCCCCCCCCCCCCCCCCCCCCCCTTTCGACAGGCAAGAAGTGAACTGAGGAATGGAAACAACAGCATCGAGAACTAATGCGAAAGTACTGGGAGGATGTTAAAGCTCGATGCAGCCAGAAGCAGTTGAAATGACGTGGCATTTGATGGCTGAATCGGAATAATAATAATAATAATAAGACATGTGGAGAAAATAACGGACACCATACGCAAAAGGAGACTCTCCTTTTATGAGCTCTGGAAGATTGTCTAATCGAATATGTGCCTACTTTGTGGGAAAGAAAACCAAAAGGATCTGGTTTACAGAGGTGGAAAAAGACCTACAAGAACTGGGGAACCCATATTGAAAACCGGCAAGAAATGGATCGAAAAACGAAAAGAAGCTCACCGAAGAAGAATGCGCGAACACTGGGCCAATGTGAAAGAACGAGGGAGAAGGCCTTTGAAATCACGTGGTCCATAGAAAACGGAAACGATTATCTTTAAACAAGATGTTCAGTAAAGAACATATAGCCTACTTTCTCCTAAATGCATGGGTATTGTTATAACTCTTTGTCCTTTTCAAGGAGTATAATTGAATGTTGGTTATAGTAGCTTCTTGCAATACAACGTGCTATACGGATATTAAACATGAATAAGAGGTGCCCTTTGTTAGTGCTACCTCTGTAAAAAAATTCATTCAATTCGGTTTCATCGTGTTTGAATTGATATGGGGAATCTATTAGCACACATACATGGCCGCTATCTGCAAACTATTGGGCTGATGACCTTGTAGTTAAGTCAAAAGATGCTTCCCACAAAAAGGTATGTTGTTGCAAAATTTGGTAGAGATCAAATAATTAGGTTGGTCGTAATTTGATTTAAGCTTTGAACATTTGGGTGGCCACCATTCCGTTTCCGTCAATATGGCGGCGATATAAAACATGACACTGATGTGCCCTTTGCTAGTGCTACCTCTGTACCAAATTTCGTTCAATTCGGTTTCACCGTGCTTTAATCGATAGGGGGAATCAAGTTGCACACATACATGGCCACCATATGCAAACTTTTGGGCTGATGACCTTGTAGTTAAGTGAAATATGCTTCCCACAAAAAGGTATGTTGTTGCAAAATTTGGTAGAGATCAGATTATTAGGTTGGTCTTAATTTGATTTAAGCTTTTAACATTTGGGTGGCCGCCATTACGTTTTCGTCAAGATGTTATTTATTTATTTATTTATTTAACTCACAGGATTACATGAAACAAATTAACTCCTGCTGTTTTTATTAGGATTCCAAAACTCCTTCATCGTCTCCTGCTCAACTTGGTCGATCTTCAGGTGTAACTTCCCAACTGTGTATATTACGTCTGAATGTCTGTTGGTGTGTTATTGGCACTTCTCAGATCAATTTGGACCTGTGTAAACAAGACTGTTGTCACTTTAAGTTTTCTTAAGTATGTCAGAATTCTCTTTGTTAATCCGTCGTCATTCAGTCTCATGATGTGAAAGAAAAATCTCCGTTGTCGTCTTCAGAAATCTTTCTCGATGTTGGAGTATCTATCTGTGATTGTTTGCGATTGTAGACGATATCCTTGCTCTGTGAGTTTAGGACTCGAGATTTTTCGGTTATTTTTTCTCTCCGCCTTCTTGATGTTTTCGAGATCCTCTCTGTAGTTGATGTCTCGTTGACGTAGAGTGTCTCGGGCTTAATCACAGACGTGTAGAGTCAAATTTGTATTATTATTATCATTATTATTATTATTCATTCATTCATTCAATTTCGCTAATCGGCCAACTAGGGACCACGATAAGCCTCATTTTACATTCTGGCATTTGCTCATTTTTTTCTTGATCCACATTGCCTTCATGAGCTCACGGTGTTTAGCACGACGTTCCTCTGTCCATTTCGCACCAGTTGTCCGTTTTTCGTCCCGGAAAGTCCCAAACGTCTTGATGGCTGCTCTATAAAGATTTCGGTCTTGTGCATCTTCTGCTCGTATCCCCATTTCTTTCAGATCTTTCTGGACGTTAACATACCATGGCATTGTCGTTTTTGGTTTTGAGTCGAATATACTGAAGATACGTTTCGTCCATCGGGAATCGATCATCCGTCGCATATGACTGTAGAAGCAAACTCTGCGTTTTCGCATTGTGTCTGTGATCTTCTCTATCCTCGAGTAAATTTCTTGCCTGGATTTTCTGATGTAGATGCCATTTTTGTAGTCTGGGCCAAGTATGATGTGTAGGATCTTTCTTTCTTTTCTCTCTAACTTCGCGAGCAAACATTTCTCGGATAGGATAAGGCATTCAGATGCATATAGCGGTACTGGTTTGATGACAGTGTTGTAGTGACGAATTTTTGTGTTCATAGAAAGCACTTTTTGTTATATATGTTGCGGGTGGTTTGAAAAGCGACTTCCATTTTCTTGATTCTTGCTTCTATGGCTTCCTTGTCAAGGCCATTTTGCTGGATCCATTCCCCAAGATATTTAAATTTATTAACACGGTTTATCGTTCCATATTTGGTGTTTAGTTGTGCTGTATCATCCTTGATGTTCGACATTACTTCTGTCTTTTGAAAGGAAATTTGTAATCCTGTTTGTTCTGCTACTTACTTCAATATATTGACCTGTTCTGTTGCACTTTCGAAATCTTCTGTCATCAGGGCTATATCATCAGCGAATGCTAAGCAATCTATTTCCACTCCGTTTTTCTTCGTCCCGATCCTTAAAGGTTTGTAAAGGCCTCCTTCTTTTAACTTCTGTCGCCAATTCTGTATTACCTTTTCAAGCACGCAGTTGAACAACAGAGGTGACAGGCTATCTCCCTGTCGAACACCTGTCTTGATTTCAAAGGGTTCAGAGATACATCCTTGGAATTTGACTTTGGATGTGGTATTAATTAGGGTTGCCCTTATTATCGCCAGCAGTTTCATATCGACTCCCATTTCTGCAAGTATGTCAATCAACACATCACGGTCGATGCAGTCGTACGCTTTCTTAAAGTCTACAAATGTCGATACATACGTTCGACCTCTCAACACATAGTACCTAATTATGGTTTTTAGGTTAAAGATTTGTTCTGCAGTCGATCGGCCTTTCCTAAAACCCCCTTGGTATTCTCCGAGTTTGTGTTCAACTTACTGTTCCAGTCTTTCAAGGATGGAAAGTGACAGGATCTTGTAAGCTACTGACAGAAGAGAAATATCACGGTAGTTGTTCACATCTCTTATATTTCCTTTCTTGTGTAAAGGATGGATCAAAGCTATCTTCCAGTCCTCTGGGAGTTGTTCTGTCTCCCATATATCTACAATGGTTTGGTGTAGGATGTCAATTGCTTCTTCTGGGGCATATTTCCACAGTTCTGCAATCATGGAGTCTTCACCAGGAGCCTTGTTATTTCTCAACATCTTTATGTGGCGTTTGATTTCATCGCGATTTGGTGGAGAAGATGGCAAATTGTGGTTCATTTGTTTGTTTGTTCTGATGGGGTTGGATGGCTTTTCACAATTTAGGAGGTCGTTAAAATACCCGGCTAAAATTTCGCAGTTTTCCTCGTTGGATGTTGCTAGAGTTCCATCTTTTCTTAGAAAACAAAGGGAAGGTGCCTTGTATCCTTGTATCTTCTTTTTAAAATCCCTGTAGTATTCACGGGTCTCATTTCTGTGAAAGTTTTGTTCAATTTTGTCCATTTGTTCTTTTTCATACTTGCGTTTCTCGCTGCGTATTATTTTTGCTGTTTGTGCTCGTTGGTCTCTATAGATGTTCCAATCTTCTTCCTCTTTGGTGGTGTAGTACTTTTTCCAAACATTTAGACGATCCTTTAAGGTCTTCTCGCAGTTATTGTTCCACCATGTGTGTTTCTTCCTCTTCTTGGTTTCTGCTACTTCTTTTGCAGCGTTTATCATCTGCTTTCTCGTGCTGTTGAAGTCTTTTTCCACTGGTTGGGCAAGTTCTTTGAATTCATTCTGAGCATGTTTGTGTCGAAGCGGATTATGGTAGGTTTGTTTTTCGTTTTTTTTTTTTTGTGGAATGGGCCGGAACTTTATTACCGATACATAGTGATCTGAGTCTATGTTCATTCCCTTTTTTACGGTAACGTTCATGATTTCCGGACTAGATCTTCGAGATATCGCAACATGGTCTATTTGGAACTCTCCTAATGTTTTGTTCGGGCATCTCCATGTAGTCTGTTTTCTAGGTAGGTGACGAAAGTGTGTTGACATCCGCTGAAGGTTATGGTTATTACATAGTTCAATGAGGCGTTCTCCATTCTTGTTAGTTCTATTGTGTGCTGGATAGAGCCCAACGACATTCCTGTATTTCCGTTCACGTCCTACCTGTGCGTTGAAATCACCCATTAGGATCTTGACGTGGTGTTTCGGAATTTTTGCCAATCTAGCATCCAAGAGGTTCCAAAATCTATCAGTGTCTTCCAACTCTTTTTTGTTTTGTTCATTAGTTGGAGCATGTACATTGACTAGCGTGTATGTTTTGTTTGCACAGCGCAGAGATAGAAGGCATAACCTATCGTTAACAGCTTCAAAATTCGAGACTGACCTCAGGATTCTGGTGTTGACAGCAAAGGCTGTACCGAAGATAGGGGTGTTCTTCATTACCCTCTTACGGGATTTGCTCTTGAAGAACCGATACCCATCAGACTCAAACGTATCTTGGTCAGTGAAGCGAGTTTCTTGCAAGGCCATTATTGCGATTTTGTTTTCGTGAAGGGCAAGGGTCAGCTGTTTCATCTTACCAGTTTGTATTAGAGAGTTGATGTTGAACGTTGCTAAAAAACTCTTAGATTTGGGTTTCAGCTTTCGTGACTGTTCAGGATTTCCAAGACGCTCCGACTCGTCTTTAGCATGACGTTGCATCCCCCACAGAGTCCGAATGGGATGCATGCGTCGCTCGTGGGTGACGGTGGATTTCTTCGAAAAGTTGCCATCTGGGGTATTAATCTCCTGTATTTGTTTTACCATCATGCTTAAGAAGCTTTAGTTTAGCTTGGAGCAAATTGCTCATAATGAATGCAACCAAGGTTGTTAGCATTGGAGGGCCTCAAGATGTTATCCGGCGGTGGGCAGGCATTTCCTCCTAACCCGAATAGTTATGGTTTTCCCGCCAATACTCGGGTGGCTGATTGCAGTGGTTTCCCACTGGACGATGGGGTTGCCACATCCCTACGCCAATATTATTATTATTATTATTATTATTATTAATTTCGATTTGGTCGTCCAGGGACCACGAGCCAATTTCAATGCTTTATCCTTTGTTGTTCCTTCTTCTTCCTCCACTATTCCTTCATCATCGCACTACGTTTCTCCTTCCATTCCTCGGACCATTTCGAGCCAGTTTTCTTTCCCTTCCTCCCTTGGAATCCTTCAATTTTTAGCACTTTTTGCCTAAAAATATCTCTCTGTGGTGTATTTGCTTCTATGATATTGTTTCTTTCCAAATACTTTTTGACTTCTTGTACCCAGGTTGTTGTTGACTTCTTGTTCCACAGGAATGTGAAGATCTGCTTGGTTAACCTACTGTCAGCCATCCTGTACCAATGTCCTCTTCCATATTGTTTCTGATTTGTTTTCTATTTTTCGATATATTTCATCATTACTTCCTAATTTCCAGAATTCTGCAGTTTTTTAAGGAACAAGTATTTTGCGTATAATTCTTCTTTCTACTACTTCTAGTTTATCCAATTGGTATTTCAGTACGAGACATTCACTCGCATACAGGCATTCTGGTTTGACTACGGTGCTGTAGTGCTGTACTTTAAGATCTTTAGACAAACACTTTTCGTTGTAGGTATTCCTAGTTATGCCATACGCTCATTCCATCTTTTGTATTCTTTCTTCTACAGCAGATTTTTTCAAACCATTTTCGTGAATAATTTCCCCAAAATATTTGAACTTCCTTACCCTCTTTATTAATATTATTATTATTATTATTATTCCTTCGTTACGGCCAACTAAGGACCACGTCAAGTCAACTGTTTTTTCTGCATTTTTATGTTGGCCCAGTACTCCTTCCTTTGCAATCGATGTTGCACCTTTCTCTCCGTCCGTCCACGCCTTCCCGGTTTTTAGCTTCGGCTTAAGTTGAAAACTCCGATGTTTCTGAAGTTTTTCCCTAAGTGGGCCACGCTTCTGGATATCTTCACGTGTTATCCCAGTCTCCAACAGATCTTTCTCTACTTCACTGAACCAAGCCCCCTTTGTCTTTTTCTCACGGAGAAAAGCAAAAATTCTGCTGGATAGCCGTGTTGATTTCATTCGGGTTATATGTCCATAAAAAGAAATCCTCCTTTTCCTCATCACGTCAGTTATTTTCTCCACTCGTGGTTGTGGCGTCTTCGGAACTCGCCGTGTTCTTTGACTGGACCCAGGATTTTCCTCAATATCTTCCTTTCCTTGGTCTCCAGTTTTTCCATTATGCCTTTTCTATTCATGGAGAGACATCCCGCTGCAAACAAAGCTTCTGGCCGGACGACCGTGCAGTAATGCTTTAGTTTTGCATTCAGGCATATAGATCGTTTGTTGTACACATTCTTAGTTAGATGGTAAGCCATTTCAATTTGATCAAGCGTGACGCAAAAGCCTCGTTTTCGGACATTGTAGGGTCTATCCATTCCCCAAGATACATAAATTTCACAACCCGCTTGATTTTCCCATGATTCACGTCAATATGTTTCGGAGCCATTTTGATGTTAGTAATAAATACTGTTTTCTCGAAAGAGATCAGGAGGCCCGCCTTTGCAGCTTGTGTTTGAAGCTTGTTGATCGGTTATTATTCATTATTATTATAATTATTCATCACGATGTACAAGTCCCTCGAATGAAACAAAAACTTTATGAACTTGTTGTCAAGTCCTTGATTTGAAGTTGTGAGTGCAAAGTAGTTTAAGAGAAATTTCTTTTAAAGCCATAAAAATTTCAAATATGATGATGGGTCTTTTTGGTGTATTTTTGCAAATACACGGAACGAAAGAATTAGCTTTTGCTGTTCATTACTTTATATCAGTCCGTTTATTTAAATTTCTTTCCCGCACACACCAACATCGAACTGTTACCTTCCGTTTGCCCCATGCATTTGTTTAATTTTTCTGTTACTTTTTACAGAAACGCGTATTCTGCTGAAACAGCCTGACAGCGTCCCATCGCTGCCTTCTGAACTTCCATTGCTTCAAACCATGAAGACTTCTACACTAATCCGCTGGGCGTCGTGTTCTTCACCAACCAACTACTCCGTGAAGACACCGCTCCAAGAAGAATTTTATTTTTGTCCAAATTTTTCATGTTTATGTGCAACCTCTTTGTTCTTCCCCTCACTCGTCCGCTTCCCCCTCTTCTCTCCTCCTCCTACTGCGCTCTCCTCCCCGCGCGCGCAGCTAGCCCGCTCGGTCACTTCACGTTCTACACTTCAGTTCTACACTTCTCCGCGTCTTGAGCAACCGCTCACTCACTCTCTTAAGTGCACTCAACTTCTTGTTGGTCATGCCGTCTAGGCTAGTGCTTTCTCTGCGTCTAGCAGCCTTCACTTGTACGTCGGAAGTCGACTCAGTTAGAGCTTATCTAGAGCTCGCCTCCTCAACTCAAGAGGCAATCTCTTAAATTCTACGCCATGTTAGAATTTTAGTATCAACCGTCAAAAGGATCATCGCCTTCTACATGAAGCAAAGATAAGTACCGACTTAAGGTTTTAACCTCATTCTCATCGTCATTTAATAGCTCAATGGTTTTATTTGGATTTTATAGACAGTGAAAGTTCCTATGTGAAAATAACTGCTTTCAAGAGATCTTCTTGATCTTACTTAAACTATCAGGTTTAACTTTCAACATGAAATATTTTCTGAGATGCTATCTCACATCGAGGGATATTTCCAAAATGCCCACTGTCTATAGAATCTAACTATCCGCCGAGGGATTCTCTACCCAATTTAACCAAGTCATCATTGCTCTGGAACCTTCCAGAACTTGCACTCTAACTACCAGTCATACTGTCACGTATTTTCCACTCACATGTGGGAATACTTTTTCAAACTAAGGAATCTTCCTCATGAACTACTAATCAATAGCTAATTTTTCTTCCTCCGTTTGGATTTTCTCTGGTGCATTCAACTACAATCTACAACTTTCTCAAGCAATAGACTCTCGCATATCTAGTGTAACTAGTTATTTTCCATCATTGCAATAACTTTCCTTGCCATAAACTTTTTGTGCTACTACAGTGAACTTTTCATCTATTTAACAGACTATAGTGAAAACAGTGTTTGTTCAACATTTCATCCGCGTCGCGTTCGTCCGAATACTATAAATACGGCCATGAACTCTTATCCTCAATCCCATTTGGTCTTTCCCAAACCCTTTACTAACCAACCAAAATAATAAAATTGTTACTTTAGGTCTTTTTCAATGAGGTGTCACTCTAAATAAGTGCCCTCCCTCTTTTGCTTTATGTATCACAAATTAATGTCTGTAAAACTTCGTGTCTAGCACACGCTTTAACTTATATTGTTTCTCCCTTCTAATCAGGGAATACAATTCTTTCAGCTCATAAGTGAGTTAATTCTAGGTTTCACGAAAGGGAAACTTGCCCCATTTGTCTCGTGATCCTTACTTAAACATAGGAGTTCTAGAAACTTCCTTTCGACTTTTCTCTTCAGGTTTCACAATAAGTGACCTGCCCTATTTGTATAATCACAAAAAAGTAATTCAGCTTTAATATAAGAAGTTATAGAAACTTCTATTTTATTCTTCCCATTTTCGTGAATAATTTCCCCAAAATATTTGAACTTCCTTACCCTCTATATTAATATTATTATTATTATTATTCCTTCGTTACGGCCAACTAAGGACCACGTCATGTCAACTGTTTTTTGTGCATTTTATGTTGGCCCAGTACTCCTTCATTTGCAATCGATGTTGCACCTTTCTCTCCGTCCGTCCACGCCTTCCCGGTTTTTAGCTTCGGCTTAAGTTGAAAACTCCGATGTTTCTGAAGTTTTTTGTTGTTTTTTCTGCTTTTTGTTGTTGTTACTTTCGTAGTTGTTACTCTTTCTAAGATATTTACCTAGAAATTCTTAAAGTACACACCTTGTACTTAATTTATTGCCTAACTTTAATTCCGTCAGTTATCTTTAAATTTTCCTTTTATTATTTATCTTTGTCATTCCAAAATCTTGCGAAGATTTTAAAACATATAATGGTTTGAAACCAAAAGAATTGTTAATTGCCTGGCGCAAGCTTTAATTGTTTTTGGAGGTCTGCGACCCCATTTGTTACAAAATCAAAATTATATATTTGTTACCATACTACTACCCAACCATTGTTAAATAAATTAAAATTTATTCTTTTGATTTATCATTTTTCTAACATAACGGTTAGGCAATATCCTGTCTTCCTTGACTCTTCCCACTTAATGCAAATAAATCTATTGATAGGGTGTTCACCACTTGTCGCATTTGAGCAAGAACTCTTAGTCATAACTTATGTCAAACTCTCTTCCTATTTCTCCATCCTTTTTCTCCGGTCCGAAACCCACTTCCTTTTTTTTCATCATCTTCCCTTGACGGTTAGGTTATTCCCAAGCTAATAATCTACCCAACGATGTTCAAGTCCCTCGAATGAAACAGAACTTTATGAACTTGTTGTCAAGTCCTTGATTTGAAGTTGTGAGTGCAAAGTAGTTCAAGAGAAATTTCTTTTAAAGCCATAAAAATTTCAAATATGATGATGGGTCTATCCCCTTCGGAGATGCACATGAGCTACAGCAGACTGCGTGAGTGCTTTTTCACGTGAAGGTATGTAACACTAGCTTTTAATTCAATAACGCGAAGTGCGTTGAAGGTTCTCTCTACTCCAATGTTATGTTGATACAGGAATAAAATTTCCATAAGACCCCACATTATATAGCATTATCCCAGGGGAAGAAGACCTCGCAAACTTCCATCGTGCCACTTTAATAAAAAAAGAGACTCAAAACTGTCGCAATAACTAGAAATGAAATTCTGAATAATACGCTCTTAAGATAATTGAGGCTTCAGATACAAGAAGACAGTTATTGTTGAACAAACTATACTTCAACCATATCACTAATGTGGTGCAACAGCGACAAACGTAGAAATTTGTAGTTGTTTGAGTCTTCAGATTTTTGACTGGTTTAATGCAGCCCTCCATGCCTCTCTGACCTGAGTTAATCGTTTCATCTCTACATAGCTACCACACCATGCATGCGAGGCAATATGCTTATCATAGTCTAACCTTGGTCTACCCCTACAGTTTTCGTCCTCGACTCTACTGGACACAAAATAACATCGAATATAGATTTAGGTATTAGAATGTAATTTTTGAAAGCCTTTGTCTGGAGCGTGGCGCCCTATGGAAATGAAACTTGGACTATTGGTGCAGCACCAAATAGGAGATTAGAAGTATTTAAAATGTGGCGTTACAGCAGAATGATGAATATCAGAAGGTTAGATAAAGTAACTAATGAAGAGGTATTAAGGCAAGTTGGAGAGAAATGATGTTTCTAGCGACTGGTAATGAAGGGAGGAGATAGGTTGGTAGGACACTTACTAAGACAGCCGAGAATAGCAAACCCAGTTATGGAAGGGAGGGATGAGGACTATAGGGGTAGACCAAGGTTAGTACCGTATATGTTAAACAGATTGTCTCGATTGTGGGATGTAGTAGCTATGTAGAGATGAAACGATTAGTTCAGGACAGGGAGGAATGGACATTTGCACCAAATCAGCCGAAAGAATGAAGACTCAAACAACAAGTCACAACCTTGTATAAAATAGGTATTTGGATCCTTGTTAATTTTAGCATTTACGAAACGGGGTTTAGGAACCGTTTTAAACTCCGTAGAACTAGATTTTGCCACATTGACAATAAAATTAAAATAAAACTGATCTAATTTATAGATTTACTCAATCGCTTGGCAAACATATGTATTTGTATTGTAAACAATGGGACCGGAAATGGATTGTCGCCATCTTTCCACTGCCCTCTAAACTATTACCGGCCGAAGCCGTCGGATTTTTTAAGAGCGTTAAAAATCCCTCAGTATGCCTTCCTTCGGAGGGGAAGTAAAGCCGGCGGTCCCATGTCATAGATTTATGGCATGTTAAAGATCTTTCCACTAATTACACCTGTGTGAAACTAAATTGGATAGGTTAAGAACGTAAACAACGCTCTTAGGTTGCTACGTTCGTTGCCAAGAGCCGACTGCGGTGGCGTCTAGTAGCTAGTTCTGAACTAGGCCTAGTAGTCGTCGACGGTGGCGTTTGGCGGCAAAAGTAGGAACTATTTGAAAATTCAAAGTTGCAGTCCCTACTTGAATTAAAAAAAACAGATACACACACTAATACAGTCATCACAAGTAACACCGGTTATCAGACAAATTCTACACACACCCAAAGTACACGGGGCTACATGACCGCGTTGTCGCAGCCCCTAAACTAAGGAACCAACCAACCAAACTATTACCGGCCTGTTACGACCGACAAATTAGGTTTAAAATATAAGGTGCGTTCAAAAAGTATCGAGCCGGAGGCTGGAATGCGCAAACCGGTGACTACATCGGCTAATCGTGGCGTGTGTAACGAGGTGTGGTTCCGACCAGAGCGTTGAAGGTCACAGCCCGACGCTAGATGGCACGCGTGCATGTCACGTGACGATACAAAGCGAGCAGCAGCATGCATCAATCGTCCAAGGCAGTCAGTCGCATTGCAAACAGTGACATGGAGGCGTCAACGGAAGAGCAAAGAGGTGTTGTTCGGTTTCTGACAGCGGAAGGAGTAGGGGGAACGGACATGTATCGCCAAATGTCACAAGTGTACGGCCAACACTGCATGTCCCGTGAAGGGTCAAGGCGTGGCACATGCGCTTCAGGAAAGGACGGGTGTCGTTAGCCGATGATGCCTGGTCTGGGGCACCCCCCTGCATTATCGATGACATCGTCCAGCTGGTTGATGCAATCATTACCCAGGACCGCCAAGTGACAGTGAACGCTATAGCCACCGTGGTCGCTCCACGACCTCATACAGCCAAAAAGTCGCGGCGGTTCTCGGCCAGCCTCCATACAGTCCAGACCTTTCTCCCTGTGATTAAGCCATGTTTGGTCCCCTGAAAAGGGCTCTGCGGGGCCAACGATTTACCTCGGACGCCGACGTCCAGCTGTACGTGCGGAACTGGTTCACATGAGGCAGCCATTCACCGCCTCGTGTCACAGTGGGACAAGTGCCTCAACAGCCAGGGCCAATACTTCTAACATACAGGTACTGGTTTCTGAAATTATGCCTCCGGCTCGTTACTTTTTGAACGCAGCTTATAGGATCTCCTTCGCTCAGTGCATGACAGATATGTGGGCGTGGCACGTGCAAACATTTGGAAGAGATCTTTTTAAACGTATTTCTCCGTGGAATTCTCAAATGAAATTTCTGTAGCATGTTATTTAAACCAAGCTGATTTTAATTAGCATAGAAAAAAAATCGTAAAATTTGCAAATTCTGACCTAGGCCCCTACATCTCCCCTTAAGAGAGCTGTTCCGAGTTCCATTAGTACAAGAGACATGATGGATCACATTGATTCATCGAAGATCCTTCGGGGTGCTTTTCAGCGAGCACTACTGCAGTCAAGTGTGTGTTACAGAACATTCAGCATGCATAAGTTAGTTAGACATGCAGCACAACTTGAGAAAGCATTCAACTAGGCTCCCATCATAATGAAGTCCTTGTTTCCTACCTGCATCTACTTTAGGCCGAGGAACGATGGTTGATTTTCAGCAAACAATGAGAAGTCTGATGACTAATGACGACAGGAGTAATACAAGAGCTGGGCGTTGGGTGGTACACACATTTGCTGATCCGTAATCTGAAACAAGAAAATAACATTATCCTGTCATTAGTTGCTACGACAAAATAATACGAATGATCGCGCGCTGAACGGTATGAGATTACCTGACTTTTCAAGCTGAAGGGAAGCACTAGCATAAAAAATTATAATAATAATAATAATCGATCAATGTCCTTCAAGGACAAACTGAGGCAATACGTTGCCGTTATTCGCCCGGAGGCGTTATATGCATCAGAATGCCTGGCGAGGAATAAGAAAGTCCTGGCAGAAGAACTCGAAACCAAAGAGAGGAAGATTCCGAGAAAGATCTTGGGCCCGGTCAAGGAACGAGGAGAGTATAGAAGACGACACAACGATGAACTTTATCTACATGTGGAGAAAATAACGGACACCATTCGCAAAAGAAGACTCTCCTCTTATGGCCATTTAACACGAATGAACTCTGGAAGATTGTCCAATCGAATCTGTGCCTACTTTGTGGGGAAGAAAACCAAAGGGATCTGGTTTACAGAGGTGGAAAAAGACCTACAAGAACTGGGGATATCACATAAGGACATTTGGAACGTGACTATTTGAAGAAGAAACTTCGGGAGATACAGAGTTTTCAGCCAAAACCTATATTGAAAACCGGCAAGAAGTGGACCGAAGAACGGAAGGAAGCTCACCGAAGATGAATGCGCGAATACTGGGCCAATGTGAAAGAAAGAGGGAAAAGGCAGTTGAAATAACGTGGTCCATAGACGACCGAAACTATTTTATAAAAAATAAAAAATAAAAAATAGTAGGATATAAAGGCCGAAGCTGGTGCAGGGGCTAATGGGCAAGATGGCCGCCGCACGCAACCACTCTATGTTATTCTTATGGAGGGGACAGTCATAGCTGGGTCAGGGGCTAATGGGCAATATGTCTGCCACGCACTACCACACTCTTTAATGGCGGGCTTTTCAAATCATTATTTGTTTGTTATTAGCCTCCGTGGCTTAGGCAGCAGCACGCCGGCCTCTCACCGCTGGGTCAGTGGTTCAAATCCCGGTCACTCCATGTGAGATCTGTGCTGGACAAAACGGGGGCAGACAGATTTTTCTCCGGGTACTCCGGTTTTCCCTGTCAAAATTTCATTCCAGCAACACTCTCCACTATCATTTCATTTCATCTGTCATTCATTTAATCATTGCCACAGAGGAGTGCGTCAGGCCTCGGCAGCCGGCACAGTTCATATCCTCGCCGCTAGATGGGGGCTTCATTCATTCCATCCCTGACCCGGTCGGAGACTGGAAGCAGGCTGTGGATTTTTTATTTGTTTGTTATTAATTTATAAATGTTTATTTAATTTATTATTTTTTAGCACTGGAATAACACACAAAATGGTCACTGCACACAACAACTTACACATATAACATGCTAACCTAACCTAACTTCACCTAACCTAACCTAACCTAACCCAAACTAAACTAACTTTACCTAACCTCACCTAACTTCAAAGTGCAAGCAAAAAAAAGTGAGAGCAAAAAGTGTCATCAAAAAAAGTGAGAGCAAATGTGAGAGCACAAATAATAAACTTAGTTATAACCTAACCCCACCTAACCTAACCTAACCTAACTTCACCTAACCTAACCAAATCTAACCTAACCAAACTTCACCTAACCTAACCTAACCTAACTTTAACTAACCTCACCCAACTTCAAAGTGCAAGCAAAAAAAGGGAGAGCAAAAAGTGTCATCAAAAAAAGTAAGAGCAAATGTGAGAGCTCAGATAATAACCTTAGTTATAACCTAACCATACCTAACCTAACCTAACCTAACTTCACCTAACCTAACCTAACCCACAGAAACCTCATTTAATGATTTTGATTTTACATTTTAAAATTTTACATTTTAACATTTAAGATTTTTGATTTTTTCATTTTTACTTTTTTAGATTTTACATTTTTGATTTTTTTGTTTTTAGATTTTTTTAGATTTTTATTTTAAATTTAATATTTTTTGATTTTAGATTTTACAATTTGCATTTTCCGAAAAGAGTAAACTACCAGGTCACATACCTAACCTCACCAAACCTAACTTTACCAAATCTAACTTATGCTAATCCAAAGGCTAATGCACATACACAAAGTATATAAGGGTACATGCAACTATCCTTATGCTAGTCTTATAGGCTACTGTACAACATGATCACTACCCCAACCGGGTATTTTTTTTCACTTTGTTGTTTACACATTTGTCAATTTTCTAATTTCCCATTTTCAGTTTTTAAAAAATGTCAGTTTTAAGTTTTTCAATTTCATAATATGGAAACATGGATTTTTCATTTTGTTGTTTAAACATTTGTCAATTTTCCAGTTTCCCATTTTCATTTTTTTAATGTTAGTTTTAAGTTTTTCAATTTCATAATATGGAAACATGGATTTTGCATTTTGTTGTTTACACATTTGTCAATGTACCAAATTCCCATTTACAGTTTAATGTTTTTTCTATTTTGTCAATATGGAAACATAGATTTTCCAATTTGTGTTTTACATGTTCATTTTGCATTAGGAGTGGAGAGAGGTGGGTAGTAATTAAAAATGTACAAGCAGTGTCCATAGAATATTTTTATTTAAAATACCTGTACACTATTTACACATAATACATTTTTATATATAGTCTATTCTTTTTTTTTGTTATAAATTGTACAAATGTTTTTATTTTGTTTCTATTTTATTTATTTTTGATTATGAATACCATTTTTATTTTATTTTTGTAGTGCTATGGTTTTATTTCCTAAATTGTTTTGTTTTATGTATTTGCTAGTTTCAGGCAGAAGATTTTGATATTCATAACTTAACTCTTTAAGCATGGTTAATGATTGAGTAATGACCATAGGCATGTGTACCTATACCATCAGCATCAATCACTCTTTTATCATCACCAGGACACAAAGCAATTTTGTTTCGTCTTATAGATGATATGTCATGTTGTTTAGAAGCGATAATGTTCATGGGTATTCTTTTACATTGTTTTTCATGACGCAATCCTTATAATCTTGAAAGCTTATACAATTTTAGACAACACCTCTGCTAATACCTTTATTCTTTTTGATTTCTTTACCATTAATGTCTAAAGCATACATTTTAGCTGTAAGTCCAACAAATGCTTTTATAATTTGTCCACAAGCCTCGTCTTTAAATTTCCCCAACGTTTTCTTGTTTGATGTAGAGTAACATATGTGATTATTATGATAATCTGATGTGTCAGGTGTTCAAGGAAATCCAACTTGTCTTGATATACATCTGGGGTGTTAACCAAATAAATGAACGAGTCAGTATCCATATACACGAGTTTAAGATTGTCCATGCCATAATAGGGTAGCTGGACATTATGGTGGTGGGAATACATGAGAGTTTTTGAAATATCTAGTATACACTTTCCAATATATATAGGCTTATTGAATACAATGTTACGTTTTTCCATGTTGAAAGCAGCTAGGTTAGGACCATAAATGGTTCTGTCAATAAATGTCGGCTTTGCTATTAGCTTTTCTGCCTTTTTGCTGTCAGTCACAAGACGTATGTCTATTCTTTTACGGATATTTTCCATTGTTTTTCCAAAAATGGCATTGTTGAATAATTTGTACAGATTTTTCTTAAAATCATTTTTGGCTTGTTTTCGAAGGTTGTTATTAAAATCAACGTATGCCTTTAACCAAGATCTTTGCTTAAACTTTAACACACGATGATTTTTTATCAATTTTATTCCATGATTTAAAGCCTGTTTTAATGCCATGTAGTGAACAACATATCGCCTTCGATTTCCAAGATGAGGAATTAGTTTTTTCAGAGACGAATCCTTAGGTTGTGTACACTCTGGTAGGAAAGGTAAATCGTTGTGTAGATCATGAAGGTCAGGTGGGTAATAAACATCAACGTCTAGAATGTATCCCACAGGATCGTCTTCCTTTAGTTCTTCTAGATCAACAGTATCTGGAGAAACCCATTGAAATCCACCATAAGGAAGGGAGTGGCACATAGCCCACCCGTATTGGTTGTTGGCATCATCATAGGTAATAAACTGCGATGGTTTCTCAGAATCATAGGTTTCCATATATTTCTTGTTAGCTTCAACATACCGATGAGACACCTGGCGTATGCCTCCACGTATTCCAGACTCGATTAGAAGAATCTGATCGTAATCCTGTATCAATTCCAGTTCAATTCCTGTGTAAAGGAGCATTGCCTCGAAACTTAAACCAGGCGAAGTAAAAAAGTGTGCAGCATCCACTCGGTGTGTTTCTAGAGTTTTGTTTCTAAACGTTTCAAAGCTGTCTGCAAGAAGGAGTACATCTGAAGTTAGGTAGAGGTCACTATTGTACCCATGTGAGTAATCTCGATGGAAAATATGCTTCTGCCTCCAGCTAGCATCAGGGCTCGAGCGTGTACCGTTCTCCCACTGTAGCAGTAGCATATTTTGGATTTGAGGCTACAAGGTATCAACTCTACAATGATAAGGCACAACTCTATTCTAAAACTTTAATTCTGTAATAAACTTCATGGCTTCACACAAACAAACAAATCCCACAACCACAAAAACAAACAAACAAAAATTATTTCCACAATCCACAAATATGAACATAATATTATCATAATAAAATCATATTATAACACAAACCTTTACCCTTATGTGAACTTGACAAAGTACTCTAGTGCGCTGATGCACATACAACTTCAGAACAAACTGAACTTTAATTCTTCTGTCATCCAATGTGACTTCATTATCTCTACAAGATTAATTATTCCTTAAACCTTGTCTTAATTTGACAATAATGTGTATCGTGTGTGTGTTTTGATCTTTCTCTTCCCACCAAATGCTTTACATGCATTAGCCTATTCTGGTGTTGCACAGCAGTCTACGTACAACTCCATAATTATGTAAGCTACCCCTACACTTCCTCTATTTATATATAGTTCCACTGCATGCCGTGTGTGATTTCGTATTAAAAACATTAATTAACGCTGTGTCGGACGGTACTATTAAACTACCTTAGCGCGAGTAGCCTGTGGCATCTGGTAACCCACTTCAGAAACAGATGTCAGTGACAGTACAAATGCAACGTCTAACCATTCGTTAGATAGCTAAAATCATGAACCATCAGGGCGATCTATAATTATCAATGTGTTCTTAAACCACATGACTTTATTACTCAAAATAACAATGTTTCATTTCATGTCATTAACAGGGCTAAAATCTGTTCCTTTAAAACTTGTTTTCACGGTTCCCCTTGACCGTCCAGACCCTCGTCCCGAGCGGCCGGTGTACAATGGAAGTGGAGTGAGGTCCTACAGCGCCCCCCCTCGCTTCCCTGTCTGAAGGCTTCCTTTCTCTAAGCAGTAAAAGATTTTACAAGACAAACACTGTGGTCCCAGTGACACACACATCTCAATGGATTTAAACTGAGTATTATGCAAATAGGTTCTGGATGAGCTTTCACATTTACTCCTGCACTGAGGATATAATAATTGGCTCCAAACTAGGCCCATTTCAACATGAAGGCACGAGATTCATAACGCATTAGTCCCTTAGGTAACCGGTATCTTTAACAACATCGCGGCCAGCCCATGCTGCCGTCTTGGATTCGCTTCAACTTGCCGAATCACTCAACAAATAGCTCTCGGGGAATCAGATAGCGTGCAAGAGGTGTCCATTGTTTTCCTCCCACCTATCACGGGATTCAAACCCGGAACATTCCAAATATCCATCATCAGAGCTAGGGTCAATATCACTATATACGCTCTGGCATAAAGTACATCTCTCATTACGCCCACGGCATACGAGATTTCATACGAAGAATAGATACCCTGGTCCCTCCTAATGCTATGATCTACATCCTATAATTACCAAGAGAAATCTATCAATTACTCTATAAGCTTTTCACATAAGCTGCAAATTCAATTCACTAAAAGCTCTTCCATTTCCTGGCATAATTGTATTCTCATTAATACAATCTTCTGATATCAAACTCTTTTCTTAATCCCGTAACGGAATCTTACTGTATAATCTTACTGTATAAACTTACTGTATAATCTTACTGTATAATCTTACTGCTTAGATCGATAAGTCTTGCCCTTTAGCGTAAATATTTCTTGTTTACAACATTTTTCCTGATGCGTTCGTTCATACCTTATATTAATTATTATTATTATTATTATTATTATTATTCTCACTGACATAAATTTACCAAAATCCGACACAACTCATCTTACAAATCGAACAACCATGTTCGTTCATTACGTTTACATAACTGATTTGCCATTTCTAAATAATAGTGGTAACGATAACCCACTCACTGATGCAAAATACCATCTCAATCTATTCAAATCAACACAATAATGAGTAAACTTGGAGAATCCATCTCCTACTCTGATTCTTACTGGCATCTTTATAATTCTGAAATCACACTACATGCAGTGGCCTATATCTCTACTTCAACATAATTTGTGGGGTACTCACATATCTTAAGGCTCGTCACGGTGGTTCCAACCACTCATATCCTTCCGGGTCGCCTGCCATATGCAGATTCTAGTGCGACATTTTTATCTTGAATACACACATTTTCTGACACATATGTTTCGATAACCACACGACACTTTGCATTTCTATAAAGAAGCTATTGCTTCCAACACACATGACACTTTAAAACACTTATTAAACTATTAATTTAAAGGACATTTCACATATAATTTACATAACACACGTCACTCCGTATACTTTTCCTTGGTTGAAATTCCCTAGCAAAGATATCCAAAAATGCGGGTGTCGACGGCATCTCCCGTACTCCTACCAACTCCTGATTGAAAGTCTGGTTCGCTTGCCCTCGGAATTCACCAACAGTTTATCCATACTCCTACGGTAAGCTTCTTGATTCGCATAACTATGCTAACTTCCGTCCTGAGCGTTATTATTTGGTATTCAAAGACATTACCAACTGCTTCGTAAGGTTTCTTTTAGCGCATTCCATCGTAATTAGACATATACGATCAGTCAATATTTTATACATTGCGCTTAACACTGTGCATAACTTTACATAGATTATTATTTACAATAGTTCTGCAACTTATCTCACACGTTGCTTCCTAAGTGAACACACATTGTTCATACTGTTTACAAAAACTGTGAAGCGACGACTGTTTGCGACTCTCGGTGACAAACTATGTCCAACTGTGTAAACTGCGTTAATACTGGCTGCAACACTGGCGTGCGCCTGGCGTGATGACTGTGTTCTAACTGCGTGAGACTGCGTAAAGACTGACGTGCTACTGGCTTGAGACTGAGGTTAGACTGAGGAAAACTGAGGTTAGACTGAGACTCTGCCAAGGGCCGACTCCCTTATATTGGATTCACACAGAAAGTAGAGCAAAATTTTCCCGCGTTCTCTCGGCTCCTCTCCCAGCACGATTCTGGTCTCGAAACCATGCTCATCGGGTTCCTTTTCCTTCACTGATCCCAGGACTGTCTGCGTGCTGAAGAATCGCTCGGCCAATTAATTAATATTAATTTATTTCTTCATAGCGTGGGGACGCTATCTCACGGGAAATCCCTGGCAACCTCGTTAAAACCAAACCGCGCACAACCATTGTCCCTGTTCTTCCGCACTTCGTTAAATGTGCGTCAATTTCGCAGATTAAAGGCTCTAAAATTAGCCTCCTGGCTAAAGATTCATCTGTGTGCCACTCTCATATCATTGTGTTACTCCAATCATGAGTAATCAATGATTTTCCTGGGGATCTTCCCACCCCACTCTTACATCCATTCTCAGTCGGGGAAAAACTGGGTCATTATTCAGGGCCCCAACCTCCTCCAGACGACATAACGAGGACAGCAAGATGGACGTGGCTCCATGCTGCACCTCCCACAATTCTGGGCCGATTAGTCAAACGTCAAACTCTGCACTTCTCGTGCTCCAAGTCCAGTATAGCCTACTTCAAGTAGTCTAATAATGCTGTATTTCGTTCAATTTCCTGCATTATTTTTATAAATAATGTCATGATCAACTGGAATCACACCAGTGATTAAATATACCCTTCTCTCTAGGGGTTTTTACAATGAAACTCCCTCAGCAGATCTCGGGTTCGTTCCCTGGTGGAACCTTTATACTGAGATCACAATCTCTGAGATCCAGGTTCGATATCAGTCAGCATAAGACCTCGGGTTCAGATTCCCCTTGCAAAACTTATAGAAATCAATTGCAACTGATTTTCTGTAAGTAACCAGCTGACTGTCTACCACTGTCTGTGTTTACGTCTGGGGTCCTTCACCTCGTCTGGCTGCGAGTAAGTTAGTTAAGTTCCCCCTTCCACACTGCGCTCTCTCTAAGCTGTTTATTCTCACGACGGAGGGCTGCATTTATGGCCTCGACCTCCCTCGCCGCTTCAACCAATTCTTTGTAGAATTCTCGCAGACACTGGCATTCTTGTTGTTCTTCCCTTACACTGGGCAAGCTGTCTGCTTCCCGTTCCGCCTCGCTGCGTGAACGTTCCGGTCTGACTTCGCTATCCACGTTGAGTTGGGTGTGTGCTGTTAATACTTCTTCTTGTTCGTCGAATTCTTCTGGCGAGTAATAAATTTTTAAATTGGCTGCATTCATAATGACCTCGTTTCCAGTTTCTAAATGCTTTATCCTGTATGCATTGTTTTGAAGGTCTCTAATCACCTCGAACGGGCCGTGATATGCAAAATTGAACTTCTTATACTTCCGTGCCTCAGGATCTGAACTGGCGGGTTTTCTGACTAACACTTTCTGTCCGACGAGAAGCGGTCTGTGATACCTCTTCGCACGATTTCTCCTCTGACGTCTCTCCGCCTGTGCTTTGAGATATTCGAAGGTTCGTTGGATCCTCAATTCTCGTCCTGGCTGTGCGTCTACTGGTAATGGAATGACACCAGTCCACGGTCTCTCCGGTCTCTGATCCAAATGTAGAGTCACGGGAACTTGACCTGTCGCCTCGTGAACAGTATTATTTATACAGTATGCAATTACTTCTAGGAATTCAATCCAACGCCAATTCTCCTCAGAGCAGTATAGATCTTCATGTATTTCTGGATCTCTCTCATTACTCTCTCAACTGGATTTGCCTCAGGATGGCGAATGGTAGATAAAATCTGCCTAATTCCTAGAGTTTCCAGTTCTCGACGAAATTCTGCACTTGTGAAGCAACTTCCGTGGTCCGAGAGGATGTTATCCGGCTTCCCAAGAATCGGAATAACTCTCTCTTTCAGGCGTTTCAATACCTGCTTTGAACTTGTCTTCTGTATGGGGCATAATACCACCATTTTCGAAAATACATCCATGGCTACAAAAATAAGTCTATTGCCTCTACGTGCTCTAGGCAATGGTCCATAGTTGTCTATGCTTAATAGCTGCCTTGGCTTCTCCGGTAACAACGGTATAGGTCGTTGTTTCATTAAAAAGGGATTTGGCTTTACCCTTTGGCATAGATCACATGTCTTAATAGCATTTCTCACCGTTTCTCTCAACTTTGGCCAAGTAAATGCTTCTTTCAACAGAGCACAGATTTTGTCTATCCCTGGATGTCCAAATGCTCTGTGTGCTAGCCACACCAATCTCCTCTGCAAAGATGCAGGAATCACAATCCTTTGACGTGTATGATCTACATCATCCCACTTGTGTATTATCTGATTATACCATACATAATCTGTTGCCAATGCCTCGGCCTCTCTGTATATTGCAGTTCCCCTTGCTAAACGTCCCTCGAAGTAATCGCTCATCATCTTCAACCACGGGTCTTCGCGTTGTAGGTTGGTAAGATTCCTCAAGTCATCCAACGTCTTCTGATCTCGATTCTCAATCTGGACTGCTAGCGCTTCCTCTTCTCTAGGGTAACGGCTTAATATGTCCGGTATTACATTTTCTTTCCCTGGACAGTATTCTATTTCCACATTCAATTGCTGAATATACAGGGACCATCTTGTCAATCTCTGGCTAGACAAGTCTGTCTTTAACAGAAATGTTAAAGCTTTATGGTCTGTTCTGAGGACTATTTGAAAGCCGTACACGAGATTATGCCATGTTTGCAACGCGTACAAAATTGCGAGCAACTCTATCTCTGTAATCGTGTAGTTTTTCTCATGGGCTTTCAGCCTCCTACTTATAAAGGCAATAAAAACTTTCTTTTCAGGCTGGTCAACATTTTCCTGGAATAGCATCGCTCCAATCCCAATGAGTGATGCATCCGTCTGTATGATGAACTTCTGGGTATAGTCCGGGTATCCCAGTTTCACATATTCCAAAAGCATTTGTTTTGACCTCAAGAATGCTTCCTGACATTGCTCCGTCCAATTCCATCTGCCGCCTTTCTTCAATAGGTCCTGCAGGGGTGCTACTGTCGTAGTATAGTTTGGGCAGTGGTTCGAAAAGAATCCAATTACTCCCAAATATTGTCGGACGTGCTTATTTTTCGTGGGTCGAGGGAAATTTCGAATTACCTCCAATTTATCTGGATTAGGCGTAACTCCTTTTGCATCCATAACATGCCCTAGGAATTTAACTTCCCTCTGACCGAAGTGCGATTTCTTGATGTTAACCTTGAAGTTAGCTTCTCGAAGGTCATTTAGCAACTTCTTCAGGTCTCTCATGTGCTCCTCCAGAGATTCTGACGTGAGTAGAATGTCGTCTACATATCTGATGGTACTCTCTTTCACATCATCTGATAGATTGCGATCTAACGCTCTTATCAGGGCTGAGCCAGCTGTTTTCAATCCAAAAGGTAGCCTTAAAAACGTATATGTGTGTTGATCAAACATAAATCCTGTCAACAGACTAGTTTTCTTCTCTAATTCAAGATGGTGGAAAGTGGATGTGATGTCCAAGTTTGTGAATACAGTTTTCCCTTTGAACTTCCTGAGGATCTCTTTAATAGGTGGCACTTGGTCAAACTCTGGAATAACCTTCAAATTTAAATATCTCAGGTCCAGACATACCCTAACAGTTCCGTCTGTCTTCGGTACGATTACCAATGGACTTACATAAGGCGTAGGTGTCTTCTCAATAACACCGGCCTCCAACATCTCCTGAATTGCCTCTTTCACTTTGGCATAATGCTTTTCAGCAATAGGGTAGGGTTTCTGCCTAAATGGTGTCCAATCACTGACTTGGAAAGCATAAATGAAGTTCTTTATACGACCAGGTCTCGAATCAAAGACTTCCTTCTGTTCCATTAATAACTGCTTTAAATTTTCCTTCTCTTTTAGCCCAATTTTCGCTTCTTCTAGCTTTTCCGAAATATATTCTTCCAATTCGGGTTCCAAATCTTTCTCCAGGTCTGTGGCTAGTGTTTTCAGCTCTTCTTCTAACTGTTCAATAACTAACACTTCTTCTTCGGCCACGTCTCTGTATGTATGCCATACTTGTTCACTCGACCCTGGTTCAATCTCATTGAGTGCGACCTCCAAGCCTTCGGCTTCCTCATTCACATGGAAGATAACCCTGTCCTGTACTAGGTCTATTATCAATCTGTATTCCCTTATAAATTCTGCCCCAATAAGTAGGTTATAAGGCAGTTTGTTTACTAATAGAAAGCTCTGTGGGAAAATAGAGCCTCCTATCTGTAAATCTAGGAATACCTGATATTTACATATCAACGTTCTGTCTGGAATTACCCCTTTTCTTTTTACACTAGAGATCGGTATTTTCAAAACATTCTCTCTCTGGGCTATTTCATTATATAGAGCTTGTGTCATAAGGCTCACTGTAGAACCGGTGTCTAACAGGCTTCTTATTTTCAATCCTGCTATTCTTACAATTATAATAGGCAATTCTCTCTTGACCATGACCTGTGATCCTCCTGTATCCTCGATTAGCTCTTCTGGTTTGGCTATCCAATTGATGATGTTAACAGACTTCCATCCATCAGTCTTGAACTCTTCTAATTTTGGCGTTTTTTTTTCTTCAGCGCCCGTCCCCTTGGAGTTGCTTCTCTCCTGTTCGCTGCGCTGTAGTTCCAAACTCTTAGCTCCATCTCCTTATCTGTCTGGCGATGTCCTGTTCTGCATAGCTTCTTGCCAGCGAACTTGTTGTTTCTGGGGCTCATGTCCCCTTTCCTCGAGGTATCGCAATGAAGCGTGATATCGTTCCTCTACCTCGTCATCGAAGTTCCTTCTTCTTTCTTGGGGTCTCCAAATTCTATTGTTGCCTTCTTGGCCATTGTTACCTCCATTGTTTTGGTACGGTCTACCCCTGGTATTCTGCCTATTCCACGAATTTCGGCCTCTTCCTCCTCTACTAGCATTCCCTTTGTACTTTGGCTGCCATCTTCTGGGTTCCTGTTCCCATTGACGTCCGTTGGAATCTAGTGTTTCAGTGCTCGTAGCTTTATTGTTCCTTGGAGCCTGATGTTGGTCCGTCTGCGTGTTGGTCACGTGTACCTGTTCCACGGTTCGACTCTGCCGCATCGTATTTGCTGTTGTGAGGTCCAGTTGTCTAAGAACTGCCTCCATTTCTATAGCCGTTTTCGCATTAGCCGAGATTAGCAGTCTTTGAATCTCGTATGGAAGCTGTTTGGCGATAGCAATGCATAATTCCAGCTCGCTCGGTTTTTGATCCAGTTCTTTGAAACGACACATCTGAGATATAAAAAACTCCGCGTACTTCGTTGGGTTGCTGGGACTGTATCTTTTGGAATACAAGTCCAGTCTCAAATTTTGTTGTGTGGCTGGATCCCAGAACCGTTTCAAAAATGCCTCTCGAAACTCCTCAACAGTATCGAAAGTATACCGAAAACTGCGAAACCATAATGCGCATTCTCCCTCTGTTAGTTTCTCAATGGCTCGTAGCCTGCGCTCTGGCGGTATCCGCGCATCATTCAGATATGCAGACACTTCCTTCAACCAATATTTTGTTGTCATATTACAGTTGCTACCTGAAAACTTCCTTGGTTTTTCTTTGCTCGCCCTGATTATGTTTATTACCTGGGTGTGCGTAGCATTTTCATGTGGCGTTGATGCTGCAAGTGGCGCACCCGGCATCATATAAGGACTTTCGCCTGGGCCGGTAGCATTCCTGATTATAGGTTGGGTTTCTAAGTCTGCCCATCTTGTTTTCCTCATATCTTCTATGCTGCCTTCACTTGACTTAGGACTTTTCATAAGGGTTTCCTCCTGTGCGATTATCCTAGTCTCCATTTGATTGTGGCGAATCTCCGCCCTTTCAAGTCGAGTAATTACCTCCTTCTCGATTCGGGTAAGTCTATCTCGATTTTCCTCGGCTACTTGAAATATTTTCTTCTTGTCTTCTTTCAGACTTTGTTTGATATGGGAGATTTCATCCTCTACATCTTCCTTAATTTGAGCAAGGGTCTTGTCGCTTGCCTCTGTCTTCTGGCCTTCTCTTATTTCGAGTTCTTCTCTCAGCCCTTTAATTTCCTCTTGAATGTGTCCATTGACTTTTGACAATTCATTCCGGACCTTGATGATCTCACCTCTATTCTCCTCTTGCCTTTTGTTAACTATAACAATATCGCTTTGAACTTGGTCCAGTTCTTGATGAACTTGGCCCATCTGACCTTTCACGTTGCTTACTAGCTCTTTACTTTCATTAGCGATAGCCTTAATCTCGCTTATTTCCTGACATTGATCTAATATGTTCTGATCCTGTTTCTTGAGGTCACCGTTAATTGCTCCAGCATAGCTTTTCAATTTCTGGTCCCATTTAGAGTCGTTCTCCTCTAACCTCTGATCTACCGTTCTCGTAAATTCTGAAAATTGTTTCGCTTGGCGTTCGAGATTCGCCTCATTTTGGATTTGAATATCCTTAATATCATTAGACAGCGCATCTAACCTACTGTTGGTTTCATCCTGAGCATGCTTACACGCTTGTAAGTTACTTTCGAGCTTGGCTTCTATAGCCTCGAAACGTTTATCTATTTTAACCTGCATTTCTGATACAATGCTTACAACAGTTTCTGTTACTTCGGTCTTAATTACCTCTTGCATTTGACCTAACTTATCATTTAATTCAACCTTATTTGCAGTCATTGCAACCTGATTTGCATTAATTGCCTCCTGATTGGCATCTAAACGATTATTCAATTCACTCTGATTATCATCTAAACGAGCGTTTATTCCCTCCTGGAAAGCCTTAGTTTCCAGCTTATTTTGTTCATTGACAGCGTCAAAATGCTGTCTTAAGCCCGCAATCAACTGCACAATCTCCTCTGTACCTGACTTTTCTACAATATTATACTGTGAGATGCAGGCAGGCTTCCTGGAAATATGTGTGGATACGTTATTAAGAGAAAGATCAAACACTATACACATATTGTAAAGTCGTACAAAACCTGTCAATATTATGATAAATTGTGGATCTGGTATGTAGCGCTCATACCCTTGGGTAATCCTCTTCTCAATAGAGAGATTCTGCGTTACATCAAAAGCCTACTGAACTCAAAAATCACTCAAACACAGTTTGAGGCAAAAAAAACAATTACTGTGGTTTTCCCCATGAAATACCATAAAAATCTATGGGTTTTCCCTAAATCCCATAAGCTCCACGAACTCTGGGCGCCATGATAAATAAATGATGAATCTATCATGGGAGGTGGTCCATGTTAAGACATCGCAGCAACCCTCCAAGGTCTCGGTTGTACTGTCGAATGCCCCACTTGGGTCTCGCCATGACAAATTAAAGAAGAGCAGGTAAGATGCTACTCATGCTTTGCCCACACACGGGCGACATGATAAATTAAAGCAATGACCGGTTCGTGCAATGCCAAGATCGCTCATATTGCACTAACGTAGGCGGATCCATAATGAGTTAATACCGCTCCACGTTGCTTGGGCCATGATAAATTAATGGTATCTATCAAAATTTATTTTGTTCGTATCGGAGCTTAGCTTAAATTTAGGTGCGGTCATTCCCTACTTCATGTTAATTGTTACTTTAATAGAGTTGTGTGCATTAGATCTTGACCGACTTCAGTTGTACCTCTAGCTCAAATCACTGTACAAGACATCAATTTCCACGTACCCATGTGAGTAATCTCGATGGAAAATATGCTTCTGCCTCCAGCTAGCATCAGGGCTCGAGCGTGTACCGTTCTCCCACTGTAGCAGTTGCATATTTTGGATTTGAGGCTACAAGATATCAACTCTACAATGATAAGGCACAACTCTATTCTAAAACTTTAATTCTGTAATAAACTTCATGGCTTCACACAAACAAACAAATCCCACAACCACAAAAACAAACAAACAAAAATTATTTCCACAATCCACAAATATGAACATAATATTATCATAATAAAATCATATTATAACACAAACCTTTACCCTTATGTGAACTTGACAAAGTACTCTAGTGCGCTGATGCACATACAACTTCAGAACAAACTGTACTTTAATTCTTCTGTCATCCAATGTGACTTCATTATCTCTACAAGATTAATTATTCCTTAAACCTTGTCTTAATTTGACAATAATGTGTATCGTGTGTGTGTTTTGATCTTTCTCTTCCCACCAAATGCTTTACATGCATTAGCCTATTCTGGTGTTGCACAGCAGTCCACGTACAACTCCATAATTATGTAAGCTACCCCTACACTTCCTCTATTTATATATAGTTCCACTGCATGCCGTGTGTGATTTCGTATTAAAAACATTAATTAACGCTGTGTCGGACGGTACTATTAAACTACCTTAGTGCGAGTAGCCTGTGGCATCTGGTAACCCACTTCAGAAACAGATGTCAGTGACAGTACAAATGCAACGTCTAACCATTCGTTAGATAGCTAAAATCATGAACCATCAGGGCGATCTATAATTATCAATGTGTTCTTAAACCACATGACTTTATTACTCAAAATAGAAATGTTTCATTTCATGTCATTAACAGGGTTAAAATCTGTTCCTTTAAAACTTGTTTTCACGGTTCCCCTTGACCGTCCAGACCCTCGTCCCGAGTGGCCGGTGTACAATAGAAGTGGAGTGAGGTCCTACAGCGCCTCCCCCTCGCTTCCCTGTCTGAAGGCTTCCTTTCTCTAAGCAGTAAAAGATTTTACAAGACAAACACTGTGGTCCCAGTGACACACACATCTCAATGGATTTAAACTGAGTATTATGCAAATAGGTTCTGGATGAGCTTTCACATTTACTCCTGCACTGAGGATATAATAATTGGCTCCAAACTAGGCCCATTTCAACATGAAGGCACGAGATTCATAACGCATTAGTCCTTTAGGTAACCGGTATCTTTAACAACATCGCGGCCAGCCCATGCTGCCGTCTTGGATTCGCTTCAACGAGCCGAATCACTCAACAAATAGCTCCCGGGGAATCAGATAGCGTGCAAGAGGTGTCAATTGTTTTCCTCCCACCTATCACGGGATTCGAACCCGGAACATTCCAAATATCCATCATCAGAGCTAGGGTCAATATCACTATATACGCTCTGGCATAAAGTACATCTCTCATTTCGCCCACGGCATACGAGATTTCATACGAAGAATAGATACCCTGGTCCCTCCTAATGGTATGATCTACATCCTATAATTACCAAGAGAAATCTATCAATTGCTCTATAAGCTTTTCACATAAGCTGCAAATTCAATTCACTAAAAGCTCTTCCATTTCCTGGCATAATTGTATTCTCATTAATACAATCTTCTGATATCAAACTCTTTTCTTAATCCCGTAACGGAATCTTACTGTATAATCTTACTGTATGACTTACTGTATAATCTTACTGTATAATCTTACTGCTTAGATCGATAAGTCTTGCCCTTTAGCGTAAATATTTCTTGTTTACAACATTTTTCCTGATGCGTTCGTTCATACCTTATATTCATTATTATTATTATTATTATCATTATTATTCTCACTGACATAAATTTACCAAAATCCGACACAACTCATCTTACAAATCGAAAAACCATGTTCGTTCATTACGTTTGCATAACTGATTTGCCATTTCTGAATAACAGTGGTAACGATAACCCACTCACTGATGCAAAATACCATCTCAATCTATTAAAATCAACACAATAATGAGTAAACTTGGAGAATCCATCTCCTACTCTGATTCTTACTGGCATCTTTATAATTCTGAAATCACACTACATGCAGTGGCCTATATCTCTACTTCAACTTAATTTGTGGGGTACTCACATATCTTAAGGCTCGTCACGGTGGTTCCAACCACTCATATCCTTCCGGGTCGCCTGCCATATGCAGATTCTAGTGCGACATTTTTATCTTGAATACACACATTTTCTGACACATATGTTTCGTTAACCACACGACACTTTGCATTTCTATAAAGAAGCTATTGCTTCCAACACACATGAAACTTTAAAACACTTATTAAACTATTAATTTAAAGGACATTTCACATATAATTTACATAACACACGTCACTCCGTATACTTTTCCTTGGTTGAAATTCCCTAGCAAAGATATCCAAAAATGCGGGTGTCGACGGCATCTCCCGTACTCCTACCAACTCCTGATTGAAAGTCTGGTTCGCTTGCCCTCGGAATTCACCAACAGTTTATCCATACTCCTACGGTAAGCTTCCTGATTCGCATAACTATGCTAACTTCCGTCCTGAGCGTTATTATTTGGTATTCAATGACATTACCAACTGCTTCGTAAGGTTTCTTTTAGCGCATTCCGTCGTAATTAGACATATACGATCAGTCAATATTTTATACATTGCGCTTAACACTGTGCATAACTTTACATAGATTATTATTTACAATAGTTCTGCAACTTATCTCACACGTTGCTTCCTAAGTGAACACACATTGTTCATACTGTTTACAAAAACTGTGAAGCGACGACTGTTTGCGACTCTCGGTGACAAACTATGTCCAACTGTGTAAACTGCGTTAATACTGACTGCAACACTGGCGTGCGCCTGGCGTGATGACTGTGTTCTAACTGCGTGAGACTGCGTAAAGACTGACGTGCTACTGGCTTGAGACTGAGGTTAGACTGAGGAAAACTGAGGTTAGACTGAGACTCTGCCAAGGGCCGACTCCCTTAAATTGGATTAACACAGAAAGTAGAGCAAAATTTTCCCGCGTTCTCTCGGCTCCTCTCCCAGCATGATTCTGGTCTCGAAACCATGCTCATCGGGTTCCTTTTCCTTCACTGATCCCAGGACTGTCTGCGTGCTGAAGAATCGCTCGGCCAATTAATTAATATTAATTTCTTTCTTCATAGCGTGGGGACGCTATCTCACGGGAAATCCCTGGCAACCTCGTTAAAACCAAACCGCGCACAACCATTGTCCCTGCTCTTCCGCACTTCGTTAAATGTGCGTCAATTTCGCAGATTAAAGGCTCTAAAATTAGCCTCCTGGCTAAAGATTCATCTGTGTGCCACTCTCATATCATTGTGTTACTCCAATCATGAGTAATCAATGATTTTCCTGGGGATCTTCCCACCCCACTCTTACATCCATTCTCAGTCGGGGAAAAACTGGGTCATTATTCAGGCCCCCAACCTCCTCCAGACGACATAACGAGGACAGCAAGATGGACGTGGCTCCATGCTGCACCTCCCACAATTCTGGGCCGATTAGTCAAACGTCAAACTCTGCACTTCTCGTGCTCCAAGTCCAGTATAGCCTACTTCAAGTAGTCTAATAATGCTGTATTTCGTTCAATTTCCTGCATTATTTTTATAAATAATGTCATGATCAACTGGAATCACACCAGTGATTAAATATACCCTTCTCTCTAGGGGTTTTTACCATGAAACTCCCTCAGCAGATCTCGGGTTCGTTCCCTGGTGGAACCTTTATACTGAGATCACAATCTCTGAGATCCACGTTCGATATCAGTCAGCATAAGACCTCGGGTTCACTATATTCACCTAGATTAATGTTGAACTGTTTCCAGACATTTTTGGCTTGTTCATAGTCTTCTTGACTAACATTTCCTTAACTTAATTTGTTAAAGGAGCGGCTTCGGTGGCGTAGTCGGCAGCATGCTGAGCTTCTTTGCCCAAGATAGCGGGTTCAAACCCGGCCGAAGCCGTCAGATTTTTATGAGTGTTAAAATCCCTCAGTATGCCTTCCTTCGGAGGTGAAGTAAAGCCGGCGGTCCCATGTCATAGATTTATGGCATGTTAAAGAACCTTCCACTAATTGCACCTGTGTGAAGCTAAATTGGATAGGTTAAGAATGTAAACAACGCTCTTAGGTTTCTATGTTCGTTGCCAAGAGCCGACTGCGGTGGCTTCTAGTAGCTGAGTTCTGAACTTGGCCTAGTAGTCGATGACGGTGGCGCTTGGCGGCAAAAGTAGGAACTATTTGAAAAATTCTAAGTTGCAGTACTTAAATTAAAAAGCAGATAACACACACTATTACGGTCATCACAATTAACACCGGTTATCAGACAGATTCTACACACACCCAAAGTACACGGGGCTACATGACCGCGTTGTCGCAGCCCCGAAATTTAAGAACCAACCAATTTGTTAAAGAATGCCTCTTTTGGTGGTAAACACGTTTCACTTAACTTTTCCCATGAGTCAATGTAGTCATAACAAAATACCCCTTTACGAGTCATGAGCATTGCATTTTCTTTTCCAAAGTACTTGTCTGTTTCAGGGTATGCTGTTAAGTTGGAAACTAAGTTTTCCAAACTACTCGGCATTAACCGAAACGTGTCCACAAATCTAAGCTTGACATTTCCTACATATTTGGTGAAGGAAATGTACTTTTCTTTGGAGTTAGCGATAACATCCACTCTCCCAGTGGTACATCCCAATTGTTTTGCAATGAAATTTGCGTCGTAGCCACTCATATTATGTAGAAATACAGGAACGGGGTTACGTGTTTTACACCTCAAATTACAGTTATTGTGAGCACTTCCATGGTATTCCCCTGTAATATGGCAATGGTCTCGAACTTTCCAGTCCTCTTTGGTAAACGGTTTTTGACACAAATAACAGGTTTCAGAACATTGGAACTCTGCTTCTTGATCCTCAGTTAAAGCCTTTGGAACATTTAAGCTGTAAAGGCGATCAATTTCATTAGCTATTGAAATCAAACAGTCCATAAACCTTTCTGCAGCGTCAGGTCCACGATAAATAAGAGGTTGGCTTGGAAGGTTTGTCTTTATGGGTTCCACAGCAGGTGAGGGTTTAACATATATACCAAAGCTCATAGGAACATGACTCTGGTATGGCACTGTATAACTTCCTTCAGGATTGGGTAGACATGTTTGATAGGGTAACAATATACTTTCAAAATCAGCATAGATAACGTAAGGTATTCTCAGCATTTTTTTCTCGTTTCAAAAATTTCACAATTGAGTTTTTAATAGGCATTTCAACCCTAGCAATGTCATGCAGGACACACAAAGCTCTATGTTCTTTCAATTTTTCAATTCCTTGTTGACCATATCGATTATCGAAGTGAGTAAAACACCGTTTACACGTATATATCTTATGTCCATGGTGAGTAATCTGATGTCCTACTAGTTTATCAAAATCTTTGATAAAGACGTAGTGGTTCTGTCCGGATGATGAACTTAGCAGAAGGAGGTCGCGATGGTCTTGAAGCTCTTAGGGAACAGTTTGTTGTCTTGTTCCAGTCCAAATACATTTATGGATATGTTGTTGACTTTTTCAAATTTGGGAATGTCAGCTAGCGATGTAGGAAACAATATTACTGAAAAATCATACTCGTTTTCCAGGTCCTTGTATTAACTAATGCGTTCAGCATTCGTTTTAACCAGTTTTGCTAAAATGGCATACATAAAACTCTTTTCATCCTTTAAGTGTTGAGGATTAATGCAGGCTTTTCTTGCTTGTATAGCTGCTGGTAATGGAATATATGTGCTGCCACGCAAGGGATTGTACTTATTTATTTTCAATCGTACTCCTTCCACTGCTAACAAAGCCCAATTACTGCCTTTTAGCTCAGATTCTTCCATTTCCATAGTTAACTTTGTAAAATGTGTTTCCAAGAAACTACTCAAGTCTGTTTCCAAAAATAGGGCCTGATTTCGTGTTTTAAAAGCACGATCTGTAATTTCATTGGTAGATGTATGAATGAATCTACATTCAGCCACAAGATTAACTTTGACCGACTTGTGCATTGCTAGATCTTTCTGCATAGCTTGTATTATTTGCTGTTTGGACTCCTTAAGGAATGAAGTTAAATCACTACACGTATCACAACGTATGAAATAGGATTTAAGTCGACCTTCAAAAGATATCTCATATTCAATAAGACCATTTTTGTCAGGGACCAATGATAGTAGGTAATGTTTTGTAGGCTCAGTTTTTTGTCTTTTAGCTGCCGACACAACATTACAACATTCTTCATGCCGACGTCCGTTGTACACACTGTTGAATGTACTACCACAGGCCTTGCACTCATGGAATTCACCACACGATACTTCATGTCGCTTTCTATGATAGTCTCGAAGAAAAGTCTTTCCACACTCTTTACACATATAGCTAGGAATGGCTTCTTCCATTATGAATGTTGATTTCTGCAAACAGCTGCTTACTGCGTATCACAGGGCTAGAGGTTGGTCGGAGGGACGGTCTTTCACAATGTGAACACCATGAGAGGTAGTAGTCAACTGGTGATATTCTTGTTAAGGGTCCTCTAATATACCCTTGTCTAGACCAACAGCTCTTTACGGCGTATGACAAGGCTGTAGACTGGACAGTGAGACGGTCTTTCACGATGTGAACACTGTAAAAGATAGTAGTCAACTGATTATATACTTGCTAAGGGTTCTCTAATATATCAAAGTCAAGACCAACAGCTACTTACTGTGTAGTACAAGTCTGTACAATGGTTGTTTCGACGGTCTTTCACCATGTGAACACCATGAGAGAAAATAGTCAACTGGTGATATTCTTGTTAAGGGTCCTCTAATATACCCCTAATTAAGGGTAACAGCTGCTTGCTGCATATGACTAGACTAAAGACTGGTTGTTTCAACGGTCTTTCACAATGTAAACATTGTGACAGGTAGTAGTCAACTGAAAATATTCTTATAGCCTACTCAAGGTTATCAGGTACTTACTGCATATCAAAAGGCTGTACACTCATGTGTGTTAGGCACTCTTTCTTGCTAAGGACCCCAATATTCCCTACACAAGGCTATACATGTTAGTTCTAAACACTTAGTGGTTAATTGTATAATAAATATTTATACAAAGCTTATACAAGCACGTTTTTCATGAGGTAAAACTTTGTTAAATAGCTGCATGCGACACGCAAAGTATGTTTCCGCTATCTAGCGGTGACTATGAGAAATACTTGAACGACCAGCATCCTACCTAGCGCTCCATTTCAACACTCGCTCACTGAACGACCAGCATGCTATCTAGCGGTCGATATCAAAACTCACTCAACTACCAGCCTTCTACCTATCGGTCAAAATAACAACTCACTCAACTACCAGCATGCTACATGGCTTTTTTGTCAGTTTTTTGTTGGCTTTTGTTGGCTTTTGTTGGCTTTTTTGTTGTCATTTGTTGGCTTTTGTATTAGCTCTTTCATATTTGCTCTTGCTTGTTGGGTCTTATTTGGTCTTGGAAAGTATGTCAGTCCTTTTTATGGCTGCATAATGCTTACAGCCATGTTTGTAAGCAGCAACAACAACAACAACACACAAAATTCCTAAAAAATCCAAAGTACTCTAAGGTTTATCAATGACTCTCAACTCTTACACTTACGTCTATCCCATGCCTAGTCAAAAAAATAGTGTATTTTTAAAATATTTCAAAAAATATTTGGAAAGTAGGCTATATCATTAAACTAAAAATCCTGAAAAGACATATTTTAACTCCAACACCTACCTCTATACCACTCTCAGTCCAAAAATAGTGTATTTTTCAAATTTTCCAAAAACATATTTCCAAAATGGGTTATATTTCCAAAATTAAAAAGTTTACAAAAATGTTTGTTTGACATAAATGAATGGCCTTGGTCCCCTCTACCGCCATACCAAGTCTCAGGTCTCTAGGACAAAAATAAAAAAATGGGTTTTATTTCCAAAATAAGGAATTTTACAAAAACGTTTGTCTGACGTAAATCAATGGTCTTTACCCCCTCTACCCCCACACTAAGTCTCATGTCTCAAGGACAAAAAATAAAATTTTGAAAATGGGCTATATTTCCAAAATTAGGAATTTTACAAACAAGTTTGTCTGAAGTAAATCAATGGTCTTTACCCCCCTTTACCCCCTTACTAAGTTTCAGGTCTCTAGGACAAAAAAATAAAATTTTGAAAATAGCCTATGTTTCCAAAACTAGGAATTAAACAAAAAAAATTGCTTGACATAAATCAATGGTCCTTACCTCCTCTAGCACCGTACCAAATTTCAAGTTTCTTGGACAAAAGAAAATTGTTTTTGAAAAAAGGTCACTATTTTGGAAACTAGGAATTCCACAAAAAAGTTTGTTTAACATAAATGAAAGGTCTCTATCCCCTCTACCTGCAAACCAAGTTCCAGGTCTGTATGACAAAAATGAAAAGAGTTCAATTGGGAAAGGCGATTTTTCATAAAACCAAACATTCTAAAAAGTGTTCTATGGGCTTAAAAGAATGGCCCCTATGTCCTTATTTTTTATAATAAAACGTTTTTATTTTTAAAATTTTTTTGAAAAAAGTTCAATTTTGAAATTTTTATATTTTGGAAACTAAAGAGTTTACAAAATATGTTGTTTGACATAAATGAATGGCCCTGACCCCATCTACCACCAAAATAAATTTCAAGTCATTAGGACTAAAACTGCAGTAGGGGAGAGCTAGGAGTTCTAAGCCACCCGGCGTTGCTCGGGCGGCGGCCATGACACTGGTTAGAAGTCCTAGCTCTCCCCTCTTGCAGTTTTAGTCCTAGAGACTTGAAATTTATTTTTGTGGTAGATGGGGTCAGGGCCATTCATTTATGTCAAACAACATTTTGTTTGTAAACTCTTTAGTTTCCAAAATATAAAAATTTCCAAATTGAACTTTTTTAAAAAAATTATATAAAAACGTTTTATTTAAAAAAATTAAGGACATAGGGGCCATCCTGTATTTCTACATAATATGAATGGCTACGACGCAAATTTCATTGTAAAGCAATTGGGATGTACCACTGAGAGAGTGGATGTTATCGCTAACTCCAAAGAAAAGTACATTTCCTTCACCAAATATGTAGGAAATGTTAAGCTTAGATTTGTGGACACGTTTCGGTTATTGCCGAGTAGTTTGGAAAACTTAGTTTCCAACTTAACATCATACCCTGAAACAGACAAGTACTTTGGAAAAGAAAATGCAATGCTCATGACTCGTAAAGGGGTATTTTGTTATGACTACATTGACTCATGGGAAAAGTTAAGTGAAACGTGTTTACCTCCAAAAGAGGCATTCTTTAACAAATTGGTTGGTTAGTTCTTAAGTTTAGGGGCTGCGACAACGCTGTCATGTAGCCCCGTGTACTTTGGGTGTGTGTAGAATCTGTCTGATAACTGGTGTGTGTTATCTGTTTTTTAATTTAAGTACTGCAACTTAGAATTTTTCAAATAGTTCCTACTTTTGCCGCCAAGCGCCACCGTCAACAACTACTAGGCCAAGTTCAGTACTCAGCTACTTGACGCCACCGCAGTCGGCTCTTGGCAACGAACATAGAAACCTAAGAGCGTTGTTTACATTCTTAACCTATCCAATTTAGCTTCACACAGGTGCAATTAGTGGAAGGTTCTTTAAAATGCCATAAATCTATGACATGGGACCGCCGGCTTTACTTCCCCTCCGAAGGAAGGCATACTGAGGGATTTTAACGCTCTTAAAAATCCGACGGCTTCGGCCGGGTTTGAACCCGCTATCTTGGGCATAGAAGCTCAGCATGCTACCGACTACGCCACCGAAGCCGCTCCTTTAACAAATTAAGTTAAGAAAATGTTAGTCAAGAAGACTATGAACAGGCCAAAAATGTCTGGAACAGTTCAACATTAAAACTCTAGGGGAATATAGTGAACTCTACCTAACTTCAGATGTACTCCTTCTTGCAGACAGCTTTGAAACGTTTAGAAACAAAACTCTAGAAACACACCGAGTGGATGCTGCACAGTTTTTTACTTCGCCTGGTTTAAGTTTCGAGGCAATGCTCCTTTACACAGAAATTGAACTGGAATTGATACAGGATTACGATCAGATTCTTCTAATCGAGTCTGGAATACGTGGAGGCATATGCCAGGTGTCTCATCGGTATGCTGAAGCTAACAATAAATACATGGAAACCTATGATTCTGAGAAACCATCGCAGTTTATTACATATGGTGATGCCAACAACCAATAGGGGTGGGCTATGTGCCACTCCCTTCCTTATGGTGGATTTCAGTGGGTTTCTCCACATACTGTTGATCTAGAAAAACTAAAGGAAGACGATCCTGTGGGATACATTCTAGACGTTGATGTTGATTACCCGTCTGACCTTCATGATCTACACAACGATTTACCTCTCCTACCGGAGTGTACACAGCCTAAGGATTCGTCTTTGAAAAAACTAATTCCTCATCTTGGAAATCGATGGCGATATGTTGTTCACTACATGGCATTAAAACAGGCTTTAGATCATGGAATAAAATTGATAAAAATTCATCGTGTGTTAAAGTTTAAGCAAAGACCTTGGTTAAAGGCATACGTTGATTTTAATAACAACCTTCGAAAACAAGCCAACAATGATTTTCAGAAAAATCTGTACAAATTATTCAACAATGCCATTTTTGGGAAAACAATGGAACATAACCGTAAAAGAATAGACATACGTCTTGTGACTGACAGCAAAAAGGCAGAGAAGCTAATAACAAAGCCGACATTTATTGACAGAACCATTTATGGTCCTAACCTAGCTGCTTTCCACATGGCTAAACGTAACATTGTATTCAATAAGCCTATATATATATATATTGGAATGTGTATACTGGATATTTCAAAACCTCTCATATATTCCCACCACCATAATGTCTAGCTACCCTATTTTGGCATGGACAATCTTAAACTCATGTATATGGATACTGACTCGTTCATTTATTTGGTTAACACCCCAGATGTATATCAAGACAAGTTGGATTTCCTAGAACACCTGGACACATCAGATTATCATACTAATCACATATGTTACTCTACATCAAACAAGAAAACGTTGGAGAAATTTAAAGACGAGGCTTGTGGACAAATTATAAAAGCATTTGTTGGACTTACAGCTAAAATGTATGCTTTAGACATAAATGGTAAAGAAATCAAAAACATTAAATGTATTAGCAGAGTTGTTGTCAAAAATTGTATAAGCTTTCAAGATTATAAGGATTGTGTCATGAAAAACAATGTAAAAAGAATACCCATGAACATTATCGCTTCTAAACAACATGACATATCATCTATAAGACGAAACAAAATTGCTTTGTGTCCTGGTGATGATAAAAGAGTGATTGATGCTGATGGTATAGATACACATGCCTATGGCCAATACTCAATCATTAACCATGCTTAAAGAGTTAAGTTATGAATATCAAAATCTTCTGCCTGCAACTAGCAAATACATAAAACAAAACAATTTAGGAAATAAAACCATAGCACTACAAAAATAAAATAAAAATGGTATTCATAATCAAAAATAAATAAAATAGAAACAAAATAAAAACATTTGTACAATTTATAACAAAAAAAAAGAATAGACTATATATAAAAATGTATTATGTGTAAATAGCGTACATGTATTTAAGATAAAAAATATTCTATGGACACTGCTTGTACATTTTTAATTACTACCCACCTCTCTCCACTCCTAATGCAAAATGAACATGTAAAACAGAAATTGGAAAATCTATGTCTCCATATTTACAAAATAGAAAGATCATTAAACTGAAATTTAAAAAAACTGTAAATGGGAATTTGGTAAATTGACAAATGTGTAAACAACAAAATGCAAAATCCATGTTTCCATATTATAAAATTGAAAAACATAAAACTGACATTAAAAAAAAACTGAAAATGGGAAATTGGAAAATTGACAAATGTGTAAACAACATAATGAAAAAAGATACGCGGTTGGGGTAGTGATCATGTTGTACAGTAGCCTATAAGACTAGCATAAGGATAGTTGCATGTACCCTTATATACTTTGTGTATGTGCATTAGCCTTTGGATTAGCTTAAGTTAGGTTTGGTAAAGTTAGGTTTGGTAAAGTCAGGTATGTGACCTTGTAGTTTACTCTTTTCGGAAAATGTAAATTGTAAAATCTAAAATCAAAAATTATTAAATTTAAAATGAAAATCTAAAAAAATCTAAAATACAAAAAAATGTAAAACTAAAAAAGGAAAAATGAAAAAATCAAAAATCTAAAATGTTAAAATTTAAAATGTTAAAATGTAAAATCAAAATCATTAAATGAGGTTTCTGTGGGTTAGGTTAGGTTAGGTGAAGTTAGGTTAGGTTAGGTTAGGTGGGGTTAGGTTATAACTAAGTTTAATATTTGTGCTCTCACATTTGCTCTCACTTTTTGATGACACTTTTTTCTCTCACTTTTTTTTTGCTTGCACTTTGAAGTTAGGTGAGGTTAGGTAAAGTTAGTTTAGGTTAGGTTAGGTTAGGTGAAATTAGGTTAGGTTAGGTTAGGTGAAGTTAGGTTAGGTGAAGTTAGGTTAGGTTAGCATGTTATATGTGTAAGTGGTTGTGTGCAGTGACCATTTTGTGTATTAGCCCTGTGCTAAAAAATAAATTAAATATTAAATAAAGAACAAGTAGTTCCGTGAAGAACTATACAGCCTATTTTCATATATCCTGCTCATGTTAATTGTCTCTATCGAGAAACAAAATTTCAGTTTAATTGCTGCAACAGATTCGTAGATATTGAGAACCGTCTAAATAGTTCATATGGTCGCCAGGATGGATTTTTATTTTTGTACTATTACATTAAGATTATTGTGTACGTGTGGTATTCAAACTTCAATCGCATGATTAGAACACAAGAAGTAAAAACGAGATTTTAAAAGTACGCACACCAGCCATCTTGTGATTATGCAAACAATTGAAATAAATTACATGCCAGTGGATAAACATTTGTATAAGCATTTAATGTGCAACCTTTCACGGCACTCGGATAGTTAATTCGCGAGAAACGCCCATTTAAATATTTATATTTCGCGTCGCCGCCATGTTGGATTTGTGCTCACCAGGTTACTGAAAGTCCTATAGGTGAACATATGTTCATAGTCTCTATGAACATTAAAAAATTCAGGCTGGTTGCTGTTAAAGATTCATAGATATTGAGAACCGTCTAAATAATTCGGAAGCTCGCCATTTAGGATTGTTATATGTATAGGCCATAGAGTTATGTACCATTCAAGGACAATTATTGCCTAGGTTCATTATTCAAACTTTCACTTCGATCGCATGATTACGACACAAGAATAAAAACTTAATTTTAAAATTTCGCACAGTCGCCATCTTGAGGTTATGTAAACAATTGAATTAAATTAGATGGCAGTGCATTACAATCTGTAAAATCATTTATTGTACCACATTTCACTGCGCTCAGAGAGTTAAATCACGAGAAAAGTCTATTAAAATATTTCAAATTCGCTTGGTCGCCATGTTCGTTTTGTACTTTACTGGTTTATGAAATATACATAGGTAAACTTGTATCAGTACCCTTTATCACCGTACAAAACTGCATGATGATATCTGTAATAGTTTCGGAGATATAGAATGTCAGTGAAATATTTCGCACAGCCGCCATTTTGAGGTTATGTATACAATTGAACTAAATTAGACTCCAGTGCATTACAATGTGTATAAACATTTGCTGTACCAAGTTTCATTACGTTTGGATAGTTAAATCGCGAAAAATGTCTATTTAAAAGTCTCAATTTCGCTTGGCCGCCTTGTTGGTTTTGTAGTCACCAGGTTTTTGAAAGTCTCATAGGTGAACTTCTAGTAGTGCCCTTTATCACCGTACACAATTTCAGGGCGATATCGGTAATAGTTTCGGAGATATTGAATGCTAGTGAAATATTTCGCACAGCCGCCATGTTGGATTGGTGAGACGTAATAAAATTTGAAGGACACGGTCGAGGTCGCCGGGAATAGTGCTATGAAATTACCGAGTTTCATTGAAATCGCTCCAGCCGTTTAGATTTCATTAGGGGGAGACACACACACACCTCACACACACACACACACACACACACACACGCACACAGACACGGACAAAAGGTGATCTCATAAGCCTATTTTTAGCCTATTTTCAATTTTGAAAAAATAGGCTTATGAGATCACCTTTTGTCCGTGTGTGTGTGCGTGTGTGTGTGTGTGTGTGTGATTCGTGTGTGTGCCCCCCCCCCCCCCCTAATAAAATCGAAACGGCTGGAGCGATTTCAATGAAACTCTGGAAGTTCATAGCACTATTCCCGGCGACCTCGACCGTGCCCTTCAAATTTTGTTACGTCTCTCCAATCCAACATGGCGGCTGTGCGAAATATTTCACTAGCATTCAATATCTCCGAAACTAATACCGATATCGCCCTGAAATTGTGTACGGTGATAAAGGGCACTACTAGAAGTTCACCTATGAGACTTTGAAAAACCTGGTGACTACAAAACCAACATGGCGGCCAAGCGAAGTTGAGATATTTAAATAGACTTTTCTCGCGATTTAACTATCTAAATGTAATGAAACTTTGTACAGCAAATATTTATACACATTGTAATGCACTGGAGTCTAATTTAGTTCAATTGTTTACATAACCTCAAAATGGCGGCTGTGCGAAATATTTCACTGACATTCTATATCTCCGAAACTATTACAGATATCACCCTGCAATTTTTTACGGTGATAAAGGGTACTGATACAGGTATACCTATGTATATTTCATAAACCTGTAAATTACGAAACGAACATGGCGACCAAGCGAATTTAAAATATTTTAATAGACTTTTCTCGTGATTTAACTCTCTGAGCGCAGTGAAGTGTGGTACAGTAATTGATTTTGCAGATTGTAATGCACTGCCATCTAATTTAATTCAATTGCTTACATAACCTCAAGATGGCGGCTATGCGAAATTTTAAAATTAAGTTTTAATTTCTTGTGTCGTAATCATGCGATCGAAGTGAAAGTTTGAATAATGAACCTAGGCAATAATTGTCCTTGAATGGTACATAACTCTATGGCCACTACACATAACACTCCTAAATGGTGAGCTCCCGAAATATTTAGACGGTTCTCAATATCTATGAATCTTTTACAGCAACCAAACTGAATTTTTTAATGTTCATAGAGACTATGAACATATGTTCACCTATAGGACTTTCAGGAACCTGGTGAGCACAAGTCCAACATGGCGGCGACGCGAAGTATAAATATTTAAATGGACGTTTCTCGCGAATTAACTATCCGAGTGCCGTGAAACGTTGCACGTTAAATGCTTATACAAATGTTGATCCACTGGCATCTAATTTATTTCAATTGTTTGCATTATCACAAGATGGCTGCTGTGCGTAATTTTAAAATCTCGTTTTTACTTCTTGTGTTCTAATCATGCGATTGAAGTTTGAATACCACACGTACACAATAACCTTAATGTAATAGTACAAAAATAAAAATCCAACCTGGCGACCATCTGAAATATTTAGACGGTTCTCAATATCTACGAATTAGTTACAGCGATTAAACTGAAATTTTGTATGTTGATTGTGGCAGTTAACATAAGTAGGATATATGAAAATAGGCTGTATAGTTCTTCACGGAACTACTTGTTTTTTTCAAAATTGAAAATAGGAAAAAAAAAATATAAATTAATAACAACAAATATTGATTTGAAAAGCCCGCCATTAAAGAGTGAGGCAGCGCGTGGTGGCCATATTGCCCATTAGCCCCTGACCCAGCTATGACTGTCCCCTCCATAAGAATAACATAGAGTGGTTGCGTGCGGTGGCCATCTTGCCCATTAGCCCCTGCACCAGCTTCGGCCTTTATATCCTACTAAAAATAAATAAATAATAATAATAATAATAATAATAATAATAATAGCACACAGCTAAAGGATACAGGCTTCACTCCAGGGACACCACAGAGAAAATTGTCCAACCTCGCAGCAGACATCATAAAGAGGCGACTAAAATGTTACGGCCACATCAGCAGACACCCACAAACCAGACTCACCATCAAAATTCTCAGATACATAGAGCGGCTGAAGATTACTACACCCTGGATGATGCAAGTCAAAATTATTGATCTAGTAAAAGCACAGGGCGACCCAGAAGACGTCATAGACAAAAGCGTCTTTCGACACAAGGTATACAAGTAGGAAGTGTTGTCAGAGAGAGCAGCACCTACAGTCCAAAGACCAAAGTGGACCGAAAAAAGGAAGAGGGCATTTAGTGCACGAATGAAAGTGTTCTGGAAAGACAGGAAGAACAAAAGGTCATGATTGCTTCGCGTGGTCTAATAGGCCTGTAACGTGTGACATAATAATAATAATAATGATAATAATAATAATAATAATAATAATGAACCCTCCGTGGCTTAGGCGGCAGCACGCCGGCCTCTCACCGCTGTGTCCGTGGTTCAAATCCCGGTCACTCCATGTTAGATCTGTGCTGGACAAAACGGAGGCAGACAGGTTTTTCTCCGGGTACACCGGTTTTCCCTGTCAAAATTTTACTCCAGCAACACTCTCCACCATCATTTCATTTAATCTGTCATTCATTTAATCATTGCCTCCGAGGAGTGCGATAGGCTTCGGCAGCTGGCACATTTCATATCCTCGCCGCAAAATTGGAGAGAAAAGAAAGAAAGAAAGAAAGAAAGAAAGAAAGAAAGAAAGATGAACGAAGGACAGAAAGAAAGAAAGAAAGATCCTACACATCATACTTGGCCAGGACTACAAAAATGGCATCTACAACAGAAAAACCAAGGCAAGAAATCTACTCTAGGATAGAGAAGATTCGAAAACGCAGAGTTTGCTTCTACGGTCATATACGACGGATGATTCGACTCCCGATGGACGAAACGTAGCTTCAGTATCTTTGAATGAAATCCAAAAACGACAATGCCATTATACGTTAACGTCCAGAAATGCACAAGATGCACAAGACCGAAATCTTTATAGAGCAGCCATCAAGACGTTTGGGACTTTCCGGGACGAAAACCGGATAACTGGTGCGAAATGGACAGAAGAACGTCGTGCTAAACACAGTGAGCTCATAAAGACAATGTGGATCAAGCGAAAAATGAACAAATACCAGAATGTAAAATGAGGCTTATCGTGGTCCCTAGTTGGCCAATTAGAGAAATTGAAGGAATAATAATAATAATAATAATGTTAACAATGAACGAAGAAGAAATAAAACAGGCAGAGAAATGCAAATACCTGGGTGAGTTGATAGTGCCCAACAATTGTGAAAATTAAGCTGGCCTGTCAAGAATCAATAAAATGGAAATGGCTTACCATCTAACCAAAGACATCTACAATAAACGATCAGTGTCCTTCAAGGCCAAACTCATGCACTAGTGTACGGTTATTCGACCGGAGGCGCTATAGATATAAGAATGCCTTGCGATAATAAGAAAGGCCTGCCAGAACAACGGGAAGCCAAAGAGAGGAAGATCTTGAGAGTGATCTTGGGACCTGTCAAAGAACAAGGAGAGTACCTTTGACGACACAACGATGAACAATATCTTCACGTGGAGAAAATAACGGACACCATATGCAAAAGGAGAATCTCTTTCTATGGCCACCTGACACGAATGATCTCTGAAAGATTGTCCAATTGCATCTGTGCCTACTTTGTGGGAAAGAAATCCACAGGGATCTGGTTGACAGAGATAGAAAAAGACGTACAAGAACTGGGGAATCACACGAGAACATCTTGGAACGTGACCCTTTGTACAAGAAACTTAGAGAAGGGGGTAGGGTTGGGGCTAGGCTAAAATGAGACATAATGAATGGAAGCAAAACTACATGTTTTCTTTTTTTTATCTCGATAGCATTTGACAGGTTTTATTGTTCCTATCAATGTGTATAAGCTCTAAAATGCTGAAGCAAGTGTTAAGTTTAGGTAACACTTAAAGGTTTACACAAGTAAAGGGAAATGTTCTTGAATTAGTACACATACATAATCCAGTCGTTTTTTTAATCAATCCGGAGATTGGTTTTATTCAAAGTAAAGGTTACATCGAATTAGGTATTTTTATTATTTTGACTCTGGGGGTGGGTAATTGCTTCCCCCCGATCCACCCTCCGCCGCCACCATCACAACTCCCCCGTAGTTACGTCGCTGGACAGGTGCCTGTCACAACGCTCAATAAATTTGGATCCACGAATAAGAATATTGGTTGCTGATGGAACTACTCTTGATCTTCAGTGAAAAGCTGACCCTTCAGGAACGTGCTACCAATGTAATGTAACACCTGACCAACTTCAATTGGTTTATTCCTCAGTTTAGGGGCAGCGCCAACGCGGTCATGAAGCCTCATGTACTTTGGGTGTGTCTAGAATCAGTCTGATAACCGGTGTTAATTGTGATGGCTGTATTAGTGTGTGTTATCTGCGATTCAGGTAAGGACTGAAGACGATCAATTTCAAGTAGTTGCTACTTTTGCTACCAAATGCTACCGTCAACGACACCTAGCTGTGAACTGACTACTAGATGCCACCGCAACTGGCACCTGGTGGCGAACGATGGAACTTCAAATCTAACCTAAAAATTTTAGCTTCATACATGCCATAAATCTATTGCATGGGGCCGCTGGCTTTACTTCCGCTGCGAAGAAAGGCATACTGAGGGATTTTTAACGCTGTTAAAAATGCCGACGTCTTCGGCCGGTTTTGAACCCGCGATCTTGGGCATAGAAGCTCAGGATGCTACCAACTACGCCACCGAAGCCGGAATGTAGACTAATATCAATTGGGCATATAAATAATTCATGCTTTTTGGCTAATGCCGTGTGTATTTAGATTAGAACCATACGTTTCGAAGAAACCTTGCCTCCTTTTTCAATGGAAATCAAACAATGTGGCCAAAGTAAGTAGCCTATATCAATGAGATTACAAAAATTGCAAAAAATATAGATAAATTCCTCGGTTCGTCACCAGAGAGCAGCTGCCAAAAATTACAGTATGGATCATGGATATCCATCTAACGCTCCCACCTCCCCCCCCCCCCTTCTTTAGGACATCCTAATCCTTCGAGGAGTCTCTATATTTTCACCCCGCCCCCTTTACCTTCTCCTTACTTACTACTCTGTCCGCCGTTCTACCATGGTCCATACTGTAATTTTTGGCAGCTGCTCTCTGGTGACGAACCGAGGGATTTATCTATATTTTAAGTAATTTTTGTAATCTCATTGATATACTTTCTTTGGCCACATTGTTTGATTTCTGTTGAAAAAGGAGGCAAGGTTTCTCCGAAACGTATGGTTCTAATCTAAATACACACGGTATTAGCCCCCCCAAAAAACATGAATTATTTATATAATCCGGGCCGTGAAAGCCTTAATATACACATTAATTGGGCACTTAACGCCTTGGCATGGCATTTTCGTGAATTCATTCACGTTCTGTGAAGTCGGTGAAACTATTCACTTCCACCGTATGGTCTCGAGAAATCCCCTCGTGCTGCTGGGCAAGACAGATGTGACCACAGTGTGTATACAAGTACACTCGGTGTGTTAAATGTAAGTCCGGTCATTAGAGGCCGCTAATGCTGCACGCACACTGTCTAATGGAGTCTTGTTCTCTCTCCTCCAGCTGACAAGTTGTACGAGGTAGGCTCTTGAAGACTCAAACCGACCGAGTGCAGAGGCGAGAAAGTTATTACTAGGGCTCGGATCGATATGCTCGATAAAATCTCCAGATATGCTCGAAAACCATTTGTTTTATGCTCGATAGATATGCTCGAAAAATCATTATATGCGGTTAAATATGTAATATGCTCGAAAACACCGTTAAAAACTATAGAAAGGAAAGTGAAAGGAAGGAAACCAATAACAGACCTTTATAAACGAGCTTCATTTTCTAATTGTATGTATGATACACTGCAATATACTCGCATTCAAGTTTTACAAGTATATAAGAAAAGTTTTCTTATAAAAGTTACAGTTTAAAAGATAGTTTACAAAATGTTCAGAATTAGGCGAGTCAATGAAGTAGATCTGCATTGGTCTGTACAACAAGAATTTTTTCTATGTCTTCAGTTTTAAATGATTTTCTTAAATCAGTCAATAAAAGTTTCAATGACCAGAACGACCTCACTAAAGGTTAAAAACCTGTGGTTCTATTATTCGCACCAGATAGGCTTTTCAATAATTATTTCTGTGTTCGAACCTTAAGGACGGACAGGGCCCGAATTCGGGGGGGGGGGGGGTAATTCGAAGAAAAACAAACTATTTAGACGAAAACCACAAAATTATGCATTTATATGCTTCTATTCTGAAAACCGCGGATTTATGCATTTATATGCTCGATAAATTTCAATTCTGTTGGTCTCAGAGAGGTGAAGATACCACCGAAAGGCTTCTTTCAATGTGTACTATTCAGGTAAAAAATATGCAAATATGCTCGAATCCGAGCCCTAGTTATTAGACACAGAAAGGGAAATTCAGTCACCGTTCTTTTATAAAGAGTTTGGTTGGTTCCTCCGTTTAGGGGCTGCGACAACGTGGTCATGTAATCCCGTGTACTTTGGGTGTGTGTAGAATCTGTCTGATAACCGGTGTTAATTATTGTGATGGCTGTATTAGTTTGTGTTATCTGTTGTAAATTCAAGTAAGGACTGCAGACATTCAATTTTCAAATATATAATGATAATAATATCGTATGGCTTCTGGTGCCGGGTGCAAGCTTTGATTTGCGCCCAAAGGGCAGTTTGCATTACGAATTTTATTTTTCCTTGGAACGCTACAAAAGTCAAGGAGGTTAGATATCTAAGCTCCATGACACTATAGCGCTTTCTAGTAGAGAAAGGAGATTAATTTTGCCATTATGAACACGGCATACTGAAATTAAATGGGTTCTTTAACATGCCAACAAAGTATGACACGCAGGTCGTGATTTTTGTCGCCTTTCAAAAAATCACTTACCATGGCCAGGAGCGAACTTGTAAGCTTGGGGTTGGTAGTCCGACACGATAACTATTCACCCACCGTGGCAAACAATTTTCAAGTAGTTCCTACTTTTGCTTCCAAACGCCACCGTCGCCGAAAACTAGTTCTGAACTTGGTTGCTAGATGCCACCACAGTCGGCTCCTGGCAACGAACGTTGGAACCTAAGAGCGTTCGTCAAATCTAACCTATTATTTAAGCTTCACACAAGTGTAATGAGTGGAAGGTTCTTTTACATGCCATAAATCTATAACATGGGACCGCCGCCTTTACTTCCCCTCCGTAGGAAGGCATACTGAGGGATTTTTAACGCTCTTAAAAAATCCGACGACTTCGGCCGGGTTTGAACCCGCGACCTTGGGCATAGAAGCTCACCATTTTACCAACTACGTCACCGAAGCCGGTTTTTTTTATAAAGAGGTTTTGATAGTTAGTTCATTTTAGAACTTTGGGACATCTTAGATGTGTGTTCAATTTGGCTGTCCCGTAGCGTATGCGTGCTCGTTAAATCGTGCACTACGACCGCACGGGTACCAGCAGCAAATCTGGAGATAGTAGGTTCGAATCCCAGCTAACCCAATGGCTATCCTGAGTGTGGTTTATCGCCAGGTTTTCCCACACTCTCTCTAGGCAAATGCCGAGATAGTATCCTACCTCAAGCCTCGGGACAACTACCTCAACCGTATTTCTAATACAGTTACACGCACTACTTATTTATTTTAGTTTGCGTATGGCTTTTTGTGCCGGGAGTGTCCGAGGACATGTTCGGCTTGCCATAGGCTGTAGCTGCTTCAAGCGCACACCCATAGGGAGAGCTACAAGTTCCGTTCAATTTCAAGTAGTTCCATCTTTCGCTGCCAGATATCACTGATACCTAGTGGTGAACGTTGGAACTTTGATAGAGGGTTTAAACGAAATCTAACCTAGAATTTCAGTTTCACACAAGTTTAGTTAGCGGAAGGACCTTTTACATGCCATAAATCTATGACATGGCACCGCCGGCTTTACTCCCTTATCCGAAGGAAGGCATACTGAAGGATTATACCACTCTAAAAAAAATCCGACGATTTCGACCTGGTTTGAACCCACGATCTTTGGCACAGCAGTTCAGCATGCTATCAACTACGCCACTGTAGCCGCTACGCACACTACTACAGTCATCACATAAATACAGATTATAAGACAAATTTAATACATACCCAACATCATGGGGCTGATGAAAAAGTTGTCTCAAGCTTGCGTTTCTACCCCACAGCGGCTCACAATTTTAAGGTGCGTTCAAAAAGTAACAAGCCGGCGGCTGCAGTGCGCACACCGGTGAGGACATGGGCTAATCGTGGCGTGTGTAACGAGATGTGGTTCCGACCAGAGCGTGGAAAGTCACAGCCCGTCGCTAGAGGGCACGCGTGCACGTCACGTGACGATACAAAGCGAGCAGCAGCATGCATCAATCGTCCAACGCTGCCAGTGGCATTGCAAACAGTGACATGGAGGCGTCAAACGAAGAGCAAAGAGGTGTTGTTCGATTTCTGACAGAGGAAGGAGTAGGGGGAACGGACATTAATTGCCGAATGTCACAAGTGTACGGCGAACACTGCATGTCCCTTGCAAGGGTCAAGGCGTGGCACAAGCGCTCCAGGGAAGGACGGGTGTCGTTAGCCGGTGATGCCCGGTCTAGGGCATCCCCCTGCATTACCGATGACAACGTCCATCTGGTTGATGCACTCATTACCAAGGACCGCCGAGTGACAGTGAACGCCATAGCCGCCGTGGTCGGATTGAGCATCGGAAGTGTTCACACCATCATGAAGGAACGACTGCTCTTGCGGAAAGTGTGTGCCCAATAGGTGCCCCACAGTCTTCAACCACACCAGGAAGCATGTCGAATGGTCCACTGTCTTGGTCTTGGTTGGATGATTGATGCATGCTGCAGCTCGCTTTGTATCGTCACGTGACGTGCACGCGTGCCCTCTAGCGAAGGGCTTTGACCTTCCACGCTCTGGTAGGGAACACACCTCGTTACACACGCCACGATTAACCGATGTCGTCACTGGTTTGCGCATTACAGCCTCCGGCTCGTTACTTTTTGAACGCACCTTATAGAAGAACTTGGATTGGCGACCAGAAGAACCCAGCTGAGCTTGGCATTGCTTCCTCTTACATGGACCTCTCTTCATTTTCCTGTATACAGGGTCTTTCATATAAAGTAAGAACGGCGAGCGGCGGTTTTGTCATTCGCTGCTGAAACCGGTTTGGCGGAGCTTGTGACGCGCCACGGCCCCCTGCTGTAGTATTGAAAGCGCGCGCCTAGTACAAACTTGACCTTGCAATAAGCGTGCAGGTGTTGTCAGTCGCCAGTTGCCACAGCTGCTAACATGTTGAGACAGTTATCATTGCAACATCGTATTTTTGTATGTAAAATTTATTTTAATTACGATTCGGCTCGGCGGGTACGTGATGCATTTGTTCAGCAATTTCCTGATGAAGTGCCACCTTCACTAGCACAGATTCACGTAATTGTAAATAACTTTGACATTACTGGTTCAGTGCTCAATAAAAAACACAAAATAAAAAACCAGAAAAAAATACAGTGGCATGACTCACTCGCGTCAGCCAAAATGTGGTTACCAGATACAATGCCTGTATAACCCAGGAAGGACGACACTTCCAGCAACTTTTATAAGGTAATATTTCATAGAGGATTGTACACACGCTTAAAGCAGGGGGCCATGGCTCGCCACAAGCTCGGTCAAGGCCACCACACTAGCGGATAACAAACCCGCCGCTTGGCGTTCTTACTTTATATGAAAGACCCTCTACATCTCTCATTTGATTACTGTATTACTGTATGGTAATTCCCCTGGTATGCAGAACGTATTAACATTAACCGTTCTATATAATTGAGTTTCTTCTGTACCTGTTGACCGACTGTAGAGGAGATTGCTGATGCAATCGGTGATAACAGAACCATTGGGTACTGTCTGAAAGGGGGAGGTACTGTATTTGAAGCCTACTCCCAGATATTCTGGATGGCCAGACGTTATGAAGGAGGGAAACTAAAGTTCATTCAACCGTAGCGAGGATAACTGACAGACAAGACGTGCACTGCTGGACATTAACAAGTAGAGGGAATCTGAAACAAACATTGTGAGGACGTGGAAACAAGTCTTGAACGAAAAGAACCACTGCGACCTTCGTTGAAATACAAGACAGTACAGAGATGTGCAAATTATTAGACTCGACGCCTTTATACATTTCACGGCATAATGCACTAAATATATTGTTTAACCATCATCATCATCATCATGTACAGTTTCCAGCCCCAGGCTGGGTCTGTTTGGAACATAAGCCTCGCCACTTAGTCTTTTCTTCCCACCATCTCTCCGCTGTCACTCTAGTCCAGTCCTCGCCTCTCTTCTTGACACATTCCTCCACTCCTTTCAGCCATCTATCTCTTGGTCTTCCCCTTGGTCGTTTCTTCTGCATCTGCATCTCATGTATCCTCTTGGGAATCTTCTTCTCTTCCATTCTCTTTATGTGTCCATACCACCTCAGTCTTGATGTCTCAGTCCTACCTTGCAAGGGCTCCTCTTTCACTATTTCCCTGACCTTTTCATTCCTCACCCTGTCTCTTCTTGTTACTCCGATCCTACTTCGCAGGAACTTCATTTCATTTGCCTATATTCTGCTTATGTCTCTTCTCTAAATTATCCACGTTTCTGAAGCATAGGTCAGAATCGGGATATAGTAGCTTCTGTATAACACTTCCTTGCTTTTTGTGGGGCATCTTTATTCCACACTAAGCTCCTAATGCTTCTCAGAAATGCTTCTGCCTGTCTGCCACATTCCGTAATCCCTTTGTCATTTCTCCCATTTTCCTCCACTATACTTCTCAAGTACTTGAGACTTTCCACCTTCTTCAGCTGTCCACCTCCAAGTGTTATCCCACTCATTGGTCTGTCCGTTTTCCTTGTCGTTAACAGGATTTCACATTTACTGATGTTGCCTTCAGTTGCTCCTGAATTTCCTCCTCCTTGTTTCCCCAGACCATGAGATCAACTGAAAACAACATTGCTTTAACCAAGAGTCTTAATTATTCTTTCATTTAAGAAACTCAAAGTAAAATGATTTTCTTAGAATTTCCAAAAACAGAGGAGCTTTGCTACTGTAAAATACAACAAGTTTTGTTTTGATTACTTCACTCTATTTCTCGTGTGAATTTAGAGCTGAGGGATTTGGAGTCATTTTACTGATGATCCGTTCTTTAACTATTCCAAGATTCATGAACAATGGATTGAAACCGAGTGAGTTAGCCGTGGTCGTTACGGCATGACTGCTGGCAGTCGCTCACATCCGGTAGGCGAGGAGGTTCGAATCCCCCCGCCAGCAACCTTGAAGATGGTCTTCTGTGGTTTCCCATCTTCCTTCCTGGCAAATGCCGGTGTTGGTCCCTAACTATAGGCCACAGCCGCTACCTTCCAACTCCCGTCTCTACATTCAAATTCCCCCCCCCCCTAGACAACTCTCCATACGCGACGGTACTTTTAGCTCACCCATCGGGTGTCCATCTCGAAGCAGCTACAAACCTGGCGAGCCGAACATGTCCTCGGACACTCCCGGCACTAAAAGCCATACGCTAAAAAATAAAAAATAAAAATAAAAAATGGATTGAAAACACCTGACTTAGAAGGTATATTCCAAAGTCATTGAAGAAATAGATAAAGAACCCAGCTTAGGTATCCCTCGGGATCCCCAATTCTGTAAGTTTCCAGAAGCAATTCCTTTTGGGAAGAGGTGCAAGTCCACGGGGAGAGGGGGGGGGGAACATTACTAAGTAGTATAATCAAATGTTCTCGAAAGAGAATCAAAATGAATATTGTCCGTTGAGCCTTTATAATTAACACATAAAGTGATAAAAACTTCCTGTATAACTCAACAAATTGCTAGCGTTTCGCCCCTGTGTGCCAATTGGGCTCTTCAGTTGGTAAAGGCACGCCTACCAAGACGCGTAGCAGGCACCCACTGAGAAGGCCATGCAAGACGCTTTGCTACATATGCAGGCACGTCACGAGCAGGCCAGTGTACCACGGGAGTCAAAAACTCCACTCCAAAACAATAAACCTTGCTTTGGCATTGACTATAATCAAATGTTCTCGAAAGAGAATCATAATGAATCACTTTATGTGTTAATTACTATGTAGGGCAACTAAATATACCAGTAGTTGCTCAATAAAATGATTTTGAATAAAAAATTGTGACTGTTTTAAATACTTTATTTGATTCTAATAACTTGCACACCTCTGTAGTTCCAAAAATAACTATAATATTGACATTTGTTTCCTTACTAGAGCTGGTAATCAACGACGAATAATTTGAAATATGAAATTAATTGAAAACGATTAATCGATTAATCGACTTACCGTTTAATTGACTAACCGTATCCCTCCCTATATTATTCTGCTAAGGTCCCATTCCAGTTTCGTACCGAAAATAAGGTCCCATTAACACCGACCTACACATATGGGGTACCTTCAGGTTCAGCATAACCGAATGCGTAAGCGAAACGCACTCACTTACACTTTAAATGCCTCACAATTAAATAAATACCTTAAAACATGGATATTTACCATGAAATAATGAAAGAATGCAACACGGTAACCATGGTAACAGAATCTCACAGGTCCATCTATTTCTGTAAGACGCAATGCAATTCCATTATTACATTACTGTGAAAGTTTCCAGACGGTTATAAGGTTATCACTGAACAAATTAAGCTGTAAAATTCATCAATACATACTGTATAATGCGCTTAAGGGGGTCAAGGGGCACTCGAGAATTTTTCACGCAATTTTCACGTGTGAGTGTGGTACGAATGGTCTTTTTCACTCGACTATAAAGGGTCTCCGAAAACCACATTTAAAGCCCTTAAATTAACAGTGTCTGTGATATTCCCAGAAAACTAACTTCGCTCTGATATACCTATGCATGAATGACAAATCCCTAACTACTGCACCAGTAGCTGAATTGATAAAGTCTGATTATACTTACTGTACCCTTGCGTCATTATATGGAACATGTGTTCGTATCCCAGCTGGCTCACGGTCTTTCGAGGTATGGGGCGTTCATCCCACTATACGATCACATGTTCAGGATTTGAGTGTGTCAGGTAACTACTCTACTTTAAAGAAACAACAAACTCCTAAATATAGAATTTAATGATATTAAATTATGGCCAAAAAAAAACTACAGTTACATTTACACTTCCACAACACAGATCAAATATCTGGAGTGCGCAGATGACAATTCAAAACAATAAGACAAACCCTAGCACGTTTCATCTGCACTCCGCAGCTCTGTTTCAATAATACAGGGATTATATCCACTCAAATGCACTGGTCTCTCCAGGCATGCTGCAACATTTCTTGTGAGTCCCTTTTCTTATGGTTGGCGCTCTTCGGCACCCTAATATATCCTATACTTCCTAACACTTATACTTTTTGACATTTACGAATATTCATTGTGTCCTTCACATCACTTAATTAATTTTAATTTAACATATCACAACACAACAATAAAAACACAAATTATAACTGAATAATCATTATATGTAATCATTACAGATCCAAATATTTGTCCGTTCTGAATCGGAACCTTTTACCTTCAACAATATTGATCTCATTACATTTGTTTTTGTTTAACATTATGTTGTCTTTGTGCACCATCGTTTCCTTTCCCATAGATTTTAAACGCTGTTATGAGTGACCTTCCCCTCCAAAATATACATAATTACTGATTTAGCTTCACCATACAACAATCTTTGGGTCTTGTCATGTCGTTACATTCGTTACAAGTGTGTCATATCGTGCAATAATATTACCCGTCTGAGTAAATTATCATAAACTGGGTAATTACTCTTTACAATTGCATCTTATTATTTGGTGCAGTTAAGATGTCATCAGACATCAACTTGGCCAAATATTATCCGATTTCTATGATCCAACATCCAATCCCCATGGATATGATGCATATAATTCCTTTAATACAATAATATCAAGCAATTTTCAATTATTTCCTGAGATGACAAGATTTCTCAGTGTTCCAGTACAAACTTAAAAAGGAAAAGGGCCACGGTCAATTAGCCCCCCTCGCTGTGTACACAATAGGGTCGCTAAGGTCCGCCCCCTCCAACATGGCTACTGCGGCCTTCACTCTAGCTCTGGTCTCCCTGACCGATATTCAACTTGTAAACAAAACTTGCCATGTGCTTTCTCTCCGTGTGCAGCTCTTTCAGGGGATAATGAATATGAACGGAGTCGATCTAAGTATTTAACACCTACACTTAGGGTATGTAATTGGCTCAATTCGGCTCTCAATTAATATTCTTAGCAAGGGATAGGTTTCCAGTAGCGTCGCCGTTATAAGGATGCAATCAGTGGCTCTGAACGCGTAACAGTCGAGTTTCAAACTGTTATCTCGCTGTACGGGTACGAATATATTAAGGTAATCACCATGTTTCCTACTCGAAGAAATTGTCTTACCTCCACGGGTAGATCAATTATTATAATGGCTCACACAGGGGGTCACAGTTATCCCTGGTAGCGAAGAATATGCTAACAGTGGGTTACAGATGCCATCCGGCCCAACTCTGTTGGTATACTATGTATGCTCTCAGGCTATACAACCACATCGTGGATTCGAAGATTGGCCTACTAAATTCACCAACGCGCGAACTACCTGGATAATCCCTGCAATTATTTACGCAAATCTCTGGATTTTACGTTAGACATGCACGCTTATTGCGGCTAAAATAACATTCCTGTTAAATTACGCAATTCAAAATGCACTCATATCCTCCCTTAATTTAATTACTATACCAAGGTTTTACATAAGCTCTAAAAAGTAGGTATCATTTTACTGGCAATTATATGATCTGCCTTAATGGCTCTCAAACACAACAATGTAGCAATTAGCATTATTTAATATCTCAATTACACTGAAAAATCTCTTTATCTCCCTGATATATCTCTCTCTCTTCCATTCTTCACAATAACACTGTATTCTTTTGACGGACATGACACACTTTGCACGTTTCTAAGGCATCAATATGCCGATTTTGCATTTATTATTGACATTGACCTCTGATTATTACTATTATTATCAATTAACATTACAGTTACTTTTACCAACATCTTACGCATTAATTGTCGTAAGTTTATCATTCTCAAAGCAATATATTCACTAAGATACGAGGAATGTGAATTCGTATACAAATTACTGCAAATTCTCAGTATTTGATGGAATGATATGTTGTATGGTGAGCCCTAGAATCATAGTAACATTGTTTGGATGGTAGTCACTTTTTTCATTCTGGCTGGATTTACCCAACAGTACAACACTCCGCCCACCATTCTGATGTCTTCTAGCCCATCATAACACTTTTCACAAAGAACATCGAATATGGTTTGAACGTGTTGATCACATCTTGTAATACATGCATTTCACACTTTAAAATATACCACATTTTCTTTATCACACAACTTTAAACACTTTATGTTATCACTTTTTATCACTAACTTTACATTCGATTTGTACACACGAAGCCTTATTGGGCTTTCCACTACTACGTGATTTCAGATCTGCGATGCTGCCAAAATTCTGACATCCGCCTGTCTCCTCCGAAAGTCTATCTCGAGTAGGTGTGTTCATCTCCCGTCTCCTATTGTTCCTATCTTCTAGCTTCTAGTGTGCTGCTTACGTATTTATCACAAATACTTGTGATACATTCCTGGTCCCCTTGATCTGTAGTATCCGTTACTATATTATCTGACACTTTAAAAATCATAACTATCCCTGCGTATAATGCCTGAATATATGTCTGCCGTAAACTGTTCATAATATTAATGTAGAAATACTTTAAATGGACTGCATAATGCATCTTTCATTGTTTATCACAAATATTCTGATTATAGTGAGTTTGCGTACTGCGCGCACTTATTTCCTGTCGATGGACAGCATGTCGTCCCACGATCTGAGTCAAAGAATAACTGACTCTCCCAAGCTCCATCTTCCATATAAGGGATTCTGACAAAATATAGTTCTCGTTCATCTCGGGAGCGGCTCTTTTCTGATATATCGCGTTTTCCGACAAGGTAACGCATGATTTTTGATCGTCTTTCCACGAAGGTTTCAGATCCACTTGCTTGCCGGTGATTCCTTCGCTCAATTAATTAATATTAATTGCTTTCCTCCATGGCTTGGTGACGCTATCTTCGGTGAATCCCCTCCAGCTACGAGACTGACCAATGCCCCTCCACGGTTTGCCTGTGAATTATCCTATAATCTAATACAGGCTTTAATTTAGGTGCCTTGACATGCCTAAATTACCTTTCTTTGAATATAAGCATCTGGGTGTAAGTGTCATCCCGTTAGAATGCTTCATTTGCCAGTAATTAATTAATTTCTCTCGATGACCATCCCCTCTCTGCTTCACTGCCTTGTCCGACGGGGGTTTTCTTGGTCATTATTCACAGTATTCCCACTCCAGTGACGCCAAGAAATAGTCCACTGGAGAATGTCTGCGCCTCCTACTTTCAAATCAACTTTGTCACCTGTCAAGTTGGCTCGGTATTCTGTAGTTTTGCTCGAATGTTAGTATACTGGCTTGCAGTTCATACAATATTCCAACTTATTATTGCTTAAAATTTCCGTTCCAGATGTGAAATTAAGCTTTTATTATCACATTCCATTTTTATATCATTGTTCCTTGGGTTCACTGTGGTTGTTCCCCCTCAGAGATCAATGGTTCGGTTCTTGGGAAAATCATGGACCTGATTCTTCCTCTTTACAGACCCAGGTTTGATGCCAGTCAGCCCACGTAACATTGGGTACAATACCAAGGATAAATCAGTCAAAGCATTCATGATTGAGAATTTGCTAAGTGTACTCTTTACAACTAGAATATTCGCTGGCGAAATCGCGACGGGTATTGCTAGTAATAATTTAATCGGCAAAACAAACTATCGACTAATAGTAGACACAGGACAAGTAGCCCCGTGTACTTAGGGTGACTGTAGAATCTGTCTGATAACCGGTGTTAATTGTGATGACTGCATTAGTGTGTGTTATCTGTACTTCAGGTAAGGACTACAAACGATTAATTTCAAATAGTTCCTACTTTTGCTACTAAATGAGAACGTCAACGACACCTAGCCACGAATTTGGCTACTAGATGCCACCGCGACCGGAACCCGGCAGCAAACGTTGGAACTTAGAGCGTTAATCAAATCTAATCTACAAATTTTAACTTCACACTGTTGTGGTTAGTTGCAGGTTATTTTAAAAGCCATAAATCTATGACATGGGCCCGCCGGCTTTACTTTTCCTCCGTAGGAAGGCATACTAAGGGATTTTTAACGCTCTTAAAAATGCGATGACTTTGGCCAGGTTTGAATCCGCGAAGTTGGGCATAGAAGCTCAGCATGCTACCAACTACGCCACCGAAGCCGCCGGTATTACTTACTGAATGTGAGAAACCAATAATGTATTCACGAATATTAGCTATTTCGAGACTTTTAATATTACAGATTTATACAACAAAGACTGCTCAACAATACACTACAGGATTACAACGGTCACCCCTAGGATCACTGATTTGACTACAGTGTTGCCATTATTTATCGAATGCCCTAGTATTTCATGGTTGTTAAATGGATGTTCCTACTGTCATAATGAGTTCCTGACCACCATACTGAAAGGAAAAGTTTTGGGGAAGAAAGGAAGAGGAAGACCGCGGAAGGTTCATCTGGAGGCTGTGATGCTTGGACTTCAATTTAAACAGTATGCTGACTTAAAACGATCAGCATGTGAAAGGCAAATGTGGTTGCAGCGCCAAGACCTAGCATTTAGATGATGATGATGATGACCTTCTACTTAGACTTGCCATGAACGCTCAGAAATTTCGAAGCCAGCCAATACTCGGTCCTTGTTCAACTGGTCTGGTTGTACACAATTTACTTTGTTTTATAGACATCGTCATCTTGGCCGACACGCCTGAGGATTTGAATGAGTTTTTGAATGGTATGGACTTCGTCTTACGGAAAGAATACATGATGAAAAATTAATAAATGTAAAGCAAAACAAGATGTTCAGTAAAGAACATATAGCCTACTTTCTCCTAAATGCATGGGTATTGTTATAACTCATTGTCCTTTTCAAGGAGTATAATTGAATGTTGGTTGTAGTAGCTTGTTGAAATACAACGTGGTATAAGGATATTAAACATGAATATGAGGTACCCATTGCTAGTGCTACCTCTGTACAATATTTCATTCAATACGGTTTCACTATGTTTGAATTGATAATGATGAATTGATTTGCACACATACATGGCCGCTATCTGCATACTATTGGGCTGATGATCTTTTAATTCAGTCAAAAGATGCTTCCCAGAAAAAGGTATGCTGTTGCAAAATTTGGTAGAGATCAAATGATCAGGTTGGTCGTAATTTGATTTTACCTTTTGGGCGGCCGCCATTCCGTTTCAGTCAAGATGGCTGCGATATAAAACATGACACTGAGGTGCCCTTTGATAGTGCTACCTCTGTACCGAATTTCGTTCAATTCTGTTTCACCGTGTTTGAATAGATAGGGGGAATCTATTGGCACATATACATGGCCGCCATCTGCAAATTATTGGGCAGATGACCTCGTAGTTTGGTCAAATGCATTTCCATACATAAAGGTATAATGTTGCAAAATTTGGTAGAGGTCAGAGGATTTGGTTGGTCGTAATTTGAATTAATTGTTTAGCATTTGAGTGGCTACCATTACGTTTACGTCAAGATGGCGGTGATTTAAAACATGACACTGAGGTGCCCGTTGCTAGTGCTACCTCTGTACCAAATTTCGTTCAATTCCGTTTCACCGTGTTTGAAAAGATGGTGGGAATTGATTTGCACACAAACATGGCCGCCATCCGCAAATTATTGGGCAGATGTCCTCGTAGTTTGGTCAAAAGATTCTTCATACATCAAGGTATAAATTTACAAAATTAGGTAGAGATCATATGAATAGGTTGTTCGTAATTTGATTTAAGCTTTGAACATTTGGGTGGCCGCCATTATGTTTACGTCAAGATGGCGGCGATAAAAAAAACATGACAGTGAGGTGCCCTTTGCTAGTGCTACCTCTGTACCAAATGTCGTTCAATTCGGATTCACCGTGTTTGAATTGATAGGGGGGGGGGGGCAGACATTCAGAGTACACACACACACACTCACACACAGACACACACACAGGCAGACACACAATTTTTGGCCCTGTGTATTTCTCATAAGTCTACTTTCATTTTTTTGCAAAAATCGAAAGTAGGCTAAAATACTGGAATGCAGCCTAAATAAATCAAGAACCTCTATGGTCATCAAATTGGCAGGTGAAAAGCTGAAGGAAGTAGGAGACTTCTGTTACTTAGGAAGCAAAATAACCAGTGATGGACGAACCAAGGACGATATAAAATGTAGGTTGGCTCAGGCAAGGGAAGCATTTCTAAAAAAAAAAGGAATCTGTTGACATCGAATATAGATTTAGGTATTAGGAAGTCATTTTTAAAAGCCTTTGTTGGGAGTGAAACTTGGACTATTGGTGCAGCAAAAAAGAGGAGAATTGAAACATTTGAAATGTGGTGTTCAGGAGAATGATGAAGATCAGATGGGTAGATAGGGTTACAAACGAAGATGTATTAAGATGAGTGGGAGAGAGAGATGTTTCTGGCGACTGCTAATGAAGAGAAGAGATAGGTTGGTAGCACACAGACTAAGACACCCAGGAATAGCAAGCTTAGTTATGGAAGGAAGGGTTGAGGACAAGAACTGTAGGGGTAGACCAAGGTTAGAATATGTTAAACAGATTGCCTCGGACGTTGAGATGAAACGATTAGCTCAGGACATGGAGGGCTACATCAAACCAGTAAAAAGACTGAAGACTCAAACAACAACATATACTGCTAGCATGATTGCGGGTGTCTTTTTGTGGTACGGAGTCACATTATCTTCGTTTCTCATTCTTCTGAGTGAAGGTATGATAATATTTTGTAGTATTAACAGGGATTCGTGGACTGGTTTGTTCACAGTCTCTGTGTCTGACCACACTAATAATTCCATTTGTTTGAGCTTGAGAGTAGTGATCCTTGAAATATAACAAATTCAGGACAGAATGTAGCTGATCTGCCGTGTAATGTGTTTTAATAACGAGACTTATAGCAACGTATCTTAATATTAAATGAAGACAACTGCTTTATACTCATATTGGGTTGCTGTAATTTAATACTTCCTTATAGTAAGCTATTAATAAAGACTTCACTACATTTCTTTTAACCGCAAACAGACGCCTTTAATATAAATAACTAGCAGGTACCCGCGGCTTCGCTCGCGTCATAGTCGGGTCATATTGTTACTCAATGAAATGCAGGTTTACCCTCGTTACACCCCTTTAGAACATGAATATCCAAAAATCCCTCCTTAGCAGATGTTTTCGACACACAACAAACATATCCCCAAAATATCATTCTTCTAACTTTATTAGTTTTGGTTGGTCGATGAGAGTGAATATCCAAAAATCCTTCCTTAGTGGACGTTTTTTCTTCCAGAATTTCACCCCTCCCTATGGGCCCCTTAAATTGGATTTATGAAAAATCGGTCGAACACCCATTTATTTATTTTTAAGCTGTTTTTTTCCGCTGAGTTTCAAACTTCTCGCTATGTCGTTTAAGAAGTACACGCTCCGTTAGGAAACTTTCAACCCCCACTTTCCATCCCTTTCACCTCATAAAATACACCACATCGAAAAACCATAAAACATGTGTCAGCTTATTTTTTATGATTAGTTTATATGCCAAATATCACATCCACAAATGAAACCACGCGTGAGATATTGTTATTCAATAAAATGCACGTTTACCCCCTTAACACCCCTTTAGAACCTGAATATCCAAAAATCTTTCCTTAGTGGTCGTTTTCGACATACAACGAACATATCCCTAAAATTTCATGTTTCTAACTTCAATAATTTTGGCTGGGCAATGATGAGTGAGTGAGTCAGTCAGGACATTTTTTTCATTTATTTTTGAGAATTTCACCCCTTTCCATGAACCCCTTAAATTGAATTTATGAAAAAGAAAACGTTCGAACACCTATTTACTTATTTTTAAGCTGTCTTTCCCCCTGAGTTTGATGAGCGAGTAAGTGAGTCAATCAGTTAGGACACTTTCTTTCCTGTCTTTCCCCCAGAATTTCACCCCTCCCCCCTGAGTTTCATGAGTGGGTGTATTAATCAGTTAGAACACTTTCTTTCCTGTTTTTTTTTTCAGAATTTCACCCCTCTCCAAGGGCTCCTTAAATTGGGTTTATGAAAAAAAAAACGGTCGAACACCTATTTACTTATATTTTAAGCTGTTTTTTCCGCTGAATTTCAAACTTCTCGCCTATTTCGTTTAAGAGATACACGCTCCGTTAAGAATCCTTCAACCCCCAATTTTCACCCCTTTCCCATCGATAAACCCTTAGATATGTCTGCTTATTTTTAATGATTAGATTATATGCCGAAGATCACATCCCCAAGGAACAACTCATGAGATATCGTTATTCAATGAAATGCAGGTTTACCCCCCCCCCCCCCTTGAAACCTCTTTAGAACTCGAATAAACTTCCTTAGTTGACGTTTTCGGCATACAGCGAACATATTCCCAGAATTTCATGTTTCCAACGTTTAATAGTTTTCGCTGGGCGTGATGAGTGAGTGAGTCAGTCAGGACATTTTCTTTCAATTATTTTTACCAGAATTTCACCCCTTCCCATGGGCCCCATGACTTGGATTTATGAAAAAACGCTCGAACACCTATTAACTTATTTTTTAAGCTGTCTCTTTCCCCTGAGTTTGATGAGTGAGTTAGTCAGTCAGTTAGGACACTTTCTCTCCTTTTTTCCAGAATCTCACACCAACCCATTGGCCCCTTAAATTGAATTTATAAAAAAAACGATCGAACACCGATTTACTTATTTTTAAAGCTGATTTTTTCCGCTGAATTTTAAAATTCTCGCCTATGTCGTTTAAGAGATACACGCTCCGTTAGAAAGCCTTCAATCCCCACTTTTCACTCTTTTCACCTTATAATATGCACCACATTTTAATGATAAGTTTATATGCCGAGTATCACATCCACAAATGAAACCACTCTTGAGTTATTGTTATTCAATAAGACCCCTTTAGAACCTGAATATCCGAAAATCCTCCCTTAGTGTACGGTTTTGACATATAACGAACATATCCCCAAAATTTTATGTTTCTAACTTCAATAATTTTGGCTGGTCGATGATGAGTGAGTGAGCCAGGATATTTTCTTTCAATTTTTTCCCAGATTTTCACCCCTCACCATGAACCCCCTAAATTTTATTTATGATAAAAAACTGTCGAACATTTATTTACTTATTTTTAAGCAGTTTTCCCCCCTTAGTTTGAAGAGTGAGTGACTCAATCAGTTAGGACTCTTTGTTTCCTGTTCCTCCACCCCCCCTAGAATTTCACCCCTCCCCATGCGCCCCTTAAATTGGATTTATGAAAAAAAAATACGGTCGAACACCTATTTAATTATTTTTAAGCTGATATTTTCCGGTGAGTTTCAAACTTCTCGCCTATGTCGTTTAAGAGATAGACGCTCCGTTTGGAATCCTTCAACCCCCACTTTTCACCCCTTTCACCACATAATACACACCACATCGAAAAACCCTCAGACACGAGTCTTCTTATTTTTAATGATGAGTTTATATGCAGAGTATCACATCCCCCAATGAAACCAATCGGGAGATATTGTTATTCAATGAAATGCAGGTTTAACCCCCCTTAAGACCCCTTCAGAACCTGAATATCCGAAAATCCTCCCTTAGTGGACGGTTTTGACATACAATGAACATATCCCCAAAATGGCTGGGCAATGATGAGTGAGTGAGTTAGTCAGGACATTTTCTTTCAAATTGTTTTTTTTTTAGAATTTCACCCCTCCCCATGAACCCCTTAAATTGGATTTATGAAAAAAAAACTATCGAACACATATTTACTTATTTTTAAGCAGTTTTTCTCCCTTGAGTTTGATGAGTGAGTCAGTCTATCAGTTAGGACATTCTCTTTCCTGTTTTTATCCCCCCAGAATTTCACCCCTCCCCATGGGCCCCTTAAATTTGATTTTTGAAAAAACGCTTAAACACCTATTTACTAATTTTTTAAGCTGATTTTTTTCCGCCGAGTTTCAAATTCCTCGCCTATGTCGTTTAAGAGATACACGCTCGGTTTTCGCCCCACTTTTCACCCCTTTCACCTCATAATATACACCACATCAAAAAACCCTCAGACACGTATCTTCTTATTTTTAATGATGAGTTTATATGCTGAGTATCAAATCCCCCAATGAAAGCAATCCGGAGATATTGTTATTCAATGAAATGCAGGTGTACCCCCTTAACACCCCTTTAGAACCTGAATATCCAAAAACCCTTCCTTAGTGGGCGTTTTCGACTTACAACGAACATATTCCCAAAATTTCATGTTTCTAACTTTAATAGTTTTGGTTGGGCGATGATGAGTCAGTCAGTCAGTCAGTCAGTCAGTCAGGACACTTAGTTTTATATAATAGATTCTTCCAATTTCATCCGCCAGTAGAGAGACTGCGTTAGTCGCGGTAGGGTTTATTATTGGCTTAACATGGACTGCTGTGCATAGTACGCCAGCTCTTCAAAGCGTTCTATCGTGAAGAGAGTGAATTGCACGAGGACTACTTTCTGCTGCTATCTAGCGACCATTTTTTGAAGTATTACAGATCTACCAAGAATTATTTGTTATTGACGCCTTTATATGATGTGTATATCTGTCGAGTGTGTACCGATTACGTATGATACCATACGTCTGTAATATGAGACAGTATTTTTGGTTGACATCGTGGTTACCAAAGGTGTTCTTGCGATTGCGAATTCCGAAACAACTTCTAGGATTACAGAGAGGCAAATCGTAGCCAACTCTATTCAATTATCCTTACGACATTCCAGTCTTTGGATTTAACTCCTATGCAAGAACAAGTAGCATCTCTACACAACACCTTCCATGACCTTAATATTAGGTAGTTATTGTTGTTTTAAGGGGCAGATCCTTTCCAATCTTCGTTCGTCATTTCTGCTGTGCTGTAGAAATCCAGTGGAATGTCTTTCTTCTTCACATGTATCTCGAAAAGTAGGGATGTATATAGCTTAGTATGTATATGGCTTAGTAGATAGGAGTTGTTCTATTCTAAGGTCCTCTATGAAGAAAGATTCACCTGCTAGTTCGTATGCAAGGTGAGACTGGCTGTATTTCGACAGGCATAGAACTGGAGTAAACTGAGTGGAGTATTGTGTAATAAGAAGGTCAGGTGCAGGCTGCAGATCTATAAATCTGTGGTGAGGCCTGCGATGCTCTATATAGTGCAGAAACGTGGCCGTTAACGAAAACCCAAGAGAGACAGATTGAAGTGGCAGAATTGGGAATGTTAAGGAGGATGAGTGGAGTGACAAACAAGTAATTCCGTGAAGAAATAAATAGGCTATTTTCATATATCTTACTTATGTTGATTACCTCTAATAACATACAACATTTCAGTTCGATTGCTGTGATAGATTCGTAGATATTGAGAACCGTCTAAATATTTCAGTTGGTCGCCATGTTGGATTTTTATAATATAGGCCATAGAGTTGTGTGCTATTAGATGACGATTTTTGTATAGGTTCGTTATACAAACGTTCACTTCGATCACATGATTAATACACAAGAAATAAAAAATTAATTTTAAAATTGCTCACGGCCGCCATCTTGCGTTTATGTGAACAATTGAACTAAATTTGATGCCAGTTCATTACCATGTGTATAAACATTTACTGTACCATATTACTGCGTTCAGATGGTTAAATAGCAAGAAATGTCTATTAAAATGTTTCACATTCGCTTGGCCGCCCTGTTGGTTTTGTAGTTAACAGGTTTTTGAAAGTCTCATAGGTGATCTTCTAGTAGTGACCGTTACCGCCGTAAAAAATTCAGGGTGATATCGGTAATAGTTTCGGATATATAGAATGCCGGTGAAATATTTCACACAGACGCCATGTTGGATTGGTGAGACCTAATCAAATTTGAAGGCCACGGACGGGGTCCGCCGTAATAGTACTTTGACCTTCCCGAGTTTCATTGAGATATCTCCAGCCGTTTAGAAGTTATTAGGGGGGACATACATACATACATACATACATACATACATACACACTTACACACACACACACGGGCAATAGGTGATCTCATAAGGTGAGGTGGAAAGACAAGTTTGCAGGGGATCTCAGAGGGGAGGAAGCATGGGATATACATTTATGGATGAGAAGGATCCAGCAAAGTAACGCTGACCCTACGTAACGTGGGAAAAGGCCAAGATAAAGAATAATAATACACTCACTCAGAAGGCTCCTATGGGACACGAAGATCCCGCACCAATCTCAAAAAATGCCTCCACTAAACTCAGTTTTGGGCGAGTTCTTCTCAATTGTCCACATTCTGATGTCAACAAAGTTTGAAGATTTCATTTTACCAGGAACTTCGTGGTCTTCCTACTGACCATTTTCCTCTTGGCTCCTCTTTAAATATTTGTACGAACATCCTATCATCTCGCATCATTAGTAAATGACCAGACCATTGAAGACTTCCGGAGTTAATGATGTTGTGTGTTGGTGCTCGCTGTGATAGTGTATGTCTTTATTCGATCTTTATTTTCCAGGTTTGAGATGCGGGGTCAAAAACTGGTCCAACAATTTTCCTATACACTTTAATTTCGAATACCTACAACTGGTGTTCTTCCTGTTTTGATGATGATGATGATGATGATAATTGTTGTTTTAAGGGGCCTAACATCTAGGTTATCGGCCCCTGATGGTTTGGGTGATCGTGAAGATGGAAATGAAAAGCGAACTTAAAACTTACTAATAACCTACATACTAGAAGAAGAAATGGAAAAATAAAGGAGAATAAGGCAAATAAAGGACAGGAGGAAAAGAAATGCCCTCAACCCTCGAAGAATGCGGATTGAGGGACTTGGAAGGAAGGAGAGCCATGAAAGGCAGATAGGAAAGTGAAAGAGGAGAGGGTCCGCCCCGAAGGTAAGGGACAAAAGGGGAAAACGGACCCAGCTCTGGAATCCCTCGGGGTCGCCAACTCCCGAACTCACCAGCCGTGAGCCCCTGAGGGTGTAGCATTATCTAGGGTGCACCAGAAGTGATGGGGCTACATACACCCTTCCTCCTTAAGGGCCTAGAGCACAAGGCAGGAGGTAAAAGGAAGAGAAAAAGAAGGCTGACCCCTCGCAGAAGGGGGTATCAGAAAAGATGAGACAAGGGCCAATTAAGGCGGGAAAGGAAGAGACTCCCTAGGCCTCGGATACCCTAATACCGTCGGGGTCAGAAGAGAACAAGAGTTGACCAAGTGAGGTCGACAGGAAAGAAGACGGAGAGGAGCCCGGCACAAGTAAGTGGACGCAATGCCGGACTCAGCTGGGGCCCCGTGGTCGCCAACCCACGCCCACAAGATGTGAGCCCCTGGGGGATCTTCCTGTTTTGTTAAACTCCATGATTCTGTACCAAAAGTTAGAACTGGCCTAATGATGGTATTGTATATTTCAAATTTTGTTTCTCTCGTCAAAAATTTGGATCCCAATAAAAACTGCTGAGAGTAGTACATATTTTTAGCATTCTGTTTTTCTAACTTTAATTTCCACTTCTCTATGATTCTGTTCATCCATCATGAATCCTAAGAATTTTAAATGTTCAACCCGCTCAAAACTATGCTTGCTAATAAGAAGAGGCAACTATTCCCAAACACGTCAATATTCCTCTTCATTATCATGTACTGAGTTTTTTTGGTCATTAATTCTAAGGGCTAAAAATAAAACGAATAGTAACAGAAGAAAAGCAAAAGTCTTGGCTTGATTTTACAAATAAATTGGAAAAAATAGTAAAGCAAATTCCAAATTGCTGTATAGTGTTATTAAAAATAACAGGAGTAATTATGAGCAAATAACAGCTTTACAGAAACCAGATGGGAGCATCACTAGGGAAGACACAGAAATAAGAGAAATTATGAAATTATATTTTGCGAATTTATACAATGGTATAAAGAAGGACCCCAGTCCTAATGCTCAGATTCAGTCAAGTGATAATATATCTGAAGAAACGCCACCAACTTGGAGTGAAGTAAAATCAGCCCTTAAAAGTATGCGCAATGAACGAGCTACTGGCTTTGATGAACTAAGTGCAGACATGATTAAATCTGCTGGCCCACAAGGAATTCAATGGCTATACAGGGTGATAAGGGCAATATGGAAGGATAAAATAATACCAGATGACTGGAAGAAGGGAGTTATATTTCCCCTGTTTAAGAAAGGAAGTCGAAAAAATTGCAACAACTACATAGGAATTACTTTACTGACCCATGGTTTAAAAATATATGAGAAGATTCATGAGAAAAGATTAAGGGAAGTCATTGACCCCGAACTGCAAGAAGAACAATATGGATTTAGGAAAGATAGATCAACTATAGACCTCATATTCACACTGAAAATGATGTTAGAAAAGCGCTGGGAGAAAGATCATAACTTGACAATTGTGTTTCTAGACATCGAAAAAGCATTCGATAGTGTGCCTAGAACAACTATATGGGAGTGTCTTAAAAAGAAAAACGTGTCCATGGAACTCATCCAGAGAGTAACAAGAAGTTCCGTGACGAACTAAAGAGCCTACTTTTCTTGAAATTTAAGATGCATGCCAAGGATTAATCTATATGGATCTATCTAGAATAATCCCAAAATTAATTTGGTAATATCGAAATTTCAAATTAGTTCGAAATACTGTATACCTGGCATAATGTAGCCTAATAGAGAACTACAGTTGGCAGCCCTGGTGTCTGAATATATTGTTAGTTCCATCTCTCAAGGCACAGAATACAAAATTTGGTTGAAGTCCAATGGATAGCATGGACGTTACATGCAGTTAAACATTGGATCTGACAGCGCGCGTAAAATCATGTTGACAACAATGACATACATGTATTGGTCAGAAATAATCTAAAATAATATGATCTATTGTTGTGTCAATTTTTAATGAAATCCATTAGGTAGTATAGAAGTTACATACATTTTAAAATTGGATCTATCAGCAGGCTTAGAATCATGTTGGCAGCACTGACGTATATTAGTTACTCCAAATTAATCTAGAATGCCAGGTACTATACGAGTGCAAAGTTTAGAGTTATTTGCTTGCATACTTTCTGATATATTGATATTAGGGTAACAAAAATATAGACAGCATTTATTAACAGTTGGCAGCCCTGGTTACTCTTAAGAATCGGCATATACATATCTGATATGGTACACATAGCACACGCGAAATTTGGCTGAAATCCAAATGATAGTATAGAAGTTACATGTATTTAAAGTTGGACCTCTCAGCAGGCTTAGAATCATGTTGGTAGCACTGACGTATATAAGTTACTCCAAATTAATATAGAATGTCAGGTACTATACGTGTGCATAGTTTAAAGTTGTCGGCTTGCATACTTTCTGATATATGGGTATTTGGATTAAAACAAGATGTTCAGTAAAGAACATATAGCCTACTTTCTCCTAAATGCATGGGTATTGTTATAACTCTTTGTCCTTTTCAAGGAGTATGATTGAATGTTGGTTGTAGGAGCTTGTTGAAATACAACGTGCTATAGGGATATTAAACATGAATATGAGGTGCCCTTTGCTAGTGCTACCTCTGTACCAAATTTCGTTCAATTCGGTTTCACCGTGTTTGAATTGATAGGGGGAATCGATTTGCACACATACTTGGCCACCACCTGCAAACTATTGGGCTGATGTTCTTACAGTTTGGTCAGAATATGTTTCCCACATAAAGATATGGTGTTGCAAAATTAGGTAGAGACTAGATTATTAGGTTGGTCGTAATTACATTTTAGCTTTTAACATTTGGGTGGCCGCGATTACGTTTCCATCAAGATAGCGGTGATATAAAACATGACACTGAGGTGCCCTTTGCTAGTGCTACCTCTATACCAAATTTCGTTCCATTTGGTTTCAGCGTGTTTGAATTAATAGGGGGAATCGATTCTGACACAAAGATGGCCGCCATCCGCAAACTATTAGGCGAATGACCTATTAGATTGGTCAAAGGATGCTCCCTCCATAAAGGTATGTAGTTGAAAAATTTGGTAGAGATCGGATGATTAGGTTAATCGTAATTTGATTTAAGCTTTGAACATTCGTGTGGCCGCCATTACGTTTCTGTCAAGATGGCGGCGATATAAAACATGACACTGAGGTGCCCTTTGCTAGTACTACCTCTGTACCAAATTTCGTTCCATTCGGTTCCACCGTGTTCGAATTAATAGGGGGAATCAATTTTGACATAAAGATGGCCTCCATCCGCAAACTATTAGGTGAATGACCTATTAGATTGATCAAAGGATGCTCCCTCCATAAAGGTATGTAGTTGAAAAATTTGGTAGAGATCGGATGATTAGGTTAATCGTAATTTGATTTAAGCTTTGAACATTCGTGTGGCCGCCATTACGTTTCAGTCAAGATGGCGGCGATATAAAACATGACACTGAGGTGCCCTTTGCTAGTACTACATCTGTACCAAATGTCGTTCCATTCGGTTCCACTGTGTTCGAATTAATAGGGGGAATCAATTTTGACATAAAGATGGCCTCCATCCGCAAACTATTAGGTGAATGACCTATTAGATTGGTCAAAGGATGCTCCCTCCATAAAGGTATGTAGTAGCAAAATTTGGTAGAGATCGGATGATTAGGTTAATCGTAATTTGATTTAAGCTTTGAACATTCGTGTGGCCGCCATTACGTTTCAGTCAAGATGGCGGCGATATAAAACATGACACTGAGGTGCCCTTTGCTAGTGCTACCTCTGTACTAAATTTCATTCCATTCGGTTCCACCGTGTTCGAATTAATAGGGGGAATCAATTTTGACATAAAGATGGCCGCCATCCGCAAACTATCAGGTGAATGACCTATTAGATTGGTCATAGGATGCTCCCTCCATGAAGGTATGTAGTTGCAAAATTTGGTAGAGATCGGATGATTAGGTTAATCGTAATTTGATTTAAGCTTTGAACATTTGTGTGGCCGCCATTACGTTTCCGTCAAGATGGCGGCGATATAAAACATGACACTGAGGTGCCTTTTGTTAGTACTACCTCTGTACCAAATTTCGTTCCATTCGGTTGCACCGTGTTCGAATTAATAGGGGGAATCGATTTTCACACAAAGATGGCCGCCATCCGCAAACTATTTCGCTGATGAGCTATTGGTTTGGTCAAAGGATGCTCCCCCCATAAAGCTATGTCGTTGCAAAATTTGGTAGAGATCGGATGATTAGGTTAGTCGTAATTTGATTTAAGCTTTGAACATTTGTGTGGCCGCCATTACGTTTCCGTCAAGATGGTGGCGATATAAAACATGACACTGAGGTGTCCTTTGCTAGTGCTACCTTTGTACCAAATTTCGTTCAATTCGCATTCACCGTGTTCGAATTGATAGGGGGGGGGGACAGACATTCAGAGTACACACACCCACACACACACACAGACACACAGACACACACACACACAGACTCACACACACACATACACACACACACACAGACAGACACACTTTTTTCGCCCTGTGTTGATCTCATAAGTCTACTTTCATTTTTTGCAAAAATCGAAAGTAGGCTAAAAATTGAGAGTATTTATTAACAGTTGGCAGCCCTGGTTACTCTTAAGAATCGGCATAGTCATACCTGTTTATGTACACATAGCACATACGATATTTGGTTGTAATCCAATTGATAGTGTAGAAGTTATATGCATTTAAAATTTGTACCTAGCAGCAGGCTTAGAATCATTTGGCAACACTGCCATGTATGGCCTCCTGGAAATTAAACTGCAATACTACTATCTATACGTGTGCCAATTTTGAAACAGCTCCCATTCATACTTTCCAGGATATCCAACATGGAGCTCAAATTTTAATTGCGATTTTTCAGCAGTTGGTAGCACTGACATCATTTTCAAATGTGGCCGTGAGATATTCAGGTATAGATCTTTACTCCTACCAAATTTTGTTTCGATTGCTGCAGCCGTTTAGGAGTTGATAGGGGGGTGGACACACACAGACAGACAGACAGACAGACAGACAGAAGGACAGACAGACAGACAGACAGACAGACAGACATTTGCCCGATCTCATAAGTCTACTTTTTCCTCATTTTTGCAAAATGTGAAAAGTAGGCTAAAAATGCTTTACGATGACTGCTACAGCTGTGTTCAAGTAGGAAATGGATATTCAGATTGATTCCAGACATCTAGAGGAGTGCAACAAGGCAGTGCCCTTTCACCATTACTATTCATCACCACCATGGATGAAATCCTAAAGGAAGTGAAGCAGAACACCAGTATGGATCTTAAAGCATTTGCCTTTGCAGAAGATATAGTTATCTGGGGAAATAATGAGCTGGAAGTCCAGGAAAGGCTGAAGGTCCGGAGGGGTCATTAAAAAAAGGTCTGAAAGTAAGTGCTACAAAAACTGCTGCAATGTCTGTTAACAGAGAGAGGAAGTAAAGATAATATAATGTTGGAGGGCGTACAATTGAAAGAGTAAACCAGTATCAGTACCTTGGATGCGTAATATCAAGTGACAACAGAATACAGTTTGAATTAAATAACCGTATTCAGAAATCAAGTCAATTCTATCAGCAAGTTCGATATCTACTCTGGAATACGCAAGTGCCACTAAGATCAAAACAAACTCTGTTTCGAACATACTTTGTCCCTATATTGACTTACGGGGTTTAAGCATGCACAACCTGCCAAAAAAGATGACAGCAGACTTCAGGCTTCAGAAATTAAGTTTCTAAGAAGCATGCTTCAAAAAACTAGGAAAGACAAAGTAAGAAATGAGAGGATAAGAGAACAAGCTGGAACAAATCAGTCCCTGAAGGAGACCATAACTAGGGCACGTTGCGATGGTTTGGTCACGTCAAACGTATGACAGAAGGAAAAATTGAAAATCAATGGTTGCATAGTGAGGTTACTGGAAAGAGACCTGTTGGAAGACCTAGGAAGAGATGGCTGGACCAAGTGAAGGAGGATATCACATCCAAGGGAATCAACTGGGATGACGTCTTGAAGGAGCAGTGGTACATGCATCGACTAAAATGGAGAGCGCTCGTAAACCACACGCGGGAAACTGGAGTGGAAACTTGATGATGATGATGATGATGATGAATAAAAATGATATTGGTTATTTACGTCCCTTTTAACTACTGTGGCTTTTAGAGACGCCGGGGTGCAGGAATTTGCTCCGGAGGGGAGAAGAAAAGAAGAGGAAGAAGGATAAGAGCTTTTTAATAAAGAGCGTTTTCCCTATTTCTAATCATCATATTCATTTCCCCTTTTCCAGTTGACACTAGGTGGAGGCAAATATGGTTCCTCTCCACTTTGTTCTGTCGTTCCACCATTCCTTTTCCGACACAGTGTTCCAATCCAGGTTCCGTTTTCTAATACTATTCTCCACAGAGTCCATCCAACACATTCTTGATCTTCCTCGTCCTCTCCTCCCTGTCATCTGTCGTTCCAGTGCTCTTCTTGGTAGCCTTACCTCATTCATCCGTGTGACATGTGCAAACCATCTCAATCTGTTTTGCTCCAGTTTGTCATTTAGTTTCTATACTCCCAGTTCTTTCCGTATATCTTCATTTCTCACTCTGTCCCTCCTCGTTTTCTGGACCATACTTCTCAGGAATCTCATCTCAGCTGCTTGTACTCTGCTGTCATCTCTCTTAGTCAATGTCCAAGTTTCTGCTGCATATGTCATTATAGGAACATAATATGCTTTGTACATAACTTCTTTAGCCTTAATTGGTATATCCTTGTTCCATACTAGTCCCCGTAACTGTTGGTAGAAAGCACTCCCGAGTTGTATTCTTCTGCAAATTTCGAAATCTAGTCTTCCATCTTCAGTCAGTTCACTTCCCAAGTATTTGAAGTGTTTCACCACTTCCAATTCCTTATCTCCTACTTTGATTACTCCTTTTCCCTTATCTCTACTCATCACCACTCTTTTACTCTTCTCCACGTTTATCTTCAATCCCAATTTCTATCTTTTAAATTTCCTTTGGTAAGGTCAGGCCATATTAGGTCCATACTGTAGAGTACCCCAGGGGTATGCACCCCTTGGAGACCATCCCCCCCATCATCTATTTAAATCTCCTAACTGGCAATCCTTATAAGTCCAGACCAACATCTATCAACACCGCAAGGACAGCTTACCATTCTGGAAAGCTGGCCCAATCCTTGCATCACTACTACAAACAGCGACACACTATTAACTAGGGCATCTATGCCATCAGAATGTCTACGAAGCAGCGCCGAAGAATATAAAAAGGGAGTCTTAAGGAGGTCAAGCTCTCAATTACCAGTCTTACAGTGTGTCGGCCGGAGGCTAGCGTCGGTATCATCAGGTGAGTCAGCAGTGTCAGAATCCTATACTTTGTAACCTTACCCACCAATTTGTATACACCAATTGTACTCTCACATTGTAACATCACTACAGCCCTTAAAAGGGTCTCATAATTCAATACTACTGGCCAATAAACACTTGGTCAGTACATTACACCTGCATTACTGTTTACACGCTTCTTTACGCCCTAACTCCCTTCCTGAATCATCCGTCACGGTTAGACGTGACACCCAGCAGCCAGGCACTTGCCAGTTCAGGTAGCATTGCACTTCACGCAGCGGCCCGACTGCCAGGAGCGGCACGAGCCATATAGCTGACGCGTGCAAGTCGATTATCTAACCAGCCAGCTGGACGACCAGCGTGTTGACCTGTACGCCAAGTTCAATCCCCTAAAGTACACCTAGATCTTTTATAAGAGCTACCCTTAGCACCCTAACACTAAACAACACTCTACACTGGTCAGCTTGCCCGACTACGGGAAGCTACCCCCTTTTTGGCACTTCTTTATAAATTAACACAATAACTCTTCCGTTTTAGATCCAACCACCCCCCAATAAGGGATCTGAAACAATACCGTGTGTTATAATAGGGGTGATCTTGATTTTAAACAGTGTCAAAAGTGACTTGATGGATTGGTTGCGCAATTGGTCTATGTCTTTAATGGCGCCCACTGCCTTGTCATTTACATGACGTATAAATCTTACCCATAATTGCTGTCAGGATGAGTTTGAATTCGATTTCCAACCTTGTGTTACAAACACAACTGCTCGACCGACCAACAATTAACAGCCTAGAGGAAGAGAATACGCTAATATGCAGCTCGTCTTGAATTTGCATGGGATTGTTTAGCTACCTGAGGATTCACAGATGAAGAAACTTCCTCGGTAAACATCCGACCACAACTTGGATTGTTTGCTCCCTGCTACTGGGATATAACTTATCGATGGCTTCCTTATAAACACTCGAGAAAATATTACAAGAGTGTACAGAAAATCTCTAATTTTCGTTATAATTTTACAAATATTCATACAATTTAATTTTAAACTCAGTCCAGTCTAGTCTGTAAGTCTAGTCCCATATTATCAGTTAGCAACGTGGTCTACCCTGCTTCTACACCTCTAGGAGTGAAATCCTTACACAATGTAACTAACCATCACTTCTATGTCTACTTCTGCTTCTCTTTCCCTCACTAGCAGAGTTCGTTAACCTCCTTAGTAATCTCCCCCCCCCCTATTCTCAACATGACCCCCCCCTCGAGCAGCAGCATGCATCAATCGTCCAACGCTGCCATTCGCATTGTAAACAGTGACATGGAGGCGTCAAACGAAGAGCAAAGAGTTTTCTGACAGCGAAAGGAGTAGGGAGAATGGACATTCATTGCCGAATGTCACAAGTGTTCGGCGAACACTGCATATCCCTTGCAAGGGTCAAGGCGTGGCACAAGCGCTTCAGGGAAGGACGGGGGTCGTTAGCCGATGATGCCCGGTCTGGGACACCCCCTGCATTACCAATGACAGTGCACTCATTACTCAGGACCGCCGAGTGACAGTGAACGCCATAGCCGCCGTGGTCGGATTGAGCATCGGAAGTGTGCACACCATAATGAAAGAACGACTGCACTTGCGGAAAGTGCACACCAGGAAGCATATCGAATGGCCTACTGTCTTGGTCTTGGTTGGACGATTGATGCATGCTGCTGCTCGCTTTCTATCGTCACGTGACGTGCACGCGTGCCCTCTAGTGCCGGGCTGTGACCTTCCACGCTCTGGTCAGAACCACACTTCGTTACACACGCCACGATTAGCCGATGTCGTCACCGGATTCCGCATTACAGCCTCCGGCTCCTCACTTTTTGAACACACCTTATACTTTGTTGTTTCGCAAATGGTGGTAATTCCCCGGTGGCAAATTGTTACATTTATACCCCCAGGGGCTTACATCTAGTGGGACGTGAGTTGGCGACCACGGGGCCCCAGCTGATTCCGGCATTGCTTCCACTTACTTGTGCCAGGCTCCTCTCCGTTTCTCTTCAGTCGACCTCACTTGGTCAACTCTTGTTCTCTTTCGACCCCAACGGTATTAGGGTATCCGAGGCCTAGGGAGTCTCTTTCTTTCCCGCCTTAATTGGCCCTTTTCTCATCTTTCCTGATATCTTCATTCCTCGTGGGTTCAGCCTTCTGTTTCTTTTCCTGTTATCTCCTGCCTTCTGTACAAGGCCCTCAAGGAGGCAGGGTGTATCCAGCCCCACCATATCTGGTGCACCCTGGATAATGCTACACCCTCATGAGTTTGGTAGCTAAGTTCTGAACTAGTAGTCGTTGACGGTGGCGTTTGGTGGCAAAAGTAGGAACTACTTGAAAATTGATCGTCTGCAGTCCTTACTTGAATTAAAACAGATACACACACTAATACCGACATCACAATTAACACCGGTTATCAGCCAGATTCCACATACACCCAAAATACACGGGGCTACATGACCGCGTTGTCGCAGCCCCTAAACTGAGGAACCAACCAAAATCTCTACGGGAGATATACTTTTGCGTGAAGAAGTAACAGACCGTTACATAGTTACATATCAGTGTCGAAACCTTGCAAAAGGACAGTGTGACCACAACTATACAAATGGACCCCAAATGACAAGAAGGTTACCGTCCCCATAAGACAATAAAATGTTTAAAATATGCATAAAATGACGAAAAACAAAGTTAATTAGGTCCAATTATAGAATACTTTCTCGCAATAAGTGACGTCTGATCCTTCTACGAAAACCTGCATATTCTGCCTATTTTCGCCTATCCCCAAGTTTGTCCGGTGAAATCTACCTCCGCCTTCCGGCGCGGCGTGCCCAGAGGACTTTTTTTTTCTTGTTTTTGTGTGAGGAACCAATCCCCAAAGATTGTAAAAGTATTTCTGAAACACCCTGCATATTACGCTAAGGTGTATGTTTCACAAAACACAAGCTCGTAAACCAGAGGGAGTTACAAGGTGTGGTTTGTACCAAAATCTCTCAAATCGTCTCAATAGTACACGGAAAATCTTGCATTTCTTAAAAAGTCGACGGATTTTTTTTTATAAAGTGCTTTTAAACGAGTAAACAAGACGATAGCCCCTGGCAGAATTGTGTCGCGTAAAGCCCGCGTAGCACTAGAGCCGGGCGGGTAGCCTGTACACAGCCTTACGGCCATTAACCCTTTATAGGGTAGAATATTATTAAATACCGTAGATTTTATTTGTATTTATTTACATTTCATTTAATTATTTTAGCCTAATTATAATTATTATTCATTTTTTTGTTTTATTAATATTTTAATGTTCATAATTATGTTTATAATCTTTAAATTGAGATGGTAAAATTATTAGAAATTTAATTTTTATAAGCTTATTTATTTTAGAGTTTTAGAAGCATAATGAGCATTAAAATTTGTAAACAATAAAAATTAAAAATAAACCAACATAATATAAATTAGAATTGAAATTTAGTATTTTTGGTTGGTTCCTCAGTTTAGGGGCTGCGACAACGCGGTCATGTAGTCCCGTGTACTTCGTGTGTGTGTAGAATCTGTCTGGTAACCCGTGTTAATTGTGATAGCTGTATTCGTGTGTGTTATCTGTTTTTCATTATTATTATGAAAATGAAAATCCACAGCCTGCTTCCAGTCTCCGACCGGGTCAGGAATGGAATGAATGAAGCCCCCATCTAGCGGCGAGGATATGGACTGTGCCGGCTGCCGAGGCCTGACGCACTCCTCTGGGGCAATGATTAAATGAATGACAGATGAAATGAAATGATAGTGGAGAGTGTTGCTGGAATGAAATGTTGACAGGGAAAACCGGAGTACCCGGAGAAAAACCTGTCTGCCTCCGTTTTGTCCAGCACAGATCTCACATGTAGTGACCGGGATTTGAACCACGGACTCAGCGGTGAGAGGCCGGTGTGCTGCCGCCTAAGCCACGGAGGCTTCATTATTATTATAATTATTATTATTATAATTCAAGTAAGGACTGTAGACATTGAATTTTCATGTAGTTCCTACTTTGCCGCCAAACGCCACCGTCAACGACTACAAGTTCATAACTTGGTTACTAGATGCCACCGTAATCGGCTACTGGTGACGAACGTTGGAACCTTAGAGCGTTGGTGAAATTTAACATATAATTTAGCTTCACACAAGTGTAATTAGTGTAAGCTCCTTTAACATGCAATAAATCTACGACGTGGGACCGTCGGCTTTTCTTCCCCTTCGAAGGAAGGCATACTAAGGGATCTTTAACGCTCTTAAAAAATCCGACGACTTTGGCCGCGGTTGAACCCGCGATCTTGGGCATAGACGCTCAGCATGCTACCAACTACGCCACTGAAGCGTCTGTAGTATTTATATTAACAGTATCTGGTTTACAGAAATATTAACACTTCCACAACATTTCGTTTATGCAGATGGGTGAAAGATTCAACCATCTGCATCTTTAACAGTAGAAAATGTCCTTGCAGTAGGTTGGTAATACAGGGTTATCGAAAAATACTGCCAACATTTCAAAAAATTATAGCACCGAAACAATTTATGTTAATAAACGAGTAATTCTTTCACTAAACGCCAGCTGGTTAAATAAAGTTTTCTTTTGGATGGGTTGTGACCTTGCTATGCGCACACTAGATGCGCAGTAGCCAAGGTCGGCCTGGGGCGCGTGCACCAATGACTGCACCGCCCGACAAACTGCACCTGTTTACAAAGCTGTAATTCGATGGTTTAATCAGTTTAAGGAAAGAGGGACTGTAAAGAAAAAATCTAGGCCAGGCCGACCATCAAAATCAGCATTGAACGCACGCTTTCCCAATGGCTGGATTGCTATGTGCAATCATTTCAGGAGTAACTGTCAAGATGGCGGCAGAAATTAGCTCCCGCAGGTGCTCCAATCCCGAATTGTTTTACCCCCCAGAAAAAAATCCAAAGGGGTGAGGACAGGACTTCATTGGCGCGCGCGCCCCCGGCCGACCTTGGCTACTGCCCATCTAGTGTGCGCATAGCAAGGCCACGTCCCCTTGGGTAGATTATTAGCTTGGGAATAACCTAACCCCCAAGGGAAGATGATAAAGAAAAGGAAGTGGGTTTCGAACTGGAGAAAAAGGATGGAGAAATAGGACGAGAGTCCAAAAGAAGTTATAATTTTAACTTTAAATGTACTCAAAGACGGCTGCCACTGCAAATCCGCTGTCCGATACCTAAAGTGGGTAGGGACCTGGGCAAAGCTAACGGGAAACGCAGCTGGAACTTGTGCTGTTCTCGAGAACGCTGCTTTAGTGTATTCCCTCTCAAGCTTACATATGCCTACTATGGGGAAGGGTGATGGTCTGGCAAGGCAAAGAGTAGCAGATTTATTGTGTATCTGTTCAAAGGAATTTGTTTTTAAACAAGTATTTGAAGAATGCCAATAATTTGAATCGGTTTCGATATTTTGGTTTTCGAAGTTGTAGAATTCCTAAAGAGTGACCAAATCCTTCCAAGAAGGATAGGGATAAAGCAATTATACCTTTGGGAATAATTTTGGTAAGTATACCAATAGTTGCATTCAGAAATGGCTAAGCTTTTACCCAGCAAGGTGCCGACTAAAAGTTTAGACAATGAGAAACACTTATATTTTGAAAAACCAACCATAAGTGTTGGAGAGAATCTCCACAAGCAGGAAGCTGGCGTAGCGAGCTATGCTTGCCTTACTGGCCAGTTAGAATTAGCTATTAAAGCTAAGAGAGACTTTACTAAGTTACCAACTAAGAGTTTTTGCTCAAATACAACAAGTGGTGAAAACCCTATCAATAGATTTATTTGCATTAAGTGGGAAGAGTCAAGGAAGACAGGATCTTGCCTAACCGTTATGTTAGAGAAATGATAAATCCAAAAACAAATATTTAATTTATTTTACAATGTTGGGTAGTAGTTTTTGTAGCAAATATATAATTTTGATTTTGTAACAAATGGGGTCACAGACCTCCGAAAACATCTAAGGCTTGCGCCAGGCAATTAACAATTCTTTTGGTTTCAAACCTTTTATATGTTTTAAAATCTTCGTAAGATTTTGAAATGACGAAGATAAGTAAAAGGAAAATTTAAAGATAACTGACGTAATTAAAGTTAGACAATAAACCAAGTACAATGTGTGTACTTTAAAAATTTATAGGTAACTATCTTAGAAAGAGTAACAACTCCGAAAGTAACTACAACAACAAAAAGCAGGAAGAATAAAATAGAAGTTTCTATAACTTCTTATATTAATGCTGAATTACTTGGCAAGTTTCCCTTTCGTGAAACCTAGAGATAACTCACTTATGAGTTGAAAGAATTGTATTCCCAAATTAGAGGGGAGATAGAATACAATTTAAGGCGTGTACTAGACACGAAATTTTACAGACATTAATTCGTGGTACATAGAGCAAAAAAGGGAGGGCACTAATTGAGAGTGACACCTCATTGAAAAAAGACCTAAAGTAAAGATTTTATTATTTTGGTTTGTTAGTAAGGGGTTTGGGAAAGATCAAATAGGATGGTGGAAAAGTGTTCATGGCCGTATTTATTGTATTCGGACGAACGCGACGCGGATGAAATGTTGAACAAGCACTGTTTTCACTATAGTCTGTTGAAATAGATGAAAAGTTCACTGTAGTGGCACAAAAAGTTTATGGCAAAGAAAGTTATTGCAATGATGGAAAATAACTAGTTACACTAGATTTGCGAGAGTCTATTGCTTGAGAAAGTTGTAGATTATATTTGAATGCGCCAGAGAAAATCCCAACGGAGGAAGAAAAATTAGATATTGATTAGTATTTCATAAGGAGGATTCCTTAGTTTGAAAAAGTATTCCCACATGTGAGTGGAAAATACATGCCAGTATAACTGGTAGATAGAGTGCAGATTCTGGAAGGTTCCAGAGCAATCATGACTGAAGAATAGGGCAAAAGTTAGTCCAGCGGTGGAACAAGCTAAGTATTTTGTAGACAGTGGGTAATTTAATGGTATCCCACGTTGTGAGAAAATCTCTCATTTAATAAGCATAAGAAATGCTGCTTCCTGTTAAGACTGGCTTAAATAGACAAATGCCCAACAAGAAAATCCCGCGAAGGATGATTATTGCCCCAAATATAGTAATCTCACACTGCCTATAAAATGATCATTAAAAAGAATGTAGCTATTTAAAATCCATTAAAATTAGATGAAGAACGTAGAAGTAGTACTTAGCTTTGCTTCATGGCGAAGGCGATGTTTCCTTTGACGGTTGATACTAAAATTCTAACATGGCGTAGAATTTAAAAGGTTGCCTCTCGAGTTGAGGAGGCGAGCTTGAGCGGAGCTCTAACTGACTGGGTCAACTACCGACGTACAAGTGAGACACGCTCAACGAAGCACGGAGGGACCAGGGAAAGGAAAATAGTGGGGTTAGGAGACAAAAAGAATACATATAAGAATAACCAACATTGAAACGTTAATCTCTCTTGATGAAATGGTCTTCAAAAGTTGATAGCAGGCAACACTAGCGCAGCCTGGAGGGTGAAAAAGTAGACGAAGTTCTCTTGATAACGGAGATGATAGCTGGCGATGGCGACGAGATCTGGTGGCCAGATTGATAAAGACGTCCTCTTGTACAGGGAAGAATTGAGGAACGTCAGAGATTCGCTGCTAGATGACGCTAGGTGGGTCATGGAAGATATATTTCTAGAACAGACTCGCAGGTAACATGAGAGACATAAACAGCAAGGAGAAATCAGAAGATCACTGTTGGTGTTTGAGAAAAAGGAAGGAATGAACTATAGCAAAGAGAAGTAAAAGCTTACTCTATCTTACCGTGTATTCCAAAGAATACACCACCCCTCCAAAACAAAACTTACTTTAACCAGCTGGCGTTCAGTGAAAGAATTACACGTTTAACTTAAAGGGTTTCGGTGCTATAATTTTTTTGAAATGTTGGCATTATTTTTCGATGACCCTGTATACGGACCACTAAGCTATAGGCACCGTGCAGGCAGCTCGAAATGCTACTACTAGCGCTACGCAGTGGCCCGTTCTGAAACAAGAGGTGAGGCGTATTGCGAGAGTCTCAGTACAGCATATGTGACGTTCGAACAAGTTGCGGGTTTAGAGAGATTCAATTCGGGGATCTAAGTGAATTATCATGGAAGAAAGGAAAAAACCTAGTTGTCAGTGGCCACGTGAACGACGTGGAAGAGTTAATTTCGAATGCTATCGGATATATCACAGGAAAAGTCACCCGGCAAACATCTGTGACTTTGTCGCCTTATATTGTGGAACTTGAGGTAGGCATGGTGTAGTTAGGTCACAATTTATAAAGTTTATTTAGGAAGAATTACTTAATGTATCTCAATACGCAGACTTTCACGACCACTAAATGACATCGTAATATTTTAATTGGGGATATTAGGTCGCCTATAATATAGTATATACAGCTGACGCGTTTGCATGTTTGCTATGTATTAATAACTTGTAACCATTTTTATTTTGTGTTTAGGTTGACCAGAATCGTAATGTGTCGAACAGTGAATGTTCCTGTCCTGCAGGCACCAGAGGAACTTACAAACACGTAGCTGCGGTAGTGTATTTTGTAAATAATGAAAGTGTTGTCTCGAAAACAGACCATCCGCAACAATGGGGAAAACCGAGTCCGAAAACAGTGTCAAAAGAAAAATACAGGAAAAGCAAACGCGTAGAAGCACTGTTCGGCAAAAATACTTTAGAGACATCTCTTCCTCCCTTTGAATTAAAAGAGGATATTTTAAAACACATCCCTTGCAGTCTTCGTGCAATACTTCGAGCAGAAGCAAGAACTGAAATCGAACAATTGTGCAGGGCCGTAGTCAGCTCGTTGATGGACAGGGTAGTGAATGATGTGGAGAGAGAAGAATGTGAGGAAATTGTGACAAAGCTAGTACATTTACAAGTCTCTAACGCCGTGCGCTCACCGGTCAAATACACCTTTCACACTGTGAATGACGAAATGTTTTTTACCAGCAAAGTTCAGGTTGATACAGATCAGATAATTAAAATCTCCCTGGAAATCTTTACCTCAATCACGAAGCCCTCGATGGTTTCAAGAAAGAAAGATACGAATATCTGCTAGCACGAAAGCACATCGGATCAAAACTAGGAGACATAACTTTGATACTTTAGATCTCGCATTTGTAACTGATTCACCAATTGGGGGAGCTGCTTTGAACAATCTTTCTTACGGAAGTGAAATGGAAAGTGAGGCAATAGAATGTTATGCAAGTTCATTCAGTGTTCGTGTTATTCGGTGTGGGTTAATAATCCACCAAAAACAACCTTGGATTTGTGGGTCTCCAGATGGCATAGTTCTCAAGGGGGAATGTAGCTGGCAGAGTGTTAGAAGTTAAGTGTCCATCTTCCTGTAAAGATAAACCAATAGTTGATGAGGCAGGGAATGTGAGAGTTCGTTATCTTTACGCTGACGGGCAAAAAAACATACATTTAAAGACAAGCCATATGTATTACACACAAATACAAATACTAATTTACATAACTGGCTTAGAAAAATGTGATCTATATGAATATAGCAAAGCACAACAGTTGACAATACCTGTTTATAAGGACAATAAGTATGTCGAGGAATGTCTCACCAAAATTTCAAAGTTCTATTTCAGAAATTACTTGCCAAAAATTAGCGGTATTCCTAATGATAATTAAGTAATCATTTGTGCTTGGTAAACACTGAACAGTTCAATAGAAAATGAAAACAAAGAATATCTAGAACAAACTGATGGTAGAAAAATTCTCGAACTATTCTTTAATTATTGGAGTTTGCAAATTTACTAAAACGCAACACACATGCACAATGTAATCTATGTACGGAAACAGTTCTGTTGGCAATTTCTGTAATATATTGTATATTTTGATTCTTTGAATATACCTTTCTACATTAATTCTAACACTCGCAATATTGTAAGTACTGTCAACATCCTCAACTGTTAATCTCCCGTCATGTAAGAACGGTGGCGTCACTATTAAAAAAAATTACGACACCGCGGCCAGATAAGTTAGTTCTGATGCCAGGAAATCCTTTATCAGCCATGACCTCATCGCCAGGTTGAAGTAAAGTTAATAAATCACTGTCAGTTGTTATGAATGAGTCGCTATCTCTTCCACCATAACATTTCGATTTAAAGGCGATCATACCACTGGGCGTGATAGCAATTAAAAGTTTTGCAGTGTAGCAACCCTTGTATTGAGAATAGAAATACACTCTCTGATCTACTTGGGGAGGCTGTTCAACCCTAAATTCCGTGCAGTCAATAATGGCTCGACAATTATTGTAATTTCTCTTAAATGCTGGAGGCATTGTTTCTTGAACACTTTCCTTGCTAGGCCAGAATATGAAACTTTTCGCTCGCCTGGCGAGTTGCATAAGAACGGTCGTAAAAATACGAAGAATTGTAGTCCTGTGAACACCGAAGAGCACTCTCAAAGCAGAATAGGACAGTCCAGTTTTCATTTTCATTAGGAAAATTAATAATCTGGTTTCTTTACATACTTTGGAAACGTTACAATTTGGTAATAACGCAATGAGTAAGGCAAAGACGTGGAAGTTTACACCTGTTAAATCACGCATTTGTGTATTGTTCCTTATGGAACTGAAACCTTGGAAACCTGGGCTCGTGACGTCTGCATGATCGTCTTCCGTTCCACACATTTGATCACATTTCGAAATGTTCCTTCACAGACCGAAATTAAGTGGAATACATGCTTGTGTATTTACGTCGTTTACATTTACAGAACAAGTAAACATTAAGTCTGAACAATGAAAATCAGATGCATCTGTTCCCGCGGATGCATCCTTGGTTATGTTACTTGCGCAAACTGTAGCTGAAACTTTTCCGCCTGATTCTTCCTTTTTTAATCGTTTGAGTTGTCTGTGAAAGCGCTGGAAGCTAGGACCCGGCGAAGCATTCCTCTTCTTGTATTCATCAGGAAATATTGTCGGAACATAGACTGGTCTTAGTGGGTGTCCAGATCTTCTGTTTCCGATGAAATGTGCACTGCATATTCTTGAGTAAGTCGTAGGTTGCCAAAGTGATCCATCAATGCTAAAAATTAACACCAAAATGAAATTAAATCGGGTCAGTTGAACTTATTGCAAATTTTTGCAGTATGTACGTGTACTTAATTCCTTCGGTTAACTGCTTGTATCCATCGCCTCCTTCGGTTCACTTCTATCGCTCGTTTTGGAAAACAATAAAATTGTATTTCACTTCCTGTATTTTCATAAGTATTGGAACAACCGACAACACAACAATTGCGTTTACTTGATCTTCGTTTCTCTGCCATTATCGTCGGAGTGACTACACGCTCATAACACAACAGAGACTGCGAGCGTAAAGTAATGTGTGCTGCGAGCCTGGAGTCTGCCTCACCTATAGTTCTCCACCCGGCCGCTGGAGTGACACGCACGGTGCCTATAGAGGGTTGAAGACCACGTTAGGTAACAATTACACAATATTGGAAGCCTTTTTCGCCGCCCAAAATTTTCGCATTCTTTCTCTGGCAGCCTGTCATCGTTCTTCCGTCCAACCTCTGTTCATTTTTGGTTCGTTGTTGAATCCTTTGAATTTGTCGATAACTGACCTAAACTTAGCCCGGTTTGAAATGTCTTCCGACTTTAGTCCAACCTGTTGATCCTTCCGCACCTCCCTGAACCATTTGTCAGACACCTTAGTTCCACTGTCGAGTTTTCTAAATAAGTGACAGTCAGTCTGAAAGACTAGACTTTGTATCATTTTAAATGCTACAAATGCTGACAATTGTGAGAAAGGCTGGAGGCTTCTCGCTTCGCTCGAAGCCAAAGACTCTTGACATCTTAGAAAATTATCTGAATAATACTTATCTTGCTTATCTTGTTTCAAATTACTCGCGAACGGCAAGTGCAAACCAATGGCAAAGCAAGGTCAAGCGCGCTATGACGTCACGCTCGCCAGAGCGCGCGGGGACGTGCCCCTTCACTCCAGTCTAAAAACACTTATAGTGGGCGATGTATTGAAGATAGAGATATGCTCTCCCGGACTTTTTTGTAGAACTTTTCATGCTGACCAATTCTTACGCTCATAGTAGATTGATATTTTTAACGGTTTGCCCAGCGTAAGCTTAAGAAGCGCACGGACGCCAAGTTTGTTTTCGACTTTCTTCACTGAAATCGTTACTGCTTGGCTTCCTTTGAGCATACATAAATTATTTTCTACAAAATCTTTCCTCGAGATATCCTTTACAGAATGGTGAAAACCGCATCAAAATCAATCCAGTGGTTCTCGAGATTACCCGTGACATCCAAGAATCGGGGATTTCTGTCTTATACTAACGAAGTAGAGATTGTCGGGGAAGACATGCACGAAGCGGTACTACGACGTCACACACCTCAGTGCATCTGGGTACATTTCGTCCCGTCAGCGTAGCGTAACGTAACGCCAGACCCCAGCGTAACGACGAAGTCGACAAGATCATTTAAAATGATAAAATTTTCTTCGTAAGTCTCCGCTTATCCTTTCTAAATAAATGACCATTAAACATGAGTCTCCTTTTTCTCATTCATTCCACCAGCCTTTCATTGCCCTGGTAGGGATCTTCCCTTCCTATCAACCTATATTGACCGTCCACAATCGTTGGACCATTACCTTGTGAAGGATCTTTCGTTCGAATTTATCAGCAATAACAGCGTTTTCTCAACACATTATTAGTAGACAAACTCTGTTTTTAGCCTATTTTCATTTATGAAACAAATAGACTTATTATGAGATCACCTTTTGTCCGTGTGTCTGTGTGTGCGTATTTGTGTGTGTGTTGGAGTGTGTGTGTGTGACCCCCCTAATAACGTCTAAACGGCAGGAGCGATTTCAATGAAACTCGGTAAGTTCATAGCACTATTCCGGGTGACCCAGACCGTGCCCTTCAAATTTTGTTACGTCTCACCAATCCAACATGGCGGCTGTGCGAAATATTCTACCAGCATTCAATATCTGCGAAACTATTACCGATATCACCCTGGAGTTTTGTACGGTGATAAAGGAAACTACTAGAAATTCACCTATGTGACTTTTGAAAACCTGGTAACTACATAACCAACATGGCGGCCAAGCGAAATTGCGACTTTTAAAAATACGTTTCTCGCGATTTAACCAACCAAACGCAATGAAACTTGGAACAATATATGTTTATAAACATTGTAATGCACTGATATCTAACTTCGTTGAATTGTTTACATAACCTCAAGATGGCGGCTGTGCGAAATATTTCACCGGCATTCTATATCTCTGAAACTATTAAAAAGTATCACCATGACATTTTGTACGGAGATAAAGGGCACTACTGGAAGTTCATCTATGAGACTTACAAAAACCGATTAACTACAAAACGAACATGGCGGCCAAGCGAAGTTGAAAGTTTAATAGACTTTTCCCGCGATTTAATGAACCAAACGCAATGAAACTTGGTACAGGAAATGTTTATACAAATTGTAATGCACTGGTATCTAATTTTGTTCAATTGTTTATATATCCTCAAGTTGGCGGCTGTGCGAATTTCGAAAATAAATTTTTATTTCTTGTGTTCTAATCATGTGATCAAAATCAACATTTGCATAATGAACGTACACAATAATCATCATTTAATAGTACATAACTCTATGGCCTACATATATTAAAATCCAACATGGTGACCATCCGAAATATTTAAACAGTTCTCAATATCTATTAATCTACTACAGCAATCAAACTGAAAGTTTGTAAGTGTACAGAGGCTATAAGCATAAGTTCATTTATGGGACGTTCAATATCCTGGCGAGCACAAATCCGACATGGCGGCGACGCGAAATTTAAATATTCAAATGGACGTTTCTTGCGTTTTAACCATCCGAGCGCAGTGAAACTTGAGACCGTATACGCTTATACAAATTTTAATCGACTGGCATCTAATTCATTTAAATTATTTTGATAACCACAATATGGCAGCTGAGCGTAATTTTAAAATCCTGCTTTTATTTCTTGTGTCCTAATTATGCGATTGAAGTTTGAATAAAACACCTACACAATAATCTTCATGTGTTGTACATAAATCTAAGGCCTATGATATACAAATCCAACATGGTGACCATCCAAAATATTTAGACGGTTCTCAATATCTACGAATCTATTACAGCAATCATACTCACAATTTGTATGTTGATAGATGCAATTGATATTAGTAGGATGTATGAAAATTGGTTATTTAGTTCTTCACGGAACTACTTATTGTATATTGCAGTTCAAGCATTTCACTATCATCTCTGTAGTGTACTTATAGATCATCTCTGCATTAATTTTCCATTCTACAGTAGTTTAGGACAGCTGAGATGTTGCTACAGGTTATTCCTTTTTTTCATCTATACTAATATAATAATTTTATTGGTAAAAGAAGAGAGGAAAAATACAGTCTTTAGTAGAACGTAGAAAGATTTTATGTAGAGGGCTGGTATAATGTTGTGCAAGAATAAGAGACCAGGTGGCCCCAGGAAATGATATCACGCGTTAGGGAGCCGGTCACGACTATAAATAGAACGATCAAAACTTTCCGCTGTGAGTGAGCGAGAAGAGGTTTCGGAAATTGATCTTACGCAGCAATAAAATGGCAACCTCGCAGTTGTGCAAGAGGAAGAATAATTAGATTTAAGCCATTTGCGAGAATATAATTAACAAAAGAAATACATCATTGTGAATCATTTTGGAAGAGAGATTTTTGTGTGGAGACAGAGGTTATAATAATTGCCCAGGAAAGAAGTGCAAACGCGGCATTACGTATTTAAAAGTTCCCCGAGACCCGAGGTGGTAGGGATTGAAAATAAAACTCAACACCCACGTATCTGAAGAGCAAATTTTATTTAATATCTCAGAATTGTACGATTGATTTTCAGGTGCAAAGAAGTCAGTTTACGTTTAGAAAACGAGCTTTCCAGATATATAATTTTCAAAAGTGTGCGACTATTGCTTCAAAAGTTAGTTATGAAAAAGACGTGGATTTTATCTTTTTGTCGCCGATTTGTATAAAAACCCTGGCAGAGCCAGGAGAGGCATTCAGTCTACCATAGGTGCCTGAGGGCACGGTGCTGTTTCGCAAATGCAGTTTACAGCAGACCTCGTGGGGAGGTGCTGCATCACAGTGTCCAGGTCATAGTACGAGAAGTATCATCATAGTATCGCCGTGTGAAGACTTAGAAAAATCCTAGTACAGGATTTAGTTCAGCAAGCGTCAGTCTTTATAGTGAAAAGTTCAGTATTACAGTCAAAGTTAGGCTGTGAACTTAAAAAAACAGGCGATAGGTCTTCAAATAATAATAATGTTATTGGTTTTACGTCCCTTTTAACTACACTGGCTTTTAGAGACGCCGAGGTGCCGGAATTTTGCCCCGAAGGGGATCATTAACGTGCCAGTAAATCTACGGACACGGCTCCCTCGCATTTGCGCACCCTCAAATACCAGCTGACTGCGCCAGGATACGAACCTGCAACCTTGGGCTCAGCAAGCGGTCTTCAAATAACAATTCAGTTAAACGACAGAAAGTATCGTAACGTTTTGAAATACCAACGATAGTGAAACAAACATTTCTATCAAAGTTAAGGAACCCGATCAGGGTCGAACGAAATAAGTAACGCCTAGTGTACCGAAAAGATAGGAACTAGAGCGCAGAATAATAAGAAGTGAGAATTTTACGCTTAATGTACTTACCCTTCGAAACCCTGCGGGTAACACTATCCACTTGATATTTTGAACAACTCTCTCCATTCCCTACATTTAGACCACCAGACAAAATGAACTTGAAAACTACGTTTTAAGGTCCTAGAACCATTCATTTCCGTATAGTGTAACTGTAAGAATATTTTAATAAGTCAATTGTTGGCTGGCAATGCCAGCTGCATCACGTCGCCCCTACCAGAATTGCGAAAATAGTTACAACTTGCGCTGCTTATAAATTGGAGTCACCGGGAGTAATTATTTCAAGAAGATTTCTTAGGCCCCATAAAACAGTTATTATCATGAAAATATTATGCCTCTGTATAAGTGCGATAGCGTTGGTGCTGTACATAGAGGTAATCAGCTGCAATAAGCGTTGGTGCTTTCAAATTTACCCTAATTTATTCAGATCCTTAACCTTGAGCGGTATGTGGCGATAAATGACACTATTGCTACTTCAGGAGCTCGGGACAGCCGAAGTATTCCAAAGTGCTCTGATTATTTTCCTATGACACTATGTGACAAAAGACGACACTATTGATCTCTACTTTTCTAACAGCCAATGAGATATAGGCCCTAGTCAGTGTCTTTTATGTCACATACTGCTCTTTCTAATCATATCTTCCAATTCGTTTGTAAATTACATGTGTCAGTACTGTAGTTAGTAAATAGCCGTTTCCCTATTCATTATTGTCATTATCATTACGGGAAAATGACCTGAATGTTACGTCCATTATACTGTACTACTTATCACCCCCACCACCACCGCAAAATGTTATTTCTGTTAATTTAAGTATTATATGCCAGTTCTGTAGTAGTATTCATTATCATCCATAAAAGAAACAAATCCACCGGGCGAAGCCGGGCACCATTGCCAGTATAATAATAATGTTATTGGTTTTGATGACGTTATGTTGGCCGCTCAAAGAAAGCTGGATCTCCCACACCAAGACCAGGAATGGAGTGATCGGTTAAGACAATATGGCCTGCGGCTTAACAAAGCTAAAACGAAATATACCTAATGACATCGGATGCAGGAGAAATCGGAACAATCCAAGTCGAAGGCAATGACCTGCCTCGAACGACATAATTTAAGTATCTTGGCGCTTACTGCTGAAGATCGTCTAACCGAGGAGATCAACGTAATAATTAATGCTGCGTGGATGGAGTGGCGAACAACGACAGGTGTCATGTGCGATCGCCAGATGAAAGACGATCTAAAATCGAATATTTACCGCACTGATATTCATCCCGTGGCGCTTCATGGTACTGAATGTCGGCCGATCACCAAGGAAGCAGAACGTGGGTTAATTATCATGGAGACCAAGATGCTTAGATGGACAGCTGGCATTACTAGGTTGGATCACATCCGCAAAGAAAGAATAAGGGAACGATTTGGTGTCGCGGCAATCAACAACAAGATACGTGATGGGTCGTCTGCGATGGTTTGGGCATGTGCTACGGTCAGGAGCGGACACCATTGCAAAACAGGTCTACACACCAGAGGTCGCCGGGAAAATACCAAAGGGGCAACCGAGACAACGTTGGGCCTACACACTGCACAGGGATCTGAAAAGCGTCAGCCTACATTCGGACATGGCCCATGACCGAGTAAAGTGGAGACAGCGGATTCACATAGTGGACGCTGCCACGAGGCGGGACAAACGCTAAAGAAGAAGAAGAAGAAGAAGAGGAAGGAGATGAAGAAGTAGTAGAAGAAAAGAAGAATATTATTGGTTTACCGTCCCTTTTAACTACTGCGGCTTTTAAAGACGCCAGGGCGTCGGAATTTTGCCCCGAAGGGGATCTTTAACGTGCCAGTAAATCTACTGACACGGCTCCCTCGCATTTGCGCACCCTCAAATACCAACTGGCTGCGCCCTAGGGCTTAGCAAGCGAGAACGTTACCGCTGAACCACGAAGCCAGTCTGTTTTGATATTTGCTACGGTGTTACTGAGATGATATTTACAGGTCAAGAATCTGGGCCAATGTGATTCCCTGACATTTGAGCAAGTGTTATATTGTAATCTTTCGCCTTTGAATTCTACTTGAGATATATGACTGCTGTCTGATGATCTATATTGACGCAGCTAACGTCGGTCTTGTTTATGTCACCTTAAATTGAAATACAGGGTTATTTAAAAGATGGACCCAATTTAATTAATTTGTATTTCACGAAATATATATTGGACATGAACAATCTACAGACCAATGAACAGAGAAAAGGTCAAAGTTTTGTCGACCACAGGTTATAAATGTTCAATGTGTCCTCCCTGTGCTGCACGGCAAACATCTAGGTGGTAGCCAAATTCATTCCACAGGCGAGAAAGCATGTCTCGTGTTACTGAGTGCACCTCAGCAGTGATATGGTTCCGCAGGGCGGTCAGAGTTGTTGGCACAGGTGGCACGTAAATCGTGTCCTTGACATAGCGCCACAAGTTAAAGTCACATGGTGTGAGATCGAGTGATCTTGGTGGCCAGAAGTGTAGAGCCAGGTCCTCCTGTCCTATGCGACCTATCTTCTATTCGTCTGACATCATCCTCTGACGCACCCGGTCGGCCCGGGCTTTTTCCTTTGCAGAGACTGTAACCTATATTTTATGAGTCCCCCATGACAGTTTTAATGTAGGCTAGTGGGTTTATTATTTCTTTATATCATGTTATCGTGTTGGCAACGTGTTCAATTGCATTGGACACGTCTGCAGTAGACGCAGTGTCATTATTATTATTATTACTATTATCATATACGAATACTTTTTATTATTAATTATTCAATGTATTTTAGGTCACTTTTGACGAGATTCTGGAGCTTGCTTTGATTCTGTTGTAAAGAATATAGTATATTTCATTTGTACACTTTTGGTATATTTAAGTACGGAGAATGGTGGAGGACGTAATTGCCTGTCACTTGTTGGTGAGATATATTCTGTCGCTGGTCACGAGATAGAGAAGGTGCTCTTGCAAGTGGTGCTACCTATCCAAAGGGCTAGAACTATGACAAACGAGCTCACTTGTGCTGTAAAGAATATGGCCTTGTATGAACTACTGGATGTAGACGAGACGGGAAGAAGCCCTTAGGCGTGGAACAGGGTGTGTCGACAGCCGAGCAAGGGGGCTTGCTATGAGTGGTCTGGACAAACAGGCGTATGACAATAGCGCTTCTGGGAAAAGACTTCCTGCTAGGAGCTGTGGCATAGAGGTGCGGTAGCAAGCTACCTGAGAGGACTACTGGGTGATTGTCTCGCTAGACTTTGAGATGACAGGGTGTGTAGTGTGCCGTCTCTCTTGAGGAGTGCTACGTGTTTCGACGGAGGGTGATTAGGTTCTGGCTGTTATGCCACAATCACAGTAGGCCTAATAACTGTGCTAAGTTGAAGAAGACCTTCATGGCGGTAAACCATAATGGCATGGCTGACCAGCTTCAAAGTGGTGACGAAACTAGAAAAATACGGCAGACGACGGCATTACCGGTAATGTGAAAACAAACTAAGAAATCTTTAAAGGCCTAAATATTATTATTATTATATTATATATTTTTAATTGCATCTCTTGTGTGTCACTTTTTTTTATTATATTCATCAATTTCTTGCATGCAGCTTCAGAATATAAAGTAGATTTAAATTGGATAGTTTCTTTTTAGTTAGATGCATGTAAACCTTCCTTCGCCTTTATTAATTTATAGGAGGTTTTGGTAAGGCCTATGTACGAGCCAGTCCTTTCAGAATATCTGCACACGCCCGGAGATAAGAAGAGTTTCAAAAAGGTGGATTTGTTCAATTACAGTACCAATTATGTCATTTGCTTAAATTTTAAAGAAAGGCCATTTATGAGGCAGAATATTCATTTTTATTTAATTTTTGTATCTTCAAAGTTACAAATGGCTCCTCTGGGTGAAGCCATCTTGTGGCTAGAATTGATAGATAACAAATGGCGCCCAACTATGGAGTGTGAATAATGTTGGCTGGTGCATAGTATGGCAGTACGCACAGGTAATTTGTGAAATCTGATCGGGTATTTTAGGAAGGGTATATATGTTCAGTGATTTTGGAGGGTATGCTAAGTAAAAAGAGTGAGCCTGATTTATTAAAGTTGAGATCTAGAAGTGTTGATAGAAGCACTCTTGGTCATTCTAGAAGAGGCAGGAGTCAGTCAAACAGGCAGACCAATAAGCGGTCAGATTCCACAAATTCGAGAGTAGTTCTTAGTAAAATGGCAGATAAGGATGTGATTTCTGGTACGTTGGAGGGACGTGAGGGGGCCGAGAAAGATGATGTTGCAACTAGCAATGAGTTAGGAATGGGAGAGAATAGTGAGGAGGAAAATGTAGGGCTGGGGGAAAACTCACAGATGATCAAGTTAATGGAGCAGATGATGTCTAAATTCAGTAGTAAACTAAGTGATTTAAGTAATAAAATGGATACTCAGAGTAGTGATTTAAGTACTCAAATTAATCATCAGAGCAGTGAATTTAGTACTAAGATAGACATTCAAAGTACGGATTTAGAAAGCAAAATTAATAAGATTGTAGAAAGTATGAGTAAAGGCTATAAGGAAATTCGTCAGGAAATTGCCAGTAGAATCGAGATGGTAAATTAAAGATTCGAGCAAGTTGAGGAGAAGATGAGCTTACAGAGGCAGGGCATTATGGATACTGTTGATAAGCAGATAGGCGAGGTGAGTAATGAGGTAGCCATTGTCAAGAAAGAAGTTAGTGAGAGGTTGATAGTTGTAGAGGAAGAAATGAAGGATATAACTGAGATTAGAAATAAGCAGGTGTCTTTCGAACAGGAGCTAGCGGGTTCTTCAGCCAGAGTAACGATGGTAGATAAGAGTGTAAAAAAGGAGATTAGTGAACTGAAATCCTTTAATGAGAGCGAAAATTTGAAATTAAGAAGAGAGCTGAATCAGGCCAAGTCAAATAAGGAAAATTGTAATCACTCTGTAGGACATAGTAACTTCTATAGGGAATCTGACTTACCTAAATTTAGTGGAAGGCAGTTTAACCCTATGGAGTTTGTTAAAGTTGTTCAGAAGAGGTTTTCGAAAGGGTTAGAAGATGGGACTTTAGACTGGGATATTGTTGAGGAAATCATATCATTAGCTTTTGTGGGGGAGGCTAAATCTTGGTATCAAGTTTTTAGGGGAGGTTTTCAGGGGTTGGAAGATTTTAAGCAGAAGTTTGAGGGAAAGTTCTGGAACGAACAGACTAAAGGAAGAGAAAGAGACAAGATTTCTTTTGGGAGGTATCAGTCGAATCAGGGGGTGAGCATGACGGAGTATTTACTCACACATGTCCTTATCAGTCAGAATTTAGACACTAGTTCTTCTAAAGGTGATATTGTTAGGCGTATGGCCCGTCATTTTTCTGATGAGGTGAAGATGGCCGTAGTCATGCAGGATGTAAATACGATTAAGGACATGGAACGTGTGTTAGAAAGGTTTGATACTTTGGGTAGAATGGGAGGCAAACGGCAAGAACAGGGAAGGGAAGGAAATTACGATCAGGGGTATCAGGAGGAAGGGAATAGGCATTATGAGCGTAGGAATATTGATAGGCCAGGTAACTCTGTGAGGAATGATAGAGGAAATTTTGTAAATAGGGATAGGGGTGACCAAGGGAATTTTCGGAATAGGGGGCGCGGAGAACAGAGGCAGGCAGAAAATCGGGGACCTGGGGAACAAGGGCAGTTAGAGAATAGGGGGCGTGAAGAAGAGAGACAGCCAGCTCAGCCGAGTAATTTAAACGGGAACAGGGCTCTTTAAGACGGTCAGATAGAGGGTCCCATCCCAGTATTCCAGTTCATGTGTTGAAGAAGATAGAATACGACCTTGATGTTCGAAAGGAATTGTTAGATGACCAGGTTGAGGTTATGCAGGAGAGATGTGAGCCTACGTTGATCAGTCCTGTGATTAAGGTGAAGATATGGGGTCAAGTCGTCGATGCCTTATTGGACTCAGGGAGCATGTGTTCTTGCATTAAGGCAGGCTTTTATGATGAGGTTAAGAGTAAAGGAGAAGTCATAGAGGAGATTCCTGTGTCCAATATATTTATATTGTCTGCTGTTGGGACTAAGTCACAGAGAGTGCGCAGACAGGTTGTCGCACCTATGTACATTGATGAGAAATGTGGTCGTCAGAGTTTTCTAGTAGTTGCGAATTTAGTGTATCCTGTCATATTGGGTGCGGATTGGCTAAGCAGTCAGATGTGTAAGCTTGATTACGGCGAATCTAAGGTGAGATTCAAGTGGGGTGAGAATTTTGATACGATTGGTCTGAGTTATCAGGTGGACTCGGGAACTTTTGTGAGTATATCAGTGTGTGTCCAGGTTTTAAATGAAGAGGAAGAAGTCAGTGAGGTTAGTAGCAACATGGTATCAGAGGATATTCAAAGTTGTAGTATGGTAGTGGAAGAGGAGCGTGAAGGCGAATTTTCAAGTGTTGTGGAAGATACCATGTTGGAGGTATAGCAGAAGGCTCAGTTGTTAGAGGTCTTGAGAGAGCACAGTGAGGTGTTCTCTGACAAACCCGGTAGGACACATGTTTACGAGCATAGTTTCGAGATCACCGATAGGTCTAGTTTTAATGGTGTTAGATACCCCATACCACACGCCCATGTCAAAGCAGTGGATGATGTCATTTCGCAGATGCTAGACGATGAGGTGATCGAATTCAGTAGGAGCCAGTATGTCAATCCATTGGTAGTAGTGATTAAGAAGGATGGGTCAGTTAGGCTATGTTTGGATGCAAGACAAGCTAATAAACGCATTGCGCCGGATCATCAGCGACCGGAAACTACTGAGGATTTAGTTCAGAGATTTGGGGGTAAAGAATGGCTGTCCACATTAGATTTGAGTGCTAGTTTTTGGCAGGTACCCCTACGGAAGGAGGATAGGCAATTCACGGCTTTTTGTTACAAAAACCAGCTGTTACAATTTACACGGATTCCTTTTGGTATGAAAACATCGTCAGCTGGGCTCATTCGCGCACTTAACATCGCTCTGGGATATGACACAGGTGATTTCACAGCCAGTTACATCGATGACTTGGTAAGTAAATTTTTTCATTTGTATGAAGGACCGTATGAAATTGCACGGAAATCAGGGGCCTGTGCGTATGAGCTCCTTACAAAGGACGGAAGGGTGCTAGGGATTTACAATATTTCCAATCTGAGGATGTACATATCCTAGTAGCCCTGTTGGTTGTGTATATATTTGTGGAAGGAAGGAGTTAGGATTTTGGAAGGGAAGTCATGCCTAAAAGGATTGCTTTTTATTCTATGGTATAGGACCAAATGAATGAAAAGCAAGGGGGCGTTCTGTAACCTATATTTTATGAGTCCCCCATGACAGTTTTAATGTAGGCTAGTGGGTTTATTATTTCTTTATATCATGTTATCGTGTTGGCAACGTGTTCAATTGCATTGGACACGTCTGCAGTAGACGCAGTGTCATTATTATTATTATTACTATTATCATATACGAATACTTTTTATTATTAATTATTCAATGTATTTTAGGTCACTTTTGACGAGATTCTGGAGCTTGCTTTGATTCTGTTGTAAAGAATATAGTATATTTCATTTGTACACTTTTGGTATATTTAAGTACGGAGAATGGTGGGGGACGTAATTGCCTGTCACTTGTTGGTGAGATATATTCTGTCGCTGGTCACGAGATAGAGTAGGTGCTCTTGCAAGTGGTGCTACCTATCCAAAGGGCTAGAACTATGACAAACGAGCTCACATGTGCTGTAAAGAATATGGCCTTGTATGAACTACTGGATGTAGACGAGACGGGAAGAAGCCCTTAGGCGTGGAACAGGGTGTGTCGACAGCCGAGCAAGGGGGCTTGCTATGAGTGGTCTGGACAAACAGGCGTATGACAATAGCGCTTCTGGGAAAAGACTTCCTGCTAGGAGCTGTGGCATAGAGGTGCGGTAGCAAGCTACCTGAGAGGATTACTGGGTGATTGTCTCGCTAGACTTTGAGATGACAGGGTGTGTAGTGTGCCGTCTCTCTTGAGAAGTGCTACGTGTTTCGACGGAGGGTGATTGGGTTCTGGCTGTTATGCCACAATCACAGTAGGCCTAATAACTGTGCTAAGTTGAAGAAGACCTTCATGGCGGTAAACCATAATGGCATGGCTGACCAGCTTCAAAGTGGTGACGAAACTAGAAAAATACGGCAGACGACGGCATTACCGGTAATGTGAAAACAAACTAAGAAATCTTTAAAGGCCTAAATATTATTATTATTATATTATATATTTTTAATTGCATCTCTTGTGTGTCACTTTTTTTTATTATATTCATCAATTTCTTGCATGCAGCTTCAGAATATAAAGTAGATTTAAATTGGATAGTTTCTTTTTAGTTAGATGCATGTAAACCTTCCTTCGCCTTTATTAATTTATAGGAGGTTTTGGTAAGGCCTATGTACGAGCCAGTCCTTTCAGAATATCTGCACACGCCCGGAGATAAGAAGAGTTTCAAAAAGGTGGATTTGTTCAATTACAGTACCAATTATGTCATTTGCTTAAATTTTAAAGAATGGCCATTTATGAGGCAGAATATTCATTTTTATTTAATTTTTGTATCTTCAAAGTTACAAATGGCTTCTCTGGGTGAAGCCATCTTGTGGCTAGAATTGATAGATTACAAGACATCCTGTTTCGTGAAATGGTATAAACCACCATTTATGCATTCCCTAGCTGGTGGTTCATTGCCGAATCGGAGACGAAAAGCCAGCAGCACTGTTACTACTGACTCACATTTTGCAAACTCAAGAACACATAAAACCTTATGCTGCATAGTAGCCATCTTATTCGCAAGAGACTGAGAAGCGAGACGGCGCGAGTACCCAAGCGGCCGTTTCTGCAACTATCACCCTTGCGGCCGTGTACGCAACTATCACTGCCCAAGGGGTGGTCAACAAAACTTGGAACCTTCCTCCGTTCATTGGTATGTCGATTGTTCATGTCCAATGTATATTTCGTGAAATACAAATTGATTAAATTGGGTCCATCTTTTTGAATAACCCTGTATTTGTTCAATTGTTTCAGATCTTTTGTAAGCTTCGTTTGGGCTGTTTTGAATCATTGGCCTGGGCAGTCTGAGCAATACCATATGAAAATCCACAGCCTGCTTCCAGTCTCCGACCGGGTCAGGAATGGAATGCATGAAGCCCCTATCTAGCGGCGAGGATATGAACTGTGCCGGCTGCCGAGGCCTGACGCACTCCTCTGGGGCAATGATTAAATGAATGACAGATGAAATGAAATGATAGTGGAGAGTGTTGCTGGAATGAAATTTTGACAGGGAAAACCGGAGTACCCGGAGAAAAACCTGTCTGCCCCCGTTTTGTCCAGCACAGATCTCACATGGAGTGACCGGGATTTGAACCTCGGACCCAGCGGTGAGAGGCAGGCGTGCTGCCGCCTGAGCCACGGAGGCTGCCAGCAATACCATATGCATACATTAAATTCCTGGAAGTAGTTTCCGGAAGATATGCAGTGAAGTTGTTGAATAGTAGTGGCGTTAGAACTGATCCTTGTGTTAATCATCCCTTAGGCTGTAAGGCTTGCAATAACAAGTTATTGAGTAGACTGACAACGGTCTTACAAGAAATCATCTTCCAGAATTCCTGAATCATTCCTTGTCGACATACAGTGGCATATGCTGAGGTCATGTCCACGAAAACTGCAATGGATTTCTTCCTGCCTTGAAATCCATTGTCAATGTGACTTGTCAGTGCCCACATTTGATCGAACCTACGTTGATTTGGTCGGAATCTGGCTTGCTTGCCTTGTATATAGCCTATTTGAAGGCTCGGTCTGAGATTCTGCTGTATCTGTTCATTTGAGTAGATGTATCATATACTTAAAAGATAAATTGGACGATAAGCTGCAGAACTATTCGAGCTTTTCTCAGGTTTTAAAATGGTAACTATTTTAGTTCTCTAGAGAAGGAATGGAGACTGACCATTCCACAAGATATCAATACAGAATTTAAGTAGTCAGTCTAGTGTTTTAGGACCAGGATGTTTGATTAATCCTGGCTATATTCCATTTAACCCAGATGCAGTGCCTGGATTTATTGGTTTCAAAGCTACTGAGATTCAAGCAATAGTGAATTCTCCTGAGAACTGGGAGGTAGGGTCAGCCAAGGATAGGTTCGTTGGTTAATTCCTTAGTTTTAGGGTCTGCGACAACGTGGTAATGTAGCCCCGTGTACTTTGGGTGTGTGCAGAATCTGTCTCATAACCGGTGTTAATTGTGATGACTATATTAGTGTATGTTACCATTTTTAATTCTAGTAAGGACTGCAGACTATAATTTAGTTCCTAATTTCGCTACCAAATGCTACCGTCCATGAACTTGGCTACTACTACTAGTAGATGCCATCGAAACCAGCGCCTGATGACGAACGTATAGCTCATAGATGAGTGTACTGCTTCATCTTTGTCGACGTCAACCGATCGCTTTGAGAGACTTACCCAATGTGTTGACTTCATTTTCTGGAAACATGCTTTTATTCCGCTTTAGTATATTAAATTGCAATTCTCTACTTCAAAATATTTCAGAGAAAAATGTACCCAAAATTACTGAATTAAACATTGTCAAATTTGGGCGTGAAGTATAACACAATTTTCTCGCCAAATCAATACTTTACTTACATAAAAATTATACAGGTACATGTTTCGGAAACCTATTTTGTTTCCTTCCTCAGTCCACTTTTTGGTGTAAAACATCATACAACATCGAAAAGTGGGCTGAGGAAGGAAACAAAATAGGTTTCCGAAACATGTACCTGTAGAATTTTTATGTAAGTAAAGTATTGATTTGGCGAGAAAATGTATGTTATACTTCATGTAAACATGGTCAATACGGAACCTGGAATGAGTGCTGTTCCTATTAAATATTGGGCGTACCAACACCCTAAATTTCTCAGTATGCCTTCCTTCGGAGGGGAAGAAAAGCCGGCAGTCCCTTGAAAAAGAACCTTCCACTAACTACACTTGTGGAAGCTAAAATTTTTAGGTTAGTTTGATAACGTTATATTCGTTCCAACGTTCGCCGCCAGGTGCTGGATATGATGGCATCTAGTAGCCAAGTCCGCAGCTAGGTGAAGTCTAGTCTAGTGGACGGTAGCATTTGGTAGCCAAAGTAGGAATTACTTGAAAAATTGATCGGCTACAGTCCCTCTATCTGAATCACAGATAATACACACTAATACAGCCATCACAATTAACACCGCTTATCAGACAGATTCTACACATACCCAAGTACACGGGGCTACATGCCCACGCTGTCGCACCCGTAAAGTAAGGAACCAACCAACTAACGACCTAACAATGTGCCACGAACTCGACAGAACCAGGCAGACTATTGTAAATGTAAAATAGAATAGAACTTGTGGTCACAGTTTCTAATCCTTCTGGTTTTTACTCCTCTATAAAGTGTGTCTTTTTTGATTTGACTTGATAATGTACAACACCTATAAATATTAATATTCGATTCGGATCCAATAAAAAAAATATCGTTATATCTCACTTTACCATCCACAATGAACTTTATGAATAAATGTAGCAGTAACTTACAAAGCTTATAATAGACAGGGTACAGAACTTTCAATTCATCAGTAGAAAAGGGATGGGATTATATTGAAATGATCTGGGCCTCAGAGATATATATTATTGTAATTTAAGGTAGTAAATTACTGAAAAAAGGGAAGAATCCGTCACATTTGTGCGGACGGATTTCCTTTCATATTGATGCCAACACTGAATTGTAGAGCCATGTTTATTTATTTACTTATTCATTCATTCAAATCCACGTTATATTCACGCTCCTATTTAACACTTGCGCAGATTTTAACAATTTAGGACACTGTTCGTTCCACTGAATTGTTAACTGGTCAATATTCCATCAGCCGTCATGTACAGGGTAGAGCACGGTATGAGTCATCATTAGTTTCCTACATAATTTATCAGTCGCAGTAGATACATTCATATTCTAAAGGCTAATGCATTGTCGATGCAAGCACACTCTTCTGTCCTTGGTGGTTCGTTTCAATTCCACGTAATTGTCACATCCCATTCTATTCTTGATGTCTTCCAAATACTTTGCCTAGGCCGTTCTCTTCCTTTCTTTCCTAGCATTTTCCCTTCAAGAATGTTAACCATGAGTGTTGTGTCTGAAGACATATCCATTAAATTTTATTTTTAGCCTATTTTCAATTTTGAAAAAATAGGCTTGTGAGATCACCTTTTGTCCGTGTGTGTGTGTGTGTGTCCCTAATAAAATCTAAACGGCTGGAGCGATTTCAATGAAACTCGGTAAGTTCATAGCACTATTCCCGGCGACCTCGACCGTGCCCTTCAAATTTTGTTACGTCTCACCAATCCAACATGGCGGCTGTGTGAAATATTTCACTAGCATTCAATATCTCCGAATCTATTACCGATATCGCCCTGAAAATGTGTACGGTTATAAAGGGCACTACTAGAAGTCCACCTATGAGACTTTCAGATACCTGGTGACTACAAAACCAACATGGCGGTCAAGCGAATTTGAGACTTTTAAATAGACTTTTCTCGCGAATTAACTATCCAAACGTAATGAAACTTGATACAGCAAATGTTCATACACATTGTAATGCACTGGAGTCTAATTTAGTTCAATTGTTTACATAAACTCAAAATGGCGGCTGTGCGAAATATTTCACTGACATTCTATATCTCCGAAACTATTACAGATATCACCCTGCAATTTCGTACGGTGATAAAAGGTACTGATACAAGTTTACCTATGTAATTTTCATAAACCTGTAAAGTACAAAGCGAACATGGCGACCAAGCGAATTTGAAATATTTTAATAGACTTTTCTCGTGATTTAACTCTCTGAGCGCAGTGAAATGTGGTACAGTAAATGATTTTGCAGATTGTAATGCACTGCCATTTAATTTAATTCAATTGTTTACATGACCTCAAGATGGCGGCTGTGCGAAATTTTAAAATTAAGTTTTTATTTCTTGTGTCGTAATCATGCGATCGAAGTGAAAGTTTGAATAATGAACCTAGGCAATTGTCCTTGATGGTACATAACTCTATGGCCTATACATATAACAATCCTAAATGGCGAGCTTCCTAAATATATAGATGGTTCTCAATATCTATGAACCTTTTACAGCAAACTGAATTTTTTTATGTTCATAGAGACTATGAACATATGTTCACCTATAGGACTTCAGTAACCTGGTGAGCACAAATCCAACATGGTGGCGACGCGAATTATAAATATTTAAATGGACGTTTCTCGCGAAATAACTATCCGAGTGCCGTGAAACGTTGCACGTTAAATGCTTATACAAATGTTGATCCACTGGCATCTAATTTATTTCAATTGTTTGCATAATCACAAGATGGCTGCTGTGCGTAATTTTAAAATCTCGTTTTTACTTCTTGTGTTCTAATCATGCGTTTGAAGTTTGAATACCACACGTACACAATAATATTAAAGTAATAGTACAAAAATAAAAATCCAACCTTGCGACAATCTGAAATATTCAGACGGTTCTCAATATCTACGAATCTGTTACAGCAATTAAACTGAAATTTTGTATGTTGATAGTGACAATTAACATGAGTAGGATATATGAAAATAGGCTGTATAGTTCTTCACAGAAATACTTGTTCTCTTTCCCATTCCCTTCATTAATCTTCTCTCTTCTTTGACTTCCCTTAAGATTTCCAGGTTGGTTTTCTTTCCATCCAGCTCGTTCTTGTCATTGTCCACCATATCCACATTTCAGCAGCTCCAAGTCGATTCTTTTCCAATTTACCCAGAGTCCAACTTTCACTTCCATAGATCAGTGTACTCCATACAAGTGATTTGTATATTGGTTTTAATTTCTTCCATATTTTTCCGAACTATTGTTACTTTATTACTTTATTATTACTTTATTATTATTATTTTCTGTTTGTTCACTTTTAATTTCCACAGTTTAAGTAGATATCCCGTAAAAATATGGGCAACGGCATCAGTAGAGCAAAGAGAAACAAACGAGTACCAAACATAGCTTCCATGTCGGTCAACACTAATTGTCCCCAATTATATTTTTAGACGACCGGCCCCGTGGTGTTGGGGTAGCGCACTTGCCTCTCACCCGGAGGCCCCGGGTTCGAATCTCGGCTCCGTCAGGAATTTTAAAAATCGACGTGAGGGCAGGAATGGGGTGCACTCAGCCTCGTGAGGACATTTGAGTAGCTGTATGACAGTGAGGCAGCGCCCCGATCACGAAAACCAAAATTACTTTTCCCTCGATGTTACTACAGACTAATACGAGGGGGAAATAATAGGGTTGAGGATTGTTTGTGGGATATGTTTGCAGCACATTAGTACCATACAGGATACCGGTAGAGAAATATTGACTTCCTGACAACACGTGTTAGTTGGGCTGCGTAATACCATATTATTAGGGGCAGCTGAATCACCAGGTATACAAATGTGTGTAAAAATGTGTGTCTTTTCTTTTTTTCAGATTCGGTTTGGATCACTTCTCTACTGTAGTTGTTATGTTATTAATAATGTAGTTAAAGTATGTTACCCTGTAATTTATTGAAACATTATTATGATGAAAGCAAGATATTAAGTGTGATCGTGGAAAGACCAGACTGTTAGGCACATGCTCCAGTGTCAACTGTGTCCAGCTTCCTGCACAGAGGAGGATTTACATCAAGCTTCAGACAAGGCACTGAAAGTAGCCAAATTTTGGTCTACTTTTGTTTAATGTTTTGTAATTGTTTGTGACTGTGTGTATATACAGGGTGTTGGAAAATTACGTCGACAAAATGAAACCAGAGGTTCCGGCCCTTATATGAAGCGACTTGAGATAGGACACTCATGGCCGGAAACGACCGTTAATAATCTGTGCGACGTTAAACTTTACATCAACTTGGAAAATGAAACAGAAGCTGTAGATTTGTACCTAATGAATTCACCCCTGAACAGGCTTAACGTAGAGTGGATATCTGTCCAGCTTATCGGTAAACCCATGGATTATAGAATAATCAGCAACATTGTCACATGTGATGAACCATGGGTCTATTACCACAACACTGATTCCTCGAAACACTTGTTTAGTTCCCGTCAACCTGCGAAAGTCATCGATAAAAAGGATCGGTTTGGCCCCAATGTGATATTGTGTGTCTGGTAGACTATTGAAAGAGTGATTCACTGGGAGATTGTTCCAATCGATCGTGCAGTCCTTATTCTCAACAACTGAAACGAGTTCATGAAATTTTGAGACGGAGATGTCCAGCATTCGATAACCGAAATAGAGTTCTTGTGCAGCAGGATAATGCGAGACCTCATACTGCACGAACAACCATTCAAGAATTGGAAGGAGTCCAACTGCTACCAGCATATATCCCTGATTTTGCGCCTTCAGATTACCATCTTTCTCGATCCATGGCCCATTTCATGCGTGGAAGAAATTTCGAAAACATTAAAGCGTGGAAGTGGTTCTCTCCGAAATATTTTCATCAAAACCCAGAGAGTGGTACCGTCGCCAGATAAGAATCCCCGCTGAAAGATGGCTCAAGAACGTAGAATCTGATGGTCTCTTCTTTGAAGAAAAGTTTAATTTCTTGTCACAATACTTTCCAAATAAAAGTTTCTTTAAATAACGACATTACTTATGAGACATTACCTGTAATTAAGGTAACATTTGGGTAGGAGTCGGCCTTGGTCTTAAGTTAGGTATCATCCCAACATTTCCCTGGAGTGGAAGTGGGAACCTAAGCTAAACCACTTCCGGGATGGCTGAGATAGGAATCAAACCTGCTTCTTCTCAGTTTTACGTCACAAGACTGAGTTTACTGGAACGGGATACACTCAGCTTGGTAGACAAAACTGGGAATATGGGGGTTCGATTCCCACCTAAGCCATTCTTGAAATAGTTTCCCCACTTCTACTCCAGGCAAATGCTGGGATGGTTCCTATCTTGAAGCCACTTCCTTCCGAATCCTATCCCCATTTACCAATACACACACTACTACAGCCATCACAAGATCACAGGTTATAACACAAAATTTACACATATAACCAAATACAGGGAGGTAGACGACCACGATGTCACAGACCCAAAAATAAGCAACAACAACAACATGCTGTGAGCACTTATAAAGATTGTTATTGAAGACAGCGGTAATAATTTTTTTCTTGCGTCAGAATATGAATTTGAATATCTTGAGAGAACGTTGTTTCTTCTATCAGTGTTATCATTATCGAACTGGATCCCCTGTTAGCTAGGCAGTCCACCTGTCACTTATGTAGGAGAAGTGCTCTGTGTACATAGGAGCACTCTGATGATAGAGCACGGACTCGTCGTGCATGTTATGTTACAAAGACAGGTTGTTTGCTTGCTTGCTTGCTCCACCATTTTTCTCGCGACCATTCTTCTCCGTCTTGAATATAACAGATATGAGGGAATGATATACATACTCTACGTATATATAAATGGGTGTATAATTTAGTAAATGGCACTCTTGAGAACCACCTTGGTAGAGAGAAGGAGAGAAAGGAAGAATAGCAAGGAAGAAAAATTTGAAATAAACTTCGTCGCTTGAGTTTTGTTCACACAGCATAGAGGAAGCGGGAGTACGAACACTTCAAAGGGTATTGTTGTTCCTTGAGTCTTCAGTCATTTGACTTGTTTGATGCAGTCCTCCAAGCCTCCCTGTCCTGAGATAATCACTTCATCTGTACTTAGCTACCTCACCCTACGTCCGAAATATCAAACAGTTCATGTCGTCGACCCTTCCTTTCATATGATGATGATAATTGTTTTTTAAAGGGGCCTAACATCTAGGTTATCGGCCACTAATGGTATGGGTGATCGTGAAGATGATAATGAAAAGTAAACTATAACTAAACCTAACTACTAACTTATATATTAGAAGAGGAAATGAAAAAAAAAGATAAATAAGGTAAATAAAGGATATGAGGAAAAGAAATGCCCTCAATCCCCGAAGAATGCAGATTGAGGGACTTGGAAGGAAGGAGAGCCATGAAAGGCAGATAGGAAAGAGGAGAGGGTCCGTCCCAGAGGTAATGGAAAAATGGGAGAAAACCGGACCCAGCTCAGGAATCCCTCGGGGTCGCCAACTCCCGATCCCACCAGCGTGAGTCCCTGAGAGTGTAGCAATACTCAGGGTGCACCAGAAGTGGTGGGGCTATTTACACCCTACCTCCATGAGCGTCTTGCTTCCTTCCATAACTACGAGTATGTTCGTTTTTCCGGGGTGTCTTAGTATGTTTCCTAACTCTTCTCTTCATTAGCAGTCGCCAGAAACATCTCTCCTCTCCCACTAGTCTTAATGCCTATTCATTTGTTACTCTATCTACCCATCTGATGTTCATCGGTCACCTGCAACACCACATTTCAAATGATTCTATTCTCTCCTTTTCTGCAGTGCCAACATTCCAAGTTTCACTTCCATAGAGCGCCAAGCTTTAGACAAATGCTCTCAAAATGACTTCATAATACCTAAATCTATATATTATGTCATTTCTGTAGAATTGCTTTTCTTGCCTGAGGCAACCTACTTTTAGGTAGATTTCATTAGAAAGCTAACTATTGCAATGGGTACCATGTTTCGACTTCCGGAAAATTTCGACATATCTTCGCGTTTCACATCCCCCAGACCCCAAAACCACCGTCAGTTCAAAAGTTTATATATAATTTATGTATATATGTATCTCTCTCTCTCTATATATATATATATCAGTTTTTTGTGGACACGATAACTGCCGTAATTTTGCACCAATCACTTTGAATTTTTTACATAACATGTATCCCTATAAAATCTCGGTCGAGTTCGTTAATGGGCAAAATCGGTTGAAGGGGGTGAAAATGGGGGGCTTTTTTCGAAAAAGTGAAATTTCGCTATAACTCTCTTAATACGTGAAATATCGAATCCATTCAAAGTTCATAATATGTGTCGGATAAGTGCCAAAAATTTATGTCAAATAATTTTTTTGATAGCACCAACCATTGACCAATGGGGTGGAAAAAAGTGGGTTTTTCGGGAAACATTAATCATATCTCTCTTAATAGGCACAATATCAAAACCGTACAAAATGGACACTATTCCTCCAATAATTACCTAAAACTTTTGTCTGAAAGAATTTTCGATATGACCCACCATTACGCCACGGGATGAGCAAAATGATTTAAATTATAAGAAAATTCCAAGTGCCAAGAGTGGTTGCCATGACAACTTTACTTTTAATTGATAAGGGATGAGCCATCAGCAGTTGCTATGACAACGCCACTGCACGAGATCACATTCTGTTTTCATATGTCTGTGGGAAGCGACTTCGGTATCGGAACTGGTAGCATGCTGAACTTCTATGCCCAAGGTCGCGGGTTCAAACCCGGCTGAAGTCGTCGGATTTACTAAGAACGCCAAAAAACCCTGAGTATGCTTTCCTTCGGAGGGGAAGTTCCAACGTTCGTTGCGAGTTGATGGTTCCGGTGGCATCTAGTAGCCAAGTTCACAGCTAGGTGTCGTTGATGGTAGTATTTTAAATTATGTAGCCTATTTTAGGTAGATTTCATCAGAAAGCTATCTATTGCAATGGGTGCCATGTTTCGACTTCCGGAAAATTTCGACATATCTTCGCGTTTCACATCCCCCAGACCCCAAACCACCGTCAGTTCAAAAGTTTATATATATGTGTGTGTATATATATGCATATATATCAGTTTCTTGTGGACATGATAACTGCCGTAATTTTGCACCAATCACTTTAATGTTTTACATAATATGTAACCCCTTAAAAATTCGGTCGAGTTCGTTAATGGGCAAAATCGGTTAAAGGGGGTGAAAATGGAAGGGGGGCTTTTTTTTCGAAAAAGTGAAATGTCGCTATAACTCTCTTAATACGTGAAATATCGAATCAATTCAAAGTTCATAATATTTGTCGGATAAGTGCCAAAAAATTATGTCAAATAGGTTTTTTGATAGCACCAACCATTGACCAAAGGGATGGAAAAAAGTGTTTTTTTCGGGAAACATTAATCATATCTCTCTTAATAGGCACAATATCAAACCCGTACAAAATGGAAAATATTCCCCTAATAATTACCTAAAACTTTGTCTGAAAGAATTTTTGATCTGACCTACCATTACGCCAAGGGATGAGAAAAAAATGATTTCGGAATTAAAGAACATGCCAAGTGCCATCAGAGGTTACCGTGATAACGCTTCTAAATTGATGAGGGATGAGCTATCAGAGGTTGCCAAGACAACGCCATTGCACGAGATCACATTCATTTTTCCATCTGACTGTGGGAAGCGGCTAACAGTAAGCATGCTGAACTTATATGCCCAAGGTCGCTGGTTCAAAGCCGGCCAAAGTCGTCGGATTTTCTAAGAGCGCTAAAAATCCCTCAGCATGCTTTCCTTTGGAGGAGAAGTTCCAACGTTCGCTGCAAGTTGCTGGTTGCGGTGGCATCTAGTAGCCAAGTTCACAGCTAGGTGTCGTTCACGTTAGTATATGGTACAAAATTAGGAACTACTACTTAAAATTGACCGTCTGCAGACCTTACCTGAATTACAGACTAACACAGTCATCACAATTACCCCCCAGGGGCTCACATCTAGTGGGTTGTGGGTTGGCGACCACGGGGCCCCAGCTGAGTCCGGCATTGCTTCCACTTACTTGTGCCGGGCTCCTCTCTTTCTTCTTTCCTGTCGACCTCCCTTGGTCAACTCTTGTTCTCTTCCAACCCCGACGGTATTAGGTTATCCGAGGCCTAGGGAGTCTTTCACTTTCCCGCCTTAATTGGCCCTTGTCTCATCTTTCCTGATTCCCTCCTTCTGTGAGAGGTCAGCCTTCTTTTTCTCTTCCTTTTACCTCCTGCCTTGTGCTCTAGGCCTTTAAGGAGGCAGGGTGTATGTAGCCCCACCACTTCCGGTGCACCCTAGATAATGCTACATCCTCAGGGGCTCACGGCTGGTGAGTTCGGGAGTTGGCGACCCCGAGGGATTCCTGAGCTGGGTCCGTTTTCCCCTTTTGTCCCGTACCTTTGGGGCGGACCCTCTCCTCTTTCACTTTCCTATCTGCCTTTCATGGCTCTCCTTCCTTCCAAGTCCCTCAATCCGCCTTCTTCGAGGGTTGAGGGCATTTCTTTTCCTCCTGTCCTTTATTTGCCTTATTTTCCTTTAGTTTTCCATTTCTTCTTCTAGTAGGTAGGTTAGTAGTTAGTTTTAGTTTTAAGTTCGCTTTTCATTTTCATCTTCAAGATCACCCAAACCATCAAGGGCCGATAGCCTAGATGTTAGGCCCCTTAAAACAACAATTATCATCATCATCATCACAATTAACACCGTTTATCTGATTCTACACACCCGGGGTTACATGACCACGTTGTCGCAGCCCCTAAACTGAGGAACCAACAAAAATCTCTGCGGGAGATAAAATTTTGCGAGAAGAAGTAACAGACTGTCAGATAGTTACACATCAGTTCCAAACCTTGCATAAGGACAGTGTGATCACAAGTATAAAAATGAACCCCGAATGACAAGAAGGTTACCATCCCCATAAGACAATAAAATGATAAAAAATATGTATACAAAAACGAAAAAAAAGTTTATTTTTAACCTCTAAATGTAAAATACTTTCTTGCAATCAATGAGGTCTGATCCTCCTACGAAAACCTGCATGTTTTGCCTATTATAGCCAATCCCCTAGTTTGCCCGGTGAAATCTACCTCTGCCTTCCGGCGTGCCGAGAGGATTTTTTATATTCTCATTGTTTCGTCCATCACTGTTTTTAGCCTACTTTTGATTTTTGCAAAAAATGAAAGTAGACTTATGAGATCACTACAGGGCGAAAAAAGTGGGTCTGTCTGTGTGTGTGTATGTGTGTGTGTGAGTCTGTGTGTGTGTGTGTGTGTGTGAGTGTGTGTACTCTGAATGTCTGTCCCCCCCTATCAATTCGAACAAGGTGAGCGCAAATTGAACGAAATTTGGTACAAAGGTAGCACTAGCAAAGGACACCTCAGTGTCATGTTTTATATCGCCGCCATCTTGACGGAACCGTAATGGCGGCCACACAAATGTTCAAAGCTTAAATCAAATTACGACTAACCTAATCATCCGATCTCTACCAAATTTTGCAACAACATACCTTTATGGGGGGAGCATCCATTGACCAAACTAATAGGTCATCAGCCTAATAGTTTGCGGATGGCGGCCATCTTTGTGTGAAAATCGATTGCCCCTATTAATTCGAACACGGTGAAACCCAATGGAACGAAATTTGGTAAAGCGGTAGTACTAGCAAAGGGCACCCCAGTGTCATGTTTTATATCGCCGCCATCTTGACGGAAACGTAATGGCGGCCACACAAATGTTCAAAGCTTAAATCAAATTACGACTAACCTAATCATCCGATCTCTACCAAATTTTGCAACAACATACCTTTATCCTTTGACAAATCTAATAGGTCATTAGCCTAATAGTTTGCGGATGGCGGCCATCTTTGTGTCAAAATCGATTACCCCTATTAATTCAAACACGGTGAAACCGAATGGAATGAAATTTGGTACAGAGGTAGCACTAGCGCCGGCCCCGTGGTGTTGGGGTAGCGCGCCTGCCTCTCACCCGGAGTCCCCGGGTTCGATCCCCGGCTCCGTCAGGGATTTAAAAACTGACGTGAGGGTTGGAACGGGGTGCACTCAGCCTCGTGAGGACAATTGAGTAGCTGTCTGAAAGTGAGACAGCACCCCGATCACGAATACCAATATTAACGGCCGAGGGGACCCGACGCGCTGATCACGCGTCACCCCAATATCTGCAGGCCAAATGGCTGGGCAGCGGTCGCTTGGTCGGCCTTAGCCCGTCATGGGCTGGATGGTGCCAGGGGTTGACTTTTTTTGTTTGTTTTGGTAGCACTAGCAAAGGGCACCTCATATTCATGTTTAATATCCCTATAGCACGTTGTATTTCAACAAGCACTACAACCAACATTCAATTATACTCCTCGAAAAGGGCAAAGAGTTATAACAATACCCATGCATTTAGGAGAAAGTAGGCTATATGTTCTTTACTGAACATCTTGTTTATGTTGTTGTTTCCTAAGTAACAGAAGCCTCCTAGTTCCTTAACATTTTTACCTGGCAATTTGACGTCAATAGGGGTTTATGATTTCTTTCAGCAGCATTCCATTATTTTCATTTATGAAAAAATAGGCTTATGAGATCACCTTTTGTCCGTGTGTCTGTGTGTGTGTGCGTATGTGTGTGAATCGTGTGTGTGTTTCCCCCTAATAAAATATAAAAGGCTGGAGAGATTTCAATGAAACCCAGTAAGTTCATAGCACTATTCCGGACGACCCTGACCGTGCCCTTAAAATGTTGTTACGTCTCACCAATCCAACATGTCGGCTGTGCGAAATATTTTACCAGCATTCAATACCTCCAAAACTTTTACCGATATCACCCTGGAATTGTGTACGGTGATAAAGGGAACTACTAGAAGTTCACCTAGGTGACTTTTAAAATCCCGGTAACTACAAAACCAACATAGCGACCAAGCGAATTTGCGACTTTTAAATAGACGTTTCTCGCGATTTAACCAAATAAACGCAATGAAACTTGGTACAGTATATGTTTATACACATTTTAATGCACCGACATCTAACTTCGTTCAATTGTTTACATAACCTCAAGATGGCGGCTGTTCGAATTTTAAAATTAATTTCTTATTTCTTGTTGTTTTATATGTATTAATTTTCGTCATGAAGTATTTCCTCAAGATGGAGTTCATACCTTTTAAAACGTATTCAAACCCTCTGGTGAATCGGTTAAGATGACAATGTCATCAGAAAATCTCAGAGTTGAAATTATTTCTCCATGAATCTTTACTTTTCCTTTAAATTGTTCTTTAATTTTCCTCAATGCTTGTTCAAAGTTTAGATTGAAAAGTATGGGTGATAAGTTGCAAGCTTGCCTTACACCTTTCTGAACACCTGCTTCTCTCTCATATCCTACGTGTATTACTCATCGTAGACTGAGTTCAGAAGTGAATGAATGATCTTGTGGCTTCCGGAGAGGCCGAGGGCAGGTCTTTCTAGTTGACGCCCGTGGGCGACCTGCGTGTCCTAATGACGATGAAGTGACCATGAAGACGTCACATAAACCCAGTCCCTGAGCCACAGGAATTAACCCCAGGAGATTAAAATCCTTGATATCTCGGCCAGGAATCGAACCCGGGGCACTTTAGAGCAAATCCTAGCGCGCTAACCATTTAGCCACGGAGCCGGACAGTTCATAAGTAATTGACAGATATTCAATTAAATAAATGTCAAAATCACAATCTAAATTCAATCCAAAAGAATAGAATGTACGACACGACAGTAGAGTTCGATTAATTTCATGTAGAATAATTCTAACGGAATTCTCTCCTCTGAAATTCCTATAATTTTGAATTGTATCACCAAATTTTTGCCATTCAAAAAATCATAGAATGCAAATACATTTGTCATTGAAAACAAATGTTTTTAAATATCCGTATTGATATTAGAATTAAACGTTTAAATTATACGCCAAATCAATACATAAACAAATATATATTTTATATATTAGTACATGTTTCGACCCACAGTGGGGTCATCCTCAGCCTAAAAAGAAAATCAAATAAGAATTGAAAAACTAAAATGACATATGCGCCTTAAATCTAAATTAAAATGAAAAATTAATGATAATAATTGTAATAAATAAAATATAGTAATAAAATGGATATCCTTACAAAGTAGTATTAATTAAATAAATATAAGATTGGTCTTTTAACAATAATTTTAAAAAAGTAGTTAGAAATAAGAACTATTAACGGTGAGTGTAAGAATGTTAAGCTTTAAATTATTTATCAAAATATATACAAAATAATTTAGAAAATCAATAAAATAATTCATCTCGGCGCTTGAGTTAAATAAGTAGAATCCTCTTCAATACGGAGACTATTAACAATTTTTAAAAGGTGCCAACCAGTATTATGATGACATGAAATAACCTAACAGATAGGAAAATAAAACATGTCAGAAAAATGTATATAAATAAACGAAACATAATTAGCGAGCATATTGTTTTAGATCCCTTAGTTGGGGGTAGTTAGATCTAAAACGGATGTGTTATTGTGTTGATTTGGAGAGTGATTCCTAGAGGGGGGGCTGCTTCCCGTAGCTGGGTAAGCTGACCAGTGTAGAGTGTTGTTTAGTGTTAGGATACTAGGGGATGCTCCTATAAAGACGAAAGTGTACCTTGGGGGATGAACCTCTGCGTACAGGTTAATGTACTAGCCTCTCAGCTGGTTGGAGAGAGTTATATAACCGACGTGCGTGCGTCAGCTATGTGTGGGCGGCTCGCTTGTGAGAGACACAATAGAACTTGAGCCGGCGATTACAAGCTACTGTTGTCACGCTTACTCGTGACGGAAGTCAGGAAAGGTGTTAGGACGTAAAGAGGCGTGTAATTAGTAAGACAGGTGTAGTGTACTGACCAAGTATTTATTGGTCACTGATGTATGAAATAGTATGTCCCTTTTAGGGGAATGTAATAGATGTTACAAGTTTGAGTGTACAATATGAAACTGATAAAAATCTACTTTAAAAGATTTATTATCACCTACCTCGTTGTATGGGATGTAGAAATTCAGAAATTCGTACAAGAATTTGAGTGGAACTTCTGATACCGTAATTCCATTTTAAGAATCCCGGTTTCTCTTCTAAACGTTTTGGACATTTATTAGAATTGCCACATATCCTTATTGGGCATTTCAACTCAAATTCTTGTACGAATTTCCGAATTTCTACATCCCATACAACGAGGTAGGTGATAATAAATCTTTTAAAGTAGATTTTTATCAGTTTCATATGCTGGCTAATTATGTTTCGTTTATTTATATACATTTTTCTGACATGTTTTATTTTCCTATCTGTTAGGTTATTTCATGTCATCGTAATACTGGTTGGCACCTTTTAAAAATCGTTAATAGTCTCCGTATTGAAGAGGATTCTACTTATTTAACTCAAGCACCGAGCTGAATTATTTTATTGATTTTCTAAATTATTTTGTATATATTTTGATAAATAATTTAAAGCTTAACATTCTTACACTCACCGTTAATAGTTCTTATTTCTAATTACTTTTTAACATTATTGTTAAAAGACCAATCTTATATTTATTTAATTAATACTACTTTGTAAGGATATCCATTTTATTACTATATTTTATTTATTACTATTATTATCATTAATTTTTCATTTTAATTTAGATTTAAGGCGCATATGTCATTTTAGTTTTTCAATTCTTAATTGATTATCTTTTTAGGCTGAGGATGACCCCACTGTGGGTCGAAACATGTACTAATATATAAAATATATATTTGTTTAAGTATTGATTTGGCGTATAATTTAAACGTTTAACTCAAAAAATCGGAAAGCAAAACATTATAATTTCTACTGTCGCATTACCACCAAATTAGTATGTTAGTTTTCAACTCCTGTGTTATTCCATATGAGCCTCTGTTAAGTTGCCAATATGATGATGATGATAATTTCTGTTTTAAGGGGCCTAACATCTAGGTTATCGACCCATAATGGTCTGGGAAATAGCGAAAATGACAATGAAAGAGAAACCATAACGAAAATTAAGTAAGACTGAAAATACTTCCAAAATGGAACTCAGATTGAAACGAATCACAAAACTTAAGAGTGGAAAAAATACTTACAAAAGGTAATTTAGAAGGAAAATACTCACAAAAGAAATAGATTGAAAAATACCCACCAAATTTTGTTGAGGTTCAAAATACATACAGAATGCAGTGCAGATTCGAAATACTTACAAAATGTAAATGATATTGAAAATACGTACAAAATGCAATTGAGGTTCAACATACTTACAAAATGCAATTGAAATTGAAAATACACAATGCAATTTAGATTGAAAAAGGCCATTTCAGTTTCAAAATACTCACAAAGTGCAATTCAAAATACTTACAAGATGCAATTGAAATTGAAAATGCTTACAAAATGTATAGTAGATTCAAAATACGGTACTCATTTGGATTGACAATATGTACAAAATGCAATTTAGATTTAATATACTTACAAAATGTAATTGAGATTCAAAATACTCACAAAATGCAAATGAGAATCAAAATACTTACAAAATGCCCACCACATAAAATGCAATTTAGGTTGAAAATACTTACAAAATGCAATTGAAATTCAAAACACTCACTAAAGTGCCTCCACCTACATTGAACGACTAAAAAGCAAGTTAGATTGTCAATGTTTACAAAATGCAATCGAGGTTGAAAATTTAGATCAAAAATACCTACAAAATGTAGTTTAAATTCAAAAAATTCGCTAAATGTAATTTAGATACATGGGGAGCCAATTCACAAAAAAATTGCTGGAATCTCAAAGAGAAAAGGAAATAGAATGAAAAGATATCAAGAGGTCTCACCCCTCGAAGAATGAGGTGTCAGGAAAGAAGCGACAAGGGTCAATTAAGGAGGGAAAGTGAAATACTCCCTAGGCCACGGATACCCTAATGCCGTTGTAGTCGGAAAAAATCAAGAGTTGACCAAGGGAGGTTGACAGAAAAGAAGACTGAGAGGAGCACAAGTAAGTGGAAGCAATGCCGGACTCAGCTGGGGTCCCGTGGTCGGCAACCCACGTCCCACTAGATGTGATCCCCTGGGAAGAGTTGCCGATAATTCCCCGTTCCGTGTCTGGGAAGTTGACGATGCAATGACCGACAGACCCATATAACTAACTCAGTGATGTATATAGGTCTTAGCTAGTCTGCGATATAGTTCGGTACAGCTCAAAACGTAATTGGTTTAGTATGTTTCATGGCATTTGAATTAAATATTATACAGCGTTTCTCTCCATGCTGTAAAAATTTAATGTTTGAAACTCTTGGGTGAATGAGAATAAAGTTTCGCGAACAATTTCCTTGAGTGCGAGTACCAACGCGCCACAGAACGAAAATGATTGTGAATGAATTCAAAACTGGTTCACGCTGAATAAAAATTTGAACGTACCATTTTTGGAACAGTGGAGCAAAACAGGTTAAGAGAAAACTCCTAGAACACCAGAGTTTCCAACTAAAGCCGACGCTGAAAACTGAGACGGCGTATACAATAGAGAGAGAAAGGAACAACACCGTCTACGGATGAAGGAATCCTGTGATCATTTTTAAGGTAAAAGGAAATAGTTAAAAATGTCGTGGTTATTCGTTGATCGAAAAGGAACAATAATAATAATAATAGTAACAATAGATCTCTTTGGAGAAAACACAGTTAATAACTTACATTAAGCCAGCCCCAAGAGAGCTAAAAGGAAACCAGGGGAAACTCAAACGGACAGAAAATTCAAATATCTTGGTGAGTGGGTAATACCCAATGCCTGTGAGAAAGATATCTTCACTTCACGCATGAATAAAATAGAAATGGAGTGCGAACTCATCAAGGACGTTTACAACAGAAAGTCGATATCCTTGAACGCAAAACTCGGGCATTATTGCCCTGTCATATAAACAGAGGCTCTGTATAGAGCGGGATGTCTCACCGTGAAAAATAAAGGCCTGGTAGAAAAACTGGAGATGAATGAAAGAAAGAAAGAAAGAAAGAAAGAAAGAATTTGAGGAATATCGTTGGCTCGATTAAGGGCAAAAGTGAATATAGACGACGACATAACCATGAGATGTATATTCATGCCCAAAAGATCTGTGATGTTATGAGGAAAAGGAGAATTGCATTTTATGGCCACTTGCTAAGAATGAAACCCACACAATTGACGCACTGGATCTTAATCTATTTTTAAAATAAGAAGACCAAGTCAGCCTGGTTCGAAGAGGTAGAAAGTGGCCTACTGGAGACGGAGATTTCCTGTGAAGAAATTCAAGAACGCAACCCCCTAAGAAAGGAACTAAACGACCATGAGGGTTTTTAAGAAAGACCAAAGTTGAAGACGGGACAGATGTGGATGTAAGGAGAAAAGCGCAACACCATCAACATATGAAAGAGCACTGGGCAAAGATCAAAGCCCAGAGAAGATATCTGAAATGACGTAGTCCTTAGCAGGTCGCTACGATTAAAGAAGGAGTAAAATAGATTATCGCTATAACGTCCGATTAAATAGTCATGATATTTCAGAATACACCTCTTGAACGTAAGGAAATTCCATTCACTTGATGATTTTTAGAAAAGGCTGAACAAATTCATTCTTTAAATTGTTTGTTTCGGGATTATAAATTCTTCTTGGGTGCTATCTACATTGCCTGAATAACCGGCACACTCATATTCTGCTGTTATATTTAGCTTACATTAATTCTAGCCTGCCGCAAGTTATTTCAATTCCCGCGTCCCAATTACGTTTTGAGATACGAAAAGCATTCCGCATGTAGAAAAAACCTTAATGTAATGCATCTTCACGTTAATTTAAATAACTGCAATGACACACATATTACTTCGACCTTATCTGTGGTATATTTCATCTTCTTTTCCTTTTTTTAATTTGTGAAAGCGTCAAATTTTATTATTATTATTATTCCTCACGCAGAGCGAGATGAGAAGTACAGCAGAGAAATGAAATGCTGTTTCTCATCAGTGTTATTCATCTTTATAACACAAGTTCCCCTGTTAGGTGGGCAAACCTTCTGTCGTTTATGTAGAATGAGTACGCTATGTACAAAGAGACAATCTGATGATTGAGCACGACTAATGTAGTAATGCACGTTGCGGTATAAAAACAGGTTGGTTGGTTGCTTGCTTGCTTCACTATTTCCTCGCGATCATTCTTCTCCGTCTTTAATATAGGGAATGAAATACATACTGTACGTAGGCTATATATAAATGGGTGCACAATTTAGCAAATGACACTCTAGAGAATCACCTTAGCAGTGAAGAAAGAGAACAGCAACGCAGAGAAATTTAAAATAAACTTTGTCGCGCTTGCGATGTGTATCATATTACGCAGAGTGGTAGAATTGACAGTCGCAACAATTTTAAAGAATATAACTCGACTTGGATTAACTGCGTGTAAAAGTGACGCATACTGATTGATTGCTGATGACACTGTCATGCTTGCAAAAAGTATGGATGATCTACAAACACTACTGGATTCTTATATCTGAAGAGAGTAATGCAATGGGATTACATTTAAATGTAAAAACAAGTAGTTCCGTGAACAACAATACAGCCTATTTTCATATATCCTACTAATATTAATTGCCTCTATCAACATACAAATTTTCTGTTTGATTGCTGTAATAGATTCGTAGATATTGAGAACCGTCTAAATATTTTGGATGGTCACCATGTTGGATTTTTGTATTATAGGCCTTAGATTTATGTACTATTACATGATGATTATTATGTAAGTGTTTTAAGCAAACTTCAATCGCATGATTAGGACACAAGAAATACAAGCGGGATTTTACATTTTCGCTCAGCCGCCATCTTGTGGTTATGAAAACAATTTAAATGAATTAGATGCCAGTCGATTAAAATTTGTATAAGCATATACCGTATCAAGTTTCACTGCGCTCGGATGGTAAAAAGGCAAGAAACGTCCATTTGGATATTTAAATTTCGCGTCGACGCCATGTTGGATTTGGGCTCGCCGGGATATTGAACGTCCCATATGTGAACTTATGCTTATAGGCTCTATACACTTACAACATTTCAGTTTGATTGCTGTAGTAGATTAATAGATATTGAGAACAGTCTAAATATTTCGGATGGTCGTCATATTGGATTTTAATATATGTAGGCCATAGAGTTATGTACAATTAGATGATGATTATTGTGTACGTTCATTATGCAAATGTTGATTTCGATCGCATAATTAGAACACAAGAAATAAAAATTTAATTTTCGAAATTCGCACAGCCGCCATGTTGAGGTTATATTAAAAATTGAAGTAAATTAGATACCAGTGCATTACAATGTGTATAAATATCTGCTGTACGAAGTTCCATTGCATTTGGATCATTAAATCGCGAGAAAAGTCCATTTAAAACTTTCAACTTCGCTTGGCCACCATGTTAGTTTTGTAGTTAACCGGTTTTTAAAAGTCTCACAGGTGAACTTCCAGTAGTACCCCTTATCTCCGTACAAAATTTCATGGTGATACCGGTAACAGTTTCAGAGATATAGAATGCCGGTGAAATATTTCGCATAGCCGCCATCTTGAGGTTATGTAAACAATTGAACGATGTTAGATGTCGGTGCATTACAATGTGTATAAACGTATACTGTACCAACTTTCATTGCGTTTGGTTGGTAAAATCACGAGAATTGTCTATTTAAAATCACAACTACGCTTGGCCACCATGTTGGTTTTGTAGTTACCAGGTTTTCAACAATAACATAGGTGAACTTCTAGTAGTTCCCTTTATCAGCGTACATAATTCCAGGGTGATATCGGTAATAGTTTCGGAGATATTGAATTCTGGTGAAATATTTCGCACAGCCGCCATGTTGGATTGGTGAGACGTAACAAAATTTTAAGGACACGATCAGGGTCGCCCGGAATAGAGCTATTAACTTACCGAGTTTCATTGAAATCGCTCCGGCCGTTTAGAAGTTATAAGGGGGGACACACAAAAATCCTCACACACACGCGCACACACAGACAGACACGCGAACAAAAGGTGATCTCATAAGCCTATTTCTTTCATCAATGAAAAGAGGCTAAAAAACAAAGTGGATGGTTGTTGGTAGAAACAAAGATGAAATTCAGGGCATTCTTACACTTGGTAATGAAAGAATTGAAAGGGTTTCATCATATAAATATTTAGGATGTCAAATCATTGGTAACTGGGACTTAAGTCAAGAACCTCGCTGTAGAATTGAGCAGGCCAGAAGTTCTTTCATGAAAATGAGAAAATTTTTGACCAGCCGTGATTTAAGTCTGTCATTACGCACATGACTGCTTCGATGCTACGTTTTTAGTGTCCTGCTTTATAGAGTTGAATCATGGACACTTACCGAGGTTTTAAGTAAGAAACTGACAGCATTTGAAATGTGGACATATCGCAGGATTTTAAGGATATCATGGACAGCTAAAGTCACAAATGTGGAAGTACTGCGGCGTATGAACAAAGGCTTGGAAATTCTAAGTATCATCAAAAGGAGAAAACTAGAATACTTTGGTCATTTCATGCGCAACAACAAATATCACCTCTTGCAATTAATTATCCAAGGGAAGATTGATGGCATTAGAGGTCCAGGACGCAGACGAATATCCTGGATAAAGAACTTAAGCAAGTGGTTTGGACTTAATACAGTGTCACTGATAGAACAGCTATGGACAAACAGCAGATCATGCTACTGATCGCCAATGTTCTTGGAGGACGAGGCACTAGAAGAAGAAGTAGAAGAAGAAGATAGTTTCATTGCTTTTTTATTTATTTTAGGAATACTGTATGTGCATTAGGATGAGAAGCCCCAATTTGTGCACGCAATCCTATCTTTTACATTAAGTAGCAGTATGATACATTAAATATAGTACTTAAAAATAATTTTGCATATTGCGATTTAGTGACTTGTTTATTTTGCTATGTGTATGTAATCACATTATACACAATATAGGGTACATAGATAAACAACACACAATCTGCTCTGCAAAGGGACAGAAACACACAACGAATACTAAAAGTGATAATGTGGAACAGAGCACACAAAAGCCTTTTTCATGTTGGGGCATATCAATACCGTGTATGGCCACCACGAACTGTAAGACATGCTTGCAGACGACGAGGCATTCTAAGCACCAACGAATCCATCATTATTTGGGTCCGATTATCCTTTCCTTTTCAATCGTTTGTTGGAGGATTGGGACGGTGCAAAATTGCCCCCTTGAGCTCTTTCTATGCATGTTCCATACGGTTCATGTCCGCAGAATAGGCAGGCCATTTCATGCATCCGAAGGAACTGATTGATCACCATACCTCGATGGGCACTAGTGTGAACAAGAGGAAGCAAAAATAAGGAAAGGAGTAAGACAAGGCTGTGCTTTGTCACCCACGCTTTTTAATGCCTACATCCAGGATGCATTGAATAAGGTTTGAGAGGATTTGAATTTAGGAATAAGGATACAAGGTGAACAAATAAATATGATTAGATTTGCAGATGACATTGCCATAGTTGCAGATAGTGAACAACATCTCAAACAAATAATAGTAAAAATGGAGGAAATCATGGGAAATAAATACATGATGAAAATAAATAAGTCAAAGACGAAAGTTATGGTCTGCGATAAAAAGGCAGACTCAAGTATGAAATTAGTGGTGGGCAACAAAACACTAGAAAATGTTCAAGAATTTAAATATCTCGGAAGCAAATTTACCAAAGATGGAAGAAGCAAGAAAGAAATCAAATGTAGAATTTTACAAGCCAAATTAGCATTTCACAAAAAGAAACGTTAATTCACTACAAATTCCATTAATCATAAAACCAGAAAACGATTATTAAAAGCGTATGTTTGGAATATTGCCCTTTATGGTTGCGAAACGTGGACAATTGGAAAAGAAGAAAAAAGGAGGATAAATTCTTTTGATCAATGGTGTTATAGATGAATGCTAAAAATTAGATGAACAGAAAAAAATAACGAATGCTGAAGTATTTAAAAACGTGGAAGAAAATTATACCTTATCGAAAAGCATAAATAGGAGGAGGACTAGACTGATAGGACATATTTTGAGACACGATAGCCTGCTGAAAACGGTATTGGAGGGAATGGTTGAAGGCAAAAGGCAAAAGATGTCGAGGAAGACCATGCCTACAATATGTACAGCAAATCATGTCTGATATACTTCGTAGGATGCAGAAACTATGAAGAGATGAAGAGGAAAGCTATAAACAGAGCCGACTGGAGAACTACCGCAGACCAATCCATGGATTGAATTATTAAGAAGAAGAAGTGTGAAGCCCTCACCCAACATATTGTGGCAGAAAATCTTTAACTATATGTTCAAGGATGTTGTCTTTGTACATGAGACCAGTCGTGTTACCGTGGATAGGAATTAGAAGCAAACGTCGACCAAACATGATTCCACCCCAAAATATGACTGAACCTCCCTGCTATTGGTGATGTTCCCGGATGAGGTCTCCATTGGTTTGCACGCATACAGTAGGAATATTCGAGTGTGGCTACGAGTAGGTGAGAGATTTCACGAGCCTTAATTTCCCTTTATTTGCTTCTTTATCCAGCCCATTAGGCTGGATCCATTCACCAAGACATTTAATAAATTTAATTGCAGCCGAATGGCCAAAATACAATATTGATGTTGGTTATTTAGTCTATTGATCTTTGCTATATTCTAAAATTGATTTTGTCCTATTTTTGCATCGGTTGATGTGATAGCGTTCACATCCTTCACCACACAAAGTACACACACACTCATTTCCTACTTCATGGAAATGTGTTGTCGCACATAGTTTGTGGTGATATCCATGAACCGCTCAACTTGTGATGACATGCCTTAATGCCTCCGTCCTGTGTCGGTCCCACATGGCGTCTGTACAATAAAATTCAAGCCAAATATTCTCTCTTCAAGTACCTTGGCACTATTTTGAGTGGATGGTAGTAAGAAACTTGCCTTTATGTCATCGATATAGAAAGTCTCTTTGGCCATTTCATATACCAGTCTCGACTTTGTGTTTATTCCAACACAGAGTGCTCTTTTAAGAAACCTTGCCTTCACTTTTTCTATGGATCGGAGGTCTGCGAGTGTTAGGTGATCCCATATAATCTGTATCCCATAAGTTGCTACAGGGCTCACTACTGCATGAAACAGTTTCATTGCTGATTTTATTGATACATTCTGTAGATCTTTTATTGTATATATTGCTCTAATTGCAGCTGACACTCTTTCTTTTACGTGAAGTCTGTAGCAGTGACCTGTTGTTTGTAACGTAATCCCGAGATATGTGAATGCCCGAACGATTGGAACATTTTCCCCTCTTATCTTTATGTGGTCGTCTTCTGCAGGCCTTCCTCCTTTTCTAAAAGTCATTTGCTTGGTCTTGTCTGTGTTAATTTGAAGACATTTAAACATATGTAAAATATCATTTTCATATGTAAACAGAAAATAAATTTAAGTTGAGGATCTTTGTGTTGTTGTTTGAGTCTTCAGTCTTTCGCCTGGTTTGATGAAGCTCTCCGTGCTTCCCTATCCTCAGATAATCCTTTAAACTCTACATAGCTACCAAACCCTGCATCTGAGGCAATCTGCTGAACATATTCTAACCTTGGTCTACCCCTACAGTTCTTCCCCTCGACCCTAACTTCTGTAACTAAATTTGCTATTTCTGGGTACCTTAGTATGTGTCCTATTAACCTATCTGTTCTCTTCATTAGCAGTCGTCAGAAACATATCTTCCCTTCCACTCGTCTTGATATCTCTTCATTCGTAATACTATCCACCCATCTGATCTTCATCATTGTCCTGTTATTTATTTATCGTATGGCTTTTAGTGCCGAGAGTGTCCGAGGACATGTTCGGCTCGCCTGAGTCTGTAGCTGCTCCCAACGGACTCCCTAAATGGTGAGCTACAAGTTTCCTTCAATTTCAAGTAGTTCCAACTTTCGCCACCAGATATCAATGATACCTACTGTCGACCAAAGTATTATGTGTACTCGAGTTTGGAGGTTGTTTGTTAAGTAACCAATAGACCTACATAAAATCCAATACCATCAACATTTTCGTCGTTCTATTTTACGTTAGTTCATGTAGGTTTGGATTTTTTAATTTATATTTTAATATTTTTTATCGCAGTTGGAACACAAAAAGTGCACGTTTTTAAGCGTGTTTCAACCATGCGTCATATTTAAGAATTATTATCTCAATAACCCGTCATCAGATCGGATCCAAATTTTAACACAATATACATTGGAATGTTTTATAACTGGTTTATTAATTTCAAAATTGTGTGTGTCCAAGAAACAAAGTTGTTATCATTTTTGTAAGGTAACTTTTTTTCGGCTCGGGGTGGTTGGAAAATGTAGTTCTTGGTTGCGATGTAATCGTTATACATCAAAAAGTTAAGCTGTATGACAGTGGAATACGTAAATTAATTCTTTTTTTTATATCGGTTTGTATTTGTACGAGGAAATAACACATGGTTCAACAGCTAGCCACTCCAGCAAAATCTGTACAGCGTTGCTGAGATGGAGCCCATCACCGCCGAGCGAGACGCGCCATGGTGCGTGTGGGCACCTTTTCGGCAACGCTGTACAGCTGTTCCCGGCGCGGCTTGCTGGTGAACCATGTTAAATTGCGAGAAACGTCCAGGTGAATATTTATAATTCGCGTCGCCGCCATGTTGGATTTGTGATCACCAGGTTATTTGAAGTCCTATAGGTGAACTTAAGTTCATAGCCCCTATGAACATAAAAAAATCAGTTTGATTTCTATAATAGATTCGTAGATATTCAGAGTCGTCTGAATATTTCGGATGGTCGCCATGTTGGATTGTTAAATGTATAGGCCATAGAGTCATGTACCATTAAAGGAAAATTATTGCGTAGGTTCATTATTCAAACTTTCACTTCGATTGCTTGATTACAACACAAGAAATAAACACTTAATTTTTAAATTCGCACAGCCGCCATCTTGAGGGTATGTAAACAATTGAACTAAATTAGATACCAGTGCATTACAATGTGCATAAACATTTCTTGTACCAGATTTCATTGCGTTTGGAACATTAAATCGCGAGAAAGGTCTATTTAAAATTTTAAAATTCGCTTAGCCGCCATGTTCGTTTTGTAGTTAACCGCTTTTTGAAAGTCTTATAGATGAACTTCCAGTAGTGCCCTTTATCTCCGTACAAATTTTCAGGGTGATAACGCTAATAGTTTCAGAGATATAGAATGCCGGTGAAATATTTCGCTCATCCGCCATCTTGTGGTTATGTAAACAATTGAACCAAGTTAGATGTCGGTGCATTACAATGTGTATAAACATATACTGTACCAAGTTTTATTGCGTTTGGTTGGTTAAATCGCGAGAAACGTCTATTTAAAAGTCGCAAATTCGCGTGGCCGCCATATTGGTTTCGTAGTTACCAGTTGTTTCAAAAGTCACATAGGTGAAATTCTAGTAGTTCCCTTTATCAACGTAATAAATTCCAGGGTGATGTCGGTAGTAGTTTCGGAGATATTGAATGCTGGTGAAATATTTCGCACAGCCGCCATGTTGGATTGGTGAGACGTAACAAAATTTGAAGGGCACGATCGGGGTCGCCCGGAATAGTGGTATGAACATACCGAGTTTCATTGAAATCGCTCCAGCCGTTTAGAAGTTATTAGGGGACACACACACACACCTCACACACACACACACACGCACACACACACGGACAAAAGGTGATCTCATAAGCCTATTTTTTTTTCAAAATTGAAAATAGGCTAAAAATGGACTACACTTTCTTGTTTTTGATGAGAATCCTCATGATGTTTCAGATTACGTGACTTGAGGATCACACTGTACAATACTCCCACGACGACGAGAAAGTAAACTTTGAGAATTTTCTCACTAGTTGTAACATACACAAGCAAGTCTCACTGCAAGTGACATTGTTGTCCCAAGTTGGTTAACACTCATCCAAGTAAGGTCTCATGATTATCTTAGGCCATAGTGCATAGCTTGAGAAATCTTATGTGAAATTCATGCAAAGCTAAAACAAGCAGCAAGACAAACTCGGGTGGGGGAAGCCAAAAGTGAACTCTAGGTAATAAGCATCATAGGGCACGGTAACTTGTGACAAAGCTGTATGGTATGGCAAGAGAAGGCAGGTCTAAGGTGCTGCTACAGTTAGGCCTATCTGACTTGCTGATCTGCTAGTTAGTTAACTTGGAACTGAATTATACTCGATAAGATTCCATTCCATTGCTCGCGGGACAGTCCGTTCCATTCATTAGTTATAGAAGGAAGGGTCGAAGATAAGAACTGTTGGGGTAGACCAAGGTTAGAATATGTTAACCCTTTAAGTGCTGAGTTTTATCATTTGTATTTAAAAACAAATGGTTCCGTGACGAACTAAAGAGCCTACTTTTCTTAGAATTTATGAATTAATCTAAAATTTTATGATCTATTATTGCGCCAATTTTGGATGAAATTCATTTGTCAGTATAAAAGTTACATGCATTTAAAAATTGGACTAATCAGGATTACATAATGTTGGCAGCACTGACGAACATTAGTTACCCCAAATTAATTTAGAATGTTAGGTACTATACGTATGCAAAGTTTAGAGCATGCATATATTCTGATATATTGATATTAGGGCAAAAATATAGAAAGAGCATTTATTTACAGTTGGCAGCCCTGTTAGCTCTTAATAATACGCATATTCAAATGAGTTATGGTACAAAAGTCACATTCGAAATTTGGTTGAAATCCATTTGTTAGTATAGTAGTTACATGCATTCAAAATTTGGACCTATCAACAAGCTTAGAATCATGTTGGTAACACTGCCATGTATGGCCTCCTGGAAATTAAACTGAAATATTAGTATCTATATGTGTGCTAACTTTGTTATAGCTCCCATGCATACCTTCCAGGATATCCAGCATTGAGCTCAAATTTCAATTGCGATTTTTTAACAGTTGGTAGCACTGACATCATTTTCAAATATGGCCTTGAGATATTCCGGCATAGATCTTTACTTATGCCAAATTTGGTTTCCATAGCTGCATCCATTTAGGATTTGATAGGGGGGACACACACACAGCCAGACAGACAGAAGGACAGACAGACAGACACACATTTTCCCGGATCAATCTCATAAGTCTACTTTTTCCACATTTTTGCAAAATGAGAGAAGAAGGCTCAAAATGTATAAGTCAGCTATTGTTGAGAGAGCGCAGAAGATGGAGATTGCATTCAGATTATGCCAGGAAACTTATAAGTCCAAATCCCTCTCCTATGAAGCCAAACTCCAACACTATAACACCGTGGTGAAACCTGAATGCCTTCATGCAGCGGAGACAATTGCCGGAAAGCGAATCACATAAATAGAAAAGAAAGAACGTAAATTTCTGAGGAAAATTCTGGGACCCAAGAAAGCAAAAACAAATGAGTTTACCTTCCGTTTGAGTTATCAATAAATGATAAAAATGGTCCGGTTAGCTCAAACAATGCGAGCGTTTCGCCCAGTGTGCCATTGGGCTCGTCAGTTGGTACAGACACACCTACCAATACGCGTGGCTAGCACATACTGAGAAGACCATGCAAGACACAAAATACAAGCAGTATTGACGTCACGAGCATGCCAATGTGCTACGGGAGTCAAACTCCCTTTCATAAAAACAAAAGCCTTACCTTGGCAATCCAAATAAGGTTTTGAATATTCCCGAAGGGAATATGATGTAGTTTCCAATTGAGCGGATGAATTATCAATAAATGATAAAAATGGTCCGGTTAGCTCAAACAATGCCAGCTATTCGCCCCAGTGTGCCGTTGGGCTCGTCAGTTGGTACAGACACACCTACCAATACGCGTGGCTAGCACATACTGAGAAGGCCATGCAAGACACAAAATACAAGCAGTATTGACGTCACGAGCATGCCAATGTGCTAGCCACGCGTATTGGTAGGTGTGTCTGTACCAACTGACGAGCCCAATGGCACACTGTTTGAGCTAACCGGACCATTTTTATCCTTTATTGATAATTCATCCGCTCAAATGGAAACTACATCATATTCCCTTCGGGAATATTCAAAACCTTATTATTCCGTTTGAGATCAAATAAAGAGCTATATAAAAATGCGAGAACATTTCAACATCTATGAGGAAAAAACAACTAACTTTCTATGAACACTTGAGAAGAATGGGACCGGAACGCCTAGCAAATAAAATCCTCATCTTTCAGGAAAGGAGAAAAGACTCAAGTACCATGGTTGAAAGAAATTTATCAGGATCTTAAATATGTGGCATTGAGGAGGGAGATATTGCAAATAGAAAAGTGTTCAGAAGGAAAATTGCGGAGGTGACAGATCTGTCCGTAGAGAAACCCAAGAGAACTCGAAGGGTGTTCTCGGACGAGGAACGAGCAAGAGTGAGCCAACGAATGGAAGATTATTGGCGGAACAGGAAAGAACATCAACAGTCTAGGAAGTTGTGTAATCGTAACCCATAGGAGGTTGAAACGATCCAAAATAAATAAGTAATATAATAATTTTTAAATTATTAAGGGGGTGTGGGGTTAAAATGTCTATAGGTTTTGGGTATTTAGGCTATTTATCTAAATGTAAATTAAAAATCGTACATTTATATCAATTTCTAACTTGAGAGGAATCAAAATTAAAGTTATTAAGGCAATGCTTGCACCATCATACCAGATAAAGGGTCCAAGATAAAAACTATTACCTAAATTCAGTGGGCAAGGTGTAACACTTGTTATTATTTATTTATCGTATGGCATAGGCCTGCATGGAAATTATTTATAATTTGACATCAAGTTTAGAAACCTAATGAAGTGCCTGAGGTGTCCCTAGGAAGAAGTCGCTGAATTTACCACTGTAAGATGTTTGTGGGCATTCTTGAACTAGGTGGCGAACAATCTGTCTTTCAGCACCGCACTCGCAACATGATGAAGATTTTTTCCTCCACTTGTACAGGAATCCCCGCATACACCGTGATTGGTCCGGATTCTATTTAATTTTGACCAGGTCTTTCTAGGTTGAGTGAACCCTGGCACCTTTTCAGTTAAGCATGGCATTACTGAACTCTCTGGCAAACGAATTCCAATCAGAAGGTTGAATTTGTTAGTTGCAAGATTCTCCGCTGTGCAGAGGTAGGTAGGTAGGTATAACCTCAAATTGTCCTACACGTGACCCCCCCGGTTGGTGCTAAACGAGCAATAGCGATCAGGCTGTCAGATTATTCTTGTGATCTAACAAAAGACAGGAGGAAAGGAAATGCCCTCAACCCTCGAAGAATGAGAATTAACGGACTTGGAAGAAAGGAGAGCCAGGAAAGGCAGTCAGGAAAGGTAAAGAGGAGAGGGACCGCCCCAAAGGCAATGGAAGAAGGAGAATAATCGGACCCAGCTCAGGAAGACCTCGGGGTCGCCAACTTCCGAACTCACCAGACGTGAGCCTAGAGGATGTAGCACAATCTTGGGTGCACCATAATTGGTGGGGCTACATACACCCTGCCTCCTTGAGGGCCTTGAGCAGAAGGCAGGATATACAATAAAAGTAAACAAGGGGTCTCACCCTCGAAGAATGAGGTATCAGGAAAGATGAGACGAGGGCAAATTAAGGCGGGAAAGTGAAATACTTCCTAGGCCTCGGATACCCTAATACCGTCGGGGTCAGAAATGAACAAAAGTTGACCAAGGGAGGTCGACAGGAAAGATAATAGAGAGGAGCCCAGCACAAGTAAGTGGAAGCAATGCCGGACTCAGGTGAGATCCATTGGTCGCCACTAGATGTAAGCCCATAGGGGGGGGGGGGGGGGGAGGGGTGAGGGGGGGGGGATGCTTACAATTGAACAATAATTAAATATCTTCCTTCATCTGACGAACACACAATGTCAACCAATTAAACACCTTGTTTCGAGACATGTATAAAACTATTTTAATATTAATTCCAGTAAATCCTTTCCAGGTAAAAATAGGAGTGAGTAGATGTGTTAGTCCATGGCCAATTTAACTGGGCACATTAACATGCTGTCCGACAGAATATCAATTATTTACTAGAAACGAATGATGAGTCAATTTAATTTCTAGGTAGTTTAAATGGTCGTGAAATTTCCTTCCTTTCTACAGTATACAGCTGGAAATAACATTCTTGTATGTGACTCACCATTCATTGGTGGGTTCCTCCCTGTAAAAGAAAAAAAAATATTAATTTCACAAAACAATTAAATAATTTTAAACCACTGGCCATATTTTACAAAACAGGCAAATTTTTGAAAATATTTTATCACATGGATTCAATCATCATAGGAATTATTGAAATAGGTAACCTAGATTGTCAGAAGTAGTGATTTCCTGTAAGTGTCTTAGCGTTTGAGTAAAGCAAAATACTCCAAATAAACCGCTATCTTTGGGATATAATAACAGTCTATTATTGCAAAAGTACGTAACAAAGGGATTTTTTTCCTGCTAGAATCCTTAATTACGCTCACCTAGAAAGTCAAAAATTCGTTTTTTCAAGAAGCTTAGTTTTTTTTATTAAACCAATAAAGAGTCTAATAAACAGTTATTTTAGTTATTTTCTCAAAATTAGGCTTTAACAAATTCACGAAGAAATTTGATAAAATGGTTCGGCTAGCTCAAAACAGTTGCCAGCGTTTCGCCCCAGTGTACCAATGGGCTCTTCAGTTGGTTATGTTACACCTCACCAAGACGCGTGGCTGGTACATACTGAGAAAGTCGCTGCAAGGCACTAAATGTCGCCACGAGCAGCGCCAATGTACTACGGAAGCCAAAACACCCTTTCAAAAAAAAAAAATGTTAGCTTACCTTGCTAATCCATATTGGAAATATCTGTTCCCGAAGGAAACAGGATGTAAAATTGTCCGATTGTCCGATTGAGCTCAATCGGACAATTTTACATCCTGTTTCCTTCGGGAACAGATATTTCCAATATGGATTAGCAAGGTAAACTAACATTTTTTTTTTTTTTGAAAGGAAGTTTTGGCTTCCGTAGTACATTGGCGCTGCTCGTGGCGACATTTAGTGCCTTGCAGCGGCCTTCTCAGTATGTACTAGCCACGCGTCTTGGTGAGGTGTACCATAACCAACTGAAGAGCCCATTGGTACACTGGGGCGAAACGCGGGCAACTGTTTTGAGCTAGCCGGACCATTTTATCAAATTTCTTCGTGAATTTGTTAATGTACATAGCTCAATCGGACAATTTTACATCCTGTTTCCTTCGGGAACAGATATTTCCAATATCAGATTTAGGCATCAAAAGGACTTTATTTTGAATGGATTCATTAAAATTTTCTGGCCAAATACGTCAAAATACGCTTTGCGTGAAATGGTCTCCATTTTAAATAAATGAAAAAATCAGTTAAATTGTCATTTAAAGATGCGTGAAAAAATTACAATGAGATTTTGAAGGGAAATCAAAATACTGTCTTAAGAAATTATTTGTAAAAGTAAGCAACAGAAGATTCCAATTGTCGTGATAATCACTGAAATAAGCTTGCTAAAACGTCAGAAGTAGTCGGATCTTTAAAGAGTTATTTTTATAAGTAAAGCCAAATAAACCGTCAATATAGGAATTATTTGTGAAATTAGCCAAAAAAAATTATTCACCGTTGCAGGATTTATTAAAAACTGTTGGCTAGAACGTCAGGAATAGTAATTTAAAAATTTTATTAACAAGGGGAGTTTCATTCCACTGGACCCACTAATGTCATCCGGCTAGAATGCAAGAAATATGTTTGATTAAAGGTTTTTCTTTTCAGATAAAGCAGAGAAAAGTAAAACAATGAAACTTCTCACTTGAACAATTGTTTAAAAAGTAGGGAACAAAAGAATTAAGTCATTGTAGGAATTATTATAATTGGTCAGCAAAAATGTGAGGAATATTTTGTCTGCTTAAAAAGTTTATTTCTTCAAATAAAGCAAAGCAAATTCAAATAAACCGTCACTTCATGAATGTTTTTAAAATTACGCAAAAACTGGAGTTTCTTTCAACTATAAAGGCAAAAAATAATAATTTTTAGCCTATTTTCAATTTTGAAAAAATAGGCTTATGAGATCACCTTTTGTCCGTGTGTGTGTGCGTGTGTGTGTGTGATTCGTGTGTGTGTGTCCCCCTAATAAAATCTAAACGGCTGGAGCGATTTCAATGAAACTCGGTATGTTCATAGCACTATTCCCGGCGACCTCGACCGTGCCCTTCAAATTTTGTTACGTCTCACCAATGCAAAATGGCGGCTGTGCGAAATATTTCACTAGCTTTAATATCTCCGAAACTATTACCGATATCGCCCTGAAATTGTGTACGATGATAAAGGGTACTACTAGAAGTTCACCTATGAGACTTTCAAAAACCTGGTGACTACAAAACCAACATGGCGGTCAAGCGAAGTTGAGACTTTTAAATAGACTTTTCTCGCGATTTAACTATCCACACGTAATGAAACTTGGTACAGAAAATGTTTATACACATTGTAATGCACTGAAGTCTAATTTAGTTCAATTGTTTACATAACCTAAAAATGGCGGCTGTGCGAAATATTTCACTGACATTCTATATCTCCGAAACTATTACAGATATTACCCTGCAATTTTGTATGGTGATAAAGGGTACTGGTACAAGTTTACCTATGTATATTTCATAAACCTGTAAAGTAGAAAACGAACATGGCGACCAAGCGAATTTGAAATATTTTAATAGACTTTTCTCGTGACTTAACTCTCTGAGCGCAGTGAAATGTGGTACAGTAAATGATTTTGCAGATTGCAATGCACTGCCATCTAATTTAAATTAATTGTTTACATAACCTCAATATGGCGGCTGTGCGAAATTTTAAAATTAAGTTTTTATTTCTTGTGTCGAAATCATGCAATCGAAGTGAAAGTTTGAATAATGAACCTAGGCAATAATTGTCCTTGAATGGTACATAATTCTATGCCTATACATATAACAATCCTAAATGGCGAGCTTCCGAATTATTTAGACAGTTCTCAATATCTATGAATCTTTTACAGCAATTAAACTGAAATTTTGTATGTTGTTAGAGGAAATTAACATGAGCAGGATATATGAAAATAGGCTGTATAGTTCTTCACGGAACTACTTGTTTTATTTTTTAATGAAAAAAAAATCATATAAACCAATACCCACTCCTGATTTCAAGGGTATTTCAATCTTTCCCCCTATTCTAAGATTTACCTTCAAGAGTTTAGGGTGCTTAATGAACTACGAGTGTCTGGCTGCCTGGCTCAGGGGTAACGTTCTCGCTTGCTGAGTCCAAGGTTGCAGGTTCGAAACCTGGCGCAGTCAGCTGGCATTTGAGGGTGCGCAAATGCGAGGGAGCCGTGTCAGTACATTTACTGGCACGTTAAAGATCACCTTCAGGGAAAAATTCCGGCACCCCGGCGTCTCTAAAAGCCAGTGTAGTTAAAAGGGACGTAAAACCAATAACATTAATTAATGAACTACGAGTGGATTGTTGGCAAAGACCAAATCAGTTCAAATCAGTCGGCTGGTATGTCAGAAATATTTGTATGTGTAAAAGGTCTAGTTTTAGGAATTATTAAAATGTGTCAGATAAATCTTGAGGAATATTTTTGTGTTTTAAAATTTTCATTCTTTAAACACAGCGATAAAAATTAAATAAACCGTCACTTAACCCTTACCTTGTTGCATTTTCCAGGCATGATATCCCCAGAAATCACCCTATTATTTTAGAATATGAAGTATTGTGGATATGGACTCTCTTGCACATTACGGAGGAACTATATGAAAAATGAAAATCCACAGCCTGCTTCCTGTCTCCGACCGGGTCAGGAATGGAATGAATGAAGCCCCCATCTAGCGGCGAGGATATGAACTGTGCCGGCTGCCGAGGCCTGACGCACTCCTCTGGGGCAATGATTAAATGAGTGGAGAGTGTTGCTGGAATGACATTTTGACAGGGAAAACCGGAGTACCCGGAGAAAAACCTGTCTGCCTCCGTTTTGTCCAGCACAGATCTCACATTGGGTGACCGGGATTTGAACCACGGAGGAACTATATAATATATTTAAATAAAATAAAATTTTACACGTGAATTGCCAACAGTAATTGACCCACAGTAAATATCACTCACTTGGGGTCCTTGGTTTGAAGTCCCCCTCACATAATCTGGTCACAAAAACAATTTTAATATATAAGATGAGCTGGCCACATAAACAATTATGAAATTAATTTTATAAAATGTGTCAGTAATGGAATTTGCACAGTTTACACAAACTATACACAAATTTACATTGTTTACCGTCAATTTATATCCTGAGGTTCCTGGTTCAGAACCACTTCAGCATCTTTTGATTTCTCCTGGAATTAGTCACATTGGTCCATACCCCAAAAATTGGCAAATTCTTAGTTAAATATGCTACTATATAGGCTACAACTCGGTAGCCTGCTCCATGGAGTCCTTAGTTCCTAATCTTTACTCCCATAGCCAGAACATACCTGGGCGCTTTCGGGCGCTGTAGCAGGGAGCAGTGAATTTCATATCCGGGGGCAAGCGGGCGCTTTGAGAAGAAAAGGGTTAAGGAATTATTCACAGAATTACGCAAGAAAGGGATTTTCTTTCCACAAGGAACATTAAAATTGCCTCCCATGGGAGTAAATAATACTATGGTTTCATCACCATCTTCATTTCCCCTTTTCCAATTGACACTGGGTGGGGGAAAATATGGTTCCTCTCCACTTTTTTCTGTCGTTCCACCATTCCTCTTCCGACACAGTGTTCCAATCCAGGTTCCGTTTTCTAATACTAATCTCCACCGAGTCCATCCAACGCATTCTTGGTTTTTCTCGTCCTCTCTTCCCTGTCATCCGTCGTTCCAGTGCTCGTCTTGGTAGTCTTATTTCGTTCTTCCGTTTGTCATGTCCAAACCATCTCAATCTGTTTTGCTCCAGTTTGTCATTTAATTTCTGTACTCCCAGTTCTTTCCGTATATCTTCATTTCTCACTCTGTCCCTCCTCGTTTTCTGGACCATACTTCTCAGGAATCTCATCTCAGCTGCTTGTGCTCTGCTCTCATCCCTCTTAGTCATTGTCCAAGTTTCTGCTGCGTATGTCATTATAGGAACATAATATGCTTTGTACATAACTTCTTTAGCCTTAATTGGTATATCCTTGTTCCATACTAGTCCCCGTACCTGATGGTAGAAAGCACCCCCGAGTTGTATTCTTCTGCTTATTTCCAAATGTAGTCTTACATCTTCAGTCAGTTCACTTCCCAAGTATTTGAAGTGTTTCACTACTTCCAATTCCTTATCTCCTACTTTGATTACTCCTTTTCCTTCTTTCTTACCTCTACTTACCACCACTGTTTCACTCTTCTCCACATTTATCGTCAATCCCCATTGCTCAATCTTTTCATTTATTACGTCTAACTGTTCTTGTACCTCCATCTCATCCTCGCCCCAGTCCACAACGTCGTCTGCAAACAACATTACCTTCATCTTTGCCCTGCTCTCTCTCTCTGTGGTTAACAGCCGTGAGGCTGGTTGACAGCAGCTCACCATTCTTCCCGTCTCTCAGTCTTCCTCTTCAGGTCACAGTATGAGCCACAACCCATATCTTTCAGTATTTGACTCATGTACTCCAGTCTGGGTCTTCCTCTACAATTCTTGCCGTCTACTGTTCCCTCGATTATAAGCTTAATCAGTCCATTGTGTCGCAGTATGTGGCCCACGAGGTGATTCCTTCTTCTTTTTAAATATTTAAGGAAGCATCTTCTCTCTCCCACTCTTCTAAAGACTTCGTCATTTGTGACCATTTCTTTCCAACTGATTTGCATAATCCTTCTATAGCACCAGGTTTCAAATGCTAGTAGTCTTTTCCTCTCTCTCTCTCCGATTGTCCAAGATTCGCTGCCATATAGCGTGACGCTCCATACATAGGTCTTCAACATTTGTTTCCTCACATCAAGACTTATGTTCCTTGCAGTAAATAGGTTCTTCTTTTTATAGAAAGCGTTCTTGGCTTGGGCAATCCTACTTAATATCTCTCTGCTGCTTCTTCCATCATTCGTTATTTTACTTCCCAGATAATTAAACTCATTAACTTCTTGTATCTTTTCATTTCTTAACTCTATTGATGTCTGGTTTTCGCCATGTCTACTGCAGACCAAAATTTTTGTTTTATTTGTATTTATTCTCATATTAAATTCTTCCTCCATTATTTTGTCCATCTTGCTCAGGATATTTTGTAAGTCTTCTTCACTTTCTGCAATTAGCGCTATGTCATCAGCAAACCTTATCATGTCAACTTTTTCTCCATGAATATTCACTCCTGTGACAAATGTTTCTCTTACTTGGTCGATCGCCTTTTGTACATATATATTGAATAGGTATGGGGAAAGGGAACAACCCTGCCGTACACCCTTTCTGATGTGTGCTGTTTCTTCCCTGCTACCACAACAAACTATTCCAACTTCTTGCTTATAGATATTGTAGATGAGTCTTCTGTCTCTAAAGTTGATACCTGTTTGATGAAGAATGCTGAATAGAACATTCCAGTTCACATTGTCAAACGCCTTTTCAAGGTCGACGAACGCTAAGAAGGTAGGTTTGCCTTTCTTCATCTGCTTCTCTATCACTTGCCTCAATGCTAAGATTGCTTCTCTTGTTCCTACTCCTTTCCTAAAACCAAATTTATCATCAGATAAGTTTTCATCGATTTGTTTTTCTATTCTCTTCATAATAATTCTGGTGACTATTTTTGATGCATGACACACCAGACTCAATGTTCTGTATTGTTTACATGACCTTGCATTTGATTTTTTAGGTATAGGTACTATTATGCATTTCACAAAGTCTTCAGGCAATTCTCCAGTCTTGTAAATAGTACATATTAAGTTGTACAGTTCCTTTTTTAACTTGTCACCTGATTGTTTCAATAAATCTCCTGGTATGTTATCAACTCCAAGAGCTTTCTTTCCTTTAAGGTCCTGCAATGCCTTCTCAAACTCTTCCTCCATAATAGGTGCCCCCAAGCCTTCCTCTGTTATTTCATCTTCTTTCTCAATGGGCAAATTAACACAGTTTCCACTGTATAGTTGTTCCAAATATTCTTTCCATCTTTTCACTATCATTTCGTCATCATATATTAACTTCCCATCTTTGTCCTCAATGCACATTGTTTTTGGCTTCCTTGTTTCAAAGAACCTTTTAATATCTTTATAGGCCATATCTATTTGTCCAGATTTCATGTTGTTATTTATGCCTTCACAGATTTCCATTAAATGCTGTTCCTTGTCTTGTTTTGCCCTCTTATTTATCTTGTTTCTTAAGGTCTTGTATTTTTGCTTTTCATTCTCATCATTTGAGTTTTTATACTGTCTTCTTTCCTTTATCATATCCACAACTTCTCGACTTATCCACTCTTTCCTATTTTCTTTTTCTTTTTTTCCTAAATCAGTTTCTGTCGAGTCTAAAATTCTCTTCTTTATTTTGATCCACTTCTCTTCTATTGCCAAGTGTTCTTCAATGTCTCTTATGTTATTGTTTGTTTCATCCATATAGAGTATTTTAGTGGACTCATCGTTAAGCTTAGAAATATCCCAAAGTTTATTTTCTTTCTTCTTTAATCTTTTGAACTTTAATTCACAGCGTATGACGACTGGGTTATGGTCGCTGTCGACATCAGCTCCAGGGTAACTTCTACTATCTTTCACCTGGTTCTTAAATCTTTCCTTTACTAATATGTAGTCTATTTGAGCCCTTCTTAGGTCTCCCGGAGCTTTCCAAGTGTATCTCCTCCTTGGATGGTGTTGGAATATAGTATTCGTTACAACTAATTTATGCTGTATACAAAACTCTACAAGTCTCTCGCCTCTCTCATTTCTTCTCTCCAATCCGTATTTACCAACAACATTTCCTTCAGTTCCTTCTCCGACAATTGCATTCCAGTCACCAAGTAAAATAAGGTTTTCTTCCTCCTTTATTTCAGCTATAAGTTCACTTAGATCTTCATAACATTTCTCTACCTCTTCATCAACCTCTTGTGTTGTCGGCATATAAACTTGGACTATCACAGTATCCTTTGGTTGAGTTTCGATCCGTACAAAAATTAATCGTTCATTATATTGCACGAATCCCTTTACTCTGTTTCCTAGTTCTTTATGCAATATAATGCCTACTCCACCATATCCTGGTTTATTATTTGCTGTACCAGAATGAATTATCCTATAATTTCCACTCCAAAAGTCTCCTGCATTTGGCCATCTCATTTCAGCTATACCCAATACATGTAAATCCATCCTTTCCATCTCCATGATCAAGTTCTTTAGCTTTCCAGTTTGGAGTAAGGTCCGTACATTCCAGGTACCGATTCTTCTCTGCTTATTTCTTAAATTGGCTTCTTTATCTGTCCCCCTCCGGAGATCCGAGTGTGGGATTATTTTACCTCCGGAAAAATTTACTGTAGAAGCTAACATCATCTTGAGCTGCTGATACTTGGGATATCCTAATAGATCTTTAATGAAGTGGTTTCCCTTTGCCTTCTTCATCCTATGCCGTTGGCCAACTAGTGGCTCATCCGCCTTTAGGGGAAGTTTCCCTGCTATATTCTTTCATTGCTGCCTTCATGACACTATGGTTTATTGTTGAAAACTTTTTAGCAGACAAATTTGGGGTCCCCATTTTAGCAAAAACGTTAAATTAAGCAATATCCTTAATCGTGCCAAACGTTGAAGGAATAAAGGGGTCGGAAAGGTTTAAAATTGTGAGTTTTGTAGAGGTCTATCAAACTACAAAACTTCGAAATTTCGAAAATCACTTCCGACCTAAATGAAGTTAGGAAAAAACCGCCTAAAATCACTTAATTCTTCAGTCGTTTTCTTTTCAATTTGAATGATGATGATGATGATGATGATGATAATGATAATTGCTGTTTTAAGGGGCCTATCATCTACATTGAACAAGCAATGAAGGAAATTGGAGAAAAATGTAAAGTGGGAGTAAAGATTCAAGGAGAAATAATGTCAACTCTGAGATTTTCCGATGACATAGTCATCTAGGCCGACACACCTGAGGATTTGAATGAGTTTTTGAATGGTATGGACTACGTCTTGAGGAAAAAAAACTGATGAAAATTAATACTGTAAATGTAAAACAAAAATATTGGAATGCAGCCGAAATAAATCATAAACCTCTATGGACATCAAATTGGCAGGTGAAAATCTAAAGGAAGTAGGAGAATTCTGTTACTTGGGAAGCAAAATTACCAGTGATGGACGAAGCGAAGAGGATATAAAAAGTAGGTTAGCTCAGGCAAGGTAAGCATTTCTACAGAAAAGGAATCTGTTGACATCGAATATAGATTTAGGTATTAGGAAGTCATTTTTGAACGACTTTGTCTGGAGCGTGGAACTCTATGGAAGTGAAACTTGGACCATTGGTGCAGCAGAAAAGAGGAGAATTGAAGCGTTTGAAATGTGGTGTTACAGGAGAATTATGAAGATCAGATGGGTAGATAGAGTTACAAACGAAGAGTTATTGAGACGAGTGGGACAGGAGAGATGTTTCTGGCGACTGCTAATGAAGAGAAGAGATAGGTTGGTAGGACACATACTAAGACACCCAGGAATAGCAAGCTTAGTTACGGAAGGAAGGGTTGTGGACAAGAACTGTAGGGGTAGACCAAGGTTAGAATATGTTAAACAGATTGCCTTGGATGTAGGGTGTGGTAGCTATGTAGAGATAAAACGATTAGCTCAGGACAGGGAGGCATGGAGAGCTGCATCAAACCAGTCAAAAGACTGAGGACTCAAACAAAAAACAACAACATCATCTAGGTTATCGTCCCCTAATGGTTAGGGTGAGAGTGAAAAATGAGATGAGAATGAAAACTATAACTAATACTAACTCAAAACTTACATAGGCCTACAAGAAGAAGGAATGGTAAACAAATCAAGGATAAGGCAAATAAAGTACAGGAAGAAAAGAAATGCCCTCGAAGAATGAGTAAGGAGGGACTTGGAAGGAAGGAGAGCCATGAAAGGCAGATAGGAAAGGGGAAAGAGGAGAGGGCCCTCCCCAAAGTCATAGGAAAAAGGGGACAAAACGGACCCAGCTCAGCAATCTCCCAGGATCGCCAACTCCCGAACTCACCAGGCGTGAACCCTTCAGGGTGTAGCAATATCCAACGTGCACCAGAAGTGGTGGGGCTACATACACCCTGCCTCCTTTAGGGCCTTGAGCAGAAGGCAGGAGATACAGTGAAACGAAAACAAGAGGTCTGACCCCTCGAAGAATGAGGGATCAGGAAAGATGATACAAGGGCGAATTAAGGCGGGAAGACTCCCTAGGCCTCGGATACCCTAATACCGTCGGGGTCGGAAAAGAACAAGGGTTGATCTAGGGATGTCAGCAGGAAAGATGACAGAGAGATGCCCGGTACAAGTAAGTGGAAGCAATGCCGAACTCAGCTGGGGTCCCATGGTCGCCAACCCACGTCCCACTAGATGTGGGTCCCTGGGGGATCAATTCAAATACCAGCCAAATTCATTTATTTACATAATTCTTTCTTTAATGTGCTCCTCGGTTCAATACCCTCGGTTTTTTTTAGCCTATTTTCAATTTTGAAAAAATAGGCTTATGAGATCACCTTTTGTCCGTGTGTGTGTGCGTGTGAGGTGTGTGTGTGTGCCCCCCCCCCTAATAACTCTTAAACGGCTGGAGCGATTTCAATGAAACTCGGTAAGTTCATAGTACTATTCCGGGCGACCTCGACCTTGCCCTTCAAATTTTGTTACGTCCCACCAATCCAACATGGCGTCTGTGCGAAATATTTCACCAGCATTCAATATCTCCGAAACTATTACCGATATCACCCTGGAATTTATTACGGTGATAAAGGGAACTACTAGAAGTTCACCTATGTGACCTTTTAAAACCTGGTAATTACAAAACCAACATGGTGGCCACGCGAATTTGCGACATTTAAACAGACGTTTCTCGCGATTTAACCAACCAAACGCAATAAAAGTTGGTACAGTATATGTTTATACACATTGTAATGCACCGACATCTAACCTGGTTCAATTGTTTATATAACCACAAGATGGCGGATGAGTGAAATATTTCACCGGCATTCTACATCTCTGAAACTATTAGCTGTATCATCCTGAAATTTTAAACGGATATAAAGGGAACTACTGGAAGTTTATCTATAAGACTTTCAAAAAGCAGTTAACTACCAAACGAACATGGCGGCCAAGCGAATTTGAAATTTTTAAATAGATCTTTCTTGCGATTTAATGTTCTAAACGCAATGAAATCTGGTACAGGAAATGTTTATACACATTGTAATGCACTGGTATCTAATTTAGTTCAATTGTTTACATACCCTCAAGATGGCGGCTGTGCGAATTTTAAAATTAAGTTTTTATTTCTTGTATCGTAATCAAGCGATCGAAGTGAAAGTTTGAATAATGAACCTACGCAATAATTTTCCTATGGCCTATACATTTAACAATCCAACATGGCGACCATCCGAAATATTCAGACGACTCCGAATATCTACGAATCTATTATAGCAATCAAACTGATTTTTTTATATTCATGGGGGCTATGAACTTAAGTTCACCTATAGGACTTTAAATAACCTGGTGATCACAAATCCAACATGGCGGCGACGCGAAGTATAAATATTCACATGGACGTTTCTCGCAATTCATCCATCTGAGTGCAGTGAAACTTGGTACAGTAGTTCCTTATACGAATGTTAATCCACTGGTATCTAATTTATTACAATTGTTTCCATAACCACAAGATGGCAGCTGTGCGAAATTTTAAAATCTCCTTATTACTTCTTGTGTCCTAATCATGCGATTGAAGTTTGAATGCTACACGTACACAATCATCTTCATGTAACATTACATAACTCTAGGACCTACATATATAAAATCCAACATGGCGACCATCCGAAATATTTAGTCGGTTCTCAATATCTACGAATCTATTACAGCAATCCAACTGAAATTTTGTATGTTGATAGTGGCAGTTAACATATGTAGGATATATGAAAATAGGCTGTATAGTTCTTCACGGAACTACTTGTTGATACTTTAAATCTTCACACCGGAAGTATTTACAAGGGCTAAAGTGAAGCTTCGCATTGACTAACACTAGCGCTCGTAGTGGTTAAAAAAGCAAACAGCTTATCTAATCGTCCAGATATGGTTGAGTTTCCTGTGGTCAATCATCAGTGTACCACGTGTCATCTTACCGTCACCTTGTATGTAACGGTTTAGTGTGTCGTTGACGTTTGGAAAAGTGTTGAAAGCAATGAAAATGAATTACAAGTCCACCAACGATCAGATTCAGTGATAAACCAGGGTTGAGCCGGTAATCGGACGAAAATGTCATAGATTCTTTTCAACATTAAGTTGGTCTACAACTGTGGATTTTAATTATTATTTAAAATAATGGAAAATATCCAACGGGATTTTCTTCATTCTCCTGTAGCACAACATTTCAAACGCTTCTATCCTCTTCTTTTCCGCTGCGCCAACAATCCAAATTTCACTTTCATAGTGCCACGCTCTAGATCAGGGGTGACAACCCGCGGTCTGCGGGCCGCCAGCGGTGCTCAAAGACAGTTTATGTGGCCCACGGATAAATATTTTATTCTATTGAAAACGTGAATAAATATATTGCGAATGATGAGATTTATCTCATTATTGGAGGCCCTAGTTGAAATAGGAAAATATTAAAAATGTTTCGTTAGAAATCAATTAAAAAGTAAACAATTATTGGACTGATTTTAAGTTTTTCTGCAAGGTTCAGACTGACAGTGGAGTCACTCTTGCGATACAAGTGGATTGGATGGTCAGTTTGACGATAATTACATTGATTTTCATTTTTCATATACTTAAATGTTAAGAATTCTGTTCTTTGTAAAAGTAAAAAATACAACCTTGTGATAGTATTAATTTATTTTATACTAGCAGTAGTGCCCGGCTTCGCCCGGTGGATTTATTTGTCTTATGGATGATAATTAATACTACTACAGAACTGGCACATGATACTTAAACTAACAGAAAAGAAATATTTTTAAATATAACTTTTTGTGGTGGTGGTGGTTGTAGTGGGGGTGATAAGTAGTACAGTATAATGGACGTAACATTCAGGTAATTTTCCCGTGGTGATAATAATGATTAGGGAAACGGCTGTTTACTAACTACAGCACTGACACATGTAATTTACAAACAAATTTTAAAATATATTTAGAAAGAGGAGTAAGTGAAATAAGACACTGCCTAGGGCCTATATCTCATTGGCTGTTAAAAATGTAGAGACCAATAGTGTCGTCTTTTGTCGCATAGCGCCGTAAGAAAATAATCATAACACTTTGGAAAACTTCGGCCGTCCCGAGCTCCTGAGGTAGAATAGTATCATTTACCGCCACATAGCACTCAACGATATGTTTCGGAATAAATGAAGGTAAATTTGAAAGCACCAACGCTTATTGCAGCTGATAACCTCAATGTGCTGCAACAACACCATTGCACTTATACAGAGGCATAATACTGTATGTTCATGATGATAACTGTTTTAAGGGGTCTAAGAAATCTTTTGCACTAATTAATCCCCGTGACTGCAACTTATAAGCAGCGCAAGATTTATCTATTTTCGCAATTCTGCACCAGAACACTGGCATGGGCGACGTGATGCAGCGCGAATTGCCAGTCAGCAATGGACTTATTAAAATACTCTTATACTTACACTACTACGGACATGACTGTTTCAAGGGCCTTAATACGTGGTTTTCAAGTTCAGTTTGTTTGTTATTCTAAATGTAGGGAATGGAGAGCGTTGTCCAAAATATGAAGTGGACAGTGTTATCAGCAGGGTTTCAAAGTGTAAGTAAAGTTTGGCGCAATTAGGAGGAACGGTGTTGATTTGTGATAAAGGGCCTAAATGCAGGGAATGGAGTGGTCTGTCCGAAATTTATAGTGGACAGTGTCACCCGCAGGGTTCCAAAGGGTAAGTATAAAAAATGTCGCCTCCGTAGAGGTCACCATGGTTAACTGCCGCCCCTGAGGTCCTGGATTCGATTCCCGGCTCTGCCACGATTTTTTGAAAAGTGGTATGAGGACTGGAACGGGGTCTACTCAGCCTCAGGTGGCCCAAATGTGTAGAGGGGGTTCGATTCCCACCTCAGCCATCCTCGAAGAGATTTTTCGTGGTTTCCCATTTCATCTTCGGGCAAATACCGAGATGGTTCCTACTGTCAGGCCACGGCCGCCTCCTTCCTCTTCCTTGCCTATCCCTGCCTTCCCTCATGAGGTCCCTGTTCGCTTTGCAGGTGAGGCCACCTGGGCGCGGTGCTTGTCACACCTCCCCAGTTGTATCCACTCCCATCAGATGTTCCCAGCTCTAGGACACTGCCCGTAGAGGCGGTAGAGGTGAGTTCCCCCGCTGAGTCCGTGGGAGCCACCAACATGGAGGGTAAATTCGATTTAAAAAAAAAAGTATACAAATTGTGGTTCAGATCGGTGATACGGTGTAGATTTATGCCAAAGGACCTAAATGCAGGGAATGGAGTGGTCTGTCTGAAATTTCAAGCAGACAGTGTCACTCGACGGGTTCCAAAGGGTAACTATGTGAAATTTGGTTCAGATCGGTGAAACGGTGTAGATTTGTGCCAAAGAGCCTAAATGCAGGGAATGGAGTGGTCTCTCCGAAATTGCATGTAAACAGTGTTACTCGCAGGGTTTCAAAGGGTAAATATACAAATCTTGGTTCAGATTAGTGAAACGGTGTAGATTTGTGCCAAAGGGCCTAAATGCAGGGAATGGACTGGTCTGTCATAAATTTCATGTAGAAAGTGTTACCCGCAGGGTTTCAAAGGGTAAATATACAAATCTTGGTTCAGATTAGTGAAACGGTGTAGATTTGTGCCAAAGGGCCTAAATGCAGGGAATGGAGTGGTTTGACCGAAATTTAACATAGCCTAAGCTATTCCTCTTGAATCAGGCTATCATATACGAACAGAATTTTTCGAATCCGACTGGTAGTTCCAGAGTTTAACGCGTTTAAAGACACAAACACACAGAAAAATTCTACAGCTTTATTATATTAGTATAGATACCCCTAAACCTTTTCGAATTAGGAGTAAGTTGATTGTAAATCAGTAATTTCATAACTCAATAATGCAATTTGTAAAGAAAAAAGGATTTAAACTATTTAGAGGACACAAAAATGTTTTGCCTGCTGGTAATATAGGTTATTCAGATAACAGTAAAATTAACTTTAGCGGTAGGGTTTGGCAAGTGCCTATGTGGAAAGGTAATTTGCGGCCCGACACTTATTATGTAAAGAAACTTGGTCCCCACTTATAAAATGGTTGTGCATCCCAGCTCTAGACAAAGACTTTATTAATCGATAATTAATAATTTAATTAATATTCATAATTAATATTTAAAATAACGTAACAAAAAGCAAATAAACTCTTCCATCAGGAATTACTTGCGAAAGTAGACAACACAATACTTGACTCACTAAAATCATTACAATCATTACAATCGGTGAGTTGTAACGTCAGAAACTGTTTTGATTGAAAGGTTTAGTTTTTCAAATAAAAATAAAAAGTCAAAACAAGTCTTACTGTAGGAATTGTTTGAAAAGATGAGAAACAATAGAATTAAATTGTCATTGGAATTATTAAAATTAGTTGACTAGAACTTTGGTAAAGCAAGTTAAAACGCCTGAAAAGTTTTTGCTTTTATTTGAAGATATTGGTAACTTTGTGGTTAAAACTGTGCAAGCTAATTAAATACACACTTAAATATAATTCTAATTAGGTATATTCCAACAAGAAACTCTAACAAATTCAATTATGTTACAATATACGCGATATGGGAGCGTGCGTAAGTTTCAGCGAGTTCCGTCTCAACAACGAGAACTTAAATGGCTGCATATTCAGAATGTGCAACAAAACAGCGGTTGTTATATTTAATTAGAAACTTTTCCTCATGTGAGTTTCAAAGAGAAGTCGTGTGATTACTTCTAGAAGAAAGTTCACGAGTTAGTTTAGCTTGGTATAGCTTTTATTGTCAGTAAAGAAGTTAGTTCCTAATTGTTTTCATAATTTTATTGGATAGCTTAATTTGTCTACGTTGATACAAGAAATTATGGCTCTCGATTGTAAAAAATCTTTGAAGTAATTAACCTTAATTTTAAAAATACACAGTCTTCTTTGAGCATTCACTCTATTGACTGGTTCGATGCAGTCCTCCACGTCTCCCTGTCCTGAGCTAACGTTTCGTCTCTAAATAATTACCACACCTGATATCCGAGGCAGTCTGTGTGATATTATTCTAACCTTAGTCTACCCCTACAGTCACCGGAAACATCTCACCTCGACCACTCGTCTTAATAATCCTCCATTTAATACTCTATCTACCTTTCTGATCTGAAGCAAGGAGGATATAAGGAAAGCATTTCTACAGCAAAGCAATCTGTTGACATCGATTATAGATTTAGGTATTATGAAGTCATTTTGGAAGCCTTTGTCTGGAGAGTGGCGCTCTATGGAAGAGAAACTTGGACTGTTGGTGCAGCAGAAAAGAGGAGAATTAAAGCGTTTGAAATTTGGTGTTACAGGAGAATTTTGAAGGCCAGATGGATACAAATGAAAAGGTATTAAGGCGAATGGGAGAGGAGATATGTTTCTGTCGATTTCTAATAAAGAGAAGAGATAGGTTGGTAGGACACTTATTAATGTGCCCATTTCAACAATGAAATATGCAAATCACAGTTAGCCAGCAATGCTCAATCAGGAGTATCGGGGTTCATGGTATGTTCTCCCACTCTGTGACTTACACACTCTGGATTATGCATAGGATACACTTCCAAAAATAAACAAAATCAAAATCCTACTATCACAATATTTAATTATTCAAAAATCTGGCGCTACAAAAATAAACATAAAAACACTGACACTACACTTCACACTTCTTCCAAAGACGAACAAGGAATTCAAAATAATGATTCACAAATAATAATTAATGGTTATCCAAAAACCAAACAAAAACTTCATCTGAGTTTCACTCCCATATAGCACAAATCCTAACTTCTTAAACACGAGCTCCAAATGGCTCGGTAAATCTTACACGCATCGTGCTAACAAATAAACACACACCATTTAGTCCTTAAATGAGTCCATCTAGCTTTAATTACATTATTATAGTATGGCTACTTATTAATTATTTTGGGCTCCCACAATGTTCAGTTTGTTACCATCTCTCTTCTCAAGCTACCAACTCACTACCGCGCTTGGAAAAATCTGCGTATCCCCGAGTTATAGAAACTACTGACAAAGTCAACTTAAGATAACTCCCAAATATCTCAAAATTTTCATCATAACTCGTGAACAAATTAAATCATTTAATACCAAAGTTAGGGATTTTATTATATTGCCTTCAAAGACAATTATATCTTACGGAAGCAACGATATGAACTCTGCAAGCGATAATAATAAATGTAAAAGGACCTCAGTTCAAACACTGGGTCGTTAAAACAATCTTAAAAACCTCCGTGTAACATGAACCAGACAGTTCGTTCTTGACCTTTGTCTATAAGAGAGTTTCTAAGAGTGTGTCTCAAAACTTGGCTAATTTATAGCTTTGAAAGGAGGGGATCACGGTCTCGCTCTCTTGAGACGGTATACAAGCGCCTTCTACCGGCTGCTTCAATACGTTTCTTTTGAAAGACAAGGCATGTTAATACAAATCAACAACAATATATTATTAGGTCTTACAGACCTATTCTCTTAGCTTCAGGCAAAGTATAATTATGAAGTGTCATCATTAGTGGGTAAGAGGATCAATGAAACAACAAATATAAAAGGGGCTTCGACGTGAAAGAATCTGAGTTCGTTCCTTTTAAACTGACTCGGGAACCACATCCCACTTTTGAGGACTTACAACATTAGCGACTTAGGGAAGGTATTCGCACTCAACCATCGCTCACAACTCAACATAATTTGCACCCTTTTCCTGTATGGCATACAACCACATCATATTAGCGACTTAGGGAAGGTATTCGCACTCAACCAGCGCTCACAATTCAACATAACTCATTACCACGACTTATTGCCCCTCATAATTACTTTACGAGCATTTAAACGCATTCCTAGCGTGACAAATTACTGCAAATGCGCAACATGGCGCTCATTACATCAAATAGCCAAGTTGCCTTTCAAAAAAAGAAAGAAAGAAATTCAAATCAAAATTTGATCTTCGTCTCAAAAAGAATATAATCAGCCTTAGCCTCCATCAACAATAATGAGATTTAACCTTAGAACATTACTGATTCCACAACATATTAACAATTCATATAAGGAGCTTCCACAGCTACAACCTATCCAATATAAAATGCATCACATAATTAATTAATTTAATTATTATTATTATCGTGCTTGCGTGAAAATAAATTATATTATTTGACATTATACTGATATTCCACTGAATATTTTCTACAAGGGATTAATTATTACTTCAAATTACTTATACTTCAATCAAATTAATCGTTCAGATCGCGCAACGTATATTTCACATGTTTTCAGACATCCCTACTCCAACTTCTGAGGTTTTTACGCAAATCTTCCCAAACACATAATACTGAAGTTAGTACTCACATGATCCTCCAGTCAGAGATCGGGTTTTCCAGCGATGAAACATTTCACCCACTCACTGATTCTTACGCCACACTTATGATCATAATTACACTTGGGAACACTCTTTTAAAATCACATAAAATATATACACTGATCATATTTAATCTAGAGAATACCCTTCTGGGGTTCATTTTCACTAAAATACAAATTCACTAAAAAGATATATTTTACACTCAAAAATGATCACTGAAATTGAATTACATATAAATTTATCACTTCTGGCATTTGTTATATTTGCCTTAACACACGTGATGATCTTCTCCTTTCCCGTCTCCAAGGGTTGCACTTTGTTTGCGTCGGCTTCTTAACCCTATCGGGTTGATTGAAAGTCTCGATCGAACTACCCTCACTGGAACGGTTACTCCTCCTATTCTGTTGAATTCGACTATCGGCTTGCACGATATCGTATCTTGTTGCTAAATTGTTTGTTTAACATAAGTCTTTCACTGACGTTTTACTTCTAGGATCGCTCGAACTATTATAACGGTGACCTAGTGATTATTTCTCTAGTAATCCACACGTGGATTTTACTTTCTGATGCTGTGGTTCTTTAACTATTGGTATAATTCCAATGTCTTACTGTTCGTTTGTCTAAACATAGACAATGCCTGGAATCTCGATTCCTCAATTCTGTCGCACCCCGCTCTAGTCTCCTCAGTTCAGGAACACTAGGCTTTACTATCACGTTTGACCCTGATCTGGTTATTTAACGTAGAGATAGAATTTTATAGTTCACTGTTCTTGGGTACTTCAAACTCCTATGATGCTGATACTTTAGCTGAAACTATTCAGGTTCGAGTACCTATCGCCGGTAATTGCTTAAGTCCACAATCTAAAACTTTGACTGTACCTGTAAAAATTATAAAGTCCGAAGCTTGATAATACGTTTCCTATAATAAGGATTCTGATACTTCTTCTCACGGCGATACTATTGACGATACTAGACGGCGACTCCCATAAAGGGTGCTCGTCTGCGACACAGAGTAACACGACCTATCCCGGTCTGATGAATACTGCATTTAACGTTGGTGAAACAGTACCACGCTCTCCGGCGTCTCTGGTAAACTGAATAAATATTGGTTGATCCAGCACGGCCTCTCCCTGAGGTCCGCTATAGACTGAATTTCCTGGCGCGTCCAGGGTTTATATTTAAATCTGCCACAAAAAGGTCAGATTTGTTTCTTCTCCAACTCTAACTTCTAAAATAATCGTCGTATAATTTTGAAAAATATGTCTCCAAAAACCTCTCATTTTAAATGTAAAAAGGGTTTCTTTAATTACGAAAATCGATCATACACTCCCATGATATTAAATAAATGGGCTCCTGAGATGCGTGGGTAGTGGAGTTAAGTTTTACCTCTCTGCCAGCTTCGGGCTCGGGGAATAACTATTGACGTAATGCTGCATGTGCACTTCTTTCCTGTGCAATTATTACAAACTTTTTCCACACACAAAAATCTCTTTCCCAGGATTTTCAACAATGACGGAGTCATTTCTTTAGTTAAATGCTTGCAAATGGCTTAATTTTAATTATTTCCCTTCTTGCGCCATTGCGACGTTGTCAATTTACTGTGGAGTAAGGGTTTTATCCGAAACTCCTTCTCTGTCTTTCAGAACGGAAAAATACAAGTTCTATTTATAATCATGCGCCATCCCTATACTGCAGCGTCAACGGTGATCTCATGCTCCGGTGACTCGCGGTATCTCGTTCTTGCGTCACCTCACAACAGTCCAACTTTTTATTAACCCTTCAAACACCTTTAAAAATCCATTGTAAAGTCTGCACTATTTCTCCCTTTTCTTGCATATAAGGATATGGATTCGATACTTGAACCAGTCCACATGGGTTCACTAAGACACCCAGGAATTGCAAACTTAGTTATGGAAGGAGGGGTCGAGGATAAGAACTGTTGGGGTAAACCCAAGTTAGAATATGTTGAACAGATTGCGTCGGAGGTAGGGTGTGGTAGGCATGTAGAGATGAAACGAATTATTCTGGACAGGGAAGCATGGAGGGCTGCAATAAACCAGTCAAGAGACTGACGACTCAAACATCATCAACAACAACGACGACGACAGCGACAACAACAACAACATTCCACCTGTAAGTAGTTACAAATCTATTTTAATTGGGCTCGTGTTGACATGTCTAGGGGGAGTGGCTGCACAGCATCTTAGTTGCTTCAAAATATCTCGGAATATCAAATAAGGTATGAAAATCTCGATATTGACATATTGTATTAGTTAAGTTCCACGTTCATCACTCCGGAAAAAATTACCGATTTTGATATTCCTACGTCAGTTAATTTGGTCATATCACAAAATCAGTGTAACTTCATTTACGTAGTTCTCAGAATTAAGATCTTTAACATTCTATGGTTTTCAAATTAACAATATCAAAAATTGACATAGGAATATTATTAAAACATCACATTAAGCTAATGAATGTAGGAATGTTGTGAAGTAGGGAATTTTGGACATCTTGAAAACTTTAGCCACCTTGTTTATTTTAAGCAATGATCAAATTGCATTTCCTTTTTTATTGAAAATAATTCCAACACTCTGTTGCAGATAACAGTACGATTCCAGTTCAGAACATTATAAGCGTTAAATAGAAGAACTCAGTAAAGGAAATTTGATGATTGAATAGTACTGTATTCAGTAAGTTTTAGTTGGGTAATTTTCAAAAATCATCTTGTTCTATTCTGTTTTTCATACATTCAGGGAACGTATTTATTTATTTATTTATTTATCGTATGGCTTTTAGTGCCGAGAGTGTCCGAGGACATGTTCGGCTCGCCTGAGTCTGTAGCTGCTTCAAGCGGACACCCTTATTAGGGTGAGCTACAAGTTCCGTTCAAATTCAAGTAGTTCCAACTTTCGCTAGCAGATATCAATGATACCTAGTTGTGAACGTTGGAACTTGGATAGAGCGTTCTGTCAAAATCTTACCTAACAATTTAGCTTTACACAAGTTTAGTCTGTGAAAGGATCTTTTACATGCCATAGATCTATGATATGGGGCCGCTGGCTTTACTTCACCTCCGAAGGAAGGCATACCGGTACTGAAGGATTTTTAACGCTCTTAAAAACCCGACGACTTCAGCCGGGTTGGAACCCGCTATCTTGGGAACAGCAGTTCAGAGAACTGAAAACACAAAATCAAGTTTTTGATACAAAACTTTGATGTTTGGGTTTCATGTGTGATGTGGTAAAAGTTTCAGATGAATCGGTTAAAAGCTATGAATATTCTTCCTAAACGTACTGGTCTGACGTTCAATTTTGGCCGGTGGCCGTGAAAACTGCACATTGAAGCGAGTCTACTACTCTACTGAACCCATGTGCCATCAGGTCCATGGATGGTCGAATCCATGCATTTGAGGAAGAAATCAAAGAAACGTACAGTTTCTAATGTAACTTTAAGAAAGATCAAGCTAGGAGGTCAGTATAAGGTTGTGCAACTAACGAGGACCAGGTGTTCAAGAGGATGATATCACCCCTCTTGACATTCTGAAGGGAGCGAGTCACGAGTATTAATAACCGAGTGGAAATTTCCCAGGATTAAACAAGGAAGCCTGAATCGGAAATCAAGCTTACGTTGCTGGAAAATGACAACACCGCTTATGCGCCAGAAGAGGAATAATTAAATTTAACCCGTTTACAAGTATAATAATGAGGAAACAAGTACAGTACAGTGAATCATTTTGAATGAGAGATTTTTCAGTAAAGAGAAACCATTTAATAATTGCGCAGAAAAAAACTGCTAACGTAAGACGACGTCATTGGGGAAGTACCACGGCCTGTGTGGTGGGGAGAAAGCAAAAGAAATGCAACACCCACACAATTGAGGACGAGAAATTAATTAATATCTCCGAATTGCACGATCGATTCTTAGGTGCAATGAGATTATGTGACATTGAGAAGACAAGCTTTCGGAAGGTATAATTTTTATATTTGTGGCACCATTATTTTAGAAGTTGACCACAGAAAAGGCTAGAGTCTTATTTTTTTGTAGTAAAATAGTATAAAGCTTCGGGCTTCACCAAGCCAATCATGCAGTGCAGTCATTCCGACACTCCGTGAGGGGACGTGACGCTGGAGCATCAACAGTAAATGCAGTTTCAAACGGCCTGAGGGCACGTCACTGTGCTCCATCACGCATCACGCAGTACAAGTCCGTCCAGGGGGACGTGACGCTGGATCATCAGCACATCAGTATTCAGACAGCCTTGTAGGGCGTAACTCTGCGTCACATCGAAAACAGCTACCAGTACTCCTTGAGGGGAGAAACGCTGTGTTACACCGCAGAAGTAATAACCGATAGCCACAGGCGTCGTAGTATTAACGACTTGCTTGCCTCCATAAGGAGTGGTCAAGAAGAAATTTAAAGTATCGCCGTATTGAAATATTAGGAAAATCCTAATTATAGGATTTAGGCCCGACTGTATACAAGTTATCGTGAAAGTTCGTAAGATATAGTCAGAGCAGGCTGCGAACGTCGGACTTAAAGGCGATAGGTCGTTAAATAGACGGACGAATAGATCATAACGTACGGAAGTACCGTACCAGAAAGATAAACTGTCATCTAAATTAAATAACCCAAAAAGGGAAGAACAGAATAAGGTTCGGAACGTATATCAGAAACGTAGGAGTGCTAAAACAGTTCCAATAGAGAAGATAGGAGACTATAAACATTATCTCCAGAAAGCAGGCGAACTATTCTAAAAAATACTAGAATCGAGAAGTACTAGCTGCTATAAACTAAATCTATAGGTCATTGAGGAGACCTCGATCCGAATAGACTTTCGCTAGGATCGATAGACAGATCTACAAAGAAGCCGTTCAAGCTAGATACATATCCGGTCATCCAGGATAGGAGTAGCAGAATTTGGACTCCAGGGAACAGTAGATGTTTCGAGACTTTCGTATTCTGCAGGATAGGAAGCCGACATCGAATAAATTTCACCCTTGGAAACGGGAATTTAAGAAGATCACGTGTGATAGGCTCAGAAATACGGCCTAGTGATCGAGAATTGTGAAGTGTAAAATAATCAAGATTGTGTGTTAAATTAATATTTTTAGTGTTTATTATGTGTTCAAAAGGGACACATCAGTGTATAAAAATGTCGTCAATGTTAAGTGTTTTAAATATATGTCAAAAAGTGTTTATACATAAGATGAATTCCTTTAATATGGAGTAAAAAGTTCAAAGTGGGCCCAAAAATGAAGCACCGCACAAGAATAAAGATCATGGGGCGATCTTAAAAACATGTGAGTACTAAATTTCATTCTATTTTGGTGTCAGAAATTGGTTGTGTTCAAATCCACCGGAGTTTTTGAGTAAAAGGGATGTGTTTTAATAAATAAATACTGAATAAGCAAGAACGCGGTCTGAACAATAAATAGAAAATTTGAGAAATTATAAATGATTATGTAAAGAATAAATCCCGTAGAGGAAATAAGTGAATAAAGGGTTAATGTATTTAACAAATGTCATAAGAGCAAGCGAAATATCAATGATTATCATGAAAGATATTCAAATAAAGTAAAGTTGAAATATAAAAGAAATAGCTTTTGAGCTTGTGTAAAGAATAAAGATAATAATAATAACTAAGTATGGAAATATTAAATAAAGATCAAATAATTTGATGTGAACATAAGAGCGTTAAGCCTTAATGTATGTGTAAGATATGATGTTTAATGAATGTTTTAAAAGGGAGCGATTTATCGGCAATGAAAAGATTAATATGAGAATAAAAACAATATGAATTGTTACTAATGAGATTTATCAGTTCTTGGGAAGACATTTCGGCTTAAAATAATGTATAGCGCGAAAGAGCGCAAATAATATTTAAAATGTCACGCTAGGAACGCGTAGTGGTTAAAATACTTGGTAAATTACTTATGGAGGGTAGTTGATTGCAGTGAATTGATAATTGTATAAGTCCTCTATTTGTGACATAGTATCACGAGGCATTGTGTATGTATAAAAAAAGGGAGCTAATATATGGTATTATTGAGCGTATGTCATATGGGCCACGGCCGACTCTAAATCGCATTTTGTATAAGTCCTCTGTAAGGGAATGGTTCCCGAGGCACGTGAAGAGATTCGAACGCAGAATCGTCTTATGATAAAGCCCCTTAATTCTTCGTCGTCGTATGTGTATTAATCTTCCCAATCAATGAGGACCCTCTCATAATTAATAAATGCCAAGGTTACGAAAGTGGTCTTTGAACCAAAGAATAGTTGTTTGAATGAATACGGTACAGTAAAAGCCCGGTCTCTCCCCAGAACTGAATATAATGTGGAGGTTTGTTTTGAAAGCCTTGGAAATAAGCTACTAACGTGGGCTAGACAGGGAGTCGCCGTCACCCCTCGTGTCATAAATCGCACCCGAGTAGAAGGGTCTAGCTCTCTTAAAGCGAGAGGGACCAGAAACCGTCTCGTAAGATGTTGTAAAGAGAAATGAATACACCAGGAGTGTTTAAAGTTGTTAACGACCCGGGCGTTGAACCGAGGTCCTTGTAGATTGATATTTTCGTTTGCCTGTTCAGATCGTAGTTTCTTATATGATAATGGTCTATTAAGACATAAGAGATAAATAACCATCCCTATGGTAATAATGTATGGACGTAGGATTCCACGAGTTGATTGAAGGCAACTGAGTTTCGGGAGTAACTATAGTTTTTTTGACAGTGTCAAGTATCTTCACGCTCTGGAGTACACAATTGATTTCCTGATTACCTTAATATATTTGTGAAAATAAAGAGAGATGATAACAACTGAATGTGTGGACATGCCCAAAATATTGAGTTAGATAATTAACATAGATTTTAAATGTAATTATATATTTATTTTTGAGAAATAAGAAAATATAAAGGATAGTATTTGAGGTGTACTAGAATGACACCATTATTAGGTAAATGCATGGAGCCAAAAGAGTTCGGAGTTATATAAAACTTACTGTTAATGCTTTATGGAAGTAAGACTAAGTAGGAATTGTTGGTTTATGTGGAAACCATATGTTTTAAATACAATATTTGTTTATTATATTTGTGATTCCTTGTTCATTTGGAACAAGTAGATGATTATGGGTCAGTAATTAAATTGTTAAAGTGTTTGTAGCGCCATTAATTTTATTAATTAAATGTGTTTAAATAGGAGTTGATTTTGTTGTTATTCTTGCAAGTGTATCCTCTAATTGATCCAAAATATGTGAGTCACAGAGTGGGGGAACTTACCGCTGCCCCGAAAATTCCGAATTGAGCTACGCTGGTATACTGTGATTGGCATATTTCTTGCTAAAAGGGCACATGGGGGTCGTATAAGTAATGTGCTGGATTAATAACTAGAGGAACACTTAAGACGGTCATTTCATGTAAAGTAAAGTAATGATTAGGTGTAGCTACAACGTAAAATATTAACTGACCGCATGGGTCCCTAGAAACTCATACCGAGCAGCCCTGAATTATATTATAAACCCCCTAGCAACAACTATACTTTTTGGCGCCCAGTACGCAGGGCTGAGTTTTCCTAGGGAAAACCCGAGTTTTCTCGAAAAATCAAAAAAAATTTTTTAAATGGTTTTCCGAAATTTTGAATTTTAAATACTTCCATAAAGGTTTATGAAATTGAATAAAAGTATCAAAAGGGTACGTTGTAAGTGAATACCCGTACCCAAGTAAATTTTTGAAGAAATTGGGACACACTGATTCAGAGTATCATCTCTCAAACATGTACTAGTGTGGTGGCATTAGTGGCCCACTGTATTCTAATATGATGGTATTGAGTGAGGAATTGCAGGGGCTTTTGGAGGCGATAAAAGCCGATAGTAATGAAAAATTGGAGGCGATAAAAGCCGATAGTAATGAGAAGTTGGAGGCTATAAACAATACATTGGGCCTCCAAAAGGATGAAAATAACAAAGTGTTCGAATCCATGAATCTAAGTTTAGAGTCACTAAAAACTGATAGTGCTAATATGGGAACTAAATTAGTAGATATCGAAGCTAACTGTCTAAAAATGAACAATGAAGTGAAGGTTGAAATTGAGGGAATAAAAAGGGGGTCAAATGGACTCAGAGAGGTTTTAGAAGAAACAATGAATACTAAATTTCAAGGTTTTGACACTAGGTTGGAGGACAAGTTAACTGAGTTAAAAGGGGAAATCGCAAGTGAGATTAAAGAGGAAAATAAAGGATTCCATTTCGGATTGCAAGTCCAATTAGAAACTATGAACACAAATATGGTAAATTCCCAAACTACATGTCAAGAAAATTTTAAAATTTTAGAAACTAAATTGGTTAACATAGAAACAAAGGGTGATGATTGTGAAAAGAGACTTGTAACCCAGATCCAAGGTGTGCAGGAAAAATTAGAAGCTCAGATAAAATCTAACAGCGAGATTTGTAAGGCTTCCCGGGAGGAAATAAAACAAAGCGTGAATAAGCTAGGAGATAGATTTGAAGGGGTTGAGGAGAAAGTAGGGACCCTCGAGAACAAAATCAGTGTAGTTCAGATTGAGGTAACTGAGATGAAGAATCAAAATCTAAAGGATGTTAAGGAGATGAAAGATCAGATTGATCATTTTACCGGGCAGGTAGATGAGAATCTGAAGGCATACGAAACGAAAATAGATCAAAGATTAGGTATATACGAGGGGCATCTCCAGAGTGAAAGAAAACAACGAGAGAACGAAAGTAAGGAAAGTACCCATAAAATAAATGAAATAAGTCAGGGTATTATTGAGGTTCAGGAAACCATCGGAACATTAAAGGTTCACGTAGGAAAAACCAATAAGGAAGTTAATCAGGTCCAAGATGAAGTGATGAAATTGTATAAAAGTCAAGAGAAAACTGAGGGAAAGCTTGAAGGAATTAAAATAGATATGGTCAAAGGACGAAAAGAAGTGGAGAAGCAAATAAAGGAGATACGAGAGGGCCTGGAGACCATAGGTGACGTTAAGCCAGAAATTATAGACCAACAGGCTAAGATCATTAAGAAAGAGGTAGAAGACCAAATAAATGAATTCAGGGATAGCTTCAGGGATGAGAAATTCCAACTCAAAAAGGTAGAGGAAGATATTAAAAGGAATCAAGAAAGAATTCAGGATGAATTAAGATCCCGATTGGAGAGGACTGAACATAAGAATAGTCAAATGGAAATCCAACTCATGGCTAATGAAGAAAGTGCCCGAAGGGAAAGGAAGTTAGAATTCGAAAATCAGGAGGAGTTTCCAAAGACAGGATGGGTAGATTCCCGTGAACAAGGCACAGATACGGAGAGGGACTTAGGAGGGGAGAGCCCTTATAAGAACCCAGGATATCCAATGGCAATGTCAACCCCGTACACGAATCAGACAAATGGCCAAAGAATAAACATTATTAAATCCAATGAGGACAGACCAGTAAAGTTTACGGGTAATAACATGTCTATTACTCCAAAATACTGGCTAAAAGAAGTGGCAGAGTATCTAAACGAAATGAAAGTTCCTCAGGATCGGAGACTGAGAGCTATTGAAAAGCTGTTGGCAGGTGATTGTCTCACCTGGTTCAGAAGCTTCAGATACACCTTTGATACGGTGGAAGGCTTTAGGGAAGCATTTTTAAAAAGATATTGGGCAGCAGATGTCCAAGAAAATTTAAGGCTAGATCTGTACTCTAGGAAGTACAGCACCAATGCACCTACTAAATACTCGGAATTTTTCACCACTCAGCTGTGTAAATTCCGCGAACTGGATATTGCTCCGGCAGAAAACGACCTGTGTGCTGCCATTGCAAGACAGCTTCCGTATGAGATTCAGAGGCTGCTAATCTCATCCAAAGCCAGAAGTGCTGTGAAGTGGAAAGTGTATTACGTCAGTTAGATATGACGACTTCGCACGTAACTCCTCGGCATCAAAGACAAACGGAGCAAGTACACATGGCCAGCAGTCAGGAAACTGGAGAAAAACCAGCGACCAGGAATCAGTCCACCAGTACTGATACTCAAGGACTAGGTCGAGAGTATGGGCACCAGGAGCCTAGAAGGATACAGCCATATTACAGGGGAGGATATCGAGGAAGAAATCCTAGAACTACGGGTTATAGGCAACAGGAAAGCCGACCCTATAACAATAACCATCAAAGGCAAGAAAACAGAAAGAAATGGGAGAATTATCCCAGAAGGAATTTCAGGCCAGACGATAGGGATGATGAATATCGGGCCGAAATAGAAGAAAGATATCAGGAAAGTCTTCGTTATATGAACGAAAGACCAGATGAACCTGATAAACAAAAAGTCCGTTGGAGTGAGGCAATCAAGAACCGGAAATCACCCGATCGACTAGATGGAGCTCAAAACTTGGAACTACAAGCTCAGCTAAAGAATGAGGGAAAAGGGAGCCCTCAGGATAAAAAAAAACTCCAAATTTAAATTGTCAAAAGTGGAAACATACCAGGAGCTGGGAGGAGGTAGAGATTGTAAATTGGATAGCCAGACCAGATGAGCTAATTAACGAGGATGTGGAAGGAATCCCACCTGTTAAAAGAGAACTACCTATAATTATGCTTAGGATAGAAGGATTACTGGTCAGAGCATTGATTGATACTGGATGCACAATAAGTCTAATTACACAAACCCTTTTAAATGAATTGGAAACAAGGGGCCGAGTACTAAAGATTCCCACATCAAGTGTAAAGATTAAGGGAATTATCCCTGAAAAATCTTTGACATGTAAATTTCAGGTATACATTGATCTGATCATGGGTAACGCTGAAATTTCGCAGTGCTTTTTGCTGGTAAATCAATTACCGTATAATGTCATATTAGGTATTGATTTTATCCGTGAGAACAAGGTCATTATAGACCTAGCGCAAAACTGCACTAGAATTCAAAGAGAGGATGTGGATGAACAAAACATTAACCTACAGGAACAGGATGCGAAAATAGAAGAACAGGTATGGCATATGGAAGAAGCGAGTGAGGAAGATTATAAGGACATAGAAAAGATATTTGAAGTCCTCAACATAGAACTCGAAGATAATGTGGAAAATGAGTTCGAGACCAACCTGTCAGGAAAAGTGGAGGAAGCTAAAGTCAGCCTCGAAATTAAGGAACAGTTAAAGAAATTATTATTGGATTATAGGGACGTATTTGATTCCAAGCCAGGGAAGATTGAAAATTTTAAATACGCGTTCCAAGTTAATGATTGGGCACCGTTCAAACAAAAACCATACCCGGTTGCGGAAAAACATTACCCACAAACTAAGAAAACACTGCAGGAGATGATGAATGCAGGTGTTATAGAAAAGATGGCGACACCATATGTTAGTCCATTAGTGATTGTGAGTAAACCGGATGGCTCAGTAAGGGTGTGTTTAGAGGCCAGAAATGTAAATGCAAAAATCATACCAGAAAATGATTCGGCACCACCCATAAAAGAAATACTGAGGAAGTTTAAAGGCAAGAAGATTTTTACGAATATTGACATGACTTCTTCGTATCATCATCTCGAACTGGAAGAGAAAACCAGTTTGTTGACTGGATTTCAGTTCGACCAACAAACATACTGTTTTAGAAGATGTCCGTTTGGATTGAAGACCGCAGGATCGGCATTAATAAGAGCGCTTGATCGAAACCTGTCAGAGGAAGTGAAAGATTGCACTATCCGATACGTAGATGACATTTTGCTTACCTCGGAGAACATTGAGGAACATTTAGGAAATTTGAAGAAATTATTGGAAGACCTAAGAAGGCCAAATTTTAAGATAAATTTAAAGAAGTCGAATTTTTGTCAAAGGCAAGTGACATTTTTAGGGCATGTGATTGACAAGGATGGTGTTAAACCAAATCCATGCAAATTGGAATCGATAAGGGATTTTCCAAGGCCTTTGAAAGTGAAGAACGTTCGCCAGTTTTTGGGATTGATTGGGTTCTTCTCAGGACATTGTCCATCATACACCAAAACTGTTGCACCACTACAGGACCTTCTGAAGAAGGGGGGCAAGTGGAAATGGACGAAGGAAGCAGAAAAAGCATTCGTGGAGGCCAAGGAAATGCTCTTAAATTACGTGAAGCTAGGATATCCTGATTTTAATCAGAGATTTATCATTCAGACAGACGCATCCCAGATTGGAATAGGGGTAATGCTATATCAGGAGAACTCGGAAAACCCTGATAAGAAGAACTATCTAGCTTTCACAAGTAGGAGACTGAAACCACACGAGAAAAATTATACGATCAGCGAGATCGAGCTGTTAGCGATATTGCACGCGTTGCAATATTGGCGGAAGATCGTATATGGGTTTCAGGTCATTCTAAGGACGGATCATAAAGCCTTAACCTTTTTGATGAAGACTGATTTATCCAGTCAAAGGTTGATGCGTTGGGCTTTATATATTCGACAATTTGATGTCAAGATAGAGTACTGTCCAGGAAAGGAAAACATAGTTCCAGACTACTTAAGTAGACAGCCAGAGTCCATAGAAGAGGAAGTAATGGCTATAGATTTGGAAGACAGGGATCAGCGTACTCTTAATGAGTTAAGAAGCATTAGTCAAAGACAACGGGAAGATCCATGGATGAATATGCTCATATCATTCCTTGAGGGAAGCCTGATAAGAGGAACACCGGCGTATACGGAAGCTGAGAAGATAGCACAAGACTACACGTTTTATAATGGATTGTTATATAAGTTTGTGGACTCTGACCATACAAAACTAAGGATTGTTGTACCTGCAATTTTGCAGAGGAAAATAGTATGGTTAGCCCATAGATCGTTCGGACATATGGGAGTCGACAAAACAGTCTCGATGCTGAAAGAAGCATTTATATGGCCGAGACTGAGAGAAACTGTAAGGGACACGCTAAAGACATGTGATCTATGTCAAAGGATTAAACCTAATGCATTTCTGATGAGACAGAAGCCTATACCATTGTTGCCTGAAAGGCCCGGCCAAATCATATCTATTGATAATTTTGGACCTTTGCCAAAGGCAAGAAGAGGAAATCGACACATAATGGTGGCTATGGATGTCTTCACTAAAATGGTTGTCCTTGCTCCCATACAGAAGACTAGTACCAAACAGGTGTTAAAACGACTTAAAGAAAAAGTGATACCGATTCTGGGGAAACCTGAGAATTTGTTGTCGGATCACGGCAGTTGTTTCACCAGTGTAGAGTTCAGACGAGAATTAGAAAGACTTGGAATACGTCAGATTTTGTCAAGTATTCGCCATCCTGAGGCAAACCCTGTAGAAAGAGTTATGAGGGAGACGGCCAAGTATTGTAGAATATACTGTGCCGAAGAAAATTGGAAGTGGATAGATATCTTGGATATTATCGAATTCTGTATAAATAATACAATCCATGAATCCACAGGAGAGATACCCATAACGTTACATCGGAATGAGCAACCAGAAAGACCTTGGAGTCTGGTAATTCCTAGGCCAGCAGACGCTCAGCCTGGAAGAGATGTACGAATTAGAAGAGCCTTTGAGCATCTAAAAGCTCAAGCCGACAGGAGGCAGAGAAGAAATAGGCATAAGAGGTATCATCGACCATTATTAGCAGGAGAAATGGTGTTAGTGAAAAGACCAGCCATTTCGGATCCAGGGAACCGTGTGTACAAGAAGTTCCAGAAAATGTACCACGGACCATATCAAATAATTAGAGATTTGAGGAATAACACATATAGAATTCGGCACTGTGAAACGGATCACGAAGTGACCATGAATTCAGCAAATTTGAAATTGTATTACCCTCCCGAAGATTTTGATGAAGAGAATGAACAAGCCCTGGTTATGGAAACTTGTAGAGATGAATCCGCTTTTGACATAAACAAGAATAAGGAAGAAATAGAAATTAGAGCTCAAGCATTCGGGTGCGAATGCGAAGTGGAGAAATTATATTGGGAAATTAAAGAAATAATTGAATTTATTGAAGAAGAAAATTCCAATCTAAGAAAAGAAAATGATGAAATAAGGAAACGGGTAGGGATAGACCAAACCCGTAAGGAAGAATGAGGTTCTGGGGACTTAAAGTCCAGACAAATAAAGAAAGAAAGAAAGAAAGAAAGGGTAGGGACAGAGCATACCCGACCTACACAATTACCGGATACGACTTTAAAGAAGTAAAAACAACGGAAGGTACGGAAAACGTTATGATGGCTTCGACGAAAAAGAAATACAAATTTAATTGAAATAAATTTCCTCAAAAATTTTCGAAAATTTATTTACCTAAGGAGGGGAGAGATGAACCCATGTGCCATCAGGTCCATGGATGGTCGAATCCATGCATTTGAGGAAGAAATCAAAGAAACGTACAGTTTCTAATGTAACTTTGGAGAAGCGCTTGGACGCGAATTAGCTCCCTGTATTGGGCGTGTATACTTGTGTAGTGCACCCTCATTCTCTCGAGGGTTGCATTATCTATTACGGGACCATGTGTGGTGATTATTTGTTGGTATATTCTGTTTCTTTGTATATGGAACCTATTGAGGTGTTCATGTATGTGATTCAAGAGTGTATGTGCGCATCTTAATCGCGCTGTCCTACCCTCTGACGGGGTGTATGGCTGTTTGCCCTGTATTGCCCCGATTTTTGTTTGGAGTGCCCGTATTTGTGTTTGCCGGCTTTGTATGTGCCCTTGGCATCTGAACAATAATGTTAATAATATTGGCGTACCCCTATTGCCTCTATGGCTTGCAATCTCTGCATGAGGTGCCATTCTGACTGAAGTGTATGGGCCTACAATAAGAATAATAATAAAAAAAAATCTGTGCGTGTTTGACAGTGTATTCTTATATTTCTTTGATTCTGTATGGGGCTAGGGGGTTGGTTTATTAAGAATTTCCCCTGTGTAGCTAGTTTGGAGCACACAAAAAAAAATGGTGCTTTATGTCTGGGGGAAAAATTTTCTCACTATTTGCTTGGCTTTTTGCGGTACGGAAGGGGTCGTTTTACCTACGAGGGCTCGTTGGTTGAGTCCTTTTCTCTATGCGTAGGACCGCGCCTCCACCAGTGTTTTAGATCCCTTATTTGGGGGTGGATCTAAAAGGGAGAGTTGTTGTACTAATTTATAAGGTGGTGCCTAAAAGGGTAGCTTCCCTTGTCAGGGTAAGCTGACCAGTGTAGAGTGTTGTGGTGTGCTAGGAACTAGGGGGCGTTCCTATAAATAATGTGGTAGTGTTTGAGGGGATGGGACCCACTGCACAGGGTCGCTGTGCTGGTCGCTTAGCTCAGCTGACTGCTTATTATGTAATTGACTCTGCTCGTATCAGCCGAGTGGCACGCGCTGCTTGTTGGCAGCCGAGCCGGCTCGAGAAACACAAAGGTACCTGAGTTAGCGCTAATGGACTACCGGCTGTCACGTCTTTACGTGACGGGAATAAGGAAGGGCGTTGGGATGTAAAAAGGCGTATAAACAGTAAAGCGTGTGTAGAGTGTGGACCAAGTGTTTATTGGTCTATAGTTTTGAGTATGAGTCCCTTGTAGGGAATGAGATTATGTTCACAATGTGTACAAGTGGTGTGTTACGGGTTACAAAAATAGGAACTCTGAACACGATTGACTGACTCACCTCGGTTGACACCAGCGTAGCCTCGGGCTGTCTCGATGAAGCACTGACAATGGAGAGATCCTTTGACCTCATTAGGACGCCTTCTTATACCTTCTGACGTCCTGCTGTCAGCATTGTGTTGGCATGCTGCCCCAGTTAGTACTATGTCGCTGAGTGTAATGATTACGTAAGGCTTGAGCTGCTTTATGGAGTAGCAAGCTGTCCTTACAGTATTAATGGATGTTGCCCCGGCTTTCCAAGGGTTGCCATTTTAGGGGATTTAGCCAGATGCCGGGGGGATGGTCTCCAAGGGGTGCATACCCCTGGGAGGCTGTACAATAATTAACATAGATTTTAAATGTAATTATATATTTATTTTTGAGAAATAAGAAAATATAAAGGATAGTATTTGAGGTGTACTAGAATGACACCATTATTAGGTAAATGCATGGAGCCAAAAGAGTTCGGAGTTATATAAAACTTACTGTTAATGCTTTATGGAAGTAAGACTAAGTAGGAATTGTTGGTTTATGTGGAAACCATATGTTTTAAATACAATATTTGTTTATTATATTTGTGATTCCTTGTTCATTTGGAACAAGTAGATGATTATGGGTCAGTAATTAAATTGTTAAAGTGTTTGTAGCGCCATTAATTTTATTAATTAAATGTGTTTAAATAGGAGTTGATTTTGTTGTTATTCTTGCAAGTGTATCCTCTAATTGATCCAAAATATGTGAGTCACAGAGTGGGGGAACTTACCGCTGCCCCGAAAATTCCGAATTGAGCTACGCTGGTATACTGTGATTGGCATATTTCTTGCTAAAAGGGCACACTACGCAGCTGATTCAGGGAGCCCCGGCTGGCTGGATGGCTGGCTAAGGTACATGATTTCACAGTCTTCTTCTTCTTCTTCTTCTTCATTTCCCGGTTCCAGTGATCTGGGTCGGCCCGTGAGTCAAGGACCTCAATCCGAGGTCTCGACTAACACACTACAGTAGCTTATTTAGGCTATTTGTACGATGGGTTCGCCACACCCAAAGGTATGATTTCACAGTCCACATAGTATTATCTTCTTCATGCTAACTCACGGAGTAGCCTATTTGACACTCAAATTATCAATTCAGAAAAGGTCGCTTTACATAACAGTAGTAATAGTAATCACTTATGTACAGGGTGTATCTTAATTATACCGACAAAAAAATCGGGGATGTTCTGCGTGTTATGTAAAAGACGATGCCACAATCGGATTGGCGGAGAAAATTTTTCCCTCCGAGAAAATGAGGTTACTTTGTAACTTCCGGGCGCGCGATTCAAATCTACGAACTCGCCGTATTTGCTGAGCTAGGCAGCAAGCCACTGGCCACCGCTGTGCTTCAAGCAAGGGAAGGGAGTGTGAAAGAAGGTGACAGAGATATGCTGGCGGGCATGCGCAAGTTTCCTCGATCGCCTCGGCTTGTCGCATTCCCGCCAGCATGTCTCCTCCTATCACACTCCCTTCCTTGCCTGAAGCACAGCAGTGGCCAGCGGCTTGCTGCCTGGCTCAGCAAATACGGCGTGTTCGTAGATATGAATCGCGCGCCGGAAAGTAAAAAAGTAACCTCATTTTCTCGGAGGGAAAAGTTTTCTCCGCCAATCCGATTGCGGCATCGTCTTTTACATAACACGCAGAGCGTCCCTGATTTTTTGTCGGTATAAGTAAGATACACCCTGTATATACATACCTCAACTAGCTGTACGATTCACTAGGACCGTCTACGACAGTCACTAAATGTACGAGAGGAGATCAGAACTTAAGGTTACAAGGCGGATATTCCTGGAGCTTCGTCTGTTAGAGAGAAATTAATAGTGTGGGGTAATTCGAATACATAATGGTAGATTACTGCACAGAGTTTCAACCATCTGGCATCAACAGCACTAGTTCTAGGTAAAGAACTAATGGCGAATCGTTTGAAAAACTGGTCTCGCGAGGAGAACTACATAGTTATTCAATTTTTTGGGGCGAAACATGTAACCACGGACAGGACTTCTCACTGAGGGCGTCATACAGCCCAGAAGACCACTACGCTGTTGAAGCGGCTTTGCTGGGACATAATTGACCACACTCCTTACAACCCAGAAGACCACCTCGCTGTTGTAGCGGCTTTGCTGGGACATCATTGACCACCCTCCTTAAAGCCCAGTAGACAACCACGCTATTGCAGCGGCTTTGCTGGGACATCATTGACCACACTCCTTACAGCCCAGTAGACCACCACGCTGTTGTAGCGGCTTTGCTGGGACATCAATGACCACCCTCCATACAGCCCAGTAGACCACCACGCTGTTGAAGCGGCTTTGCTGGGACGTCATTGACCACCCTCCATACAGCCCAGTAGACCCACACGCTGTTGTAGCGGCTTTGCTGGGGCATCATTGACCACCCTCCTTACAGCCCAGTAGACCACCACGCTGTTGTAGCGGCTTTGCTGGGACGTCATTGACCACCCTACTTACAGCCCAGTAGACCACCACGCTGTTGTAGTGGCTTTGCTGGGACATCATTGACCACCCTCCTTACAGCCCAGAAGACCACCACGCTGTTGTAGCGGCTTTGCTGGGACGTCATTGACCACCCTCCATACAGCCCAGTAGACCACCACGCTATTGTAGCGGCTTTGCTGGGACATCATTGACCACCCTCCATACAGCCCAGTAGACCACCACGCTGTTGTAGCGGCTTTGCTGGGACATCATTGACCACCCTCCTTACAGCCCAGTAGACCACCACGCTGTTGTAGCGGCTTTGCTGGGACGTCATTGACCACCCTCCTTACAGCCCAGTAGACCACCACGCTGTTGTAGCGGCTTTGCTGGGACATCATTGACCACCCTCCATACAGCCCTGTAGACCACCACGCTGTTGTAGCGGCTTTGCTGGGACATCAATGACCACCCTCCATACAGCCCAGTAGACCACCACGCTGTTGTAGCGGCTTTGCTGGGACATCATTGACCACCCTCCAAAAAGCCCATAAGACCACCACGCTGTTGTAGCCGCTTTGCTGGGATATCACTGACCACACTCCATACAGCCCAGTAGACCACCACGCTGTTGAAGCGGCTTTGCTGGGACGTCATTGACCACCCTCCATACAGTCCAGTAGACCACCACGCTGTTGTAGCGGCTTTGCTGGGACATCATTGACCACCCTCCTTACAGCCCAGTAGACCACCACGCTGTTGTAGCGGCTTTGCTGGAAAACCATTGACCACCCTCCATACAGCCCAGTAGACCACCACGCTGTTGTAGCGGCTTTGCTGGGACATCATTGACCACCCTCCATACAGTCCAGTAGACCACCACGCTGTTGTAGCGGCTTTGCTGGGACATCATTGACCACCCTCCTTACAGCGCAGTAGACCACCACGCTGTTGTAGTGGCTTTGCTGGGACGTCAATGACTACCCTCCATACAACCCAGTAGACCACCACGCTGTTGTAGTGGCTTTGCTGGGACGTCTTTGACCACTCTCCATACTGCCCAGAGGACCACCACGCTGTTGTAGCGGCTTTGCTGGGACATCATTGACCACCCTCCATACAGCCCTGTAGACCACCACGCTGTTGTAGCGGCTTTGCTGGGACGTCATTGACCACCCTCCTTACAGCCCAGTAGACCACCGCGTTGTTGTAGCGGCTTTGCTGGGACATCACTGACAACCCTCCATACAGCCCAGTAGACCACCACGCTGTTGTAGCGGCTTTGCTGCGATATCACTGACCACCCTCCATACAGCCCAATAGACCACCACGCTGTTGTAGCGGCTTTGCTGGGACGTTATTGACCACCCTCCGTACAGCCCAGTAGACCACCACGCTGTTGTAGTGGCTTTGCTGGGACTTAACTGACAACCCTCCATACAGCCCAGTAGACCACCACGCTGTTGTAGCGGCTTTGCTGGGATATCATTGACCACCCTCCATACAGCCCAGGAGACCACCACGCTGTTGTAGTGGCTTTGCTGGGACGTCACTGACAACCCTCCATACAGCCCAGTAGACCACCACGCTGTTGTAGCGTCTTTGCTAGGACATCATTGACCACGCTCCATACAGCCCAGTAGACCACCACGCTGTTGTAGCGGCTTTGCTGGGACGTCATTGACCACCCTCCATACAGCCCAGTAGACCACCACGCTGTTGTAGCGGCTTTGCTGGGACGTTATTGACCACCCTCCTTACAGCCCAGTAGACCACCCCGCTGTTGTAGCGTCTTTGCTGGGACATCATTGACCACCCTCCATTCAACCCTGAAGACCACCACGCTGTTTTAGCGGCTTTGCTGGGACATCATTGACCACCCTACATACAGCCCATAAGACCACCACGCTGTTGTAGCGGCTTTGCTGGGACGTCATTGACCACCCTCCAAACAGCCCAGAAGACCACCACGCTGTTGTAGCGGCTTTGCTGTGACGTCATTGACCACCCTCCATACAGCCCAGTACCCACCACGCTGTTGTAGCGGCTTTGCTGCGATATTACTGACCACCCTCCATTAAGCCCAATAGACCACAACGCTGTTGTAGCGGCTTTGCTGGGACGTTATTGACCACCCTCCGTACAGCCCAGTAGACCACCACGCTGTTGTAGTGGCTTTGCTGGGACTTCACTGACAACCCTCCATACAGCCCAGTAGACCACCACGCTGTTGTAGCGGCTTTGCTGCGATATCACTGACCACCCTCCATACAGCCCAATAGATCACCACGCTGTTGTAGCGGCTTTGCTGGGACGTTATTGACCACTCTCCTTACAGCCCAGTAGACCACCACGCTGTTGTAGCGGCTTTGCTGGAAAACCATTGATCACCCTCTATACAGCCCAGTAGACCACCACGCTGTTGTAGCGGCTTTGCTGGGACATCATTGACCACCCTCCATACAGTCCAGTAGACCACCACGCTGTTGTAGCGGCTTTGCTGGGACGTCATTGACCACCCTCCATACAGCCCAGTAGACCACCTCGCTGTTGTAGCGGCTTTGCTGGGACATCATTGACCACCCTCCTTACAGCCCAGTAGACCACCACGCTGTTGTAGTGGCTTTGCTGGGACGTCAATGACTACCCTCCATGCAACCCAGTAGACCACCACGCTGTTGTAGTGGCTTTGCTGGGACGTCATTGACCACCCTCCATACAGCGCAGAAGACCACCACGCTGTTGTAGCGGCTTTGCTGGGACATCATTGACCACCCTCCATACAACCCAGAAGACCACCACACTGTTGTAGCGGCTTTGCTGGGACGTCATTGACCACCCTCCCTACAGCCCAGTAGACCACCGCGCTGTTGTAGCGGCTTTGCTGGGACTTCACTGACCACCCTCCATACAGCCCAGTAGACCACCACGCTGTTGTAGCGGCTTTGCTGCGATATCACTGACCACCCTCCATACAGCCCAATAGACCACCACGCTGTTGTAGCGGCTTTGCTGGGACGTTATTGACCACCCTCCGTACAGCCCAGTAGACCACCACGCTGTTGTAGTGGCTTTGCTGGGACTTCACTGACAACCCTCCATACAGCCCAGTAGACCACCACGCTGTTGTAGCGGCTTTGCTGGGACATCATTGACCACCCTCCATACAGCCCAGTAGACCACCACGCTGTTGTAGTGGCTTTGCTGGGACGTCACTGACAACCCTCCATACAGCCCAGTAGACCACCACGCTGTTGTAGCGTCTTTGCTAGGACATCATTGACCACCCTCCATACAGCCCAGTATACCACCACGCTGTTGTAGTGGCTTTGCTGGGACGTCATTGACCACCCTCCATACAGCCCAGTAGACCACCACGCTGTTGTAGCGGCTTTGCTGGGACGTCATTGACCACCCTCCTTACAGCCCAGTAGACCACTACGCTGTTGTAGCGTCTTTGCTGGGACATCATTGACCACCCTCCATTCAACCCTGAAGACCACCACGCTGTTTTAGCGGCTTTGCTGGGACGTCATTGACCACCCTACATACAGCCCATAAGACCACCACGCTGTTGTAGCGGCTTTGCTGGGACGTCATTGACCACCCTCCAAACAGCCCAGAAGACCACCACGCTGTTGTAGCGGCTTTGCTGTGACGTCATTAACCACCCTCCATACAGCCCAGTAGACCACCACGCTGTTGTAGCGGCTTTGCTGCGATATCACTGACCACCCTCCATACAGCCCAATAGACCACCACGCTGTTGTAGCGGCTTTGCTGGGACGTTATTGACCACCCTCCGTACAGCCCAGTAGACCACCACGCTGTTGTAGTAGCTTTGCTTGGACTTCACTGACAACCCTCCATACAGCCCAGAAGACCACCACGCTGTTGTAGCGGCTTTGCTGTGACGTCATGGACCACCCTCCATACAGCCCAGTAGACCACCACGCTGTTGTAGCGGCTTTGCTGCGATATCACTGACCACCCTCCATACAGCCCAATAGACCACCACGCTGTTGTAGCGGCTTTGCTGGGACGTTATTGACCACTCTCCTTACAGCCCAGTAGACCACCACGCTGTTGTAGCGGCTTTGCTGGAAAACCATTGACCACCCTCCATACAGCCCAGTAGACCACCACGCTGTTGTAGCGGCTTTGCTGGGACATCATTGTCCACCCTCCATACAGTCCAGTAGACCACCACGCTGTTGTAGCGGCTTTGCTGGGACGTCATTGACCACCCTCCATACAGCCCAGTAGACCACCACGCTGTTGTAGCGGCTTTGCTGGGACATCATTGAACACCCTCCTTACAGCCCAGTAGACCACCACGCTGATGTAGTGGCTTTGCTGGGACGTCAATGACTACCCTCCATACAACCCAGTAGACCACCACGCTGTTGTAGTGGCTTTGTTGGGACGTCATTGACCACCCTCCATACAGCGCAGAAGACCACCACGCTGTTGTAGCGGCTTTGCTGGGACATCATTGACCACCCTCCATACAACCCAGAAGACCACCACACTGTTGTAGCGGCTTTGCTGGGACGTCATTGACCACCCTCCCTACAGCCCAGTAGACCACCGCGCTGTTGTAGCGGCTTTGCTGGGACTTCACTGACCACCCTCCATACAGCCCAGTAGACCACCACGCTGTTGTAGCGGCTTTGCTGGGACATCATTGACCACCCTCCATACCGCCCAGTAGACCACCACGCTGTTGTAGTGGCTTTGCTGGGACGTCACTGACAACCCTCCATACAGCCCAGTAGACCACCACGCTGTTGTAGCGTCTTTGCTAGGACATCATTGACCACCCTCCATACAGCCCAGTAGACCACCACGCTGTTGTAGTGGCTTTGCTGGGACGTCATCGACCACCCTCCATACAGCCCAGTAGACCACCACGCTGTTGTAGCGGCTTTGCTGGGACGTCATTACCACCCTCCTTACAGCCCAGTAGACCACCACGCTGTTGTAGCGTCTTTGCTGGGACATCATTGACCACCCTCCATTCAACCCTGAAGACCACCACGCTGTTTTAGCGGCTTTGCTGGGACGTCATTGACCACCCTACATACAGCCCATAAGACCACCACGCTGTTGTAGCGGCTTTGCTGGGACGTCATTGACCACCCTCCAAACAGCCCAGAAGACCACCACGCTGTTGTAGCGGCTTTGCTGTGACGTCATTGACCACCCTCCATACAGCCCAGTAGACCACCACGCTGTTGTAGCGGCTTTGCTGCGATATCACTGACCACCCTCCATACGGCCCAATAGACCACCACGCTGTTGTAGCGGCTTTGCTGGGACGTTATTGACCACCCTCCGTACAGCCCAGTAGACCACCACGCTGTTGTAGTGGCTTTGCTGGGACTTCACTGACAACCCTCCATACAGCCCAGTAGACCACCACGCTGTTGTAGCGGCTTTGCTGGGACATCATTGATCACCCTCCATACAGCCCAGTAGACCACCACGCTGTTGTAGTGGCTTAAGCTGGGACGTCACTGACAACCCTCCATACAGCCCAGTAGACCACCACGCTGTTGTAGCGTCTTTGCTAGGACATCATTGACCACCCTCCATACAGCCCAGTAGACCACCACGCTGTTGTAGTGGCTTTGCTGGGACGTCATTGACCACCCTCCTTACAGCCCAGTAGACCACCACGCTGTTGTAGCGGCTTTGCTGGGACGTCATTGACCACCCTCCTTACAGCCCAGTAGACCACCACGCTGTTGTAGCGGCTTTGCTGGGACATCATTGACCACCCTCCATTCAACCCTGAAGACCACCACGCTGTTTTAGCGGCTTTGCTGGGACGTCATTGACCACCCTACATACAGCCCATAAGACCACCACGCTGTTGTAGCGGCTTTGCTGGGAAGTCATTGACCACCCTCCAAACAGCCCAGAAGACCACCACGGTGTTGTCGCGGCTTTGCTGTGACGTCATTGACCACCCTCCATACAGCCCAGTAGACCACCACGCTATTGTAGCGGCTTTGTTAGGACATCATTGACCACCCTCCATACAGCCCAGTAGACCACCACGCTGTTGTAGCGGCTTTGCTGGGACGTCATTGACCACCCTCCATACAGCTCAGTAGACCACCACGCTGTTGTAGCGGCTTTGCTGGGACATCATTGACCACCCCCCATACAACCCAGTAGACCACCACGCTGTTGTAGCGGCTTTGCTGGGACATCATTGACCACCCTCCATACAGCCCAGTAGACCACCACGCTGTTGTAGCGGCTTTGCTGGGACATCATTGACCACGTCCCATACAACCCAGTAGACCACCACGCTGTTGTAGCGTCTTTGCTGGGACATCATTGACCACCCTCCATACAGACCAGTAGACCACCACGCTGTTGTAGCGGCTTTGCTGGGACATCATTGACAACCCTCCATACAACCCAGAAGACCACCACGCTGTTGTAGCGGCATTGCTGGGACGTCATTGACCACCCTCCATACAGCCCAGTAGACCACCACGCTGTTGTAGCGGCTTTGCTGGGACATCATTGACCACCCTCCATACAACCCAGTAGACCACCACGCTGTTGTAGCGACTTTGCTGGGACATCATTGACCACCCTCCATACAGCCCAGTAGACCACCACGCTGTCTTAGCGGCTTTGCTGGGACATCATTGACCACCCTCCATACAGCCCAGTAGACCACCACGCTGTTGTAGTGGCTTTGCTGGGACGTCACTGATAACCCTCCATACAGCCCGGTAGACCACCACGCTGTTGTAGCGGCTTTGCTGGGACGTCATTGACCACCCTCCATACAGCCCAGAAGACCACCCCGCTGTTGAAGTGGCTTTGCTGGGACATCACTGACCACGCTCCATACAACCCAGAAGACCACCACGCTGTTGTAGCGGCTTTGCTGGGACTTCACTGACCACCCTCCATACAACCCAGAAGACCACCACGCTGTTGAAGCGGCTTTGCTGGGACATCACTGACCATCCTCCTTACAATCCGGACCTCCCTCTAAGAGACTTTCACCTCTTTCTTAGCTTGCCACGGTGAGTGAGTGGATATCGTGTCGGTCTACTAAACCCAAGATTGCAGGTTCGCTCCTGGCCGAGGTAAGTGATTTCTGAAAGGCGGCAAAATACTGTACGCATATCATACGATGTTGGCATGTCAAAGAACTCATTTGAATTCAGTAGGCCGAGTTCATAATGGCAAAATTAATCTGGGGAGTTTCCGCCAACACAAAGTTCCTCATTTCTCTATTAGAAAGCGCTATAGTGTTCAAGGAAATTAGATATCTAATATCTAACCTCCTTGACTTTCATAGTCAAGGAACAGCGGAATTCGACATGCAAGCTACCCTCTGGGTGTCAAATAAGAAAGCTTGCACCCGGCAGCCGAGGCCATACGATATTATTATACCTCTTTCTTCATTTGAAAGAACACCTTGGAGTCTACAATTCGCTTGAGGCCAGGAGGTGAAACACTTACGGGCTGAACACACAAGGTCAGTATTTTACCGTGAGGGAATATTTAAACATATCTCAGGAAGATTCTATTGCCTGAACTGAAATGAAACTGTCGAAAAATAACCGAATGTTTGTACTATTATTTGGCTGTATTTCTTGCATGAAATAAAATATACACGTTTCTCTGAAGGTCTTGGTTCGTTGGTTCCTTTGTTTAGGTGCAGCGACAATGCAGTCATCTAGCCCCGTGTACTTTGGGTGTGTGTAGAATCTGTCTGATAACCGATGTTAATTGTGATGACTGTATTAGTGAGTGTTATCTGTTTCTTTAATTCAAGTAAGGACTGCAAACAGTAATTTCAAGTAGTGCCTACTTTTGCTACCGAAGGCTACCGTCCTCGACATCTAGCTTCCGGACTTGGCTACTACTGTCGACCAAAATATTATGTGCACTCGAGTTTGAAGGTTGTTTGTGAAGTAACCGATAGACCTACATAAAATCCAATAACATCATCATTTTCATCGTTCTATTTTACGTTAGTTCATGTATGTTTAAAATTTTTAATTTATATTTTAATATTTTTTATCGCAGTTGAAACACAAAAAGTGCCCGTTTTTAGGCGTGTTTCAACCATGCGTCACATTTAAGAATTATTATCTCACAAATCCGTCATCAGATCGAATCCAATTTTTAACACAATATACATTGGAATGTTGTATAACTGGTTTATTAATTTCAAAATTTTGTGTGTTCAAGAACGAAAGTTGTTATCATTTTTGTAAGGTAACTTTATCTCGGCTCGGGGTCGTTGGAAAATGTAGTTCTTGGTTGCGTTGCAATCCTTATACATCAAATGGTTTTGCTGTATGGCTGTGAAATACGTAAATTAATTCAATTATTTTATATCGGTTTGTATTTGTACGGGGAATTAAGACATGGTTCACCAGCTAGCCGCTCCAGGAAATGCAGTACAGCGTTGCTGATATGGAGCCCATCACTTCCGAGCGAGGCGTGCCATGACGTGTGATGGAGCCCATCTTGGCAACGTTGTACAGCTTTCACCGGAGCGGCTAACTGGTGAACCATGTCTTAATTCCCCGTACAAATACAAACCGATATAAAATAAGTGAATTAATTTACGTATTTCACGATCATACAGCATACCTTTTTAATATAAGGATTACAACGCAACCAAGAACTACATTTTCAAACCACCCCGAGCCGAGAAAAAGTTACCTTACAGAAAGGATAACAACTTTGTTTCTTGGACACACAAAATGTTGAAATTAATAAATCTGTTATACAACATTCCAATGTATATGTGTTAAAATTTGGATTCGATCTGATGACGGGTTTGTGAGATAATAATTCATAAATGTGACGCATGGTTGAAACACGCTTAAAAACGGGCTTTCTTTGTGTTCCAACTGCAATAAAAAATATTCAAATATAAATTAAAAATTCCAAACCAACATGAACTAACGTAAAATAGAACGACGAAAATGATAATGTTATTGGATTTTATGTAGGTCTATTGGTTGCTTCACAAACAACCTTCAAACTCGAGTGCACATAATATTTTGGTCGACAGTAGATGGCATCGCTGTCAGCACCTGGCGGAGAACGTTTGAACTAATAGAGCCTTATCAATTCTAACCTACAAATTTTGGCTTCACACTTGAGTAGTTAGTGGAAGGTTCATTTTCATGCCATCAATCTATGACATGGGACTGCCGGCTTTATTTCCCCTCCGAAGAAAGGCATACTGAGGGATTTATGCTTTTAAAAAATCCGACGACTCTGGCTGGATTTGAACCCGCGACCTTGGGCATAGAAGCTCATCATGCTACCAACTACGCCGATAAAGCCGCACTGAAGGTCTTGAAACGTTAGTTTCTGACCACCCCTCGTGTTCTAACACCTAGGGTTATAAATCTTGTCGCCTTCAGTTTCAATTCCGGCATGAAATACGTATTTTTAGCATCTAAATGTTACTGGCGAACGCAGGCGATACTACTAAAAGTGATGCGACAGTCAAACCATTATTACTAATTACAAACTTTCTCGTAAACTTTTCATTTTATTTTTAAAATTCTGAAAGCTTTCTCTTCTTCGTCGGTTGCAAATGAAGACTAATGGTACAGGTGAAATAATCTGTTAAGAAAAAAGAAACTCAGTTTGTCTAAACATCATTTATCTACGTACACATACCTATATAAACTGAATATGACGAGGACTTTTAATGAAATTATTTAGTAAAATATGACAAATGGGGACTGTGGAAGAGAAGACGCTTCATTCTTTTGAGATGTGCTGTTATAGGCGCATGATCGAAATAAAATGGATTGACAGAGTTTCAAATGAGGAGGCCTTGAAAAGAGTGCGTGAGGAGAGAAGTTTGTGGAAATCAATTATTGTTAAAAGAAGAATGAAGGAATCCTGAAGATAGTCATAGAGGGATATGTTGATGGAAAAAGACCTAGAGGAAGACCACGCCTCAGGTATCAAGATCAAATTATTTATTGATCGCAGCCAATGGCCATACAAGAAAAGAATGTAGAATAAAGAGCAAAAGTCTGTTTACCGCAGTCACACAAGGTCTCCCCAGGGGCTCATGACTAGTGGGGCGTGGGTTGGCGACCACGGGGCCCCAGCTGAGTTCGGCATTACTTCCACTTACTTGTGCCGGGCTCCTTTCTGTCATCTTTCCCATCGACCTCCCTTGGTCAACTCTTGTTCTTTTCCGACCCCGACGGTATAAGGGTTTCCGAGGCCTAGGGAGTCTTTCACTTTCCCGCCTTAATTGGAACTTGTCTCATCTTTCCTGATACCCTAATTCTTCGAGGGGTTCTTTTCATTATATCTCCTGCCCTCTGCTCAAGGCCCGTAAGGATACAGGGTTTGTGTAGCCCCACCACTTCTGGTACACCCTCGATAGTACTGCACCCTCAAGGGCTCACGGCCGGTGAGTCTGGGAGTTGGCGACCCCGGGTGATTCCTGAGCTAGGTCCGGTTCCCCCCCTTTTTTCATTGCCTCTGGGGAGGACCCTCTTCTCTCTCATTTTCCTATCTGCCTTTCATGGCTCCCCTGCCTTCCAAGTCCCTCAATCCGCATTCTCCGAGGGTTGAGGGCATTTCTTTTCTTCATGTCCTTTAATTGCCTTATTTTCCTTTTGTTTTCCATTTCTTCTTCTAGTATATAAGATAGTAGTTAGTTTTAGTTATATTTTTCATTTCATTATCATCTTCACGTTCACCCAAACCATTAGGGACCGATAACCTAGATGTTAGGCCCCTTAAACAACAATTATCATCATCATGATCATCATCATCACACATGGTCTTTGATCCTGTCTTACAATACTGCATGTAATATACTATCTGTCACATCTCTCACTACATAATTCACACACACATAAATCGCAAGGGTCATGATATTTCTTAATAGAACAGATTAGATTATGGAAGCCATATGACGAAAACCTTGTAAATACATGCTTCAGGTCAAAATTTGATAGTGTCCAATCTCTGATCGTCATCGCGTGAGTAGCATAAAACTCGTACCCAATATCATTCTTTTTCTGTTCTCGTTGATTCACTGCTAGCTGAAATGCAGTCGTGGATGGCCAAAGCATAGTATTTCTTATGATTTGTATTAGGTAGTCATCCCCTGATAGTTCTATATTGATATAACAAGAGTATTTAGTCGTTACTGGCACATAGTGCTCCTTAAACGAGTTTATCATTTTAAATGATCTTGTCGACCTCGTCGTTACGCTGTTGTCTGGCGTTACGTTACGGTGACGGGACGAAATGTACCCAGTTGCACTGAGGTGTGTGACGTCATAGTACCACTTGGTGCATGTGTTCCCCGACAATCTCTATCCCCGATTCTTGGATGTCACGGGTAATCTCGAGAACCACTGGATGGATTTTGATGCGGTTTTCACCATTCTGTAAAGGATATCTCGAGGAAAGATTCTGTAGAAAATAATTTATGTATGATCAAAGGAAGCCAAGCAGTAACGATTTCAGTGAAAAGGTCGAAAACAAACTTGGCGTCCGTGCACTACCTAAGCTTACGCTGGGCAATCCGTTAAAAATATCAATATACCATGAGCGTAAGAATTGGTCAGTATGAAATGTTCTACAATAAAGTCCGCGAGAGCATATCTCTATCTTCAATACATCTCCCTCTATAATTGATTTTAGACTGGATGGAAGGGGCACGTCATCCAGCCATCTCCCTCCGCGCGCTAGACCTTGCTTTGCCCTTGGTTTGCACTTGCCGTTCGCGAGTAATTTGAAACAAGGTAAAGTATTATAAAGCAAGATAAGCATTATACAGATAATTTTCTAACATGTCAAGAGTACAGCTTTTCTAGCATTTTTCAGCATTTGTAGCATTTAAAATGATACAAAGTCTAGTCTTTCAGATTGACTGTCACTTCTTTTATCTATCTTAAAGATGAAAAGTTTCTTTTCGGTTCCATAGTTGTCATTTTTTGCACACAATGTGCATTATATTTGTTTAGCGTAATCACACAATGATTTTTATCATTTTTGCAAAATTGCAAGTGGTATCTGCCACACCGAACATCACACGGTTCACACACACACACGAAACACAAGGTTCATGAAATCTCTTATTGGTGCAGACCGCATGATGGAAACCATGACATGCAAGCCTGGTGAGAATATGTCTCAACTCGTAGATAGTCTGAGTCCAGTGCCTATTCGTCATCGCGTCAGAGCTGTAAAATTCCCACCAAACGTCTGCTCTTTTTTGATCTCATCTGCTTATAGTGTCTTGGAAAGGGGTCGTTGATGGCAGAAACAATCTATTTCTGATATCTTGTATCAGATAGCCTTCCTTAGATAGTACATATACGAGTGAATTTTGGGACACCAAATTAAGTAGGATGTGGGATGCAATACCTACAGAGAAATGAAGGGGAAAGCGGAAAGACGCGAAGTGTGGAGATTTGCTGCAAACCAATCCTCGGATTGACCACTGGACAAGAAGAAGGAGAAGAAGAAGAAGACAAATTGTTGTTGTTGTTGTTGTTGTATTTAAGGGATCCGAGTAGTGTGAAGTGACAAAAAGTGCAGCTTCCTATATTTGATAGTGTATATCTGAAGTATTTCAGATATTTCCTTAAAACATGCCTGAAATGTAAATGATGATGATGATGATGATGGTTTTTTTTTTCGTGTGGTCTCCTGAGAGGCCCGAGGTCGACGCCCGCGGGCGACCTGTGCGTCGGGATGAGAGATGGAATGGATGAAGTTTAATGAAATTGGGCAAGGATGTGAATGGAAGTGGCCTAGGCCTATCAGAAGGTACCGTCCCAGCATTTGCCTGGCGTTGAAAACGGGAAACCACGGAAAACCATTTCAAGGACGGCTGACGGTGGGGCTCGAACCCACGCGTCTACCGAGTCAGCAGTGAGCTTGGCCCCATGACCTAATGCTGCGCTTTAGCCAGCATAGCCACTGCTGTCGGTATGATGATGATGATGATGATGATGATAATTGTTGTTTTAAGGGGCCTAACATCTAGGTTATCAGCCCCTAATGATCTGGGTGATAGCGAAAATGTTAATGAATTGGATACCAGAACGAAAATTAAGTGAGACGGAAAATACTTACAAAAAGGAACTCAGATTGTATCAACTCACAAAATGTTCTTACAAAAGGGAATTTAGAACGAAAAGATTCACAAAAAGAATAGATTGAAAAATACCCACAAAATATAGGCTACCGGTAGGTTCAAAATGCGTACAAAATACAATGTAGAATTGAAATACTTACAAAATGCAATTGAAATTCAAAATACTTACAAAATGCAAATGAGATCGAAAATACGTACAAAATGCAATTGAAGTTGAAAATACACAATGCAATCCGGATTGAAATATCCCAGTTCCAATCCAAATTATTCACAAAGAGCAATTGAAATTCAAAATACCTCCAAAATGCAATTGAAATTGAAAATGCTTACAAAATATATGGTAAATTCAAACGACTCATGTGGAATACAATACTTACAAAATGCAATTTAGATTGAAATTACTTGACAAAATGTAATTTAGTTCCAAAATACCCACAAAATGCAATTGAGAATCAAAATATTTGCAAAATGCCCACCAAACAAAATGTAATTTAGATTTAAAATTCTTGCGAAATGCGGTTTTGGTGGAAAATATTTACAAAATGCAATTGCAATTCAAAATACTCACTAAAATGCCCTGAACCTACATTGAAAGACTTACTAAAAACAATTTAGATTGTCAATCTTTACAAAATGCAATTAAGGTTGAAAACATTCGCGAGAGGTAATTTAGATCGAAAAAACTTACAAAATGCAGCGTAGATTAAAAATACCTACAAAAAATCTGTAAAGGGAATTTAGATACACGGGGAATCAAGTAACAAAAACAGTGCGGGAATCTTAAAGAGAAAAGGAAATATAATGAAAAGAAATCAAGAGGTCTGACCCCTCGTAGAAGGAGGGATCAAGAAAGATGAGACAAGGGCCTATTAAGACGGGAAATTGAAAGACTCCCTAGGCCTCGGATACCCTAATACCGTCGGGACCGGAAAAGAACAAAAGTTGACCAAGGGAGGTCGACATGAAAGAAGACAGAGAGGAGCCCAGCAATGCCGGCTTTGTGTGTCCCGTGGTCGCCAACCTACTTCCCACAAGATGTGAGCCCCTGCGGGAGAAATGCAAATGACACTTCTGCAATTACATATAGGGTGTTTCAATTTGATGTAGTTTGTGTTTGGCAAAAACAAAACAGGAGGAATTTTCACACAAGGATCTAAAGAAAATTTTAAATAAGTTAGGCTAAATGTGCCAAATTAGGCCCACTTAACGGTTAAAGATTTTTTTGTAATTTTACTGGAAGGGGAAAAATCCGCACATTGTTTTGGATTTAAATTGAAGACAAGCAGTAATGAAAACATGGGTTCATATTTAGAATCATTGGAAAATATTTCAGAAGTAATACAATATTTAAAATGGGAGTAACGGGCCTTATTAGGGACACCCGTTCCAAACCAGGCCAACTACTTGTTCCAAATAAGGCCCAAAGAGATAACGAAATGTACATTAAGCAGAGAATATCAATATAGTATGTTAATCTACAAATCACATTCTTTGAAAATATAAGGTGCGTTCAAAAAATAAAGAGCCGGAGGCTGGAATGCGCAAACTGGTGACGACATCGGCTAATCGTGGCGTGTGTAACGAGGTGTGGTTCCGACCAGAGCGTGGAAGGTCACAGCCCGTCGCTAGAGGGCACGCGTGCACGTGACGATACAAAGCGAGCAGCAGCATGCATCAATCGTCCAACGCTGCCCGACGCATTCCAAACAGTGACATGGAGGCGTTAAACGAAGAGCAAAGAGTTGTTGTTCGGTTTCAGACAGCCAAAGGAGTAGGGGGAACGGACATTCATCGCCGAATGTCACAAGTGTACGGCGAACACTGCGTGTCCCTTGCAAGGGTTAAGGAGTGGCACAAGCGCTTCAGGGAAGGACAGGTGTCGTTAGCCGATGATGCCCGGTCTGGGGCACCCCCCTGCATTACCGATGACAACGTCCAGCTGGTTGATGCACTCATTACCCAGGACCGCCGAGTGACAGTGAACACCATAGCCGCCGTGTTCGCTCCACAACAATGCACGACCTCATACGGTCAACACAGTCGCGGCACTCATGGAGAAATTCAAATGGGAGGTTCCCGGCTACCCTCCATACAATCCAGACTTCTCTCCCTGTGATTATGCCATGTTTGTTCCCCTTAAAAGGGCTCTGCGGGGCCAACGATTCACCTCGGACGCCGACGTCCAGCTGTACGTGCGGAACTGGTTCACATCCCAGCCCAGGGAATTTTATGAGACAGTCATTCACCGCCTCGTGTCTCAGTGGGATAAGTGCCTCAACAGCCAGGGCCAATACTTCAAACATACAGGTACTGGTTTCTGTAATTATGCCTCCGGCTCGTTACTTTTTGAACACACCTTATAGTATATTAATCTACAAATCATATTATTTGAAAATATATACCAGATTTATGTATGTTCAGTTTCAAAGGCATGAAGGTGGTTTATTAAAATACCTAAAAATAGTAACAAAAAGAGCTTCGGATGCCATCTACTACTCGACCGAAGCAAAAATCGAGGAATCATTCCCTCCAACAGTACTTTCTAGTCTGGCCGTTAAAGGCTAGTAGCTATCAGAAACAATAGGAATCTTGTAGAATTTGAAAACTGTAAGGCAGTTACTTTTAGCAGAAAGTTACGAGGGCAGATCAAAAAATAAGTTACACTTCCCAGTTATGGCCAATTATTACACCACCTATACAACAGCAACACGTCTATAACGACATACAATATAACGTCACTTTTCCACAACGTTTCCAAGAGACTCCAAACATTTCTGCGAACGCACAACCAACTTGTCGATGCCGGATGCATAGAAAGTTCCTCCAGTGTTCTGCAACCACACGGAGACAGCGGCCTTCACCTCTTCATCGCCTGGGAATGTCGACCACCGTTCTGTCTAATGATCGCATTCACACTGTTGACATTTGCACGGGTCCTGGACGTTGCGGGCCTGCCATCGCGATATTCGTCCGTGATATCCGTGCGTCCGGCTTCGAATAGCTGACACCAATTTACGATCCCTTGCCGGAAAATGGCCCGCTATCCATACACAGCACTAATTTCACGATGAATGTCCGTGCAATTCTTCCTTTTGGCCCATAGGAATCGGATTGTCACACGCACCTCATATTTGGAGCGAACGTCCAGTCGACGCGCCATTGCTTTTGGTCGGTATTCACACCATACAAGACGAGACACCACAGCGACCTGTCTAACAGACGTGTGGGCAGTGTCTGTCCCTTTCTCCGCTGTGCCCACGTTTGCGACACACAGCGCGCTGCTGCAGCGCGTTAGCGCAACTAACTTTTTGATCACCTTCGTACTTTTGTGAAGTAACTTTCCTGAATGTGAAATTATCCAATTTCTATCAAGTGGGCAAAACAAAATAATCATCCCCTATGAATTCGAAACTCATCGAGGATACACAAGCTGAACGAATCAATTCCATTATAAATAAACGTATAATCATTAGTTAGAGAGACCATTTACACAATAATGACACGCCTGGAGTACAGCAGAACGTGTGAATTTAAACACATGTGCAGGCTAAAAAGTGTACACTGCATTATTACAAAACGCCTACAACAAATAGTCATATCGCTTTGGGGGGTTAAAATATTTAGTTAATTAATTATGGCTGGATTATGAACATTTAAATAATTGTTCGATGGTATCGATATTGCACATTTTATTTCCATTAATAATGGTTGAAGCAGTGACCAATAAATACAAATAACAGTTAGTTCAGAATGAGCTGCACTTTAGTAAACCTCAACACACACTGCCATTGGTTCAAACAAATTGTGTGTGGGGGTTTAACACGCAGAGTGTATAAATGTTTCGCCAAACATCTCCCTTCTATTTAATTTATGTTAATAGAGATCGATTTTCAAAAAAATTATTTGTGTTGATTATTGTGTGTGATTTATTGCTAAAATATAAACAAGCAGATGGATGCATTAAAGACCAAACTAGTGATTTTTATTACAGGGTACGTGTAAATCTTTCACTTAAATCTCATTAAAACAGAGCACATTGCTATTAGAATAATATTTATTATTATATTTTTATTTTTTTATTTGCGAATTGACCACTTCGGATCACGCTACAATTTCATTTTTTCTTTGCCTGAAGTTTCCTCTTCCTCCAGTACTCCTTCATATGGGCGCTATGCTGTTTCTTCTGCTCATCCGTCCAGGCTCTTCCCTTATTTGTGGTTCTTGTGACGTGAAACCCTTCCAAATTTTGAATTATGTACCGAAATGTTTCCCTGTTTGACATCTGAACTTCCTGGATGTTGGAATTTTCGAGATCTTTTCGAACTTCCTTAATCCATGTCGTTGTTGTGTTCTTATTCCACAGGTAGTCGAATAATTATTATTATTTGATTCGGCCGAGCCTCCGTGGCATAGGCGGCAGCACGCCGGCCTCTCACCACTCGGTCGGTGGTTCAAATCCCGGTCACTCCATGTGAGATCTGTGTTGGACAAAACGGAGGCAGACAGGTTTTTCTCCGGGTACTCTGGTTTTCCCTGTCACAATTTCATTCCAGCAACACTCTCCACTATCATTTCATTTCATCTGTCATTCATTTAATCATTGTCCCAGAGGAGTGCGACAGGTTTCGGCAGCCGGCACACTTCATATCCTCGCCACTAGATCGAGGCTTCATTCATTCCATTCCTGACCCAGTCGGAGACTGGAAGCAAGCTGAGGATTTTCCTTTTCATTTGTTTCGGCCGGCTATGGACCACGTTACTTCAACTGTTTCCTTCTTTGAGCTTTAATCTTTTCCCAGTAGTCCTTCATCCGTTTCCTGTGCGCCTCCTTTCTGTCAGTCGTCCACTTCTAGCCTGTTCTTAGTTTTGACTTTTCTTGGAATAATCTAATATTTTTTTCTAGAGGGGAAGACGTTCTTGAATGTCCTCAAGCAAAATATCCAATTCTATAAGATCTTTTTCGATCTCAGAGAACCATGGTCCTTGGTTTTCTTGTGTACAAAGTAGGAAAATATTATTTTTGTAATTTTTTTTTCTCGCGATTTAACCATCCGAGCGCCGTGAATCTTGGCCCAGCAAATATTTATACATGTTGTAATGCATTGAATTCTAATTTAGTCCAATTGTTTATATAACCTGTGCGAAGTTTTAAAATTATGTTTTTATTTCTTGTGTCTTAATCGTGCGATCGAAGTGAAATTTTGAATAATGAACCTACGCAGTATTTTTTATCTAATGGTACATAACCCTATGGCGTACACATACTGTATAACAATCCAACATGGCGATCATCCGAAATTTGTAGATGGTTCTCAGTATCCACGAATCAACAACAGCAATCAAACTGAAATTTTGTATTTTGATAGAGGCCATAACACACGTTCATCTATGGATCATTCAATTAACTGATGATGATGATGATAATTGTTGTTTTAAGGGGCCTAACATCGAGGTTATCGGCCCCTAATGATCTGGGTGATAGCGAAAATGATAATGAAATGGAAACCAGAATAAAATTACCGAAGACTGAAAATACGTACAAAAAGGAACTCACATGGAAACAACTCACAATATGGTCCTACAAAAGGGAATTTAGAACGAAAAGTTGCACAAAAAGAATAGATTGAAAAAGACCCACAAAACGTAGGCTAGATTCAAAATACGTACAAAATGCAAAGTAGCGCCGAAATACTTACAAAATGCAACTGAAATTCAAAATACTTACAAAATGCAAATGAGATCGAAAGTACGTACAAAATGCAATTGAGGTTCAAAATACTTACAAAATGCAATTGAAATTGAAAATACACAATGCAATTCAGATTGAAATATCCCAGTTCCAATCCAAATTATTCACAAAGTGCAATTGAAATTCAAAATACTTACAAAATGCAATTGAAATTGAAAATGCTTACAAAATGTACGGTAGATTCAAACGACTCATGTGGATTGACAATACTTACAAAAAGCAATTTAGATTGAAAATACTTGACAAATGTAATTTAGATTCAAAATACCCACAAAATGCAATTGAGAATCAAAATATGTGCAAAATGCCCACCAAACAAAATGCAATGTAGATTCAAAATTCGTGCGAAATGCGGTTTTGGTTGAAAATACTTACAAAATGCAATTGAAATTCAAAATACTCACTAAAATGCCCTGACGCCTGCATTGAAAGACTTACTAAAAAGCAATTTAGATTGTCAATCTTTACAAAATGCAATTGAGGTTGAAAACAATCGCGAGATGTAATTTAGATCGAAGAGACTTACAAAATGCAACATAGATCAAAAATGCCTTTAAAAAAATGGTAAAAGGGAATTTAGATACACGGTGATTCGAGTAACAAAAACAGTGCGGGAATCTTAAAGAGGAGAGGAGAGGGGAGAGAGGAGAGGCTCCGCCCCAAAGGTAAGGGACAAAAGGGGAAAACGGACCCAGCTCAGAAATCCCTCGGGGTCGCCAACTCCCGAACTCACCAGCCGTGAGCCCCTGAGGGTGTAGCATTATCTAGGGTGCACCAGAAGTGGTGGGGCTACATACACCCTCCCTCCTTAAGGGCCTCGAGCACAAGGCAGGAGGTAAAAGGAAGAGAAAAAGAAGGCTGACCCCTCGCAGAAGGAGGGTATCAGAAAAGAGGAGACAAGGGCCAATTAAGGCGGGAAAGGAAGAGACTCCCTCGGCCTCGGATACCCTAATACCGTCGGGGTCAGAAAAGAACAAGAGTTGACCAGGTGCATTCAATTAACTGGTGAGCAGAAAACTAACATGGCGGTGACGCGAAATTTAAATATTTAAATTGATTTTTCTCACGACTTTTCATCCGAGTGCTGTGGAACTGGCACGTTATATCTTTATACAAGCCTTAATATAAAGACTTCCAAATTAATGAAATTTTATGAGTGCTAAAAATGGTGGCTGTGCACATTTTTTGCCTACTTTTCACATTTTGCAAAAATGAGGAAAAAGTAGACTTATGAGATCGGGCAAATGTGTGTGTGTGTGTGTGTCTGTCTGTCTGTCTGTCCTTCTGTCTGTCTGTCTGGCTGTGTGTGTTTCCCCCCCCCCCCCTGTCAACTCCTAAACGGCTGCAGCAAACGAAACAAAATTTGGTAGGAGTAAAGATTTATACCTGAATATCTCAAGGCCATATTTGAAAATGATGTCAGGGCTACCAACTGCTGAAAAATCGCATTTGAAATTTGAGCTCCATGTTGGATATCTTGGAAGGTATGAATCGGAGCTATTTCAAAATTGGCACACGTATAGATAATAATATTGCAGTTTAATTTCCAGGAGGCCATACATGGCAGTGTTGCCAAAATGATTATAAGCCTGCTGATAGGTCCAAATTTTAAATGCATATAACTTCTACACTATCAATTGGATTTCAACCAAATTCCATATGCGCTATGTGTACATAAACAGATATGACTGAGCGTATTATTAAGAGCCACCAGGGCTGCCAACTGTTAATAAATGCTCTCAATTTGTTTTAATCCAAATACCCATATATCAGAAAGTATGCAACCCGACAGCTTTAAATTATGCACACGTATAGTACCTGACATTCTGTAATAATTTGGAGTAACTTATATTCGTCAGTGATACTAACATGATTCTAAGCCTGCTGAGAGGTCAAACTTTAAATTCATGTAACTTCTATACTAATTAATGGATTTCATTCAAAATTGGCACAACAATAGATCATATTATTTCAGATAATTTCTGACCAATACATGCATGGCATTGTTGCCAACATGATTTTACGCGCACTGTTAGATCCAATGTTTAACTGTATGTAACGTCCATGCTATCCATTGGACGTCAACCAATTTTGTATTCTGTACCCTAAGAAATGGATCTAAGAATATATTCAGTCTCCAGGGCTGCCAACTGTAGTGCTTTATTAGGCTACATCATGCCAGGTATACAGTATTTCGAACTAATTAGAAATTTCGATATTACCAACTTAATTTCGTCATTAATCTTTGGCATGAATCTTAAATTTTAAGAAAAGTAGGCTCTTTAGTTCGTCACGGAACTTCTTGTTAAATCTCATTTTCATTTCTCGAGTCCTTTTTAGGACCAGTAGTATAAAAGAAAATAGGCTAGTTAGTTCTTCACGGAACTACATGTTTCAGGTTTTCTTTTTCACAAGTGACAGTAATTAGCCTACTTTTCACATTTTGCAAAAATGAGGAGAAAATCGACTTATGAAATCGATCCGGGAAAATGTCTGTCTGTCTGTCCTTCTGTCTGTCTGACTGTGTGTGAGTCCCCCCCCTATCAACTCCTAAACGGCTGCAGCTATCGAAACCAAATTTGGTAAGAGTAAAGATGTATACCTGAATATCTCACGGCCATATTTGAAATTGACGTCAGTGCTACCAACTACTAAAAATCGCAATTGAAATTTGAGCTCTATGTTGAATATCTCAGAAGTTATCCATGCGAACTATTCCAAAATTGACACACATATAGATACCATCATTCCAGAATAATTTCCAGAAGTCCATACATGCCAGTGTTGCCAACATGATTCTAAGCCTGCCGATAGGGCCAATTTCTAAATGCAAGTAACTTCTACATTATCGATTGTATTTCAACCAAATTTCGTATGTACTATGTGTACTACAACAGATATGACTGTGTGTATTCTAAACAGTCACCAGGGCTGCCAACTGTTAATAAATGATCACTCTATGCTTTAACCCTAATATCAATATATCAGAAAGTATGCAAGCCAACAGCTCTAAACGCTGCACACGTATAGTACCTGACATTATTATTTTGTTTGGTGTAACTTATATACATCAGTGTGCCAACATGATTGTAAGCCTGCTGACAGGTCCAGTTTTTTAAGGCATATAACTTCTATACTAACAAATAGTGTTCAACCAAATTTCTTACGTGCTTTGTGTACCATAACAGTTGTGACTATGCGTATTGGTAAGAACCAGCAGGGCTGCCAACTATTAATAAATGCTGTCACAATTTGTTTAATCCTAATATCAATATATCAGAGAGTATGCAAGCCATCAGCGCCAAACTTTGCACACGTGTAGTACCTAACATTATAGATTAATTTGGAGTTACTAATTTACCTCAGTGCTGCCAACATGATTATAAGCCTGCCGATAGGTCCTGTTTCTAAATGCATGTAACTTATATACTATCCATTAGACTTCAACCAAATTTTGTATGTGGATTCTATACCTTAAGAAATGGAACTAAGAATATATTCAGAGTCACCAGGGCTGCCAACTGTAGTAACTCTATTAGGCTGCAATATTTCAGGTGTACTCCAAACTGCAGTACCTAGAAATGTTAGTATTACCAACTTGATTACGTCATTATTCTAGATAGGTCTAGGCCTATATAGATTGGCATGAATCTTAATTTTAAGAAAAGTAGGCTCTTTAGTTCGTCATGGAACTACTTGTTTTAACATAATTTTAGTTTTTGCTCATATCTGAGTCTTTCGCGATTCTCGTTTTTTTCCTGTTTGCTTTCGCTTGGATTGTATGAGGAAATTCTCTCAACTAGTGATGACTTATGCAAAAGAATAGTCTTTTATACCTGCTCTTGCCTGCGTGGGTATATCCGACGACTAAGTACGTGCTATAATTAGCCACCCGCTGTTTCACTTAGCGTTAATCAGAGGTACAAAACTCAGTGAACATTGTCTTCGGATTAACACATAGCCTATAGAGCATCCAGCGTTTAGAAAAGACTGTGGAGCCTTATGGCGACAGTGTTGCTAACTCTAGGCAGAGGTAGCGCTGACGTCATACGTTATGTTCACCCGCTTCGAGTACTGCGCTTTCATAAGTTAGCGAGACAACCACAACCCCAGCAGCTACCTGAAAGAGAACACGCCCAGGAAGGAGCAGTTTTGCAGGTGTTAACGGATTGGACCAGTATTAAGGATTCTGTATGCGAAGAGACCCAATAACGACATTCATTTCGTTGTGATATGACGCATAACCGATTGACAGATGTCGAGAGCACAACCCTTCCTTCCTTCTCGGATGTATGCAGACGATGTTAACAATTTTTATGTCAGCAATACTGTTGATCATCACCTCTTTAGTTATTAGTTAGGCTGAAATTTAGTTTCTTTCAATTTCATTCTTGTTGTTTTGTTTAGATTAATATTTGTAATATTGCAGTGAGTTAGCCGTGCGGTTAGGGGCGCGCAGCTGTGAGCTTGCATTCGGGAGATAGAGGGTTGGAACCCAACTGTCGGCAGCCATGATTCGATCGAACAGAAAATATAACAGACACACAACAGTAACACCAATGACGGATAATGCTTCAGAACTTGTTGTTGGCGGAACTGAGCACGTGCTCCACTCCGGGCGAGCATGCAGCACAGGACGAGGCTCTTCTTTTCAGCGTGCTAACCTCGAAAATTTTTAAATTACTAAGACGTAATATAAGCGATACTTGTACGCAATAACGAAGGTAATCAATTGGCAGATAATTGTAGGAAGCTATTATGACGAAAAATATATATGTTCAGAGTTCCTAAATGATAAAAGGCGAGGCAACAAAACCAGTGTAGGGGGGATTTCCGTTAAAAGTAAAAGCCCATAAGACCCACAGTCTTTTCTAAACGCTGGCTGCTCTATAGGAGGGGAACAAATTTCTCCTCAAATGTCTAAAGGTGTTGCTTTATCTGTCTGATTTTGACCGACTGTATGTAACAAAGAATGAAGAATGAAATTCTTGACATGGCCTCCACAAACCCAAGGCCTGTTGCAATGCGTCTAACGTTCCTGGTAACAATGTAGCATGCTATGGAACAGGGAGTACTGTATCGGCTGTGTTCGACCCGCTATATCGGTGTGCGCTGAGGTAATTGAGCGCGTAACGAACAACTCACAGGGGGCTCAGATTCACTCCCATCATTAATAGGCCATTGTCGCAATTAATCAGTTTAATCACCTACAACATGAGTTTGGCATTACCGCAAGGGTCATTGTCATCTCAACTGATGACGAAAATATCATAAAATCCAAAACAAACATTAACATAATACTATAATCACGTGTAGTCAGGAAATTGAACAGGAATTCGTCAATTTGTCCATTATTATCTGATCAATTTCAGCCGATATCACCATAATACGTTGCTATCCAAGTGATAACGTTCACTCATTTTATCACCGACAGATTTTTTAGCCTATTTTCAATTTTGAAAAAAAAATAGACTTCTCAGATCACCTTTTGTCCGTGTGTGTGTGTGTGTGTGCGTGTCCCCCTAATAACTACTAAACAGCTGGAGCGATTTCAATGAAACTCGGTAAGTTCAGAGCACTATTCCGGGCGACCCCGACCGTATCTATCAAATTTTGTTACATCTCACCAATCCAACATGGCGGCTATGCGAAATATTTCACCGGCATTCAATATCTCCGAAACTATACCCGATAAAACCCTGGAATTTTTTACGGTGATAAAGGGAACTACTAGACGTTCCACTATGTGACTTTTGAAATCCTGGTAACTACAAAACCAACATGGCGGCCACGCGAATTTGCGACTTTTAAATAGACGTTTCTCGCGATTTAACCAACCAAACGCAATAAAACTTGGTACAGTATATGTTTATTTACATTGTAATGTACTGATATCTAACTTGGTTCAATTGTCTACATAGCTACAATATGGCGGATGTGCGAAGTATTTCACCGGCGTTCTATATCGCTGAGACTATTAGCGGTATCACCCTGAAATTTTGTACGGGGATAAAGGGCACTAATGGACGTTCATCTATAAGACTTTCAAAAACCGGTTAACTACAACACGAACATGGTGGCCAAGCGAATTTGAAAATTTTAAATAGACCTTTCTCGCGATTTAACGTTCCATACGCAATGAAAACTGGTACAGGAAATGTTTATACACATTGGAATGCACTGGTATCTAATTTTGTTCTTGCTTACATGACCTCAAGATGGCGGCCGTGCGAATTTTAAAATTAAGTTTTTATTTCTTGTTCGTAATCATGCGATCGAAGTGAAAGTTTGAATAATGAACCTACGCAATAATTTTCCTTTAATGGTACATGACTCTGTGGCCTATACATATAACAATCCAACATGGCGACCATCCGAAATATTTAGATGGATCTTTACATCTACGAATCTATTTTATGTTCATAGAGCTATGAACTTAAGTTCACCTGTGGGACTTTAAATAAACTGGTGATCGCAAATCCAACATGGCGGCGACGCGAAGTATAAATATTCACATGGACGTTTCACGCAATTTAACCATCCGAGTGCAGTGAAACTTGGTACAGTATATCCTTATACGAATGTTAATCCACTGGCATCTAATTTATTTCAATTTTTTTTCCATAACCACAAGATTGCAGCGGTGCGAAATTTAAAATCTCCTTGTTACTTCTTGTGTCTTAATGATGCGATTGAAGTCTGAATGCTACACGTACACATTAATCTTCATGTAACAGTACGTAACTCTAGGACCGACATGTATAAAATCCAACTTGGCGACCATCCGAAATATTTAGTCGGTTCTCAATATCTACGAATCTATTACTGCAATCAAACTGAAATTTTGTATGTTGATAGTGGCAATTAACATAAGTAGGATACATGAAAATAGGCTGTATAGTTCTTCACGGAACTACTTGTTAGGTAGATTTCATTAGAAAGCTAACTATTGCAATGGGTCCCATGTTTCGACTTCCGGAAAATTTCGACATATCTTCGCGTTTCACATCCCCCAGACCCCGAAACCACCGTCAGTTCAAACGTTTATACATAATTTATGTATGTATATATGTATATATGTATATATATATATATCAGTTTCTTGTGGACACGATAACTGCCGTAATTTTGCACCAATCACTTTGAATTTTTTACCGAATATGTATACCTATAAAATCTCGGTCGAGTTCGTTACAGGGCTAAATCGGTCGAAGGGAGTGAAAATGGGTTTTTTTAAGTGAAATATTGCTGTAACTCTCTTAATATGTGAAATATCGAATCCGTTCAACGTTTATACTATGTGTCGGATAAAGCCCAAAAATTTATGTTTGAAGAGTTTTTTTATAGCACCAACCATTGACCAAAGGGGTGGGAAAAAGTGGGTTTTTCGGGAAACATTAATCATATCTCTTTTAATTGGCACAATATCAAAACCGTACAAAATGGACAATATTCCCCTAATAATTACCTAAAACTTTTGTCTGAAAGAATTTTTCATATGACCCACCATTCCACCAAGGGATGAGAAAAATGATTTCGGAATTATAAGAAAATGCCAAGAGCTATCAGAGGTTGCCATGGCAACACTACTAAATTGATGAGGGATGAGCCATCAGACGTTGCCATGACAACGCACTTGCACGAGATCAGATTCAGTATTTCCATCTGACTAAGTGGGAAGCGGCTTCGGTGACGTAACTGGTAGCATGCTGAATGTCTATGCCCAAGGTCGCGGTTTCAAAGCCGGCCGAAGTCGTCGGATTTTCTAAGAGCGCTAAAATCCCTCAGTATGCTTTCCTTTGGAGGGGAAGTTCCAACGTTCGTTGCGAGTTGCTGGTTGGGGTGGCATCTAGTAGCCAAATTCACAGCTAGGTGTCGTTGACGGTAGTACCTGGTAGCAACATTAGGAACTACTGCTTGAAATTGACCGTCTGCAGTCCTTACCTGAATTACAGACTAATACAGCCATCCCAAAGTACACGGGGTTACATGACCGCGTTATCGCAGCCCCTAAACTGAGGAATCAACCAAAATCTCTGCGGGAGACATAATTTTGCGTGAAGAAGTAACAGACCGTTACATAGTTACACATCAGTGTCGAAACCTTGCATAAGGACAGTGTGACCACAAGTATAAAAATGGACCCCAAATGACAAGAAGGTTACCGTTCCCATAAGACAATAAAATGTTTAAAATAAGCATAAAATGACGAAAAACAAAGTTAATTAAGCTCCAATTATAAAATACCTTCTCGCAATAAATGAGGTCTGATCCTTCTACGAAAACCTGCATATTCTGCCTATTTTCGCCTATCCCCAAGTTTGTCCGGTGAAATCTACCTCCGCCTTCCGGCGTGCCGAGAGGACTTTTTTTATAATCGTTTCGGTCTCCTATCGACCACGTTATTTCAACTGCCTTTTCCCTCGTTCTTTCACATTGGCCCAGTATTCGCGCATTTTTCATCGGTGAGCTTCCTTTAGTTCTTCGGTCCACTTCTTTGCGGTTTTCAATATAGGTTTTGGCTAAAAACTCTGTATTTCCCCAAATTTCTTCTTCAAGGAGTAACGTTCCAAGATGTCCTAATGTGATATCCCCAGTTCTTGTAGGTCTTTTTCCACCTCTGTAAACCAGATCCCTTTGGTTTTCATTCCCAAAAGTAGGCACAGATTCCATTGGACAATCTTCCGGAGTTCATTCTTGTTAAATTGCCATAAAAGGAGAGACTTATTTTGCGAATGGTGTCCGTTATTTTCTCCACATGTAGATAGAGTTCATCGTTGTGTCGTCTTCTATACTCTCCTCGTTCCTTGACCGGGCCCAAGATCTTTCTCAGAATCTTCCCTTCTTTGGCTTCGAGTTGTTCTGCCAGGCCTTTCTTATTCATCGCCAGGCATTCTGATGCATATAACGCCTCCGAGCGAATAACGGTAACGAAGTGCCTCAGTTTGGCCTTGAAGGACATTGATCGTGTTTTGTAAATGAGTCGTCCAGATGCAAAACTCGTTTAATTCACTTGTGAATAAGATTCATGTCGTAAAATTAACTATTGAATTATTTTCTTTTACTTTATTTTACTTTATTTTGTTTTATTTTGTTTTGTTTATTTTGTTTTGTTTTGTTTTATTTCGTTTTATTTGGTTTTGAAATGTTTTGTTCAGTCTTTTGTTTTGTTTTTTGTTTTGATTTATTTTAATTTTTTAATTTTAAAATTTTATTTTGTTTTATTTTGTTTAGTTTTATTTTGATTTTCCAGAAAACAAACACAAAGCCAAAAACAGATAACACGAAGCAAAAAGCAAAATTCAAAAACAAATGCAAAAGCATAAAAAATACAAGAGAAACAAAGCAAAAAGAAAATTCAAAAGCAAAAGCACAAAGCAAACACAAGACCAAAAACCAAAAACACATAGCAAAAAGTAGAAAACAATAAACACAAAAGATAGTGAGGCAAAGTCCAGAGAAACTTTTCTCATGAAAATGATTCTTATTCACAAGTGGATTTTGCAACTGGACGACTCAAATGTCTTTGGTTAAATGGTAAGCCATTTCCATTTTGTTAATGCGTGAGAGATTATTATATTTATTTATTCAGTTATTTATCTTATGACTAAAGCCTCCGTGGCTGAGGCGGCAGCACGCCGGCCTCTCACCGCTGGGTCCGTGGTTCAAATCCCGGTCACTCCATGTGAGATCTGTGCTGGACAAAGCGGAGGCAGACAGGTTTTTCTCCGGGTACTCCGGTTTTCCCTGTAAACATTTCATTCCAGCAACACTCTCCACTATTATTTCATTTCATCTGTCATTCATTTACTCATTGCCCCAGAGGAGTGCGTCAGGCCTCGGTAGCCAGCACAGTTCATATCCTCGCCGCTAGATGGGGTCTTCATTCATTCCATTCCTGACCCGGTCGGAGACTGGAAGCAGGCTGTGGATTTTTTTCATTTATCTTATGACTATATTAGTGGCGAGTTAATGCTCATGGCCCTCTCTCTTACACTTAACCACGCAATATGCTACCAGCACATATGAAGAAAAAAAAAGAAATATAATTTATGATGATAAATAAGAAGTAAATTAATTATGTTAATACTATTATTAATGAAAAAGGCATAATAATAATAATAATAATAATAATAATGCCTTGCAATGAATAAGAAAGGTTAGAGGCCAAAGAACGACAAATCCTGAGAAAGATCCTAGGACCAGTCAGAGAAAATGGAGAGTACAGGAGGCGACATAACAAAGAACTTTACATAAGTGTGGATTGGGTAACGGACTTGATGCGAAAAAGGAGAATAGTTTCTAAGGCCACATAACACGCATGAGTTCGCAGAGACAGACCAACCATATATTTACCTACTTAGTAGACAAGAAAACCAAGGTAACATTGTTCTTTGAGATCGAAAAAGATCTTATAGAAGTAGGGATCACGCTTAAGGACTTTCAAGAACGTCTTCCTCTCCAGAAAATAGCCTACTTAGAGCAAACCAGCGCACAGTGGGTCAAAATCGAAATCTATGGGGACAAAATAGTTTTTACGTTTTAATCATGAATTTAGAGTGAAAGCAACGAATATAATTTGTTTACTTCGTAATAAACATCAGTTAAGACCTTTTTAATCTTCGTCTACACATGCAAGAAATTGTCTATGACTAGGAGTTGGATAAAGCATTCAGTTATCTCTTTAGAATAATTCTCTACCCCTAATTTACTTTCAACAAAGTCACAAAGTTCCACTTTTGACATAAACGTCGAACACAGTGCTTCAAACAGTTGTAAGCGTGTGAGAACTGGTTGCGCGGCATCTTCTAAAACGTAAAATAACTAGGTAAGTTGCAAAAAGATGCAAAACACCATATTACAATCGTAAACTACAAGACTACACTTTATCTACATTTTAAAATTAAGTAGAAAGTGACGCAGAGTGCCGCGACATACTAACAAGAAGTTCCGTAAAGAACTAAAGAGCCTACTTTTCTTAAAATTTAAGATCTATGCCAATGATTAATCTGATTATCTAGAATAATGACGAAATTAAGTTGGTAATATCGAAATTTCTAATTAGATCGAAATACTGTATACCTGGCATACTGTAGCCTAATAGAGAACTACAGTTGGCAGCCCTGGTGACTGAATATATTCTTAGTTCCATCTCTTAAGGTACAGAATACAAAATTTGGTTGAAGTCCAATGGATAGCATGGACGTTACATGCAGTTAAACATTGGATCTAACAGCGCGCGTAAAATCATGTTGGCAACAATGACATACATGTATTGTTCAGAAATAATCTGAAATAATATGATCTATTGTTGTGTCAATTTTGAATAAAATCCATTAGTTAGTATAGAAGTAACATGCATTTTAAAATTGGATCGATCAGCAGGCTTAGAATCATGTTGGCAGCACTGACGTATATTAGTTACTCCAAATTAATCTAGAATGCCAGGTACTACACGTGTGCAATGTTTAGAGCTATTGGCTTGCATACTTTCTGATATATTGATATTAGGGTAACAAAAATAGAGACAGTATTTACTAACAGTTGGCAGCCCTGGTTACTCTTAAGAATCGGCATATGGTACACATAGCACACACGAAATTTGGTTGAAATCCAAATGATAGTATAGAAGTTACATGTATTTAAAGTTGGACCTCTCAGCAGGCCTAGAATCATGTTGGTAGCACTGACGTATATAAGTTACTCCAAATTAATATAGAATGTCAGGTACTATACGTGTGCATAGTTTAAAGCTGTCGGCTAGCATACTTTCTGATATATTGGTATTTGGACAAAACACATTGACAGCATTTATTAACAGTTGGCAGCCCTGGTGGATCTTAATAATACGTTCAGTCATGTCTGTTTATGTACACATAGCACATACGAAATTTGGTTGAAATCCAATTGATAGTGTAGAAGTTATATGCATTTAAAATTTGGACCTATCAGTAGGCGTATATTCATTTTGGCAACACTGCTATGTATGGCCTCCTGGAAATTAAACTTCAATATTATTATCTATACGTGTGCCAATTTTGAAATTGCTCCTATTCATACCTTCCAAGATATCCAACATGGAGCTCAAATTTCAATTGCGATTTTTCAGCAGTTGGTAGCACTGACATCATTTTCGAATATGGGCGTGAGATATTCAGGTATAGGTCTTTACTCCTACCAAATTTTGTTTCGATTGCTGCAGCCGTTTAGGAGTTGATAGGGGGGGAAACACACACTGCCAGACAGACAGACAGAAGGACAGACAGACAGACACACATTTGCCCGATCTCATAAGTCTACTTTTTCCTCATTTTTGCAAAATGTGAAAAGTAGGCTAAAAATCTAAGTGAAAGTATAATTTTAAAAATAATAGTTAAATCATACTAATATATAAAAAAAATGAGATGGTGTGTGTCTTTCTGTCTGTCTGTCTGTTACTCAATAACGCAAGAACCACTGGTCCGATTTAAATTAAATTTTGCATGGATGTAGCTGATTTACCAGGTTTACATATAGGATACTTTTGATTACGATATTTTGCACTACTGAAAAATGGCTACTATTTTCATATTTCATTTCAAATAAAAAGAGAACGCTAAGACATAGCAACCTTTTGATGGCACTACGAGCTTTAAAATTTAATTTTCTATCCGAAATGTCCTTATCACTTTCCGTCTATATCCAACGGTTAGCGAGTTAAACCTACATTTGTGACGTCACTACACCCTTTGGTTTAAAAATTTCATATTTTCATCATCATACTAATATATAACAAGATGTTCAGTAAAGAACATATAGCCTACTTTCTCCTAAATGCATGGGTATTGTTATAACTCTTTGTCCTTTTCAAAGAGTATGATTGAATGTTGGTTGTAGTAGTTTGTTGAAATACAACGTGCTATAGGGATATTAAACATGAATATGAGGTGCCCTTTGCTAGTGCTACCTCTGTACCAAATTTCGTTCAATTCGGTTTCACCGTGTTTGAATTGATAGGGGGAATCGATTTGCACACATACTTGGCCACCATCTGCAAACTATTGGGCTGATGTTCTTGCAGTTAGGTCAGAATATGTTTCCCACATAAAGATATGGTGTTGCAAAATTTGGTAGAGACTAGATTATTAGGTTGGTCGTAATTACATTTTAGCTTTTAACATTTGGGTGGCCACGATTACGTTTCCGTCAAGATAGCGGTGATATAAAACATGAAACTGAGGTGCCCTTTGCTAGTGCTACCTCTGAACCAAATTTCGTTCATTCGGTTCCACCGTGTTCGAATTAATAGGGGGAATCAATTTTGACATATAGATGGCCGCCATCCGCAAACTATTAGGCGAATGACCTATTAGATTGGTCAAAAGATGCTCCCTCCATAAAGGTATGTAGTTGCAAAATTTGGTAGAGATCGGATGATTAGGTTAATCGTAATTTGATTTAAGCTTTGAACATTCGTGTGGCCGCCATTACGTTTCAGTCAAGATGGGGGCGATATAAAACATGACACTGAGGTGCCCTTTGCTAGTGCTACCTCTGTACCAAATTTCGTTCCATTCGGTTCCACCGTGTTCGAATTAATAGGGGGAATCAATTTTGACATAAAGATGGCCGCCATCCGCAAACTATTAAGCTAATAACCTACTAGATTGGTCAAAGGATGCTCCCTCCATAAAGGAATGTTGTTGCAAAGTTTGGTAGAGATCGGATGGTTATGTTAGTCGTAATTTAACTTAAGCTTTGAACATTTGTGTGGCCGCCATTACGTTTCTGTCAATATGGCGGCGATATAAAACATGACACTGAGGTGCCTTTTGTTAGTGCTACCTCTGTACCAAATTTCGTTCCATTCGGTTTCACCGTGTTTGAATTAATAGGGGGAATTGATTTTCACACAAAGATGGCCGCCATCCGCAAACTGTCAGGCTAATGACCTAGTCATTTGGTCAAAGGATGATTCCTCTATAAAGGTATGTTGTTGCTAAATTTGGTAGAGATCGGATGATAAGGTTAATCGTAATTTGACTTAAGCTATGAACATTTGTGTGGCCGCCATTACGTTTCCGTCAAGATGGCGGCGATATAAAACATGACACTGAGGTGCCTTTTGTTAGTACTAACTCTGTACCAAATTTCGTTCCATTCGGTTGCACCGTGTTCGAATTAATATGGGGAATCGATTTTCACACAAAGATGGCCGCCATCCGCAAACTATTACGCTGATGACCTATTAGTTTGGTCAAAGGATGCTCCCCCTATAAAGGTATGTTGTTGCAAAATTTGGTAGAGATCGGATGATTAGGTTAGTCGTAATTTGATTTAAGCTTTGAACATTTGTGTGGCCGCCATTACGTTTCCGTCAAGATGGCGGCGATATAAAACATGACACTGAGGTGCCTTTTGTTAGTACTACCTCTGTACCAAATTTCGTTCCATTCGGTTGCACCGTGTTCGAATTAATATGGGGAATCGATTTTCACACAAAGATGGCCGCCATCCGCAAACTATTACGCTGATGACCTATTGGTTTGGTCAAAGGATGCTCCCCCCATAAAGGTATGTCGTTGCAAAATTTGGTAGAGATCGGATGATTAGGTTAGTCGTAATTTGATTTAAGCTTTGAACATTTGTGTGGCCGCCATTACGTTTCCGTCAAGATGGCGGCGATATAAAACATGACACTGAGGTGTCTTTTGCTAGTGCTACCTTTGTACCAAATTTCGTTCAATTCGCATTCACCGTGTTCGAATTGATAGGGGGGGACAGACATTCAGAGTACACACACTCACACACACACAGACACACAGACACACACACACAAGACTCACACACACACATACACACACACAGACAGACACACTTGTTTCGCCCTGTGTTGATCTCATAAGTCTACTTTCATTTTTTTGCAAAAATCGAAAGTAGGCTAAAAATGAGATGGTGTGTGTCTTTCTGTCTGTCTGTCTGTTACTCAATAACGCAAGAACCACTGGTCCGATTTAAATTAAATTTTGCATGGATGTAGCTGATTTACCAGGTTTACATATAGGATACTTTTGATTACGATATTTTGCACTATTGAAAAATGGCGACAATTTTCATATTTCCATTTCAAATAAAAAGAGAACGCTAAGATATATCAACCTTTTGATGGCACTACGAGCTTTAAAATTTAATTTTCTATCCGAAATGTCCTTATCACTTTTCGTGTATCTCCAACGGTTAGCGAGTAAAACCTACCTTTGTGACGTCACTACACCCTTTGGTTTCAAAATTTCATATTTCCATTTCAAATAAAAAGAGAACGCTAAGAAATAGCAAACTTTTGATGGTATACACGAGCTTTAGCATTTAATTTTCTATCCAAAAGGTTCTTATCACTTTTCGTGTATCTCCGACGGTTAGCGAGTAAAACCTAAATTTGTGCAATAAAACACGGTCAACACCGAGCGGTGCAGTATATCTCTACATATATAAAAAAGATTTTTTTTTCTGAATTTCTACGGAAATTTGAGTTATTTACACGTTTCAGACTGTTTTATGATAGATGCGCGCGAAAATAATGTTTTGGTCTGTCTGTCTGTTTGTTTGATTTTCTGTGGACAACTTTGTTCTCTTATAACTCGAGAACGTCTGGGTGTATCAACGTAAAATTTGGTATAGATATCCATCAGAGGCACGACACTGATCATTGATGTAACCCTTCTCCGTACATCTCATAAAAGAGGGCCTACCCCCTTAAAATACATGCTGAAATAGGAGTAGAAGGACGAGACAAAGCTCATTTTCAGCCCCTCAATGTGAGAGATAAAACTTGGGGGCCCTAAATGCACATTTTAAGGTCCTACGTCCAACCGTTTTTGAGATATTCCCAGAAAACTAATTTAATTTAATAAACTAATGAACGAATGCAAGCCGATAACCATAGCAACAGATTCTCAGAGGTCCATCTATTGCTGTAAGACGCAATACAATTGCATTAATTACATTAGTGTGAAAGTTTGCAAACGGTTAGATGGTTATTATGGAACCAAATTAAGCTGTAAATTTCATCAATACGTAAAATGCGCTTAAGGGGGTCAAGGGGTAGTCTAGAATTTTTTCACGCGATTTACATCTGCGGGTGTGGTATGGCAGGTCTATTATATTCCTATCCCTATATTATATTATTATTATTATTATTATTATATTATGGCGAACAACGACGAGACAAAGCCCCTCGGTGCCAGAAATAAAACTCGAGGGTCCTCGAAAACTACATTATAAGGCTCTAAAACCAACAGTTTCTGAAACATTCCCAGAAAACTAATTAAATTTAATTTAACAAACTAATGAAGGAATGCAAATCGGTAACCATGAGAACATTATCTCAAGGTGTGGCATCCAACTTTCCATCTATTTCATTAAGAAGCAATTTATTACATTTATTACATTTATTACATTTCTGTGAAAGTTTGCAAATATAAGGTTATCACGGAACCAACGTAGACTGTATAGTTCATCAATACAATTAAGGGGGTCAAGGGGTAACCTAGGATTTTTTCATGCAATTTTCACTGCGACATATAGTACAGAAGGTCTATTATATCTCCAAACAAGAACATTATTTTCAAAAATTCCTGAATTGAATCAGCATTTTTTGCGGCTTTTGGGAATTTGGGACATTTGAGACTAAAGAACCTGAATTTTCATGCACCACAAGCTTTTATAATTTATGATAGAGGTCTTCCTGTGTATGGGGACCCAACACAACGTAGAGGGTCTGTTTTTATGTGACGTGTATTGCGTTTCATCTACAAGGCTTTCAATTCTATTTCATGTCAGGAAGTACACGTTAGGTGAATTTAGTTTGAGAGCACATTTTAACTAATCTTTTTTTTTTTGTCGACATACGGGTTCATCGTAAGGATGATTTTCTTTGATACTGTGTGGTAGATATACCCATATTTGGATTTCTGGGTGATATGTTGTAGACAATAGTATTGTCTGTCTGTCTTTCTGTGTATCCTTATGTATGCCTATAACTCATGTTCGGATGCTTGGTGCATCGTAAAATTAGGTATGGTAAACATGAGTCAATACACCAATCATTTATAAAACTCTTCACCGTACAATTCATACAGTAGAAGGGTGGATATCGGGAAAAACTTCTCAAAATACATGCTAAAATAGGCGAAATATAAAAATTATCCTAGAAGGACGACCAAAGCATATGTTGCACTTCTCAATGTGAGACACAAAATTTGCGAGTCTATAATGGGACTCCGAAAACCACAATATAAGGCCCTTAAATTAACAGTGTGTGTGATATTCCCAGAAAACTAACGTCGTTTTGAAAAATGTATGAAGGAATTACAAGCCGCTAACCATTGCAACAGTAACTCAATTGATAATGTCTGGTGCGTCTCTAAAAGCAACAGTACTTAAAAGGGACGTAACACCAATAACATTATTATTATTTTTATAATGTCTGGTGTTAACACCGAACACCGTTCGAAGAACGGGTACTTCTGCTAGTATTATATAATGCAAATATAGCTAAAATTACGTAACAATTACGCCCATTAATAAATGAAACACGTTACAAAGATCATACCTTCAGCTGCATGTTCCATCTTAAAGCATCACACCAGCTAAAAAGACAACCAAACCACAGCCACTTACGTTCACCATCCAATTCAGACTGCTCGAACAGTGGTGACAGATTTACACTAAGATGCGTTTATATCCCAGAATAGTGAGCGGCAATTGTATGAGATTGCTGTAGAATTAATAAATTTTGATTTTTTAATGGTGAAAATAAATAATCTTCTCCTCCTAGATTTCGATTTTGACCCACTGTGCAGCGATTCCAAGAATAGCCAAAACTATGAACAGGCTAGAAGTGGACGGCTTACAGAAAGGAGGCGCACAGGAAACGGATGAAGGACTACTGGGAAAAGATTAAAGCTCAAAGAAGGAAACAGTTGAAGTAACGTGGTCCATAGCTGGCCGATACGAAGAATAACAAAAATAAGAATACATACTAGAAATCACAACGTCACAGACCTTTCTAAAATATCCTAAATATAATCATAGCTCAGTCATACGTCCTACCATCCATCACCATCCACACGGGTACGGTATAGTTAGAGTCAAACACAAACGACAGCAATCAAGGGAAGAACGAATATCAAGGAACTAGAAAAACAAGAGAGAGAAATACTGAGATAGATCTACGGGGCAGTTCAGAAAGATGGAATATGGGTAAAGAGACCGGCAATAGAAATATACAAACAGGTAGAGACGATTACAAAAAAAAAACATTGGAAAAGAAGGGCAAAATTGTATGGACACATAGGATGAACGAAACTGACAGTGGTGGCTACGCTCGCTAAAGCGCAGCGTTAGGTCATGGGGCCAAGCTCTCTGCTGACTCGGTAGACGCGTGGGTTAAAGTCCCACCGTCGGCCGTCCTTGAAATGGTTTTCCGTGTATTCCCATTTTTTAACTCCAGGTAAACCTCTGACGGGCCACGGCCGCTTCCTTCCACATCTTTGCCCAGTTTCTTTCACCATCATTTATTCCATCTCTCATCAACTCCTCTCATGAGGTTGTCGTCAGGAAGAGCATCCGGCCGTAAAAAGTATCCGTCGCAAGGACTTCCATCGCACCTCATCCCTGACCGCTTAGAAAACGGGAATAATAAGAGGTAGACATACACATACAGTAGGATAAACGAAGACAGACTGACCAAGAAGATTTTTAGCCTACTTTTCGCATTTTGTAAAAATGAGGAAAAAGTAGACTTATGAGATCGATCCTGGAAAACGTGTGTCTGTCTGTCTGTCTGTCTGTCCTTCTGTCTGTCTGGCTGTGTGTGTGTGTCCCTATCAACTCATAAACGGCTGCAGCTGTCGAAACCCAATTTGGTAAGAATAAAGATCTATATCTGAATATCTCACGGCCATATTTGAAATTGACGTCAGTGCTACCAACAGCTGAAAAATCACAATTTAAATTTGAGCTCTAAGTTGGATACCTCAGAAGTTATGTATGCGAACTATTCCAAAATTGGCACACATATAGATAATAACATTTCAGATTAATTTTCTGAAGTCCATACTAGCCAGTGTTGCTAACATGATTCTAAGCCTGCCGTTAGGTCCAATTTCTATATTGTCGATTGGATTTCAACCAAATTTCGTATGTACTATGTGCACTACAACACATGTGACTGTGCATATTCTCAAGAGCCACCAGGGCTGCCAACTGTTAATAAATGCTCTCAATATGTTTTAATCCTAATGTCAATATATCAGAAAGTATGCAAGCCAACAGCTGTAAACTTTGCACACGTATAGTACCTGACATTATACCTTAGTTCGGTGTAACGTATATGCATCAGTGCTGCCAACACGATTCTAAGCCTGCTGATAGGTCAAGTTTTAAATGCATATAACTTCTATACTAACAAATGGATCTCTACCAAATTTCGTATGTGCTTTGTGTACCATAACAGTTATGACTATGCGTATTCGCAAGAATCAGCAGGGCTGCCAACTGTTAATAAATGCTCTCTCTATTTGTTTAATCCTAATATCAATATATCAGAAATGTATGCAAGCAATCATCTCTAAACTTTGCACACGTATAGTAGCTGACTTTCTAGATTAATTTGGAGTATCTAATATACATCAGTGCTGCCAACATGATTCGAAGCTTTCAGATAGTCTCAATTTTTAATTACATGTAACTTCTATACTAACAATTATTACCAATTGGCACTATAATAGATCGTAATATTTCAGATTAATTCTGAGCATCACATTCATGACATTGTTCCAAACATGATTTTACGCGCACTGATAAATCCAATATCAAACAGCATGTAACGTCCATACTATCCATTAGACTTCAACCAAATTTTGTATGTGCATTCTATACCGTAAGAGATGAAACTAAGAATAAATTCATAGTCACCAGGGCTGCCAACTGTAGTAAGTTACTGTATTATGCTACACTATTTTAGTTGTATGTCGAACTGCAGTACTTAGAATTGTTGGTATTACCAACTTGATATCGTCATTATTGTAGATAGGTCAATATAGATTGGCATGAATCATAAATTTTAAGAAAAGTAGGCTCTTTAGTTCGTCACGGAACTTCTTGTTAATATAGTTATGAGTATTACACTGAAATCCAATTGGGTAAATGAAACTGTGGAAGACCTCAAGGTACTAAACATCTCTACAGAAAACACTTCAGACAGGAACATATACAGAGACAAAATTTGAAAACAGAAATTTAAGCAAACGCCCAAAGGGAAAAAAGAACAGGAAAGAAGTGGACAGGAGAGAAAGAGGAAGCATAGTGAATATGCGAGAAGTATTTGGGAAGAAGGAAGAAAGGGACAGAACAAAAACATCTCCGTAAGGGAGATTTAACGAAAATAATAATACTAATTATTATTATCTTATTGGTTCTACGTCCCTTTTAACTACTCTGGCTTTTAGAGACACCAGGGTGCCTTAATTTTTCCCCGAAGGGTATCTTTAACGTGGCAGTAAATCTACTGACACGATTCCCTCGTATTTGCGCGCCCACAAACGCCAGCTGGCTGCTCTAGTATAGTCAAAGAGCCGTGGTAGTTCTGTGGTCTAGCTTCCTTCTCATCAAAGCCAATCGAATTCCATTCCTGATAAATGCATGTGAGATTAATGAAATTAAATCTCCTCTTGAGTGGCTTTGCTTCAGGCAAAATTCAGCTAAATTCAAAGTCTCGTATAATTCCACATAAATTAAATTAAATTCGAAAAGACAGGTCAAGACAAATCAAGGGAAATTAATAGGACAATAATATTGCTGTTATGAAATGTTTCACAGTTTCAAGATGGTGGCTAAATATAGCAGTAAAAGTTAACATTCGTTTCAGTAGCAGCTGCTTTCATGACCTTCCCCCAGGGGCTCATGGCTAGTGAGATGTGGGTAGGCGACCTTGGAACCCCAGCTGAGTCCGGTATTACCTCCACGTATTTGTGCCGGTCTCCCCACTGTCATCTTTCCTGTCGACCTCCTTAGGTCAACTGTTGATCTTTTTCGACTCCGACGGTATTAGAGTATCCGAGGAATAGGGAGTATTTCAGTTTGCCGCCTTAAATTGGCCTTTGTCTCGTCTTTCCTGATACCCTTATTCTTGAAGGTGACAGACCTTTTGATTGCTTTTCATAATATCTCCTACCTTCTGCTTAAAATCCTAAAGGAGGCAGGCTGTATGTAGCCTCACCACTTATGGTGCACTATGGGTAGTCGTACACCCTCAAGGGCTCACGGCTGGTGAGTTTGGGACTTGGTGACCCCGCAGGGTCTGGTTTTTCGTAGTGTTCCATTGCATTTGGAGCGGACTCTCTCCTCTTTCTACTGTATCTCGTATCTGATTTGCATGGTTCTCCTTCCTTCCAAGTCCTTCAATCCTTATTCTTCGAGAGTTGAGGCCATTTCTTTTTCTCCTGTCCTTTATTTACCTTATTCTTCTTTCGCTTACCATTTCTTCTTCTAATAGTATGGAAGTCTGTAGTTAGTTATAATATCCCTTTTTCACGATTAGTGGTTGATAACCCGTTAGGCCTCTTAAAACAACAATTATCATCATCATCATCAGCAGCAGTTGACCTTCCCGGCAAAGAGGTAGCTATGTCAGTTTACATATTATTCAATACACCATATAATCAACACAGATATGATGTTATTTGAAACGTCAATATCACCGATTGCAACGTATGGAATCAACATTATTTGGGGAGCCGACAGCAGTGGATCAGCTGGCTAAAGCGCAGCGTTAGGTCATGGGACCAAGCTCTCTGCTGACTCGGTAGACGCGTGGGTTCGAGCCCCACCGTCGGCCGTCCTTGAAATGGTTTTCTGTGGTTCCCCATTTTCAACACCAGGCAAATGCTGGGACGGTACCTTCTGATAGGCCACGGCCGATTCCTTCCACATCCTTGCCCAGTTTCATTCATCTTCATCTATTCCATCCCGACGCGCAGGTCGCCCACGGGCGTCGAATAGAAAGACCTGCACTCGGCCTCTGAGGAGGCCACACGACCAAAAAAAACATTATTTGGGAATAAATGAGACTCAGTAACCTTGAAAGAATTGAGAAAGTAAAATCAAGATTCCTGAAACATGTCCTAAGAGTAGGCCTTCAAGTATGGTTAGTATGTTAGCCAGGGAATTATTATACATCGACGATATCCAATTTTAACTGCTATTGCCATCTACCGGACCATACGTTGAACTTATAAAAAAGAGAATGTCGAAGAGAAACGAAATAGACCTTGATTTCTATGGAACGGGTGTGATGTTGAAAATAAGTTGAACCAGAGAAAATCAAAATCAAAAACATGTCAGACCGAGATTAATTGCTATACATGGATTCCACCATAAAGTATGTTAAACCAAATCGTACCATCATCCCCGTGATACTTAAATGTGTGATGAAAAGTGTAAAACCTACCATTTAGTGAACTGTACAAAAAGAATGAAAACCCTGACTGAATCTAGCGCCCGGATGTTGATGTCATAAAAAGTTTAAAAATGCACTTAAAACTTTAACAAGTAGTTCCGTGAAGAACTATACAGCCTATTATTATATATCCTACTTATGTTACCTGCCAATATCAACATATGAAATTTCAGTTTGATTGCTGTAATAGATTCGTAGATATTGAGAACCGACTAAATATTTCGGATGGTTGCCATGTTGGATTTTATATAAGTAGGTCCTAGAGTTATGTACTGTTACATGAAGATTATTGTGTACGTGTAGCATTCAAACATCAATCGCATGATTAGGACACAAGAAGTAACAAGGGGATTTTAAAATTTCGCACAGCTGCCATCTTGTGGTTATGGAAACAATTGAAATAAATTAGATGCCAGTGGATTAATATTCGTATAAGGATTTACTGTACCAAGTTTCACTGCACTCGGATGGTTAAATTGCGAGAAACGTCCATGTGAATATTTATAATTCGTGTCGCCGCGATGTTGGATTTGTGATCACCAGGTTATTGAAAGTCCTATAGGTGAACTTACGTTCTTAGCCCCTATGAAGATTAAAAAATTCAGTTTGATTGCTATAATAGATTTGTAGATATTCAGAGCCGTCTAAATATTTCGGATGGTCGCCATGTTGGATTGTTAAATGTATAGGCCATAGAGTCATGTACCATTAAAGGAAAATTATTGCGTAGGGTCATTATTCAAACTTTCACTTTGATCGCATGATTACGACACAAGAAATAGAAACTTAATTTTAAAATTCGCACATCCGCCATCTTGAGGTTATGTAAACAATTGAACTAAATTAGATACCAGTGCATTACAATGTGTATAAACATTCCCTGTACCAGATTTCATTGCGTTTGGAACATAAAATTGCGAGAAAGGTATACCGTATTTAAAATTTTCAAATTCGCTTGGCCGCCATGTTCGTTTTGTAGTTAACCGGTTTTTGAAAGTCTTACAGATGAATTTTCAGTAGGGCAATTTATCTTCGTACAAAATTTCAGGTTGTTACCGCTAATAGTTTCAGAGATATAGAATGCCGGTGAAATATTACGTACATCCGCCATCTTGTGGTTATGTAAACAATTGAACCAATTTAGATGTCGGTGCATTACAATGTGTATAAACATATACTGTACCAAGTTTTATTGCGTTTGGTTGGTTAAATCGCGATAACGTCTATTTAAAAGTTGCAAATTCGCTTGGCCACCATGTTGGTTTTGTAGTTACCAGTTTTTCAAAGGTCACATAGGTGAATTTCTAGTAGCTCCCTTCATCACCGTAAAAAATCCAGGCTGATATCGGAAATGGTTTCGGAGATATTGAATGCTGGTGAAATATTTCGCACAGCCGCCATGTTGGATTAGTGAGACGTAACAATATTTGAAGGGCACGGTCGGGGTCGTCCGGAACATTGCTATAAACTTATCTAGTTTCATTGAAATCGCTCCAGCCGTTTAGAAGTTATTAGGGGGGGGGAGCACACACACACACGCACACACACACGGACAAAAGGTGATCTCATAAGCCTTTTTTTTTTTTTTTTTTTTTTTTTTTCAAAATTGAAAATAGGCTAAAAATAAATGACCTAAAGATTCGAAAAATGCGTTATAAAATGGAGAAAATGATCTTTAATAAACTCGCCAATATTTCAAAAATGAAATCCTAAGCTCCAACTGAAAAGTCAATCAAAATAGATTTCTAGCACTTAACAAAAGGTTTATGTTCACTTTAGTCTGAATTGCACTGCACTACGAATGTCATTCTGATGTTGTCAAATGTAAATGATCTGCGGTTATCAGCCAACAAGTTCTTATATCTCGAAAAGCTGCGTTCAACATCAACTGATGTTATCGGAGCGTACTTGAAGTGAGGAAGGTCGTTTGCTGCTAAATCCTCCTCAATCCCAACCATGCAGTAGTTTTCACCAGAAAGAATGTCTGATCTTGCAGAATGTTTTATACCTCATGTTTTAGTCCAGCACTTTTTTCAGTTTTGATGCAATACCAGCAGCAATTTCGCCACGATTGTTGCTAAGACTAGTTTCCACCCGGTTGATTAAGGAATTGGAATCAATATTTCAATATTTTAAATTATCTTGTATAAGCTACTAGCTTCTTCTTAACTCTGAGACACTTAATACCCTCATATAAAGATGTGACATGACTAAATTGGAAAAAATAACCTCAAAAGGCCGATTTCTCTACAATAAGACCAAAAAATCTACCAAACTTAAAAAAATGGAAAAATAGGAAAAATGCAAAACAAGTAGTTCCGTGAAGAACTATACAGCCTATTTTCATATATCCTACATATGTTAACTGCCACCATCAACATACAAAATTTCAGTTTGATTGTTGTAATAGATTCGTAGATATTGAGAACCGACTAAATATTTCGGATGGTCGCCATGTTGGATTTTATATATGTCGGTCCTAAAGTTATGTACTGTTACATGAAGATTATTGTGTACGTGTAGTATTCAAACTTCAATCGCATGATTAGGACACAAGAAGTAAAAACGAGATTTTAAAATTTCGCACAGCTGCCATCTTGTGGTTATGGAAACAATTGAAATAAATTAGATGCCAGTGGATTAACATTCGTATAAGGATTTACTGTACCAAGTTTCACTGCACTCAGATGGTTAAATTGCGAGAAACGTTCATGTGAACATTTATACTTCGCGTCGCCGCCATGTTGGATTTGTGAACACCAGGTTATTTAAAGTCCTATAGGCGAACTAAACTTCATAGCCCCTATGAACATAAAAAAATCAGTTTGATTGCTATAATAGATTCGTAGATATTCAGAGCCGACTACATATTTCGGATGGTTGCCATGTTGGATTGTTAAATGTATAGGCCATAGAGTCATGTACCATTAAAGTAAAATTATTGCGTAGGTTTATTATTCAAACTTTCACTTCGATCGCATGATTACGACACAAGGAATAAAAACTTAATTTTCGAAATTCGCACAGCCGCCATCTTGAGGTTATGTAAACAATTGAACTAAATTAGATACCAGTGCATTACAATGTGTATAAACATTTTCTGTACCAGATTTCATTGCGTTTGGAACAATAAATCGCGAGAAAGGTCTATTTAAAATTTTCAAATTCGCTTGGCCGCCATGTTCGTTTTGTAGTTAACTGGTTTCTGAATGTCTTATAGATGAACTTCCAGTAGTGCACTTTATCTCCGTACAAAATTTCAAGGTGATACCGTAAAGAGTTTCAGAGATATAGAATGCCGGTGAAATATTTCGCACATCCGCCATCTTGTGGTTATGTAAACAATTCAACGAAGTTAGATGTCGGTGCATTACAATGTGTATAAACATATACTGTACCAAGTTTTATTGCGTTTGGTTCGTTAAATCGCGAGAATCGTCCATTTAAAAGTCGCAAATTCGCGTGGCCGCCATGTTGGTTTTGTAGTTACCAGTTTTTCAAAAGTTACATAGGTGAACTTCTAGTAGTTCCCTTTATCACCGTAATAAATTCCAGGGTGATAACGGGAATAGTTTCGGAGATATTGAATGCTGGTGAAATATTTTGCATAGCCGCCATGTTGGATTGGTGAGACGTAACAAAATTTGAAGGGCACGGTCGGGGTCGCCGGGTATAGTGCCATGAACTTGAGTTTCATTGAAATCGCTCCAGCCGTTTAGATTTTATTAGGGGGACACACACCTCACACACACACACACACACACACACACACACGCACACACACACGGACAAATACGTGATCTCATAAGCCTATTTTTTCAAAATTGAAAATAGGCTAATAAAAATGACATATTTGAAGACGGGGTTGCCCGTCCGGAGTTTCTATGTACTTCAGCATTGTTTCAGACAGCTCAATAAAAAGATGAAATGTCATCAACATCCGGGCCCTAGTAATGACCAATAGGCATTTAACCTAGGTTGGTTGGTTCTTTAGTTTAGGGGCTGGGACAACGCGGTCATGTTGCCCCGTGTACTTTGGGTGTGTGTAGAATATATCTGTTAATTGTGATGACTGTATTAGTGTGCGTTATCTGTTTATAATTCAAGTAAGGTCTGCAGACGATAATTTTAAGTAGTTCCTTCTTTCGCTACCAAATGCTATTGTCCACGACACCTAGCTGTGAACTTGGCTACTGCTAGATGCCTTCGCAACCAACACCTGGTGACGAACGTTGAAACTTAAGAGAATTAATCAAACCTAATCTACAAATTTTGCTTCAGACAACTTTAGTAAGTGGAAGGTTCTTTTACATGCCATAAATCTATGACATGGGCCCGCCGGCTTTACTTCCCCTCCGAAGGAAGCCATAATGAGGGATTTGTACCGCTCTTAAAAGAACCGATGACTTCGGTCGGGTTTGATCCCGTGAACTCGGGCATAGAAACTCAGCATGCTACCGAAGCCACCTATATTTAACCTACTCTACATGCCTATTCGGGTGAACTTTAATTTATTAAATATATTCAGCCTTGCCCACGGAGGTCACTGACAAATTTTTGTTTTTGATTCATAAGTTATTTACTCAGTTGAGAGAAGTTGTTGTTGTTGCTTTAGGGCTTTGCTACATCGTGGTGGTCATATAGCCTCTTGTGTGTAGAATTTCTCTATCCATAATGTTGAATTTTGGGCTTATGCCGTGTTTTATTATATCATGTCTTTCTTCATCAGGAATAAACAGAAATACGACAAATGATTGCTAAGAGAAAGCAACAAAGAACCTATAAAAGGTGCCCTAAGGTTTACATCGGGCAGACTTCGAGAACAATATGCACTCGCATTAAGGAAAATAATAAATGTATAAGGCTCATTCAACCTGATAAATCAGCTGTTGCTGATCATGCTTTAACACCTGGCCATGATGTCATGTTCCAAGGAGTGGATGTTCTTGCCCGTATAAAGCAATATCGTCCCAGAATCATCAGGGAGGCGGTTGAAATACGTAAACACCGAGATAATTTCAACCGCGACACCGGCTATAATCTTAGTGAATCCTGTCACTGACACCTAGTGGAGAACTTTGGAACTTCATACAGCGTTTCTAACCAAATAACCTACAAATTTAGCTACATACTACCAATATTGTAGTTGTAGGTTCCTTTACATGCCATGAATCTATGACAGGAGAATGATGAAGCTCACATGGGTAGATAGGGTTACAAACGAAGATGCATTAAGACGAGTGGGAGAGGAGAGATGTTTCTGGCGACTGCTAATGAAGAAAAGAGATAGGTTGGTAGGACACATACTAAGACACCCAGGAATAGCAAGCTTAGTTAAGGAAGGAAGGATCGAGGATAAGAACTGTAGGGGTAGACCACGGTTAGAATATGTTAAACAGATTGCCTCGGATGTAGGGTGTGGTAGCTATGTAGAGATGAAAGGATTAGTTCAGAACAGGGAGGCATGGAGCGCTGCATCAAACCAGTCAAAAGATTATAGACTCAAACAACAGCAAATCGATGACATGGGCCAGCCGGCTATACTTGCCCTCTGAAAGAAGGCATACTGAAGGATTTTAACGCTTTTGAGAATCCGACGACTTCGGCTGGATTTCAACCCGCGATCTTGTGCATAGCAGTTCAGCATGCTACCGACTACGCCACTTAAGCCCCCGGTATAAGTTCTGTACATTTTAACAAACACGAACGACAGCCAGTAGAAGATAAAATGAAATTATTATTCCCAACGTTTACTGTATATTGTTCAATTTAGAATTGATGCAATGCAGCCAATTTGTGGACAGAACAATTTGGGGGGAAAAGTACCTGCCAACAAAACAAAACAAATCACCATGAGCTAGACCGCAATGTTTGACTGCTAGATAAACACTGGGTGAGGGATGAAATAATAGTGTGGTCGCTGTTCCCATACAGTTGACAATGCCTCGCACCTCGTTTATGTCTAACTGAAAACTAACCACTTTGTCGCCATTCCAACAAACTCATTCAAGTTGTCATTATAAGGGAATTAATCGTTGAGTGCTACCGGCATGATGCAGTCTATCTTCGCAATTTTTAGCCTACTTTTCACATTTTGAAAAATGAGGAAAAAGTAGACTTATGAGATCGATCCGGGAAAATGTGTGTCTGTCCTTCTGTCTGTTTGGCTGGCTGTGTGTGTGTTCCCCCCCCCCCCCCTATCAACTCCTAAACTGCTGCAGCAATCGGAACCAAACCTAGTGTGAGTAAAGATGTATACCGGAATATCTCAAGCCCACCTTTGATAATGATATCAGTGCTACCAACTGCTGAAAATACGCACTAAAAATTTGAGCTCCATGTTGGATATTTTGGAAGGTATGCATGGGAGCTATTCCAAAATTGGCACACATGTAGATAATACTATTTCAGTTTAATTTCCAGGAGGCCATACATGACAGTGTTGCCAAAATAATTTAAAGCCTTCTGATAGGTCCAATTTTTAAATGCATATAACTTCTACACTATCAATTGGATTTCAACCAAATTTTGTATGAATATGTGTACATAAACTCATATGACTGATCGTATTCTTAAGAGCCACCAGGGCTGTTAACTGTTAATAATATTGCTATCTCTATTTTTTATCCAAATACCAATATATCAGAAAGTATGCAAGCCGACAGCTTTAAACTATGCACACGTATAGTACCTGACATTTTAGATTAATTTGGAGTAATTCATATAAGTCTGTGCTGCCAACATGATTCTATGCCTGCTGATATGTCCAATTTTAAAATACATGTAACTTCTATACTAAGAAATGGATTTCATCCAAAATTGGCACAAAAAGATACCATAATATTTCAGATTGTTTCTGACCAGCACACGCATGACATTGTTGCCAACATGCTTTTACGCGTGCTGATAGATCCAATGTCTAACTGCATGTAACGTCCATTGGACTTCAACCTAATTCTGTATTCTGTACCTTAAGAGATGGAACTAAGAATATATTCAGTCACCAGGGCTGTCAACTATTAGGCTACATTATACCAGGTATATTTTGAACTAATTAGACATTTCGATATTACCAACTTAATTTCGTCATTATTCTAGATAGGTTCATATACTGCAGATTAATCATTGGCATGAATCTTAATTTTTTTTTAAGTAAGCTCTTTAGTTCGTTACGGAACTTCTTGTTTGTTTTATTTAATATCATATGGCCTCGGGTGCCGGGTGCAGGCTTTGTAATCTGACACCCAGAGGGTAGGTTACTTGTCGAATTTCATTGTTCCTTGAATCACTATGCAAGTCAATGAGGTTAGATATCTAAGCTCCTTGAACACTATAGCGCTTTTTAGTAGAGAAATGAGGAACTTAGTGTTGGCGGATACTCCCGAGATTAATTTTGCCACTATGAACACAGCCTACTGAATTCAAATGGGTTCTTTGACATGCCAACATCGTTTGACATGCTTGTCGTATTTTTGCCGTCTTTCAAAAATCACTTACCACGGCCAGGAGCGAACCTGCAATCTTTGGGTTAGTAGATCGACACGCTATCCACTCATCCACCGTGGCAAGTTATTTTCGCAATGATACAATCAGAAAATTTCGTGTACATTAACTTCAAGAAGACTTATTTTCACACCCGGTGGCGTAGCTGGTAGCGTGCTCAACTTCTATGCCCAAGGTCGCGGGTTCAAACCCGGCCAAAGTCGTCAGATTATTTAAGAGCGTTTAAAATCCCTCAGTATGCCTTCCTTCGGAGGGGAAGTAAAGCCGGTGGTACCAGGTCAGAGATTTATGGCATGTAAAATACCTTCCACTAATTACACTTGTGTGAAGCTAAATTATAAGTTAGATTTGACTAAAGCTCTTAGGTTCGAACGTTCGCCGCCATAACCGTGTACGGTGGCATCTAGTAACCAAGTTCGGAACTAGTTGTCATTGATGGTGGCGTTTGGTAGCAAAAGTAGGAACTACTTGAAAATGAAAAGTCTGCAGTCCTTACTTAAATTAAAAACATACTAGCATTACCTGTCGCGGCTTCGCCCGCGAATATTCTAGTTGTAAAGAGTACACTTAGCAAAATCTCAATCATGAATGCTATGACTGATTTATCTTTGGTATGAATACTCAGACTTTATCAATTCAGCTACTGGTGCAGTGGTTAGGGGTTTGTCATTCCTTCATAGGTATATCAGAGCGAAGTTAGTTTTCTGGGAATATCACAGACACTGTTAATTCAAGGGCCTTTAAATGTGGTTTTCGGAGACCCTTTATTGTCGGGTGAAAAAGACCTTTCGTACCACACTCACTCGCGAAAATTGCGTGAAGAAACCCTAGAGTGCCCCTTGACCCCCTTAAGCGCATAATACTGTATGTATTGATGAATTTTACAGCTTAATTTGGTTCAGTGATAACCTTATAACCGTCTGGAAAATTTCACAGTTATGTAATAATTGGAATTGCATTGCGTCTTACTGAAATAGATGGAACTGTGAGATTCTGTTACCATGGTTACCGTGTTGCATTCTTTCATTATTTCATTGTAAATATACATGTTTTAAGGTATTTATTTTATTGTGAGGAATTTAAAGAGTAAGTGAGTGCGTTTCGCTTACGCATTGGGATATGCTGAACCTGTAAGTAGGCCTACCCCATATGTGTAGGTTGGTGTTAATGGGACCTTATTTTCGGTACAAAACTGGAATGGGACCTTAGCAGAATAATATAGGGAAGGATGATAAGTCATGTACCGCACATCACTGTCTCCTGATCTGGTGCTTTCTTACCTACTCCTTCAAAATGTTCCCTAGCAAACTGTTTCATTCTACTTTCCCCTTCCCAATGAATGAATAGGCCATTTGCCCCAGTTACTATTCCACTGACTTAATTTTAATTTACAAGTATGACTGTATCTGCCCATATATAAATATTTATTGCAGCCAATGGCCATGCTTTTGAAATTTCAACATGGTAAATACTGTACGTTCGATGCACCCACAGAATATATATGCCCAAATATGTACTTTCCCTTTAGCTCTCTTGCTGTAGAGGCCATATTTTGGACAAACCTGTATCTGGCCTGCGGATGTCACAGCGTTTGAGTTTCGCAGAAGCCTGAGGTCATAACTGGAGCATGTTGAATATATTGTGCTGTATATTCTGGTTGCCGCATCTCTGGTGGTGTCACCATATCCACCCTGCATGCCATGCAGGCCGCTCGGCCGTCTCTATGCTGCATGTGTATACTACACCAACCGAGTTCAGTTCGCTCGATAAAGCGCATGTCTCTCTCACACACATACACATGACTGCCAGAGTTGATGTGGTGTGATGCCATGTGATCTGATGTGATGTGTGATGTGATGGGATCTGATGGACCATATTTTGAAGGGGGTTAGAGAGGGGGATGGAGAAGCTTTCTGTCTCTATCCCTCTCAAACGATCGTGCCACCTCCAAACAGACAGATAGGGCAGACGAGGCCAGTCATAATTTTAAAGTGATCCTATCCCGCCGGTCACCAAACACCATCATACGTTCTAAATCACATCCCATTACCCTCATTAAATCAGGATTTATAATCTCATGAAAATATAAGATGTGAAACGCTGGCATTGACATGATTGATGTCAGTTGTAGTTGTGGTTGTCACTCTAAAATGGGTTTCCCATTGCCCAAAATATACAGCTTTTTATAGTGTATATGGGACGGGAAAATAAATAAAGGGGGTAAAACAAGCGGGTAAAACAAGCCATCCTTCTTTCAGAGCTGAGTTTCTATGCCCAAGATTGCGGGTTCAAACCCGGCCGAAGTTCTTGGATTCTTTAGGAGCGATAAAAATCCCTCAGAATGCCTTCCTTCGGAGGGGAATTTAAGACGGCAGTCCCATGTCATAGATTTATGTCATGTTAAAAAACCTTCCACTAATTACACCTGTGTGAAGCTAAATTGGATAGGTTAAGAATGTAAACAACGCTCTTAGGTTTCTACGTTCGTTGCCAAGAGCCGACTGCGGTGGCGTCTGGTAGCTAAGTTCTGAACTTGGCCTAGTAGTCGTTGACGGTGGCGCTTGGTGGCAAAAGTAGGAACTATTTGAAAAATTCAAAGTTGCAGTCTGTACTTAAATTTAAAAAACAGATAACACACACTAATACAGTCATCACAATTAACACTGGTTATCAGATAGATTCTACACACAACCAAAGCACACGGGGCTACATGACCGCGTTGTCGCAGCCCCTAAACTTAAGAACCAACCAACCAACCAACCATTTGTTGCCGTAGGACTGTCTCTTGGATACAATATGGCCAGTAAGACTGCTCTAATAAAGTTTGCTGTACTCCTAGGACTTCCATCATAAATGTGACATTATATCTTGTTCATTGGCTCATATTTAACATGGCGATACCGTATTAATAACAAGTTTCATGAGCGAACAGAGTTTATTAAAATCCTTATATCACAGGAGTGAAGCTAAATTAAGCCGGCAGGCTAGGTGGTGTGTAATACAGCGTGTTTATGGCAACTCTCTTTAATGAGACTACTTCTCATTATTGTCCACATGTGGAGTGCGTACGCTTATGAAAACACTTTTGTTTGAGTCTTCAGTCATTAGACTGGTTTTTATACCTCACTGTTTGGAGCTAATAGTTTCATCCCAATACAGGGTGTTTCTAAATACCCATTACAGACTTAGAGGGCGGTGACTTCAGTGGCGTAGCTGGTAGCATGCCGAGCTTCTATGCTCAAGATTGCGGGTTCAAATCCGGCCAAAGTCGTCGGATTTTTTGAGACCGTTTAAAATCCCTCAGTATGCTCTTCTTCGGAGGGGAAGTAAAGCCGGTGGGCACATTATTATTAATCTCGAGTCAGAAAACATCAAATAAAATACAGATACAAATACTATGGCTACAGACTTTCTACAGGGTGTCTTTTATGTACTTTTGGAGAATGATAGGTCGTGTAGGGGACGGGTATATAAGTAATTTGAGATAGGGAACTTGGGGTCAGAGCGGCCTCCTTAACCCCTAAAATAAGGGTTGATTCAGGCCCTCCATCCTGAAGGTTTGGCAACCGACCCAAGCCTCTATTACTTTTCTCAATCCTTCAACTCTTGGCAGGATTCATTTCACCATGTGGCACTGGCGTAATGGATAGCGTTACGGTGCGAAAGGCCGGTAGTCCCGGGTTCGATTCCGGGCTTGGGCAAAAAAAAGTTATTTTAGGTGTAAGGTTTGTAAGCTTGATACCTTCGGTAAATTAAACCATGTGACTACAATACGACAAATAACATTTAGTTTTTGTTTTGCCCAAGCCCGGAATCGAACCGGGGACTACGGGCCTCTCGCACCGCAACGCTATCCATTACGCCAGCGCCACATGGAGAAATGAATCTTGCCAAAAGTTAAAGGATTGATACAGATAATAGAGGTTTGGGTCGGTTGCCTAACTTACGGGGTGGAGGGCCTGAATCAACCCTTATTTTAGGGATTAAGTAGGCCGCTCCGATCCCAAGTTCCCTATCTCAAATTACTTCTATACCCGTTCCCTACACGACCTATCATTCTACAAAGGTACATAAAAGACACCCTGTATATTATTTGACCAAAACTTGGCCACTTCCACTGCATTCTGTGATGCTTGATAAAGTTCAAGTTCTGTCCAGGAGGTCGGTCACAGTCTACACTGAAGCATATGTTTCACAGTCTGATCTTCTCCATCGTCACACTGAATGTCATCTTCCTTAATGTAGCTCCACTTTGCAAGATTGATCTTAGATCTGCCCACTCCTGATCTTAATCTATTAAAGGATTTCCATGTTAACCAATCTTGATCATGACCAGGAGGTAAAGTTTCGGCTATCCTTTTCCAGCCCAGGAGAGGAGATTCCTTAGATTTCCATAATTCTAGCATGGCGGTCACATGCCATAGATTCATGGCATGTAAAAGAACATTCCACTAACTTCAATTGCGTGCAGATAATTTTTTAGGTTAGATTTGATTAACGCTCTATTATGTTCCAACGTTCGCCGCCAGATGGCGGTTGCGGTGGCATCTAGAGGCCAAGTCCACAGCTCTGTGTCGTTGACGGTAGCATTTGGTAGCAAAAGTAGGAACTACGGTAGCCTACTTGAAATTGATCGTCAGCAGTCCCTATCTGAATTACAGATACACACACTAATACAATCATCACAATTAATACCGGTTATTACACAGATTCTACGCACACACAAAGTACACGGGGCTACATGACCACGTTGTCACAGCCCCTAAACTGAGGAACCAAACAGCCAGACATTGAGGGTTTGTAATGGGGACCAAGAAGGTTCAGTGTAACATAGGAACTTGTGTCCGGAAAAGTAACGTATTCCCGCTTAGTGCACAAAAAGAAACACTACAGCACACGTTCAAATCTCCCGCATTTTCGGCGCCACTGACAAGAGAAAGTACGTCATTGAACGATCAGCTGATGTCCTATATCCGCTACTGGTTTGTTGACATTCCAAACCTTCCTCCACGAAATCTCATGGGTGTCGTGTACTTGGTATTCCTTGAAGACGTACTGCTTCAAGTCCTTAAGGGGCCTACACACGTCCTGACACGACCACCCTAATCTAGGACCTGTTAGCGGTTGACCCGACAGTTGGATCGTGTGTAGGCTTGTCGGGTGTTGAAAACTGTCAGGCCCTAGATTATGGTGGTCGTGTCGTGAGAACCATCCAACCGCCCTAACCCCCACCATTCTCTCTGTCGGTTCGGAACGTGTGTAGGGCACTCGCTACTTCACTACCCAACCGACCCTTCAGAATCATTTGTCGATTAATATTTGACGAACATGGAGGCGAAAAAGTGACTATGGTGGAGTTCCTCGAATGTTGGCGGGAGTGCCGGTGTTTATGGGACGTCGAAGATGAGAGTTATTCCAACAGAGACACGAGAAATGAATGCTACAGTTTACTGCTGGAAATTTATTTTAAAAAATAACACCTCATGCTACAATGGGAGTTATCAGAAAAATTGGAAAACATGCGAGCCGCTTACAGAAGAAAATCGCGGAATAAGTAGATTACCTCTTCTGGAACCACTTCTTGGACCACACACGTCTTTTCTTTCTTCGTTCATCATCTGAAATAATAACTGCGCACAAAGCTAAAACTATCTTTTTATTTCGAGTTAAATACAGATCCATTTTAAGAAGACAAGCGCTTGTTCTAAACTGGACTGGTGGTGGTAGCTCCCCCTTGTTTGGTCGGGTAGGGGAGTCGTGTCAGGACGTGTGTAGGGGCCTTTAGACGATGTGCCACTGCATGTGCTTCAAAACATGTGGTTTCAGCACAATGGCACACCACCTCATTTTTCACTTGCAGTCCGAGATCATCTGCATCACATATTTGTGCAACAGTGGATAGGTTGTGGTGGCCCGATTGCTTGGCCTGCACGTTCACCCGACTTGACACCGCTAGACTACTACCTGTGGGGTCACATGAAAACCTTGATTTACGAGACCCCTGTGGAATCCGAAGAAGACCTACTGGTGCGAGTTATGGCTGTGGTGGATGTTGGAGGACCAGGGATTGGTGATCCTGTGTACCAGAACATGGTACAGAGGTACTGTGTCTGTGTAGACGTCGGTGGTCATCACTTCGAGCCCCACCTGTAATTAGACCCAGACGGCAAGCAGCAGGAGTCGGACAGAGCGCCAAAAATGTGGGTGGTTTATTGCGGGTAGCAGGAAGACGGTACGTTTCTGGACACTAGTCCCTATGCTAAACTTGAACGTCATGATCCCCGCTACAAGCTCTTTAAGTTTGCAATGGATATTTAGAAACACCTGAATACGGTAGCTACCAGGAGAAATATTTCAACTGTGAGAACTGCTGATGACATCATCTTAGCCGACATACCAAAGGATTTGAATGAGTAAATGTTATGGACTCTGTCTTGGGGATAGAACTCATGCGAAAAATTAATAAATTTTAAACAAAAATATTGTAATGCTGAGCATTGGAGCCAAATTAAGACACTACAGCACGGTTGTCAAACCTGAAGCATTATATGCTTCGGAGACTTTGACTATTAACAGACGGGAACTAGTCGACCAGTTAGTCGAAAGAAAACGCAGGGTATTGAGAAAAGTTTTAGGCAACAGATGGGTTGACGGACACTTACGTTTGAAGCCAAACGAAGAGTTATATAGAAAGGTAGAACCAGTCACGTCAACAATTAAAAGGATAAGGTTGTTGTTCTATGGACACATTTTCAGAATGTCCAACGATCGTCTAACAAAGAAAATTTGGAATTTCGTGAAACCAAAGAGGAAAAAAATGGCATGGTTCGAAGAATGGAACAAAGACCTTATAGAAATTGGTATTTCGGACTGCAAAGTTATGAACAGGTGTGAATTCAGACATCTAATCAAAAATTACCAGGGATTTAAGGTAAGGGCAGAACCCAAAAGACGGAGTGGACCTCTTTCAGAAGATCGGAAGAAGGCGCTGAGTGATGGGCTCAAGAGATACTGGCAGGACATCAAAGCTGGCAGACGATCTAGAACGAAATATTGATTTTGATTGTTACTCCGTAGTCCATAGTGGCTCAATTCGTATGTAAAAAAGTGATAGTCTTTGACTTTGTATCATTTTAAATGCTACAAATGCTGAAAAATGCTAGAAAGGCTGGAGGCTTCTCGCTTCGCTCGAAGCCAAAGCCTCTTGACATGTTAGAAAATTATCTGTATAATACTAATCTTGCTTATCTTGTTTCAAATTACTCGCGAACGGCAAGTGCAAAGCAAGGTGAAGCGCGCGGGATGCCGCACGCTCACCAGAAAGCGCGGGGACGTGCCCCTTCCATCCAGTCTAAAAACACTTAAAGTGGGCGATGTATTGAAGATAGAGATATGCTCTCCCGGACTTTTTGTAGAACTTTTCATGCTGACCAATTCTTACGCTCATAGTATATTGATATTTTTAACGGTTTTCCCAGCATAAGCTTAAGAAGCGCACGGACGGCAAGTTTGTTTTCGACTCTTTCACTGAAATCGTTACTGCTTGGCTTCCTTTGATCATACATAAATTATTTTCTACAGAATCTTTCCTCGAGATATCCTTTACAGAATGGTGAAAACCGCATCAAAATCCATCCAGTGGTTCTCGAGATTACTCGTGACATCCAAGAATCGGGGATTTTGTCTTATACTAACGAAGTAGAGATTCTCGGGGAACACATGCACCAAGCAGTACTATGAAGTCACACACCTCAGTGCGTCTGGGTACATTCCGTCCCGTCAGCGTAACGTAACGCCAGACCCCAGCGTAACAACGAAGTCGACAAGATCATTTAAAATGATTTTAAAAAATGTAATGCAGCCGAAAGAATTCAGAAACCCCTATGGACGTAAAATTGGCTACAAAATGTGGAGCATTCTTGTAGTGCAGGTTTCATATTAAAGTGTCATAAACGTACAGTGCTTCTCATTGCTCCTGTATTTAAAACCAAAATCCAATCTTTTAATCTCCTAGTTCTAGCGATTTCCCCTCCATGTTGCCATCACTTGTGAAAGGGCGTGTTAAGGAGAGTGAGAGGGGTGGTGGCAGGAGGTGAACAGTGGGGAGTGATTGCCCCTTGATATTGCTCCTAGACGGGGTGACGGAGTTGTAACCGGCAAATTACTCCTGGCAAAAGCATTTCCGCGACCCATTTATTTCAGCTGTTGCTTATAGCGGAGCTAAGCTTAGCAAACGTGATAATGTAGCAAGGGCAGAAGGGCTGGGCTCTGCATAAGGGGACGAAATATTATACACTCGATAAAGAAAGAGAATTTTTGACGTTTGCAATTTATTTTAAAATTTAACATTCGTCATTTTTGTGTGCGTGTGTGGGGATGAAGTTTTATCTTTAACACATACGTCATTTTAAATAGGTTACTAGGCCGTCAACCCGCCTGCTTCGCTGAGAAATCAAAGCCACGTTTGCCACGGTGGGTGAGTGGTTACCGTGTCGGACTACCAAGCCCATGCTTTCAGGTTCGATCCAGGCCATGGTAAGTGATTATTGAAAGGCGACAAAAATGTTGAAGAACCAATTTGAATTCAGTAGGGGAAGTAAAGCCGGCGATCCCACGTATAGATTTATTGCATGTTAAAGAACCTTCCACTAATTACACCTGTGTGAAGCTAAATTGTATAGGTGAAGAATGTGAACAACGGTCTTAGGTTCCTACGTTCGTTGCCAAGAGCCGACTGTGGTGGCGTCTGGTAGCTAAGTTCTGAACTAGTAGTCGACGGTGGCGTTTGGCGGTAAAAGTAGGAACTATTTGAAAAATCCATAAGTCTGCAGTCCTTACTTGAATTAAAAAACAGATAACACACACTAATACAGTTATCACAATTAACATCGGTTATCAGACAGATTTTACACACACCCAAAGCACACGGGGCTACATGACCGCGTCGTCGCAGCCCCTAAACTTAAGAACCAACCAACCGAATTCAGTAGGCCGTGTTCATAATGGCAAAATTAATCTCGAGATTTTCCGCCAACGTATAGTTCCCCCAATCTCTACTAGAAAGCGCTATAGTGTCAAGGAGCTTAGATATCTAATTTCCTTGACTTTCATAGCGTTCCAAGGAACGACAAAATTCGACATGCAAGCTGCCCTCTGGGGGCAAATAACAAAGTTTGCACCCGGCATCTCAGGCCATACGATATTATTATTATTATCTAAGCCACGGTCCATGGGTAAATTGTGGCAATTGATATCACCCAACCTGAGTATCAAGTGTTGAGATAGCGTGGCAGCCTGGTACATGGAGGCCCTGGGTTCTATTCCCGTCTTCGTCAGGGATTTAAGAAACTAATAATAATAATAATAATGTTAATGGTTTTACGTCCCTTTTACCTACTTTGGCTTTTAGAAGCGTCGGGGTGCCGGACTTTTACCCGGAATTTGATCTTCAAGGTGCCAGTAAATCTACAGACATGGCTCTCCCGCATTTGTGCACAGTCAAATTCCAGCTGACTGCGCCAGGATTCAATCCTGCAACCTTGGGAACAGCAGGCGAGAACGTTACCGCTGAGCCAAAAAACAGTCCTGATTTTACAAACTGACGTGAGGGCTGGAACAGGGTGCACTCAGCCTCGTAAGGACAATTGAGTAGCTGTCTGACAGTGAGGCAGAGTCCCGGTCACGGAGTCCAAGATTAATCGCTGAGGGGACCCGACGCGCTGACCACGCGTCACCCCATATTCAACACGCCAATTGGCTAAGCAGCGGCCGCTTGGTAGGGCTAGGCCTTTCATGGGCTGTAGTGCCACGGGGATGGTTTGGTTCAGCATCAGTACATTCGGGGTTTTACATACTAATTCGGATAGACGTCATGGCCAAGAGAATTAATCCCGAACCTAGAGTGCTCCGGCCTTACTTAACGTAACATTCATGATGATGATAATTTTTGTTTTAAGGGGCCTAACATCTGGGTTATCGGCCTCCGTCAAGATGGTGACAATATAGAACATGACACTGGGGTGCCCTTTACTAGTGCTACCTCTGTACCAAATTTCGTTCAATTCGGTCTCACCGCGTTTGAATAGATAGGGGGAATCGATTTGCACAGATACATGGCCGCCATACGCAAATTATTGGGTTGATGACCTTGTAGTTTGGTCAAAAGATTTTTCGATCATAAAGGTTTACTGTTGCAAAATGTGGTAGAGATCAGATGATTAGGTTGGTCGTAATTTGATTTAAGCTTTTAACATTTGGGTGACCGCCAATTCGTTTTCGTCAAGATGGTGGCGATATAAAACATGACACTGAGGTGCCCTTTGCTAGTGCTACCTCTGTACAAAATTTCGTTCAATTTGATTTCACCGTGTTTGAATAGATAGGGGGAATTGATTTGCACACAAACATGGCCACCATCCTCAAATTATTGGGCTGATGACCTTGTGATTTGGTCAAAAGATTCTTCATAAATAAAGGTATAAAGTTGCAAAAATCGGTAGAGATCAGATGATTAGGTTGGTCGTAATTTGATGTAAGCTTTTAACATTTGGGTGGCCACCATTACGTTTCCGTCAAGATGGCGGCGATATAAAACAAGACACTGAGGTGCCCTTTGCTAGTGCTACCTCTGTCCCGAATTTCGTTCAATTCGGTTTCACCGTGTTCGAATTGATAGGGGGGACAGACATTCAGAGTACACACACTCACACACACACAGACAGACACACAATTTGTCGCCCTCATAAGTCTACTTTCATTTTTTTCAAAAACCGAAAGAAGGCTAAAAATTGACAAAGTGCAATTTAGATTCAAAATACTTACGAAATGCAATTAAGATTCAAAATACTTACAAAATGTAATTGTATTTGCCAATACAATTAGTGTGAAGACAAAGCTAGGACAAACAAACTGGTTCAGTGTTGAAATAGGACTTCGTCAAGGAAGTATGTTATCCCCTATTCTGTTTATAATTGTCATGGATGAAATCCACAAGAGTGTGAAACGAAGAATTGGAGCAATGAGACTAAGGACTTACTCTTTGCAGACGAAATGAAATAGAAGTGCAAGAACAATTCACTGTATGGAATCAAGAGATAGAGAAATATAGAATGAAAATGAGTGTGGAGAAGAATAAGACTGAAGTGATGACAAGAAACAAGAGGGAAGGAAGACAGAATATTGAAGTCCAGGAAATCCAATGGAAATGGTAAAAAGCTTTAAGTATTTGGGGAGAATACTCACATAAGCTGGTACAATAAATTAAGAAATTGGGAAGAGAATCCAACAAGCTAATTTGTTTCACCAGTGTGCGAGAAGTTTATTATAGAACCAGGAAGTCCCAGAGAAATGCAAGAAAGTTCTATTCTCAATATAATACTCACCAATTTTGACATATGCAGCAGGTACTTGGACCACAACAAAACGCGATGAAAGCCGAACCCAAGCAGCCGAGATGAAGTTCCTTAGAGGAATAATTGGGAAGACACGAAGGGATAAAATCAGAATTGTGGACATTAGGGAGAGAACTGGGTTCCCAAAACTGCAAGAAAAGATAGAGACCAGTAAGCTGAGGTGCTACGGACAAATGATGAGAATGGAAGAATATAGAGTACCAAAAATAATATTTATGGAGAAAATTCCAGGAAGAAGACCACGAGGAAGGCCCAGAAAGAGGTGGATATATACGGTGAATAAAAGCATAGAGAACAGAGGAGTCAAAGAAAAGAAGTATTGAAAGAAGGAAATGAATGGTGGAGGGATAGACAACTGTGGAGGTCCTTGATTCGCAACCCGACCCAGGGAACTGGAAACGAGAAATGAAGAAGAAGAAGAGAATACAAAATGTAAATGAGATTGAAAATACTTACACAATGCAATTGATATTCAAAATACTTACAAAATTGGCATTCCTGAAAAATGCAATTTACAATGAAATGGTGTATTGGCTTTCACGGCCGGTGAATTAAAACTCAGGAATTCTTCTAGGTTTGTGCCGTGTCTTGTGTGGGGTTTCGCCTAGGACACCAAGCTAGGCTCATCGGCGGGCTCTTGGTGTCCCCGCCCGGACCCCCACAGGAGTATCGAACTGCGCGATACCTCCCTTTATATAGAGTGCAACTGCACTCCTTGACTGCGAGAACCAAAAGCTCAAGCAGCCGTAACCTCCCTATGAAGGCTTCCAAAAAGATGGTGTATTGGCTTTCATGGCCGGTGAATTAAAACTCAGCAATTCTTCTAGGTTTGTGCCGTGTCTTGTGTGGGGTTTCGCCTAGGACACCAAGCTAGGCTCATCGGCGGGCTCTTGGTGTCCCCGCCCGGACCCCCACAGGAGTATCGAACTGCGCGATACCTCCCTTTATATAGAGTGCAACTGCACTCCTTGACTGCGAGAACCAAAAGCTCAAGCAGCCGTAACCTCCCTATGAAGGCTTCCAAAAAGATGGTGTATTGGCTTTCACGGCCGGTGAATTAAAACTCAGCAATTCTTCTAGGTTTGTGCCGTGTCTTGTGTGGGGTTTCGCCTAGGACACCAAGCTAGGCTCATCGGCGGGCTCTTGGTGTCCCCGCCCGGACCCCCGCAGGAGTATCGAACTGCGCGATACCTCCCTTTATATAGAGTGCAACTGCACTCCTTGACTGCGAGAACCAAAAGCTCAAGCAGCCGTAACCTCCCTATGAAGGCTTCCAAAAAGATGGTGTATTGGCTTTCACGGCCGGTGAATTAAAACTCAGCAATTCTTCTAGGTTTGTGCCGTGTCTTGTGTGGGGTTTTAATTCACCGGCCGTGAAAGCCAATACACCATCTTTTTGGAAGCCTTCATAGGGAGGTTACGGCTGCTTGAGCTTTTGGTTCTCGCAGTCAAGGAGTGCAGTTGCACTCTATATAAAGGGAGGTATCGCGCAGTTCGATACTCCTGTGGGGGTCCGGGCGGGGACACCAAGAGCCCGCCGATGAGCCTAGCTTGGTGTCCTAGGCGAAACCCCACACAAGACACGGCACAAACCTAGAAGAATTGCTGAGTTTTAATTCACCGGCCGTGAAAGCCAATACACCATCTTTTTGGAAGCCTTCATAGGGAGGTTACGGCTGCTTGAGCTTTTGGTTCTCGCAGTCAAGGAGTGCAGTTGCACTCTATATAAAGGGAGGTATCGCGCAGTTCGATACTCCTGTGGGGGTCCGGGCGGGGACACCAAGAGCCCGCCGATGAGCCTAGCTTGGTGTCCTAGGCGAAACCCCACACAAGACACGGCACAAACCTAGAAGAATTGCTGAGTTTTAATTCACCGGCCGTGAAAGCCAATTCACCATCTTTTTGGAAGCCTTCATAGGGAGGTTACGGCTGCTTGAGCTTTTGGTTCTCGCAGTCAAGGAGTGCAGTTGCACTCTATATAAAGGGAGGTATCGCGCAGTTCGATACTCCTGTGGGGGTCCGGGCGGGGACACCAAGAGCCCGCCGATGAGCCTAGCTTGGTGTCCTAGGCGAAACCCCACACAAGACACGGCACAAACCTAGAAGAATTGCTGAGTTTTAATTCACCGGCCGTGAAAGCCAATACACCATCTTTTTGGAAGCCTTCATAGGGAGGTTACGGCTGCTTGAGCTTTTGGTTCTCGCAGTCAAGGAGTGCAGTTGCACTCTATATAAAGGGAGGTATCGCGCAGTTCGATACTCCTGTGGGGTTCCGGGCGGGGACACCAAGAGCCCGCCGATGAGCCTAGCTTGGTGTCCTAGGCGAAACCCCACACAAGACACGGCACAAACCTAGAAGAATTGCTGAGTTTTAATTCACCGGCCGTGAAAGCCAATACACCATCTTTTTGGAAGCCTTCATAGGGAGGTTACGGCTGCTTGAGCTTTTGGTTCTCGCAGTCAAGGAGTGCAGTTGCACTCTATATAAAGGGAGGTATCGCGCAGTTCGATACTCCTGTGGGGGTCCGGGCGGGGACACCAAGAGCCCGCCGATGAGCCTAGCTTGGTGTCCTAGGCGAAACCCCACACAAGACACGGCACAAACCTAGAAGAATTGCTGAGTTTTAATTCACCGGCCGTGAAAGCCAATTCACCATCTTTTTGGAAGCCTTCATAGGGAGGTTACGGCTGCTTGAGCTTTTGGTTCTCGCAGTCAAGGAGTGCAGTTGCACTCTATATAAAGGGAGGTATCGCGCAGTTCGATACTCCTGTGGGGGTCCGGGCGGGGACACCAAGAGCCCGCCGATGAGCCTAGCTTGGTGTCCTAGGCGAAACCCCACACAAGACACGGCACAAACCTAGAAGAATTGCTGAGTTTTAATTCACCGGCCGTGAAAGCCAACACACCATCTTTTTGGAAGCCTTCATAGGGAGGTTACGGCTGCTTGAGCTTTTGGTTCTCGCAGTCAAGGAGTGCAGTTGCACTCTATATAAAGGGAGGTATCGCGCAGTTCGATACTCCTGTGGGGGTCCGGGCGGGGACACCAAGAGCCCGCCGATGAGCCTAGCTTGGTGTCCTAGGCGAAACCCCACACAAGACACGGCACAAACCTAGAAGAATTGCTGAGTTTTACAATGAAATACTTACAAATTGTAATTTCGATTCAAAATACTCACAATATGTCTGCCCGCGTTCCAAACGACTTACAAAATACAACTCAGATTCAAAATACTCACAAAATGCAATTTAGATTGAAAATACTTACAAAATGCAATTTACATCTTGTGGCTATGAAAACAATTGAAATAAATTAGAATCCAGTGGATTGAAATTTGTATAAGCATTTACCATACCAAGTTTTACTGCTCACAGATGGTTAAATCGCGAGAAACGTCCATTTAAATACTTATAATTTGCGTCACCGCCATGTTGGATTTGTGCTCACCAGGTTATTGAAAGTGCTATAGGTGAACTTACGTTCATAGCATCTATCAACACACAAAATTTCAGTTTGATAGCTATCATAGATTAATAGATATTGAGAACAGTCTAAATATTTTGGTTGGTCGCCATTTTGGATTTTTATATACGTAGGCCATAGAGCTATGTATTATTAGATGGCGATTTGTGCGTAGGTTCATTATTCAAACGATCACTTCGATCGCATGATTAATACACGAGAAAAAACTTAATTTTAAGAATACGCACAGTCACCATCTTGAGGTTATGTGAACAATTGAACGAAAATCGATGGCAGTGCATTAAAATGTCCATAAACATTTACTGTACCATATTTCACTGCGCTCAGATGGTTAAAACGCGAGAAAAGTCTATTTAAATGTCTCACCTTCGCTTGGCCGCCATATTCGTTTTGTATTTTACAGGTTTTTGAAAGTCTCATTGCTGAACTTGTAGTATCACCTTTTATCACCGTACAAAATTTCAGGGTTATATCAGTAAAAGTTTTGGAGATATATAATGCCGGTGAAATATTTCGCACAGCCGCCATCTTGAGGTTATATAGAGAATTTAACTAAATTAGATGCCAGTGCATTTTAATGTGTTTAGACATTTTCTGAACGAAGTTTCAGTGCATTCGGATGGTTAAGTCGCGAGGAAAGTCTCTTTAATATTTCAACTTCGCTTGGCCGTCATGTTCGATTTGTAGTTAACAGATTTTTGAAAGTTCCATATGTGAACTTCTAGTAGAGCCCTTTATCACCGCACAAAATTTCGGGGTGATATCACTAATAGTTTCGGAGATATGGAATGCTGGTTAGATATTTCGCACAGCCACCATTTTGGATTGGTGAGTCGTAATAAAATTGGAAGGGAATGATCGGGGTTGACCAACCATTTAGAAGTTATTAGGGCGGGGGTACGCACGCACGCACGCACGCACGCACGCGCACACACACGCGGACAAAAGGTGATCGCATAAACCTTTTATTTCATTGAAAGTAAGCTAAAATTACAACAAGTTGACAATCCGAAATATTTAGTCGGTTCTCAATATCTAGGATTCTATTACAACAAACAAACTGAAATTTTGTATGTTGATCGAGGCAATTAACATAAGTAGCATGGGCTGTATGGTTCTACACAGAACTACTTGTTTTTACTATTGTCACAGCACAAAACCCAATAGCATATCATGTCTAATATTTTAGAACGGTAGCGTGAAATATAGAAAAAATAATAACAATTCCCTAGCCCGTAACATTCATAGAATATTAATTCTCACGGAATAATTGTAAATACGTTCTATAGGAATATACCTAGGCATATATATATAAAGAATTTGCCAGATTTTCACGTATTAATGCGAGAAAGCCATATATATGAATGAGGAGAAGCTCATTTGCTTCCAAATCAAGAGGGAGAAGTTGGCACTCTGGATATTAACACTTCAACAGACAGAAATAAGCTCATATAATCTCCCTGAAGACCTGTCTTTCAGTTCTGGTGGCAGATTGTTTACTTACCTCATTGAGGTTTCAGATTATAGGGCTTTCCGGAGTTCCATTAAGATACAATTTTAAAGAGACAACGTAAAAGAAATCAAGGCTGCCAAGTAATGGGAAACAAGAATACATATCTGAAGTAATAGATCACAAAACTTGCTATATCTTGACAATGGTACGCATTCTAGGGCACCAGTCTGAATAAGGCGAGATATTAATATCTGAACCAGAGTAGATTCAAAATATGATATTATTGCCAAGAGTATTTTGTCATACTGTAATGTATTCTTTAACAATACATTACATGTGTTACGATATGTCGAAGAATTTGGGCAATAAATCAAACTATTTGTACGCGTTCAAAAAGTAACGAGCCGGAGGATGTAACGCACAAACCGGTGACGACATGGTCTAATCGTGCCGTGTGTAATGAGGTGTGGTTCCGACCAGAGCGAGAAAGGTCACAGCCCGTCACTAGAGGGCACGCGTGCACGTCACGTGACGATACAAAGCGAGCTGCAGCAAGCTTCAATCGTCCAACGCTGCCAGTCGCATTGCAAACAGTGACATGGAGGCGTCAAACGACGAGCAAAGAGGTGTTGTTCGGTTTCTGACAGCGAAAGGAGTAGGGGGAACGGACATTCATCGCCGAACGTCACAAGTGTACGGCGAACACTGCATGTCCCTTGCAAGGGTTGAGGCGTGGCACAAGCGCTTCAGGGAAGGACGGGTGTCGTCAGACGATGATGCCCGGTCTGGGGCACCCCCCTGCATTACCGATGACAACGTCCAGCTGGTTGATGCACTCATTACCCAGTGACAGTGAACGCCATAGCCGCCGTTGTCGGATTGAGCGTCAGAAGTGTGCACACCATCATGAAGGAACGACTGCACTTACGGAACGTGTGTGCCCAATGGGTGCCCCATAGTCTTCAACCACACCAGGAAGCATGTCGAATGGCCTACTGTCTTGGTCTCGGTTGGACGATTGATGATTGCTCCAGCTCACTTTGTATTGTCATGTGACGTGCACGCGTGCCCTCTAGCGACAGGCTGTGACCTTCCACGCTCTGGTCGGAACCACACCTCGTTACGCACGCCACGATTAGCCGATGTCGTCATCGGTTTGCGCATTACAGCCTACGGCTCGTTACTTTTTGAACGCACCTTATATAACCTTGAGCATAATAATAAAGAATGATGGAATGCAGCCAAAAGAAATCAGAAACCCTCATTGACGTCAAATTGGCAGGTGAAAACCAAAGGAAGGAGAAGACTTATGCTACTTAGGAAGCAAAATAACCAGTGATGGATGAAGCAAAGAGGATATAAAAAGTAGTTTGTTTCAGTTAAGGAAAGCATTTCTAAAGAAAGAAATCTGTTGACGTTAAATATAGATTTAGGTATTAGAAATTCACTTTTTAAAGCTTTTGTCTGAAGCTTGGCACTATATGGAAGTGAAACTTGGACTGTTGGCGCAGCCGAAAAGAGAAGAACAGAGACATTTGAAAGGTGGTGTTACAAGAGATTGATGCAGATCACATGGATTAATAAAGTAAACAATGTAAAAGTATTAAAGCGAGTGAGAGAGGAGAGATGTTTTTGGCGACTGCTAATGAAGAGAAGATATAGGTTCGTAGGATACGAGCTTGGACACCCAGGAATAGCAAACTTAGTTATGGAAGGAAAGGTCGAGGACAAGAACTGTAAGGGAAGCCAATGGTTAGAATATGTTAAACAGACTGCCTCGGATGTAAGGCGTGGTAGCTATGTAGAGATGTAACGAATATTTCAGGAGAGGGAGGCATGGAAGGCTGCATCGAACCAGTCAAAAGACTGAAGACTCAAACAGCAAAAATAAAAACGGGGAGGTATTATAGAGTGTATCATACCAACGACATACAAATGACAGTTCGAGAGAGTCTACTGATATTTACGTCACTGATCAGGCACCTGTCCCAACACTGAACCCCCCCCAGCGGCTCCCGTGGATTGGCGACCACGGGACCCAAGCTGAGTCCGGCATTGCTTCCACTTACATGTGCCGGGCTCCTCTCCATCTTCTTTTATGTCGACCTCTCTTCGTCAACACTTATTCTTATCCAACCCCGACGGTATTAAGGGATTCGAGGTCTAGGGAGTCTCCTCCTTTCTCATCGTAATTGGCCCTTGTCTCATCCTTCCTGATTTCGCATTCTTCAAGGGATCAGACCTCTCTTCGAGGGATCAGACCTCTCTTCAAGGGATCAGACCTCTCTTCAAGGGATCAGACCTCTCTTCGAGGGATCAGACCTCTCTTCAAGGGATCAGACCTCTTGTTTTCCTTTCAGATACCTCCTGCCTTCTGCTCAAGGCTCTCAAGGACTCAGGGTGTGTGTAGCCCCACCACTTCTGGTGTACCCCAAATAGTGCTGCACCCTCAAGGGCTCACAGCTGGTTAGTACGGTACTTGGCGAACCCATGTTATTCCCGAGCTGGGTCCGTATTTTCCCCCTTTTTCCATTGCCTCTGGGGCGGAACCTCTCCTCTTTCCCTTTCCTCACTGCCTTTCTTGGCTCTCCTTCCTTCCAAGTCCCACAATTCTCATTCTTCGAGGGTTGAGGACATTTCCTTTCCTCCTGTCTTTTATTTACATTCTTCACCTTTTTGTTTCCCATTTCCTCTTCTGGTTTGTTAGTCAGTAGTTAGTTTTAGTTGTGAGTTTCATTTGATCATCTTTCATTTTCACTATCACCCAAACCATTATGGGCTGATAACCTAGATGTTAGGTTAGTTTCCCCATACCGTCAGCGAAGAAGAAGGCTACTCGTCTACATCATTACAAACCACCAGTGGTGAAGCTCTCATCATGGACCAAACCCGTGATAGTGGTAAATACAGTGTTTCCCTACCAAGCAGCATTCTTCTTCGCGGAGGGCATAGGAAAAGATACAGTCAGTCTGAGAGACTAGACTTTATATCATTTCAAATGACGCATGCTACAAATGCTTGACATGTTAGAAAGGCTCAGGAGGGCTCTTTCAACAGACTCCATTACCGGCAGCTTCGGTGGCATAGTCGGTAGCATGCTGAGCTTCTAAGACCAAGAGCGCGGGTTCAAAGTCGTCGGATTTTTAAGAGCGTTAAAAATCCCTCAGTATGCCTTCCTTCGGAGGGGAAGTAAAGCTGGCGGTCCCATGTCACATATTTATGGCATGTTAAAGAACCTTGTAATAATTACACCTATGTGAACCTAAATTGTATAGGTTAAGAATGTAAACAACGCTCTTAGGTTCCTACGTTCGTTGCCAAGAGCCGACTGCGGTGACGTCTAGTAGCTAAGTTCTGAACTTGGCCTAGTAGTCGTTGACGGTGGCGCTTGGCGGCAAAAGTAGGAACTATTTGAAAAAAATCTAAGTTAAAGTTTGTACTTGAATTAAAAAACAGATAAAACACACTAATACAGTCATCTCAATTAACACCGGTTATCAGACAGATTCTACACACACCCAAAGTACACGGGGCTACATGACCGCGTTGTCGCAGCCCCTAAACTTAAGAACCAACCGACCAACCAGACTCCTTCAAACTGCATCTGTATACTGTCGTGGTGATATAATGTATTTTGTCCAATAGATATTGTGCGGATTTCTAGACATCAGTGATGGTAGCGGCTTCGGTGGCGTAGTTGGTAGCATGCTGAACTGCTGTGCCCAAGATAGCGGGTTCAAACCCGGCCGAAGTCATCGGATTTTCTAAGAGCGTTAAATTCCTTCTGTATGCCTTCCTTCGAAGGGGAAGTAAAGCTGTCGGTCCCAAGTCATAGATTCATGGCATGTAAAAGATCCTTCCACGGACTAAACATGTGTGAAGCTAAATTTCTAGGTTGGATTACGTTGGAACGCTCTATCAAAAGTTCCAACGTTCACCACTAGGTATCAGTGACATCTGGTACTGATATCTCGCCAGGAGATGGCAGTCGGGTTTGAACTGCAGTTGTCTTACCGCTCACTGCGTATCATGCATTCCAAGAACATTAAGTTGGTCACTGTTTCCATTACTGTAGCTGATACTACCACGCTGTTAAAAGTAAACACAAAGGCTTGTAAGAATATCGACAGTAGGAAGGAAGGTAACAATACACATACGTGAAGCCCGATAACAAATTATCATGCAGGAAGTAGCAGCAACGGACTGCCAGCCGATATATTTAGGTTTGGAATAGGTGGACTGCGCATGCGTACTGCAAGACCCCCCTTACCCCGTTGCAGCGTGTTGAACTGCCATCTCCTGGAGCGATGATATTAGCGAATGTTGTAACTATAAGGTGCGTTCAAAAAGTAACGAGCCGGAGGCTTACCTGTATGTCAGGAGTATTGGCCCTGGCTGTTGAGGCACTTGTCCCACTGTGACACGAGGCGGTGAATGGCTGTCTCATAAAATTCCCTGGGCTGCGATGTGAACCCGTTCCGCACGTACAGCTGGAAGTCGGCGTCCGAGGTGAATCGTTGGCCCCGCAGAGCCCTTTTCAGGGGACCTAACATGGCGTAATCACAGGGAAGAGGTCTGGACTGTTTGGAGGGTGGCCGAGAACCTCCCATTTGAATTTCTGCAGGAGTACCGCGACTGTGTTGGCCGTATGAGGTCGTGCATTGTCGTTGAGCGACCACGGCGGCTATGGCTTTCACTGTCACTCGGCAGTCCTGGGTAATGAGTGCATCAACCAGCAGGAAATTGTCATCGGTAATGCAGGAGGGTGCCCCAGACCGGGCATCATCGGCTAACGACACCCGTCCTTCCCTGAAGCGCTTGTGCCACGCCATGACCCTTGCAAGGGACATGCAGTGTTCGCCGTACACTTGTGACATTCGGCGATGAATGTCCGTTCCCACTACTACTTTCGCTGTCAGAAACCGAACAACAACTCTTTGCTCTTCGTTTGACGCCTCCATGCCACTGTTTGCAATGCGGCTGGCAGCCTTGAACGATTGATGCATGCTGCTGCTCGCTTTGTATCGTCACGTGACGTGCACGCGTGCCCTCTAGCGACGGACTGTGACCTTCCACGCTCTGGTCGGAACCACACCTCGTTACACACGCCACGATTAGCCGATGTCGTCACGGGCTTGCGCATTCCAGCCTCCGGCTCGTTACTTTTTGAACGCACCTTATACTTGAAATTGAACGGAACTTGTAGCTCACCCTATGGGTGCCCGCTTGAAGCAGCTACAGTCTCTGGCGAGCCGAACATGTCCTCGGACACTCCCGCCACTAAAACCCATACGATAAATACAAAGTATTATATAAAATCTATATATATAAAAATCAATGTAACGTGATAGTTTGTCTGTGGGTATGTCTGTATGTCTCCTATGCGTTCATATACCATTCGTCCGATTGCGATGAAACTTGGGTGAGATGTTGAGTACACTCCAAGGAAGGTTTCTGACTTAGTAAATCCATTTTACAATAGGTAGCGCACGCGTAGATTCAACAAATGAGCGACGATGCGCGAAGCATTTCAACAAAGTCCCGTATGTGTTCATATACCATTCGTCCGATAGCGATGAAACTTGGGTGAGATGTTGTGTACACTTACGTGAAGGTTTCAAAATTAGTGAATACATTTCACAGTAGATAGCGCACGAGTAAATTCAACAAATGAGCGACGACGCGTGAAGCGTTTCAACAAAGTCCCATATAATTTCATATACCATTCATCCGATAGCGATGAAACTTGGGTGAGATGTTGTGTACACTCCAGGGAAGGTTTCTGGCTTAGTACATACATTTTACAATAGGTAGCGCACCAGTAGATTCAACAAATGAGCGATGACACGCGAAGCGTTTCAAAAAAGTCCCGTATAAAGTCATATACCATTCGTCTGATAGTGATAAATGTTTGGAGAATTGTTGTGTACACTCCAGGAAAGGTTTCTGGCTAAGTAAATCCATTTTACAATACGAAGCGCACGTTTATGTTCAACAAATGAGTGACTACGCGCGAAGCGTTTCGACAACGTCCCGTATACGTTCACATACCATTCATCCGACTGCGATGAAACTTGGGTGAGATGTTGTGTACACTCCAGGGAAGGTTTCTGGCTGAGTACATCCATATTACAATATGTAGCGCAAGAGTACAATCAACAAATGAGCGACGACACGCGAATCGTTTCAACCAAGTCCCGTATGCATACATGTACCATTCGTCCGTAGCTATGAAACTTGGGTGAGATGTATACACGTCATGGAAAATTTCTGGCTTAGTAAATCCCCTATACATTATGCAGCGCACAAGTTGATTCAACAAATGAGGGACGACGCGCGAAGCGTTTCAACAAAATCCCCTATTGCGTTCATATAACATTCTTCGATTGCGATGAAACCTTGATGAGTTATTGTGTACACGCCAGGGAGGGGCTTCGACTTAGTAATACAATTCTCAATAGGTAGCGCACGAGTAGATTCAACAAATGAGTGACAGCGCACGAATCGTTTAAACAAAAACTTCTATACGTGCATATACCATTCATCCGATTGCGATGAATCATTGATGAGTACACGCCAGGGAAGGGTTTCGACTTAGTAAATCCATTTCACAATAGGTAGCGTACGAGTAGATTCAACAAATGAGTGACAGCGATGAAACTTTAGAAAGTTGTTGTGCACGCTCCCACGAATGGTTCTAAATTTAAAAAAATCCATTTTACGATAGCTTAGAGGCAGTTAACATGTTGTGTATCCAAAAGCACTTCAAGAAACAGAATTTCAACGCCAACACTTTCTTTGATTGGCATTGCAACGCATGACGGGTACAGCTTGTATAAAATAAATATGAAATTTGTCAAGAAGTTGGAAAGGCGATTGGACGGTGACATCACAGAATAGGCTACTCGTATGCTTTGAGATAAACATTGGCAAGCACGGAAATCCATTTCAAGGCTGGTCAACTGTGGGGTTTGAAATCACTCATTTCGCAAGTGTCCATATACCCTAGCCCAATGGCATTTCACAAAAAAGGACGTAGCCACAATATCGATACTTGGTGATATATGTAGAAGAATTTGTGTGTGTTGATGTGTTTTTGACGCTTTCAATTTACTTTAGAGCTTTATATTCGTCATTTTGTGTGTTGGTTTTGTGTGTATGTATGACTGCAGTATTAACGCTTTTTTTTAATCTTTCAAACATATGTCATTTTAAAAGATAGCTCTTTTGAAATGACTCACCAAAACGTCAACACTTTTGATATGGTTCGCAGTGAGCGTAGCAGTAAACATGTCCTAGTTCGTGAGCTATGATTGAATGACTTAGCAAGTGGTCCTGATAATCAGAATACCAATTGAAGTACTCCAGAATGTCATTTTTACCACGCTAATATCTACATTTTAGCCTATTTTCATTATATGAAAAAATTGGCTTATGAGATCACCTTTTGTCCGTGTGCGTGTGTGATGTGTGTGTGTGTGTGTGTGTGTGTGTGTCCCTAATAAATTCTAAACGGCTGGAATGATTTCAATGAAACTCGGTAAGATCATGGCACCATTCTGGCCGACCCCGACCGTGCCCTTCAAATTTTATTGTGCCTCACAAATCCAACATGGCGACTGTGCGATATATTTCACCAACATTCAGTATCTCCGAAACTATTACCGATATCATCCTAAAATTGTGTACGGTGATAAAGGGAACTACTAGACGTTCACCTATGAGACTTTTAAAAACCTGGTAACTACAAATCCAACATGGCGGCCAAGCGAAGTTGAGACATTTAAATAAACCTTTCTCGCGATTTAACCATCCAAACGTAATGAAACATGGTTCAGTAAATGTTTATACACATTGTAATGCACTGGCGTCTAATTTAGTTCAAATGTTTACATAGTCTCAAAATGGCGGCTGTGCGAATTATTTCACTGGCATTCAATATCTCCGAAACTATTTATAATATCACTCTGAATTTTTTACGGTGATACAGGGCACTGCTAGAAGTTTATCTATGTAACATTCAAAAACCTCTCAAGTACAAAACGAACGTGGCGGCCCAGCGAAGTTGAAATATTTTAATAGACTTTTCTCGTGATTTAACTCCCTGAGCGTAGTGAAATGTGGTACAGTAAATGATTATACATATTGTAATGCACTGGCATCTAATTTAGTTCAATAGTTTACATTACTTCAAGATGGCGGCAGTGCAAAATTTAAAAATTAAGTTTTTATTTCTTGTGTCGTAATCATGCGATCGAAGTGAAAGTTTGGATAATGAACCTACGCAATAATGTTATTTTAATGGTACATAACTCTATGGCCTATACATATAACAATCCAAAATGGCAGGCATCCGAAATATTTAGACCGTCCTCAATATCTACGAATCATTTACAACAATCAAACTAATTTTTTATGTTCATAGAGGCTATGGACATAAGTTCACCTATAGGACTTTCAGTAACATGGTGTGAACAAATCCAACATGGCGCTGACGCGAACTATAAATATTTAAAAGGACGTTTCTCGCGATTTAACCATCCTAGTACAGTGAAAAATTGCACATTAAATGCTTATACAAATGTTAATCCACTGGCTTCTAATTTATTTCAATTGTTTTCACAACCACAAGATGGCAGCTGTGCGAAATTTTAAAATCTCGTTTTTACTTCTTGTGTCCTAATCATGTGATTGAAGTTTGAATACAGCACGTACACAATAATCTTCATGTAATAGTACATAAATAAAAATCCAACCTGGCAACCATCTGAAATATTTAGACGGTTCTCAATATCTACGATTCTATCACAACAATCAAACTTAAATTTCGTATGTGGATAGAGGCAATTAACATGAGTAGGATATATGAAAATAGGATGTATATTTCTTCTCGGCACCACTTGTTATTTACCTGTTTCCCAGATATTATTGTTAACCCTTGAGTGCATAAGCCTTTTCCTGTACCGATTTACATAGGCCGAGCCTGAGAGGCCCGGGTATGGACTATAGAGGAAATACTGGAGTAAGGTCAATATTAATAATAGGAATGAAATGTGAATTTTTCACAAGGTTCATTTAGGTTCTAAAATGGAACTACAACAACGAAATGAGGATATAATTAAATCAAATGTGAATATCTATATATATAAAAATCAATGTAACGTGATAGTTTGTCTGTGGGTGGGTATGTATGTCTCCTATGCGTTCATATACCATTCGTCCGATTGCGATGAAACTTGGGTGAGATGTTGAGTACACTCCAAGGAAGGTTTCTGACTTAGTAAATCCATTTTACAATAGGTAGCGCACGCGTAGATTCAACAAATGAGAGACGATGCGCGAAGCATTTCAACAAAGTCCCGTATGTGTTCACATACCATTCGTCCGATAGCGATGAAATTTGGGCGAGATGTTGTATACACTTACGTGAAGGTTTCAAAATTAGTGAATACATTTCATAGTAGATAGCGCACGAGTAGATTCAACAAATGGGCGACGACATGCAAAGCGTTTCAACAAAGTGCCGTATGCATTCATATACCATTCGTCCGATAGCTATGAAACTAGGCTGAGATGTTGTGTGCACTCCAGGAAAGATTTCTGGCTTAGTAAATCCCTTTAAAATAGGTAGAGCACGAGAAGAATCAACAAATGAGCGACGACGCGCGAACCGTTTCAACAAAGTCCCATATAAGGTCATATACAATTCATCCGATAGCGAAGAAACTTGGGTGAGATGTTATGTACACTCCAAGGAAGGTTTCTGACTTAGTAAATCCATTTTACAATAGGTAGCGCACGCGTAGATTCAACAAATGAGCGACGATGCGCGAAGCATTTCAACAAAGTCCCGTATGTGTTCATATACCATTCGTCCGATAGCGACGAAACTTGGGTGAGATGTTGTGTACACTTACGTGAAGGTTTCAAAATTAGTGAATACATTTCACAGTAGATAGCGCACAAGTAGATTCAACAAATGGGCGACGACACGCAATGCGTTTCAACAAAGTCCCGTATGCATTCATATACCATTCGTCCGATTGCTATGAAACTTGCGTAAAATGTTGTGTACACTGCAGGGAAATTTTCTGGCTTAGTACATCCACTTTACAATAGGCAGCGCACGAGTAGATTCAACAAATGAGCTACGACGCGCGAAGCATTTCAACAAAGTCACGTTTGCGTTCATATACCATTCGTCCGATAGCGACGAAACTAGGCTGAGATTTTGTGTGCACTCCAGGGAAGGTTTCTAGCTTATTAAATCCCTTTAAAAACATGTAGAGCATGAGTAGAATCAACAAATGAGCGGCGACGCGCGAAGCGTTTCAACAAAGTCCCATATAATTTCATATACCATTCATCCGATAGCGATGAAACTTGGGTGAGATGTTGTGTACACTCCAGGGAAGGTTTCTGGCTTAGTACATACATTTTACAATAGGTAGCGCATCAGTAGATTCAACAAATGAGCGATGACACGCGAAACGTTTCAACAAAGTCCCGTATAAAGTCATATACCATTCGTCTGATAGTGATAAATGTTTGGTGAATTGTTGTGTACCCTCCAGGAAAGGTTTCTGGCTAAGTAAATCCATTTTACAATACGAAGCGCACGTTTATATTCAACAAATGAGTGACTACGCGCGAAGCGTTTCGACAACGTCCCGTATACGTTCACATACCATTCATCCGATTGCGATGAAACTTGGGTGAGATGTTGTGTACACTCCAGGGAAGGTTTCTGGCTGAGTACGTCCATATTTCAATATGTAGCGCAAGAGTAGAATCAACAAATGAGCGACGACACGCGAAGCGTTTCAACCAAGTCCCGTATGCATTCATGTACCATTCGTCCGTAGCTATGAAACTTGGGTGAGATCTTGTGTACACGTCATGGAAAATTTCTGGCTTAGTATATCCACTATACAATATGCAGCGCACAAGTTGATTCAACAAATGAGGGACGACGCGCGAAGCGTTTCAACAAAGTCCCGTATAAGGTCATATACCATTCTGCTGTTAGCGGTGAAACTTGGGTGAAATATGGCGGACACTCCAAGGAAGGTTTCTGGCTTAGAGGCAGTTAACATGCTGTGTATCCAAAAGCACTTCAAGAAACAGAATTTCAACGCCAACACTTTCTTTGATTGGCATTGCAACGCATGCCGGGTACAGCTTGTATATATATAAATGAAAGTCTAATGTTAAAACACCATCACTAGACAGCTAATTTTAGGCAAATGCCTATCTTTTAGCCTATTTTCATTTATGAAAAAATAGGCTTACGAGATCACCTTTTGTCCGTGTGTCTGTGTGTGCGTGTGTGTGTGTCCCCCTAATAAAATCTAAACGGATGGAGCTATTTCAATGAATCTCGCTAAGTTTATAGCACTATTCCAGACGACCCCGACCGTGCTCTTCAAATTTTGTTATGTCTCACCAATCCAACATGGCAACGGTGCGAATTATTTCACCAGCATTCAATACCTCCGAAACTATTACTGATACGGTGATAAAGGGTGCTACCTCAAGTTCATCTATGAGACTTTCAAAAACCTGATAACTACAAACCCAAAATGGTGGCCAGGTGAAGTTGAGACTTTTAAATAGACTTTTTTCGTGATTTAACTATCCAAACGCAATGCAACTTGGTACAGCAAAAGTTTGTATACATTGTAATGCACGGGCGTCTAATTAAGTTCAATTGTTTACATAACCTCAAGATGGAGGCTGTGCGAAATATTTTACCGGTATTCTATAACTCCGAAACTATTTCTGATATCACCCTGAATTTTTTTCGGTGATACAGGGCACTACTCCAAGTTTATATTTGTATGTTTCAAAAACCTGTAGTGTACAAAACGAACATGACGGCCAAGCGAAGTTAAAACATTTTAATAGACTTTTCTCGCAATTTAACCATCTGAGCGGAGTGAAATATGGTACATTAAGTGTTTATACAAATTTTAATGCACTGTCATCTAATTTATTTCAATTGTTTACATAACCTCAAGATGGTGGCTGTACGAATTTTTAAATTAAGTTTCTATTTCTTGTGTCGTAATCATGCGATTGAAATTTGAATACTACACCGACACAATAATCTTAATGTAATGGTACATAACTCTAAGACCTACATAAAAATACAATATGGCGACCATCCGAAATATTAGACGGTTCTCAATATCTACGAATCTATTACAATCAAACTGAAATTTTATATGCTGATAGAGGCAATTAACATAAGTAAGATATATGAAAACAGGCTTTAATTCTTCACGGAACTACTTGATTCACTTAACATATACTGTAAATGACTCACTTCTTAAATTTACATGTTTCATGTACGTTTAGGTCTAAATAAAGGAGTTTTACAGTGCTTAAAAATGCCTATTTTGACGTTAATGCCTATTTTCCATTCTAAGTCTATATTTAGTGCCAATTTTCCGGTTTGACTAGTTCTTCCTTTGTTGTTTTGAATTTCCGTCTTAATTTTGATCAGAAACACTCTGAAGCACCTGGATCTGTGGCTGAAAATAAGAAGTTTCATTCAGTTCTTCAGAAAAACATCGCATTCAAGAGTTTGTTCCTTGCCGCTAACATTTTAACGGGAAAGGATGAAGGTGAAAGTGAAATCCCAGTTCAACTTATTAAAAACTTAAAATATTGACCTGTGTCTTCAGTTGACGTTGAACGCTCTTTTTCAGTTCACATATTAATACTTATTGACAAAAGCCACTACTTTTCAGTGATCAAAGTGCATGTTATTTACTGTGAAGCCAAGTGCGGACATGTTGCTTAGCCTCAGTCTTTATTTGTGGGTTATATGTGCGGATTGTGAAATGTGTTTGGTTTCTTATAATACCCATATCGCACATTAAATTGAATTAAGATCATTTACGTCACTGTTTTGATGTTTTCTTGATATCTGCTCAGTTATACGTGGTACAGTCGTTAAGTTCTGAGACTGACCGCCGCATGAAGGCGTTGTGGGGCACTATAGCGCATAGGTGGTGCCGTGGTATGGTACCATGTTAGTTAGTCTCTCGTCCCTGCAAGAGACAGTTGAGTGCATGCACTGGCAGCACACGTACGGTCGTTGTTGTGACGGTGATTTGAATGTGCCAGTCGGACCTGATGATGATCCGACGTTTCTCAGCCGGATAATGACTGGAGACGAAATATGGTGTTTCCTTTAGGATCCGCAACTGAATCGACATCAGCCACCTGGAAAACACCATCATCACCACGGCAGAAAACAAGATGTTCAGTAAAGAACATATAGCCTACTTTCTCCTAAACGCATGGGTATTGTTATAACTCTTTGTCCTTTTCAAGGAGTATGATTGAATGTTGGTTGTAGTAGCTTGTTGAAATACAACGTGCTATAGGGATATTAAACATGAATATGAGGTGCCCTTTGCTAGTGCTACCTCTGTACCAAATTTCGTTCATTCGGTTCCACCGTGTTCGAATTAATAGGGGGAATCAATTTTGACATAAAGATGGCCGCCATCCGCAAACTATTAGGCTAATGGCCTATTAGATTGGTCAAAGGATGCTCCCTCCATAAAGGTATGTTGTTGCAAAGTTTGGTAGAGATCGGATGGTTATGTTAGTCGTAATTTAACTTAAGCTTTGAACATTTGTGTGGCCGCCATTACGTTTCTGTCAAGATGGCGGCGATATAAATCATGACACTCAGATGCCCTTTGCTAGTGCTATCTCTGTACCAAATTTTGTTCCATTTGGTTCCACCGTGTTCGAATTAATAGGAGGAATCAATTTTGACATAAAGATGGCCGCCACCCGCAAACTATTAGGCTAATAACCTATTAGATTGGTCAAAGGATGCTCCCTCCATAAAGGAATGTTGTTACAAAGTTTGGTAGAGATCGGATGGATATGTTAGTCGTAATTTAACTTAAGCTTTGAATATTTGTGTGGCCGCCATTACGTTTCTGTCAAGATGGCGGCGATATAAAACATGACACTGAGGTGGCCTTTGCTATTGCTATCTCTGTACCAAATTTCGTTCATACGGTTCCACCGTGTTCGAATTAATAGGGGGAATCAATTTTGACATAAAGATGGCCGCCATCCGCAAACTATTAGGCTAACAACCTATTAGATAGGTCAAAGGATGCTCTCTCCATAAAGGAATGTTGTTGCAAAGTTTGGTAGAGATCGGATGGTTATGTTAGTCGTAATTTAACTTCAGCTTTGAACATTTGTGTGGCCGCCATTACGTTTCTGTCAATATGGCGGCGATATAAAACATGACACTGAGGTGCCTTTTGTTAGTACTACCTCTGTACCAAATTTCGTTCCATTCGGTTGCACCGTGTTTGAATTAATAGGGGAAATCGATTTTCACACAAAGATGGCCGCCATCCGCAAACTAGTACGCTGATGGCCTATTGGTTTGGTCAAAGGATGCTCCCCCCACAAAGGTATGTTGTTGCAAAATTTGGTAGAGATCGGATGATTAGGTTAGTCGTAATTTGATTTAAGCTTTGAACATTTGTGTGGCCGCCATTACGTTTCCGTCAAGATGGCGGCGATATAAAACATGACACTGAGGTGTCCTTTGCTAGTGCTATCTTTGTACCAAATTTCGTTCAATTCGCATTCACCGTGTTCGAATTGATAGGGGGGACAGACATTCAGAGTACACACACTCACACACACACAGACACACACACACACACACACAGACTCACACACACACACATACACACACACAGACAGACACACTTTTTTGGCCCGTGTTGATCTCATAAGTCTACTTTCATTTTTTGCAAAAATCGAAAGTAGGCTAAAAACACGAAAATACAGGTCAAAAGGCAAAGTGAGTCTGGAACTGTTTATTGATTCAGATGGAATCGTTTACATGAATTCCTACCAGATGGTGCAACTGTAAGCAACATTCACTACAAGGAGATCCTTGACCGTTTACGCGATGCAATTCGCCGTAAGCGATCTGGGCTTTGGCGTACATAGAATTGGTTGTTGGTACACGACTTGCAAGGCAACAGGTGACAGTTTTCCCCCTCTCTCCGTACTCACCTGATCTCGCACCACGCGATTTTTCTCTCTTTCCTCACCTGAAAGCACTCCTACGTGGACGGAGATTTCGGTCGTCGAAGAGTTCATGACGGCCACAAGAGAAGCCATACGGGAGCTTCCTAGCAACTGCTTTCAGCGGAGCTTCCAGCAGCGATACTAACGTTGGCAGAAGTGCATAACGGCCAACGGCGACTATTTAGAGGGTGGATGTGGTTCTGTGAAGGTGTACACCGAGTAATGCGGCAGCGTGTGCGACATACGGGGTCGTGTGTTGGCCTATCCTCCAGGTGTAAAGTCTCAATATTTAATGACTGTACTACGTATATATCTGCCTATTATTCATTTTAGTGCCTAAATATAGCAGTTATGGAGCCTATTTTAAGCGCCTAAAACATTACCTTTTAGAGCCTGAGCTTCCACTATCTAACCATCACAAAGCATGGAACCATGACGTCCTCACATGAAGTCATCACTTAATTAACAAACCATGGTTTTATCATTTTAAATGACCTTGTCGACTTGGTCGTTACGCTGGAGTCTGGCGTTACGTTACGGTGACGGGACGAAATGTACCACAAATGCACTGAGGTGTGTGACGTCATAGTACCGCTTGGTAAATGTGTTCCCCGACAATTTCTACTTCGTTAGTATAAGACAAAAATCCCCGATTTTTGGATGTCACGGATAATCTCGAGAACCACTGGATGGATTTTGATGCGGTTTTCACCATTCTGTAAAGGATATCTCGAGGAAAGATTCTGTAGAAAATAATTTATGTATGATCAAAGGAAGCCAAGCAGTAACGATTTAAGTGAAAAGGACGAAAACAAACTTGGCGTCCGTGCGCTTCTTAAGCTTACGCTGGGCAAACCGTTAAAAATACCAATATACTATGAGCGTAAGAATTGGTCAGCATGAAAAGTTCTACAAAAAAGTCCACGAGAGCATATCTCTATCTTCAATACATCGCCCACTATAAGTGTTTTTAGACTGGATGGAATAGGCACGTCCCCGCGCGCTTGACCTTGCTTTGTCCTCGGTTTGCACTTGCCACTCGCGAGTAATTTGAAACAAGATAAGCAAGATAAATATTATGCAGATAATTTTGTAACATGTCAAGAGTCTTTGGCTTCGAGCGAAGCGAGAAGCCTCCAGCCTTTCTAGCATATTTCAGCATTGGTAGGATTTAAAATGATACAAAACCTAGTCTTTCAGACTGACTGTCACTTTTTTGCCAAGTTCTCAGTCTAAACATTACACATCATGCATCATAACATTAATTAGTGACTAAATGATTTTGAAACATGAGACGGAAAGGCCCGTGGCATACAAATGTGTGGTAAATTACAATGGAGCTACATTGTTACTCAACTATAAGCAATAATGGTTGGTTGTTCCAATTACCGCTCTTCCGTGAGAAAATCACGAGGCTTTCTGACGCGTGAGCAGGCCTCAAACAGCTGACTATGTGAGAAGCATGGATTTTCCAAATTTAGTTCAAACACTTGTGAAGATTGTCCCTGTGCTTTGTTGATGGTCATTAAAAATGCGAGTAATATCAAAAACTGCAAACGTTTGGAAATACTGATACTGCCGTTAAACTGTATGGGCCAAAGGCCTGGCCATGTTTAAACACCGGATCCCATGAGAACTCGGCAGTTAAGCAGCATTGGGAGTGGTCGGAACTTGGATGGAATGCCGGTTTTGTGGGACCAGACGCTGTTGGCCGGGGGAGGGTCATCATCGGCTTTAACTCGATTCCGAGTATAAATCTTCTTCCTTCAGTCCAGTTTGTTGATGTGTTTACGGTGACTAAAGAGTTCAATCCTGGCATAGAACAAGCGTCCACACAAGTCACATAATATTGCTGGAGGAGGACGTGGTTGGGCAGCTCGAAGTTTCCTAGCTTGACGCTTGGCCTCTTCATGTGTGCGTCGATCCCTTTCAAACGTTTTTACAGTATCCGAGATGGTACGGCGCCAAGTTGAGCGGTCTACAGCCAGCATGTCCCAGGTCAATTTCAGGGTCTGCTTAAATTGGTCCATGTAGCACCTCTTAGGACCACCATGAGGTCTGGTGCCATAGTATAACTCAACATATAGCATTTGACGAGGTAATCTCACATCATCCATCCGATGGACATGACCAATCCATCTAAATTGGTGACCTATTATGGATGATTCTGTGCTGTTGATTTGAGCCTTTTCAAGAACAGCAATATTGGTAATGCGGTCTTCCCATTTAATCCTCAGGAATGATCGAAGTTTTTGTATGTGGAAGCGCTCAAGCTTCTTAAGATCACGTCGGTAAAGGATTCACTTTTCTCAGCCATACAACAATGTAGAAATGATTACTGCTTTGTACACCATAAGCTTTGTACTCATGGACAGATCTTTATTCATGAAGAACCGGTGCGCTAATCGTCCATATGCTGCATGGGCTGTGCCAATTCCCTTATCCACATCCTGCTCACAGTTACAGCTCACAGAAATGGTACTGCCCAGGTACGAGGGTAATGAGGAGCTGAAAGGATCTGGCTACCCTACCACACGTAAACTCCGGCTCAGGATAGCCTCTTCGGTTAGAATACACAAAAATATTGCACGAAATACACTCATTTTTGTAACAACTCACGAGCGTATTGTGAAATGGATATACTAATTCAGGAATCTTCAAGAGCTTGCACAACAGCTGATTACTGGGGCCCATTGCTTATTGATTATAAGGAACCTGGTGCCTCTATCACTGGGGACTGGTACAGTGCAACCCTGGAGAAATTACAGCGTGCAATTAAGGCGAAACACCCGGGAAAACTGTGACAATCGGTGCTACTGCTTCATGATAACGCACGCCCCCATACAGCACAGGTCGTAACGCACAAGATACGCCAACTCAAGAGGGAAACACTTGAGCAACCGCCCTATATTCCTGATCTCACCCCATGCGATTATCATGCCTTTGGTCCCTTAATAAAGGCCATGAAAGGTTGACGATTCCTGTCGGACGAGGATGTGCAGCAGGTGGTAATGAGCTTTTTCACGCAACAGGATATGGTATTTTACCACACGAGGATCTTCAACCTGGTGCTTCGGTGAAACATTTTGATCACGCCCTATATAAGCATTCTAAGGAGGATTATGCAGTAGTAGGTTGGTAACATTACTTCTCACCCCATCGTAAAAACAACCCTGTCTTAAATGAGACTGTGAAAGTGCTGGTATGAAAACTATTTATAATAATATACAGCGCAAGCCACGAAATATTCTACCTAGAGGAGAGATGAAGGCAAGAGTCATTTCACGGCCATAATCTAGTCGGTTGTTCCCGCCCCCCTGCACAAAAGCTTTCATCACGTCATGAATGGAATGCAAAATGCTAAAAGCGAATAGCCTGACGTAAGTGAAATTAACTTTAGTAATGGACTTCACCAACGAACCCACCCGGCTTGAGATGGAGGATGCAGAGCTCACAGGGGTGGATTATAATAGTATGTAAGAGCAAAATAGGCGGAAAATTATACTCAACACGTGTTGTTGGAAACACAATATTATTTCTTCTTTGTACGCAATCTCTGTGAATGAAGTAAGCTTATTGTCATTACATTTTGTATTTTCGGATAAAACATAGTAACTATCCCGTTTTTAGCCTATATTCAATTTTGAAAAAATAGGCTTATGAGATCACCTTTTGTCCGTGTGTGTGTGTGTGTGTGTGTGTGTGTGTGTGTGTGTGAGGAGTGTGTGTGTGTGTGTGAGGAGTGTGTGTGTGTGTGTGTGTGTGTGTGTGTGTCCCATAATATCTTCTAAACGGCTGGAGCGATTTCAATGAAACTCGGCAAGTTCATAGCACTATTCCGGGCGACCCCGACCGTGCCCTTCAAATTTTGTTACGTCTCACCAATCCAACATGGCGACTGTGCGACATATTTCACCAGCATTCAATATCTCCGAAACTATTCCCGATATCAACCTGGAATTTATTACGTTGATAAAGCGAACTACTAGAAGATCACCTATGTGACATTTGAAAAACTGATAACTACAAAACTAACATGGTGGCCATGCGAATTTTCGACTTTTAAGTAGAAGTTTCTCGCGATTTAACCAACCAAACGCAATAAAGCTTGGTACAGTATATGTTTATACACATTGTAATGCACCGACATCTAACTTCGTTCAATTGTTTACATAACCACAAGATGGCGAATGTGCGAAATATTTCACCAGCATTCTATATCACTGAAACTATTAGGAGTATCATCATGAATTTTTTTACGGAGATAAAGGGCACTACTGGAAGTTCATCTCTAAGACTAAAAAAAAAACGGTTAAATTCAAAACGAATATGGCGGCCAAGCGAATTTGAAATTTTTAAATAGACCTTTCTCGCGATTTAATGTTCCAAAGGCAATGAAATCTGGTACAGTAAATGTTTATACACATTGTAATGCACTAGTATCTAATTTAGTTCAATTGTTTACATAATCTCAAGATGGCGGCTGTTTGAATTTTAAAATTAAGTTTCTATTTCTTGTGTCGTAATCATGCGATCGAAATGAAAGTTTGAATAATGAACCGACGCAATAATTTTCCTTTAATGGTACATGACTCTATGGCCTATACATTTAACAATCCAACATGGCGACCATCCGAAATATTTAGACGGCTCTGAATATCTACGAATCTATTATAGCAATCAAACTGATTTTTTTATGTTCATAGGGGCTATGAACTTATGTTCACCTGTAGGACATTAAATAACCTGGTGATCACAAATCCAACATGGCGGCGACGCGAATTATAAATATTCACAAGGACGTTTCTCGCAATTTATCCATCTGAGTGCAGTGAAACTTGGTACAGTAAATGCTTATATGAATGTTAATCAACTGGCACCTAATTTATTACAATTGGATGGCAGCAGTGCGAAATTTTAAAATCTCCTTGTTACTTCTTGTGTCCTAATCATGCGATTGAAGTTTGAATGCTACACGTACACAATAATCTTCATGTAACATTACATAACTCTAGGACCTACATATATAAAATCCAACATGGCGACCATCCGAAATATTTAGTCGGTTCTCAATATCTTCGAATCTTTTACAGCAATCAAACTGAAATTTTGTATGTTGATAGTGGCAATTAACATAAGTAGGTTATATGAAAATATGCTGTATTATTCTTCACGGAACTACTTGTTTTTTTGTGTTCGTGTTCGTGTTCTTCCCATCCGTTCCCATCCCTTACGAGGCCCTCTTTTCGCATTGCAGGTGAGGCTGCCAGGGCGAGTTGCTAGTCACGCCTCCTAAGTTGTATTCCACCCATTGTCAAGCTCCAGTACACTGCCCGTAGAGGCGATCAAGGTGGGATCCCTCGTGGGAAAAGACTACCTGCAGAATCAACTGAATACGACGTTTCAACGAAATATAACCTAGAGATTTAGCTTCACACAAGTTTAGTTAGTGGAAGGATCTTTTAAGTGCTATTTATACTTTCCCTTCCCCTCTTAAAAATCCGACGACTTCGGCTGGGTTTTGAACCCATGATCTTGGGCACAGCAGTTCAGCATGCTACTAAATTCGCCACTGAAGCCGCTGGTTGTTTCAATTAAAAGTTTACAAAAAAAGCCTAGACTTTGTATCATTTTAAATGCAACAAATACTGAAAAATGCTGGAAGCCAAAGACTCTTGACATGTTAGAAAATTATCTGCATAATACTTATCTTGCTTATCTTGTTTCAAATTACTCGCGAACGGCAAGTGCAAACCGAGGGCAATGCAAGGTCAAGCGCGTGGGATGCCGTTACGCTCACCCGAGTGCGCGGGGACGTGCCCCTTCCATCCAGTCTAAAAACATTTATAGTGGGTGATGTATTGAAGATAGAGATATGCTCTCGGGGACTCTTTTGTAGAACTTTTCATGCTGACCAATTCTTACGCTCATAGAATATTGATTTTTTTACGGTTAGCCCATCGTAAGCTTAAGAAGGGCACGGACGCCAAGTTTGATTTCGACCTTTTCACTGAAATCGTTACTGCCTGGCTTCCTTTGGTCATACATAAATTATTTTCTACAGAATCTTTCCTCGAGATATCCTTTACAGAATGGTGAAAACCACATCAAAATCCATCCAGTGGTTCTCGAGATTACCCGTGACATCCAAGAATCCGGGATTTTTGTCTTATACTAACGAAGTAGAGATTGTCGTGGAACACATGTACAAAGCGGTACTATGATGTCACACACCTCAGTGCATGTGGGTACATTTCGTCCCGTCACCGTAACGTAACGCCAGACCCCAGCGTAACGACGAAGTCGACAAGATCATTTAAAATGTTAAAACTGTCTGAATTTCATGAGCAAACGTACATATATTCAGAAATGCGCGCGTACTTAAGCTAAACAGTAAACAAATTCACAGATTTGACTCCAGGATACAAAGTATGGGCTGAAATGCCAGGGGGTATTAGACTATTATTGAATATTATAGGATACAAAGTCCCCTTAATTTATTTAGAGACTTGCCGCATCATAACAATCAGCCTCGTGTACTTGAGTGAATATAGAATTTGTCTGAAAACATATCGCTACGAATGGCCTTAAGTTAGAAACAATTCCAACATTTGCATTGAATATGAGTGGGAAATCATGGAAAACTACTTTCAAGATGGCTGACTTTGGAATCGAAGTCCAAAACCCACCATTTTTCAGTTTTCCTCACGAGGCACTCAGATCTGAATTAAAATTTCTTGGTAAAGCCAGGAATCGAACCCTAAATTAAACCAGATTTATAAAAATTGTTGTTGCTGCAATATAGTAGTAATCTATACCTTTGCATTTGGGTGTGTTTGTGTGTGATACCCTGTGTTATAGTGATGGCTGTACTAGCGTGAGTATTTGTATATTGGGGATAGGATTGAGAAGGAGGCGATCGTGGTCTTAAGTTATGTACCATCCCAGCATTTTCTTGGAATAGAAGGGGGGAGGGCACGAAAAACACTTCCAGGGTGACTGAGCAGGGACTCGAACTCTTCTCTTCTCAGTTTGGCATCACGAGGGACTGTGTACCTCATTCCAGCTCTCACACCTCAATTAAAATTCTTGGAAGAGCCGGGAATCGAACCCGGATTTTAGAGACGACAGCCAAGAACGGTAGTCGCTACACCACGAGATGGTCTGAGTTAAGTAAGCACAAAAAGTTTCGTGATGAACTAAAGTGCCTACTTTTCTCGAAATGTATGATTCATTCCAAAGATTAATTTATATGGACCTAATTAGAATAATGACGAAATTGAGTTGGTAATATCGAAATTTCTAATTAGTCGAAATATAACTGGCATAATGTAGCCTAATAGAGCACTAGAGTTGGCAACCCTGGTGACTGAATATATTCTTAGTTCCGTCTCTTAAGGTGCAGAATACAAAATTTGGTTCAAATCCAATGGATAGCATGGACGTTACAAGTAGTTAGACATTGGACTTGTCAGCAGGCGTAAATGTCATGCATGTGTTAGGCAGAAATAACCTGAACAATTATGATCTATTGTTGTGCCAATTTTGGATGACATCCATTTATTTCTATTGAACCCATGAGCAATTGGTTCAAGCGTCGAATCCATAATTATTTGCAAAAGAAAAGAGGAAATAATACAGTCTTTAGAATGACTTGAAAAGATTTTAAGAAGTGGGCTGTTATAATTTGGCGCAAGAATGGGTGACCACGAGTCATGCGGACGTGAGATCATGCTTGACGCATCGATAGGAGCTGGCTCATGATTATAAATAGAACGAGAAAAACTTTCCACGACGAGTAAGAGAGAAGAGGTTTCGGAAATAGACCTTACTCAGCTAGAAAATACAACCTCGCAATGGTGCATGAAGAGAAATAATTAGAATTAAGCCATTTGCAAGCATTTAATTAATGAAAGAAACACATCATTGTTGATCATTCTGGAATAGAGATTTTTGTGTGGGGAAAAAGTTTATAATATTTGCACAGGAAAGAACTGCAGACGTATCATGACGTCGTTAGTAATTCCCCGAGACCAGAGTTGGTAGGGATGGAAAAATAAACCTCAACGCCCACATATCTGAGGAGACAAATTATTTAATATCTTGGAATTGTGTGATCGATTTTCATGATCAAAGAAACCAGTTTACGTTTAGAACAACAGCTTTCCAGAGATATATTTTTCAAAATTATACGACAATTACTTCAGAAGTTAGTGCTGGAGAAGACGCGGATTTTATCTTTTTGCCGCCGATTTGGATATAAACCCTGGAGGTGCCAGGAGGAGCATGCAGTCTTTACCAGACCTTGAGAGGTCGTGTTACGCTGTATCACCAACGAGCACCCCGTATGGGAGTGGCCGTGCAGTATCATCATTAGTATCGCCGTGTGGAGACACATTAGAATCCTATTATAGGAATAATATCGGCAAGATTCAGACTTTATAAAGTTCACACAAGTATAGTCAAAGTTTAGGCTGTGGACTTGAGAAATAACAGGCGATAGGTACTCGAATATAATAGTTCAGTTAAAGAAACGACGCATCATAAGGTTTCGAAGTACCCAAGGAAAGTGAAATAGACAGTTCTATCTACGTTAAGGAACCCGATCAGGGTAGAACGAAATAATAACGCCTAGTGTTCCTGAAATCAAGGGACTAGAGCGCAGGACGATAAAAATTAGGAATTGTAGTTCCAGGCTATGTCTAGGTAGACATATGAACAGTTAAACATTGGGGAGTACTCCAATAAGCTACAAATCAAAGTAACAGAAAGTACAAGGAAATTACTAGGTCACCGATAAACAGTTCGAGCGGCCGTAATAGAAATACATCAAGGACAGACTTTTAGTTAGACGAACAAGTTAGCGTCTATCAAGATACGACATCGTGCAGTAAAGTGATGGAAGCCGATAGTCAAACCCAGAACTAGAAGATCCGCCGTCCCAGTGAGGTTTAGTTCGATCGAGACTTTCCATCATCTTGTCAGATTAGGAAGCCGACGCGCTATAGTGCAACCCTTGGAAACGGGAAAGGAAAAGAAATCACGTGTGTAAGGCGAATAATTAACGCCAGAGTGATAAATTTTTATGTAATGTAAATATAGTGAAATTTTTGAGTGTAATATTTTTAGTGAATTGTATTGTGTTAAGTGAAAACGAATACAAAATGGTATTCATTATATTCCCAGTGATTAAGGTATATATTTTATGTGCTGTTGAAGAAGTGTCATTGAGTGTAAATATAACCATGAAAATGGCTTAAGAAAAAGTTGGTGGGCGAAAATGTTCCATCGCTGGAGAATTCGGTCGCTGACCGTACCGTCATGTGAGTAACTATTTCATTATTATGTGTTTGGGAAGATTTGCGTATAATCCTCATGAGAGAGAGAGTAGGGATGTTTAATAACAGGCGAAAGAAAGATTGCGTGATCTGAACGATTAATTTGAGAGAAATATAAAAAATATGTGAAATACAAATGAATCCCTTTTGGAAAATATTCAGTAAAATAACAGTGTAATGGATAAATGATATAAATATGAGAAAGCAAGCATAATAATAATAATTATTATTATATAAATGAATGAAGATTGTGATGAATTTTATATTGAAAGTAGTAGCTTCCGAGCTCCTTTAGATGAATTAATACATGTTATGAATGCATGTTCTTTATGGTAAAAAGGATTATTGTAAAGGGAGGGAGAGTAACATATATTGTGAGTTGTAGATCAAACGTTGATTTTGAATTTATTTAGTTCTTTGAAGGCAACTTGGCTAATTAATGTATGAGCGCCACGTAGCGCATTGAAGTAATTTGTCACGCTAGGAATGCGTTGAAATGCTCGGTAAAAGTAATTATGTGGTACAGTTAGTCGTGGTGAATGAACTGTATAAGTCCTCAAAGTTGTGATAGTGAACACGAGGCATTGTGTGTTGTATGTTAAAAGGGTGCTATTTATGTTGTATTATGAGCGCTGGTAAAAGGCGAGGCCTACCCTAAGTCGCTGATGTTATAAGTCCTCCAAATTGGGATACTGCTCCAGAGGCATTTGAAAGGATCGAACTCAGAGTCGTCCGTATTGAAGCCCCTTAAATATTGGTCGTATTATTGAATTTTTCTTACCCGCTATTAAGGACACTTCATAATTATTATATACCGAAGCTAAGAGAATAGGTCTGTTGAACCTAAATATGTTACTTTATGAATTTGTATCAGAAGCCTTGTCATTCAGAGAATTGCATTGAAACAGCTGGGTGGAAAGCTGATGTAGCCAGTCCCTTGTGAAAGCGAGACTGTGAGCTCTCTTCTCTCCCTGCAATAAATAACGCCAAGTAGTTAAGATTAGACCCTTACCCTCTGGTAGTGTGGTAGGTTAGGACGGACTGTCTGAGTCATAATACACAGAAGTGTTTAAAGATTGTTTGAACGACCCGGTCTTTGAACCGAGGTTCCTTTATATCTATTATTATCGCTTGCAGAGTTCAGATCGTTGCTTTCTTATAATATAATGGTCTTTTAAGACAAAAATGATAAATCCCCAACTTTATTGTTCAATAATTCAGTGATTCACGAGACATTAGACTCCGGGTGTAATCTTAAGTTTGACTTGTTCAGTAGTCTTCTATAGCTCGGGAGTACGCAAGTTTTTCCCAATCACGGTAGTGAGTTGTTGGCTTGAGAGAGAGGGATGGTAACATATGAGCATTGTGAAAGCCCAAAATTAATTGATGATTAGCCATACTTTGATAATTATGATTAAAAGATATACTCATGTAAATAGTTATTGATTTGTATTAAATTGATAACACAGTGTATGTAAACATTACCGAGCCATTTGGAGCGCGATATTTTAAAGAATTTGAATTGACACCATATGGAAGTGATACTTAGTTGAAGTTTTGTTGGTTTTTGGAAAACCAGTCATCATGATTTCGTAAATTGTTTGATATGAATTCCTTGTTCAATTTCGGACAAGTGTGAAGTGGAGTGTCAGTATGTTTATTTGTTTAATTTTTGTAGCGCCATATTTTTGGATAATTAAATGTTTTAATAGTAGGAGTTGATTTTTGTTTATTTTTGGAAGTGTATCCTCTGCTTAATCCAAAGTGTGTAAGTCACAGAGTGGGAGAACAAACCATGAACCCCGATACTCCCGATTGAGCATTGCTGGCAAACTGTGATTTGCATATTTCATTGTTGAATGGGCACACTATAGAAGTTACATGTCTTTTAAAATTGGACCAATCAGAAGGCTAAGAATCATGTTGGAAGCACTGACGTATATTAGATACTCCAAATTAATCTAGAATGAAAGTTACTATACGTCTACAAAGTTAAGAGCTGTTGGCTTGAATACTTTCCGATACATTGGTATTTGGATATAAACCAATAGAGAGTGCATTTATTAACATTTGTCAGCCCTGGTGGCTTTTAAGATTACGCTCAGTGATATCTGTCTATCTACACATAGTACATACGAAATTTGGCTAAAATCCAACTGATAGTGTAGAAGTTGTATGCATTTAAAAATTGGACCTATCAGCAGGCTTAGAATCATTTTGGCAACACTGTCATATATAGCATCCTGGAAATTAAACTGAAATATTATTATCCATACGTGTGCCAATTTTGGCATAGCTCCCATGGATACCTTCCAAGATATACAACAAGGCGCTGAAATTTCAATTGCGATTTTTCAGCAGTTGGTAGCACTGACGTCATTTTCAAATACGGCGTTGAGATATTCTGATAGAAGTCTTTACTCATAGCTAATATGGGTTCGATCGCTACAGCCGTTTAGGAGTTGATAGCAAGGGGAAGACACACACACACACACACACAGCCAGGCAGACAGACAGACAGACAGGCCTTTTCCCGGATCCATCTCATAAGTCTACTCTTTCCTCATTTTTACAAAATGTGAAAAGTAGGCTAAAAATACAAAATGACATATTTAAATGATGGCTAAAAGTGTAAAAGAAATGTCAAACTTCAATTAATATTCATTATATTCAGACGAGACAAAATTAGAAATGATGGTTGGTTGGTTCCACAGTTTAGGGGCTCCGACAATGCTGTCCTGTGGCCCCGTGTACTTTGGTTGTGTGTAGAATCTGTCCGATAACCGGTGTTAATTGCGATGGCTGTATTAGTGTGTGTTATCTGTTTTTAATTCAAGTAAGGAATGCATACATTCGTTTTTCATGTAGTTCCAACTTTTGCTACCAAACGCCACCGTCAACGACCAACTAGTTCTGAACTAGATGCCACCGCATTCGGCTCCTGGCGACGAACGTTGGAACCTAAGAACGTTAGTCAAAATAACCTATAATTTAGCTTCACACAGGTGTAATTAGAGGAACGTTCTTTATCATGCCATAAATCTATGACATAGGACTGCCGGCTTTACTTCCCCTCCGAAGGAAGGCATACTGAGGGTATATTTAACGCTCATAAAAAATCTGACGACTCGGCATAGAAGCTCAGCATGCTACCAACTACGCCACAAAATCCGCCAATTAGAAATGAGTCAGTCCGCCTAAAGGTAGGCTGATAAGAAGAGTGCTTGAAATTCTTGAGGAGCCGAGATGGAAATGGTTTGGTTACCTGATGAGGATGCCTATTTCGAAAGGGAGATAATTGGCAAGAGACCAAGAGGTAGTCCTCAAGGTAGACCTCAAGTTGAGTGACTGAAGCAAAGTCCACAGAACTTGAACTAAGAAAAGCGTGGAATGGAAGACAGTGGTGGAAGAAGAATGGTGGCAGGACAGACAGCTATGGAAGGGGCTTGTTCATTCAAACATCTAACCTGCTGGAGTGGAGAATCGATGATGATGATAATATAAGGCACGTTTAAAAAGTAACGAGCCGGAGGCTGTAATGCGAAAACCGGTACCGACATCGGCTAATCGTGGCGTGTGAAACGAGGTGTGGTTCCGACCAGAGCGTGGAAGGTCACAGCCCGTCGCTAGAGGGCACACATGCACGTCACATGGCGATACAAAGCGAGCAGCAACATGCATCAATCGTCCAAACAAGACCAAGACAGTAGGCCATTCGACATGCTTCCTGGTGAGGTTGAAGACTGTGGGGCACCCATTGGGCACACACTTTCCGCAAGTGCAGTCGTTCCTTCATGATGGTGCGCACACTTCCGACGCTCAATCCGACCACGGCGGGTATGGCGTTCACTATCACTCGGCGGTCCTGGGTAATGAGTGCATCAACCAGCTGGACGTTGTCATCGGGAATGCAGGCGGGTGCTAACGACACCCGTCCTTCCCTGAAGTGCTTGAGCCACGCCTTGAACCTTGCAAGGGACATGCAGTGTTCGCCGTACACTTGTGACATTCGGCAAAGAATGTCCGTTTCCCCTACTCCTTTCGCTATCAGAAACCGAACTAGACATCTTTGTTCTTCGTTTGCCGCCTCCATGTCCTGATTGCAATGCGACTGACAGCGTTGGACGATTGATGCATGCTGCTGCCCACCTTGTATCGTCACGTGACTTGCACGCGTGCCCTCTAGCGACGGGCTGTGACCTTCCACGCTCTGGTCGGAACCACACCTCGTTACAGACGCCACGATTAGCCGATGTCGTCACCGGTTTGTGCATTACAGCCTCCGGCTCGTTACTTTTTGAACGCACCTTATAATAATAATAACGTATGGGCTTGGGTGCCGGGTGCAAGCTTCGTTGCTTGATACCCAGAGGGCAGCTTGCATGCTGAATTTTTGTTGTTTCTTGAACTATGAAAGTCAAGGAGGTTAGATATCTAAGCCCCTTGACACTATAGCGCTTTCTAGTAGAGAAAAGAGGAACTTTGTGTTGGCGGAAAATCCCGAGATTAATTTTGCCATTATGAAAACGTTCTACGGAGTTCAAATGGGTTCTTTAATATGCCAACAGCCTATGACATGCGTATCGTGATTTTTCCTCTTTCAAAAATCACTTGTCATGGCCAGGAATGAATCTGCAAGCTTGGGTTCGGTAGCCCAACACTATAACCACTCACCCACCGTGATGAAGAAGATGATGATGATACTAATAATAATATCGTATGGTCTCGGATGCCGGGTGCAACCCTGGTTATTTGACGCCCATAGGGCAGCTTGCATGTCGAATTTTGTTGTTTTTTGGACGCTATGAAAGTCAAAGAGGTTAGATAGGCTATCTAAACTCCTTGACACTATAGCGCTTTCTAGTAGAGAAAGGAGGCACGTTTTGTGTTGGCGGAAAATCCCGAGATTAATTTTGCCATTATGAACACGGCCTACTGAGTTCAAATGGGTTCTTTAACATGCCAACAACGTATGACATGCGTATCATGATTTTTTCGCCTTTCAAAAAAATCACTTATCATGGCCAGGAGCGAACCTGCAAGCTAGGGGTTGGCAGACCTATACGCTAACCACTCACTCACACTGGCAAGCAAGATGATGATGATGATGATGATGATGATGATGATGATGATGATGACGATGATGATGATGATGATGATGATGATGATAATGATGAATTATTTTTGAGATCACCGATGTAAATTTGATAACAAAATCTAGGTGAGAAATCATCCATGCGTTAAAAACAGTCTGTTTTTACAAAGCAGGAGTTTAAATCTTTCTACATGATGCTGCTCAAAGAAGGACAAACATTCAAGTCTAATATTTGATCATTAAATTCTTGCGCTTGAGTGTGTAATGCAGTTTGGTATACACGCCATTTTATTCGTCAAACAAACTCTTCCTTCACCAACTAACCACATGTATGTACACTTATAATAAGGAAATTTTCCTAATGTAAAACGAAATTCATACATCACAAGTAAGTTTGAAGGAAAAATGAGGAGAAATAATTTCAACTCTGAGATTTGCCGATGACAGTCATCTTGGCCGACACGCCGGAGGATTTGAATGAGTTTTTGAATGGTATGGATTCCGTCTTGAGAAAAGAATTCATGATGAAAATTAATAAATGTATAACAAAAATACTGGAATGCAGCCGAAATAAATAAGAAACCTCTATGGACATCAAATTGGCAGGTGAAAAGCTGAAGGAAGTAGGAGACTTCTGTTACTTAGGAAGCAAAATAACCAGTGATGGACGAAGCAAAGAGGATATAAAAAGTAGGTTGGCTCAGGCAAGGAAAGCATTTCTACAAAAAAAAAAGAATCTGTTGACATCGAATATAGATTTAGGTATTAGGAAGTCATTTTTGAAAGCCTTAGTCTGGAGCGTGGCGCTCTATGGAAGTGAAACTTGGACTATTGGTGCAGCAGGAAAGAGGAGAATTGAAGCATTTGAAATGTGGTGTTACAGGAGAATGATGAAGATCAGATGGGTAGATAGGGTTACAAACGAAGTGGTATTAAGACGAGTGGGAGAGGAGAGATGTTTCTGGCGACTGCTAATGAAGAGAAGAGACAGATCGGTAAGAGGCATACTAAGACACCCAGAATTAGCAGGCTTAGTTATGGAAGGAAGGGTCAAGGACAAGAACTGTAGGGGTAGACCAAGGTTAGAATATGTTAAACAGACTGCCTCGGATGTAGGGTGTGGTAGCTATGTAGAGATGAAACGATTAGCTCAGGACAGGGAGGGATGAAGGGCTGCATCAAACCAGTCAAAAGACTGAAGACTCAAACAACAACAAGTTTGAAGTTCTTCATAGTAAAAATGTGAGAGACAATTGAAGGGAACTGATTAAGCTCTCACATTGTAAATATGTCATTGCATTTTCAATTATGATGATTGTTATTATTTTATTTATTTATTTATTTAGCATATGGCTTTTAGTGCCAGGAGTGTCTGAGGACATGTTCGGTTTGCCAGAGGTTGTAGCTGCTTTAATGCAGGCACCCATGGGGTGAGCTACCTGTTCCGTTCAATTTTTATTAGTTCCAACTTTCGCTACCATATGCCTATGAACGTTCGAACTTTGATAGAGTTTTTCAATGAATTCTAACCTGCAACTTTAGCTTCACACAATTTTAATTAGTGGAAGGTTCTTTTACATGCCATATATTGAACCCTTTTAGCAAGAAATATGCCAATCACAGTATACCAGCGTAGCTCAATTCGGAATTTCGGGGCAGCGGTAAGTTCCCCACTCTGTGACTCACATATTTTGGATTAATTAGAGGATACACTTTCAAAAATAACAACAAAATCAACTCCTATTTTAAACACATTTAATTAATAAAAATTATGGCGCTACAAACACTTTAACAATTAAATTACTGACCCATAATCATCTACTTGTTCCAAATGAACAAGGAATCACAATATTATAAAACAAAATATTTATTAAAACATATGGTTTCCACATACCAACAATTCCTAATTATTTTTACTTCCATAAAGCATCAACTGTGAGTTTCTTATAACTCCGAGCTCTTTGGCTCAATGCTTTCTGTAATAATGGTGTCATTCTTTGTACACCTCAAATACTACTTTTTATATTTTCTTAATCTTGAAAAAAACAAAGATATAATTACATTTTATAATTATATGTTAATTATCTAACTCAATATTTGGGCATTTTCACACATTTCAGCTGTTATCATCTCTCTCTAGTTTCACAAATACATTAAGGTAATCAGGAAATTACTTGTGAACTCCAGAGTATGAAGATACTTGACACAGTCAAAAAACTATAGTTACTCCCGAAACCTAGTTGCCTCCAATTAACTCGTGGAATCCTACTTCCATACAACATTACAATAGGGATTGTTATTTATCTCTTACGTCTTATTAGACCATTATCACATAAGAAAACTACGATCTGAACAGGCAAGCGGAAATATCAATCTACAAGGACCTCGGTTCAACGCCCGGGTCGTTAACAACTTTAAACACTCCTGGTGTATTCATTACTCCTGACAAGACGGCCTTCAGACACCCTCCTACTCCAAGGGTCTGGCCGTGAAACTTGATGGTTATTTATGACTATGCGGGCTCCTTTCCGTCTGGCCAAAGCTAGAGCTCTCTTTAACTGCCCTTACAAAACACAAACTTTTCATTCTCAATTCCTTGGAGACCTGGCGTTCTATTCTTCGTGTACATACAACAATATTATTGGGCTTAATAAACCACATTGGTAATCTTGGCGTTTATTAATTAAGAAAGGTCCTCATTGATTGTGGAAGAGTAATTAACGACGAATAATAAAGGGGCTTTCAAAATAAGAGGATTCTGAGTTCGAATCTCTTCACATGCCTCGGGAACCTTTCCCTTATAGAGGACTATACAAATGCGATTTAGGGTCAGCCAAAATAGCTAATAGACCTACGCTCAATACCAAACATTTGCTCCCTTTCAAATACATACACAATGCCTCGTGATACTACGTCACAAATAGAGGACTTATACCATATCTCAATTCGCGACAATCAACTACCTCTCATAAGTAATTTACCAAGTACATTAACTTTACGCGTTCCTAGCGTAACATTTACTTTAATTGCGCTCCTTTTGCGCTATACATTTTTAAGCCTAGCGTCATCCAAAGAACTGATAACATCATATTAACAATTGATACACATTTCAATTTTTATATTATTCTTTCCTTTTGCAATTACTTTCTCTCTTTTTTAAGAACATGCATTTAAACATCATGTCTATACTTTTTATTAAGGCTCTAACGCTCATTTGTTCACATCAATTTATTTGATCTTTATTTAATATTTCCTTACTTGGTTATTATTATTATTATTATTTCATATCTTTATTCTTTACATAAGCTCAAAAGCTATTTCTTTCATATCTCAAATTTACTTTTATTTAAATATCTTTCACGATAATTACTGATATTTCGCTTGCTCTTAGGACATTTGTCACATACATTAACATTTTATAAACTTATTTCCTCTACTGGATTTATTCTTTACATAATTATTTATAATTTCTCAAATTTCTATTTCTGTTCAGACCGCGTTCTTGTTTATTCAGTATTTATTTATTAAACACATCCCTTTTACTCAAAAACTCCGGTGGATTTGTACACAATTATTCCCTGACACCAAAATAAAATGAAATTTATTACTCACATGTTTTTAAGGTCGTCCCATGACCTTTATTCTTGTGCGGTGTTTCATTTTGGCCCACTTTGAAATTTTAGTCCATCTTATATAAATTCATCTTATTTACAAACACTTCTTGACACATATTTAATACACTTAACATTGACGACATTTTTAATACACTGGTGTGTTCCTTTATAACACACAATAAACACTAAAAAATATTAATTTAACACACAATCTTGATAAATCTACACTTCACAATTCTTGATCACTAGGCCGTATTTCTTAGCCTATCCCACGTGACCTCTTAATTTCCCGTTTCCAAGGGTGAAGTTTATTCAATGTCGGCTTCCTATCCTGCAGAATACGAAAGTCTCGAAACATCTACTGTTCCCTGGAATCTTAATTCTTCGAATCCTATTCTGGATGACCGGCTATTCCTCTAGCTTGAACGGCTTCCCTTGTAGATCTGGTTTATCGATCCTAGCGAAAGTCTGTTCGGATCGAGGTCTCCGTTCTTCTTTATTTAATCGGTTCTAGCTCTCCTACTTTCTGAGATACGTTACGAACCTTACTCTGTTTTTCCCTCTTTGGGTTCTTTAATTTAGATAACTGTTTATCTTTCTGTTACGGTACGTCCGTACGTTATGATTTATTCGTTCGTCTATTTAAAGACCTATCGCCTAAAGTCCAACGTTCGCAGCCTGCTCTGACTCTATTTTACGAACTTTTTCACTGTAACTTGTGTACTTTCGGACCTAAATTCTGTAACTAGGATTTTCCTAATATTTCAACACGGCGATACTTTAACTTTTCTTCTTTACAACTCCCTATGGAGGCAAGCAAGTTGTTAATACTGCGACGCCTATGGCTATCGGATATTAATTTTGCGGTGTAATACAGCGTTTCTCCCCTCAAGGAGTACTGGTAAACTGTCTTCGATGTAACGCAAAGTGACGCCCCACACGGCTGTCTGAATACTGATGCGTAGCAACGCCCCCTCGGGCTATTTGGATCTGCTGGTACTGATGCGTAGTAACACCCCCTCGGGCTGTTTGAGACTGCATGATTGGCTTGGTGAGGCCAGGAGTTATATACCTTTTCGCTTCAAAAAGATAAGACTCTAGCCCTTTCCGTGGCCAACTTCTAAAATAATGGTTGCACAATTATAAAAATTATACCTTCCGAAAGCTCGTCTTCTCAATGTCAAATAATCTCATTGCGCATGAGAATCGATCGTGCAATTCGGAGATAATAATTAATTTCTCGTCCTCAATTGTGTGGGTGTTGCTGTTCTTTTGTACTCTCCCCTCTACACACGCCTTGGTAATTCCCCGATGACGTCTACTTACGTTTGCAGTTTTCTCCTGTGCAATTTTTAAATGGTTTTTCTTTACACAAAAATCTCTCATTCGAAATGATTCACTGTACTGTACTTGTTTACTTATTTTTATACTCGTAAACGGGTTAAATTTAATTATTCCTCTTCTGGCGCATAAGCGGTGTTGTCGTTTTCCAGCCAGCTCAGCTCGATTTCCGAGTCAGGCTTCCTTGTCTATTAGTGGGAATTTTCCACTCGGTTATTAATACTCATGACTAGCTCCCTTCTGAATGTCAAGAGGGGTGATCTCATCTCTCGAACACCTGGTCCTCGTTGGTTGCACAACATTAGGCTAGCACCCTAGCTTGATCTTTCTCTAAGTTACATTAGAAACTGTATGTTTATTTCATTTCTTCCCCAAATACATGGATTCGACCTTCATGGACCTTATGGCACATGGGTTCATCTCTTTCCTCCTTAGGTAAATAAATTTTCGAAAAATTTTGAGGAAATTTATTTTCAATTAATTTTGTATTTCTTTATTCGTCGAAGCCATCATAACGTTGTCCGTACCTTCTGTTTCTTTATTTCTTTAAAGTTCCTTCCACTAAATGTGTAAGTCGGGTATGCTCTGTCCCTACCCTTTCTTTCTTTTTCCTTTATTAAATTGAAACGTTCCTCCTCAACAAAATCAATCATTTCTTTAAAGTTGTATCCGGTGATTGTGTAGGTCGGGTACGCTCTGTCCCTACCCTTTCTTTCTCCTTTCTATGTCTGGACTTTGAGTCCCCAGAACCTCATTCTTCTTCACGGGTATGGTCTATCCCTACCCTTTCTTTCTTCTTTATTTGTCTGGACTATAACATCTCCAGAACCTCATTCTTCCTTACGGGTTTGGTCTATCCCTACCCGTTTCCTTATTTCATCATTTTCTTTTCTTAAATTGAAATGTTCTTCTTCAATAAACTCAATTATTTCTTTAATTTCCCGATACAATTTCTCCAATTCGCATTCGCACTCGAATACTTGAGCTCTATTTTCTATTTCTTCCTTATTCTTGTTTATGTCAAAAGCGGATTCATCTCTAAACGTTTCCATAACCAGGGCTTGTTCATTTGCTTCATCAAAATCTTCGGGAGGGTAATATAATTTCAAATTTGCTGAATTCATGGTCACTTCGTGATCCGTTTCACAGTGCCGAATTCTATATGCGTTATTCCTCAAATCTCCGATTATTTGATATGGTCCGTGGTACATCTTCTGGAACTTCTTGTACACACGGTTCCCTGGATCCGAAATGGCTGGTCTTTTTACTAACACCATTTCTCCTGCTAATAATGGTCGATGATACCTCTTATGCCTATTTCTTCTCTGCCTCTTGTCGGCTTGAGCTTTGAGATGCTCAAAGGCTCTTCGAATACGTACATCTCTTCCAGGCTGAGCGTCTGCTGGCCTAGGAATTACCAGACTCCAAGGTCTTTCTGGTTGCTCATTCCGATGTAACGTTATGGGTATCTCTCCTGTGGATTCATGGATTGTATTATTTATACAAAATTCGATAATATCCAAGATATCTATCCACTTCCAATTTTCTTCGGCACAGTATATTCTACAGTACTTGGCCGTCTCCCTCATCACTCTTTCTACAGGGTTTGCCTCAGGATGGCGAATACTTGACAAAATCTGACGTATTCCAAGTCTTTCTAATTCTCGTCTGAACTCTACACTGGTGAAACAACTGCCGTGATCCGACAACAAATTCTCAGGTTTCCCCAGAATCGGTATCACTTTTTCTTTTAGTCGTTTTAACACCTGTTTGGTACTAGTCTTCTGTATGGGAGCAAGGACAACCATTTTAGTGAAGACATCCATAGCCACCATTATGTGTCGATTTCCTCTTCTTGCCTTTGGCAAAGGTCCAAAATTATCAATAGATATGATTTGGCCTGGCCTTTCGGGCAACAATGGTATAGGCTTCTGCCTCATCAGAAATGCATTTGGTTTGATCCTTTGACATAGATCACATGTCTTTAGCGTGCCCCTTACAGTTTCTCTCAGTCTCGGCCATACAAATGCTTCTTTCAGCATCGAGACTGTTTTGTCGACTCCCATATGTCCGAACGATCTATGGGCTAACCATACTATTTTCCTCTGCAAAATTGCAGGAACAACAATCCTTAATTTTGTATGGTCAGAGTCCACAAACTTATATAATAACCCATTATAAAACGTGTAGTCTTGAGCTATCTTATTAGCTTCCGTGTACGCTGGTGTTCCTCTTATCAAGCTTCCCTCAAGGAAAGATATGAGCATGTTCATCCATGGATCCTCCCGTTGTCTTTGACTAATGCTTCTTAACTCATTAAGAGTACGCTGATCCCTGTCTTCCAAATCTATAGCCATTACTTCCTCTTCTATGGACTCTGGCTGTCTACTTAAGTAGTCTGGAACTATATTTTCTTTTCCTGGGCAGTATTCTATCTTGACATCAAACTGTTGAATGTATAAAGCCCAACGCATCAACCTTTGACTGGATAAATCAGTCTTCATCAAAAAGGTTAAGGCTTTATGATCCGTTCTTAAAATGACCTGAAACCCATATACGATCTTCCACCAATATTGCAGCGCGTGCAATATCGCTAACAGCTCGATTTCGCTGATCGTATAATTTTTCTCGTGTGGTTTTAGTCTCCTACTTGTGAAAGCTAGATAGTTTTTCTTATCAGGGTTTTCCGGGTTTTCCTGATATAGCATTGCCCCTATTCCAATCTGGGATGCATCTGTTTGAATGATAAATCTCTGATTAAAATCAGGATATCCTAGCTTCACGTAATTTAAGAGCATTTCCTTGGCCTCCACGAATGCTTTTTCTGTTTCCTCCGTCCATTTTCACTTGCCCCCTTCTTCAGAAGGTCCTGTAGTGGTGCAACAGTTTTGGTGTATGATGGACAATGTCCTGAGAAGAACCCAATCAATCCCAAAAACTGGCGAACGTTCTTTACCTTCAAAGGCCTTGGAAAATCCCTTATCGATTCCAATTTGCATGGATTTGGTTTACCACCATCCTTGTCAATCACATGCCCTAAAAATGTCACTTGCCTTTGACAAAAATTCGACTTCTTTAAATTTATTTTAAAATTTGCCCTTCTTAAGTCTTCCAATAATTTCTTCAGCTTTTCTAAATGTTCCTCAATATTCTCCGAGGTAAGCAAAATATCATCCACATAACGGATAGTGCACTGTTTCACTTCCTCTGACAGGTTTCGATCAAGCGCTCTTATTAATGCAGATCCTGCGGTCTTCAATCCAAACGGACATCTTCTAAAACAATATGTTTGTTGGTCGAACTGAAATCCAGTCAACAAGCTGGTTTTCTCTTCCAGTTCGAGGTGATGATACGAAGAAGTCATGTCAATATTTGTAAAAATCTTCTTGCCTTTGAACTTCCTCAGTATTTCTTTTATGGGTGGTGCCGAATCATTTTCTGGTATGATTTTTGCATTTAAATTTCTGGCATCTAAACACACCCTTACTGAGCCATCCGGCTTACTCACAATCACTAATGGACTAACATATGGTGTCGCCATCTTTTCTATAACACCTGCATTCATCTCCTGCAGTGTTTTCTTAGTTTGTGGGTAATGTTTTTCCGCAACCGGGTATGGTTTTTGTTTGAACGGTGCCCAATCATTGACTTGGAACGCGTATTTAAAATTTTCAATCTTCCCTGGCTTGGAATCAAATACGTCCCTATAATCCAATAATAATTTCTTTAACTGTTCCTTATTCTCGAGGTTAACTTTAGCTTCCTCTACTTTTCCTGACAGGTTGGTCTCGAACTCAGTTTCCAAATCATCTTCGAGTTCTATGTTGAGGACTTCAAATATCTTTTCTATGTCCTTATAACCTTCCTCAATCACTTCTTCCATATGCCATACCTGTTCTCCTATTTTCGCATCCTGTTCCTGTAGGTTAATGTTTTGTTCATCCACATCCTCTCTTTGAACTCTAATGCAGTTTTGCGCTAGGTCTATAATGACCTTGTTCTCACGGATAAAATCAATACCTAATATGACATTATATGGTAATTGATTTACCAGCAAAAAGCACTGCGAAATTTCAGCGTTACCCATGATCAGATAAATGTATACCTGAAATTTACATGTTAAAGATTTTTCAGGGATAATTCCCTTAATCTTTACACTTGATGTGGGAATCTTTAATACTCGGCCCCTTGTCTCCAATTCATTTAAAAGGGTTTGTGTAATTAAACGTATTGTGGATCCGGTATCAATTAATGCTCTGACCAGTAATCCTTCTATCCTAAGCATAATTATAGGTAGTTCTCTTTTAACAGGTGGGATTCCTTCCACATCCTCGTTAATTAGCTCATCTGGTCTAGCTATCCAATTCACAATTTCTACCTCCTCCCAGCTCCTGGTATGTTTCCACTTTTGACAATTTAAATTTGGAGTTTTTTTTTATCCTGAGGACTCCCTTTTCCCTCATTCTTTAAATGAGCTTGTAGTTCCAAGCTTTGAGCTCCGTCTAGTCGGTCGGGTGATTTCCGGTTCTTGATTGCCTCACTCCAACGGACTTTTTGCCTATCAGGTTCATCTGGTCGTTCGTTCATACAACGAAGACTTTCCTGATATCTTTCTTCTATTTCGGCCCGATATTCATCGTCCCTATCCTCTGGCCTTACATTCCTTCTGGGATAATTCTCCCATTTCTTTCTGTTTTCTTGCCTTTGATGGTTATTGTTATAGGGTCGGCTTTCTTGTTGCCTATAACCTGTATTCCTAGGATTTCTTCCACGATATCCTCCTCTGTAATATGGCTGTATTCCTCTAGGCTCCTGGTGCCCATACTCTCGACCTAGTCCTTGAGTATCCGTGCTGGTGGACTGATTCCTGGTCGCTGGTTTTTCGCTGGTTTCCTGACTGCTGGCCATATGTACTTGCTCAGTCTGTCTTTGATGCCTAGGAGTTACGTGCGAAGTCGTCATATCTAATTGACGTAATACACTCTCCACTTCCACAGCACTTCTGGCTTTGGATGAGATTAACAGCCTCTGAATCTCATACGGAAGTTGTCTGGCAATGGCGGCACACAAGTCGTTCTCTGCCGGAGCAATATCAAGTTCACGGAATTTACAAAGCTGAGCGGTGAAAAATTCCGAGTATTTAGTTGGTGCATTTGTGCTGTACTTCCTAGAGTACAGATCTAGCCTTAAATTCTCTTGGACGTCTGCTGCCCAATATCGTTTTAAAAATGCTTCCCTGAAGCCTTCCACCGTATCAAAGGTGTATCTGAAGCTTCTGAACCAGGTGAGACAATCACCTGCCAACAGCTTTTCAATAGCTCTCAGTCTCCGATCCTGAGGAACTTTCATTTCGTTTAAATACTCTGCAACTTCTTTTAGCCAGTATTTTGGAGTAATAGACATGTTATTACCCGTAAACTTTACCGGTCTGTCCTCATTTGATTTAATAATGTTTATTATCTGGCCATTTGTCTGATTCATGTACGGGGTTGACATCGCCATCGGATATCCTGGGTTCTTATAAGGGCTCTCCCCTCCTAAGTCCCTCTCCGTATCTGTACCTTGTTCACGGGAATCTACCCATCCTGTCTTTGGAAACTCCTCCTGATTCTCAAATTCTAACTTCCTTTCCCTTCGGGCACTTTCTTCATTAGCCATGATTGGATTTCCATTTGACTATTCTTATGTTCAGTCCTCTCCAATCGGGATCTTAATTCATTCTGAATTCTTTCTTGATTCCTTTTACTATCTTCCTCTGCCTTTTTAGAATGGAATTTCTCATCCCTGTAACTATCCCGGAATTCATTTAATTGGTCTTCTACCTCTTTCTTAAAGATCATGACCTTTTGGTCTATAATTTCTGGTTTCACGTCACCTCTGGTATCTAGGTCTTCTCGTATTTCTTTTATTTTCTTCTCCAACTCTCTTTGTCCTTTGACCATATCCACTTTAATTCCTTCAAGTTTTTCCTCAGTTTTCCCTTGACTCTTATATAATATCATCAAGTCATTTTGGATCTGGCCTACTTCCCTATGAGTTTTTCCTACTTCGACCTTTAATGTTCCGATGGTTCCCTGGACCTCATTAATACCCTGACTTATTTCATCTATCTTATGGGTGTTATCCTTATTTTCTTTCTCTCGTTGTTTTCTTTCATTCTGGAGATGCTCCTCATATAGACCTAAACTTTTATCTATTTTCGTTTCGTACGTCTTCCAGTTATCATCTACCTGCCTAGTAAAATGATCAATCTGACCATTCATATTGAACCCATGTGCCAGAAGGTCCATGAAGGTCGAATCCATGTATTTGGGGAAGAAAGGAAATAAACGTACAGTTTCTAATGTAACTTAGAGAAAGATCAAGCTAGGAGGCCAGCCTCAGGTTGTGCAACCAGCGAGGACCAGGTGTTCGAGAGATGAGATCACCCCTCTTAACATTCAGAAGGGAGCTAGTCATGAGTATTAATAACCGAGTGGAAATTTCCAACGAATAGACAAGGAAGCCTGATTCGGAAATCGAGCTGAGTTTGCTGGAAAACGACAACACCGCTTATGCGCCAGAAGAGGAATAATTAAATTTAACCCGTTTACGAGCATAAAAATGAGTAAACAAGTACAGGACAGTGAATCATTTCGAATGAGAGATTTTTCTGTTAAGAAAAACCATTTAAAAATTGCCCAGGAGAAAACTGCAAACGTAAGAAGACGTCATCGGGGAATTACCAAGGCTTGTGTAGTGGGGAGAGTACAAAAGAACAGCAACACCCACACAATTGAGGACGAGAAATTAATTAATATCTCCGAATTGCACGATCGATTCTTATGCACAATGAGATTATTTGACATTGAGAAGACGAGCTTTCGGAAGGTATAAGTTTTATAATTGTGCATCCATTATTTTAGAAGTTGGGCACGGAAAGGGCTAGAGTCTTATCTTTTTGTAGCGAAAAGGTATATAACTCCTGGCCTCACCAAGCCAATCATGCAGTCTCAAACGGCCGGAAGGCACGTCACTGTGCTACATCACACATCGAATGCAGTCTCAAACGGCCGGAAGGCACGTCACTGTGCTACATCACACATCATTGAATGCAGTTATTCTGACAACCCGTGAGGGTGTTACTACGCATCAGTACCAGCAGATCTAAATAGCCCGATGGGGGCGTTGCTACGCATCAGTATTCAGACAGCCGTGTGGGGCGTCACTCTGCGTTACATCGAAGACAGTTTACCAGTACTCCTAGAGGGGAGAAACGCTGTATTACACCGCAGAATTAATATCCGATAGCCATAGGCGTCGCAGTATTAACAACTTGCTTACCTCCATAGGGAGCTGTAAAGAAGAAAATTTAAAGTATCGCCGTGTTGAAATATTAGGAAAATCCTAGTTACAGGATTTAGGTCCGAAAGTACACAAGTTACAGTGAAAAGGTTCGTAAAATATAGTCAGAGCAGGCTGCGAACGTTGGACTTAAGGCGATAGGTCTTTAAATAGACGGATGAATAAATCATAACGTACGGACGTACCGTAACAGAAAGACAAACAGTTATCTAAATTAAAGAACCCATAGAGGGAAAAACAGAGTAAGGTTCGTAACGTATCTCAGAAAGTAGGAGTGCTAGAACCGATTAAATAAAGAAGAACGGAGACCTCGATCCGAACAGACTTTCGCTAGGATCGATAAACCAGATCTACAAGGGAAGCCGTTCAAGCTAGAGGAATAGCCGGTCATCCAGAATAGGATTCGAAGAATTAGGATTCCAGGGAACAGTAGATGTTTCGAGACTTTCGTATTCTGCAGGATAGGAAGCCGACATTGAATAAATTTCACCCTTGGAAACGGGAAATTAAGAGGTCACGTGTGGTAGGCTAAGAAATACGGCCTAGTGATCAAGAATTGTGAAGTGTAGATTTATCAAGATTGTGTGTTAAATTAATTTTTTTTAGTGTTATTGTGTGTTATAAAGGAACACACCAGTGTATTAAAAATGTCGTCAATGTTAAGTGTATTAAATATGTGTCAAGAAGTGTTTGTAAATAAGATGAATTTAAATAAGATGGACTAAAATTTCAAAGTGGGCCAAAATGAGACACCGCACAAGAATAAAGGTCGTGGGACGACCTTAAAAGAAACATGTAAGTAACAAATTTCATTTTATTTTGGTGTCAGGAAATAATTGTGTACAAATCCACCGGAGTTTTTGAGTAAAAGGGATGTGTTTTAATAAATAAACGCTGAATAAACAAGAACGCGGTCTGAACAATAATAGAAATTTGAGAAATGATAAATAATTATGTAAAGAATAAATCCAGTAGAGAATGAAAAGCTTATAAAATGTTAATGTATTTGACAAATGTCATAAGAGCAAGCGAAATATCAGTAATTATCGTGAAAGATATTTAAATAAAGAAAATTTGAGATATGAAAGAAATAGCTTTTGAGCTTGTGTAAAGAATAAAGATATGAAATAATAATAATAATAACCAAGTAAGGAAATATTTAATAAAGATCAAATAAATTGATGTAAACAAAGAGCGTTAAAGCCTTAATAAAAAGTATAGACATGATGTTAAAATGCATGGTCTTAAAAGGAGAGAAGTAATTGCAAAAGGAAAGAATAATATAAAATTTGAAATGTGTATCAATTGTTAATTTGATATTATCAGTTCTTTGGACGACGCTAGGCTTAAAAAAATGTATAGCGCAAAAGGAGCGCAATTAATGTAAAATGTCACGCTAGGAACGCGTAAAAGTTAATGTACTTGGTAAATTACTTATGAGAGGTAGTTGATTGTCGCGAATTGAGATATGGTATAAGTCCTCTATTTGTGACGTAGTATCACGAGGCATTGTGTATGTATTTGAAAGGGAGCAAATGTATGGTATTGAGCGTAGGTCTTTTAGCTTTTGGCTGACCCTAAATCGCATTTTGTATAGTCCTCTATAAGGGAAAGGTTCCCGAGGCATGTGAAGAGATTCGAACTCAGAATCCTCTTATTTTGAAAGCCCCTTTATATTTCGTCGTTAATTACTCTTCCACAATCAATGAGGACCTTTCATAATTAATAAACGCCAAGATTACGAATGTGGTTTATTGAACCCAATAATATTGTTGTATGTACAAGTAGAATAAAAGGCCAGGTCTCCACCAAGAACTGAGAATGGAAAGTTTGTGTTTTGTAAAGTATTTAAAGAGAGCTCTAAGCTTGAGCCAGACGGGAAGGAGCCCGCATAGTCATAAATAACTATCATGTTTCACGGCCAGACCCTTGGAGAAGGAGGGTGTCTGAAGGTCGTTTTGTCAGGAGTAATGAATACACCAGGAGTGTTTAAAGTTGTTAACGACCCGGGCGTTGATCCGAGGTCCTTGTAGATTGATATTTCCGCTTGCCTGTTCAGATCGTAGTTTTCTTATGTGATAATGGTCTTATAAGACGTAAGAGATAAATAACAATCCCTATTGTAATGTTGTATGGAAGTAGGATTCCACGAGTTAATTGAAGACAACTAGGTTTCGGGAGTAACTATAGTTTTTTGACTGTGTCAAGTATCTTCATGCTCTGGAGTACACAAGTAATTTCCTGATTACCTTAATGTATTTGTGAAACTAAAGGGAGATGATAACATCTGAAAATGTGTGAAATGCCCAAATATTGAGTTAAATAATTAACATATAATTATAAAAGGTAATTATACCTTTATTTTTTCAAGATTAAGAAATATAAAAAGTAGTATTTGAGGTGTACAAAGAATGACACCGTTATTATGTAAAGCATGGAGCCAAAAGAGCTCGGGGTTATATGAAACTTACAGCTGATGCTTTATGGAAGTAAAACTAAGTAGGAATTGTCGGTTTATGTGGAAACCATATGTTTTAATACAATATTTGTTTATTTTTATTGTGATTCCTTGTTCATTTGGAACAAGTAGATGATTATGGGTCAGTAATTTAATTGTTAAAGTGTTTGTAGCGCCATAATTTTTATTAATTAAATGTGTTAAAATAGGAGTTGATTTTGTTGTTATTTTTGCAAGTGCATCCTCTGATTAATCCAAAATATGTGAGTCACAGAGTGGGGGAACTTACCGCTGCCCCGAAAATTCCGAATTGAGCTATGCTGGTATACTGTGATTGGCATATTTCTTGCTAAAAGGGCACATGGGGGTCATATAAGTAATGTGCTGGATTGAATACTAGAGGAACACTTAAGACGGTCATAACATGTAAATTAAAGTAATGATAGGAGTAGCTACAACGTAAAATATTAACTGACCGCATGGGTCCCTAGAAACTCATACCGAGCAGCCCTGAATTATATTAACAACCCCCTAGCAAACATTAAACATGGCGCCCAACGTGGGGCTTGTATGATTTTATCATACACCTAATCATATCTGATTTTGGCGCCCAGTACGCAGGGCTGAGTTTTCCTAGGGAAAACCCGAGTTTTCTCGAAAAATCAAAATTTTCATTTTTTGAAAAAAATGGTTTTTCGAAATTTTGAATTTTAAATACTTCCATAAAGGTTTATGAAATTTGAATAAGAGTATCAAAAGGGTACGTTGTAGTAAAAACCCGTACCAAAATAAGTTTTTAAAGAAATTGGGACACAATGATTCAGAGTATCATCTCTCAAACATGTACTAGTGTGGTGGCATTAGTGGCCCACTATATTATAATATGATGTCGTTAAGTGAAGAGAGGCGGAGGCTCTCTGAAGATGTAAGGTCCGAGGGTCCAGATAAAGGTAAAATTACAGGTGAGAAAGAGTACCCAAGGAAAGAAATTATAAATGTTTCTGTAGAAAGCATGCGTGCACCTGGAGACATAGTTACACGAAGAGAAGGTAACATGTCTGCAGACAAAAGGATAAAGGTTGAGCTTTCAGAGCTCGAAAAGGAAAAGGAAAATTGTAAACTGGTTCCAAGGGAAAATGTAATTAATACAGATAATAATAATGATGAAGGTAATTCAAAGTCTCACGTAGTAATGCCGGTTCAAGTAGACTCGGAAAGTACGGGGGAAAAGAACGATAGTCCTTGCGCTCAGGATCAGGAGAAAGTAGAAATGGCACCTTGGGATGAAATAGAAAAATTTTTGGATATAATTAATGGAATACGAAAAGAGAATTATAAGATGAGGAGTGAACTTTGGAAATTTAGAGATGTAGACTCAAAGGAGAAAGAGAAAATTAAGGAGCAAAGGGAAGGTATCTCCGAGGAAATAAAGAAGATAGATAAACTTCGTGATAGGGCAAGTAAAAATTGGTATGAGATACCCAAACAAGATTTAGAAGAACTAAATAAAGAAATTCCTAAGGTCAAAGAGTCATTAAGAGAAACGAAGAGGAAATTTTCGAAACGTATGGAGAATGAAGGAAAAATAAAATTAGCTCTGTGGAAACAGATAGTTACATTTGTTGATGAAGTAAGAGAAATAGAGGATAAATTATGGAAAATGAGAGACGCATGGGATGAGATTTGGTGGAAGACCGATTATAAAGAGCGCGCAAGGCGGAAATATGTTCAAGAACAGAAAGATTATATAGCAGGGGAAAAGAATAAGATGCATCAGGTCATAATGAACATGTATGATGAATCTGAAATAATAACTGTTCAGGAGTTAGCTGAATTGAGAAAGGTTAAGATTTCGGAATACGAAGAAATATTAGAAGCTGCTCAGAAGAAATATGAGGAATACATATTAGCAGAGGACCTCAAAGCAAAAGAAATGGCTATCCGAGTCATAAATGAGACAGTTGTCCAGACGGAAGTTGAAAAGCCAGCAAAAATTAAAGAAGAAAAAGAAGTCACGGTGCCAGAAAAGCCCGAAATTGATATTAAAGAAGAGAAACAAGAAGTAGAAATTGTAATAACTCCAGTGGAAACTGAGGAAAACCTTGAGATCCTTCCTGAAGAAGACATGGAGACTCAAGAGGATATTGTAACTCCAGAACAGGAGGACAGCCGAAATGAAAACGAGCTGCGAATTGAAGAGAATCATTTTTATGAAAAGGTTGAGCTGGAAGATCAAGATATAATCTCGGAACAGGATATAACAAAAGAATTGATAGTTGGAGAAACGGAAATAATAATTCCAGAAGAAATAGAGAAATTAGATGAAACAATAATAGAAAATATCAACGAAGCACCGATGGAAACAGAGGTTCAAAATTTCACAGAAAGTGAAAAAGAAAACCCACAAGAAATTCAGGATAAGAAAGATAGGGAACAATTAGAAGAAGAAGAGAAAAAATTGAAAGCACAGATCCTTGAATTAGTGATAAAATGTCAGGAATGCCGACGACAGAAAAGAGAAATGGACACCGAGGCCAATAAGAGCCAAGAAAACCTAAAAGAAAAAGATGAGATTGTTGGGAACAATGAAAAAATGAGAGGAGACGTCTCTGAAGAAGACCAAAAAGGAAGAAAACCGAAATCGGTAGATGGTGTACAACGAAATGGATATCCCATGGAAACAATGAAAGGAGGAGGAATAACATACGATGCCGTGGAGGAAGAGGATGCCCAGGCATATTTCAGCTGGAAGCTCCGTAAAAAGAAAGGGAGAGATAAAAAGAAGAGAAAGAAAGGAAATCTGAAAGACCTAAAGAATTGGAAGAGTCGAAAAAAGAATTACTCCTTAAAAATGCCATCTCGATGCGAGGTGAAGGAAAAGGATTATTCCATCATAAGCCGACGGGTTGAGCCATTTGCAACCGTCGAGGAATGAGAGGAATAAAAATATTTGTTTGAAATACCATCTCCAAGAGAGATAAGGAAGGGGAAAGAAAACCAGAAAGAATCAGGTGAGGTTAGACTGGGCTCTTAAAAATCAAATGAAGTGTTACGGACTTGAAGTCTGAGAACTGTAATGAATTAAATTACGGGTAAAGCTAATTGCACCCGCAAGGTAATTTAAATAAGGTCATTAAGTTGAAGATACCTAATAAATAGAGAACAGACCGACAAGAAGTCCGTCTTGAGAAAAGAAGAAAAGAAACAACTGTTTGACTCGAGATTGGAGAGAGCTCACCAGACGAGGGGAGAAGTTGTAAACACCGAACGTGACAAGAAATTTATGACCCTGAGTGTAGTCGACCACTAGGGGAAGGAATGAATGAATGGGACCTGTTGAAGACCCAACCTAAACACAGACCAGAGAGGAAAGGAACTTTAAAGAAGTAATTGATTTTATTGAAGAAGAGGATTTCAATTTAAGAAGGGAAAATGATGAAATAAGGAAACGGGTAGGGATAGACCGAGCCCGTAAGGAAGAATGAGGTTTTGGGGACTTAAAGTCCAGACAAATAAAGGAGAAAGAAAGGGTAGGGACAGAGCGTACCTGACCTACACAATCACCGGATACGAATTTAAAGAAATAAAAACAACAGTAGATACGGACGACGTTATGATGGCTTCGACGAATAACGAAAGATAAAATTAATTGAAATAAATTTCCTCAAAAAAATTTTCGAAAATTTATTTACCTAAGGAGGGGAGAGATGAACCCATGTGCCAGAAGGTCCATGAAGGTCGAATCCATGTATTTGGAGAAGAAAGGAAATAAACGTACAGTTTCTAATGTAACTTAGAGAAAGATCAAGCGAGGAGGCCAGCCTAAGGTTGTGCAACCAGCGAGGACCAGGTGTTCGAGAGATGAGATCACCCCTCTTAACATTCAGAAGGGAGCTAGTCATGAGTATTAATAACCGAGTGGAAATGTCCAACGAATAGACAAGGAAGCCTGATTCGGAAATCGAGCTGAGTTTGCTGGAAAACGACAACACCGCTTATGTGCCAGAAGAGGAATAATTAAATTTAACCCGTTTACGAGCATAAAAATGAGTAAACAAGTACAGGACAGTGAATCATTTCGAATGAGAGATTTTTGTGTTAAGAAAAACCATTTAAAAATTGCCCAGGAGAAAACTGCAAACGTAAGAAGACGTCATCGGGGAATTACCAAGGCTTGTGTAGTGGGGAGAGTACAAAAGAACAGCAACACCCACACAATTGAGGACGAGAAATTAATTAATATCTCCGAATTGCACGATCGATTCTTATGCACAATGAGATTATTTGACATTGAGAAGACGAGCTTTCGGAAGGTATAAGTTTTATAATTGTGCATCCATTATTTTAGAAGTTGGGCACGGAAAGGGCTAGAGTCTTATCTTTTTGTAGCGAAAAGGTATATAACTCCTGGCCTCACCAAGCCAATCATGCAGTCTCAAACGGCCGGAAGGCACGTCACTGTGCTACATCACACATCGAAAACAGTCTCAAACGGCCGGAAGGCACGTCACTGTGCTACATCACACATCATTGAATGCAGTTATTCTGACAACCCGTGAGGGTGTTACTACGCATCAGTACCAGCAGATCTAAATAGCCCGAGGGGGCGTTGCTACGCATCAGTATTCAGACAGCCGTGTGGGGCGTCACTCTGCGTTACATCGAAGACAGTTTACCAGTACTCCTAGAGGGGAGAAACGCTGTATTACACCGCAGAATTAATATCCGATAGCCATAGGCGTCGCAGTATTAACAACTTGCTTACCTCCACAGGGAGTTGTAAAGAAGAAAATTTAAAGTATCGCCGTGTTGAAATATTAGGAAAATCCTAGTTACAGGATTTAGGTCCGAAAGTACACAAGTTACAGTGAAAAGGTTCGTAAAATATAGTCAGAGCAGGCTGCGAACGTTGGACTTAAGGCGATAGGTCTTTAAATAGACGGACGAATAAATCATAACGTACGGACGTACCGTAACAGAAAGACAAACAGTTATCTAAATTAAAGAACCCATAGAGGGAAAAACAGAGTAAGGTTCGTAACGTATCTCAGAAAGTAGGAGTGCTAGAACCGATTAAATAAAGAAGAACGGAGACCTCGAACCGAACAGACTTTCGCTAGGATCGATAAACCAGATCTACAAGGAAAGCCGTTCAAGCTAGAGGAATAGCCGGTCATCCAGAATAGGATTCGAAGAATTAGGATTCCAGGGAACAGTAGATGTTTCGAGACTTTCGTATTCTGCAGGATAGGAAGCCGACATTGAATAAATTTCACCCTTGGAAACGGGAAATTAAGAGGTCACGTGTGGTAGGCTAAGAAATACGGCCTAGTAATCAAGAATTGTGAAGTGTAGATTTATCAAGATTGTGTGTTAAATTAATATTTTTAGTGTTATTGTGTGTTATAAAGGAACACACCAGTGTATTAAAAATGTCGTCAATGTTAAGTGTATTAAATATGTGTCAAGAAGTGTTTGTAAATAAGATGAATTTAAATAAGATGGACTAAAATTTCAAAGTGGGTCAAAATGTGACACCGCACAAGAATAAAGGTCGTGGGACGACCATAAAAGAAACATGTAAGTAACAAATTTCATTTTATTTTGGTGTCAGGAAATAATTGTGTACAAATCCACCGGAGTTTTTGAGTAAAAGGGATGTGTTTTAATAAATAAACGCTGAATAAACAAGAACACGGTCTGAACAATAATAGAAATTTGAGAAATGATAAATAATTATGTAAAGAATAAATCCAGTAGAGAATGAAAAGCTTATAAAATGTTAATGTATTTGACAAATGTCATAAGAGCAAGCGAAATATCAGTAATTATCGTGAAAGATATTTAAATAAAGAAAATTTGAGATATGAAAGAAATAGCTTTTGAGCTTGTGTAAAGAATAAAGATATGAAATAATAATAATAATAACCAAGTAAGGAAATATTTAATAAAGATCAAATAAATTGATGTAAACAAAGAGCGTTAAAGCCTTAATAAAAAGTATAGACATGATGTTAAAATGCATGGTCTTAAAAGGAGAGAAGTAATTGCAAAAGGAAAAAATAATATAAAATTTGAAATGTGTATCAATTGTTAATTTGATATTATCAGTTCTTTGGACGACGCTAGGCTTTAAAAAAATGTATAGCGCAAAAGGAGCGCAATTAATGTAAAATGTCACGCTAGGAACGCGTAAAAGTTAATGTACTTGGTAAATTACTTATGAGAGGTAGTTGATTGTCGCGAATTGAGATATGGTATAAGTCCTCTATTTGTGACGTAGTATCACGAGGCATTGTGTATGTATTTGAAAGGGAGCAAATGTATGGTATTGAGCGTAGGTCTTTTAGCTTTTGGCTGACCCTAAATCGCATTTTGTATAGTCCTCTATAAGGGAAAGGTTCCCGAGGCATGTGAAGAGATTCGAACTCAGAATCCTCTTATTTTGAAAGCCCCTTTATATTTCGTCGTTAATTACTCTTCCACAATCAATGAGGACCTTTCATAATTAATAAACGCCAAGATTACGAATGTGGTTTATTGAACCCAATAATATTGTTGTATGTACAAGTAGAATAAAAGGCCAGGTCTCCACCAAGAACTGAGAATGGAAAGTTTGTGTTTTGTAAAGTATTTAAAGAGAGCTCTAAGCTTGAGCCAGACGGGAAGGAGCCCGCATAGTCATAAATAACTATCATGTTTCACGGCCAGACCCTTGGAGAAGGAGGGTGTCTGAAGGTCGTTTTGTCAGGAGTAATGAATACACCAGGAGTGTTTAAAGTTGTTAACGACCCGGGCGTTGATCCGAGGTCCTTGTAGATTGATATTTCCGCTTGCCTGTTCAGATCGTAGTTTTCTTATGTGATAATGGTCTTATAAGACGTAAGAGATAAATAACAATCCCTATTGTAATGTTGTATGGAAGTAGGATTCCACGAGTTAATTGAAGACAACTAGGTTTCGGGAGTAACTATAGTTTTTTGACTGTGTCAAGTATCTTCATGCTCTGGAGTACACAAGTAATTTCCTGATTACCTTAATGTATTTGTGAAACTAAAGGGAGATGATAACATCTGAAAATGTGTGAAATGCCCAAATATTGAGTTAAATAATTAACATATAATTATAAAAGGTAATTATACCTTTATTTTTTCAAGATTAAGAAATATAAAAAGTAGTATTTGAGGTGTACAAAGAATGACACCGTTATTATGTAAAGCATGGAGCCAAAAGAGCTCGGGGTTATATGAAACTTACAGCTGATGCTTTATGGAAGTAAAACTAAGTAGGAATTGTCGGTTTATGTGGAAACCATATGTTTTAATACAATATTTGTTTATTTTTATTGTGATTCCTTGTTCATTTGGAACAAGTAGATGATTATGGGTCAGTAATTTAATTGTTAAAGTGTTTGTAGCGCCATAATTTTTATTAATTAAATGTGTTAAAATAGGAGTTGATTTTGTTGTTATTTTTGCAAGTGTATCCTCTGATTAATCCAAAATATGTGAGTCACAGAGTGGGGGAACTTACCGCTGCCCCGAAAATTCCGAATTGAGCTACGCTGGTATACTGTGATTGGCATATTTCTTGCTAAAAGGGCACAATATCCTGTACATCTTTGTGATTCTGAGTTTCCAAACTACCCACTTTATCCTGAATTCTATCAACCTTTCCCTCAAGATTTCCTACTTTCTCCTCAACTCTTTCAAATCGGTTTCCTAGCTCACTAACACTTGTTTTTATCTCGTCCCGAGATTTTTCACAAATACTCTTGTTCGATTCTATCTGAGCTTCTAGATTTTTCTGCACCTCTTGGATCTGGGTTACAAGTTCCTTTTCATATGCTTTTACATTTTTTTCACAAGATTCTTCCATGCTATTTAATTTAGTTTTTATAGAACCAAAATTATTTTCCATGGTACCAATTTTATCCTCTATAATTTTAAAATTATCTTGGCACTCCTTTTGTGACTTTCCCATATTTTTGTTCATAGTATTTATTTGGACTTGCAATCCTGAATGAAATCCTTCATTTTCCTTTTTAATCTTACTTAACTTGTCCCCAAACTTAATGTCAAAAGCTTGGAACTTGTCATTTATTTTATCTATCTCAGCCTTCACTTCGTTGTTCATTTCTACACAGTTAGCTTCGATAGTTTCTAATTTAGTTCCCATGCTATCACTTTTAACTTCGATAGCTTCTAATTTAGTTCCCATGCTATCACTTTTAACTTCGATAGCTTCTAATTTAGTTCCCATGCTATCACTTTTAATTTTTAGTGACTCTAAACTTTCATTCATGGATTCAAACACTTTGTTATTTTCATCCTTTTGGAGGCCCAATGTATTGTCTATTGTTCCCAGTTTATTGTTTATGGCCTCCAACTTCTCATTGCTATCGGCTTTTATAGCCTCCAAAAGCCGTTGCATCTCTTCACTCAATGCCATCTTATTAGAATATAGTGGGCTACTCATGCCACCACACTAGTACATGCTTTAGAGATGATACTCTGAACCATTGTGTCCCAATTTATTTAAAAATTTACTTTGGTACGGGTTTTTACTTCACCGTACCCTTTTGATACTCTTATTCAATTTCATAAACCTTTATGGAAGTATTTAAAATTCAAAATTTCGAAAAATCATTTTTTTCAAAAATTGAAAATTTTGATTTTTCGAGAAAACTCGGGTTTTCCCAAGGAAAACTCAGCCCTGCGTACTGGGCGCCAAAGATATGTTTGCTAGGGGGTTGTTAATATAATTCAGGGCTGCTCGGTATGAGTTTCAAGGGACCCATGCGGTCAGTTAATATTTTATGTTGTAGCTACTCCTATCATTACTTTACTTTACATGTTATGACCGTCTTAAGTGTTCCTCTAGTTATTAATCCAGCACATTACTTATATATCCCCCATGTGCCCTTTTAGCAAGAAATATGCCAATCACAGTATACCAGCGTAGCTCAATTCGGAATTTCGGGGCAGCGGTAAGTTCCCCCACTCTGTGACTCACATATTTTGGATTAATTAGAAGATACACTTTCAAAAATAACAACAAAATCAACTCCTATTTTAAACACATTTAATTAATAAAAATTATGGTGCTACAAACACTTTAACAATTAAATTACTGACCCATAATCATCTACTTGTTCCAAATGAACAAGGAATCACAATATTATAAAACAAAATATTTATTAAAACATATGGTTTCCACATACCAACAATTCCTAATTATTTTTACTTCCATAAAGCATCAACTGTGAGTTTCTTATAACTCCGAGCTCTTTGGCTCAATGCTTTCTGTAATAATGGTGTCATTCTTTGTACACCTCAAATACTACTTTTTATATTTTCTTAATCTTGAAAAAAACAAAGATATAATTACATTTTATAATTATATGTTAATTATCTAACTCAATATTTGGGCATTTTCACACATTTCAGCTGTTATCATCTCTCTCTAGTTTCACAAATACATTAAGGTAATCAGGAAATTACTTGTGTACTCCAGAGTATGAAGATACTTGACACAGTCAAAAAACTATAGTTACTCCCGAAACCTAGTTGCCTCCAATTAACTCGTGGAATCCTACTTCCATACAACATTACAATATGGATTGTTATTTATCTCTTACGTCTTATAAGACCATTATCACATAAGAAAACTACGATCTGAACAGGCAAGCGGAAATATCAATCTACAAGGACCTCGGTTCAACGCCTGGGTCGTTAACAACTTTAAACACTCCTGGTGTATTCATTACTCCTGACAAGACGGCCTTCAGACACCCTCCTACTCCAAGGGTCTGGCCGTGAAACTTGATGGTTATTTATGACTATGCGGGCTCCTTTCCGTCTGGCCAAAGCTAGAGCTCTCTTTAACTGCCCTTACAAAACACAAACTTTTCATTCTCAATTCCTTGGAGACCTGGCGTTCTATTCTTCGTGTACATACAACAATATTATTGGGCTCAATAAACCACATTCGTAATCTTGGCGTTTATTAATTATGAAAGGTCCTCATTGATTGTGGAAGAGTAATTAACGACGAATAATAAAGGGGCTTTCAAAATAAGAGGATTCTGAGTTCGAATCTCTTCACATGCCTCGGGAACCTTTCCCTTATAGAGGACTATACAAATGCGATTTAGGGTCAGCCAAAATAGCTAATAGACCTACGCTCAATACCAAACATTTGCTCCCTTTCAAATACATACACAATGCCTCGTGATACTACGTCACAAATAGAGGACTTATACCATATCTCAATTCGCGACAATCAACTACCTCTCATAAGTAATTTACCAAGTACATTAACTTTACGCGTTCCTAGCGTAACATTTACTTTAATTGCGCTCCTTTTGCGCTATACATTTTTAAGCCTAGCGTCATCCAAAGAACTGATAATATCATATTAACAATTGATACACATTTCAATTTTTATATTATTCTTTCCTTTTGCAATTACTTTCTCTCTTTTTTAAGAACATGCATTTAAACATCATGTCTATACTTTCTATTAAGGCTCTAACGCTCTTTTGTTCACATCAATTTATTTGATCTTTATTTAATATTTCCTTACTTGGTTATTATTATTATTTCATATCTTTATTCTTTACATAAGCTCAAAAGCTATTTCTTTCATATCTCAAATTTACTTTTATTTAAATATCTTTCACGATAATTACTGATATTTCGCTTGCTCTTAGGACATTTGTCACATACATTAACATTTTATAAACTTATTTCCTCTACTGGATTTATTCTTTACATAATTATTTATAATTTCTCAAATTTCTATTTCTGTTCAGACCGCGTTCTTGTTTATTCAGTATTTATTTATTAAACACATCCCTTTTACTCAAAAACTCCGGTGGATTTGTACACAATTATTCCCTGACACCAAAATAAAATGAAATTTATTACTCACATGTTTTTAAGGTCGTCCCATGACCTTTATTCTTGTGCGGTGTTTCATTTTGGCCCACTTTGAAATTTTAGTCCATCTTATATAAATTCATCTTATTTACAAACACTTCTTGACACATATTTAATACACTTAACATTGACGACATTTTTAATACACTGGTGTGTTCCTTTATAACACACAATAAACACTAAAAATATTAATTTAACACACAATCTTGATAAATCTACACTTCACAATTCTTGATCACTAGGCCGTATTTCTTAGCCTATCACACGTGACCTCTTAATTTCCCGTTTCCAAGGGTGAAGTTTATTCAATGTCGGCTTCCTATCCTGCAGAATACGAAAGTCTCGAAACATCTACTGTTCCCTGGAATCCTAATTCTTCGAATCCTATTCTGGATGACCGGCTATTCCTCTAGCTTGAACGGCTTCCCTTGTAGATCTGGTTTATCGATCCTAGCGAAAGTCTGTTCGGATCGAGGTCTCCGTTCTTCTTTATTTAATCGGTTCTAGCACTCCTACTTTCTGAGATACGTTACGAACCTTACTCTGTTTTTCCCTCTTTGGGTTCTTTAATTTAGATAACTGTTTATCTTTCTGTTACGGTACGTCCGTACGTTATGATTTATTCGTTCGTCTATTTAAAGACCTATCGCGTAAAGTCCAACGTTCGCAGCCTGCTCTGACCTTATTTTACGAACTTTTTCACTGTAACTTGTGTACTTTCGGACCTAAATCCTGTAACTAGGATTTTCCTAATATTTCAACACGGCGATACTTTAACTTTTCTTCTTTACAACTCCCTATGGAGGCAAGCAAGTTGTTAATACTGCGACGCCTATGGCTATCGGATATTAATTTTGCGGTGTAATACAGCGTTTCTCCCCTCAAGGAGTACTGGTAAACTGTCTTCGATGTAACGCAAAGTGACGCCCCACACGGCTGTCTGAATACTGATGCGTAGCAACGCCCCCTCGGGCTATTTGGATCTGCTGGTACTGATGCGTAGTAACACCCTCTCGGGCTGTTTGAGACTGCATGATTGGCTTGGTGAGGCCAGGAGTTATATACCTTTTCGCTACAAAAAGATAAGACTCTAGCCCTTTCCGTGGCCAACTTCTAAAATAATGGTTGCACAATTATAAAAATTATACCTTCCGAAAGCTCGTCTTCTCAATGTCAAATAATCTCATTGCGCATAAGAATCGATCGTGCAATTCGGAGATATTAATTAATTTCTCGTCCTCAATTGTGTGGGTGTTGCTGTTCTTTTGTACTCTCCCCTCTACACACGCCTTGGTAATTCCCCGATGACGTCTACTTACGTTTGCAGTTTTCTCCTGTGCAATTTTTAAATGGTTTTTCTTTACACAAAAATCTCTCATTCGAATTGATTCACTGTACTGTACTTGTTTACTTATTTTTATACTCGTAAACGGGTTAAATTTAATTATTCCTCTTCTGGCGCATAAGCGGTGTTGTCGTTTTCCAGCCAGCTCAGCTCGATTTCCGAGTCAGGCTTCCTTGTCTATTAGTGGGAATTTTCCACTCGGTTATTAATACTCATGACTAGCTCCCTTCTGAATGTCAAGAGGGGTGATCTCATCTCTCGAACACCTGGTCCTCGTTGGTTGCACAACATTAGGCTAGCATCCTAGCTTGATCTTTCTCTAAGTTACATTAGAAACTGTATGTTTATTTCATTTCTTCCCCAAATACATGGATTCGACCTTCATGGACCTTATGGCACATGGGTTCAATATATATATATATGACATGGGACCGCCGGCTTTACTTCCCCTCCGATAGAAGGCATACTGAAAGATTGTAATGCTCTTAAACAAATTGACGATTTCGGCTGGGTTTGAACCCGCGATCTTGGGCATAGAAGCTCTGAATATTACCGACTATGCCACCCAAGCTGCTATGATGATGATGAGGATGACGATGACGGAGGTGCAGGTGATGATTGATGAAGATGGTGGTGGTGAAACTAGTGGTTTAACGGGGTGGAACAACCGAGGTAACCTTTCTCTAATGATATGCATTTTAAGGTGAATGATCACTACTACTATTAGTTACTAATTGAAAACAAAATCTCAATTTTACGATTCATCATCAACAACAACAACAATTACAACTACAACTACAAGAGAAGTGGGAAATTCACGGAAAATCACGCGTAAGATTTCTTATCAGGATCGAACACACCTCTTCTCAATTCTGCTTCACGGGGCTGAATAGGCCTAAACTGTGTTCCAGTCCTCAATCAATAATTACATTTCTTGGTGGAGCTGGTAAGCAAAATAACCAGTGATGGACGAAGCAAAGAGAATATAAAATGTAGGTTGGCCCAGGCTAGGACAGCATTTCTACAGAAAATGAATCTGTTGACGTCGAATGTTCGCATGTGTGCTGGATAATTGCCCACAATGTTTTTGTATTTTTTCTCCCTTCCCATTGAAGTCGCCAAGAAATAAGATAGTATGACTCTCTGGAATTTTAGAAGGCTTACCCTCTAGTTCCTCCCAGAATTTATCTATAGTGTTCATTATTGAACCTAATGCGTGCACCGTACTCATAGTTACTAAGCATACTCACAACTTACTTTTTTATTATTATTTCACCGCTTTGAACCCTTTTATATTACTATAAGTCAGGGTCCCTAGTAATCAGTCCATGATAGTTATCTCGCCGTGACTCATTGTTAACTGCTCCCCGCGTGGTTTCCTGCGAGGTTCCGTCATTTAGAGAAGGTTGGTTGGTTGGTTGGTTCTTAAGTTTAGGGGCTGCGACAACGCGGTCAAGCAGCCCCGTGTACTTTGGGTGTGTGTAGAATCTGTCTGATAACCGGTGTTAATTGTGATGACTGCATTAGTGAGCGTTATCTGTTTTTTAATTTAAGTACTGCAAATTAGAATTTTTCAAATAGTTCCTACTTTCGCCGCCAAGCGCCACCCTCAACGACCACTAGGCCAAGGTCAGATCTTAGCTACTAGACGCCACCGCAGTCGGCTCTTGGCAAAGAACGTAGAAACCTAAGAGCGTTGTTTACATTCTTAACCTATCCAATTTAGCTTCACACAGGTGCAATTAGTGGAAGGTTCTTTAACATGCCATAAATCTTGGATATGGGACCGCCGGCTTTACTTCCCCTCCGAAGGAAGGCATACTGAGGGATTTTAACGCTCTTAAAAATCCTAAGAAGTTATTTTGAAAGCCTTTGTCTGGAGTGTGGCACTCTATGGAAGTGAAACTTGGACTATTGGTGCAGCGGAAAATAGGAAAATAGAAGCATTTGAAATGTGGTGTTACAGGAGAATGATGAAGATCAGATGGGTAGATAGAGTATCAAGTGAGTGGGTGAGGAGAGATGCTTCTGGTGACTGCTAATGAAGAGAAAAGATAGGTTGGCAGGTCTCTTACTAAGACTCCCACGATTAGTAAACTTAGTTATGGAAAGAAGGGTCGAGGACAAGAACTGTAAGGGTAGACCAAGGTTAGAAGATATAAAACAGATTGCCTCGGATGTACGGTGTGATAGCTATGTAGAGACGAAACGATTAGCTCAAGACAGGGAGATATAGACCGCGGCATCAAACCAGCCTTAAAACTGAACACTTATACACGTCGGAAATCGAACGCGGGCTTCCACAGTCACGGCCACTAATGTCAGCCTCTGCAAATACAATCCAGGATCATAACCGTTTTTAATGTTGCATACAAAATATCAACAAGCACACTAATGCTCATGGACTCACAACTAGTAGGACGTGGGTTGGTAACCAAGGACCCCTACCGAGCCCTCACTTATTTGTGCTAGATTGCTCAAAGAACGCTTTTCAGTCGGTCAACACAAATTGTGCCCAGGGAACAAGTATTTACACGCCCTAACCTGAATGATACGCATGCTACGGAGGGTGAGTAGTTATCGTGTCCGACTACCAACTCCAAGCTTACAGGTTCGCTCCTGGGCATGGCAAGTGATTTTTCGAAAGCGAAAAATCACGACACGTATGTCATACGTTGTTGGCATGTTAAAGAACCCATTTGAATTCAGTAGGCCGTGTTCATAATGGCAAAATTAATCTCGGGATTTACCGCCAACACAAAAGTTCCTCCTTTCTCTACCAGAAAGCGCTATAGTGTCAAGGAACTTAGATATGTAACCTTTCATAGCGCTCCAAGGAACACCGAAATTCGACAGCCAAGCTGCCCTCTGGGTGTCAAATAACAAAGCTTGCGCCTGGTACCCGAAGCCATACGACATTATAATTATTATTAATTGGATGACATGTTTCGAACATCAAGCGTTCATCTTCAGATCATGTTCTCTTAGGCTTAGTTAATGTACGATGTTTATTCGTAACACTTATGCACAAATATATATACAATGTTTAAATTATATAAGTCTGTAAAATCTTGTGTAATGCATCAAACTTATTTACAGACAGTATAGTTCTCTTTTATGGTTGTTGCGTTCTTCTTCCTAACTCGTCATGCCCGACTAAGGAGCGATTGAACTTATTTAGCTGATAGCTTTGCCTTTCTCTCCTCCCAAAATCTCTTCATCTTCTCGCTGTGGCTTCTTTTGCGATCTTCTGGCCAGGTTTAGTTGGTGAAGTGCTCGCATGGTTTGCAGAGCATTGATTATCGACTAATTCTCTGAACTTAGCTCTGTCTAGTAGCCTACAATGTCATCTGTGATGTCTATTTCCTGAAGATCTTTTCCAACTTCAAGCCGCCAGGTGTTTTTAACTTTCATTGACAGGGCAAGGTTGAGAATCCTTTTGGTCAGTCTCTGTTTGCCCATCCTGAGGATATGCCCGTAAAATGTCAATCGTCTTATCCTGAATGTGTCTTGAGATTTTCTCCGAGGGTTGGCATAAGTTTTGGGTTTTTCTTTACATCCGTCCCCATAAGACAATAAAATGTTTAAAATATGCATAAAATGACGAACCCCTGTACAGAAGCCTCCAGAATTTCTCACATTTGTCAGCATTTGTAGCATTTAAAATGATACGAAGTCTAGTCTTTCAGACTGACTGTCACTTATTTAGAAAACTCGCCAGTGGACCTAAGGTGTCTGACAAATGGTTCAGGGAGGTGCGGAAGGATCAACAGGTTGGACTAAAGTCGAAAGACATTTCAACCGAGCTAAGTTTATGTAACCTTCTTGACATTTGGGGTCCATTTTTATAGTTGTGGTCACACTGTCCTTATGCAAGGTTTCGACACTGATATGTAACTATGTAACGGTCTGTTACTTCTTCACGCAAAAGTATATCTCCCGTAGAGATTTTGGTTGGTTCCTCAGTTTAGGGGCTGCGACAACGCGGTCATGTAGCCCCGTGTATTTTGGGTGTATGTGGAATCTGGCTGATAACCGGTGTTAATTGTGATGTCTGTATTAGTGTGCGTATCTGTTAAAATGATTCTTAGGGTTTTCGTTTCTTATTTTCTACATCTTTAATTAATGATCTGCCCTCAATAATCAGCGTTTCAGAAGCATACAGTGTTGTAATGCCGTAATTTTGCATTTCTGGACATTGTATTTTTATTATATCTGTTCCAAGTGAGTCTGGAAGCTTTTTGGAGTGTAGAGATCCACTCTTTGTTCGCTTCACGATTCAGTCCGGAAGGTTGGATGACTTCTCTCAGGTATTTGAATTTAGTCACTTGAGATATTATTACTATTTTTCACATCGTTTTGCCCATCTAAGGAGCGCGAAGGTGCGTTCAAAAAGTAACGAGCCGGAGGCTGGAATGCGCAAACCGGTGACGACATCGGATAATCGTGCCGTGTGTAACGAGGTGTGGTTCCGACCAGAGCGTGGAAGGACACATCCCGTTACTAGCAGGCACGCGTGAACTTCATGCAACGATACAAAGTGAGCAGCAGCATGCATCAATCGTCCAACGCTGCCAGTCGCATTGCAAACTGTGACATGCAGGCGTGAAACGAGGAGCAAAGAGGTGTTGTTCCGTTTCTGACAGCGAAAGGAGTAGGGGAAACGGACATTCATCGCCGAATCTCACAAGTGTACGGTGAACACTGCGTGTCCCTTGCAAGGGTCAAGGCGTGGCACAAGCGCTTCAGGGAAGGACGGGTGTCGTTAGCCGATGATGCCCGGTCTGGGGCACCCCCCTGCATTACCGATGACAACGTCCAGCTGGTTGATGCACTCATTACCCAGGACCGCCGAGTGACAGTGAACACCATAGCCGCCGTTGTCGGATTGAGCGTCGGAAGTGTGCACACCATCATGAAGGAACGACTGCACTTGCGGAAAGTGTGTGCCCAATGGGTGCCCCACAGTCTTCAAGCACACCAGGAAGCATGTCGAATGGCCTACTGTCTTGGTCTTGTTTGGATGATTGATGCATGCTGCTGCTCGCTTTGTATCGTCACGTGACGTGCACGCGTGCCCTCTAGCGACGGGCTATGACCTTCCACGCTCTGGTCGGAACCACACCTCGTTATACACGCCACGATTAGCCAATATCATCACCGGTTTGCGCATTACAGCCTCCGGCTCGTTACTTTTTGAATGCACCTTATAAATTAGCAAATGATGATCTTTTCTTTTCCCCAAATCTCTTCATCTGAGCACTGAAGAGTTTTTTCCGTTCTTCAGTCCATGGTTTCCTGGTACTAGTACTGATTTTCTCCACAAAATGATTGATGTTGACAACTGTCATAAATTTGGATCTGTCTTGTATGATTTCATCCACGATGCCAACTTGCTCTATTTCTCTAAGTCAGTTGGTCTTGATAGCTTAGCTGCGTGTTGCGTGAGAACATTACGTTGTTTCACAGTGTTGTGTTATCCCTCCCTGTATTATTCTGCTAAGGTCCCATTCCAGTTTTGTACCGAAAATAAGGTCCCATTAACACCAACCTACACATATTGGGTACCTACAGGTTCAGCATAACTCAATGCGTAAGCGAAACGCACTCACTTACTCTTTAAATGCCTGACAATTAAATAAATACCTTAAAACATGTATATTTACAATGAAATAATGAAAGAATGCAACACGGTAACCATGGTAAGAGAATCTTACAGGTCCATCTATTTTTGTAAGACGCAATGCAATTCCAATAATTATTACATTACTGTGAAAGTTTACAGACGGTTATTAGGTTATCACTGAACCAAATTAATTTGTGAAATTCATCAATACATACAGTATAATGCGCTTAAGGGGGGTTAAGGGGCACTCTAGAATTTTTTCACGCAATTTTCACGTGTGAGTGTGGTACGAAAGGTCTTTTTCACCCGACTATAAAGAGTCTCCGAAAACCACATTTAAAGGCCCTTAAATTAACAGTGTCTGTGATATTCCCAGAAAACTAACTTCGCTCTGATATACCTATGAAGGAATGACAAACCCCTAACCACTGCACCAGTAGCTGAATTGATAAAGTCTGATTATTCATACCAAGGATAAATCAGTCATAGCATTCATGATTGAGATTTTGCTAAGTGTACTCTTTACAAGTAGAATATTCGCGGGCGAAGCCGCGACGTGTAATGCTAGTTATTATTATTATGGTTTGAGTACGTGATCTATTGAATTATTTTTGTGACTAATTTCAGGAATGATGCTGTCTACACTATTTGTTATTTATGTTCTAAATCAACCATTCCTATTTAACTAGTGGCCTAATTGTATTGTAATATCTCGATGTGGTGAATACTGTACAGCCCGGGGGCAGTACCCCCTAAGACCCGCCCCTCCATCTTTCATCAAAACGACCCTCATAGGCATACCATAAGCCTCATGCACTTCTTCTAACACAAGCGGGCCCGGCATACTGCTGACAGCCACGCTTACGTAATACTAACACAAAACACGGTAACTGGAACAACAGCAATGAGGAAGCGCTGATCAAGCTGTGGAGGGAGGCCTTAAAGGCTAGGCTCGGAGGAGCCCCATTATCTGTTCTTGGCCAGCGGCCCTGCCCGACGAGGTCCGTTCCAGCTCTTCACCAGGTGAGATCTAGCAGTGTGTTCAGATTCCTTATCTTTGTAAACACCCACCCCAAACACTTGTGTACTTTACAACTTGTACTTCATTTTTATATTTGTTTAACTCCCCAAAAGGGACATCACATCACAGCTACTGGCCAATAAACACTTGGTCAGTAAACACACACGTTTATTACTAATCACACTCCACTTTACATCCTTATACCCAACCTGCCCTTAGTCATAATTGCCCCTGACCGCGGCGACCAGGAACTGCATCGTCAGGTTCTATTGTACTCGAGTAAGCGACCCGACTGCAGAGTGCCGAGTCACCGACTCTGCACGTTCGCTGAATTGCTCACTCTACTTAATTGGCAGGCTAGATTAGCAGCCTGCACTTAGACATTCATCCCCTAGCAGGTAAACGCATCCTGTAGGGACGCCCCCAATAGACTAAGCACTCACACCAACACACTAAACTGGTAGTCTTCCCCGATCAGGGGACACTACCCTCATCCGGAAACGGCCCTTGAAATTAACACATCTACACTAGCCTGTTTATCCCACCCCCAACCAAGGGATAAAACAATACACAAATAATACACTGCACTATGGAATGAAATTATGTCAATTTATCTGGTTTTAGATACTGAGTCCTGTAGGGTCCGTTCTCGTATCAACTTCTCTTTGGACTTCATTAGTATAAGGTAACACTGAAAAATAACATGAATTACTTCTTCCTTTCTCTCACAAAGCTCCCAAAATAAACCATCAACAGATGACAGTTCTGACTGCGACCATATTTTCCATACGGGCAACTCAACATGTATGGTTTCAATGGTCGATAAAACATTTAATATGTGAAATTTTAATAAATTGCAACTCCACACTAAATACATGGAAATCATTGGCTCGAATTCATCACCCCACATGTCTGTTTGAAGTGGACATACCTTGGGTTAATTAAAAGCCAGGATATAATGTTTGAATTTTTCCATCATTTTGTAAATGAACTAACATTTCAACCACAATATTAATGAAGAGCCTCCAGTTATGCATCATATCCAGAGGAAGGGTTTTGGGTAAAATGTGTTTATCAATGTTTACCCTTGTGGCGTTTGTTGTTATATTGAAGGGCGTAACATGGAGGTCAACTGCCTCTATAATATGGACTATTATGGAAACGATTAGTGAAAATACAACTATTCTTAACCCTTTGACGCCAAGCACGTTATGAGTAGTTATGCTAAGATTTCCAAGCGTGGTGGCGCAGCAGTTAAGATGTTGTCCTCTCACCAAGGCGGATTGGGTTCCATTCCCGGTCAATGCATGTGAGATTTTCGAAGTGAAATGCCATGTCCTGTGGTTCAGATTCCACGTAAAAAGGAGGTCCCGTGGCTCATGATCGCAAGATTAACGGCCACGTTAAACTACAAGCTTCCTTCCTTCCTTCCCTTCCAAGCCATGTTGAGAGAAACTACAAGTTACCTACATTTTTCAAGATAGAATGTTGATATATTTTTCTGTAGCAGGTAAACATACTGATATTGTACTAGAAGCTAACTAAATAATATTTTGCTTTTTTAGTGAAATTAAATAATTATAATAATAATTATTGGAAATTTTAATATAAATTTGACAGCGTACACTATCTGGTTGGTTGGTTGACAGGTACCCCAGTTTAGGGCCTGCGACAACGCAGTCACGTAGCCCCGTGTACTTTGAGTGTGTAGAATCTGTCTGATACCGGTGTCAACTGTGATGGCTGTATTAGTGTGTGCTATCTGTTTTTTAATTCAAGTAAGGACTGCTGCAGACATTTAATTTTCAAGTTGTTCCTACTTTTGCCACTAAACGCCACCTTCGACAAGAACTAGTTATGAATTGGTTACTAGATGCCACCGCAGTCGGCACCTGGTGACCAAAGTTGGAACCTAAGAGCGATAGTCAAATCTAACCTATAATTTAGCTTCACACAAGCGTAATTAGGGGAAGGTTATTTTACATGGCATAAATCAACGACATTGGACCGCCAGCTTTACTTCCCCTCCGAAGAAGGGCATTCTGAGGGATTTTTACGCGCTTAAACATTCCGAAGACTTCGGCCGGGTTTGAACCCGCGACCTTGGGCATAGAAGCTCAGCTTGCTACCAACTACGCCACCGAAGCCGCAATACACAATCTAAATAGTATATTTTGTGATACTCATGCTAATACTTTTTAAATTGTGTATAAATATCACAAGTTTAGAGTCATCATCATCATCATCATCATCATCTTCATTTCCCCTTTTCCAGTTGACACTGGGTGGGGGATAATATGGTTCCGCTCCACTTTGTTCTGTCGTTCCACCATTCCTCTTCCGACACAGTGTTCCAATCCAGGTTCCGTTTTCTAATGCTATTCTTCACCGAGTCCATCCAACGCATTCTTGGTCTATCTCGTCCTCCCTTCCCTGTCATCCGTTATTCCAGTGCTCGTCTTCCGAGCGAGGCGCGCCACGACACGTGATGGGCGCTATCTCGGCAACGCTGTACAGCTTCCCCGGAGTGGCTAGCTGGTGAACCATGTCTTATATCCCCGTACAAATACAAACCGATATAAAAAAGTGAATTAATTTACGTATTTCGCAGTCATACAGCATAACCTTTTGATGTATAAGGATTACAACGCGACCAAGAACTACATTTTCCAACCACCCCGAGCCGAGAAAAAGTCACCTTACAAAAATGATAAAAACTTTGTTTCTTGGACACAACAAATTTTTAAATTAATCAATCAGCTATACAACATTCCAATGTATATTGTGTTAAAATTTGGATTCGATCTGAAGACGGGATTTTGAGATAATAATTCCTAAATGTGAGCATGGTTGAAACACGCTTAATAACGGGCACTTTTTGTGTTTCAACTGCGATAAAAGTATTAAAATATAAATTAAAAATTCCAAAACTACATGAACTAACGTAAACTAGAACGACAACAAGTAGTTCCGTGAAGAACTATACAGCCTATTTTCATATATCCTACTTATGTTAATTGCCACTATCAACATACACAATTTCAGTTTGATTGCTGTAATAGGTTCGTAGATATTGAGAACCGACTAAATATTTCGGATGGTCGCCATGTTGGATTTTATATATGTAGGTCCTAGAGTTATGTACTGTTACATGCAGATTATTGTGAACGTGTAGTATTCAAACTTCAATCGCATAATTAGGACACAAGAAAAAACAATGAGATTTAAAAGATTTTCACAGCTGCCATCTTGAGGTTATGAAAACAATTGAAATAAATTAGATGCCAGTGGATTAACATTCGGATAAAGATTTACTGTACCAAGTTTCACTGCACGCGGATGGTTAAATTGCGAGAAACGTCCATGTGAATATTTAATTCGCGTCACCGCCATGTTGGATTTGTGATCACCAGGTTATTTAAAGTCCTATAGGTGAACTTAAGTTCATAGCCCATATGAACATTAAAAAATGCAGTTTGATTGCTAAAATAGATTCGTAGATATTCAGTATCGTCTAAATATTTCGGATGGTCGCCATGTCGGATTGTTAAATGTATAGGCCATAGAGTCATGTACCATTAAAGGAAAATTATTGCGTAGGTTCATTATTCAAACTTTCACTTCGATCGCATGACTACATCACAAGAAATAAAAACTTAATTTTAAAATTCGCACTGCCGCCATCTTGAGGTTATGTAAACAATTGAACTAAATTAGATACCAGTGGATTACAATGTGTATAAATATTTCCTGTACCAGGTTTCAGTGCGCTTGGAACATTAAATCGCGAGAAAGGTCTATTTAAAATGTTCAAATTCGCTTGGCCGCCATGTTCGTTTTGTAGTTAACCGGTTTCTGAAAATCTTATAGATGGACTTCCAGTAGTGCCCTTTATCTCCGTACAAAATTTTAGGGAGATACCGCTAATAGTTTCAGAGATATAGAATGCCGGTGAAATATTTCACTCATCCGCCATCTTGTGGTTATATAAACAATTGAACCAGGTTAGATGTCGGTGCATTACAATGTGTATAAACATATACTGTACCAACTTTTATTGCGTTTGGTTGGTTAAATCGCGAGAAACGTCTGTTTAAATGTCGCAAATTCGCGTGGCCGCCATGTTGGTTTTGTAATTACCAGGTTTTAAAAGGTCACATAGGTGAACTTCTAGTAGTTCCCTTTATCACCATAATAAATTCCAGAGTGATATCGGTAATAGTTTCGGAGATATTGAATGCTGGTGAAATATTTCGCTCAGCCGCCATGTTGGATTGGTGAGTCGTAACAAAATTTGAAGGGCACGGTCGAGGTCGCCGGGAATAGTGCTATGAACTTTCCGAGTTTCATTGAAATCGCTCCGGCCGTTTAGATTTTATTAGGGGGGGGGGGGACACACACACGAATCACACACACACGCACACACACACGGACAAAAGGTGATCTCATAAGCCTATTTTTTTTTTCAAAATTGAAAATAGGCTAAAAATGATAATGTTATTGGATTTTATATAGGTCTATTGGTTACTTCACAAACAACCTTCAAACTCGTGTGCACATAATATTTTGGCCGACAGTAGTGCTTCTGCTTCCAATATCTCCTCAGTCCAGCCAATAACTTGTTCTTCCTCTCCTGTGTGAGGGGTGGTCTGGTGATGGGGACCAAGAGTTAACACTATCACAACATTTGGAACGGTCAAGAATATCACAGTCTACAATGCCAGCGTTATTCAAGTCATGTTTCACTTCATTAAGCCACGAGCTGCCAGTCTTGTAGCCATTATTTAACTTGAAGATCTTGTTGGTGATTCTATCATTCCCCATCTGGAAGAGCTGTCCGTAGAATTTCAGTCGTCTCCGTCGCATGATAGTGGTGGCTGTCATCACATATCGTCATCGTCCGCGATCCACATTCCTCTCAGGTTCACGGAGCTTGGACCCGAGCATACAGTACTGTGGCATTAGGTGGATTGTAGTCCACAAAATCAGAGTCGTCATCAGTAGAAAATTCACCCTCACACACTTCACTCCGCGTTAAAACCTTATTTATATCCCCTTCGCTGAATGAGCTACATATATCATGAAGAAATTGGCTGGTACATCTTGGGGTGCTGATGCAACTTCACTACGCACGACTGCCCTCTCCATGGTTTATCCTGTAGCAGAGTATTGTGCCCCAGTGTGGCATCATAGTGCTCATACTAAAAAGGTCGATGTTCATCTGAATGAAAGTATGATATATTCGATATTGATTCTAGAAATGGATAAGGCTTCTTTCGAAACATTGCTATGTCGTAGGAAAATTTTGGAAATATCAGTTGTGAGTAAGGTCACGAAAGCTAAGGCCCTCTAATGAAGCAACAACAATAAAAAAGATGGTATATTGGCTTTCCGGGCCGGTGAATTAAAACTCAGCAATTCTTCTAGGTTTGTGCCGTTTCTTGTGTGGGGTTTCGCCTAGGACACCCAGCTGGCTCATCGGCGGGCTCTTGGTGTCCCCGCCCGGAGCCCCTCAGGAGTAACAAACTGCGCGCTACCTCCCTTTATAGAGTGCGACTGCACTACTTGACTGCGAGAACTAAAATCTCAAGCAGGCTCAACCTCCCTATGAAGGCTTCCAAAAAGATGGTATATTGGCTTTCACGGCCGGCGAATTAAAACTCAGCAATTCTTCTAGGTTTGTGCCGTGTCTTGTGTGGCGAAACCCCACACATGACACGGCGCAAACCTAGAAGAATTGCTGAGTTTCAACAACAGTAAGCTTTGTTCACTACCAACGTAGGAGCAAATAATTTTTAAGTAACATCCGTAATGCATTACAAATTGAAATAGAAAGGAGAAGGTTCATAAACAGCTACCACATTAGCGTAGGATAAGAACTATTTGGGAATAAACTGGATAAGGAACCGTATGGAAAAAAACAGGACGTCGGATAAGGAATTGTTTGGAACACATTCTGAACTCCAAGTTCATATATTCTGGAGAAAGACCCTTTTGTAACTATATTACTCATGTACTTTTCCAGGACTCCAGGAGTCCCAGGGCCTGGAATTCAAGGAGGTCGACTTAGTCAAGTTGGCAAATTTCAATACGTTGTTAAGCACATCAAATACAGGGTGTTTAAACAAAAGTGTCCGATATTGCAACAGGGGTTGGGATTCGTCAAATCGAAAAGAAATGTTCCAATAAACGTTTGTCCGGAAACAATAATAATGATGACGATGATGATGATGATGATAATTGTTGATTTAAGGGGCTAACATAAAGGTTATCGGCCCCTAATGGTTTAGGGGATAAAGAAAGATGAAATGAGAATGAAAATTATAACTAATACTAACTACAGACTTATGAACTAGAAGAAGAAATGGGAAACAAATCAAGGATAAGGCAAATTAAGGACAGGAAGAAAAGAAATGCCCTCAACCCCCGAAGAATGGGGATTGAGGGAATTGGAAGGAAGGAGAGCCATGAAAGGCAGATAGGAAAGGGAAAGAGGAGAGGGGCCGCCCCAGAGGTAATGGATAAAAGGGGAATTAACTGACCTAGCTCAGGAATTCATCGGGGTCGCCAACTCCAAAATTCACCAGCCGTGAGCCCCTGAGGGTGTAGCAATATCCAGGGCACACCAGAAGTGGTGGGGCTATATACACCCTGAAAGCCTTGGGCAGAAGGCAGGAGATAACATGAAAAGAAAACCAAGGCTGACCCTTCGCAGAAGGAGGGTATCAGGAAAGATGAGACAAGGGTCAATTAATACGGGAAAGGAAGAGACTCCCTAGGCTTCGGATACCCTAATACCGTCGGGTTCGGAAGAGAACAAGGGTTGACCAAGAGAGGTCGACAGGAACGAAGACTGAGACAAGTAAGTGGAAGAAATGCCAGACTCAGCTGGGGCCCCATGGACGCCAACCCACGTCCCACTACATGTGAGCCCCTGGGGAGATTATCCGAAAACAAATACCTGTTGAGATATGAGCCATTTTAAATGTGTTGTGTATTTACACTTCAGACAATGGACGTCTTCCTTACCAGATGCTTCTAATAAACACTCGACTGTCACATGCGTTGGTCAAACATCCATCAACACCACCAACCAGGAGCTGTGATGATTTTAGCAGGTCTGTCCGTGGATATCATCTGTACGTTACTAGAGATGCTCCACATGGTTACCACGATTTCGTACAAATGCTTTGGCTCTTCTTCACAAGGAATACCGAACTCGTCCAATCACGCCTGGCTAATCGCGGATGTGCGCACACTCATTGTTCACATGCTCTTCTAACATCTGCACATTGTCGATGGATGTGGCATACACCAATGTCTTTAAAAGTCCCCATATCCAGAAATCCTATGGATTAAGATCCGGCGAACGGGGAGGCCATGCTACAACCGTTTGCTAATCCATAGCAAAAATCCATGTCTGCCATTTCCCTCAAGGAATACTCTGGCGCACTGTTTACGTCGTCCACACAGCACGGGACCACCAGTCTGGTGCGGGTACCACACTACACTGCCAGCACAACCACATACTATGATTGAACATCCGAATCATGCAAAGACCTTCAACGGAAGGACGCCTGCACCGCCGAACACAACGCCTCCTTTTTCTTCTTCTTCTAGCCTTGTCCGCGGATATCATCTTGTCAGGGATGGGTGCGACATCAACGGGTGCCTCTTACATGGACATTGGTGACATGATCCAGTCTTGTTAGGCCAATGGACCAGCGCAGAATTCTCATCTCCATGGAGTGCAGCACTTGCTGCCCGCAGAGCAGGTTCGGCTCTTCTGCACAATTGCCTCCATCTTGCACGGTCCGCAGCATCTTTCTCCTCAAGATTGGCTGCTCTCATGTCCTCCTTTATTTGGTCAAGCCACCGCTTCTTGGGCCTTCCTTGCCTACTACATCTAGTTGTAGTGCTCGTTTTGCCACGGTGTCCTCGCAACTCCATATTACATGTCCGTACCAACGCAGGCAAGCTTCCAGCATCTTGTCAGGGATCGGTGCGACACCAACGGGTGCCTCTTACATGGACATTGGTGACATGATCCAGTCTTGTTAGGCCAATGGACCAGCGCAGAATTCTCATCTCCATGTAGTGCAGCACTTGCTCACATCTGTTGGTCAATGACCGAAACGCCTCCTCCACGCGGGTAAAATGGTGCATATCTCAATAGGTATTTCTTCCCGGACATATGTCTATAGGAACATTTCTTCTCGTTTTGACCAATCCTAATCCTTGTAGCAATATCGGACACTTTTTTTCTATACACCCTGTAAAACCAACCACAGTGCAAAAATTAGCTTTACATTAATTATTCCCATCTTCAGCTGATTTATGACCTAAAATACCAGGGTAATTAATACAATCGGCATGAATTCCTTTGTATCAATACATTGTATAGTACCCTCATCGCCCCCTCTCTTACCTTCAATTATGTAGATTACGTTAATACTTGAGCCAAGGACTTGATGGAATACCAGCTGGCCGTACAGTACGTGTGCAATCCAATTAGTTCCCACATACTCCCATCTCTCCACGTGTTACAATGCTATCCCCTTGACTTGGCGCAGGAATCCATTAAGGATCTCGGTCGGTTCGTGTCTCGTTACACACATAACTGAACGTTACCACTATGTGTTAATACCAATTACATAAATTACGATATACAGGGTCATCGAAAAAGTCCCGACCTCACCCCTTTGTTTTTTTTCTGGGGGTACAATAAAAACATTGTGTATGAAGAAAAAATTCGGGATTTGGAGCACCTGCGGGACCGAATTTCTGCCGCCATCTTGACAGTTACTCCTGAAATGATTGCACGTACCAATCCAGCCATTGGGAAAGCGTGCGTTTAATGCTGATATTGGTGGTCGGACTGGACTAGATTTTTTTCTCTACAGTCCCTGTTTCCTTAAACTGATTAAACCATCGAATGACAGCTTTGTAATTAGGTGCAGTTTGTCGGGCGGTGCAGTCATTGGTGCACACGCCCCCGGCCGACCTTGGCTATTGCGCATCTAGTGTGCGCATAGCAAGGTCACGTCCCCTCCAAAACAAAACTTACTTTAACCAGCTGGCGTTCAGTGAAAGAATTGCACGTTTAACATAAAGGGTTTCGGTGCTATAATTTTTTGAAATGGTGGCATTATTTTTCGATGACCCTGTACTCAAACCAGAATTGTAGTGACTATTATGAAATTAAAGCCAGACGGCTGTTATTCAAGCCGACAGAATGAGAGAGAAGCTGTAACTCAGAAGGGTGTAAGTCAAGGCTGCAAGTTATCACCCGTACTTTTCAATCTATAAATTGATGATGATATGTTGATAATTGTTGTTTTAAGGGGCCTAACATCTTGGTTACCGGCCCCTAATGATCTGGGTGATAGCGAAAATGAAATGGAAACCAGAACGAAAATTAAGTGAATCGGAAAATACTTACAAAACGGGAACTCAGATTGAAACAACTCACAAATTGTTCTTACAAAAGGGAATTTGGAACGAAAAGTTTCACAAAAGGAATAGATTGAAAAATACGCACAAAATGTAGGCTAGGTTTAAAATACGTACAAAATGCAATGTAGAGTCGAACTACTTACTAAATGCAAATGAAATCGAAAATACGTAGAAAATGCAATTGAGCTTCAAAATACTTACAAATTGTAATTCAAATTGAAAATACACAATGCTATTCAGATTGAGAGATCACATTTCCAATCCAAAATATTCACAAAGTGCAATTGAAATTCAAAATACTTACAAAATGCAATTGAAATTGAAAATGCTTACAAAATGTACGGTAGATTCAAACTACTCATTTGGATTGACAATACCTAAAAAATGCAATTTAGATTGAAAATACTTGACAAACTGTAATTTAGATTCAAAATACCCATAAAATGCAATTGAGAATCAAAATACTTGCAAAATGCCCATCACACAAAATCCAATTTCGATTTAAAATTCTTGTGAAATGCGGTTTTGGTTGAAAATACTTACAAAATGCAATTGAAATTCAAAATACTCACTAAAATGCCCTGCTCCTACATTGAAAGACTTACTAAAAAACAATTTAGATTGTCCATCTTTACAAAATGCAATTGAGGTTGAAAACAATCGCGAAATGCAATTTAGATCGAAAAAACTCACAAAATGCATCGTAGATTAAAAATGCCTACAAAATTTAGTGTAGATGCAAAAAAAAACGCTAAAGGGAATTTAGATACACGGGGAGCCAAGTAACAAAAACAGTGCGGGAATCTTAAAGAGAAAAGGAATAATATAATAATATAATGAAAAGAATACAAGAGGTCTGACCCCTCAAAGAAGGAGGGATCAGAAAAGATGAGACAAGGGCCAATTAAGGCGGGAAAGTGAAAGACTCCCTAGGCCTCAGATACCCGGCACAAGTAAGTGAAAGCAATGCCGGACTCGGCTGGCGTCCCGTGGTCACCAACCCACGACCCAGAAGATGTGAGCCCCTGGGGGAAATCTATAAATTGAACAAGCAATGAAGGAAATTAGAGAAAAATTTAAAGTAGGACGAAAGATTCAAGGAGAATTTATTTTCAACTCTGATATTTGCTGATAACATTGTCATCTTAGCCAATAGGCCAGAGTATTTGAATAGGCTTTTATGCACCAGTGACGACTGCTGATTTTTGTAATGTATAGGACGTAATATGATAGGCTTATTTTAAGGTAATTATCATCGCTGGGATAAATTGAGGTATTAGACTCATTCTAATATTAATTATTCAGTCGCACAGCACTATTACGAACACATTACACAATGCAATACAATCGAATGCCACTCCAAAGATGTGCACACGCTTAAAACAGACTATCCATTATAACCGCGCGAAATCGTAACCAATAAGCCCGTAGTGTTGGTAAAAATTCAACCAGTAGCGAGACTTGAGGATATCAGATCATTTCCTGAGAGCGTCATTTAACAGACCAAACCTGTCCCTTCCCATCTAGGGTTGAAATTGGGAACTAGTTACATTTACTGACAGCGACAGTGAGACAGAGCTTATGAGAGGGCGCGCAAGGTAGCCCCAAGACTTTTTTAAAAACAATCAATTTAATTTTCTAAAACAGTTACAGCTGAGAGTTGACTCGAAGTTGATCCTCACGTCTTACATCGAGGAATCGCCTCTGACATGGAATCGGTCTTGAAGACAGAATTCAATATGAAAATCAACAAATGCTTAAAACAAGATAATGGAATGCAGTCTAAAGAAATCAGAATCCCCTATTCACGTCAAATTGGCAGGTGAAAACTAAAAGAAGTCGGAAGCTTCTGCTACTTGGAAGTAAAAAGTGACAGTCAGTCTGAAAGACTAGACTTTGTTTCATTTTAAATGCTACATATGCTGAAAAAAGATAGAAAGGTTGGAGGCTTCTCGGTTCGCTCGAAGCCAAAGACTCTTGACATGTTAGAAAATTATCTGCATAATACTTATCTTGCTTATCCTGTCTCAAATTACTCGCGAACGGCAAGTGCAAACCAAGGGCAAAGCAAGGTCGAGCGCGCGAGGACCTGTCCCTTCCATCCTGTCTAAAAACACTTATAGTGGGCGATGTATTGAAGATAGAGATATGCTCTCGGGGACTTTTTTGTAGAACTTTTCATGCTGACCAATTCTTACGCTCATAGTATATTGATATTTTTAACGGTTTGCCCAGCGTAAACTTGAGAAGCGCACGGACGCCAAGTTTGTTTTCGACTTTTCACTGAAATCGTTACTGCTTGGCTTCCTTTGATCTTACATAAATTATTTTCTACAGAATATTTCCTCGAGATATCCTTTACATAATTGTGAAAACCGCATCAAAATCCATCCAGTGGTTCTCGAGATTACCCGTGACGTCCAAGAATCGGGGATTTTTGTCTTATACTAACGAAGTAGTGATTGTCGGGAACACATGCACCAAGTAGTACTATGACATCACACACCTCAGTGCATCTGGGTACATTTCATCCCGTCACCGTAACGTAACGCCAGACCCCAGCGTAACGACGAAGTCGACAAGATCATTTAAAATGATAAAATAACCAGTGAAGAACGAAGCAAGGAAGATATAAAAATTTCATTGGCTCAGGCAAGAAAACCGTTTCTACAGAAAAGATATTTGTTGACATCAAATATAGATTAAGGTATTAGGAAGTCATTTTTGAAAGCCTTTGTCAGGAGCGTGGTGCTCTATGGAAGTGAAACTTGGACTGTTGTTGCAGCACAACAGAGGAGAATAGAAGCGTTTGAAATGTGGTGTTACAGGAGAATGGTGAAGAGCAGATTGTTAGATAGAGTAAGAAATGAAGAGGTATTTTGACGAGTGGGAGAGGAGAGATTTTTTTGGTGACTGCTAATTATTTATCATTTATTTAGTGTATGGCGTTTAGTGCCGGGAGTGTCTGAGGACAGGTTCGACTTGCCAGAGGCTGTAGATTCTTCAAGCGAACACCCATGGGGTGAGCTACAAGTTCTGGTCAATTTCAAGTAGTTCCAACTTTGCCGCTACCAGATGTCACTAACACCTACTGGTGAACGTTGGAACTTGGATAGAGCGTTTCAACGAAATATAACCTAGAAATTTAGCTTCACACAAGTTTAGTTAGTGGAAGGATCTTTTGCATACCATAAATCTATGACATGGGACCGCCAGTTTTACTTCCCCTCCGAAGGGAGGCATACTGAAAGATTTTAACGCTCTTAAAAAATCCGATGACTTTGGCCTGGTTTGAAACCGCGATCTTGGGAAAAGCAGTTCAGCATGCTACGAACTACGCCACCGAAGCCGCTAATGAAGAGAAGAGGTAGCTTGGTAGGACACATACTAAGACACCCAGGAATAGCAAACTTAGTTGAGTATGAAATGGTTGAGGACAAGAAGTGTAGGGGTTAGAATATGTTCAACAGATTGACTCATATGTTAGGTTGGTAGAGATGAAACGATGATGTCAGGACCGAGAGGAATGGAGGAGAGCTGCATCAAACCAGTCAGAAGATTGAAGACTCGAACACACACATTATAAAAGTATACATTTCCAAACCCTCTTTAGGATCCCTTGCTTCTAATGAGAACCCCCAGTTATCATCGTCAAAGTTAGTGATGGAGGTGGTTTTATGGGATGGGAAAACAAGGTTATTCACCTCTTCTTCTTATTTTGTGAACTAGCAGCGTAGTCGAGCAGTTAAAGTCACGTGCCAAGGCTAAGCTGAGTGGCTGACATTCAGAAGTTCATGATTCAAATCTCGTCGTTAAACATGCACCTGCAGACAATCAATAATTTCCAGATAATACCACATTCACTCCTAAAAATAAAGTGATGCCCTCTGTTAAAGTCATCACGATAACTCAGGTTATCAGAAAAAAATAACACCCTCACACTCCGTGGTGTAGTGGCTTGCATTCTTGTATCAGCCAAGATATGTAATTCTTTTCTGAGTGTTGGAACACGGTGAACTCAGCCTCGTGAGGAAGGTTCGATTCCTAACTCAACAATTCTAGAAGTAGTTTCATGCATGTACTCTAGGTAAATGTCGGGATAGTTCCTATTGTAAGGCTATGGACCCCTCCTTCTCAATCCTAGACTATTACAAATACAGTTCTACAGACATCACAATAACACTGGTTATCAAACAAAACCTAAATACAGCCAAGTGTACGGGGCTGAATGGTCACGATGTCAGAAATCCATAGGGGTGTGATGGCAAAGCGGTCAAGCTGCTTGCCTCTTACCATGGTGGACCGGGTTCGATTCCCGGTTAAAGAATATGAGATTTTCGAGGTGAAAGCCACATCCAGTGGTTCGCATTCCACGTATAAAGGATGAAAATAATTTATGTATGATCAAAGGAAGCCAAGCAGTAACGATTTCAGTGAAAAAGTCGAAAACAAACTTGGCGTCCACGCGCTTCTTAAGCTTACGCTAGGCAAACCGTTAAAAATATCAATATACTATGAGCGTAAGAATTGGTCAGCATGAAAAGTTCTCCAAAAAGTCCGCGAGAGCATATCTCTATCTTCAATACATCGCCCACTATAAGTGTTTTTAGACTGGATGGAAAGGGCACGTCCCCGAGCGCTCTGGTGAGCGTGACAGCATCCCGCACGCTTGACCTTGCTTTGCCCTTGGTTTGCACTTGCCGTTCGCGAGTAATTTGAAACAAGACAAGCATAAGTATAATGCAGATCATTTTCTAACATGTCAAGAGTCTTTGGCTTCGAGCGAAGCGAGAAGCCTCCAGCCTCTCTGACATTTTTCAGCATTTGTAGCATTTAAAGTGATACAAAGTCTTTCAGACTAACTGTCAGTTTTTTTATTTAAATTTTCAAGGATACGGTGTTGTAGGGAACCAGGTAGTGTGGATTAACCAACAATGCATCTGTTTAATTAAAGCTTTGTTTTTAGATAACCATGACAACTAGAAACTTGAGATATTTATAAAATATCAACAACATCCATAGTAAATTGTAAATTTGATAGTAAATTATAGAAATTGAAAACATATTTGAACAAGAAGTTCTGTGACGAACTAAAGAGCCTACTTTTCTTAAAATTTAAGGTTCATGCCAATGATTAATCTATATGGATCTATTTAGAATAATGACGAAATTAAGTTGGTGATATCGAAATTTCTAATTAGTTCGAAATACTGTGTACCTGGCATAATGTAACCTAATAGAGAACTACAGTTGGCAGCCCTGGTGACTGAATATATTCTAAGTTTCATCTCTTAAGGTACAGAATACAAAATTTGGTTGAAGTCCAATGGATAGCATGGACGTTACATGCAATTAAACATTGGATCTAACAGCGCGCGTAAAATTATGTTGGCAACAATGACATACATGTATTGGTCAGAAATAATCTGAAATAATATAATCTATTGTTGTGTCAATTTTGAATGACATCCATTAGTTAGTATAGAAGTTACATGCATTTTAAAATTGGACCTATCAGCAGGCTTAGAATCATGTTGGAAGCACTGGCGTAGGCCTATATTAGTTACTCCAAATTAATCTAGAATGCCAGGTACTATGCGTGTGCAAAGTTAAGAGCTATTTGCTTGCATACTTTCTGATATATTGATATTAGGGTAACAACAAGTAGTTCCGTGAAGAACTATACAGCTTATTTTCATATATCCTACTTATGTTAATTGCCACTATCAACATACACAATTTCAGTTTGGTTGCTGTAATAGATTCGTAGATATTGAGAACCGACTAAATATTTCGGATGGTCGCCATGTTGGATTTTATATATGTAGGTCCTAGAGTTATGTACTGTTACATGCAGATTATTGTGAACGTGTAGTATTCAAACTTCAATCGCATAGTTAGGACACAAGAAAAAACAAGGAGATTTTAAAATTTTTCACAGCTGCCATCTTGAGGTTATCTAAACAATTGAAATAAATTAGATGCCAGTGGATTAACATTCGTATAAGGATTTACTGTACCAAGTTTCACTGCACGCGGAAGGTTAAATTGCGAGAAACGTCCATGTGAATATTTATAATTCGCGTCACCGCCATGTTGGATTTGTGATCACCAGGTTATTTAAAGTCCTATAGGTGAACTTAAATTCATAGCCCCTATGAACATTAAAAATGCAGTTTGATTGCTAAAATAGGTTCGTAGATATTCAGTATCGTCTAAATATTTCGGATGGTCGCCATGTCGGATTGTTAAATGTATAGGCCATAGAGTCATGTACCATTGAAGGAAAATTATTGCGTAGGTTCATTATTCAAACTTTCACTTCAATCGCATGACTACATCACAATAAATAAAATCTTAATTTTAAAATTCGCACTGCCGCCATCTTGAGGCTATGTAAACAATTGAACTAAATTAGATACCAGTGGATTACAATGTGTATAAATATTTCCTGTGCCAGGTTTCAGTGCGCTTGGAACATTAAATCGCGAGAAAGGTCTATTTAAAATTTTCAAATTCGCTTGGCCGCCATGTTCGTTTTGTAGTTAACCGGTTTTTGAAAGTCTTGTAGATGGACTTTCAGTAGTGCCCTTTATCTCCGTACAAAATTTCAGGGTGTTACCGCTAATAGTTTCAGAGATATAGAATGCCGGTGAAATATTTCGCACATCCGCCATCTTGTGATTATGTAAACATTTGAACGAAGTTAGATGTCGGTGCATTACAATGTATATAAACATATACTGTACCAAGTTTCATTGCGTTTGGTTGGTCAAATCGCGAGAAACGTCTATTTAAAAGTCGCGAATTCGCTTGGCCGCCATGTTGGTTTTGTAGTTACCAGGTTTTCAAAAGTCACATAAGTGAACTTATAGTAGTTCCCTCTATCACCATAGAAAATGTCAGGGTAATATCGGTAATAGTTTCAGAGATATTGAATGCTGGTGAAATATTTCGCACAGCCGCCATGTTGGATTGGTGAGTCGTAACAAAATTTGAAGGGCACGGTCGAGGTCGCCGGGAATAGTGCTATGAACTTTCCGAGTTTCATTGAAATCGCTCCAGCCGTTTAGATTTTATTAGGGGGGGACACACACACGAATCACACACACACGCACACACACACACACACACGCACACACACACGGACAAAAGGTGATCTCATAAGCCTATTTTTTCAAAATTGAAAATAGGCTAAAAATAGAGACAGTATTTATTAATAGTTGGCAGCCCTGGTTACTCTTAAGAATCGGCATAGTCATATCTGTTGTGGTACACATAGCATATACGAAATTTGGTTGAAATCCAAATGATAGTATAGAAGTTACATGTATTTAAATTTGGACCTCTCAGCAGGCTTAGACTCATGTTGGTAGCGCTGACGTATATAAGTTACTCTAAATTAATATAGAATGTCAGGTACTATACGTGTGCATAGTTTAAAGCTGTCGGCGTGCATACTTTCTGATATATGGGTATATGAATAAAAAAATGAGAGCATTTATTAACAGTTGACAGCCCTGGTGGCTCGTAAGAATACGCTTAGTCATATCTGTTTATGTACACATAGTACATACGAAATTTGGTAGAAATCCAGTTGATAGTGTAGAAGTTATATGCATTTAAAATTTGGACCTATCAGCAGGCTTATAATTATTTTGGCAACACTGCCATGTATGGCCTCCTGGAAATTAAACTGCAATATTATTATCTATACATGTGCCAATTTTGGAATAGCTCCCATTCATACCTTCTAAGATATCCAACATGGAGCTCAAATTTCAATTGCGAATTTTCAGCAGTTGGTAGCACTGACATCATTTTCAAATATGGCCGTGAGATATTCAGGTATAGATCTTTACTCCTACCAAATTTTGTTTCGATTGCTACAGCCGTTTAGGAGTTGATATGGGGGGACACACACCCAGCCAGACAGACCGACAGACAGAAGGACAGACAGACAGACACACATTTGCCCGATCTCATGTCTACTTTTTCCTCATTTTTGCAAAATGTGAAAAGTATGCTAAAAATAATGAACATTTGACAATTATGAACATCTTAGTAGATTACTTGTATGTTGGTACCTTTTCCTCTGGTGTTAAAATAGATAATTGGGTGAAATCTATAATTCTTAATTTAATGTTATTGATACAGCGTATTATTTATTTAACCCTGGAGGGGGCGCGTCACGGTCTTTTCGACCGGGTGCAGAGATAAATGTTAATGGTTCTTAAAGTAGTGGGCCGTTAGTTTCCATCCCCTCAGTACCTTACATTGGACTCGTCCACTGTCGGTGTGCGTAAACAGTTCACCCCTCCCGCTCCTCAGTTTCAGTCAGAGTGCATTGTTGAACGGACCCGGTCTAAACCTTCTGGCGCGCCCCATGACGTATGCGTGTTTATGAGTTAAGTTTTACTTTAATTTTCAGTTAATCCTTTATTGTTTAAATGACTTTGAGCATTTTTTATAAGTTGGTTCATTATTATTTACTTGTTTTGTAACAATAAAAATAGTTTTTGCGTCATTTGTGTTATTTTTTCGCGACCCGGTCGAAAACACCGTGCGCGCCTCCTCACGTGATTATTCTATCGCGCCCTCTCCAGGGTTAAGAAAAGCGCACAATGTGCATAATGGTACATAAATTATTCTTGACCTAGTCCTATTATTGAGATTGTCCTGTTTGGGCAGTTTTGTGCATGATATCGCTCACAGTGTTTATTGCACAATTTGTACACGCAGGGTTCTTCCGGTTGATGAAATCTTAGGTTCTGACATAGCTTGTGATGAAAGCCGTGCGTTGCAAATCTTGTCAGTATGTGTCTAAGTTCATAATTTGGCTGCTTCCATTCTGATGTTGTAATGGCGTCTGTTGATATAAAATTCGGGCCATATGGCATTCGTTTTCTCTCTTAATAGGTGTAGTGTCTTTTCATAAGCCTTAGTACTTGGTGGCCAGAATTGTGCTCTTATGTCCTCAACGAAGAAGGTTTCTTTTGTTAACACATGTGTTAGCCTCGATGGTGCAGACTTCCCTACTCCTAGAATCCGTTTTAGGTAACGGGCTTTGACCTTCTCAATTGTTGATAGATTTGTGATTGTTAGTTTGTCCCAGATGATATTAATTCCATAGGTTGCTATTGGTGCTTTAGCAGTCTGAGCAGTGTTAATGCAGTGGCTATTGAGATTCGCTGTGGTTGTTGGATATGATACATGGCTTTTATTGCAGCAGTGGCTCACTCTGTATCATGGAAGTTGAAGGATGATAACGTTGTTTGTAAAGTAACTCCGAGGTATTTAAATTTTGAGACTACTTCTAAAGTTGTATTGTGTATTATACAGCTTATGAAGCAAAGTTATTGTTGTCAGGCATTTGGTTTTGATTTTATGAATGTTTGATTTCGTCAATATCTTTTAGCCTTTAGGCTATTTTTTTTTTCAATTACTTCCATTTTGCTTCACAGCTTTTGGTTTGTAAGCATCTATAAATTCAGAAAATTTCAATTTGATCACGCACGTGGTTCCAGAGAAAAAGATCCAAAATATCGAAACTTTTAAATCTTGAGAAAGTTAAGGTTAAAGATTCAGTCGTTTCATGTAATTGACGTATGCATGGTTACATTAAAATATCAATAATGACCTCAAATATGGATTCTATACCTATGTGTTATATATTGGTGTGATTGGGAAAGAATAGGGAAAGTGTTGAACCTAGAAACCAAAAAATGCTGTTTTCAGTCATTCCTCACTACCTGGTTCCCTTTTAAGGTATACACGATAATAGAACTATCACAAAAGTAACATACTGAAATATAGGAGAACGTGTTATGAGTAGTCAGTCTCATGTTACTCAGAGGAAGGAGAGCTCCCGTATTTTATATTAATTATCACTATAATTCAAGACTTTTAAGACATTCTTCATTAACGAGGTTACAGAGAGACTGTAATACGCAGTAATTAATACTTCACTGGGGACTCACAAATATACACCGGCGCTTCTAATTAGGTTCAACGTTAATCGTTAATTTTATTCTAAAATATTCATATAATGTTCATAATTAGTACCATAATAAAATACACCATAGTTATAGTTGTAGAATTTGTGGGAAATATCAAGCCATGGTGAGGGAGAACCCTCGTTTTAAATACGTACCTCTTTACCAAGAAATGCCTCTATATAAGGGTGTGTATCTACTTAGTAGGGGAGAAGGGGCAAGTTGTTAACAGGGGGACGTTGTTACATGTTAGTTTTAAAATCAACCGTTTAGCAGCAGCATGCAACGAGCATCTGCATAGGCGTGGGACCCCTCTCTCCAGATTCTGTGGAGATATGGAGACCGTTGTGTGTATTCGAAGGGAGCTATGAGGTTTGAATGATTTCTAATGTGAAAAGTAAAAATAAATATTCGATTTTGAACTTATCTGTCTTCTTCTGTGTTAAAGGTAAGCACTTACATGTCTCTGAGAATATAGTTTGATATCTTAGGAAAGAAATATTTGTGGTGGTATTTAGCTAGGCTAGATGTATTGACCTGGAACAAAAAATGTCGGCCAGTGGCGCAAGTTGTTACAGTAAGCTGGGGGGATGTTGTTACACTTGCACCGTGGTATCTAAATAATATTTAATTACTAATTATTAACATATTAACGTATTTTATTGTTTATTATTAATATTCCTCTCTCATTTAAACTGTTAATTATTTGTTTATCTACTAGGAAACATGGTGCCAGTTTACAAACGGAAAACAAATACAGAAAATACACCACTAGACAAATTTCAATTATTTGTATTTGAGATGAGGGTTGGGAAGGAGGCAGCCGTGGCCTTAAATCAGGAACAAACCAAGCATTTGCCGGGATTAGAATTGGAAAACAAACGGAAAAGTACGTCCAAGATGGCTGATGTGGGAATCTTGCATCACAAGGTTTAATGTACTGCGACAGAATGTATTTATGGCCAAGACCATGACTCAGACGAGATAAGTACTAAGACCCGCGAATTTGAGAAATGACGGAATAAAATGATTCAGAATAAATAAAATCGAAGATCTAAAGATTTTGTATTCAGAATGAGTATTTTATTATGTCAAGCAAGTACTAGTAACAGTTATAAAAGGCCAGAAGAAAGGATGGAAATTTAGAAATTATTTAAACAATAAACAGGTGAATTATAGGAATGGACAGTCCGACATCGCTTGAAGCGCGGATCGCACGTCCGGAGACGGTAGTGTGTCGTCACAAGAGAGGAGAGGTAACAACATGTGACAACAGCCTGGGGAGGTCAGCAGTCGCATCACAGAAGGAGAAAGAGTGGGGGAGACTTGAAGAGAGGTTCTGAGACAAGCAGGGAATCGCTCGTATTCACTCTATACATTGACCCGGCCGAAGCAAGACCTAGTCTGGGAACAAAACTTCGTATAACAGTGCAACGTATATCAAGTGAAGCGCGAGGCTTCAGAAGGCAGTGAAATCGGCGTGAAAGCAGAACTCTTACCGTGCAAGCTAACATTGCTAGGCGGACTTGCAGCTGTCCACTACACACACAGCGTGCAAGCAGTTCATTCATACGGCTCAGTTTACTACAGGAGGACGGAAGTATATCTTGCAGCCACAGTTTAAAACTGATATTTCTACACGACGATAATCTTACTGCAGCCTATACTCTATACTTCGAGGCAGTATTCGACGGTGGTGAAAATCCACATCCTGCTTCCAGTCTCCGACCGGGTCAGGAATGGAATGAATGAAGCCCCCATCTAGCGGCGAGGATATGAACTGTGCCGGCTGCCGAGACCTGACGCACTCCTCTGGGGCTATGATTAAATGAATGACAGATGAAATGAAATGATAGTGGAGAGTGTTGCTGGAATGAAATTGTGACAGGGAAAACCGGAGTACCCGGAGAAAAACCTGTCTGCCTCCGTTTTGTCCAGCACAGATCTCACATGGAGTGACCGGGATTTGAACCTCGGCGACGGTGGTATTACATTACAAATACCAGTATTAAAAATGCAAGTTACAGTCAGGCAAAGGTGAGATATCATTGGTTCACTCTTTAACCAAATACTGATGTACTGCTAATTGCATTAATGTAGGAAAACAGAAACGCAGTATCTACAATGAAGTCCAGGATACTTCGACATAGATGGAGATCGCGGTAATCCAACCACGCGAGACTCTGAAACTATGAATGGAACTACTATACGACAAGAGATTTCACTCTCATCTTGAAATACTCTTGCAAACTACAGTGGAACGAGATTCGGGGCAAACCAAATGCGCTGGTCAAGCAGCATTTAGAAGAAACATCAAAATTCATCACGATAAGCTGACGGACAGCCAACGAACCAGGAAGGGACCAGGAGAGCGAGGCGAGGTCATCACGCTGGCCATTGACCCAGTTTCGCTGGCTACGTCACGGTCCGACCACAGGTGGGGGCCACAGCTGATTTTGAAGGTCTCGAGTAGAACTTTACTTGCTTATAGCAAGTACTCCAAGAATCTCGCCGTTCAACATAAGGTAGCTGAAGCTGTCTGATTACATAATCCATGTTTGTAGTAGTAGTTTCTTTTCTGTGTTTCATCCTGTGATTGACCAACATTTTATTATTATTATTATTATTATTATTATTATTACTATCAATTTTTGTAGATTAGTCAAATCCGTTAAATTCATTTTTATTGCCACTTTTTCATACAGATTTAAGTCACTTTGACGGTTTTTGAGCGAATAATCCTTTTTCTCATTTCAGATAGTAGATCGTAAATTCATTAAATAAGCTTTATATATGCGCAACGTTATCTGTATCTGTATTTTATAGTGAGATGGAACACGCATTGATAAATCTATATACAGCACTGTAGGATAAGAAAGTCGGTATTTTCAAGGAAAATACGGGGATAATCGAAACTTACGATGTTGATTCAAGTTTCAATCCCAATTACAAACTTACAGCGTGCAATTAATGCCTAATTACACGACAATCAATTGTTAATAAATGATAGACTTTAAATAAATAAATAAATAAATCAATTTACAATAAATGTCATTTGTAGTAGACAAGGCAGATAGAATTGAAACTATACTTTTAATAAAACAATGGATTAAATTATATATATTTACAATTAAGAAATGTCAAGAGAACATTCACATTGGTGAATGAAGGAGAAAGGAAATGACAGGCGACATTTTATAAGTCGACCGATGTCTGTAAAATAAGCCAATATAGATCTAAATGAATTATATTCAGAAATTTTGAAATACCAGAAGGAGAGGATATGGTCGTATTTTTATTTTTTGAATTCTTGCAGACTAATTGCACTGTTAGTTACGGTATTATCACTACGAAATTTATACGTGGATTAAGGTAAATAAAATCTTCTTACAAGATATTTAAAAGGCTGTACAAACGTAGTTGAAATTTGAAATGTTGTAGCACGAGGAATAAATGTATCAGGATAGTAGAAGTTTTGTAAGAGTTGTGCATTATAAATAAAATGCAATCGAAAGGGATGTTATAGTTGAATTCCGTGCAAGGTGATGAACGTAGATGAAATTACGTTTTACGGAATTAGGAGGCATAGTGTCAATGTTTTCCCAGTTTGTTCACAGGTAGTGTGAAAATATTATATTGCATCGAGGCAAGTGTCTGTACAGTATGTTAGAAAAGTTAAGCTATTATGTGTGTAATTATTGAAAGGGAAGTGTTGAATGAGGAAATGTTGCCAAGCACTTTTAGAATCCACTATTTTTACGTAACTGATGGTCTTGCAATGAATTACATTATCGGGATTATCACCATTTAGGAGATCAGAGCAGTGCTAAACTTTACCATTCGGAGCGAATGCTCATTTTTGCAACGACTTAATACTTTAACCTAGGAAGGCGTGGTGATTGTGAAGAAAAATCATGTAGATTTATTAGAATTCGTGATAGAAGGAACATTAAATTAATTTCATGTAAGAAATTATAATTTGTGCTGATCACAAATCGTTGTACATTTGCACATAAGCTTCATAATTAATACTTAATAGTTAAAATTTGTTTACCATTACAATTTTAGATTTGGAACCACAATTCAAGAAATCATTTTCATGTTTATTGAGGTGCACATTTATGCACGAGATTTATTCGAGGGAGGAATCAAATAGAGTGCCGAATTCTCTAAATGTATTTATTTTCAGGACATAGTTATTGTCAGTTTGATTTTTTTTGTGTGTGTTAAATTTGGTAGTGTCAAGTGGGACACTAGGTCAGATTATTTGCGATAGGGACATTTCTTGTATCGTTCTTTGTGAAGAAACGGCTGGCACTTTTTAGTGACTCAGTCAATTTTATTTTAACAGATCGCTTACTCATTCTATAGACTTCGTAAATGGCACGACTGGATAGCTACAGGCGCCCACTATAGTTAGACCTTGAACACCCCTCGAGATTGGAGTTTCTCGAATTCATTATTAAATGTAAATAATAGTAGAAGTATGTAGCTGTTCAGGCGGTACTATTTAAAATATGCACTATGTAATCCTAGAATTCCCAATTCTTACTTAGCAGGCCACGTTAAGATATGTTGAGCTGGGTATTTGTGAGTCTGCAATCCTTTTCATCTCTGCGGATATAGGTGCTGTTCGGAGAATTCAGGTGCAGTACCTCGTCCTAGCGCTAAGAACAGAATTAAAAGTCTTGGTATAACGGGAATCGGTGACAGCCAAGCACGCTAGCCACTACGCAACGAGGTAGACTTACCAGAGAGAGGGCAATAGAGCCATCTACACCATCATCAATTATCTCTTAATTCTTCATTTAAGGTTATTTAACTTAACACGAGCATTTCATCAAAAATTAACTCTCGTTAACTTACCACGAACAAGGATGGCCAAATATGGCTACTCAACTCTATAAAGTATCGATGATGATGATGATGATGATGATGATTGTTGTTTTAAGGGGCTCAACATCTGGGCTATCGGCCCCTAATGGGTTGACGATGATAGCGAAAATGTAAATGAAATGAAATTAAACCTAAAACTAACTACATACTAACATAATAGAAGAGTAAATGGAAAACAAAAATAAGAACAAGGGAAAAATAAGACAGGAGGAAAGGAAATGCCCACAACCCTCGAAGAATGAGAATTAAGTGATCTGGAAGAATGGAGAGCCAGGAAAGGCAGATAGGAAAGATAAAGAGGAGTGGGACCGCCCCAAAGGCAATGGAACAAGGAGAAGAACCGGACCCTGCTCTGGAAGCCCTCTGGGTCACCAAATCACGAACTCACAAGACGTGAGCCCTTGAGGGTGTAGCACTATCCAGGGTGCACCATAAGTGGTGGGGCTACACTCACCCTGCCTCCTTTAGAGCCTTGTGCAGAAGGCAGGAGCTACCATGAAAAGAAAACAAGAGATTTGACCCCTCGAAGAATGAGGGATCAGGAAAGATGAGACAAGGGCCAATTAAAGCAGGAAAGTGAAAGACTCCCTAGGCTTTGGATACCCTAATACCGTCGGGGTCAGAAATGAACAAGAGTTGACCAAGGGATGTCGCCAGGAAATAAGACTGAGAGGAGCTCGGCACAAGTAAGTGGTAGCAATGCCGGACTCAGCCGGGGTCCCGTGGTCGTCAACCCACGTCCCTCTAGATGTGAGCTCCTGGGGGTACTATAAACTATCTTTTGAGTAGGCCTACAGGAAAACAGTCGAATTCTACCTTTTTGCATCCCTCAATGGCTGTTTGTTCCCGAGTTTCACACAAACTGTCATCCATATGAATATAAAATAAGTTTATGACAATGACATTATAAAAGATCATGCATGTTTAACGCCAAGAAAGAAGAATAGGGACATTTAAAGAAAAACATATTCGAAGTGGGATGTGAACTTTCAGCTCTGCATAATAAACTCAGAATCAATGAAGCAACCACTTACGATATCCAGACAACAGGGAGTGCGCGTCCTATTCAGCTAATTAATTCCCAAGGTCGCGTGTTCAAACCCGGCCAAAGTCATCGGATTTCTTAAGAGTGTTAAAAATCTCTCAGTATGCTTTCCTTCGGAGGGGAAGTAAAGCCAGTGGGCCCATGTCATAGATTTATGGCATGTAAAAGAACCTTCCACTAATTACACTTGTTTGAAGCAAAATTGTTGTTTGGGACTTCAGTATTTCGACTACTTTAATGCAGCCCTCCATGCCTCCCTGTCCTGAGCTAATCGTTTCATCGCTAAATACCTATCACACCCTACATCCAAGGCAATCTGTTTAACATATTCTAACCTCGGTCTACCCATACAGTTCTCATCCTCGACTCTTCCTTCCTTAACTAAGCTTGCTATTCTTGGGTGTCTTAATATGTGTCCTACCAACCTATCTCTTCTCTTCATTAGCAGTCACCAGAAACTTCTCTCCTCTCCCACTCGTCTAATACATCTTCGTTTGTAATCCTATCTACCCATCTGTTCTTCATCATTATCTTCTAACACCACATTTCAAACGCTTCAATCCTCCTTTTTTCTGATGCACCAATAGTCCAGGTTTCACTTCCATAGAGCGCCACGTTCCAGACAAAGGCTTTCAAAAATTACGTCCTAATACCTAAATCTATATTCGATGTCAACAGATTCCTTTTCTGTATAAATGCTTTCCTTGCCTGAGCCAACCTACTTTTTATATCCTCTTTGCTTCGTCCATCACTGGTTATTTTGCTTCCTAAGTAACAGAATTATCCTACTTCCTTTAGTTTCTCACCTGCCAATTTGATGTCCATATAGGTTTCTGATTTCTTTCCGCGGCATTCCAATAGTTTTGTTTTACATTTATTAATTTTCATCATGAATTCTTTCCTCTCAAGTTCCAACGTTCGTCACCAGGAACCGACTGCGGAGGCATCTAGTAACCAAGTTCACAACTAGTTGTTGACGATAGCAAAAATAGGACCTACTTTAAAATTGAATGTCTGGAGTCCTTACCTGAATTACAGATAACGCACACTAATACAGTCATCACAATTAACCCCGGTTATAAGACAGATTCTAAACACACCCAAAGTACACGGGGCTATATTACCGCGTTATCGCAGCCCCTAAACTGAGGAACCAACCAACCGAAGACAACTGCCAGTTCTCCTAAATACTTAGTTCATATAATTTTAAGCTTTTGCCGCGAATAAGGTCTTCTGTATTTCCCTTCCTTTATAATTATGTTCCACAAAATATCAAGAGAGCAAACAACAATCGGTGCTACACGCTTCTTGATCTGTCCGCCATGTTTCTTCAGGATGGAACCACGTCTACGCATGCGCGAGAGCCGAATGGCTTCGTGAAATGCATCAATGATAATCACGCATTAACTCTCGTATTTATAAGGTGCGTTCAAAAAGTAACGAGCCGGAGGTTGTAATGCGCAAACCGGTGACGACATCGGCTAATCGTGGCGTGTGTAACGAGGTGAGGTTCCGACCAGAGCGTGGAAGGTCACAGCCCGTCGCTAGAGGGCACACGTGCACGTCACGTGACGATACAAAGCGAGCAGCAGCATGCATCAATCGTCCAACCAAGACCAAGACAGTGGGCCATTCGACATGCTTCCTGGTGTGGTTGAAGTCTGTGGGGCAGCCAATGGGCACACACTTTCCGCAAGTGCAGTCGTTCCTTCATGATGGTGTGCACACTTCCGACGCTCAATCCGACCACGGCGACTATGGCGTTCACTGTCACTCGGCGGTCCTGGGTAATGACGTTGTCATCGGTAATGCAAGGGGGTGCCACAGACCGGGCATCATCGGCTAACGACACCCGTCCTTCCCTGAAGCGCTTGTGCCACGCCTTGACCCTTACAAGGGGCATGCAGTGTTCGCCGTACACTTGTGACATTCGGTGATGAATGTCCGTTCCCCCTACTCCTTTCGCTGTCTGAAACCGAACAACACCTCATTGCTCTTCGTTTGACGCCTCCATGTCACTGTTTGCAATACGTCTGGCAGCGTTGGACGATTGATGTTAGGTTTAGTATGGAACCAGGAAGTCCCAGAGAAACGCAAGAAAGTTCTATTCTCAATGTATTACACACCAATTTTGACATATTTATCAGGTACTTGGACCACAACAAAACGCGATGAAATCCGAACCCAAGCAGCCGAGATGAAGTTCGTTAGAGGAATATTTGGGAAGACACGGAGGAATAAAATCAGAAATGTGGACAAAGGGAGAGAACTGGGTTTTCAAAGCTACAAGACAAGATGGAGACCAGTAAGATGAAGTGGTACGGACATATAATAAGAATGGAAGAATATGACAAAAAATCCACAGCCTGCTTCCAATCTCTGACCGGTTCAGGAATGGAATGAATGAAGCCTTCACCTAGCGGCGAGGATATGGACTGTGCCGGCTGCCGAGGCCTGACGCACTCATCTCGGGCAATGATTAAATGAATGACAGATTAAATGAAATGATGGTGGAGAATGTTGTTGGAATGAAATGTTGACAGGGAAAACCGGAGTACCCGGAGAAAAACCTGTCTGCCTCCGTTTTGTCCAGCACAGATCTCACATGGAGTGACCGGGATTTGAATCACGTACCCAGCGGTGAGTGATCCGGCGTGCTGCCGCCTAAGCCACGGAGGCTTATAATGGAAGAATATACAGCACCCAAAAGAATATTTATGGAGAAAATACCAGGAAGAAGACCTCGAGGAGGACCCAGATAGAGGTGGATAGATACGGTGAAGCTAGGCATAGAGAAGAGAGAATTAAAAGAAAGAGAAGTATTGGAAGTAGGAAATGAATGGTGGAGGGATAGACAACTGTGGAGGTCCTTGATTCGCAACCCGACCCAGGAAACGGGAAAAGGGCTATGAAGAAGTAGAAAAATAAGAACATTTAAGTTAAATAGGATTCAACTAACTAATCGTTAGGAAAATGTTGGTGAGAACGGCCCTAAGGGAGATATCTGTTGAGAGACAGAATGAAAAGATTGGAGGAGGACGAAGAGAGTGAAGGAATTGGAGTAAAGGAGAACATTAACCCCTGTGAAAAGGAATGGTTGCCCCTACGTAGTGGGAAATGAGAGACAAGTATGTAGTAAATTAAAAGCAAGGTTTTCATCTCCATTCCACATACCCCTCTCTCTGTCCTCGTCGCCACGATCCAGTGTCCTCCACACGGTCTGTTGACCTGCCGCATTACGCTCCCAGCCTCTAACCCCCTTTCACTTCTTCCTGAAACCCATTAAATTACTGTCACATCCCAACACGCCCTGTTACTCTAACATTAAAAAATAAATGCTCGTAGCCATTTTTAGTCAGCCAACGTGTGAAAATGATATTTTATCTGCTTTCCAACGCATTCTAATCTGTTCTTTTTAAATTTTTTTTAGTCTGTGGGAATCATCTGAAACCTCAATGAGGTAAGTTAACAATTTGGCACCAGAACTGAAAGACAGGTCTTCAGGGAGAATATTTGAGCTCATTTCTGTTTGTTGAGGTGTTAATATCCAGAGTACTAACTTCTCCCTTTTCATTTGGAAACAAATGAACGTGTCCTCATTCATATATATGGGTATTATTACGTAAAAATCTGGCAAATCCTTATGAAATATATATTCCTATAGAAAATATTTACAATTATTCCGTGAGAATGAATATTCGAAGCATGTTACTAGCTAGGGAATCATTTCATATTTCACGCTACCGAACTGAAATACAAGACATGATATGCTATTGGGTTTTGTGCAGTGACAATGGTAAAAAAAAGTGTTCAATTGCAGCCAAAATGTATTTGCCCTGGCCTGATTGCCTGTAGATCCGAGGTTAAAATCTCGGCCTTGTCCCCAAGTTGTTATATTCAAGGCTCGCACACCGTTGCACACTGTGGTAGTGATTCTGAGACCTTATTGTATGGCTCATTCTAGCAGTGTGTAATTCTACGAAGTGCTTGTAATATTAGGGCACGTCACCAATTGGCGTGTACATTATCATTTGTTGCTTGCCACGGTGGGCGAGTGGTTATCGTGTTGGACTACCAACCCCCCAAAGCTTGCAGGTTCGCTCCTGGCCGTGATAAGTGAATTTTGAAAGGCAACAAAAATCACGACATGCATGTCATACGTTGTTGGCATGTTAAAGAACCCATTTGAATTCAGTAGGCCGTGTTCATAATGGCAAAATTAATCTGAGGATTTTCCGCCAGCATTAAGTTCCTCCATTCCCTACTAGAAAGTGCTATAGTTCCAAGGAACGATAAATTCGACATGCAAGCTACCCTCTGGGCGTCAAATAATGAAGCTTGTAGCCGGCACCCAAGGCTATAGGATATTATTATTATTATTATTATTATTATTATTATTATTATTATTATTATTATTATTATATAATGCGTTTGGCCCTCTAAGGAGCACGTAGAACCATTAGTTAACATTGGTCTTCTTGTTCTTCTTATCTTCCCAAAACTTCCTCATCCTTTCGCTATGTGCCTGTCTTCTTTCTTGTGTCCATGCAGCTTTATGTTTCAAATTCTGTCCCGTAGGGATCTTGGGTGGAAACTTATACGAATTTACTTTTTGTCTATATGCAGTCCGCGTCGTTGTCAGTGGGTCAATATTGATTTCAGTGAGGTCCTTTTGGGTGTCTGCTAGCCAGCGTACTTTGGTTTGTCGGTTTCCATTGACTATGAGGAAGATTTTCTTGGTCAGTCGGAAGTTGTCCATTCGTGCTATATGTCCGTAGAATTTCATGCGTCCTTTACGTGCGAGTGAGGCGAATCGTTCAGTCCGTAAATACAGTTCGTCTGAGCTTTTCCTCATCCAGATACCGTCCTGAAGCTTTGGTCCAAAGATTTTTCTCAGTATTTGTCGTTCTATCTTCTCAATGTATTTGATGTTGATGGTTAACGATGACGTCTCAATCGCATAGAGTGCCTCTGGGAGGATGACTGTGTGGTAGTGATGGAGTTTGGCTTTATTATTATTATTATTATTTTATCATTTGTTTAGAAATTATATGATAGCTCAAGTCAGTAAATATTAATATTATTGTTCTAATGAACCATTTCGGCCAAAATATGACCTTCATCAGCAATGTATAATGAATATTTTAAAAATGACACAAGTATAAAGTTGCAAGTCAATGGAATACATGTTAGAACAACAATTTCTCTTATTGCCGTTGAGAGAAATGATTCAAAAGGTAAAATAGAGACAGTCAGTCTGAAAGACTGGACTTTATATAATTTTAAATGCTACAAATGCTGAAAAATGTTAGAAAGGCTAGAGGCTTCTCGCTTTGCTCGAAGCCAAGGACTCTTGACATGTTAGATGATCAAGAAACAATCAGAACGATAGAATGTTACAAGTCATGAGGGAGCTGGAGAGCGCGCTGAAAGGAGGGAGCTGGCTGGATGACGTCACGCTCGCCGTGTCGTTGCCGTCTTGTAACGCCAGAGCTCACCAGTGAACTCAGTACACATGCACCAAGCGGTACTATGACGTCACACACCTCAGTGTATTCTCGGTACATTTCGTGACGTCGCCGTAAGGTAACGACGAATTCGACTAGATCATTTAAAATGATAAAATTAAACATGGGCTATTATAAAGGAGGTTAAATTCAATAATATATCTATAAATAAATGATACTTCATGTGAAAAGTAACTTTAGTTACAGTTACCCCGTTACTCACAAAAAAAATACTGACGAAGTTACCGTTACAGCTACTTCATCCGAAGAGTAAATTAAGTAAAACTTACCGTTATTCACAAAAAAGCTGGCAAAGTTACCGTTAGCTATTTTGTTCGAAGAGTAACTTAAGTTACACTTTGAACATCTCACATGCATTGACGGGGAATCGAACCCGGTCCGCCGTGGTGAGAGGCCAATAGCATGACCGCTGAACTTAAGTTACATTTACTGTTACTCACCAATAATATGTTTCACATAAAGTAACTGAAACCGTAATTTTAACGGTATTTTTGGTGAATAACGGGAACTTGATCTTGGTTACTTTTCGCACAAAGTCACTGGAACGATAACTTAAAACAGTATTTTGGTGAATAATGGGAACTTTATCTTGGTTATTCTTCGCACAAAGTCACTGGAACGATAACTTATCACAGTATTTTGGTGAATAATGGGAACTTTATCTTGGTTGTTCTTCGCACAAAGTCACTTGAACGATAACTTAAAACAGTATTTTGGTGAATAATGGGAACTTTATCTTGGTTATTCTTCGCACAAATTCACTGGAACGATAACTTAAAACAGTATTTTGGTGAATAATGGGAACTTTATCTCGGTTATTCTTCGCACAAAGTCACTGGAACGATAACTTAAAACAGTATTTTGGTGAATAATGGGAACTTTATCTTGGTTATTCTTCGCACAAAGTCACTGGAACGATAACTTAAAACAGTATTTTGGGGAATAATGGGAACTTTATCTTGGTTGTTCTTCGCACTAAGTCACTGGAACGATAACTTAAAACAGTATTTTGGTGAATAATGGGAACTTTATCTTGGTTATTCTTCGCACAAAGTCACTGGAACGATAACTTAAAACAGTATTTTGGTGAATAATGGGAACTTTATCTTGGTTATTCTTCGACAAAGTCACTGGAACGATAACTTAAAACAGTATTTTGGGGAATAATGGGAAATTTATCTTGATTACTTTTCGCACGAAGTCACTGGAACGATAACTTAAACAATATTTTTGTGAATAACGGGAAATTTACCTTGGTAACTTTTCGCTCGAAGTCACTGGAACGATAACTTAAACAGTATTTTGGTGAATAACGGGAACTTTATCTTGGTTATTCTTCGCACAAAGTCACTGGAACGATAACTTAAAACAGTAGTTTGGTGAATAATGGGAACTTTATCTTGGTTATTCTTCGCACAAAGTCATTGGAACGATAACTTAAAACAGTATTTTGGTGAATAATGGGAATTTTATCTTGGTTATTCTTCGCACAAAGTCACTGGAGTAATAAGTTAAACAGTATTTTGGTGAATACCGGGAACTTTATCTTGGTTATTCTTCGCACAAAGTCACTGGAACGATAACTTAAAACAGTATTTTGGTGAATAATGGGAACTTTATCTTGGTTATTATTCGCACAAAGTCACTGGAACGATAACTTAAAACAGTATTTTGGTGAATAATGGGAAATTTATCTTGATTACTTTTCGCACGAAGTCACTGGAACGATAACTTAAACAGTATTTTGGTGAATAACGGGAAATTTCTCTTGGTTACTTTTCGCACAAAGTCACTGCATCGATAACTTAAGCAGTATTTTGGTGAACAACGTCCTTTATAATTAGTAACTTTGCACACAAAATCACTTGAACGATAACTTAAACAGTATTTTTGGTTAATAACGGGAACTTTATCGTAGTTACTTTGCACACAAAGTCACTGGAACGATAACTTAAACAGTATTTTGGTGAATACGGGAACTTTATCTTAGTTACTTTTAAACAGTACCTTGCCCAGCCCTGTTTATTGAAATGATATGAGATGGGAGTAGGGATATCTTTGGGCTGTATTACATTACACATCGCCAGATTAGAATGTAGAAGCCTTCATGGTGTTAATTTCATGCCACTGCCGGCAAGTGCTTTGCTCTTGATACGGGCACAAATTAGCCAGCACGTTTAACATTCTTCCACTAGGGTGCGTGTTTCGGTTCCATTGACCAGCGCACTGCGAAGCTCCGAGATAACATTACAGCGTTCTTGTGTTCTGATACACTCCTAGTCCAGTAATATTCTGTCAATTGAACTATGAACCATGGGTTATTGCTCCCCATGACTGCAGCAAGTCCGAAGATTGAGAGTTCAAATTTTAGCGCTGACAGCGGCTGTTCTCAAAATGGTTTTTCTTCGGGTTTTCCTCACTCCCACTAGGCACATTGCAGTGATAATGCTTCATTTCAAGTCCCGGGGCGCGTACCCCATTCCCGACAATGAGAGTCTTCATATTATTATTATGTACGAATGGACCCAGATGGATCACGCAGTACTTTTATGATTCACCTTTCTGAATTTCCATATAGCTCTCTGGTGTTACTATCCTTCCATTAACCCTACATCGGAATAGGTTCCTGTCAAATACTTCCACTGTTCTTACTTGGACCTTCTCAAAATCCAGTTTGACTTTCTGAATCCACGGTATATTCTTCAGGTCATGATCTTGTGTGTGAGCCTAGTCGGTGGAAGTCTTTGAACATGTCCATAAAACTTCAATCTTCGTTTTCTGATATCTGCTGCAAGATTAGATAATTTCTCAGTTGCTTTACGAGATTTCAACCTGTATCCATCTTCTGTTCTTCCTGGGCCAAGAATTTTCCTCAAGATCTTTCGTTCTTTCTTTAGGATGTTTTCCCAGTCACCCTTCCTGTTAGGTATTAGTGTTTCACTTGCATGCAGAGCTTCCGGTTTGATCACCGTGTTGTAGTGTCTGATCTTTGTATGTGGCGTGTTCTCCCATACGCTCTCTTCAATTTCTGTTGCCAAATTCTTTTATCATCATCATCATCATCATCATCATCATCTTCATTTCCCCTTTTCCAGTTGACACTGGGTGGGGGCAAATATGGTTCCTCTCCACTTTGTTCTGTCGTTCCACCATTCCTCTTCCGACACAGATCCAGGTTCCGTTTTCTAATACTATTCTTCACCGAGTCCATCCAACGCATTCTTGGTCTTCCTCGTCCTCTCTTCCCTGTCATCCGTCGTTCCAGTGCTCGTCTTGGTAGCCTTACTTCATTCATCCGTTTGACATGTCCAAACCATCTCAATCTGTTTTGCTCCAGTTTGTCATTTAATTTCTGTACTCCCAGTTCTTTCCATATATCTTCATTTCTGACTCTGTCCCTCCTCGTTTTGTGGACCATACTTATCAGGAATCTCATCTCAGCTGCTTGTACTCTGCTCTCATCCCTCTTAGTCATTTTCCAAGTTTCTGCTGCATATGTCATTACAGGAACATAATATGCTTTGTACTGTACCCGATTGTCACCATGTGGACCATGTGTTCGTATCCCAACTAGCTCACGGTCTTTCGAGGTATGGGACGTTCATGCCCACAATACGACCACATGTTCAGGATTTGAGTCTACCAGGTAACTACTCTACAGGAAATACACAACATTCCTATGAATAAAATATTTACTGGTCTAAAATCATGGCTGTACAACAAATACAAACAAAGGACAAATTACAATTAATTCCCACAAATAAATAGGGTTACTCTGTGAGCTTTCTCCATAAAAATAGCGCTACAATGCACTCAAACCTACTTCTAATATCCTGTCAATAATAGTTCAGATTACAAGGTTTTCATAGTGTCCGTCATGTGACACAATTTTATTTAATGGAAGTATCTTAACACAAAAACCACATGTCACATAAACATGAATTTCTAAGACATTATTCCGTCTTCTACGACATTTACTTTAATTATCATTACTTCAATGTTTCCTACATTTATTAGCAAATATTTTTGTTGTGTCGTGCGAATCATCTTCCTTCTTTCCATCCCTATGAACGCTCTAGGAAAATGAGTCATGCTTCTTAATCATAAAATAAACATAAACATGGATAGAATATTTATAGTTTCACCATATAACGATTATCTGGGTCTTGTCGGGCTTATTATAGATACAACTGTGTCATGTTCTGGGAAAAACACATACCCGTTTTTCCTAAATTAGCATAAACTGGCAAAATGCACTTTAAAGAAGATGCCTACATTATTTTGGTTCAGCCTTCCCCCTCAGAGGATAACTTCGCCAAATATCATCAGATTTCTATGGTTCAACCACGTATGTGAGTTGCCATACACCAATTAATTCCATTTGCATCACTAAAATACTCATATTTTAATTGCATTATTGAATACCGAGACCTCTCAGTGTCCTATTGTGACCGTAATTGACAAGGGATCGGTCGAGCGACCTCTCTCCCCTCAGCAGGTCATAAAATTAGTTCCAGACAGCTCTCCAAGATGGCTGCCACGGAAATGGTCCACATTTCCTGTCTCTCTCTACCGTCAAAGCCACACTTGTTTACAATTATATAACAATAAAGATCCGCTAGGCATAATCCTAAGTAATTGAGTCATTTAATTAATTAACACCTAACTTTACAGTGTATTTGGGCTCAAATGGCTCCTATTAAACATTCATGGCAGGGGTGGAATTCTAATGATAGCATTGCCGTTCTAAGGTGATTACTTTGTGGCTTATAAGACGCGCATCATAATGAAACCCCATGGTTATCATCAGCAGCTGTCATTTACATATATTTGGAAACCACGTTCCTCGTCGACGAATATGATTCTACCTCTCGGGCAGACCATAAGTAAAAATGCTCACCGCGCCTCGCTGGGCGTCCATAGTGGCTATAATTCAATGCAAGCGTTGGCAATAGACAGAATCTATCCAAATCGCTGCGTAACACATACAGTATGCACAAAGGCGATACTTCTCGAAGATTAAGCCAATTTTCACCTCACGCGCAAGCTATGCTAGTCTTTCCCGTGCTTATCTTACGTAAATCACTGGATTCTACGTTAATCTGCACGCTATATGCGGCTAAACAATATTTCACATATATGACTCCATTATCAAGGTACCTGCGTTCTTCCTGTTATACTATTTAAGCCAAAGCTTTACATAGCTCCTAACACAAATGTATAAATATACTGGCTTACTTTAATTTCACATATTTATTCAAAATTTCACTGACACTGAGAAAAGCTCTCGTATTCGCGATATTCCACACTACATTCTTTACTGTTTACCAAATGACAGTATCTTAAATTAGACATGACACTAATTTGAACATTACTTAGGCCAACTTTGCCCTTACTTTATGGTTGCCGACCCCAGTTATTATTATTATTATTATTTTAACGTTTAGATCCATCACTATTTTTGACCTACATGGTCCTAAGCAAATCACCTTCCAAGTCATACTTTATTCAAGACGAGTGGTGAAAACTCGTTCAGCAAGTGACTATTACTTCTTTAATTTCAAAGTGATTAATCGTTACATGGTGAACTATGCCATTATAATGTTATTATTTGCATGTTTTACTCACGTTTCCTTCTGGCTGGAAAGTACCAGTATCTCCGCCTGAGCTCTACCATGATGATTTGACTTAATCCATCATGATATCCAATACACAACACTGAGATTCACACTTTTTACACATGATACACATATTACCACAAGTGGCCTTTACCACTGATAAACACTGAATATTAAACATCAAACACATTAACACTTTAAATTATTATTTCACAATTTATACACTTCATCTATCATTTCACATGTTGATCCTTAATCTGGATTTCACCTACGCTTGACCTCAGAGATGCGATGACTTATGATAACCGCTGGTCTCCGTGAAATCTAGTAGCGTTTTTATAGATGTTCGATCCTAGTTCCCTGCACTCCCGTTCATCTCACTGTCCTGGATAGGTGGCAATAACTTCCACTCTCCCATCACTGGAGTGCTCCTAATGCTGATGTCATATAATTGACAATACCTTCCGGTATACGAACTGTTCCAAACATTATCAGTTCCTATTCGCTGTAGCGAATTTATATCTGTGTCAGATAATAAAGCAATATCTGCACTTTGTTACCTTATGCACTTCATTATCACTGATGAAGCTTACAATTTGCCTCCATTTTCTTCAACGGCGGTACGCTGATATCTTAATAATTGGCGTGCTTACTGCAGAGCGCTTGTAGACAAAGGACTAACTTCCAACTCGAGCGACCGTCTGACGTCTTCAACTGCTTTCCAACTGAACCATAACTGACGTATAACTGACCATAACTGACCCTTGGCGTAGGGTGCTCTTCCCTTATATTGGTTTCTTGCACAAAATAGTTCACGGGACACGTGAGAGCGACTCCCTTCTTGAAATACTCCGTCTTCAGCCGAAATAACAACTGCATCTTGTTTATCTAGGCGTGGAGGTTTTAAAAACACTCGCGTGCCGGCGATCGCTTCGGCCAATTAATTACAATTAATTGCCTTAGTTCAGCGCGTGGGATGCTACGGTGGGGATTTCCCGCTGGTTGGTTAAAGTATCCATGCTCTCGAGCGTGAGTTAGGTTGTAATGCGGTCATTTTGAGAAATAGGCGTAATTTTAGGTGAAAAACCACTCCTAAATTACTCCTCCGTGAATACATTCATCTGTGTGTATGTTTCATTGCATTACAATGCTCCATTTATCTGTAATTAATTAATTTCTTGTGGGCTTGGTCCCGCCAAAGCTTTGCTCGTTGTCGACCGGTGGATTCCCGGGTCATTAATTTTGAGCTGTCTGACCGCCCTAGACGGAAATAGTTCCGTAGGCGCCAGGGCTACTCCGCCTACTTTTTAAAGTCATTTGTCAGACTTCAATACTAGCCTCTTTCGACTTCGTATGCACTGAAAACGTACATTCCCTTGCATTTTGCTTACAATTTTTCCTTTAAATTGCTATGATTTGCACCTAAATAATCGTGAAATCACGCTAGACTATTATGTGTCAGTAGACCTCTCATTGCTCTGTGGGTTCCATATAATGGCTCCCCCTTAGAGACCACTGGTTCGACCTTAGGCATAACCATTTGCCTGGTCTTCTCTGATAAGGCCCTGAGTTCGATACCAGACTGCCGTGACCAGTTGGGCACAGTACATAACTTGTTTAGCCTTAATTGGTATATCCTTGTTCCATACTAGTCCCCGTACCTGTTGGTAGAAAGCACTCCCGAGTTTTATTCTTCTTCTTATTTCCAAATCTAGTCTTCCATCTTCAGTCAGTTCACTTCCCAATATTTGAAGAGTTTCACCACTTCCAATTCCTTACCTCCTACTTTGATTACTCCTTTTCCTCCTTTCCTATCTCTACACTTCACCATTGCTTTACTCTTTTCCACATTTATCTTCAATCCCCATTGCTCAATCTTTTCATTTATTACGTCTAACTGTTCTTGTACCTCCATCTCATCCTCGCCCCACATCACAACGTCGTCTGCAAACAACATTACCTTCATCTTTGCCCTACTATTCTTTCATTGCTGCCTTCATGATGTAATCCATCACCATTACGAACAATAATGGTGACAACACACTTCCTTGCTTTAGTCCAGTGTCAATTTTAAACCATTCCGATGTCCCGACTCTAGTCTTCACACTACTGTAGCACTCCAAGCGATTCTTTGTGATTCGATAATCATCATATATATACATAGGGTGATTTTTTTTTGCTGGAGCAAGGCCAGCGGCCAGCTACCAGGCTCGCCCACGCCTTCCACCAGCCAACCGAACTCGGGCCATAGATAGGTAGAAACCGTATATAAATTAATGGTAAATTCGCCATAATATCATCATTAAGAAAACTTACCTTTCCACAGAAGATGCTGAAAATATTCTCCTTCAGCTGACAGACAGGCATTGTACCGTGTAAATAAATTACCATTTACACGTTGTAATTCACTTATGTTGTGAGGGATATCTGCTACCGTATAGACTATTGTTCTTCAGCTCCTCACAACAGAAGGGAATTACAACATCACAAGAGAGTAAAGCAAATAATAATTTTACTGATTTTACGTCCCTTCTGACTACTCTGGCTTTTAAAAACGCCGAGGTACCGGAATTTAGCCCCGAAGGGGATCTTTAACGTGCCAGTAAATCTGCTGACTTGAATCCCTCGCTTTTGCGCTTCCTCAAATGCCAGCTGACTGCGCCAGGATACGAACTTGCAACTTTGGGCCCAGCAAGCGAGAACGTTACCGATGAGCCACGCAGCCGGACCGGAGAGTAAAGAAAATCACATTCAATATAGAAAGCTTTAAACTCAATTTTTATTATTAACTTATTAACAATTGATCGATAACTTTCAGTCGGGTCAACTCGAATGATATTTGGATGGAAATATGAGATCTATCGTGAAAAAAATGACATAAGATTTATTATTATTTTCACAGATTACTAAGGGTATTATGAGGAGGACATGTTTCGTTCCCTCCAATGAACGTCATCAGGTCAAGATCAATAAAATCAATAATACATACAAGAAAACAAAACTGCTCTACGAAACACTGTTTAAATACACAATGTTAATCATTAAATAGTCGCGACCCTCCACAAAGCCACTCGTTTGAATCCCCGATCTTCAGAATTGGTGTAATCTTCGAGTGCGATCCAATGGGCTGAGTTGAAGTGCACGGATTTTCTTAAGGAACACCCCACAAAAGAGCTGTGTGGAAGATTGAAAATATCCCTTTTTGATTCACAGCCAAATGCTAACTACTCACGGTAGGACAATAATGCAGTTAGTTCACTCGTACGAATCAATTCAGTGGCAGGAATGAGCATCATGTAATACCAGGCTAAATATGAGCAATTTTCTGTTCTTAGCAACCACTTTCAATGTTTGTTTGCGGCGGTGATGTGTTTTCATTGAGGGATATTTAGCTTCGTGGATATCAACCCTGTTTTCTTTTCACAGCCAAGTGAATGATAGACGTCTATCTTAAGTGAGACACAGGCATTAGAGCAGTGTTGTGACATATCCATGTCGGGAAGGTTCACTACTTAATTCGCGAGCGAGTGAGTTACCAGTCCTTTCCGACACCTGACTTTGTCTTGTCGAGGGATGGATACAGATTGCGCAATAGCCCTACTACTGGATTTTAGAGTTTTCCCTTCATCTACCCTTTTATATTGCATAAATAATTAGAAGCCTAGTTTATATTATATATTATTTGGGGGATGCTTTCTACTTACGAATTTACATGCCATTCACTCCAGTAGTTTAAACGCCAGCCCATAACAATCAAGCAAACTGTTAAAAATAAATAAACTGTGTATATACTTCGTCAATGTACACCTCATTCGGAATAAATACAAAGTTTTAACGTAGAAATTGGAAATATTCAAATAAATAAATAAAACATGTTTAATTAAATAATTAATTAATGGATGAATGGATAAATAAATAAAATGCGTAAACATTTTAAGGTTAGATAATGTTATACCATCAAACATTTTACGAATTTCACAAATCTGTAAACAACATCGTATAAATGACTAGTATGTTTCAACTGGAATATATTCAAGGTTAGATAACTATTTCCATCTAATTATTGCGTATTTACCATATCATTATAACTGGAAGTTACATACCATAGCAGCGACGTCCGATTCACTATATTTGAACCATATTGTCGGTTTGTGATACAGACTATCCATTAAGGTAGTCTTATAGTCACATTACGTCCGGTTAACTATAATATTAAACCATACTGAAGGATTGTGATACAGGCAGTCCATTAAGTAAGATTTATATTCACTACATCCTTATTTATATTATTTGTTTTCTAATTCTTTTTGTGAGCTATGATTTAATTTAAATTTCTAATTGTTCTTGTAAGGATATCCATTTTCACTTTTGTCTTCGTAAACATAGTTTAAGATTAATTTAGTCTTCAATCCATGCTAACGAGGGTGTCATTGTACACCGAAACGTGTAATCATTAATATACTACATTCTATAGTGTTTGACATGGCAGTCTTCCATTTAATAGTAAATAGATAAATACATAAATTAAAAAATATGCATATAACCGACAGTAGTGGCTACGCTGGCTAACGCGCAGCATTAGGTCATGGGGCCAAGTTCTCTGCTGACTCGGTAGACGCGTGGGTTCGAGCCCCACCGTCGGCCGTCCTTGAAATGGTTTTCCGTGGTTTCCCATTTTCAACACCAGGCAAATGCTGGGACGGGACCTTCTGACAGGCCACGGCCGCTTCCATCCACATCCTTGGCCAGTTTCATTCACCATCATTCATTTCATCTCTCATTAACTCCTCTCATGAGGTTGTCGTCAGGAAGGGCATCCGACCGTAAAAACCATCGCCACAACTACTTCCATCGCATCTCATCCCCGACCCCGTTGGAAAACGGGAATAATAAGGGGTAGACATCCATCCAATAAATATGCATATAAATGTAGTTTAACAGGAAAAATAAAAGGATAAATCAATATATAATAATTAAATAACTAAATAAATATGTGAAATAAATCAACAAGTCTGTCTGTTAGGTAGTCAGCCCGAAGGCTGGTTGGATACTCAAAAAGTACCGCCGTTACGTTATGTGAGTAGATACCCACAAAAACCCAAGGCAGCACTATTTTGAGGCGTTCTAGGCAAGAAGAGGAGTGAGGTAGTTTGCCATTGCTTTCCTCACTGAGTCAGAACAGTAGTCCTAACCCTATGAGTTGAACCTTTCACAGCATTCACAGGCACTGACTGTGCCCCGAATGCCATTACTAAGCACCACCCATACCTCAGTAGCTTCCATATAATCACAGCCATGAGTGAGACTGAGACATCGGTGAAAAGCCACCTTTTACTCTAGCCTGTGCCAACTGACAAATGCAAAAGTACTGTATTCATCAAGAGATGGCGAACAGGCCAAATCAACAAGTAGATAATTAAAAATAATTAATTAAATATGTAAGCAAATTAGAAATTGGTTGGTTGGTTGCTTCCTTAGTTTAGGGGCTGCGACAACGCGATCATGTAGCCCCGTGTACTTTGGGTGTGTGTAGAAACTGTATTATAACCGGTGTTAATTGTGATGACGGTATTAGTGTGTGTATCTGTTTTAATTCAAGTAAGGACTGCGGACATTCAAATTTTCCAAGTAGTTCCTACTTTTGCCGACAAATGCCACCGTCAACGACCAACTAGTGCAGAAATTAGTTACCCGATGCCACCGCAGTCGGCTCTTGACATCGAACGTAGAAACCTAAGAACGTTAGCTTCACACAGGTGTAATTAATGGAAGGTTCTATAACATGCCATAACTCTATGACATGGGACCGCCGGCTTTACTTCCCCTCCGAAGGAAGGCATACTGAGGGATGTTTAACGTTCTTAAGAAATTCGATGACTTCGGCCGGGTTTGAACCCGCGATCTTGGGCATAGAAGCTCAGCATGATACCAACTACGCCACCGAAGCCGCTAAATTAGAAATTAAGATATTGTAAGAAAATATGGAAATGGATAAATAAATAGATACACCAATAGATAGGTAAATAATCAAGAAATAAATACAATGAAATAAATAAATAATATCTACATAAAGAGAGCAAGAAGTGTCAAGTACTTTGGAGAATGGTTTTCAGATGTCCTCAGAGAAACAGTGGCTCTCGAGCACAGGAGACTCTAACTACACAAAGCATACCATGCCTGTAGAAAACTGTACGCTTCCAAACATGTATTGATGAATGTCAAACTGAGACACTACAATGCAGTAGTCAGACCTTCAATGCTCTATGCAGCAGAGTGCCTATATCTAACTAGGAAGACGCCATTAAGAGCCCTTGAGGTGCAAGAAAGAAAGTTCCTGAGAAGGATAGTAGGACCAAGGATTCTACCAAATGGAAGACGATGGTATAAACCAAATGGTGAGCTCTACCAGCATCAAGAAAATCTCATAGTTGCTATCAGAAGAAGGCGACTGACTTTCTACGGACATCAGTCCAGTATGGATTCTAACAGGTTATCCCATAGGTTCTTCAAACTTAGTTGAAAATCAATCAGTATGCCTTCCTTCGGAGGGGAAGTAAAGCCGGCGGTCCCATGTCATAGATTTATGGCATGATAAAGAACCTTCCAGTAATTGCACCTGTGTGAAGTTAAATTGTATAGGTTAAGAATGTAAACAACGCTCTTAGGTTTCTATGTTCGTTGCCAAGAGCCGACTGCGGTGGTGTCTAGTAGCTAAGTTCTGAACTTGACCTAGTAATCGTTGACGGTGGCGCTTGGCGGCAAAAGTAGGAAGTATTTGAAAAATTCTAAGTTGCAGTACTTAAATTAAAAAGCAGATAACACACACTAATACAGTCATCACAATTAACACCGGTTATCAGACAGATTCTACACACACCCAAAGTACAAGGGGCTACATGACCGCGTTGTCGCAGCCCCTAAACTTAAGAACCAACCAACTTGGCTGCGACAACGCCGTCATGTAGCCCCGTGTACTTTGGATGTATGTAGAATCTGTCAGATAACCGGTGTTAATTGTGATGACTGTATTAGTGTGCGTTATCTGTTTTTTCTAATTCAGACTGCAGACTTTAGAATTTTTCAAATAGTTCCTACTTTTGCCGCCAAACGCCACCGTCAACGACTACTAGTTCAGAACTTAGCTACCAGAAGCCACCGCAGTCGGCTCTTAGCAACGAACGTAGGAACCTAAGAGCGTTGTTTACATTCTTAATTTAGCTTTACACATGTGTAATTAGTGCAAGGTTCTTTAACATAAATCTATGACATGGGACCGCTGGCTTTACTTCCCCTCCGAGATCTTCAAACTTGCTAACTAGGGCAAAGCCACTGGATTCTTGTGGATGAAGCAAGGAGAGAAAGATCTTGCGAAACTCCATATTAATCAAAACTAGCGGGCCCGTGCGAGCTTTCGCAACGTGAATGTAGGTTTATGGGATAGTAGGGAAGAATGTGGGATAACGAAGTTTTAAATATTGAAGAATAGTTCATTATGCAACGAGCCTATAATGGCTATAATTAAGACACGAGCATTTTTTATAAAACGAGCGTATGCGAGTTTTATAATTTCCATACGAGTGTCTTAATTACCATTATAGGCGAGTTGCATACGACTGTTTATGTTCGACGATACTTATAACTTTATTATATGTTTTAACATAAATATTAATAAATATCTGTTGAGAGTCAGCTACTGGAATTTTGTGATCGCAGAGCGAGCGTTGGGTGTTATATCTTTGTCTTTCAAGAGCTTTGAACGACCGACGCATGCGCTCTGTGGGCTTGCAATGCCATATGCGGCCATATGTTTACATCAGCCGTCCCTCAGTAATATTGTTACCGCAGTCATTTGAAGACAATGCGCTGTGTAGAAATTAGTGTTGGTGATTTTAAGGTACAGTGCTATTTCTTGTCTCATATTCGCCAGTTTATTTACGCGAACCTATGGACGGTGGGTATTCCATGGCGGTAATTTATTATAGTTCGATGTTGTGTTTATGTCCGACAAGTTGGATTTTGAGCGCATGCGCGAAGTTATCGTTACCTAATTGGTCAATGAACGAGCTCTGATTGGCTGGAGAAACTGTATCATAATGGAAAACAGTGTTATAATGACCATCATTATGATACAGTTATCTGACACATAATAGTGAGGGTCGAACATAAATGTATTTATTGTTGTTAAATGGCATTCGGGCACATATGGGGCTATGCGGAACCTGTAGGTACCCTATATATGGGTTACGAATTGTATACTACCCAGCTTCCTAGCTTAGTTGGCTTCTTAGATAACACTAGCAGAAGTACCCATTCTTCGAACGTTCTTCGGTATTAATAACCAGACGTTAGAAATTGAGCAACTGTAGCAATGGTTAGGGGCTTGGAACCTGTTTGTTGACAAAGAAAAATGATTAGTTAAAATGTGTACTCAAACTAAATTTACCTAACGTGTTCTTCCTGACGTGAAAATAAAATTGAAAACCTCGTAGACGAATCGCAATACACGTCACATACAAACTGACCCTAACCGTTGTGTCAAGTGCCCAACAAATTTTATAAATTGTAAAGGCTTGTGGTGCATGAAAATTTAGGTTTTTAGCCTCCAATGGCCCAAATTCCTAAAATCAGCAAAAAATAGTCTACTATTTCAAATCAGGATTTTTTGAAAATAATGTTGCTGTTTGGAGATATAATAGACCTTCTGTACGACATATCGCACGTGTAAAACGTGTGAAAAAAATCTAGGGTACTCCTTGAACCCCTTAAGCGCATTGATGAATTTTACAGTTTTAGTTGGTTCCGTGATAACCTTAAAGCCATTTGCAAACTTTCACAGAAATGTAATAAATGGAGTGGCATTACTGCTTCCAGAAATAGATGGAAAGTTGGATGTCACCTCTTGATATACTGTTGTCATGGTTATTGGCTTGCATTCCTTCATTAGTTTAATAAATGAAATTAGTTTTCTGGGAATATCTAAGAAACTGTTGGTTTTAGAGCCTTAAAATATAGATTTCGGGGACCCTTTACGGCTCTTTAGGGGCCCCGAGTTTTGTTTCTGACACCAAGGGGTTGAAAATGAACTTTGTCCCGTCGTTGTAGGCCATAATAATGATAATAAATAAATGAATAATAATAATAATAATATAACAATATAAGGATAGGAATATAATAGACCTTCCGTACCATACCCGCACGTGTAAATCGCGTTAAAACATTCTAGAGAACCCCTTGAGCCCCTTAAGCGCATTATATATATTGATGAATTTTACAGCTTAATTTGGTTCCGTTATAACCTTATAGCCATTTGCAAACTATCTCAGTAATGTAATAAATGGAATTGCATTCCTTCTTACAGAAATAGATGGACCTCTGAGATTCTGTTGCCATTGTTACCGGCATGCATTCTTTCATTAATTTGTTAAGTAAAATCAGTTTTCTGGGAATATCTCAAAAACTGTTTGTTTTAGGGCCTTAAAATGTGGTTTTCGGGGTCCTTTTAGGGCCCCCGAGTTTCGTTTCTCACATTGAGGGACTGAAAATGAGCTTTGTCTCACCCTTCTACGCTTATTTCAGCATGTATTTTAAGGGGGGTAGGCCCCCTGTTATGAGAGGCACGGTGAAGAGTTACATCAATGATTAGTGTCGTTCCTCTAATGAATATCTGTAACAAATTTACCGTTAATACACCCAGCCGTTCTCGAGTTATAAGGACACAAAATATTGTCCACAGACAAACAGACAGACAGACAAAAAATTATTTTTGCGTGCATCCGTGACAAAACAGTCTGCAACGGGCAAATATCGCAAATTTCCGTAGAAATTCAGAAGAAGAAAAACCAGACAAACTTTCATTTTTATATAATAGAGGAGGGATATAATAGACCTTCCGTACCATACCAGCACGTGTAAATCGCGTGAAAAAATGCTAGAGTACCCCTGGACCCCTTAAGCGCATTGTATGTATTGATGAATATTTCACCTTAATTTGGATCCGTTATAACCTTATAGCCGTTTGCAAACCTTCACAGTAATGTAATAAATGGAATTGCCTTGCGTCTTACAGAAATAAATGGACCTCTGAGATTCAGTTGCCATGGTTACCGGCATGCATTCTTTCATTAATTTATTAAGTGAAATTAGTTTTCTTGGAATATCTCAAAAACTGTTGGTTTTAGGGCCTTAAAATTTAATTCTCACATTGAGGGCTGAAAATGAGCTTTGTCTCACCCTTCTACGCCTATTTCAGCATGTATTTTAAGGGGGTTGGGCCCCTTTTATGAGAGGAACGGAAAAGAGTTACAACAATGATTAGTGTCGTGCCTCTGATGGATATCTGTATCAAATTTTACGTTGATCCACCCAGCCGTTCTCAGGTTATAAGGACACATAGTTGTCCACAGTCAGACACACAGACAAACAACAGACAGACCGACAGACGAAAAAAAAAAATTGCGCGCATCCGTCATAAAGCAGTCTGAAACGCGCAAATAACGCAAATTTCCGTGGAAATTCAGAAAAAACAGACAAACTTTCATTTTTATAGAGATAGAGATGACAATCTTGGCGAGACCACAACGGAGCCATCTGCTGAGAGACTCCTCTGCTAGCAGTACGCTGCGCTCCCGCCAGATGGCTGCCGTCGCCGCGTCAGGTTACGGTGCTCCCATTGTAAATGTACATTTTTTAAGGTGTTTATTTAATTGTGAGGCATTTAAAGAGGAAGTGAGTGCGTTTCGGGCACACATGGGGTTATGCGGAACCTGTAGGTACCCCATATGTGTAGATTAGGACCTTATTTTCGGTACAAAACCTGAATGGGACCTTAACAGAATAATATAGGGAGGATGACATAGATGACCGGAGTAACTATCATATAACTTTCAAAACTACACCCTTCATAACGTCCCTCACAGAAGTTACCCAGAGACTAGGAAATGGTCTGAGGAGCGCAAGATTGAATTTAGCAGGAAAATGAAGGACTACTGGACCATCAGAAAAGCTCAAGGCACCTACAAGGAAGCAGCTGCCAAATCCACCACTCAGAACACCAATCGTGGCAAACAACGACGATGACAGCAAGAAACATATTGCTAAAATACAAGCATCGTGGTCCATTGATGGCCCAAACGAATTGGAAAAAAAAGATGAAATAAAATGAAAACAAGTAGTTCCGTTAAGAACTATACAGCCTATTTTCATATATCCTACTTATGTTAATTGCCTCTATCTACATACAAAATTTCAGTTTGATTGCTGTAATAGATTCCTAGATATTGAGAAACGACTAAATATTTCGGATGGTCGCCATGTTGGATTTTATATATGTAGGTCCTAGAGTTATGTACTGTTACATGAAGATTATTGTGTACGTGTAGCATTCAAACTTCAATCGCAAGATTAGGACACAAGAATTAACAACGAGATTTTAAAATTTCGCACAGCTACCATCTTGTGGTTAAGGAAACAACTGAAATAAATTAGATGCCAGTGGATTAACATTCGTATAAGGATTTACTGTACAAAGTTTCACTGCACTCGAATGGTTAAATTGCGAGAAACGTCCATGTGAATATTTATAATTCGCGTCGCCGCCATGTTGGATTTGTGAGGACCAGGTTATTGAAAGTCCTATAGATGAACTTATGTTCATAGCCCTTATGAACATAAAACATTCAGTTTGATTGCTATAATAGATTCGTAGATATTCAGAGCCGTCTAAATATTTCGGATGGTCGCCATGTTGGATTGTCAAATGAATAGGCCATAGAGTCATGTACCATTAAAGGAACATAATAGCGTAGGTTCATTATTCAAACTTTCACTTCGATCGCATGATTACGACACAAGAAATAATAACTTAATTTTAAAACTCGCACAGCCGCCATCTTAAGGTTATGTAAACAATTGAACTAAATTAGATACCAGTGCATTACAATGTGTATAAACATTTCCTGTACCAAGTTTCATTGCTTTTAGAACATTACATCGCGAGAAATGTCTATTTAAAATTTTCAAATTCGCTTTGCCGCCATGTTCGTTTTGTAGTTAACCGCTCTTTGAAAGTCTTATAGATGAACTTCCAGTAGTGTCCTTTATCTCCGTACAAAATTTCAGAGTGATACCGCTAATAGTTTCAGAGATATAGAATGCCGATGAAATATTTCGAACAGCCGCCATCTTGTGGATATGTAAATAATTGAACGAAGTTAGATGTCGGTGCATTACAATGTGTATAAACATATACTGTACCAAGTTTTACTGCGTTTGGTTGGTTAAATCGCGAGAAACATCTATTTAAACATCGCAAATTCGCTTGGCCGCCATGTTGGTTTTGTAGTTACCAGCTTTTCAAGAGTCACATAAGTAGTAGTTCCTTTTATCACAGTAAAAAATTCCAGGGTGATATCGGGAATCGTCTCGGAGATATTGAATGCTGGTGTAATATTTCGCACAGCCGCCATGTTGGGTTGGTGAGACGTAACAAAATTTGAAGGGCACGGTCGGGGTCGCCAGGAATAGTGCTATGAACTTACCGAGTTTAGAATTTATTAGGGGGACACCCACACACACCACACACACACACACACACACACACACACACACACACGCACGCACACCACACGGACAAAAGGTGATCTCATAAGCCAATTTTTTTCAAAAATGAAAATAGGCTAATAAGCAAATAAGTTGAGTAATTAAATTATCGAACAAATAAACATACAAATAAAACGGTACACAAATAGATAAATCAATGGGAGTGAATAATAAAATAAATTTCAAAACCTTAATACATGCATATTGAATACGCTAACATTGCAGTTGGCTCAGTGTGGTATCAGACCCTCCATTTAGTGTTCACTCACTGCGACAGATGAACTATAATACTATCTTATCTTGGCACAACGATGCAGTATAATGTGTCGCTTATGATGTCAAAGGATCTGAAACTGCGCGAACACAGAGATAACTCTATCATTGTGTGTTAGGTCGCGTTTCTCTGTGTCGTAACGCATCGTCAGGTAAAGTGCTATGTGCTCTCCGGTGACGATAAAGGTCGCCCGCCACTCTCAGCACATTATAGCTCGCATTAGATACAGAGCCAATAACATAGGTGTCACAGGGTGTCCAGAAAGAGGGGCGTCGTAACGAAGACCAATATATGTAGCAAGGCGGTAACCAGCATCTGCATGCAGCTTTTGAAGGAATGTATAGAAATTGAAATTTTACTCCTTATCCTTCACCAGTATGTTTTCATTCTCTTATATTCCACTGGTCCTATAAATCTCAAAACTCTCCCCATCAACACAATTCATGACCCTGATGATAATTAATTGCTGTTTTAAAGGGTATACCATCTAGATGATCGGCCCTTAATGAAACGAAATGTTATGAAATGTGAGCATGAATATATGAACAGCCCACTGCTAGGGGATGAAAACAAAAATGCTTTATATAAAACAGACAGTGAGCCTTAACAATAATGTCTTATTTGGATAAAGTGAGAAAAAACTTGCATGGTAAAAAAAACACAAAACAAGCAAGGCATTTTGAAGAGTAGAAAAACAAGAAGTTCCGTGAAGAACTATACAGCCTACTTTTCATGCCAATGATTATTCTACAGTATATGAACCTATTTAGAATAATGACGAAATTAAGTTGGTAATATCGAAATATCTAATTAGTTCAAAATATACCTGGTATAATGTAGCCTAATAGAGCATTACAGTTGGCAGCCCTGGTGACTGAATATATTCTTAGTTCCACCTCTTAAGGTACAGAATACAGAATTTGGTTGAAGTCCAATGGACGTTACATGCAGTTAGACACTGGATCTATCAGCACGCGTAAAAGCATGTTGCCAACAATACCATGCGTGTGCTGGTCAGAAATAATCTGAATTATTATGATATCTTGTTGTGCCAATTTTGGATGAAATACATTTGTTAGTATAGAAGTTACATGTATTTTAAAATTGGACATATCAGCAGGCATAGAATCATGTTGGCAGCACTGCCTTGTATTAATTACTCCAAATTAATCTAGAATGTCAGGTGCTATACGTGAGCAAAGTATAGAGCTGTTGGCTTGCATACTTTCTGATATATTGATATTAGGGTAAAAAGAATATAGACAGCATTTATTAACAGTTGGCAGCCCTGATTGCTCTTAACAATACTTATAGTCATATCTGTTATGGTACACATATCACATACGAAATTTGGTTGAAATCCAACTGATAGTATAGAAGTTACATGTATTTAAAAATTGGCACTATCAGCAGGCTTATAATCATGTTGGTAAAACTGACGTATATAAGTTACTCCAAATTAATCTAAAATGTCAGAATATACGTGTGCATAGTTTAAAGCTGTTGGCTTGCATACTTTCTGATATATTGGTATGTGGAAAAAAAATATTGAGAGCAATTATTAAAAGTTGGCAGCCCTGGTGGCTCTTAAGAATACGCTCAGTCATATCTGTTTATGTACAGATATTACATACAAAATTTGGTTGAAATCCAATTGATAGTGTAGAAGTTATATGCATTTAAACACTGGACCTATCAGAAGGCTTAAAATTATTTTGGCAACACTGTCATGGTTGGCCTCCTGGAAATTAAACTGAAATAGTATTGTCTACATGTGTGCCAATTTTGGAATAGCTCCCATGCATACCTTTCAAGATATCCAACATGGAGCTCAAATTTCTAGTGCGTTTTTTCAGCAGTTGGTAGCACTGACATCATTTTCAAATATGGACGTGAGCTATTCCGGTGCACATCTTTACTCATACTAAATTTGGTTTTGATTGCTGCAGCCGTTTAGGAGTTGATAGGGGGGACACACACACAGCCAGACAGACAGACAGAAAGACAGACAGACAGTTAGAAGGACAGACAGACACACATTTTCCTGGATCGATCTCATAAGTCTACTTTTTCCTCATTTTTGCAAAATGTGAAAAGTAGGCTAAAAAATAGTAAGCCTACACAGTAAAATCGTAAAGCAGACTAAACCGAATCTAAAAGTCTTAAACTTTTGTAAAACTTAAACAAGTAGTTCCATGAAGAAATACACAGCCTATTATCATATATCCTACGTATGGTAATTGCCTCTATCAACTTACAAAATTTTAGTTTAAATACTGTAATAGATTCGTAGATATTGAGAACCAGCTAAATATTTCGCCGGCCCCGTGGTGTTGGGGTAGCGCGCCTGCCTCTCACCCGGAGGCCTCGGGTTCGATTCCCGGCTCCGTAAGGGATTTTAAAACTGACGTGAGGGTTGGAACGGGGTGCACTCAGCCTCGTGAGGACAATTGAGTAGCTGTCTGGCAGTGAGACAGCGCCCCGATCACGAAAACCAAGATTAACGGCCGAAGGGACCCGACACGCTGATCACGCGTCACCCCAATATCTGCAGGCCGAATGGCAGGGCAGCGGTCGCTTGGTCGGCCTTAGCCCGTCATGGGCTGTATAGTGCCAGGGGTTGAATTTTTAGCCTACTTTTCACATTTTGCAAAAATGAGGAAAAAGTAGACTTATGAGATCGATCCGGGAAAATGTGTGTGAGTCTGTCTGTCTGTCTGTCTGTCCTTCTCTCTGTCTGTCTGGCTGTGTGTGTGTCCCCCCCTATCAACTCCTAAACGGCTGCAGCAATCAAAACCAAATTTAGTATGAGTAAAGATGTACACCGGAATATCTCACGTCCATATTTGAAAATGATGTCAGTGCTACCAACTGCTGAAAAAACGCACTAGAAATTTGAGCCCCATGTTGGATATCATGCAAGGTATGCATGGGAGCTATTCCAAAATTGGCACACATGTGGATAATACTATTTCAGTTTAATTTCCAGGAGGCCAACCATGACAGTGTTGCCAAAATAATTGTAAGCCTTCTGATAGGTCCAATGTTTAAATGCATATAACTTCTACACTATCAATTGGATTTCAACCAAATTTTGTATGTAATATCTGTACATAAACAGATATGACTGAGCGTATTCTTAAGAGCCACCAGGGCTGCCAACTGTTAATAATTGCTCTCTCTATTTTTTTTTATCCAAACACCAATATATCAGAAAGTATGCAAGCCAACTGCTTTAAACTATGCACACGTATATTCTGACATTTTAGATTAATTTGGAGTAACTTATATACGTCAGTTCTACCAACATGATTATAAGCCTGCTGACAGTACCAATTTTTAAATACATGTAACTTCTATACTATCAGTTGGATTTCAACCAAAAATTCGTATGTGCTATGTGTACCATAACAGATATGACTATGAGTAATGTTAAGAGCAATCAGGGCTGCCAACTGTTAATAAATGCTGTCTATAATTTTTTTACCCTAATATCAATATATCAGAAAGTATGCAAGCCAACAGCTCTATACTTTGCACACGTATAGCACCTGACGTTCTTGATTAATTTGGAGTAATTAATACAAGGCAGTGCTGCCAACATGATTCTATGCCTGCTGATATGTCCAATTTTAAAATACATGTAACTTCTATACTAACAAATGGATTTCATCCAACATTGGCACAACAAGATATCATAATATTTCAGATTAGACTATTTCTGACCTCACACGCATGACATTGTTGACAACATGCTTTTACGCGTGCTGATAGATCCAGTGTCTAACTGCATGTAACGTCCATTGGACTTCAACCTAATTTTGTATTCTGTACCTTAAGAGATTGAACTAAGAATATATTCAGTCGCCAGGGCTGCCAACTGTAGTGCTCTATTAGGCTACATTATACCAGGTATATTTTGAACTAATTAGATATTTCGATATTACCAACTTAATTTCGTCATTATTCTAGATAGGTTCATATACTCTAGAATAATCATTGGCATGAAAAGTAGGCTGTATAGTTCTTCACGGAACTTCTTGTTTCTTGTTGTCGTATCTAAATATTTCGGATGGTCGCTATGTTGGATTTTTATATATAGGCCTTAGAGTTATGTACTATTAAATGAAGATTATTGTGTAGGTGTTCTATTCAAACTTCAATCGCATGATTAGGACACAAGAAATAATAAAGGGATTTTAAAATTTCGCACAGCCGCCATCTTGTGGTTATGGAAATAATTTCATGAATTAGGTGCCAGTGGATTAAAATGTATACTGTAGAAGCATATGCCGTACCGCTAATAGGAAGTTATCGCGGGAACGAAATTGACTAATTTTACCTCCAAAATCACCAGGGAAGAAAGTTTATTTGAGAGGCGACCAAATGAGTGGTATATTTTTTCCCCATATTGATATTTGGCCTACTTTTCACATTTTGCAAAAATAAGGAAAAAGAAGACTTATGAGATCGGGCAAACGTGTGTATGTCTGTCTGTCCTTCTGTTGTCTGTCTGTCTGGCTGGCTGTGTGTGTGTGTATGTGTCCCTATCAACTCCTAAACGGCTGCAGCAATCGAAACAAAATTTGGTAGGAGTAAAGATCTATACCTGAATATCTCACGGCCATATTTGAAAATGATGTCAGTGCTACCAACTGCTGAAAAAACGCAATTGATATTTGAGCTCCATGTTGGATATCATGTAAGGTATGAATGGGAGCTATTTCAAAATTGGTACACGTATAGATAATAATATTGCAGTTTAATTTCCAGGAGGCCATACATGGTAGTGTTGCCAAAATGATTATAAGCCTGCTGTTAGGTCCAAATTTTAAATGCATATAACTTCTACGCTATTAATTTGATTTCAACCAAATTTTGTATGTGCTATGTGTACATCAACAGATATGACTGAACGTATTCTTAAGAGCCACCAGGGCTGCCAACTGTTAATAAATGCTCTCAATTTATTTTATCCAAATACCCATATATCAGAAATTATGCAAGCCGACTGCTCTAAACTTTGCACACGTAATTTGGAGTAACTAATATAGGCCTACGCCAGTGATGCCAACATGATTCTAAGCCTGCCGATAGGTCCAATTTTAAAATGCATGTAACTTCTATACTAACTAATGGATTTCATTCAAAGTTGACACAACAATAGTTCATATTATTTCAGATTATTTCTGACCAATACATGTATGTCATTGTTGCCAACATGATTTTACGCGCGCTGTTAGTTCCAATGTTTAACTGCATGTAACGTCCATGCTATCCATTGGACTTGAACCAAATTTTGTATTCTGTACCCTAAGAGATGGAACTAAGAATATATTCAGTCACCAGGGCTGCCAGCTGTAGTGCTCCATTAGGCTACATTATGCCATATATACAGTATTTCGAACTAATGAGAAATTTCGATATTTTCAATTTAATTTCGTCAATATTCTAGATAGATCAATATAGATTAATCATTGGCATGAATCTTAAATTTTAAGAAAAGTAGGCTCTTTTTCGTCACGGAACTTCTTGTTATGATTGATATGTTGTAGTAAAATGCAGTAAAAATTTCATAGTTGTAGGACAAGCCGTTGAAAAAAAAACATTTTATTTGGAAAATCAGGGGTTTAAAAAGGAAAACCATTCCATCTCCAAAAGTATTAGAGATAAGGCAGCGAAATTTAAAGCGAAAACCCCTCATATAGATGTCTAATAATATCATGTAAAACAATGACTGAAATGCTGTTACTTTAGAGAGAAATTTGCATGGAAGGAAATTAGACCTGTCCCCATTCTTTCTGCAAGAACTGTAATCTCAGTGTTCCTTGTTTGCACTTGCTAAGAATACATTCTGCCAAAATTGCACCGCCGGATCATACAAAAGAGTTCAAAAAAAACTAATTTCTGGAGAATTTTATTTCATGGATTTAATTATTAAAGATACAGCGCCCAAATTTTGCATAAAGAAGATTACAAACTTAAATAATCACTGTCACCTCTCACTTGCACAAAAGGTCCCCGATTTTTACAAATTATCACGTGGTATCGTTCCAGGTGAGTTCCTTGGTCTGCCTCTTCGCCTACTGCCTTGTGGATTCCATTCCAGGAATGGAACGAAATTAGGAGGATGGCGCAGAACAGAGTCCGATGGCGAAAATTAATCGATTCCCTAAGTCAACTCACGTAGTATCGGCAGCATTGCGTACCGCATAGTTTTCATAGACTGGAGTCGTCTGGGTCATGGAATTTAATTTATTTATCGCATGGCTTTCAGTGCCGGGAGTGTCCGAGGACATTTTCGGCTCGCCAGAAGCTGTAGCTGCTTCAAGCGGACACCCATAGGGTGAGCTACCAAGTTCCATTCAATTTGAAGTAGTTCCAACTTTCGCTACCTGATGTCACTGACACCTAGTGGTGAACGTTGGAACTTTTATAGAGCGTTCCAACGAAATCTAACCTAGAAATTTAGCTTCACACAAGTTTAGTCTGTGGAAGGATCTTTTACATGCCATACATCTATGACATGGGACCGCTGACTTTACGTCCCCTCCGAAGGAAGGCATACTGAAGGATTTTAACACTCTTAAATAATCCGACGGCTTCGGCCGGGTTTGATCCCACTATCTTGGGCACAGATCAGCATGCTACAAACTACGCCACCGAGCCGCTTTGGTTCATAGAATTATTCGGTGTTCAACAGTTTATGGTGGTACAAAGTGTCGCAGATCACGGTTAGTGTCTGTCATGGCCTCCGATGATTACTGTAAAACTCGAGCCAGATTTCCCCCTCTTCTTCCCTCTGTCCTGCATTAGTTTTTCCCAGGCGACAGTGGACAGTAGCTTGCCACGGTGGCCGAGTGGTCAACGTGTCGGTCTACTAACCCCAAGCTTGCAGGTTCGCTCCTGGCCGTGGTAAGGGATTTTTTTTCAAAGGTGGCAAAAATTACGACACCATGCCATACGATGTTGGCATGTTGAAGAACCCATTTGAATTCAGTAGGTCGTGTTCATAATGGCAAAATTAATCTCGGGAGTTTCCGCCAACACAAAGTTCCTCATTTCTCTACTAGAAAGCGCTACAGTGTTCAAGAAGCTTAGATATCTAACCTCCTTCACTTTCATAGTGCTTCAAGGAACAACAAAATCCGACATGCAAGCTCCCCATTGGGTGTCAAATAAGAAAGCTTGCATCCGGCACCCGAGGCCATACTATATGATTATTAGTGATTAGTAGCCCTCTCTTCAGCCGGAGGTCCTCAATGAAGAAGGTCTCCTTGGCAAGTTCATTCGCTAGTCTAGATTTTGCGTATTTCGATATCCCCAGGGTAGCATTCACTGCTTCTAGCGTCCTCAGGTGCGCCAAGGTCAGTTTCTCCCAGATGACTTCTAGTCCGTATGTGGCGATGGGCGATATCCCCAGGGTAGCATTCAGGAAGCGTGTCTTCACTGCTTCTAGCGTCCTCAGGTGCACCAGATGACTTCTAGTCCGTATGTGGCGATGGGCGATATCCCCAGGGTAGCATTCAGGAAGCGTGTCTTCACTGCTTCTAGCGTCCTCAGGTGCACCAGATGACTTCTAGTCCGTATGTGGCGATGGGCGATATCCCCAGGGTAGCATTCAGGAAGCGTGTCTTCACTGCTTCTAGCGTCCTCAGGTGCACCAGATGACTTCTAGTCCGTATGTGGCGATGGGCGATATCCCCAGGGTAGCATTCAGGAAGCGTGTCTTCACTGCTTCTAGCGTCCTCAGGTGCACCAGATGACTTCTAGTCCGTATGTGGCGATGGGCGATATCCCCAGGGTAGCATTCAGGAAGCGTGTCTTCACTGCTTCTAGCGTCCTCAGGTGCACCAGATGACTTCTAGTCCGTATGTGGCGATGGGCGATATCCCCAGGGCAGCATTCAGGAAGCGTGTCTTCACTGCTTCTAGCGTCCTCAGGTGCACCAAGGTCAGTTTCTCCCAGATGACTTCTAGTCCGTATGTGGCGATGGGCGATATCCCCAGGGTAGCATTCAGGAAGCGTGTCTTCACTGCTTCTAGCGTCCTCAGGTGCGCCAAGGTCAGTTTCTCCCAGATGACTTCTAGTCCGTATGTGGCGATGGGCGATATCCCCAGGGTAGCATTCAGGAAGCGTGTCTTCACTGCTTCTAGCGTCCTCAGGTGCACCAAGGTCAGTTTCTCCCAGATGACTTCTAGTCCGTATGTGGCGATGGGCGATATCCCCAGGGTAGCATTCAGGAAGCGTGTCTTCACTGCTTCTAGCGTCCTCAGGTGCGCCAAGGTCAGTTTCTCCCAGATGACTTCTAGTCCGTATGTGGCGATGGGCGATATCCCCAGGGTAGCATTCAGGAAGCGTGTCTTCACTGCTTCTAGCGTCCTCAGGTGCGCCAAGGTCAGTTTCTCCCAGATGACTTCTAGTCCGTATGTGGCGATGGGCGATATTTTCGCGTCGAATTATCTCACAGCGTTTCCTAGTGAGAGCTTCGTGAAATAAGAATAATATTGTATGGCCTCGGGTGACGGATGCAAACTTTGTTATTTGTCAACCAGAGGGCAGCTTGCATGTCGAATTTTGTTGTTCCTTGGAGCGCTTTGAAAGTCAAGAAGGTTAGATATCTAAGCTCCTTGACACTATAGCGCTTTCTAGTAGGGAAAGGAGGAACTCTTGTGTTGGCAGAAAATCCCTAGATTAATTTCGCCATTATGAACATGGCCTACTGAATTCAAATGGGATACCAACAACATATGACATGCATGCCGAGATTTTTGACGCTTTCCAAAAATCACTTACCCTGGCCAGGAGCGAACCGGCAAGCTTGAGGTTGGTAGTCCGACACGATAACCACTCACCCACCGTGGCAAGCTAGCTTCGTGATTGTTTTAATGTCGTATATGGCATTGGTAGCCGCCGTTGCTCTAGATCAGTGGTCGCCAAACCGTAGCTCGCGAGCTACTGGTAGCTCGCAGGTTAATTTTTGGTAGCTCGCGGGGAAATTCCAGACGCAGCGCTTCAGTTGGCTAATCTGCACTACGCATCCCACTACGCGTCCCGCAGGTCTGTCAGTCAGTGTCTGGTGTGTGATCGTCAGTGAAGGTTATTTTATTTTTCTTGTATTTTATGCATACTGCGGACTACGGGCGGTTGTAATTATTGCGAGTTCCAGTAAAAAACAAAAAAAAATAACATTTTCATGTTGAATGGGTAACTGATAATTTTTTACCCAGTTAAAGGACAAATGTGTGTGTGCTTACTTTGTAATGCAAGTGTAGCAGTTGGGAAGAAAGCGAACGTCGAAAGTCATTACAAAAATGTTCACTTCAGTATTTAAAAGGATTTCGCTCAGAATTCTTCGTTAAGGAAAGAAAAGGTAATACAACTAAAATCTCAATTAAATGCTCAACAATCTACTTTTCTCAAGAAATTATACAGAAACAAAGCAGCAACTGAGGCGTATTTTCCATTTTTCCAAAACTATTGCTCAAAATAAGAAACCTTACGAATATGATGAATTAATCAAAGAGGCTTTATCTAGAAGCTGCAGATACCGTTCTTTGTTAGGTAGCGCACGGTAAGGTTTATGAGCTGTAAGGTAGCTCAGTCACTTAAAAGATTGTGCCACCACTGCTCTAGATTGTATGTATACTCTGTAGACTCTGGCTGTTGTTTGCATTGTCAATCCTAAAATATGTGAATATATGTACTGACTTGAGGAGAGTTGATCGTAAGGGGTAGATGACCTCGTAGTTCCACCCCTTAAAACAATAACTAACTAGAGTCAATTGTAGGTATAGCCTGTACCCAAGACACTATGAAAATAAGCTCTTCAGTTATGGTTAGGTCAGGCATTGGGTGGTCATGTGAAAAGAAAGAAATCAGTGACCTCTTTTTGAAATCGTGACACGTGTGAGAATATTTGATAAATCTTCAGGAAACAAGAGAAATGGATGTAGAATATTGCAGAGAGAAATTGGTTTGGGCCCTTGCATCAGATAGGAGGTTAATCAAAAATGAATTGATTGTCTGGTAGCGCCTTCATGAATATGTAGAGGGAGTGTGCAGACTTGTTGAGCCTGGAGCGCCAGATTTATGAGTCGAGTATCGACTGTGCTGGTAATCGATCAATCACGGAGAGTAAAGAGGTGAGACTGTGACAATTAGCTTCCAGGTAGACTCCTACAACTTAAAGGTGATAGACCAGAGCAAGCTACACGGAGATTTTAGATAATGAAACATAGACTGGTACATGAGAGTTAGACACTACATCACAATGACAATATTACATACGAGTCATTCCGTTGCAAAACTCGTCATGTCGACGCAAAGAAATTTGTCAGGAACCAAAAAACTGTCATTTTTTAATGGAATGAAGATAAAATTTAGAACATCCTCTGTTCTGAATTTCCCATAGCCAGAGATTGGAGCGCGTATATAATTTTTTACAACCATCACCTGATACATGCGATTGTTATAAAATGACATAAAAATAAGCATGATAACCCGATCCTTATTAACGTATTAATTATAATAAAATATGAATTTCCTTAAGTCAATATATTCTACATTTAAAAAATTACAGTCAGTCTGAAAGACTAGACGTTATATCATTTCAAATGTCGCATGCTACAAATGCTACACATGTTAGAAAGGCTCAGGAGGGCTTCTCGCTTAGCTCGAAGCCCCAGGACTCTTTCGACAGACTCCATTACCCATTAACTTAGGCTTCCCGCACGAGCACCTCTTTAAGGGTCACCCTGTATTTTAGTCTGACATCTTTTACAACTCTTTAAGAGTCACCGATTATTTGAATCTGATATCTCGCAAACCTCTTTAAGGGTCACCCTGTATTTGAATTGAATCTAACATACTGTACACCTCGTTAAGTGTCACCCTGTAATTTGCTCTGACATCCTGCACGCCTCTTTAGGAGTCACCCTGCATTCTTATCTGGCATCTTGTATATCTCTTTAGGAGTCACTCTGTATTCTTGTGTGACATCTTGTACACCTCTTTAGGAGTCACCCTGTAATCTTGTCTGACATCTTGTACACCTCTTTAGGGGTCGCCCTGTATTCTTCTCTGCCATCTTGTACACCTCTTTAAGAGTCACCTTGTATTCTTAATTGGCATCTTGTATATTCTCTTTATGAGTCACCCTGTATTCTTATCTGGCATCTTGTACTGTATTTTACTCTGACATCCTGCACACCTCTTTAGGAGGCACCCTGTATTCTTGTCTGACATCTTGTGCACCTCTTTAGGAGTCACCCTGTATTCTTCTCTGCCATTTTGTACACCTCCTTTAAAAGTCACCTCGTATTCTTATTTGGCAACTTGTATATTTCTTTAGGAGTCACCCTGTATTGTTATCTGGCATCTTGTACTGTATTTTACTCTGACATCATGCACACCTCCTTAGGAGGCACCCTGTATTCTTGTCTGACATCTTGTGCACTTCTTTAGGAGTCAACCTGTATTCTTCTCTGCCATTTTCTACACCTCCTTTAAAAGTCACCTTGTATTCTTATCTGGCAACTTGTATATCTCTTTAGGAGTCACCCTGTATTGTTATCTGGCATCTTGTACTGCATTTTGCTCTGACATCCTGCACACCTCTTTAGGAGGCACCCTGTATTCTTGTCTGACATCTTGTGCACCTCTTTAGGAGTCACCCTGTATTCTTCTCTGCCATTTTGTACACCTCCTTTAAAAGTCACCTTGTATTCTTATCTGGCAACTTGTATATCTCTTTAGGAGTCACCCTGTATTGTTATCTGGCATCTTGTACTTTATTTTGCTCTGACATCCTGCACTCCTCTTTAGAAGGCACCCTGTATTCTTATATGGCATCTTGTATATCTCTTTAGAAGGCACCCTGTATTCTTATATGGCATCTTGTATATCTCTTTAGAAGTCACCCTGTATTCTTGTGTTCGCTTCGCTCAAAGCCCCAGGTTGCTTGACGCCCCAAGACTCTTTCAACAGACTCCAATAACCATTAGCTTCTGCTTCCCGCGTGGCTGCATGATGTCACGCACTCGCTTCCCGCGCGGCTGCATGACGTCACTTCCGTCTCCGTCTCCGTAACGCATAACGTTAGACCCAAGCATAACGACGAAGTCGACAAGATCATTTGAAATGATAAAACCGTACCTATTTCAGTCATGTTGTGACCTTCCTCAGCGTAGTATAGTATACGCAAATGTGCAATAACATACATCCATAGGGGTCGATAGCTTGAAATGACATAAGTGGAATTACAATACTTCACCATCCGTGCTTGGAGCGGAAATGTGAATGAACTGTCCACTGGTTTTCTTCATATATCTTAGTTTATATCTCATGGCTGAATTCCATCACCGACACAAACTATTTAATTTTGCTCCATACTTTAATAGTACATTATGCAACGAGCCTATAAGGGCTATAATTAAGACACGAGTATTTTTATAAAACGAGCGTATGCGAGTTTTATAATTTCCATACGAGTGTCTTAATTACCATTATAGGCGAGTTGCATACGACTGTTTATGTTCGACGATAATTATAACTTTATTATATGTTTTAACATAAATATTCATAAATATCTGTTGAGAGTCAGCCACTTGAATTTTGTGATCGCAGTGCAAGCGCTGGGTGTGATATCTCTGTCTTTCAAGATCTCTGAACGACCGACGCATGCGCTCTGTGTGCTTGCAATGCCATATACAGGCCATATGTTTACATCTGCCGCCCCTCAGTAATATTGTCACCGGAGTCGTTTGAAGGAAATGCGCTGTGTAGAAATTAGTGTTGGTGATAATAAGGTACAGTGCTATTTCTTGTCTCATATTCGCCAGTTTATTTACGTGAACATATGGACGGTGCGTATTCCATGTCGGTAATTTATTATAATTCAATGTTGTGTTTATGTCCGACATGTTGGATTTTGAGCGCATGCGTGAAGGTATCGTTACCTAATTGGTCAATGAACGAGCTCTGATTGGCTGGAGAAACTGTATCATAATGAAAAACAGTGTTATAATGACCATCATTATGATACATTTTTCTGACACATAATAGTGAGGGTCGAACATAAAATATTTTTCTACAACCAACTTATATGGTGCACCATATTAGGTTTAATAACCATTTATATTTAAGTGCCACGCTACTTCATAATTTTCTTGCTTTACAATTGGCTAATGAAGGGGATAAAAAAATTGTTGATTGAACCCTGAAACATGTACCAGGACTTTACTTACTTACTTACTTAATTCCTCTTGTTCCCACTGGAACATAGGGCATCCGTGAAACGTCTCCATTGCGGTCGTCAACTTGCCAATGCTTTAACTTCCTTCCAGGTCTTCCCAATTTCAAGTGCCTCCTCCTCTACAGTCCTCCTCCAGGTCTTCCTTGCGGATTCCATTCCAATGCTGTTCTTTCTACAGATCCCACTGGCTTCCTCAAAGTATGACCTATCCATTTCCATTTTCTCCTCTTGATTTCCACTTCAACTGGAACTTGATTTGTTATTCTCCATAGTTCTTCGTTGGATATTATTCTCGGCCAACTGATGTTTATGATGCGTCGTAAACAACCGTTTATAAATGTTTGCAGAAGATTATTGATAGTTCGTGTAACCTTCCAAGTTCCACAAGCATATAGAAGGACAGACTTAACATTTGTATTGAACATTTTAATGTTCTTCTTCCTAGCAAGGTTTGTATTCTTCCACACCACATACAGCTGCATAAATGCTCCATTTGCTTTCCTTATTCCCGCTTTCACATCTTCTTCTGCTCCTCCTCCCCTTGTCACTACACTTCCCAAATAAAGAAATGTTTTAACCTCCTCAATCTCTTCTCCTGCCACAATCAATCTTTCTTCAATTTTGGCAATTACTCTCATTTCCTTGGTCTTATCAACATTTATGTTGAGTCCTGCAGCCTCTGCTTCCTTTCGCAATCATTCTAGCTTGTGTTTCAGGAGCAACTCTAATAGTAATAATTATTATTATTATTATTTTCGTTATGTATTGATTAAGACGGTTATTGTTAAATACTATAGAGTTGGGTTAAGCATTACATCTCGTTACCGTACAACTCTTAAATTTAATTAATTGTAGATCTCTGACATGAAAATGTAATTAATCCTTTTATGCAAGAATAGGACACTAAACTTTCTTCTGACGCTATCCCGCTGATTAATACCTGATGATGCGTATAATATCATATTACTTTCCTCCGCTGAACGCGACGACGAAACTTTAGTAAAAGAAAGTAGGGAATCAAATAACCTCTCAGTTTTATAAGAATTCAAGAAAAGAAATTGAGTCATCACAATTATTATAGGATAGAAATCAGATCTCACCTTAATTTCTGATTGCTTACCGATGCTCTTTTAGAATTCTTGGAAAGCTCTTCCAATCAGTGAGACCTTCTTGAGGGTTTGTGGTGGGAAAGGGGAGGAGGTAGGAAGGATATAAACCACTCCTCTCCCCCAATCATAAACATAAGACTATTGAATTCCGTACTCACTAACGACGCTGGCTCATTATACTCAGGAATATTATCTTTAAACGACTATACGGCGAGCGAAACTCAACCTTCCTGTCTGGTAGCGCATTCCACTGTTTACGGGATGATTATTTATAATGGTGGAAGTCCTAAGGGCTTGCTATTCTATAGAATACTCTCCGATTCACACCCCCTAAAGAATGATAACCTGTTATTTCATGGAATGATTGACTGGAAGTTCATATTTGCAGTACGGTTAGACAATATTTAAAGCCTAACTACATAGCAGATTTTTATTTACAATGTAATAAAATGAAATCTTCTCGGCACGCCGGAAGGCGGAGGTTGATTTCACCGGGCAAACTAGAGGGTAGGCGAAGATAGGCAAGATATGGAGGTTTTCGTAGAAGGAACATACCTCATTTTATACCCCTCGTAATGAGAAAGTATTTTACAATTGGAGCTTAATTAACTTTGTTTCTTGTCTTTTTATGCAGATTTTTAACATTTTATTGTCTTATGGGGTCGATAAACTTTTCGTCATTTGGGACTTTTTATTTATATATAGCTTTAATATTAAAGCATCAGCTACGATGGACAGGACATGTTGTTCGCATGCCTGAAAAACGTCTCCCAAAACAAATCATGCAGATTGGACAGAGAATCCAAGGAGGGCAACGGAAACGCTTCAAAGACGTCCTAAAATACAATTTATCCAAATGTATCCAAATGTCAAATCGACACCGATAAATGGGAGACTAATGCATTAAATCGTCAAATATGGCGTCACATGGTCCACCAAGGTCCACTATGTTTCGAACAACATCGGCGAAGACGTGAGACTGAGAAGTACAATGCGAGGAATGAGCGTGAGGTTTATAGGAGGATCAACCCACAAGAGCCAGTGGCTGCTCCAAACAACGTGTGTCGCTACTGTGGGCGAGTTTGTGTTTCCAGGATTGGACTATATAGTCTTCTAAGAACTCACCTTTAGAAGACAATCTTACTCGAAAACGAGTGATAGCCTATTATTTTATGTTATTTTTATACTGGTGGTCGTTGTTGTTGTTGTTTGAGTCTTCAGTCTTTTGACTGGTTTGATGCAGCCCTCCATGCCTCCCTGTGCTGAGCTAATCGTTTCATCTCTACATAGCTACCACACCCTACATCCGAGGCAATCTGTTTAACATATTCTAACCTTGGTCTACCCCTACAGTTCTTGTCCTCGACCCTTCCTTCCATAACTAAGCTTGCTATTCCTGGGTGTCTTAGTATGTGTCCTACTAACCTATCTCTTCTCTTCATCAGCAGTCGCCAGAAACATCTCTCCTCTCCCACTCGTCTTAATACCTCTTCGTTTGAAACCCTATCTACCCATCTGATCTTCATCATTCTCCTGTAACACCATATTTCAAATGCTTCAATTCTCCTCTTTTCTGCTGCACCAATAGTCCAAGTTTCACTTCCATAGAGCGCCATGCTCCAGACAAAGGCCTTCAAAAATGACTTCCTAATACCTAAATCTACATTCGATGTCAACAGATTCCTTTTTTGTAGAAATTCTTTCCTTGCCTGAGCCAACCTACTTTTTGTATCCTCTTTGCTTCGTCCATCACTGGCTATTCTGCTTGCTTAGTAACAGAAGTCTTCTACTTCCTTAAGCTTTTCACCTGCCAATTTGATCTCCATAGAGGTTTCTGATTTATTTCGGCTGCATTCCAGTATTTTTGTATTACATTTATTAATTTTCATCATGAATTCCTTCCGTAAGACGGAGTCCATACCATTCAAAAACTCATTCAAATCCTCAGGCTTGTCGGCCAAGATGACGATGTCATCAGCAAATCCCAGAGTTGAAATTATTTCTCCTTGAATCTTCACTGGTGGTCACACCGTCCTTATGGAAGGTTTCGACACTGTTGTGTAACTATCTAAAGGTCTATTACTTCCTCACGCAAAATTTTATCTCCCGCAGAGATATTGGTTAGTTGATTTCTCAGTTTAGGGGCTGCGACAACGCGGTCATTTAGCCCCGTGTACTTTGGGTGTGTGTAGAATCTGTCTGATAACCGGTGTTAATTGTGATAGCTGTATCAGTCAGTAATTCAGGTAAGGACTGCAGACGGTCAATTTCAAGTAGTAGTTCCTACTTTGGCTAACAAATGCTGTCGTCAACGACACGCAACTGTGTACTTGGATACTATATGCCACCGCAACTGGCAACGAACGTTGGAACTTAGAGCATTAATCAAATCTAACCTACAAATTTACCTTCACACAATTGTAGTTTGTGGAAGGTTCTTATACAGGCCATAAATCTATGACATGAGCCCGCCAATTTCACTTCTCCTCCGAAGGAAAGCATACTGAGGGATTTTTAACGATCTGAAAGAATCCGACGACTTCGACCGTGTTTGAACCCGCAATTTTCGGGATAGAAGTTCAACATGCTACACCGAAGCCGCTTCCCACATTGTCAGATGGAGAAATTAATGTGATCTCGTGCAGTTGCGTTGTCATAGCAACCTCTGATGGCTCTTGTCATTTTCTTAAAATTCCGAAATAATTTTGCTCATCCCTTGGCTTAACGGTGGGTCATATCAAAAATTAATTCAGACAAAAGTTTTAAACGGTTTTGATATTGTGCCTATTAAGAGAGATATGATTTTTTGTTTATCTAAAAACCCACTTTTTCCCACCACTTTGGTCAATGGTTGGAGCTATCAAAAAAAAATTAATACATAATTTTTGGGCCCTTATCCGAAAAATAGTATGAACTTTAAATAAATTCGATATTTCACATATTAAGAGAGTTAAAAAATCCGACGACTTCAGCGGGTTTGAACCCGCGATCTCTGCTATAGAAGTTCATCATGCTACCAACTACGCTACTGAAGCCGCCATTTAATCATAATTTATTTATATAACTAAAACAAGATGTTCAGGAAAGAACATATAGCCTACTTTCTCCTAAATGCTTGGGTATTGTTATAACTCTTTGTCCTTTTCAAGGAGTATGATTGAATGTTGGTTGTAGTAGCTTGTTGAAATACAACGTGCTATAGGGATATTAAACATGAATATGAGGTGCCCTTTGCTAGTGCTACCTCTGTACCAAATTTCGTTCAATTCGGTTTCACCGTGTTTGAATTGATAGGGGGAATCGATTTGCACACATACTTGGCCACCATCTGCAAACTATTGGGCTGATGTTCTTGCAGTTTGGTCAGAATATGTTTCCCACATAAAGATATGGTGTTGCAAAATTTGGCAGAGACTAGATTATTAGGTTGGTCGTAATTACATTTTATCTTTTAACATTTGGGTGGCCGCGATTACGTTTCCGTCAAGATAGCGGTGATATAAAACATGACACTGAGGTGCCCTTTGCTAGTGCTACCTCTGTACCAAATTTCGTACCATTCGGTTTCACCGTGTTCGAATTGATAAGGGGAATCGATTTTCACACAAAGATGGCCGCCATCCGCAAAGTATTAGGCTAATGACCTATTAGTTTGGTCAAAGGATGCTCCCTCCTTAAAGGTATGTTGTTGCTAAATTTGCTAGAGATCGGATGATTAGGCTAATCGTAATTTGATTTAAGCTTTGAACATTTGTGTAGCCGCCATTACGTTTCCATCAAGATGGCGGTGATATAAAACATGACACTGAGGTGCCCTTTGCTAGTGCTACCTCTGTGCCAAATTTCGTTCATTCGGTTCCACCGTGTTCGAATTAATAGGGGGAATCAATTTTGAAATAAAATGGCCGCCATCCGCAAACTATTAGGCTAATGACCTATTAGATTGGTCAAAGGATGCTCCCTCCATAAAGGTATGTTGTTGCAAAGTTTGGTAGAGATCGGATGGTTATGTTAGTCGTAATTTGATTTAAGCTTTAAACATTTGTGTGGCCGCCATTACGTTTCTGTCAATATGGCGGCAATATAAATCATGACACTGAGATGCCCGTTGCTACTGCTATATCTGTACCAAATTTCGTTCCATTCGGTTTCACCGTGTTTGAATGAATAGGGGGAATCTATTTTGACACAAAGATGGCCGCCATCCGCAAACTATTAGGCGAATTACCTATTAGATTGGTCAAAGGATGCTCCCTCCATAAAGGTATGTAGTTGCAAAATTTGGTAGAGATCGGATGATTAGGTTAATCGTAATTTGATTTAAGCTTTGAACATTCGTGAGGCCGCCATTACGTTTCAGTCAAGATGGTGGCGATATAAAACATGACACTGAGGTGCGCTTTGCTACTGCTACCTCTGTACCAAATTTCGTTCCATTCGGTTCCACCATGTTCGAATTAATAGGGGGAATCAATTTTGACATAAAGATGGCCGCCATCCGCAAACTATTAGGCTAATAACCTATTAGATTGGTCAAAGGATGCTCCCTCCATAAAGGTATGTTGTTGCAAAGTTTGGTAGAGATCGGATGGTTATGTTAGTCGTAATATAATTTAAGCTTTGAACATTTGTGTGGCCGCCATTACGTTTCTGTCAATATGGCGGTGATATAAAACATGGCACTGAGATGCCCTTTGCTAGTGCTACCTCTGTACTAAATTTCGTTCCATTTGGTTTCACCGTGTTTGAATTAATAGGGGGAATTAATTTTCACACAAAGATGGCCGCCATCCGCAAACTATTAGGCTAATGACCTATTCATTTGGTCAAAGGATGCTTCCTCTATAAAGGTATGTTGTTGCAAAATTTGGTAGAGATCGGATGATTAGGTTAATCGTAATTTGATTTAACCTTTGAACATTTGTGTGGCCGCCATTACGTTTCCGTCAAGATGGCGGCGATATAAAACATGACACTGAGGTGCCTTTTGTTAGTACTACCTCTGTACCAAATTTCGTTCTATTCGGTTGCACCGTGTTCGAATTAATAGGGGGAATCGATTTTCACACAAAATGGCCGCCATCCGCAAACTATTACGCTGATGACCTATTAGTTTGGTCAAACGATGTTCCCCCCAATAAGGTATGTTGTTGCAAAATTTGGTAGAGATCGAATGATTAGGTTAGTCGTAATTTGATTTAAGCTTTGAACATTTGTGTGGCCGCCATTACGTTTCCGTCAAGATGGCGGCGATATAAAATATGACACTGAGGTGTCCTTTGCTAGTGCTACCTTTGTACCAAATTTCGTTCAATTCGCATTCACCGTGTTCGAATTGATAGGGGGGACAGACATTCAGAGTACACACACACTCACACTCACACACACACACACACACACACAGATTCACACACACACATACACACACACAGACAGACACACTTTTTTCGCCCTGTGTTGATCTCATAAGTCTACTTTCATTTTTTTGCAAAAATCGAAAGTAGGCTAAAAAGAAGGAAGATTCTGGTTGTGAAGTATCTAAAACAGAACTGAACTGTAAATCTCACGGAACACATGAATTACCTTGTATTGTTATCAAACGGAGATAAATCGGCTCTTTGAAGTCCCACACAAAGACTTCTTTACATTCAATGCGTTACTAACAAGCAGAGAAAGTTAAATTCTGTGGTAATCATATTTGAAAGCATATAAAATGTATTGTTGCAATATCTTATTTAAAGCGGAATATCTGTTAACAGAACGTAGCCTACTCTTTTATTAGGATTCCAGAGAAGACGGTAACAACTTGACAAACGTTATTTCCAGCTGTTCGGTTCACTGAGTAGATTTAACGAGAATATTGTATGAAATATAATGTTGGCAGAAGAGTACTCTAATTGGCAGCATTTGACAGTATTAGCAGACTGAGGGTGATGAAAAATCCACAGCCTGCTTCCAGTCTCCGACCGGGTCAGGAATGGAATGAATGAAGCCCCCATCTAGCGGCGAGGATATGAACTGTGCCGGCTGCCGAGGCCTGACGCACTCCTCTGGGGCAATGATTAAATGAATGACAGATGAAATGAAATGATAGTGGAGAGTGTTGCTGGAATGATATTTTGACAGGGAAAACCGGAGTACCCGGAGAAAATCCTGTCTGCCTCCGTTTTGTCCAGCACAGATCTCACATTGAGTGACCGGGATTTGAACCACGGATCCAGCGGTGAGAGGCCGGGGTGCTGCCGCCTAAGCCACGGAGGCTCCACTGAGGGTGGTGTGTTTACATAATAATAATAATAATAATAATAATAATAATTGGAACAACAAGAGGGACCAAAAGAAAAGTTGATTGAGTCATTTGCTTAACGTCTTCTAAATATTGGGAGAATTCGCTTCAAATAAATAAATAAATAAATAATAATAATAATAATAATAATAATAATAATAATAATAATAATAATAATAATAATAATAATAATAATAAAGGAAGTAAGGAAGTTTGTAGATTTACATGACCGTTAACCTCGCGATCATAAGCCACCGCGTCCTCTTTTTATGTGGAATCCAAACCACAGGACATGGTATTTCACTCTGAAAATCTCACATGCATTGGTCGGGTATCAAACCCAGTCCGCCATGGTGAGAGGCCAACAGCTTGACCGCTGCACCACCACGCCCCCAATAGTAATCGTATAGCCTTGGTTACCGGCTTAGTGGTATTGGGGTATCGCACCTGATTCGCACCCAGAGGCCCCGAGTTCAATTCCCGGCTCCGTCAGGCATTTTAGAAACTGACATGAGGGTTGGAATGGGATGCACTCAGCCTCGTGAGGACAATTAAAGACTCCACGGAAACAAGGAGTAAGTCACATTCTGGAAATTTTTCAGGAGAGCGAATTTATACTTTCAACACTAAAAATAAATTCTTAAACCACCCCAATTGACGGTAAGCAATACAGTTTATTTTGCCAAATTTATTTCTTATAAAGAAATTACATATAAACAAATAACAACTTAAATTAATATTGTCATTTAGACTTTCACGGCCCGTGTTATTATTCATAATGTTGAATTTTGGGCTTATGCCGTGTTTTATTATATTGCAATTCGACGCGTTTCGAAATAAACCATGTCTTTCATCGTCAGGAATAATCTGGAATACGACAATGTTGCTAAGAGAAAGCAACGAAGAACATATAGAAGGTGCCCAAAGATGGACGCCATTAAAGCTCCATGTTAGGGACAACGGAAAGCAGCAGTGAATTACTTTCTCAGGGTTCTGATAATAGGTAGCCAGGATTCACTGAGATTGTAGCCGGTGTCGCGGGTGAAATTATCTGGGTATTGACGTATTTCAACCGCCTCCCTGATGATTCTGGGACGATATTGCTTTATACGGGCAAGAACATCCACCCCTTGGAACATGACATCATGGCCAGGTGTTAAAGCATGATCGGCAACAGCTGATTTATCAGGTTGAATGAGCCTGATACATCTATTATGTTCCTTAATGCGATTGCATATTGTTCTCGAAGTCTGCCCGATGTAAACCTTGCCAAAAGTACAGGGAACTCTGTAGACACCCGGTTGTTGCAATTTAGGCAAACTGTCCTTAGTTGGTCGCAGGAGTTGCCTAATCTTAACAGAAGTTCCAAATACAGTCCGTATGTTGTATCGACGTAGGATTTTAGCAATACGATCCGTTGTGTTATGTATGTACGGAAGGTAAGCAGTTCCTCTTACATCTCTTTTCTCAACTGACGTCCTATTATTATTTGTTGGTTTCAGAACCGTAGAAATCAAAGCCTTGCTATAACCGTTGCTCTCAAAGGTGGTTCGCAGGGTGTTAATTTCTTCTTGTAAAGAAGACACTTCACAAATCCTCCTAGCCCTGGTAGTTAGAGTTGTAAGGATACCATGTTTCTGGGCAGGGTGATGGTGAGAACTTGCGTGGAGATATCTATTGGTGTGTGTTGGCTTACGAAAAACGCTGTGTCCTAAAGATCCATCCTCTTTCTTGGTGACGAGAACATCTAAAAAAGGTATTTTGCCGTCAGATTCCTTTTCCATGGTGAAACAAATAGAAGGGTGCTGGAGATTAAGGTGATCCACGAAATGGCTAAGATTTTCCTCACCTTCCGTCCAAACAACGAACGTGTCATCCACATAACGCCACCAGATCTTCGGTTTGAAAGGAGCCGACGACAAAGCTTTCCCTTCAAAGTTCTCCATGAAGAAATTAGCCACAACAGGAGAGAGAGGACTACCCATGGCCACACCATCAGTCTGCTCATAAAAATTCCCAATCCATAGAAAGTAGGAGGAGGTCATGCAGTGATAAAAAAGTCTTGTGATGTCTTCAGGAAAAAAGCCATTAATGAGAGACATAACACCATCAATAGGTACTCTCGTAAACAGAGACACCACGTCGAGACTCACTAGGATATCACCCGGCTGAAGTGTTATAGCTTTTAACTTTTCCACGAAGTGTGTGGAATCCTTAATGTACGAAGGCGTGTTACCCAGAAGCGGCTGAAGTAGTCTACCTAAGTATTTGGAAAGGGCATATGTGGGAGAACCAATCGTACTAACAATAGGTCTAAGAGGAACATCTTCCTTATGTATTTTAGGAAGACCATAGAATCTCGGAGGAATAGCATCCCCTGGAAGGAGAGTCTTCGCTGCATCCGCTGGAATAGATGAATGCTTGATCAATTTGACGGTGACATTTGAGTAGCGAGTAGTAGGATCACGACTATTAATCCTATATACAGGATCTGATAACAAAGACGAGATCTTGGAATCATAATCAACCTTATCCAATACCACTGTCGCGTTACCCTTGTCAGCGGGGAGAACGATAATATCAGAATTGTCCCTTAGATCTTTAAGTGCCCGGCTTTCGCCTTGTTTTAAGTTGGTGTTAGGTGGCTTAGCGGTCTTGAGAACTCGGGAACATTCTTGCCTGGCTTCCTCGGCCTCTTCAGGTGCGAGGTGATGTACTGAGGATTCTACGGATGTAATAAGTTCTTCAATAGGAATTCTTCTAGGCGCTACAGCAAAATTGAGACCTTTAGCGAGAACTGCCTGTTGGGTATCACTTAGGGGCTTGCTGGACAAATTTACGACAACCTTGTTAGCATCAAGTCTAATGGCTTGAGATTTCTGCAACTGACATAACCTATCATATTTGGAAATATGTCTGTCCCTCACCTGATCTAGAACGCTGTTAGCTTGCACTGAAGAAATACGATCAAAGATATTCCATAATTCCTCACTTACGAAGTTTGAGAGGCGTAGATGTAGCTGTAGTAACTCCCTCGAAATAAAATCCAACTGCTTACGAGTATGCTGAAACCTCTCTATCAATAACGCCTTGCTTGCACGACGATAGATTCTCGTTGCCTTAGGTGTTCTGAAGGAATGCTTCAACATAACAAAATTCGGTAGAATATCATGATCCCGGCATCTTAGGAGAAAAGCGAGTGAAGAGATTAGACACACCTTCTTGCGCCGTAACCTACTAAATCTAGACATCAGTCGGAAAATATCCTCCCCATAGAGGTTTCTAATATTGTCATTTAGACTTTCACGGCCCGTGTTATTATTCATAATGTTGAATTTTGGGCTTATGCCGTGTTTTATTATATTGCAATTCGACGCGTTTCGAAAGAAACCATGTCTTTCATTGTCAGGAATAATCTGGAATACGACAATGTTGCTAAGAGAAAGCAACGAAGAACATATAGAAGGTGCCCAAAGATGGACGCCATTATAGCCCCATGTTAGGGACAACGGAAAGCAGCAGTGAATTACTTTCTCAGGGTTCTGATAATAGGTAGCCAGGATTCACTGAGATTGTAGCCGGTGTCGCGGTTGAAATTATCTGGGTGTTTACGTATTTCAACCGCCTCCCTGATGATTCTGGGACGATATTGCTTTATACGGGCAAGAACATCCACCCCTTGGAACATGACATCATGGCCAGGTGTTATGCATGATCGGCAACAGCTGATTTATCAGGTTGAATAAGCCTGATACATCTATTATGTTCCTTAATGCGAGTGCATATTGTTCTCGAAGTCTGCCCGATGTAAACCTTGCCACAAGTACAGGGAACTCTGTAGATACCCGGTTGTTGCAATTTAGGCAAACTGTCCTTAGTTGGTCGCAGGAGTTGCCTAATCTTAACAGAAGTTCCAAATACAGTCCGTATGTTGTATCGACGTAGGATTTTAGCAATACGATCCGTCGTGTTATGTATGTACGGAAGGTAAGCAGTTCCTCTTACATCTCTTTTCTCAACTGACGTCCTATTATTATTTGTTGGTTTCAGAACCGTAGAAATCAAAGCCTTACTATAACCGTTGCTCTCAAAGGTGGTTCGCAGGGTGTTAATTTCTTCTTGTAAAGAAGACACTTCACAAATCCTCCTAGCCCTGGTAGTTAGAGTTGTAAGGATACCATGTTTCTGGGCAGGGTGATGGTGAGAACTTGCGTGGAGATATCTATTGGTGTGTGTTGGCTTGCGAAAAACGCTGTGTCCTAAAGATCCATCCTCTTTCTTGGTGACGAGAACATCTAAAAAAGGTATTTTGCCGTCAGATTCCTTTTCCATGGTGAAACAAATAGAAGGGTGCTGGAGATTAAGGTGATCCAGGAAATGGCTAAGATTTTCCTCACCTTCCGTCCAAACAACGAACGTGTCATCCACATAACGCCACCAGATCTTCGGTTTGAAAGGAGCCGACGACAAAGCTTTCTCTTCAAAGTTCTCCATGAAGAAATTAGCCACAACAGGAGAGAGAGGACTACCCATGGCCACACCATCAGTCTGCTCATAAAAATTCCCATTCCATAGAAAGTAGGAGGAGGTCATGCAGTGATAAAAAAGTCTTGTGATGTCTTCAGGAAAAAAGCCATTAATGAGAGACATAACACCATCAATAGGTACTCTCGTATACAGAGACACCACGTCGAGACTCACTAGAATATCACCCGGCTGAAGTGTTATAGCTTTTAACTTTTCCACGAAGTGTGTGGAATCCTTAAAGTACGAAGGCGTGTTACCCAGAAGCGGCTAAAGTAGTCTACCTAAGTATTTGGAAAGGGCATATGTGGGAGAACCAATCGTACTAACAATAGGTCTAAGAGGAACATCTTCCTTATGTATTTTAGGAAGACCATAGAGTCTCGGAGGAATAGCATCCCCTGGAAGGAGAGTCTTCGCTGCATCCGCTGGAATAGATGATTGCTTGATCAATTTGACGGTGACATTTGAGTAGCGAGTAGTAGGATCACGACTATTAATCCTATATACAGGATCTGATAACAAAGACGAGATCTTGGAATCATAATCAACCTTATCCAATACCACTGTCGCGTTACCCTTGTCAGCGGGGAGAACGATAATATCAGAATTGTCCCTTAGATCTTTAAGTGCCCGGCTTTCGCCTTGTTTTAAGTTGGTGTTAGGTGGCTTAGCGGTCTTGAGAACTCGGGAACATTCTTGCCTGGCTTCCTCGGCCTCTTCAGGTGTGAGGTGACGTACTGAGGATTCTACGGATGTAATAAGTTCTTCAATAGGAATTCTTCTAGGCGCTACAGCGAGAACTGCCTGTTGGGTATCACTTAGGGGCTTGCTGGACAAATTTACGACAACCTTGTTAGCATCAAGTCTAATGGCTTGAGATTTCTGCAACTGACATAACCTATCATATTTGGAAATATGTCTGTCCCTCACCTGATCTAGATCGCTGTTAGCTTGCACTGAAGAAATACGATCAAAGATATTCCATAATTCCTCACTTACGAAGTTTGAGAGGCGTTGATGTAGCTGTAGTAACTCCCTCGATATAAAATCCAACTGCTTACGAATATGCTGTAACCTCTCTATCAATAACGCCTTGCTTGCACGACGATAGATTCTCGTTGCCTTAGGTGTTCTGAAGGAATGCTTCAACATAACAAAATTCGGTAGAATATCATGATCCCGGCATCTTAGGAGAAAAGCGAGTGAAGAGATTACACACACCTTCTTGCGTCGTAACCTACTAAATCTAGACATCAGTCGGAAAATATCCTCCCCATAGAGGTTTCTAATATTGTCATTTAGACTTTCACGGCCCGTGTTATTATTCATAATGTTGAATTTTGGGCTTATGCCGTGTTTTATTATATTGCAATTCGACGCGTTTCGAAAGAAACCATGTCTTTCATCGTCAGGAATAATCTGGAATACGACAATGTTTCTAAGAGAAAGCAGAGGATATTTTCCGACTGATGTCTAGATTTAGTAGGTTACGACGCAAGAAGGTGTGTGTAATCTCTTCACTCGCGTTTCTCCTAAGATGCCGGGATCATGATATTCTACCGAATTTTGTTAGTTGAAGCATTCCTTCAGAACACCTAAGGCAACGAGAATCTATCGTCGTGCAAGCAAGGCGTTAGTGATAGAGAGGTTACAGCATACTCGTAAGCAGTTGGATTTTATTTCAAGGGAGTTACTACAGCTACATCTACGCTCTCAAACTTTGTAAGTGAGGAATTATGGAATATTATTGATCGTATTTCTTCAGAGCAAGCTAACAGCGTTCTAGATCAGGTGAGGGACAGACATATTTCCAAATATGATAGGTTATGTCAGTTGCAGAAATCTCAAGCCATTAGACTTGATGCTAACAAGGTTGTCGTAAATTTGTCCAGCAAGCCCCTAAGTGATACCCAACAGGCAGTTCTCGCTAAAGGTCTCAATTTTGCTGTAGCGCCTAGAAGAATTCCTATTGAAGAACTTATTACATCCGTAGAATCCTCAGTACGTCACCTCACACCTGAAGAGGCCGAGGAAGCCAGGCAAGAATGTTCCCGAGTTCTCAAGACCGCTAAGCCACCTAACACCAACTTAAAACAAGGCGAAAGCCGGGCACTTAAAGATCTAAGGGACAATTCTGATATTATCGTTCTCCCCGCTGACAAGGGTAACGCGACAGTGGTACTGGATAAGGTTGATTATGATTCCAAGATCTCGTCTTTGTTATCAGATCCTGTATATAGGATTAATAGTCGTGATCCTACTACTCGCTACTCAAATGTCACCGTCAAATTGATCAAGCAATCATCTATTCCAGCGGATGCAGCGAAGACTCTCCTTCCAGGGGATGCTATTCCTCCGAGACTCTATGGTCTTCCTAAAATACATAAGGAAGATGTTCCTCTTAGACCTATTGTTAGTACGATTGGTTCTCCCACATATGCCCTTTCCAAATACTTAGGTAGACTACTTCAGCCGCTTCTGGGTAACACGCCTTCGTACATTAAGGATTCCACACACTTCGTGGAAAAGTTAAAAGCTATAACACTTCAGCCGGGTGATATTCTAGTGAGTCTCGACGTGGTGTCTCTGTTTACGAGAGTACCTATTGATGGTGTTATGTCTCTCATTAATGGCTTTTTTCCTGAAGACATCACAAGACTTTTTTTTATCACTGCATGACCTCCTCCTACTTTCTATGGAATGGGAATTTTTATGAGCAGACTGATGGTGTGGCCATGGGTAGTCCTCTCTCTCCTGTTGTGGCTAATTTCTTCATGGAGAACTTTGAAGAGAAAGCTTTGTCGTCGGCTCCTTTCAAACCGAAGATCTGGTGGCGTTATGTGGATGACACGTTCGTTGTTTGGACGGAAGGTGAGGAAAATCTTAGCCATTTCCTGGATCACCTTAATCTCCAGCACCCTTCTATTTGTTTCACCATGGAAAAGGAATCTGACGGCAAAATACCTTTTTTAGATGTTCTCGTCACCAAGAAAGAGGATGGATCTTTAGGACACAGCGTTTTTCGCAAGCCAACACACACCAATAGATATCTCCACGCAAGTTCTCACCATCACCCTGCCCAGAAACATGGTATCCTTACAACTCTAACTACCAGGGCTAGGAGGATTTGTGAAGTGTCTTCTTTACAAGAAGAAATTAACACACTGCGAACCACCTTTGGGAGCAACGGTTATAGCAAGGCTTTGATTTCTACAGTTCTGAAACCAACAGATAATAATAGGACGTCAGTTGAGAAAAGAGATGTAAGAGGAACTGCTTATCTTCCGTACATACATAACACAACGGATCGTATTGCTAAAATCCTACGTCGGTACAACATACGGACTGTATTTGGAACTTCTGTTAAGATTAGGCAACTCCTGCGACCAACTAAGGACAGTTTGCCTAAATTGCAACAACCGGGTATCTACAGAGTTCCCTGTACTTGTGGCAAGGTTTACATCGGGCAGACTTCGAGAACAATATGCACTCGCATTAAGGAACATAATAGATGTATCAGGCTCATTCAACCTGATAAATCAGCTGTTGCCGATCATGCTTTAACACCTGGCCATGATGTCATGTTCCAAGGCGTGGATGTTCTTGCCCGTATAAAGCAATATCGTCCCAGAATCATCAGGGAGGCGGTTGAAATACGTAAACACCCAGATAATTTCAACCGCGACACCGGCTACAATCTCAGTGAATCCTGGCTACCTATTATCAGAACCTTGAGAAAGTAATTCACTGCTGCTTTCCGTTGTCCCTAACATGGGGCTATAATGGCGTCCATCTTTGGGCACCTTCTATATGTTCTTCGTTGCTTTCTATTAGCAACATTGTCGTATTCCAGATTATTCCTGACGATGAAAGATATGGTTTCTTTCGAAACGCGTCGAATTGCAATATAATAAAACACGGCATCAGCCCAAAATTCAACATTATGAATAACTTAAATTAAATTATGAAGAAGTGAGGGGATATGGGACGATCCTTCCGTTTCAACTAAAAATAAAAACCTCTGTATCTCGGTGACATTCCGCTTTATTTGAAACTAGCTGAAGTACCCGTGCTTCCCTAAGGATCATAAATAAATTAAAATGTGAAGGTGACAGTTAAAACAGTGGATAGGTGAGGTGCTGCGCGGAGGGAGAGTTAGGATGGAACATTTTGTCCAACTACACCGCTCGGCGTTGACCGTGTTTTATAGCACGAATTTAGGTTTTACTCGCTAACCGTTGGAGATACACGAAATGTGATAAGGACCTTTCGGATAGAAAATTAAATTTTAAACCTAGTATATGCCATCGAAAGTTTGCTATTTCTTAGCGTTCTATTTTTATTTGAAATGGAAATATGAAAGTTGGAAACTAAAGGGTGTAGTGACGTCACTAAAGTGGTCACCATCTTTAAATAGTGCAACGTATCGAAATTAAAAGTAGCCTATATGTTAACCAGGTAAATCAGCTACTTCCATGGAAAATTTCATGTAAATCGGAACAGTGGTTCTTGCGTGATTGAGTAATACACTGACACACAGACACACACCATCTTATTTTTATATATTAGTATAGAAGATTAAATTTCAACTGAACTGTAGTGACGATGGCTGGCCATTAGAATGCGCCATAGACTCATTTCCAAAAAGAAAGGACTTACCCTGTCCATTCCATGAAGTCTTCAATTGAGTAGCTGTTTTTGACCACGCATCACCCCATAATCTGCAGGCCGAATGGCTGGACAGTGGTCGCATTGCTGGCTTAGGCCTTTCATGGGGTGTAGCGCCACGGTTTTATTTTTTACCACAGCGTGGAGCCAATCAGACGGTCTTATTTCCAAATTCAAATGTTTTGTTTTAACAGTGCCATCTGTGGTCCAGCAGTGAAAACTAGATGTTGATGTTGTTCTTTCATTTGAGGGACTTTGTCATCGCAGTCATTTTGTCTGATAATCTGTGATATTGTGGTGTCTGTACTAATGTGTGACTTTTTAATTCAAGTGAGGATTGAAAAAGAGGCGGCCGTGGCCTTACGTTAGGAGCCACCTGGGCATTTGCCTGGAGTAGGTGATGGAAACCAAGGAGAATCACTTCCAGGATGGTTGAGATGAGAATCGAATCCACCTCTTGTCAGTTTTGCCTCATAGGGCTGAGTGCACCACGTCCCAACTCTCAGACCACCAAAATGCAATTTCTTGTCAGAGCCGAGAATCAAACCTGAACCTCCGGGAGTCACTACACCATGAGGTGGATTTGAAAACTAAAACTCTACTGGGTGCCTAAAGACAGAGAGAGTCAATTAATTTCGTCTTCTATTCATTAAATAACTTCTGCTACTTGGGAAGCAAAATATGCAGTGATGGACGAAGCACAGTGAGTATAAAACGTAAATTGACACAGGGGCAAAGAATGCTCTTTTTACAGAAAACAAGTAGTTCCGTGAAGAACTATACAGCCTATTTTCATATATCCTACTTATGTTAATTGACACTATCAACATACACAATTTCAGTTTGATTGCTGAAATTGATTCGTAGATATTGAGAACCGACTAAATATTTCGGATGGTCGCCATGTTCGATTTTACATATGTAGGTCCTAGAGTTATGTACTGTTACATGCAGATTATTGTGTACGTGTAGTATTCAAACTTCAATCGCATAATTAGGACACAAGAAGTAACAAGGAGATTTTAAAATTTCGCACAGCTGCCATCTTGAGGTTATGGAAACAATTGAAATAAATTGGATGCCAGTGGATTACCATTCGTATAAGGATTTACTGTACCTAGTTTCACTGCACTAGATGGTTAAATTGCGAGAAACGTCCGTGTGAATATTTATACTTCGCGTCGCCACCATGTTGGATTTGTGATCACCAGGTTATTTAAAGTCTTATAGGTGAACTTAAGTTCATAGCCCCTATGAACATTAAAACATTCACTATGATTGCTATAATAGACTCGTAGATACTCTGAGCCGTCTAAATATTTCGGATGGTCGCCATGTTGGATTGTTAAATGTATAGGCCATAGAGTCATGTACTATTAAAGGAAAATTATTGCGTAGGTTCATTTTTCAAAGTTTCACTTCGATCGCATGACTACATCACAATAAATAAACACTTAATTTTAAAATTCGCACAGCCGCCATCTTGAGGTTATGTAAACAATTGAACTTAATTAGATACCAGTGCATTACAATGTGTGTAAATATTTCCTGTACCAGATTTCATTGCGTTTGGAACATTAAATCGCGAGAAAGGACTATTTAAAATTTTCAAATTCGCTTGGCCGCCATGTTTGTTTTGTAGTTAACCGGTTTTTGAAAGTCTTATAGATGGACTTCCAGTAGTGCCCTTTATATCCGTAGAAAATTTCAGGGAGATACCGGTAATAGTTTCAGAGATATAGAATGCCGGTGAAATATTTCGCACATCCGCCATCTTGTGGTTATGTAAACAATTGAACGAAGTTAGAGTCGGTGCATTACAATTTGTATGAACATATACTGTACCATGTTTCATTGCGTTTGGTTGGTTAAATCGCGAGAAACGTCAAATTAAAAGTCGCAACTTCGCTTGGCCGCCATGTTGGTTTTGTAGTTACCAGGTTTTCAAAGGTCACATAAGTGAACTTATAGTAGTTCCCTTTATCACCACATAAAATCTCAGGGTAATGTCGCTAATAGTTTCGGAGATATTGAATGCTGGTGAAATATTTCGCACAGCCGCCATGTTGGATTGGTGAGTCGTAAAAAAATTTGAAGGGCACGGTCGGGGTCGTCCGGAATAGTGCTATGACCTTACCGAGTTTCATTGAAATCGCTCCAGCCGTTTAGATTTTATTAGGGGGACACACACACACGAATCACGCACACACACACGCACACACACACGGACAAAAGGTGATCTCATAAGCCTATTTTTCCAAAATTGAAAATAGGCTAAAAATCTGATTACACACAGGCATTTTAGAAAGCCTTTTTCTCGAGGGTGGTGCACTCTGGAAGTGAAAATTGGACGTCTGGTACAAAAGATAAGAGAAGAATGGAGGAATGTTGAAGATTAGATGGGTAGATCGAGTAGCAAAATCCTACCTGGCCCGCTGGAAGGATACCCAGATGATGATGATCGAGTAGCATAAGAAAAGGTATTAAGACGACTGGGAGAGGAAAGATATTTAGAGATTTGAGCCATTATTTTTCAGTGCTGTCTATACAAAATGACTTTTTTGTAGCTTTTCAGTCGGTCAACACGATTGTGCCCAATGAATGGGCGGGGTGCAAGATATAAATATATAAATACACTCCTGGAAAAAATTACCTGTATTAGTTAATATTCACAAATGAAAATGAAAATCCACAGCCTGCTTCCAGTCTCCGACCGGGTCAGGAATGGAATGAATGAAGCCCCCATCTAGCGGCGAGGATATGAACTGTGCCGGCTGCCGAGGCCTGACGCACTCCCCTGGGGCAATGATTAGATGAATGACAGATGAAATGAAATGATAGTGGAGAGTGTTGCTGGAATGAAATGTTGACAGGGAAAACCGGAGTACCCGGAGAAAAACCTGTCTGCCTCCGTTTTGTCCAGCTCAGATCTCACATGGAGTGACCGGGATTTGAACCACGGATCCAGCGGTGAGAGGCCGGCGTGCTGCCACCTAAGCCACGGAGGCTTACATCCACAGCCTGCTTCCAGTCTCCGACCGGGTCAGGAATGGAATGAATGAAGCCCCCATCCAGCGGCGAGGATATGAACTGTGCCGGCTGCCGAGGCCTGACGCACTCCTCTGGGGCAATGATTAAATGAATGACAGATGAAATGAAATGATAGTGGAGAGTGTTGCTGGAATGAAATTTTAACCGGGAAAACCGGAGTACCCGGAGAAAAACCTGTCTGCCTCCGTTTTGTCCAGCACAGATCTCACATGGAATGGCCGGGAATTGAACCACGGACCTAGCGGTGAGAGGCCGGCGTGCTGCCGCCTAAGCCACGGAGGCTTCAAGGTACAGTTAATATTCACAAATCAATGGGGCAATTTAGGATTACGTGTTTCGACCTTCCAGTGGCCATTCTCAGAACCTGATCACTATGTTCCAATATAAATATTTTACTACTGTAAATTCACTATTGTAGTAAAACAGTATAGTTAGGTGAATTATCCCTCCCTATATTATTCTGCTAAGGCCCCATTCCAGTTTTGTACCGAAAATAAGGTCCCATTAAAAACAACCTACACATATGGGGTACCTACAGGTTCAGCATAACCCAATGCGTAAGCGAAACGCACTCACGTACTCTTTAAATGCCTCACAATTAAATAAATACCTTAAAACATGTATATTTACAATGAAATAATTAAAGAATGCAACACGGTAACTATGGTAACAGAATCTCACAGGTCCATGTATTTCTGTAAGACGCAATGCAATTCCAATTATTACAATACTGTGAAAGTTCCCAGACGGTTATAAGGTTATCACTGAACCAAATTAAGCTGTAAAATTCATCAATACATACAGTATAATGCGCTTAAGGGGGTCAAGGGGTAGAGATGGGCAGCAGTCGACTGAAAACAGTCGAATTAGTCGATAGTTAAAACAATCGACTTATTCGACTGCTTTTAAAAAACAGTCGAATGAATTCAACGACTACTCACCGTATCATAAACAAGTCGTTTGCAAACGACTGATCCCAAAACAATCGTTGGAAATCATTCGAATTTAAGCAGTCGTTGTAAACGACTGATCCCAAAGCAATCGTTGGAAATCATTCGAATGAAACAAGTCGTTGGCAAACGACTAATTCCAAGTGAATGGAATCATTCGAATTTAAGTAGTCGTTCTAATCAAACGACTTCTTCAGGATAACTTCATGCTACAATTGATTGAGCTGTATGTTTATTGTAGAGCTTTAATTAATAAGTTAAGTATACCTGTAGGTGCCTATAGTTTTATACAGTTCGTTGATTCTTTCAATGAAATAGCCTAAATCCAGTTGTTCAAGTTATTGGAAACTTTAAGCATTCAATATTTAGGTTATGTTTGAACTCCAGATACCGGTTTTGAGGCCCATCATCCCAGGCAAGCCGGTAAATACCTTTGCCTCCCTGTCAGATGGATCATTTGGCCGTAATTTTGAATTAGAGTAAGGTTGTAGTATGCGTGGTCAGATTTAGACAATAGCCTACTCCATGAAAGGGTCATGGCTACGCCTTCTATGTTTGTTTAATGAATAGAGTAACTGAAATGAGGGATGTATACTGATTTTAAGATTTGTGAAATGAGTTTATGAATTTTTAATAGAATTTAATGAAGTCTTCGGTAAAGTTGAAGCAGACACGATCGTGTTTAGACAATAGCCTACTCCATGAAGGGGTCATGACTATGCTTTCTATGCCTGTTTAAGGTGTAGTGTGGCTGAAATGACGGAGGTTTACTGATTTTGGTGTTTGTGGAGTAGTCTTTTCGTTTATAATTTAGGTTTTGTGAAGCTTGTTGCGGAGTTGTTTTATGGATTTTATTGCTCTGCAAATGAAGTGTATTAGGGGGTTCTGGGTTTGGTTTAGCTGTAGTTTACAGGCTTATGGCTGAGAGTTGTTGTAGCAGGCCTAACAACTGTGTCAGAGCAGTGGCGTGCTGTGTGGGAGGGGGGTTTAGTGGCAAAGACATGAGGGCAGGGATAGAAGAGTTTATGTGTTCCCTCACAGTTGACGCACTTAGGCTTATCTCGAGGTACCGTATAGATAAAGTGGTGATGTGAATCTCCAGCGGGTACTGTGAGGACAGCTTGACGGCTGTAGGTGCCTATAGTTTTATACAGTTTCTTGTTCGTAGATTCTTTCAATGAAATAGCCTACGTCCAGTTGTCCAAATATGTATGTATGTCATTTCATTGGAAATGTTAAGCATTCAATATTTAGGTTTAGTTTGAACTCCTTAACACAGTCTATACATTTTTAATGAGAATTGGGTGCATTCTTGAATTATTTCACAACTTGAACATGGGCTTACCAATTATGGCTTAGAGTTCTATTTATTTTATGATTGAATTTCAATCATTTATTCTACCGCGTGATAAATGAATTACAAGAAAACTATTATGAAATTCTCCCCATAGCGTGATGGTAATGATCGATGCAAATTTAGAATAGATTTTCCAGGAAACTTAAATCAGAAAATATTTTATATTGGGATCCAATATCAATAGCATTATAGCAAGTCGGAGGGTGTGTACGCTCAAATTGATTCTGGTCGTCAATTGTTTTGTAGAGATGGGCATCAGCAGTCGACTGACAGAAGTTAAAACCATCGACTTGTTTGACTGCTTTTAGAAAACAGTCGAATGAATTCAACGACTACTCACCGTAACATAAACAAGTCGTTTGCAAACGACTGAACTGATCCCAATTGTTTTAACATGTTCTGAGCGCTGGCATAGTTTTACGTTCTGGTCATAAATTATTTGTATTCACATGGTTGCCAACATCTCCACTGAAATTTCGCTCTCGTTACTGTTCTAAAGTGCTCTATTGTCGTCTCTCGTATGTATTTATTCTAGGCTGTCGTGTTCTTGTTCAAGTTGTATTTCAACTCTACATTCTTAGTATTTTCTGCAAAACAACTAAGAAATAAAAGGTACGTCACAAAATTGGCTATGGAATTGTTACCGGTATTTACGAACTCCCTTTCAGTTCTAGTAATTTAATTAAGTATTGCTCTATTGCTTCACTTATTCAGAGTACATACAGGCAATGTGTCCTATACCAATATCGGAGAACATTTACTCATTCTCATTGCAACATTGGATATAATGGCTGCACTATACACAATGCCGCAACCTCCATTCGAAGCACAATAAAAATAAATAACTTGGATCAATTGCATGTTGCCGAGTATCGCGTAGTCCAAACTAACGTCTGCAAAAATAGGTAGGTTAGGGAGAAGTTTGTTTTTAATCTGTTGGTACAACAGAACTCCGCGGGTAACGGCTTACATTGCTTTGTACGCCACCTAGAAGCGACTACTTTCAGTCGAATACATGAAACGACACGCTTTTAAGAGCTATGCGTATTCAGGTAATCATTCGACTGAATGTAGTCGAATATCTAGTCGATAGTTTCTTCCAACGAATGACTAGTCAGTCGATAGTTAAAAGTAGTCGATAGTCCCATCTCTATCAAGGGGTACTCCAGAATTTTTTCACGCAATTTTCACGTGTGAATGTGATACGAAAGGTTTTTTTTTACCCGACTATAAAGGGTCTCCGAAAACCACATTTAAAGGTCCTTAATTTAACTGTGTCTGTGATATTCCCAGAAAACTAACATCGCTCTGATATACCTATGTAGGAATGACAAACCCCTAACCACTGCACCAGTAGCTGAATTGATAAAGTCTGATTATCCATGCCAAGGATAAATCAGTCATAGCATTCATGATTGAGATGTTGCTAAGTGTACTCTTTACAAATAGAATATTCGCTGGCGACGGGTAAAGCTAGTAATAATAATTATAATATTATAATGATTTGCTTGAATCCCGTCGTACGTTAGGTTTTTGTGAATGATATGTGTAAGGGTGTATACAATTTAGAATAACACACTGTAATACACTGTAACAATAATTAATAGACTAATTAACAGCTTTTGACATGCAACAAGAAGACATTGTAATCATTGAACGCTCAACAACTACAAATAAAAATACTTCAAAGAAACGCAAACCTCGCCAACAGAAGACGAAGACAGACGATTCTCGTATAGTTTCGTTCAAAACAATACATGGACACCATTGTCGTATGGATTTTACTAAATCTGTCACCTTGAGCGCTAATGTTGACCCATACATGGTCAAATCAAAATCGAAATATCTACTTCCGTTTTAATGATGATGATGATGATGATTGTTGTTTCAAGAGGCCTAATATCTAGGTCATCGGCCCCTAGTGGTTTGGGTGATAGTGAAAAATGAAAATGAGCCTATAATGAAATCTAACTACAAACTTACAACTAAAACTAATACAGCTTACAAACTAGAGGAAAAGGAAGACGAAAGCAGATTAAAGAAAATTAAAGAAAGGGGAAATAAATGCCCTCAACCCTCAAAGAATGAGGATTAAGGGACTTACAGAGAAGGAGAGCCAGGAAAGGCAGATAGGAAAGGTAAAGAGGAGAGGACCCGCCCCAAAGGCAATGGAAAAAGGGGGAAAAAACAGACCCACTTCAGGCATCCCTAAAGGTCACCAACTCCCGATCTCGCCAGCAGAAAGCCCATGTAGCACTATCCAGGGTGCACCAGAAGTGTTGGGGCTACATACACCCCTTCTCCTTAAGGGCCCTGAGCAGAAGGCAAGAGATATCAGTAAGAGAAAACAAGAGGTCTGATCCCTCGAAGAATGAGAGATCAGGAAAGATGAGACAAGGACCAATTAAGGCGGGAAAGTATATGTCTCCCTAGGCCTCGGATACCTTAATACCGTCGGGGTCGGAAAAGAACAAGAGTTCACCAACGGAGGTCGACAGGAAAGATAACAGAGAGGAGCCCGGCACAAGTTTATTTATTTTTATTTATTTATTTATTTATTTATTTATCGTATGGCTTTTAGTGCCGGGAGTGTCCGAGGACATGTTCGGCTCGCCTGAGTCTGTAGCTGCTTCCAGCGGACACCCTAAAGGGTGAGCTACAAGTTCCGTTCAATTTCAAGTAGTTCCAACTTTCGCCACAAGATATCAATGATACCTAGTGGTGATCGTTGGAACATTGATAGAGCGTTCTGACGAAATCTAACCTAACAAATTTTGCTTTACACAAGTTTAGTCCGTGAAAGGATCTTTTACATGCCATACATCTATGACATGGGACCGCCGGCTTTACTTCCCCTCCGAAGGAAGGCATACTGAAGGATTTTTAACTCTCTTAAGAAATCCGACGACTTCGGCCGGTTTTGAACCCGCTATCTGGGCATAGCAGTTCAGCATGCTACCAACTACGCCACCGGCACAAGTAAGTGGAAGTAATGCAAATCTCAGCTGGAGTCCCGTGGTCGCCAACTCACGTCCCACAAGTTGTGAGCCCCTGAGGGACTTCCGTTTTGACTGACAAGCCATGAACACCAACAATTAGACCACATCCGTCGTCGTATGTAGTTCACTAAAGTGATGTAACGTTTATTATTTCTTTTCTTTTTATAATTTCACTTCGTCGTTATGCTTTGGGTCTAACGTTTCGCCGGACGGAGACGGTGACTGTGACGTCATGCAGCCACGCGGGAAGCCTAAGTTAATGGTTAATGGAGTCTGTTGAGAGAGTCCTGGGACGTCAAGCAACCTGGGGCTTCGAGCGAAGCGAAAAGAATACAGGGTGACTCCCACAGAGGTGTACAAGATGCCAGATAAGAATACAGGGTGACTCCTAGAGAGATATACAAGACGCCAGATAAGAATAAAAGGTGACTCTTAAAGAGGTGTACAAGATGGCAGAGAAGAACACAGGGTGTCTCCTAAATAGGTGTGCAGGATGTCAGAGCAAAATACAGGGTGAAACTTAACGAGGTGTACAGTATGTTAGATTCAATCAAATGCAGGGTGACCCTTGAAGAGGTTTGCAAGATATCAGATTCAAATAATGGGTGACCCTTAAAGAGTTGTAAAAGATGTCAGACTCAAATACAGGGGGATTCTTAAAGAGGTACCCACGCGGGAAGCCTAAGTTAATGGGTAATGGAGTTTGTTTTCAACATTACGTTCTCAGCCTCAAGGGCTGAATTTCTTTTTCACAGACTTCTTTTTCACTTGTTAGTCTTTAAATTAAGAATCTGTGCCTTCCCTTTGTCTCGTCTAGAGCACTTAAATTAACCCTTGTGGTCTCCTGTTTGGTACCGCAGGGGTAGCGGAAGTGTCTGCTATATTCCAGGCCACTTTAAGCTCACCTGGGCCTCAGGGTTTGTGCTATCCCCGAGTTAGAATGCTCCCCCTCCCACATTCGCCTCGCGGGTCCAAGCTCTCCTTCCTATCCCGTCCCGTTTACCGTTCTGAGAACCATCGCCTTGAGGTCTTCACTCAAACACGGTGAGAGTTCTACCAGATGTCGCAAGCCTTGCCTTTCCCTGCCCTGCCCTGCCCTGCCCTGCTCTGCTCTGTGCTCTGGGATTTACATAGAGTGGATCTAGCACAGATATGAACAGTGTTGCGATGGAGACTACGCCAAGTAATAAGTCCATTTAGGAACCCCCTATCATCTTTCATCATATATATTATTTCAGTAGTATAGATCCCTCCTGCGGCGCTCACAAGCGACCGATCGTGGCAAATGAGCATTCAAATGAAAGAGAATATACATTAGCAGTGACGAATTGCACTCTAATTTCATAAATATCTATAATTTCTTTAAAAAAAACTTTAAAAAAATGTACGAAGTGTACGATTTGCAGATACTTTTGCTGTAGGAAAATACGCTCCATAATTGCTGACCACTTCACATTTTGGCCGCTGTGACGCCTGTTTCATGTCATTTTAATATTCTGAGGTCTTTCCTTTATCATTTTTAATGGATTTCAGAAACAGTAGCCTAAATCAAAGGAATGAGTACCGTACTCAAATTGTGTAATTTCATAAATATCGAATAACCGGTGAGTGTTATGATGTTTCAATTTTTAGTGATTGCCTGATTTAGTTGGGGAACAAAGAACTTGGAAACGTAACTGAAATGGAAATAATGTTCTATAATAATCATTTGGTTGCTATAAAAACATAACAACCTTTCTCCTTAAGTCTCTCCTTATAAACCTATTGGGGAAAATGTGGCTTATGAACATGGTCCGCTAGTCTATACTAATATACTAAAGCTGAAGCTGAAACTGTGTGTTTAAACGCGCTAATCTCTTGAACTATCAGTCGTATTCGAAAATTTTTTTTTGTATATGATAGCCTGATTCAAGAGGAATAGTTTAGGCTATGTAGCACTAGGCCACACCTCTCAGGTAACCTTAAAGATTGATTTTTGTTCAGTAAGTCGGAAGTACAAGCGCTCCCGAACAGCTTCAATAATACCTAAGTAGTGGAGTACTAGGAGTTCTGCCCCACTTCAAAACCCCCCTTGCTCTACTACTAAGCCTCAGCCATGTTAAATATCTCTTGAACGCATGGTCCGATTTTGACAAATGAGGTATTGTTGGACTCGGGCTGACGTCCTCTTTGCTATGGACCACTCATTATATTTTTCAAAATTTTTTTGAAAATTTTTGTTTTCGAAAATAGGCGATAGTTTGAAAACCAAACAGGATAGAACGTTGTGCCATGGCTCAAACGAACAGTCTTTATGACCTTTATTTTTTGTAATAAAAAATTTTTATTTTTTATATTTTTTTGAAAACACTCGAATTTTGAAAATCCTATATTTTGGAAACTAGGAACTCTACAAAAAAAATTGTTTAACGTAAATCAATGGTCCCTACCCCCTCTACCCCCAAAATAAATTTAAAGTCTCTAGAATGAAAACCTGCAGTAGTGTGGTAAGGACAGAGCTGCTTATAAAAGCAAGTGGTGAGCCCCTGCGACCTTGGAATGGAAGGAGCCATGCTAGGAGGGCGTGCTTGGATTCGTTTTTTTCGTCTCGTTGTGCTCTTTACGGGAATGTCGGTGTCGAAAAGGTGAAAATCTGGAAACACAGTCTTTTTGGGGTAAAAACGTGATTTTAGACTTTTTGCTATATCTCGCGAACCAATCATGCTAGAGGCATGTTCGACAGGTCCAAGGACTCGGGGTGACGTCCTCTCTGCTATGGACCACTCGTTATAATTTTTAATAAAATTGGAAACTCGATTTTGGGGTAAACACATGCTTTTTGTGATTTTGCCGATATCTAACGAACCAATAACGTTAGAGGCATGTACGACGGGTCCAAGGACTCGGGGTGACGTCCTCTTTGCTATGGACCACTCGTTGTAATTAAAAAAAAATGGGAAATGCGATTTTGGGGTAAACACGTGTTTTTTATGATTTTTGCCGATATGTCACGAACCAATAACGCTAGAGACGTGTACGAGGTGTCCTAGGACTCGGGCTAACGCCCCCTTTCAAATGTGGTAGATATTTTTTTTCCAAAAAGATAATTCACAAAGGGCCTAACGCCATACATGTTGAAAAAACGTTTTCTTTTTCTTTACCTGTTTATAATTTTCATGGAGCGTGGTGGTTGAGAGAGACGATACTGCTGGATGTGTGTGTTTCAACGAACCTGTCGCTGACCAAGGTGGCTGTGTTCAATAGATCAATCGCTATTTCGGCGGGTCGGTGTATGACAGAGCGAGGGTGCGTTTTTCCTGATATTTTACCTTTAACGTGTAAACGGGGATGAGAACTAGGTTCTATGTTGGTCGAAGCGAGTAGAGAAAATAAACTTGCCGACGAGCAGGAGGTGAATGTCATTTGAGCTTATTGGAAGGCTCCGATCTGACTTGACAATAGGTGCAATGGAAAAAATGACCAAGACGCTTGAAGGTGAAATAATCTGACCATCGTGGTTGCAGGGGAGTGTGAAAGGCATGCACACACACATTTGTGAAACCACATGTAGGCTAAACCAGTGACATCCTGTTTTGCTTCGTACGTGACAAAATGCAAGTTGACGTGAAATTTGATCTACCGCAGGTGTTCGCTTGGGACGTTATCTATCTACATGCGCGATAACTGTTAACAAGTTACATCCTGTCTTGCTTCGTACGTGACAAAATGCAAGTTCAGGTGAAATTTGATCCGGCACAGGTGTTCGCGTGGGTGTTATCTGTCCACGTGCACGATAAGAGAATGTTCAAAGCGTGGGAATCGCTGAATCAGTAAAAAGTATAATGCAACTTGTCGGAATAATGTCACAACCAATAGATAGGCAAGAGCTGCAAACAGCAGTGGTGGGAGGTGAAGGGAGGGAGAGGGGAGGGGGTGATGTATGAGAGAACACAGGAGGAAAGGGAAAGACAAACATGTATGAACATGCATGAAGCGCGGAGCGCTGTACACATAGAGCTATAGGTGGTGTACAACATGTGTGAATAAATAAAAAGTACACAGGTTCACACAACATGTAATTTATTGATCCAGGAATTAAACGTAGAGTTAAACCCTAACCATTTGACGTAGAGTTTATTTCCTTTTTGTTTCAACACTTTTTCCACAAGATAATGCTGAGGAAATGCTGTTTTCTGAAGTTCATGGAGATAAAATCTACCTTTTATGGGTTGATGGTTGAGGTCCTCGAGTAAATAGGTGACTGGAGTGTCCAAGTTGACTCGACGAATTCGAAATAGTTCAGTCCCCCACTGAGGCGTGTAGCCCTTATTGAAGACAGACTTAAATTTGCTCACACGAACAAAATCCCCAATGTTCAGTCGGTGACGTTTAGGATCAGCTGTTTTTATGGGGTTAAACAGTTTATCCAATCGCTGAATATTTTTAGTTACGAGACGTGGCTTGGTCCCAATCGTTCTATGTTTGGTGTCATTGTAACGTGATACTAGCTCAGGTAACATGTCCAACCAGCGATACGTGCCCTGAGCGGTAAACGCTTTCCACATATGGGTTTTCAATGTTCGGTTGAACCGCTCGACCACACTGGCTTTCAGATTGCTGTACGTGGTGTAATGGTGAATATCCTTAGATTTGAGAAAACTGGAGAAATCCTTGTTGAAAAATTCTTTCCCCTGGTCGGTTTGTAGCAGCTGAGGTTGACGTTTGGAGTGTTGAATAATATGTTGAAAGGCCTTGGTAACTAGTGGGCCAGACTTGCGACGCACAGGTTCAACAAAGGCCATTTTGGAATAGACATCAATGACGGTCAACATATAGCGTACACCGTCGTTAACGCCAGCATAGGGTATCATTTCAACCAAGTCAGCCTGCCAAAGTTCATCCACACCTCGTGAAATCACCTTGAGTCGCGGATAGTGACGCCTAGCTGGGCGATGCAACTCGTGAGCAATACCCATTTTAATGGGTGAGGGCTTAAACAATAATTTTGGCATTTCGAAGTTCTTGTTCAATTTCTTGAATTTCCCAATCGTGACCGGTATGGCCAGCTTGACGTGAGGCATGCAACAACTGTAGCCGCTGGACGAGCTTATTGGGATTGTGCCAGTAGGTAACATCCACAAGGGGTTTTAATGGTTTAAAAGTCACTCCCGAAGCGGACACTTTACGACGAGTACTTTGACTGGTGGGAAACATTTTTGCAATGATGGTTTTATATTTTTGAGATATATTGGCATTCACTTGTTGCGTGGGATCATACTGTCTTTTGTGAGCATGGGTATCCAATAAAATGGATTTATATTTGTCAAGGTCCTCTGACGTATAATCATGGGAAGAGGGGGTCCGAGAAAAGAGCAGCTTTAACAGTCCTGGCGTTAATTTATAGTTGATGTTTTTAATGACAGCTTTAGTACGAGCAAATTTAATGGATGAATCGCCAATTTTAAAACTATCATCCTCATAGCGAACACCATACGTGGTATCTGTGTTTCCAATAAATAGATCGGTGAAATAGGGTTCCAATGTTGATCCATAATATTTTATTAAAATGGTTTTCAGTTGAGCTTTATGTTGAGGGGTGGCCAAGAGTTGTGAAAACGGAGACGCTCTGGAAGGGCAAGGTGTTTCGACCATGGCCAAGGATTTCTTTTTTCTCAAAAACTCTGCAAGGGGTGCGGCCTTTTTTTGAGGCGTAAACACTTGTTCCTCCTCATCCTCAACTTCACTATCACTAGTCAAATCTTCCACTTCCTCTTCCTCAGGGTCCTCGTGCAGCGTCTGCGTGGCTTGTGAAACGGTGGGTAGCGTTTCAGATGGCTTGAAAGAGGGTTTCAACATGGCTTTTAGTGGAGGTGCTAAATGTTGCTGAATAAACAAAGCATGATTGGCACGTGATTGTTTCAATTGACGAAACTTTTGGCGAATAGTATTTTTTGCTCTAATAATATGCTTTTTCAATTGACTCTCTGCTAACGCCATGGTGTCTTGACAAATGACTTGATGGCGAATGAGACAGGGCCTTAAATAGCAATAAAATGATCAAACCCTAAGCGATACCGTCCTTGGTTGAGTTCACTTTGTTTGTCAATCACTAAACAGGCATGACGTTGAGTGTTCCAGCACTTGGCACACAATTCTGTAAACATTTGAAAGGTCATATCCGGATTCACATGTTCATTATAAATGTGACGACTGTTCCTCTCGTCCTGACGAAATAAAACAATGACATTGGCATTGTCACGAATCAACTGTTTGGACATTTTAGAATACGTTTGCCCAAGATAGAAGCAATCGATATGTTTGTGTCGACCCATGCTGAAATAGCTTTGAATGATGCCTTGACGTTCAGTGGATACATCATCGAAAATCATGAGTGAATCAGGCTTTACCTCATCCGGTGAAATCACATTTTCTTGCATGGAAAATGTAAAATAACCCATATTCTCTTTTTGTAATCCAGACATGACTTGATCCAGAAACACGTAGAGGGGTTGGTAGAGAGATTTTGCAAAAATATAAATATTTTGAAAACGCAGACCATTGGGCGCTGTAATGAGCGTTAGCAAAAGATTAGTCTTTCCACAGCCGGAAGGCCCCACAATGATGCAGCGAATGGAAGATGGAAACAGTGAACCATGGCGTTGTTCACGTGATGTGGGACAGAGATGGGAAACCATGTCCCCCACGGGGAATGACTCTTGCTGCTTAATAATCTTCATTTCAACTAAGGCTTAGAAAGGCTAGCAGGCTGTCTATATACAGGACACCGAGCCTTGTCATAGAAACAGTAGACTGGTACTACAGGTTGACGATGGATGTCTTTGGACGTGCGTTGATGGCCAAAGCTAGGCCTGTCCCCATACATGATCCTAAACAGGAAACAGATCCTGCTAATAAACACTATGTGGATAGGTCAGTAGTGCCACGCACAAAACAGGGAGATTATGACTTTAAGGGAAAGCGGTTAACCCATGTAAAACATCCTCAAGTGTCTACAGACGTTACTACGAAAAAGTATGTGGATAACAAAGTGTATGAGTTTTATGACAAAGTGCCCCAGCTTATGGTGAATGGCTATAGCGCTAATCACCATCGGATTATTCACGTGGAAGACCCACAAGACGAAGACGATGTTTGTACCAAGCGTTACGTGACCCATGAAATGAAAAGGCTTTATAAATTTATCCCATCTGTGTTTTTAGTGTATCTGACAAATGAAAAACCTGTGAATGACAGAAACCATTTACCGCTAGTCCATGATCAGCACTTGACCTATGCGCTTGCTTCGGGTTTAAGCCACTATCGATTACACTATGATGGAACCATTCACATCAAATATGCCATACCTGATGAGAACCATTTACAAATAAAGATAAATGGTCATAGGATGTTGCTTCATAACCATGAAATGGTCAATGCAGGTGACGAATTATCCTTTTATCTCATGTTGACATGGGATGAAAAGCAAGCGGGAAAAACCATAAACGACTTCCCACTTTATGTGGAATTGGAATATACAGCCATGAAATAACCATCTGACGTTAGTTGTGATTTAAACTTTCTTGTGAAAGGTTGTGGGTCATTATCATCATGGTGAAACAAAGGTATGCAGTGAGAAAGACTAAAAAAAGGACTTTGTCCTTGGCAAAGCCAGGGCTTACAACATTCGAGGACAAGCCCTTGCGAAAGAAAAAAAGAAAAAATAATGTATTGACCATAAGGAAAGCCCTTCGAGCAGCACAGAGACAGGTTATTCCAAAACGTCGGCGACAGGTTTCAAACCAAGGGCGAGTGATTCCCGTTCCCAAACGAGCGGGATTTTTACCTGCATTATTTGCTGGTTTGGCTGCTCTGGGCTCACTTTTGGGCGGTGCCAGTGCAGTGGCGAAAACCATTAAAGCCGCGCAGCAGGGCAAGCAACAACTCAAAGAAAGTCAGCGACACAATGAAACGATGGAAGCGATTGCCATGGGGGCTAGAAATGCCAATTTAAAGCCAGCCTTTTATCAACAAGGATTTGGGATTTCACCATTTCGAAATATTAAAAAAAAAAAAATTTAACCTCAGCCATAGCGAGACATGCCCTGACGCATCAACAAGTGGAAAGCTATGCTAAACAACTAAAGCTTTCTCATTTTCGAGGTGTGTTTATGCGAAACCAATTACCCCCACGACCCTGGAAACAGGAATGTGCTGTTGTCAATTTGGATGATCACCGAGGACCAGGAACGCATTATGTAGCTTATGTCAAAGAGGGATCCACGGTATGGTACTTTGACAGTTTTGGGAATTTGCCCCCGCCCATGGAACTAGTGACCTATTTTGGAAACAGGATCAAGATATATTATAATGTGAAACGTGAGCAAACGTTTAACAGCCAACAGTGTGGACGTTTGTGTTTAATTTTTTTATATAAGACGCAGCATAAGCAAAAACGCCACCAGTATGTCGGTAGAAAGTAAAACGTTTACAGTGCATGGACGTGGACCTGAAGTCAGCCTAGACTTTTACCCGCCTATCGAATTGAGTGAAAAACCCTATGGTTTAGGACTTGTTTCTCTTGAAACGTACAATCGAATATACAACATACGTGAAAATGTGAACAACAAGTTTTACTATGATGATTCTGTGCTCACCCTGAACTCTGGTGGATACACGATCGATGATATTTATGAACACATTTATGTGGTGTTGATCAATCAGTATGGTTTAAAGTCATTTCTCGACGGAACGCACAAGTTTGAACTTGTAGGCAATACTAACACTCATCGCTGCAGTATTTTCTCTACCTTCAACATTGACTTTAAAACACACCCCGATTCCATTGGCCCATTACTCGGATTTAAACCACGTGTGTTGGAGCCCAACAAAAAACATGAATCGGACCATGAAGTGAAATTCATTGAGGACCATCATGTGTCGGTGACGTGTAATATTATTAGCCAAGTGTACACCAATCAAGAACCATCGCATTCGCTTTATGACTTTATTGTGACATCGCCCAATGGGTATATTATTCGTGAAAACCCTCCAGTGGTGCTTTTTCATGCTGTGGCTGTTGATAGTATTAGTAATATAACATTAAGACTGATCAATAGAGATCAACAACTCATTGATCTAGATTCCACTACACCAGTGACTTACAAGTTGGTGCTAAAGCCACTATGAAATTTGTGTATAAAGCAACAACACCGTCTAGGAATGGTGTTAGTTGTTTGCCGCGTGAATACACGTTAACATCTCAAGGCAAGCAGATTTTACAGCATTTGGGTTACCACGTCAACCCTTATAATGAATTCTATCCTAGAGATAGCGAACCACATCGAGGAGCAACCAGGAGTGGTAAGAATTGATCTCCATTCCTATCAAGCTCAAACACCTGGACTCAATAACAATGATGAAATTCAATTTGTTATCAACAACCAAGATATTTACACCCTACCGCATGAAAGTGTTATTCAGATTGAAGGTCGGCTCACCAAAGCCGATGGCTCTACACCCACTACATCCAAGTTGGCCAACCATGGTTTAGCCTTTCTGTTTTCTGAAGTACGTTATGTCATTAACGATATCGTGGTGGATAGCACTCGAAATGTGGGTATTTCCAGTGTCATGAAACTATACCCCTCTTATAGTGAGGAAGAAGGTAAAACACTTTGCATGGCAGCTTGGTGCCCTGACTCGACCAATGACTGGATGGTACACACCGATGGGACCTTTACTGGATATTTACCTCTTAAACTGGTTCTAGGCTTTGCCGAAGATCACCAACGCATTGTGGTTAACGCAAGGCAAGTGCTTTATCTAGTGAGAGACAGGAGTGATAACAATGCACTCAAGGGGGCCGACAATGCCCCCATCGATTCAAAAATTCAACTACAACGCTTGCTATGGAAAGTGCCTCATGTGACCCTTAACGATAGCAAAAAACTGGACATACTCAAAATGGTAAAGAGAGATATGCCTCTACCCATGGAATTTAGAAGCTGGGCACTCCATGAGTATCCGCTATTGCCCACCACCAACACACACAGTTGGTCTGTAAAAACAGCTCGCTATACAGAGAGACCTCTCTACCTGATCGTGGGTTTTCAAACGAATCGCAAGTATCAACAAACCAAAGATGCCACGCAATTTGATCACCTGCAATTGAGAAATGCACGTCTTTTCCTCAACGGAGCTGTGTTTCCCTATGAAGGACTGGATTTGGATTTTTCAAAAAATAAGTTTGGCCCCCTGTACGACTTGTTTTCTAAATTTCGATGGTCGTATTATCAAAAAGAGAACGGTCCCATGCTACTACCCCAAGCGTTTAAGGCAAGAGCACCACTGATTGTTTTTGACTGTTCTTACCTGGAAGAGTCTGTCAAGCCATCCAATATCGACATTCGACTAGATTTTGAAACGCATGACAATGTACCAGCCAATACGACAGCCTACTGTCTGATTATTCATCACAAACAAGTCAACTATTATCCACTGTCCAACCAAGTGACGAGTGTATAAATAACAGCTCAACCCACGTTAAGTCGCTCAGTCATGTCTTGCTTTAAAGCCTCAAGAGACGTTACATCCATGAATTTAAACTCTGAGGAACAACGTTTCAAGACTTTTGCCACATGGCCAGTGCCTTTCATAAACCCTCAAGCCTTGGCGGCTGCTGGATTCTACTATTTAAAAACAAGAGATGAAGTGAAATGTGCCTTTTGTCCCATCATCATAGACCAATGGCAGGAGGGCGATGAACCCATGCAGGAACATCAGCGCTGGTCACACACCTGCCCCTACCTGTGCAGAATGAAAGTGGGAAATATACCCTGTCATTCAAGCTATCCCTCACTTGTGTCTCTGGGTGATGAAAAAAATACAAGTTATGATACATGTGGGCCGTATGGTATCCATGGTGCTTCGGTGAGCAGATCACCATCAAAAACGCCTAGTTTAGAGACATTGGGACATCATCGGTGTTATGGACGTTACAAACACAAGAGACTATTTTGTTGTATCAGTTGCTATCGTCCTTATCCTAAAATGAGAAAAGCCTGTAAGACGTGTTATGATAATAAAATGATGTAATTCTTAAATTCTTATTTTTGCATGTCCCCCTGTCCTACCCTAACCTTCTTTTTTGAAACTAGCATGGCAGGTAAGTCCATGCCATGATCACACGTGATCGTCAGTCAGTCGTCAGTTGAACTTGGTCCAGGCAAGCGTCAACATGTTGCGCACACTCATTGTGGATTGCCAAGGGTTTAAAATTGGTGACAACAAATTTATATTTAAACAAGTGGCCATAATCGATTGTACCACGTTTTGGATATCGCAAGCTACGCATTTGCTATTTAAACCACCCCATGCTTTTGATTTGTTGTGTGAAAAAGACCGTAAACAAACCCAGTGGATTGAAAATCATAGGCAACTAGACTGGAATCAGGGAACCATTTCCTATAAATATTTGGACGTGGTCATGAAAGCACACTTGTCCTCGACCAATGTGGTATTTGTGAAAGGTAATGAAAAACGTCAATGGTTGCAACCATTTTTGGCGTCTTACTGTCAATGTATCGACCTCATGGAGTTGGGCTGCCCCTCCCTGCAAACGCTCATGGATACTTGTTCCTGTGGCAACATTACCCATACAGCCCTATCGCATGCGTGGCATCTCTTTCATTGGTTAACCACTCATGCCTGCTGGGAGTTGTTGAACAAAATTATAACTCAAGATTTACCTGTGAATGACGTCAGTGAGATTTCTACTAGCGACGTGTAAACATCTACAGCACATGATACCATGGAGAAAGGCAATGCTACGGACAAAGCCATCGGCAAGTTCTTTGTGTGCAAAAAGAAACTAGACAGTTTTACCAAAGAGGAACTCTTGGCACTGCCCAAGTCGTTCATTTATTATGTGGCCGCCAACGCGGTCAAAGAAATCTGGCAACATGTACCAAAATCATGGACTCAAGACCCTGTGTTGAGTGAATTGCAACCCTGTACGGATTACGATCACCATAAGCAAGTGGCCATGGCAAAAATACCGTCTATGCGTCAGTGTGCGACTTGCCAGCTAGTGAAACTGTATCACGGTCATAAAAGTCCGTGTAAAGACTTTGTTGAATCATTCCACGAGTGTCATGGCGAGAAAAAGCAACAACAACAACAACAAACACAAACATCGTCCACAGAGGAGGAGGAAGACCAAACCTTTTTACCATCGATGGAAAAGGATATGCCAGACCTGTACTGGCAATGGCGTCATTGACAAAGTGATTCAATACTTACCTTACGAAATCCATCTTCCAGGTTATCGTTTTTGCGGCCCTGGAACTCGTCTCGAAAAACGTTTACAACGTGGTGATGTACCCATTAATCTTTTGGATCAAGCATGCAAGGAACATGACCTTTCTTATCGCCATAGTCATTCTGGTTTAAGACATGTGGCAGATAAATTGTTATTGAAGAAAGCTAAACAACGTTTCACATCCAGTGATGCCTCAGTAGGTGAAAGGATGGCAGCCCTAATTGTCATGAGTGCTATGAAAGGAAAGTTGATGATGCATGGACATAAACATTGAGGAGTGAGGAATTGGGATTTGTTTGTATTCTATTTTTCTTTTGTCAATTCACTATGACTATGAAATAAAAACAAAAGTTTTCCAGAGCACGATGTTTTGTTATTTTTAATTTTAAGAAATCGTGATGTTGATGGCTGATTTTTTCATTTTACACATTTCACACATGATGAATTCCACACACTGTCATTTATCATTTTGCAATTTACAGTTTTTGAAAACGTTCGTTTCAAGTTTAACGTTTTTGATGATATGGATTTTTCCATTTTGCTGATGACACATTTTAAACAATGTCCGTTTGAAGTTTTTGAATTTTCAAATTTCACACATGGCCATTTCCAGTTTTTAAAAATGTCCGTTTTAAGTTTTGCTGTTTTGGTGATATGGAAACATGGAATTTCCATTTTGCTGTTTTCATATTTTTTCCATTTGGTGTATGTCGAAAGTTGAGATTTGACAATGATGTTGATGCGAGTGCTTGACCTTGATAATACTGCAATGTGTTGATGTGTGTTTGGAGAAACGTCGAGGTCTACGACTACTGCAGGTAAGACTGTTTTTACAAAAATAATGTCTTTTGACTGTCACATTTCAATGAAAAAACGAAACTATTTAAAACAAAATGAATATATAAGTGACCATTTACCCCCACCCCACCCACCCACTCTACCTCATCGTGTTTGCTCTGGTCAATCATACACACCAGTTTTTCTCTCTCCACTCATACATTCACACCTGTCTTTGGGAACAAACACAACCACTTTATTTATTCCCAAAAGCACATTCTCGACATGCACACTCATTCCAAAAGAACTTTTTAGTTTATCATTTACATTACGAAAAATAATTAAATACTAGTTATTAAAGTTACTAAAAATCTTACTTATTTCATATTTACAAAAAAAACTCAACTTTGTACAGCGTTAAAAGAATCACACTATTTACCAATCAAAAAAATTTTAAAAAATAAGGTTGCACACAACTTTTTAAAGAGCAAAAGGTCCAAGTGAATTGTCACTATTTACAAAATCTACTATTTACAATGACAGAAACCAATATTTACAAAATTCTAAATCTACAAGTTACAAAAAGCCATGCCCCATAAACGATTAAACAGTGAAATCACACCTCCTCCTCGTTGCGATCATAACCCCAGGGCAGGCTAGTGAGCAGGTCATCAGCCCACACACGCTTGTTATCCATGGAGGCGAGGGTGCGTTTTCTCTGTTCCACAAGATACAAATGATGGTTGCTGGATTGTATCCTGCACTGTGTATGAGACATAGCTTTGCCAGTGCGTAAAACCGCTAAGTAATCGTCTACACGTAGCGATTTTACCACTGCCCTACCTACACCTTTTGCTCTCTTGGCTTCCTTACAGTCGAGTGTGCGGTAAGCATACATTTTTGAAGCCAAACCTACGAATTCCGTCATAATGGAATCACCGCATTCATCTTTTAAAACGCCCATTTCCTTCTTGTTCTTTATGGGCAGCTGAAACACGTTGTCAGCACTATAGCAAGAGGTGTCGAACCAGTCACTATGTTGCCTCATGACGTCATAGGGGTTGCAGTGGCGAATGTGGTAAATGAATGAGTCCGTGTCCATATACAAAAGAGAGACGTCCTCAAAATGGCGTTTCGCAAACTCATAGTGGAATCGATACATGACCGATTTAGAAAAGTCTAAAATGACTTGACCCAAGTAAATGGGCTTATCCATGGTCACGCTGGTCTTACTCATTTCAATAGTAGCCAAATCCTCATCGATAATTTTGATCGATTTGAAATTTGGCTTGGCAATGTACCGCCGGGCACCCCACCGCCCCTCCCAGACATTCATCAATTTAATGTCACGGTATTTGCGGACATTCTCCATAGACTTGCCATAGATGCAGTTGTTCATTAATTTAAAAAAATTAATTTCAAACTGCTGTGTTGCCATTTGTCGGTGCTCTGTGTTGAGTCGCATGTATGGCTCAAGCCATGCTTTTTGAGCAAAAGAAATACCCCTGTGGACTTTCTTCAACACCAAGCCTTGGGCGAGGCATTGCACCAACATTTGGATATGTAGCACATACCGATTTTTGTTGTAAAGTGTGCCCATGAGTTTTTCAGTTTTCACTTTACTGTCAGGGGGAACCATTTGCTCAAGACAGAATGGGAAATCGGCATGTTCATCATACAAGGATGATGGATATTCAATATCCACTTCTAGCACATATCCACGGCCTGTTTCTTGGCTAGCCATGTTCACATGAAATTCTGACACTTGTTTCTCTGTCAGCCAAGCAAACTTCCCATAGGGCAAAGGCTGACTCATGGCGTAACCGTACAAATTATTCACGTCATAGTACATTAAGTACGATTCTGGTTTGTCTGGTGAATAATCAGACATGTAGACATTGTTCGCTTCAGCATGGCGTTGGTTAAGTGACACAAAGCCGCCACGAATGCCCTTTTCAAAAAATAGAACCATGTCTACGTCAGTGAGTAAATCCAATTCCACTTGAGTGTATTTCAAAGCGGCATCGAACGAGAGTCCAGGACTCGTGTAATAGTGAGCCGGATCAAGACCGTAAATGTGTTGACACAAGTTACGGAATTTTTCAAACACATCAGTGAGCAGCAATACATCCAGTTTTAGGTAATGCAAAGCATATTCACTTAGCGTCTTCATGCCAAACACTCGCCAAACTTGACATGCATGTGCATAGTCTTCATCGGAAACGGTACTGCGTGTTAGTTTCGAGTAAAATTTCTCTTGTGGAGGGAGTTTTCTTTGCTTTAACACGTCCCAGCTGTTGCAGAAATCATACGGGAATATACCTTTCCGAATGCACAATTGAAATTGCTCAGGATCATTAAAATGCATTCTAGTATTTTTTAATTCCTCCTCATTCAAGCCATTCACAAGGCTGTCTAGCGAGGATGCCATAAACTTAAAGGAATCCAAAAATCGAATGCTAAAGTTGCTCAACCACCATGTCAGGGCTGTAAAACGCTCATGGTTTTGGGGAATAATGGTAAACGAGCCCTTGTTAACATGGCCCAATTCACGAATCAAAAACTGAATGTCATAATTCGCCAGATTGTGGAAAAAGACACCGATGAAACGAGGAGCTGGAAAGTTCAAGTTGCATTTACTATGCGCAGCTCCACGAAACTCCCCCGTAAAGTGGAGTGATCACGAACGGTGTCTTCAGCATTGATCAGTGGCTTTTCGCAAATATGGCATGTCATGGCATGCTCATACTGCTGCTGTTGTTCTGGAGATAGGCTCATGGGTACTGGGTGGTCCAGTAATTCCTGTACATGGTCGGCCAACTTGACAAGTTCATCCAAGAACCATTTGGCACAATCTGGCCCCTCACGGTATTTGTAAACGGATTGTGTGGGGTCATGGGCACACACCACATTAAATCCTATGGCAAAGGGTTCATGTTTTTGAATGGGTGTGGTTGAGCTCATGGAGGGATCTGGTTCACATCCCGCCATGGGTGTGGTGAGAGCTTCGAAATCTGCATATACCACATAGGGAACAGTGTCACGCTTATGAATGTCCTTAAACTTTAACACAGCCTTGTCCCCTTGTGGCAATATCAATCTCACCGCTTCCTGAGTAACACAATCTACCCTATGACGTTCCAAAGAAGTAGGCGTCCAAAAGTATTGGAGACAACGGTCACAAATATGCTTTATACCATGTGCTTTGGACATTTGACTGCTTAGCAATCTACTCAGGCTTTTAATGAGGCAATAGTGATTCACTTCTCCTACAGATAAATATAAAAGATGAATGTGATGTCGTTTCGGTTCTTTTGTGGCATAAAGAGGACCCACAATCTCATCACCGTCAAGGCCATACACCATGAACGAAAAGTCCTGGTTGTCTCGTTCAAACCTATGGATCTCGGTTAAGTCCATAGGGAACGTCACTCGAGTTAAATTTAAAGTATGTTTCAATTCAACAAACTTGGCCTTGTACATTCCTGGTCTGTTAACATGACGATCTTGAGCTGGCTGCAAGTACGCAGCCACAGCCCACAGAAAGCAATCATTGTCATGGTTCTCAATATTCACCACAGCCTTTTTCGAAGCTATTGCTGGAGGTGTTTTAATATAGCTAGACCCAGCATTCAACGGGTTGAAATGACAAATGTTGATTTGTAAATGATGAATTTTGTCTAAGGCTAGACCACTCGGTCCTTGTTGCAGTTTATCAAATTTTGACAGCAAGGCATTCACCACGTGGGTTTCATACCACTGTTCCAAATTATGGGCTATGAATAGCTCTTGCATTTTACTGCAAATATAGAATGTCTCTTTATGCTCTACATCCTTCTTTTTATATACGAAATCGCACACTAGTTCTGTATTCACCTTTAAAGCCATATGCAACCTTTGCGCTGTACAAATTTCAATTTTAAAAATTTCAAAACAAGATTCTAAAAATTCTTTGGGAATCGAACTTTTTCTAACATTCACTATGCGGCCAGAGCACACACGCGATTTGAAACAACTGTTTAGGGTTTCCCAAGTTAACGTATCCGCAGCAGTAAAAGACATTATTTTGAAAGAACACACTCACCTGAGTTTAGAAATGTAGACTGTCTGACAATAATCCAAAAAACACACACGTTCCTGGTTATTCACAGAGGTCAAGCGTTTTCCAACACTCTAAAAAGAAATAAAATAAACCACCATAAGTATATCCATTCCATATAGTTTATGCATTTCATAAACAAAACAAAATCAAACAGGTTATATATTTAAAAAAACAAATCTCACCTTGACGTGTAATGCTTTTCTATATTCCCGTCTCGTGGGCTAGTATGGAAATGGTTTTCTTTTCTAGTTGTCTGTCTTTCTCTTTCTTTAATATATTTCCCACAGACACACGACAGGTAGGCTATACACGTTATCTGCAAACAAATAAATAAATAAAATCATTAATTATCTAATCAATAAATAATTGCATGTATTTATATAAAATCAATAAATATATAAATGAATAAATATATACCTACCCCACAACAAGGTTAAGTATTTTCCACCAACACCAAAACTGATAAACGCAGTGTGTTCAAAGGTAGTCACCTAAGTGAGCGTGGAAATGATAACGACATGTCTTTATATATGCTACATTGCATGTATAATCTTTTTTTTTTTTCCACGCTTTGACCATTCTGTTATCAGGCACGTGGACAGATAACGTCCCAGGTGAACACCTGAGGTAGATCAAATGTCACCTGAACTTGCATTTTGTCACGTACGAAGCAAGACAGGATGTCACTGGTTTAGCCTACATGTGGTTTCACAAATGTGTGTGTGCATGCCTTTCACACTCCCCTGCAACCACGATGGTCAGATTATTTCACCTTCAAGCGTCTTGGTCATTTTTTCCATTGCACCTATTGTCAAGTCAGATCGGAGCCTTCCAATAAGCTCAAATGACATTCACCTCCTGCTCGTCGGCAAGTTTATTTTCTCTACTCGCTTCGACCAACATAGAACCTAGTTCTCATCCCCGTTTACACGTTAAAGGTAAAATATCAGGAAAAACGCACCCTCGCTCTGTCATACACCGACCCGCCGAAATAGCGATTGATCTATTGAACACAGCCACCTTGGTCAGCGACAGGTTCGTTGAAACACACACATCCAGCAGTATCGTCTCTCTCAACCACCACGCTCCATGAAAATTATAAACAGGTAAAGAAAAAGAAAACGTTTTTTCAACATGTATGGCGTTAGGCCCTTTGTGAATTATCTTTTTGGAAAAAAAATATCTACCACATTTGAAAGGGGGCGTTAGCCCGAGTCCTAGGACACCTCGTACACGTCTCTAGCGTTATTGGTTCGTGACATATCGGCAAAAATCATAAAAAACACGTGTTTACCCCAAAATCGCATTTCCCATTTTTTTTTAATTACAACGAGTGGTCCATAGCAAAGAGGACGTCACCCCGAGTCCTTGGACCCGTCGTACATGCCTCTAACGTTATTGGTTCGTTAGATATCGGCAAAATCACAAAAAGCATGTGTTTACCCCAAAATCGAGTTTCCAATTTTATTAAAAATTATAACGAGTGGTCCATAGCAGAGAGGACGTCACCCCGAGTCCTTGGACCTGTCGAACATGCCTCTAGCATGATTGGTTCGCGAGATATAGCAAAAAGTCTAAAATCACGTTTTTACCCCAAAAAGACTGTGTTTCCAGATTTTCACCTTTTCGACACCGACATTCCCGTAAAGAGCACAACGAGACGAAAAAAACGAATCCAAGCACGCCCTCCTAGCATGGCTCCTTCCATTCCAAGGTCGCAGGGGCTCACCACTTGCTTTTATAAGCAGCTCTGTCCTTACCACACTACTGCAGGTTTTCATTCTAGAGACTTTAAATTTATTTTGGGGGTAGAGGGGGTAGGGACCATTGATTTACGTTAAACAATTTTTTTTGTAGAGTTCCTAGTTTCCAAAATATAGGATTTTCAAAATTCGAGTGTTTTCAAAAAAATATAAAAAATAAAAATTTTTTATTACAAAAAATAAAGGTCATAAAGACTGTTCGTTTGAGCCATGGCACAACGTTCTATCCTGTTTGGTTTTCAAACTATCGCCTATTTTCGAAAACAAAAATTTTCAAAAAAATTTTGAAAAATATAATGAGTGGTCCATAGCAAAGAGGACGTCAGCCCGAGTCCAACAATACCTCATTTGTCAAAATCGGACCATGCGTTCAAGAGATATTTAACATGGCTGAGGCTTAGTAGTAGAGCAAGGGGGGTTTTGAAGTGGGGCAGAACTCCTAGTACTCCACTACTTACCTAAGTCTATTGTTGCCTGGCAATGTGGGGTGCATCACGTCGCCCCTACCAGTGTTCTGGTGCAGAATTGGGAGCTGCTTATAAATTGCAGTCACGGGGAGTAATTAGTGCAGAAAGAGTTCTTAGGCCCCTTAAAACAGTTATCATAATGACAATAGTATGCCTCTGTATAAGGGCGATGGTGTTGGTCCAGTATACTGAGGGTATCAGCTGCAATAAGCGTTGGTGCTTTCCGATCCTTATCCTTGAGCGCTCCAATTCTGAAGTAGTATTCATTATCATCCATAAAACAAATAAATCCACCGGGCGAAGCTGGGCACTACTGCTAGTCATCATATATATATTATTTCAGTAGTATAGATCCCTCCTTCAGCGCTCACAAACGACCGATCGTGAAAAAGGAGCATTCAAATGAAAGAGAATACACAGTACATTACCAGTGACACATTGCACAAATGGTGAAAATCAGTCACGACCGCACTGTACCAACGTTACGATAGACTTTTACAAAGAATTCAAGTGTGAAATTTTGGACTATCTGCCGGTTAGTCCTAACCAGCACAGCCTTTTTCGAGATTGAAGGCGTGGCTGGGTGGCAATGCCTCGTCAAAAAGGAAAAACTTCAGGAGACTGTCCAAACGTACCCACCTGAGTGGTGGCAGAATATTTTGCCGAGGGCATTGGAAACGATACGACAAATGTTTCAATCGTTTTGACGATTAAGTTGAGACATGCGAATAATACAAGCAAACATTTAGTAGTAAAATCAGTTTGGTATGTCAATCTGTTATTTTTATACAGTCCATCGGAATTTGAAAGAAAACAAGATGTTCAGCAAAGAACATATAGCCTACTTTCTCCTAAATGTATGGGTATCTTTATGACTCTTTGTCCTCATCCCTAAACCAATCACCCCAACCACAATGTATTGTTTGTTTTCTTTTATATTGATAATAAGCCAGTAAGTGTCAAGATCAATATTATATACTTTATGATGATTGAATAACAAAACTACTAACTTATTGTAATGCATTCACGTCCGTTAATCTCTATATTAAGCCAGCCTGCAAAATTAAGAATCTTCCGCCCCAATCACAGTAGGTGGTGCTGCGACCTATCAGTGAATTAATCTTTATCTTGTACGCCTATGCACTGCCATCGTAATGTACTACGATGGCAGTGTTCTATGGGTGTTGAATGAGTAGGCAGTTTAAAGTAGCCAAGAGGGAGGCGATCCAGCTGGCAGTGTTTAAAGGTATTCGGAGCGCGATCGTGGCTAATAGTTGAACTACCAGTATTACAAAATTGCCATACTTCAGGAGGCCAGCTCAGGCATTTACACAGCGTTATGTTTGGAACAATATTACCCACATAACCCACAAGAGGACAGCACCGTACAGAGGCATTAAGAAGGCTGTGGTTAATGACAACGTGTATCTAGTTCTTCTATTCTCCTTTTTCTAATGTCTTCTGTTTATGTGCGATGCTGGGACTGTGATTTTATTAATATACGAGTGTATACTTTATCCTCTCCTTTGAGCTAAATGACATTTTATTCAGTATCTGTGGGAAAAGCTCGTGCACATCATTTGTAAAAGAATTCAAGAAAAAAAAAACCTAACTGTAGCAGTACTCGATCCCCAGTCAACTGCGTGTCAGACTAACATGCTAGCCCAGAGCTAACCGTATCCCTGACGTCAGTTGTTCTTAACTGACATATTAGATACAAACTGTTGGCAAATAATGACTTTAAATAAACGATTTCTTCACTGCAGTACATCTTCATTAAAGATCATTTCATACAAAGTTTATATTATTGTATCAGTACGGTATATCACATACAACATACTAAAACTACTGAAATATAAGACAGGCACATGAGGACAGCTGCCATCTTGTCGTGTGACACAAACAGCTCAGCTCTTTTAAGCCACTCGTACTGTATAATATTATAATATTAAATTATAATAAATAACGGATCACGACCTTCAGGATAGCTTAAACCCCCCTAGGCTCGATAATCGGAATTGGTGGGTCTTAAGCTATTTATTACAATGGTTGCATAATTCACACGGCCGCCATCCTGAAATGGCATGGCCAATGACCTTGAATTTTGGGGGAAAGACGCGTCCTATATAAAGGTATGTTGTCACCAAATTTGGTAGAGATCGGATGATTAGTTTAGCCGTAATTTGATTTTACGTTTTGAACATTTGAGTGGCCGCCATTCTGTTTTGGTAAATATGGCGGCGATATAAAGTATGACACTGAGGTGTCCTTTACTAGTGCTACCTCTGTACCAAATTTCGTTCAATTCGGTTTCACCGTGTTCGAATTGATAGGGGGGGACAGACATTCAGAGTACACACACTCACACACACACAGACACACACACACACACACAGACTCACACACACACATACACACACACACACAGACTCACACACACACATACACACACACAGACAGACACACTTTTTTCGCCCTGTGTTGATCTCATAAGTCTACTTTCATTTTTTGCAAAAATCGAAAGTAGGCTAAAAAACAGCCCTCGTATGTACTATGCGCGCGCTTTCAATAGTACAGCAGGGGGCCATGGCGCGCCACAAGCTCAGCCAAGGTCACCGCAGCACCGAATAACAAAACTACCGCTTGCCGTTCTTACTTTATATGAAAGACCCTGTATATCAGAGCAAGTAAACACAATTTCACGCTCAAGTCCCCTGAAACTGACGAACAAGAGAGCAAGCCTGGTGTGTTGTATTACGAACATGAGGCTTTATGATGGCCATTGAGGGCCGTGTCATAGGGCATACCTCCTGCGAGTAGATTGAGACAGACAATACACGCATCAGAAACCCTACAGGTCATACGAGAAACGAGCGGCTAGGTACAGTTCACGCCAGGGCTGGCATGCCAAACGAAATGTATTATCAATTTAAATTAGCGTCGCGAAATGAGATTGTTCAATGGAATAAATAAAATTCGTTACGGACTTTTAAGTTCACTCACGGCCCGAAATAATATACGTTACAGACTTTTAATTTCGCTCCCGGCGCAAAATAATATTCATTACAGACTTTTAATTTCGCTCCCGGTGCGAATTGAAATTCATTACAGACTTTTAATTTCGCTCCCAGCGCGAATTGAAATTCGTTACGGCATGAAATAAAATCCGTTACAGACTTTTAATTTTGCTCCTGGTGCAAAATAAAATTCGTTATACGTCTTCTCATTTCACTCCTGGCGCGAAATTAAAAATCGTTACAGTCTTTTAATTTCGCTCCCGGCGTGAAATAAAATTTGATACCGACTGTTAATTTTGCTTCTGGTATAACACAAAATTGCCGGTACCGTGCTTTTAGGGTAGAGTGCCTGCCTCTCACCTGGAGGCCCAGATTTCCATTCCCGACTCTGTCGGGGATTTTAGGAACTGACGTAAGGAATTAAATGTTTTACACCAGAAATATGTTGTTGATAAAATCGATTATTTATTTATGTCATAGGACATAGTATTTCTGTAAAAATAATTTCCTGCCTGAGCCAAACTACTTCGTTCATCACTGGTTATTTTGCATCCTAAGTAGCAGAAACTTTTAAGCATTTAAAAATTTAATTCTTTATGTGAAGAATGTTTCGTTTTATTTCAATAAAATGTGTAAGGATATCCATTCATTTTGTATTATTAATGTTAAACTAATAACGCTGAGGAAGATGATGATGATGATAATTGTTGTTTAAAGGGGCCTAACATCTAGGTTATCGGCCCCTAATGGTTTGGGTGATCATGAAGGTGATAATAATGGTTGGTTGGTTCTTAAGTTTAGGGGCTGCGACAACGCGGTCATGTAGCCCCGTGTACTTTGGGTGTGTGTAGAATCTGTCTGATAACCGGTGTTAGTCTAACTTAATTGTGATGACTGTATTAGTGTGTGTTATCTGTTTTTTTTTTAAATTCAAGTAAGAGACTGCAGACTTTTGAATTTTTCAAATAGTTCCTACTTTTGCCGCCGAACGCCACCGTCAACGACTACTAGTTCATAACTTAGCTACCAGACGCCACCGCAGTCGACTCTTGGCAACGAACGTAGGGACCTAAGAGCGTTGTTTACATTCTTAACCTATACAATTTAGCTTCACACATAAATCTATGACATGGGACCGCCGGCTTTACTTCCCCTCCGAAGGAAGGCATACTGTGATAATAATGAAATGTAAATTATAACTAAAACTAACTACTAACTTATATACTAGAAGGAGAAATGGAAAACAAAAGGAGAATAAGGCAAATAAAGGACAGGAGGAAAAGAAATGCCCTCATCCCTCGAAGAATGCGGATTGAGGGACTTGGAAGGAAGGAGAGCCATGAAAGGCAGATAGGAAAGGGGAAAGAGGAGAGGGTCCACCCCACAGGTGAGGAAAAAAAGAGAGAAACCGGACCCAGCTCAGGATTTCCTCGGGGTCGCCAACTCCCGAACCCAACAGCCGTGAGCCCCTGAGGGTCAATATCTAGGGTGCACCAGAAGTGGTGCAGCTACATATATCCGGCCTCCTTCAGGTCCTTGAGCAGAAGGCAGGAGATAACAGGAAAAGAAAAAGAGGGCTGACCCCTCGCACAAGGAGGGTATCAGAAAAGATGAGAAGAGGGCCAATTATGGCGGGAAAGGAAGAGACTCCCTAGGCCTCGGATATCCTAATACCGTCGGGGTCGGAAGAGAAGAAGAGTTGACCAAGTGAGGCCGACATGAAAGAAGACGGAGAGGAGCCCGGCACAAGTAAGTGGAAGCAATGCCGGACTCAGCTGGGGCCCCGTGGTAGCCAACCCACGTCCCACTAGATGTGAGCCCTTGGGGGGCGCTGATGAAGATATGTTTGTTATATTGACAGTACAGGATATCTCGAGGAAGGTTTCTTTAGAAAAACATTCATTTATGACCAAAGGAAGCCGAGCAGTAACAATTTCAGAGAATCTAGTCAAAGAAAAACCTGCCGTACGTGCGCCTTTTAAGCTTACGCAGGGTAAATCATCAAATGAATCTATATACTATGAGTGTAAGAATTGTTCAGCATGAAAAGTTCTACAAAAAAGTACAGGAAAACATATCTCTGTCTTTAATACATCGCCAACAATAAGTGTTTTTATGTTTTCATTTCTTCCAACAATCCCCATTCAGTGACAATTTATATTACCAGCTTCGGAGCGAGTTTACGTTCGAGCCTCTCACCCCAACTTCGGCCAGCATCAAACTATCGAATTTCGTCGAGTTAATACGCGTTCAGTACTTTAGATAGGTGTAAATGTGTTCGGAGTTTCGCTGTTCACCTGGGCTTTTCTGAATTGCCTCTGGGACCTGCCGTCCGTGTGCTATTTAAGCTAACACTGGGTAAACCGTTAAAGGTACCGGGCGAAGCTGGGGAGAGTTACTAGTAATACATATATTTTACTTTTCTAACAGTCAATGAGATATGAGTAGCGAGCGTTCAGCCAGTCACGGAGTGGATCAGCTTGGTTCCTAGGCGTTCGTTAGGAAAAAAGTTTAGTTCGCATTGTACCGCATAGAAAGCGCCACAAGGCACCGTTGCACCTTTCTGTCAAGAAGACTCTGTTTTAAAAACCAGACTGTGCCTGAGATCTGTTGTTGTCACGTTGGCTTGAGTAGGGGGGGTAATGCCGATTCCAAATAGTGTCATGGCCGCCGCGTTAGTCCAAGCCAATATCTCGCGAACCCATGGTTGGATGTTGACATATGAGGTGTCGTTGAACTCGAGCTGACGTCCTCTTTCCTATTGACAATGTATTATATTTTTCAAACATTCTTTGAATTTTTTTGTTTTCGAAAGTTGGTGATAGTTTGAAAACCAAAGATGATAGAACGTTGTGCCATGGTTCAAACGAATGGTCTTTATGCCTTTTATTTTCTATAATGAAACTTTTTTAATTTTTATGTTTTTTTGAAAACACTCGAATTTTGAAAATCCTATATTTTGGAAACTAGGAACTCTACAAAAAAAATGTTTAACGTAAATCAATGGTCCCTACCCCCTCTACCCCCAAAATAAATTTCAAGTCTCTAGAGAAAAAAATTGTGTGTAGTAGAGGGATGGTGGGGAGCTGCTTCCAAAAGCAAGTGGTGAGCCCCTGCGACCTTGGAATGGAAGGAGTGATGCTAGGAGGGCGTGCTTGGATTCGTTTTTTTCGTCTCGTCGTGCTATTTACGGGAATGTACGTGTTGAAAAGGTGAAATGCTGGAAACACAGTCTTTTTGGGGTAAAAACGTGATTTTAGACTTTTTGCTATATCTCACGAAGCAATAACGCTAGAGGCGTGTTCGACAGGTCCAAGGACTCGGGGTGATGTCCTCTTTGCTATGGACCACTCGTTATAATTTTTAATAAAATTGGAAACTCGATTTTGGGGTAAACACGTGTTTTTTGTGATTTTGCCAATATCTCACGAAGCAATAACGCTAGAGGCATGTACGACGGGTCCAAGGATTAGGGCAGACGTCCTCTTTGCTATGGACCACTCGTTGTAATTTTAAAAAATTTTGGAAACGCGATTTTGGGGCAAACACGTGTTTTTTATGATTTTTGCCGATATGTCACGAACCAATAACGCTAGAGACGTGTACGAGGTGTCCTAGGACTCGGGCTAACGCCCCCTTTCAAATGTGGTAGATATTTTTTTCCAAAAAATAATTCACAAAGGGCCTAACGCCGTACATGTTGAAAAAAAAAATTATTTACCGTTACCTGTTTATAATGTTTATGAAGCGTGGTGGTTGAGAGAGACGATACGGCTGGGTGTGTGTGTTTCAATGAACCTGTCGCTGACCACGGTGGCCGTGTTCAATAGATTAATTGATATTTCGACGGGTCGATGTATGACAGAGCGAGCATGCGTTTTCTGATATTTTACCTTTAACGTGTAAACGGTGATGAGAACTTGGTTCTATGTTGATCGAAGCGAGTACAGAAAACCCACTTGCAAACGAGCAGGAGGTGAATGTCATTTGAGCTTATTGGAAGGCATTGATCTGACTTGACAACAAGTGCAATGGAAAAAATGACCAAGACGCTTGAAGGTGAAATAATCTGACCATCGTGGTGGCAGGGGAGTGTGAAAGGCATGCACACACATGTGTGAAACCAGATGTAGGCTAAACCAGTGACATCCTGTTTTGCTTCGTACGTGACAAAATGCAAGTTCATGTGAAATTTGATCTACCGCAGGTGTTCGCCTGGGACGTTATCTGTCCACGTGCGCGATAACTGTTAACAAGTCACATTCTGTTTTGCTTCGTACGTGACAAAATGCAAGTTCATGTGAAATTTGATCCGGCACAGGTGTTCGCCTGGGACGTTAGCTGCCCACGTGCACGATAAGAGAATGTTCAAAGCGTGGGAAAAAAAAAAGATTATACATGCAATGTGATATATAAAGACACGTCGCTGACATTTCCACTCGCACTTATGTGACTACTTTTGAACACGCTACAGCGTTGTGTGAAACACTTGGTCTTGTTTAACAGTTTTGGTGTTGGTGGAAAATCCTTAACCTTGTTGTGTGGTAGGTATTTATTTATATATTTATTCATTTATACATTTATTGATTAATATATATATTTACAAGCAATTATTTATTGATTAGGTAATTAATGATTTTATTTATTTGTTTGCAGATAACCGGCATACCTTACATGTCTGAGGGAGAAGAAACCATTGCACTTTTCAGCCCACTAGAAGGGAAGAGCAACAAGTCACTGCAAGTAAAGGTGAGATGATTTTTTAAAACTAACTTGTTTCATTTTTTTTGTTTTATGTTTTATTTTATGAAATGTATGTATTAACTTGAATTTAGGTATTTATAGCGGTTTATTTTATTTATTTTTAGAAACTTGGAAAGAATAGTCTTACCGCCGTAGCAGTCGCTGAAAACCCGAGACGCAGTAAAGTGCAACCATTGTTTCCAGGCAGTGAACTATTTAAAACTCAGGTAAGCCTAACATAAAATGCTATTCCATTTTACCACTACTGAAAGCTCGTAGACAAAAAAAAAATCATTACCTGTACATGACTAGGACGATGATTGCTTTCTTGATTAATGACTATGTATTGGCAACCGGTACAAGACCATATTGGTTGTTTACCGGGAAAGTACAAGGCCATATTGGATTTTGTAAAAATAAAAATAATAAATTTAATTTATGGGTGGTTCCCTATGGACTCAACGAATATCCACAGGTTTGAACATGATAATGTGAACAAAATGACATGACATTCATTTTTGTTTATATATTGGTTAAAGGGAGGGTGGGGGAATGTAAATGACTGTAGCTTTATAAAAAAGAAAGTAAGTACATGGGTTACTGTTAGTGCCAACATACAGTTTATTTTTAATGGTGTTTTGATATATTAATGCCAATTAACGTTAACGTTTTATTTACAAGTATTGATTGATTGAGTGATGGGTTATTTTGTTTGCTTTTAGGTGTCGTCATGTGCCATTAACGTAATGAACAGACAGTGAACAAGCATGCATTATGCTTTAAAGTACTCTGTGCAATGTTAATAACTTACAATAAGAAAAAGTTTTATTATAACACATGGCGTTAGTACCAAATACAACAAGTGAGCAAGTTGGTTTACCACGTGGGTTAAATTTAAAATCAGAACATGATCGATGGTTAACATTTGAATCCTGGCCTGTAGGCTTTTTGTCGACGCATGAACTTGCAAAAGCCGGTTTTTTTTACTTGAACCGAGAAGATGTGGTGCGCTGTGTGTTTTGTCGTATTGAACTTTCACAGTGGGAAGAAGGGGATGATCCCTTTAGAGACCATTTGCGATGGTCTCCTCACTGTCCTTACATGCTTGGAAAGCAAGTGGATAACCTACCCGTGCATTCATTTTACCGAACCACAAGGCCTATGGCCGCTACTTACGTTGCTGAATCACAAATAAATAATAATAATGATGTATTACCAGTCAACGGTAGTGTCGATATATGTGGTCCATATGCCATAGACAGTGTTGAATTGGCGTGTGCTTTTGAAAAATTGGGAGTTTGCAAGACTAAAGCACTAGCACACTCAGAGTACAGCTCTGTTGAAAAACGTTTCGAATCTTATAAAAATGTTTGGCCATTAATATTAAAACACATTACCAAACAGCTAAGTGAAGCTGGATTTTTTTATACTGGTGAAGGGGATAAAACAATATGTTTTTATTGTGGATTTGCTTTAAAGGATTGGCAAATGACTGATGACTCTTTTGTGCAACACGCTCGTTGGTTACCAAACTGTAAATACATGGTGTTGCTTAAAGGTCAGGAATTTGTGAACACTATTCGTAAAGAAAAAGTGATTGCAGCACAAGACATAAAAGTGCCTTTAGAGTTAGAGCACGCGGAGCAAATACATAAGGCTGAAAGAAAAGACTTGTCTCACGAACAGATACAAAAGTGTGACCAACAATTATGTAAAATTTGTTATCAAGATGAACTAGGTGTTGTATTTTTACCCTGTGGACACATGATAGCCTGTGTCAAATGTGCATTAAAACTTAACACTTGTGCTATATGCAGAAAAGTAGTATCTGCTACAGTTAGGGCATTTCTTGCATAACTAGTATAATTTATTCGCCATGCATAGTGCAAAATCCCTAATTGCACAATATTATTAAAACTGTTTTAGAGTGTAGTAGATATGCTTTTGTTTTGTTTATAGATTACTACAATGAATGTTTTGAATGCTGTGGGACAATCATGTGGCTTAGAGACAAAGAAGCTCAGCGAATTGCCAACGCATATTCCATTCCGCATTATCAAGATTCGGAAATTGAAAACAGCGTATGGTGATCGTGTACTTTGTGTATGTGAAAACTTTGAGACATTTCTGCCTATACGGTTTAATGATATGTCGGAAAGTGTTTTTGATGAAGTCAATAATGCTGTGCAACCTGTACACTTAATTTATGAAGGTTTTAAAAACAATAGGTGCATGATTCGTTTTAATTAAATAAAAAAGTCAAATAATAATGGAAGATATAAGTCATGACAATGGACTGAAAGAAAAATATGTGTATAGAATAATAATGTCTTAGTGTTTAGTATTGTCTTAAAAATATTATCATGAAACCAAAAAAATGTATATAAAGTTTGTAAATAAATGAAAATAATGGTACAATGTTGTTTTATTTTCTATAGAAGTCAGAATATTTAACATTGCAGAGTATACATGATTATGACAATAAAAAGCACACTTAATACAAGTCTTTGCCTTTACGATAGTGTGTTATAGTTTTAAAAACAAAGCTTGTTGTAGATCTTTTTTCTTCCACGGTAAACAATAGGCATGAAAACGTTATTGTCCTGTTTTGGATCATTATCACTATCATAATCATAAGCTGCATGATCTATATCACTATTATTATAATCACTATAATTATCCTCAACATTATCCTCAACATTACTAAAACCAGTTAAATATTCCTGGTCCTCTTCCTGTTCCTCTTCCTCTTCCTCTACAGTGTCCTCGTGTAGAGTCTGCGTGGCTTTTGATAATGTTAAGGGTTTTTTGAACATTGAATTATTTTCAATAGTAGTATTGTTTTGTAGCACTTGCTTTTTAACATTTTCATGATTTTCTGTTGACAGCAACAGTGTTTCATGCAGTACACTACATTGATGATCACTGACACTTAAAACCACACTATTTTTGCTTTTTAGCTCACTGCGACATTGTTTTGAACGTTGTTTTGTACAACGCCAAATAACAGTTCCATTTTTATTGGTTCGTTTCACAATATATGAATATCCTTTATAGAATGCATGAGGCTTACCATACCTAGTCACAGATACTTCCATATCAACTGTCAAGCTTAGACTAAGCTCTAGTAAAGACAACTTGGTAATAAGAACAATAGAATAATGTGCGAGCATATATGGGTGCAAATGTGGGAGCAAAAAAAAGTGGGAGCAAAAAGTGGGAGCAAGAATTGGGAGCAAAAAAAGTGGGAGCAAAAAGTGGGAGCAAAAATTGGGAGCAAAAAGTGGGAGCAAAAAGTGGAAGCAAAAATTGGGAGCAAAAAGTGGGAGCAAAAGTGGGAGCAAAAGTGAGTGTAAAAGTGAGTGCAAACGTGGGTTCAAAAGTGAGTGCAAAAGTGGGTGCAAAAGTGGGTGAAAAAGTGGGTGCAAAAGTGGGTGCAAGAGTGAGTGCAAAAGTGGGTTCAAAAGTGAGTGCAAAAGTGAATGTAAAAGTGGGTGCAAAAGTGGGTGCAAGAGTGGGTGCAAAAGTGGGTGCAAAAGTGGGTGAAAAAGTGGGTGCAAAAGTGGGTGCACGAGTGGGTGCAAAAGTGGGTGAAAAAGTGGGTGCGAAAGTGGGTGCAAAAGTGAGTGCAAAAGTGGGTGCAAAAGTGAATGCAAAAGTGGGTGCAAAAGTGGGAGCAAAAACTGGGAGCAAAAAGTGGGAGCAAAAAGTGGGATCTGAAGAAAGTAGGAGCAATTATGAGAGTAAATGTGAAAGGAAAAGTGGGAGCAAGTATGGGAGCAAATGTGAAAGCAAAAGTGGGAGCAAAAAGTGAGAGAAAAAAGTGAGAGCAAAAAGTGGGAGCAAATATGAGAGCAAAAAAAAAGTAGGAGCAAGTATGGGAGCAAATGTGAAAGCAAAAGGGGGAGAAAAAAGTGAGAGAAAAAGTGGGACCAAAAAGTGTAAGCAAAAGTGGGAGCAAATATGAGAGCAAAAAAATGTGGGAGCAAAAAGTGGGAGCAAAACGTGTAAGCAGAAGTGGGAGCAAACAAGTGTGGGCAAATATGGGAGCAGAAAGTGGGAGCAAATGTGAAAGCAAAAGTGGGAGCAAAAGGAGCGAGCAAAAGTGAGTGCACAAAGGGGGAGCAAAATGTGTGAGTAAAAAGTGGGGTCAAATGTGGTGTTTTACTAAAACAATCCCCCCTAACCTAACCTAACCTAACCTAACTTTACTCAACCTAATTTCACCTAACCTAACTTCACCTAACCTAACCTTCCAACTCTCAGATCAAAAATTAAATTCTGGCTATAGTCGCGTTGGAATCCAAAACCTCTGGGATAACACCCAAGTATACTAGCCACTACACCGCGAAATGGGCAAATTATTATGCAACACAACACAAAAATAAAAAGTTTTCTGTAGTGTAACTCATTGGCTGACAATCATAGTTGAGAATTCAAACCCAAGACCTCAGGACTTTAGTTTTGAACATTATCAGAAATATTATTCCATTTACATTTTGCTGTTGCTTATAGTTATAAGAGTTGGCATTAATATGGGAGCAAAAGTGAAAGCAAAAAGTGGGTGCAAGCATGGCTGGTTGTAGAGACTTTCATATCAACTAATACACATAAATTAAATTTTAGTAAAGTGACTTGGCTAATAATAATAATAATATTAACAGTTTTAAAAAAATTCAAGGGGATTGATATTTTTCAGGGTGTAATTTTCAAAGTACTGTCAAGAATAATAATCACATGAACAGATTCCAAGAACTCTAGAGTGCTTTTAAGGTTAATGATTGGCTAGGAGTGAGATAGAGCTAGCTAACCTAAGATAACCTCAGCTCAGTAAACCTAACCTTGTCACATGGCATGTTCTACAAGTATAGACTTGCTTTGAGACTGGCTATGACGTCACAGATGAATGGCGGTGGGAGGCTGGCAAAAAGGACAATGTTTTTGGGTAATAAAAAGTCATGTCCAGCCTCCCACCGCCATTCATCTGTGACGTCATAGCCAGTCTCAAAGCAAGTCTATACTTGTAGAACATGCCATGTGACAAGGTTAGGTTTACTGAGCTGAGGTTAACTTAGGTTAGCTAGCTCTATCTCACTCCTAGCCAATCATTAACCTTAAAAGCACTCTAGAGTTCTTGGAATCTGTTCATGTAATTATTATTCTTGACAGTACTTTGAAAATTACACCCTGAAAAATATCAATCCCCTTGAATTTTTTTTAAACTGTTAATATTATTATTATTATTAGCCAAGTCACTTTACTAAAATTTAATTTATGTGTATTAGTTGATATGAAAGTCTCTACAACCAGCCATGCTTGCACCCACTTTTTGCTTTCACTTTTGCTCCCATATTAATGCCAACTCTTATAACTATAAGCAACAGCAAAATGTAAATGGAATAATATTTCTGATAATGTTCAAAACTAAAGTCCTGAGGTCTTGGGTTTGAATTCTCAACTATGATTGTCAGCCAATGAGTTACACTACAGAAAACTTTTTATTTTTGTGTTGTGTTGCATGATAATTTGCCCATTTCGCGGTGTAGTGGCTAGTATACTTGGGTGTTATCCCAGAGATTTTGGATTCCAACGCGACTATAGCCAGAATTTAATTTTTGATCTGAGAGTTGGAAGGTTATGTTAGGTGAAGTTAGGTTAGGTGAAATTAGGTTGAGTAAAGTTAGGTTAGGTTAGGTTAGGGGGGATTGTTTTAGTAAAACACCACATTTGACCCCACTTTTTACTCACACATTTTGCTCCCCCTTTGTGCACTCACTTTTGCTCGCTCTTTTTGCTCCCACTTTTGCTTTCACATTTGCTCCCACTTTCTGCTCCCATATTTGCTCACACTTGTTTGCTCCCACTTCTGCTTACACGTTTTGCTCCCACTTTTTGCTCCCACATTTTTTTGCTCTCATATTTGCTCCCACTTTTGCTTACACTTTTTGGTCCCACTTTTTCTCTCACTTTTTTCTCCCCCTTTTGCTTTCACATTTGCTCCCATACTTGCTCCTACTTTTTTTTTGCTCTCATATTTGCTCCCACTTTTTGCTCTCACTTTTTTCTCTCACTTTTTGCTCCCACTTTTGCTTTCACATTTGCTCCCATACTTGCTCCCACTTTTCCTTTCACATTTACTCTCATAATTGCTCCTACTTTCTTCAGATCCCACTTTTTGCTCCCACTTTTTGCTCCCACTTTTGCACCCACTTTTGCATTCACTTTTGCACCCACTTTTGCACTCACTTTTACACCCACTTTCGCACCCACTTTTTCACCCACTTTTGCACCCACTCGTGCACCCACTTTTGCACCCACTTTTTCACCCACTTTTGCACCCACTTTTGCACCCACTCTTGCACCCACTTTTGCACCCACTTTTACATTCACTTTTGCACTCACTTTTGAACCCACTTTTGCACTCACTCTTGCACCCACTTTTGCACCCACTTTTTCACCCACTTTTGCACCCACTTTTGCACCCACTTTTGCACTCACTTTTGAACCCACGTTTGCACTCACTTTTACACTCACTTTTGCTCCCACTTTTGCTCCCACTTTTTGCTCCCAATTTTTGCTTCCACTTTTTGCTCCCACTTTTTGCTCCCAATTTTTGCTCCCACTTTTTGCTCCCACTTTTTTTGCTCCCAATTCTTGCTCCCACTTTTTGCTCCCACTTTTTTTTGCTCCCACATTTGCACCCATATATGCTCGCACATTAATCTATTGTTCTTATTACCAAGTTGTCTTTACTAGAGCTTAGTCTAAGCTTGACAGTTGATATGGAAGTATCTGTGACTAGGTATGGTAAGCCTCATGCATTCTATAAAGGATATTCATATATTGTGAAACGAACCAATAAAAATGGAACTGTTATTTGGCGTTGTACAAAACAACGTTCAAAACAATGTCGCAGTGAGCTAAAAAGCAAAAATAGTGTGGTTTTAAGTGTCAGTGATCATCAATGTAGTGTACTGCATGAAACACTGTTGCTGTCAACAGAAAATCATGAAAATGTTAAAAAGCAAGTGCTACAAAACAATACTACTATTGAAAATAATTCAATGTTCAAAAAACCCTTAACATTATCAAAAGCCACGCAGACTCTACACGAGGACACTGTAGAGGAAGAGGAAGAGGAACAGGAAGAGGACCAGGAATATTTAACTGGTTTTAGTAATGTTGAGGATAATGTTGAGGATAATTATAGTGATTATAATAATAGTGATATAGATCATGCAGCTTATGATTATGATAGTGATAATGATCCAAAACAGGACAATAACGTTTTCATGCCTATTGTTTACCGTGGAAGAAAAAAGATCTACAACAAGCTTTGTTTTTAAAACTATAACACACTATCGTAAAGGCAAAGACTTGTATTAAGTGTGCTTTTTATTGTCATAATCATGTATACTCTGCAATGTTAAATATTCTGACTTCTATAGAAAATAAAACAACATTGTACCATTATTTTCATTTATTTACAAACTTTATATACATTTTTTTGGTTTCATGATAATATTTTTAAGACAATACTAAACACTAAGACATTATTATTCTATACACATATTTTTTCTTTCAGTCCATTGTCATGACTTATATCTTCCATTATTATTTGACTTTTTTATTTAATTAAAACGAATCATGCACCTATTGTTTTTAAAACCTTCATAAATTAAGTGTACAGGTTGCACAGCATTATTGACTTCATCAAAAACACTTTCCGACATATCATTAAACCGTATAGGCAGAAATGTCTCAAAGTTTTCACATACACAAAGTACACGATCACCATATGCTGTTTTCAATTTCCGAATCTTGATAATGCGGAATGGAATATGCGTTGGCAATTCGCTGAGCTTCTTTGTCTCTAAGCCACATGATTGTCCCACAGCATTCAAAACATTCATTGTAGTAGTCTATAAACAAAACAAAAGCATATCTATTACACTCTAAAACAGTTTCAATAATATTGTGCAATTAGGGATTTTGCACTATGCATGGCGAATAAATTATACTAGTTATGCAAGAAATGCCCTAACTGTAGCAGATACTACTTTTCTGCATATAGCACAAGTGTTAAGTTTTAATGCACATTTGACACAGGCTATCATGTGTCCACAGGGTAAAAATACAACACCTAGTTCATCTTGATAACAAATTTTACATAATTGTTGGTCACACTTTTGTATCTGTTCGTGAGACAAGTCTTTTCTTTCAGCCTTATGTATTTGCTCCGCGTGCTCTAACTCTAAAGGCACTTTTATGTCTTGTGCTGCAATCACTTTTTCTTTACGAATAGTGTTCACAAATTCCTGACCTTTAAGCAACACCATGTATTTACAGTTTGGTAACCAACGAGCGTGTTGCACAAAAGAGTCATCAGTCATTTGCCAATCCTTTAAAGCAAATCCACAATAAAAACATATTGTTTTATCCCCTTCACCAGTATAAAAAAATCCAGCTTCACTTAGCTGTTTGGTAATGTGTTTTAATATTAATGGCCAAACATTTTTATAAGATTCGAAACGTTTTTCAACAGAGCTGTACTCTGAGTGTGCTAGTGCTTTAGTCTTGCAAACTCCCAATTTTTCAAAAGCACACGCCAATTCAACACTGTCTATGGCATATGGACCACATATATCGACACTACCGTTGACTGGTAATACATCATTATTATTATTTATTTGTGATTCAGCAACGTAAGTAGCGGCCAAAGGCCTTGTGGTTCGGTAAAATGAATGCACGGGTAGGTTACCCACTTGCTTTCCAAGCATGTAAGGACAGTGAGGAGACCATCGCAAATGGTCTCTAAAGGGATCATCCCCTTCTTCCCACTGTGAAAGTTCAATACGACAAAACACACAGCGCACCACATCTTCTCGGTTCAAGTAAAAAAAACCGGCTTTTGCAAGTTCATGCGTCGACAAAAAGCCTACAGGCCAGGATTCAAATGTTAACCATCGATCATGTTCTGATTTTAAATTTAACCCACGTGGTAAACCAACTTGCTCACTTGTTGTATTTGGTACTAACGCCATGTGTTATAATAAAACTTTTTCTTATTGTAAGTTATTAACATTGCACAGAGTACTTTAAAGCATAATGCATGCTTGTTCACTGTCTGTTCATTACGTTAATGGCACATGACGACACCTAAAAGCAAACAAAATAACCCATCACTCAATCAATCAATACTTGTAAATAAAACGTTAACGTTAATTGGCATTAATATATCAAAACACCATTAAAAATAAACTGTATGTTGGCACTAACAGTAACCCATGTACTTACTTTCTTTTTTATAAAGCTACAGTCATTTACATTCCCCCACCCTCCCTTTAACCAATATATAAACAAAAATGAATGTCATGTCATTTTGTTCACATTATCATGTTCAAACCTGTGGATATTCGTTGAGTCCATAGGGAACCACCCATAAATTAAATTTATTATTTTTATTTTTACAAAATCCAATATGGCCTTGTACTTTCCCGGTAAACAACCAATATGGTCTTGTACCGGTTGCCAATACATAGTCATTAATCAAGAAAGCAATCATCGTCCTAGTCATGTACAGGTAATGATTTTTTTTTTGTCTACGAGCTTTCAGTAGTGGTAAAATGGAATAGCATTTTATGTTAGGCTTACCTGAGTTTTAAATAGTTCACTGCCTGGAAACAATGGTTGCACTTTACTGCGTCTCGGGTTTTCAGCGACTGCTACGGCGGTAAGACTATTCATTCCAAGTTTCTAGAAATAAATAAAATAAACCGCTATAAATACCTAAATTCAAGTTAATACATACATTTCATAAAATAAAACATAAAACAAAAAAATGAAACAAGTTAGTTTTAAAAAATCATCTCACCTTTACTTGCAGTGACTTGTTGCTCTTCCCTTCTAGTGGGCTGAAAAGTGCAATGGTTTCTTCTCCCTCAGACATGTAAGGTATGCCGGTTATCTGCAAACAAATAAATAAAATCATTAATTACCTAATCAATAAATAATTGCTTGTAAATATATATATTAATCAATAAATGTATAAATGAATAAATATATAAATAAATACCTACCCCACAACAAGGTTAAGTATTTTCCACCAACACCAAAACTGTTAAACAAGACCAAGTGTTTCACACAACGCTGTAGCGTGTTCAAAAGTAGTCACATAAGTGCGAGTGGAAATGTCAGCGACGTGTCTTTATATATCACATTGCATGTATAATCTTTTTTTTTTTCCCACGCTTTGAACATTCTCTTATCGTGCACGTGGGCAGCTAACGTCCCAGGCGAACACCTGTGCCGGATCAAATTTCACATGAACTTGCATTTTGTCACGTACGAAGCAAAACAGAATGTGACTTGTTAACAGTTATCGCGCACGTGGACAGATAACGTCCCAGGCGAACACCTGCGGTAGATCAAATTTCACATGAACTTGCATTTTGTCACGTACGAAGCAAAACAGGATGTCACTGGTTTAGCCTACATCTGGTTTCACACATGTGTGTGCATGCCTTTCACACTCCCCTGCCACCACGATGGTCAGATTATTTCACCTTCAAGCGTCTTGGTCATTTTTTCCATTGCACTTGTTGTCAAGTCAGATCAATGCCTTCCAATAAGCTCAAATGACATTCACCTCCTGCTCGTTTGCAAGTGGGTTTTCTGTACTCGCTTCGATCAACATAGAACCAAGTTCTCATCACCGTTTACACGTTAAAGGTAAAATATCAGAAAACGCATGCTCGCTCTGTCATACATCGACCCGTCGAAATATCAATTAATCTATTGAACACGGCCACCGTGGTCAGCGACAGGTTCATTGAAACACACACACCCAGCCGTATCGTCTCTCTCAACCACCACGCTTCATAAACATTATAAACAGGTAACGGTAAATAATTTTTTTTTCAACATGTACGGCGTTAGGCCCTTTGTGAATTATTTTTTGGAAAAAAATATCTACCACATTTGAAAGGGGGCGTTAGCCCGAGTCCTAGGACACCTCGTACACGTCTCTAGCGTTATTGGTTCGTGACATATCGGCAAAAATCATAAAAAACACGTGTTTACCCCAAAATCGCGTTTCCAAAATTTTTTAAAATTACAACGAGTGGTCCATAGCAAAGAGGACGTCTGCCCTAATCCTTGGACCCGTCGTACATGCCTCTAGCGTTATTGCTTCGTGAGATATTGGCAAAATCACAAAAAACACGTGTTTACCCCAAAATCGAGTTTCCAATTTTATTAAAAATTATAACGAGTGGTCCATAGCAAAGAGGACATCACCCCGAGTCCTTGGACCTGTCGAACACGCCTCTAGCGTTATTGGTTCGTGAGATATAGCAAAAAGTCTAAAATCACGTTTTTACCCCAAAAAGACTGTGTTTCCAGCATTTCACCTTTTCAACACGTACATTCCCGTAAAGAGCACGACGAGACGAAAAAAACGAATCCAAGCACGCCCTCCTAGCATCACTCCTTCCATTCCAAGGTCGCAGGGGCTCACCACTTGCTTTTGGAAGCAGCTCCCCACCATCCCACTACTACACACAATTTTTTTCTCTAGAGACTTGAAATTTATTTTGGGGGTAGAGGGGGTAGGGACCATTGATTTACGTTAAACAATTTTTTTTGTAGAGTTCCTAGTTTCCAAAATATAGGATTTTCAAAATTCGAGTGTTTTCAAAAAAACATAAAAATTAAAAAAGTTTCATTATAGAAAATAAAAGGCATAAAGACCATTCGTTTGAACCATGGCACAACGTTCTATCATCTTTGGTTTTCAAACTATCACCAACTTTCGAAAACAAAAAAATTCAAAGAATTTTTGAAAAATATAATACATTGTCAATAGGAAAGAGGACGTCAGCTCGAGTTCAACGACACCTCATATGTCAACATCCGACCATGGGTTCGTGAGATATTGGCTTGGACTAACGCGGCGGCCATGACACTATTCGGAATCGGCATTACCCCCCTACTGGCTTGGAACTATATTGATTTAACTTTTCTCGAAGTTAAGTGATTTAAATAAAGAGCACTCTTAGAGATGGAAGCTGTTACTATAGTTCCACACGTGTCCATAACCATTTACCGTTTGTAAATATATTGTAGTATTGACTGATAATTAAATAATATCCCTATAAACTCAAAGAGCACAGTAACTCTATGTCGATATCTATATATATAAGACTCAATGTTGGTTTGTTTGTTTGTTTTGTATGTTATTTATACAAATCTACACCGTTTCACCGATCTGAACCAAAATTTGTATACTTACCCTTTGGAACCCGGCGAGTAACACTGTCTACTTTAAATTTCGGATATACCACTCCATTCCCTGCATTTTGGCCCTTTGGCACAAATCTACACCGTTTCACCGATCTGAACCAAATTTTGTATACTCACCCTTTGGAACCCTGCGAGTAAACACTGTCTACATGAAATTTCGGACAGACCACTCCATTCCCTGCATTTAGGCCGTTTGGCACAAATCTACATCGTTTCACCGATCTGAACCAAATTTTGTATACTTCCCCTTTGGAACCTTGCGAGTAACACTGTCTACGTGAAATTTCCGACCAACTACTCCATTCCCTGCATTAAGGCCCTTTGGCACAAATCTACACCGTTTTACCGATCTGAACCAAAATTTGTATACTTACCCTTTGGTACCCTGTGAATAACACTGTCTACATGAAATTTCGGACAGACCACTCCCTTCCCTGCATCTAAGCCCTTTGGCACAAATCTAAACCGTTTCACCAAATTACTACGAATTTTAAATACCGTTTGAAACCATGCTGGTAACAATGTCCATTTGATATTTTGGACAACCCTCTCCATTCTCTATGAGTAGAATAACTGACAAAAGGAACTTGAGAAACACGTTTTAAGGCCCTAGAACCATTCATGTACGTAGTAGTGTAACTGTAAGAATATCTTAATAAGTCATTGTTGACTGACAAAGCGGGCTGCATCACGCCGTCCCTACCCGTGTTTTGGAGCAGAATTGCGAAAATAGTTGCATCTTGCGCTGCTTATAAATAGCAGTCACGGGGTGGAATTAGTACAAAAAGATTTCTTAGGCCCCTGAAAACAGTTATCATGAAAATATTATGCCTCTGTATAAGTGCGATGGTGTTGGTGCAGTACATTGAGGTGTAGATCAACTGCAATAAGCGTTGGTGCTTTCAAATTTACTTGAATTTATTCCGATCCTTATCCAGTGTTGTTACCTCAAGAGCTCGGGACAGCCAAAGTTTGGTCACGACTTTTCTAACAGCCAATGAGATATAGGCCCTAGCCAGTGTCTTGTATTTTACAAACTCCTATTTCTAATCATATTTTTCAATTCGTTTATAAATTACATGTATTGTGTCAGTACTGTAGTTATTATCATTATCATTACGGGTAAATGACCTGAATGTTACGTCCATGACACCGTACTACGTATCACTCCCACTAGCACCACAAAAAGTTATGTTTTTACATTTGTTTTTTTCTGTTATTTTATGTATAATGTGCCACTACTGTAGTAGTATACATTATCATCCATAAAATATATAAATCCACCGGGCGGAGCCGGGCACTACTGCTAGTACTGTATATAAAAAAAGGATGCTCGTCTGTTCGTCTTTTATGTGTTCATAAACCTTTCATCCGATTGCGATCAAATTTTGGTGAGTTGTTGTGAACGCTTCCGGGATGGTTATAGGCATAGTTAATCCAATGTACAATAGAGAGCGCGCGAGTAGATTAAACAAATGATTGTTGTCGATGCGGTCATATAGCCTACAATTCATCCGATTGCGACCAAATTTTGGTGGGTTGTTTAGCACACTTCCAGGATGGTTATAGGCATAGTTCATCCAATTTACAATAGATGGCGCACAAGTATTTTGAACAAATGAATGTTGGCGATGCGTTCATATACAATTTCATCCGATTGCGACCAAATTTTGGTGGGTTGTTGTGCTCACTCCCGGGAAAGTTATAGGCATAGTTATTCTAATTTACAGTAGATAGCGCACGAGTAGCTTCAATAAAATGGCGTGCGATTCGTTTCAACTAAGACCCACATGCGTTCATATACCATTCATCCCATTGCGATGAAACTTCGGTGAGATGTTGTGTACACTTCAGGGAAAGGTTCTGGCGTAGTAAATCCACTTAAGAATAGGTACCACACGGGTAGATTCAACAAATGATAGACGACGCGCGAAGCGTTTCATCAAAGTCCCGTATGCGTTCAAATACCATTTGTCCGATAGTGATGAAACTTGGGTGAGGTATTGTGTACACTCCAGGGAAGGTTTCAGGCTTAGTATAACCATTTTACAATAGGTAGCGCACGAGTAGATTCAACAAATGAGCGAAGACGCGCGAAGCGTTTCGCCAAAGTCCCGTATGCGTTCATATAGCATTCGTCCGATAGCTATGAAACTTGCGTAAGATGTTGTGTACACTTCAGGTAAGGTTTCTTGCTTAGTAAATCCACTTTTGAATAGGTATCGCACAAGTAGATTAAGCAAATGAGCGACGACGCGCGAAGTGTTTCAACCAAGTCCCATATGCGTTCACATACCATTCGTCCGATAGCGATGAAACTTGAGTGAGTTATTGTGTACACTCCAGGGAAGGTTTCAGGCTTAGTAAATCCATTTTACAATAGGTAGCGCACGAGTAGATTCAACAAATGAGTTAAGACGCGCGAAGCGTTTCAACAAAATCCCGTATGCGTTCAAATACCATTCATCCGATAGCGATGAAACTTGGATGATATGTTGAGTACACGCCTCGGAAGGGTTTCGACTTAGAAAATCCATTTTACAATAGGTAGCGTACGAGTATATTCAACAAATAGGTGACGGCGCTCGAATCGTTTCTACAAAGACCCTTATGCGTTCATATACCATTCATTTCATTGCGATGAAACTTTGGTGAGTTGTTGAGCACGCTCCCATGAATGTTTCTGAGATAGTTAATCAATTTTATAATAGCTTGCCACGGTGGGTGAGTGGATATCGTGTCGGTCTACTAACCCCAAGATTGCAGGTTCGCTCCTGGCCGTGGTAAGTGATTTTCTTTTTTTGAAAGGCGGAAAAAATACGATAAGCATGTCATACGATGTTGGCATGTCAAAGAACCCATTTGAATTCAGTAGGCCGAGTTCATAATGGCAACATTAGAGGTGGTTAACGTAAGAAGAAAAACATATTGGGAATCCAAAAGCAGTTCAACAAACAAAGTCACATCGCCAACACTTTCTTTGATTGGCATTGCAACGCATGCCGGGTAAAGCTAGTGTTAAAATAAAAATGTATTTCAGCCAAGTGGCCATACATTAATTTTAATACATTTGATTGTTTGAGATGCATCTACAGTATGTCTTTACTCTTCAGAACTAAGTTCCATTGGTGATCTTGTATTGTTCTTGCATAAGAGAACGTGGTATTTGTCGCTCTTTTCGTTGCACTGTATGCACACGAATTTCTCAGAGATTCTGTGGTATAATGTTATGCGGCATGTCTTGTGATGGAAGCCATGGACCGCCAGCCTGTTGACTGCGCTTCTCATCTGCTGGTTAGCTTTTGCCCAGCTTCGGCCGATCATGGCGCTCATGCCGTAGAATTCTTCTTCTACTCTGTCTTTTGCTGCCTTACTGTAACGAGATTGCTGTATGCTTTCGAGGTTGGTAGTAGTAGTGTATATTTTAGTTCTTCTATCAGGAAAGATTCTCTTGCCAGTAGATATGTATACCTGGAGGGTGTATATTTTGAGATGCCTAGTGTTTACTTTACGTATAGTGCTTTGACATTTTCTATTGTTCTTAGATCTCTTGCTTTCAATAGTCCCATATTATTTGAAGTCCATAGGTCAGGATTGTTACTATTTTGACTCTCAAAATCTTCATTGCGGTGTCTAACGATAGTGATTGATTTTTTCTGATGTCCCTCATTGCAGCGATTGCGGTTATTGCCTTTTGGTTTATGTGTTTGTTGAAGGAGTTTCCTGATGTTTGGAAGGTGATTCCTAGATATATGTATTCGTTTACTATTTCTATTTTCTTCTCTCCTAGGCTTAACTTGTCTTTTTCTGCAATCCTTCCCCCTTTTCAAAACACCATTAAAGAGCTCTTCCGGGTATTGATTTTCAATGCGTTCTCCTCAGCCCAGATGGCCAGGTTGTTAAGGCTGTTTTGTAGATCTTCGGCCTTTGTGGAGGCGAGAGCCATGTCATCAGCATAGAGGTAGACTCTGGTATTTTCAGTTGCTGTCATTTTTAGCCTACTTTCGATTTTTGCAAAAAATGAAAGTAGACTTATGAGATCAACACAGGGCGAAAAAAGTGTGTCTGTCTGTGTGTGTGTATGTGTGTGTGTGAGTCTGTGTGTGTGTGTGTATGTGTGTGTGTGAGTCTGTGTGTGTGTGTGTCTGTGTGTGTGTGAGTGTGTGTACTCTGAATGTCTGTCCCCCCCTATCAATTCGAACACGGTGAATGCAAATTGAACGAAATTTGGTACAAAGGTAGCACTAGCAAAGGACACCTCAGTGTCATGTTTTATATCGCCGCCATCTTTACTAAAACTGAATGGCGGCCACTCAAACGTTCAAAACGTAAAATCAAATAACGACTAACCAAATCATCCGATCTCTACCAAATTTGGTAACAACATACCTATGTATAGGATGCGTCTTGTGACCAAATTACAAGGTCGTCCGCCATACCATTTCAGGATGGCGGCCGTGCGAATTATGCAAACTTTATAATCCATATCATGGGACCCACCAGTTCCGATTATCGAGCCGAGAATCGTTTTAACTGTTCTAAAGGAAGAGGCACGTTCGAAATTAAAAGTTTATTTTGTAATACTATAGTGCAGACGTGATTTTAAAAAGCTGAACTGATTCAGTAATAAGACAAGATGGCAGCGGATATCTTGTGCCGGACTTATATTTCACTAATTTGAGTATTGCATGCAATATAGCGTACTGATAAAAAATAAATAAACTTTGTATGAAATGCTTTATATATAAATAATATACTCCAGTGATGAAATCGTTTAGTATAAATCATTATTTGCTAACAAGTTCTATGTAAGTCATTTTATATAGAACGATATTCGTTGACACAATTAGCTCAGTGGTAGAGCGTTAGCCTATCGCTCAAATGCCTATGGTTCAAACCCGATCAGAGCTAGGTTTTTTGCTTGAAATGTTATATGTTTATTGTTTTGTAATGACTCAGATGTTTTAAAATTGAGCGTTATATTGTGCACATTATGGTGTAAAATATATATTTAATTAAAACATAATTCGCCAGCAGATTTACTCGGGACATCTAGCTGCCTAAAAGGTAACTTCCAGATTTAATTGAAAAGTTTCTTCTTCTGGCCGCTAGAATGCACTCGCTCTGTTAGGATTATATTGTTCGATATTTCACCAATAGATGTCACGACTAGTCTACGTGGGGATCCATTGATTACTATACCATTATCATTCTATGCGCATCGAATTTGAAGAATGACAAGATGATACTACGATACATTTTAACTTTTTATTTTAAAGGGTTTGTAACAGCCTATTTTGCGTTACTTGAAAATGTTATTAAGCGTTATATTGTGCACATTATGGTGTAAAATATATATTTAATTACAACATAATTCGCCAGCAGATTTACTCGAGACATCTAGCTGCCAAAAAGGTAACTTCCAGATTTTATTGAAAAGTTTCTTCTTCTGGCCGCTAGAATGCACTCGCTCTGTTAGGATTATATTATCGAAAATATCCACATAGTTTGTATACACACGTCTCTGCAGGGTCATGGAAAGATTTGTTAATTCAATTAGGGTTGTGAAAGCCATGCACAACCAGACGTGTAAAGACATGCCTCAACTCAAAGTTGGATGTTGCCCACGGCAGGTCGTAATAATAATAATAATGTTATTGGTTTTACATCCCTTTTAACTACTGCTGATTTTAGAGACACCGGGGTGCCGGAATTTTGGCCCGAAGGGGATCTTTAACGTGCCAGTAAATGTACTGACACGGCTCCCTCGCATTTGTGCACCCTCAAATGCCAGCTGACTGCGCCAGGATACGAACCTGCAACCTAGGGCCCAGCAAGCGAGAACGTTACCGCTGAGCCACGCCGCCAGTGCGGTCGATTATGTCTCCAGATCCATAATATTCTTGATATACTTCTTATCTTTCTTTCTTCAATGATGGTAGCAGTTTTTATCTAGGTTGTGGCGTTTGGTAGAGGTAAATCGTTTCTAAGGTCTTCAACAAAGAATAGTTCTACTATACTCTTTGATAATAACAACGAGTTATAACTATACTCATACATTTAGGAGAAAGTAGGCTATATGTTCTTTACTGAACATCTTGTTATTACATCAGCAGTGGCAATGTTGAATAGTAGTGGGCTCAATGGGTCACCGTGAAGGATACCATTTGTCTGTACTATTGGGTTGGATCTCTCTATGTTGTTTTCTATGGTGAGGATGTTATATTTTAGAATATTTGCCGCGGTTGTTGTCAGGTAGCTGTCTTTGCCAAGCATATCTTCCAGTTTTTCTTTTATGTTTGTTCGTAGTAAGGAGTCAAGTGCCTTACTAAAATTGATGAAAGCTGTGTATAGTTTTCCATTTTCCCGCCTTATTGCATCTTGTATGCCTTCGTGGAGGTTTGCTATGACTTGAAGGGTTGATCTACCTTGCCGAAATCCGTACTGTTCCTACAGAATGCGAACACTTTGGTAGTTGGCAGCACTACAAATGTGCCGACCTAACCGTCGGATAATTCCAAATGCTCCAAAGAAATAGATGCAAATTGACATGGCTGTGCATAGAATGTAAACAACAAATCAAACTACTGAGGAACTAAATTGGAAAATGGATCACCTCAGCGAAAACCTAATGCAGAAAAAGACACTTCTACTAGATACCCAACTACAGCAGGCGGAGTTATTGGCAACATTACACCACCCTCGACTAACAGTAATACAACAAACAAGACAAGAACACCTAGAAGAACATCAAGAGAATCAAGAGGAAGAAAGTCAAACCATTCAAAGAGAAGAAGTCAACAAACATTCAGAAAACACAGATCAACTTGAAATTCAAATGACTTACTTCAAAACAGGAAAGGAAACCTCTTTTGCAGAAAACAGAAGAAGACAAGAACCACCACACATTATTGGAAACATGTCGGATTCATCGGAACTTAGAGCTTCTCAGAGGCTTATGAGATCACCTTTTGTCCGTGTGTCTGTGTGTGTAGGTGTGATTCGTGTGTGTGTGTGTCCCTCCCTTATAAAATCTAAATGGCTGGAGCGATTTCAATGAGACTCAGAATGTTCATAGCACTACACCGGACGACGCCGACCGTGCCCTTCATATTTTGTTACGCCTCACCAATCCAACATGGCGGCTGTGCGAAATAATTCACCACCATTCAATATCTCCGAAACTGTTACCGATATCAACCGGGAGTTCTGAACGGTGATAAAGGGAACTACTGGAAGTTCACCTATGAGACTTTCAGAAAACGGTTAACTAAAAATCGAACATGGCGGCCAAACGAAGTTGAAAGTTTTAAATATACTTTTCTCGCGATTCAATGTTCCAAACGCAATGAATCTTTGTACAGCAAATGTTTATACACATGGCAATACACTGGTATCTAATTTTTTTCAATTGTTGACATAACTTTAAGATGGCAGCTGTACGAATTTTAAAATTAAATTTTATTTCTTGTGTCGTAATCATGCGATCGAAGTGAAAGTTTGAAAAATGAACCTACGCAATAATTTTTCTTTAATAGTACACGTCTCTATGGCCTATACATATAACAATCCAACATGGTGACCATCCTAAATATTTAGACGGTTCTCAATATCTACGAATTACTGCAATCAACGTGATTGTTTTAATGTTCACTGGGGCTATGAACATAAGTTCACCTACAGGAATTTCAATAACCTGGTGATCACAAATCCAACATGGTGGTGACGCGAATTATAAATATTCACATGAAGGTTTCTCGCAATTTAATCAACTGAGTGCAGTGAAACTTGATACAGTAAATCCTGATACAAATGTTAATACACTGGCATATAATTTATTTCAATTGTTTCCATAACCACAAGATGGCAGTTGGGCGAAATTTTAAAATCTCGTTTTTACTTCTTGTGTCCTAATCAGGCGATTGAAGTTTGACTACTACACGTACACAACAATTTTCATGTAACAGTACATAACTCTAAGACCTACATACATAAAAATCCAACATGGCGACAATCCGCAATATTTAGTCGGTTCTCAATATCTACGAATCTATTACAGCAATCAAACTGAAATTTTATATGTTGATAGTGGCAATTAACATAAGTATGATATATGAAAATAGGCTTTAGTTCTTCACGGAACTACTTGTTTTTTATTACAATGAACTACGCCCTATATCCGGTTTCCGTCTTGGTATGATGGGTTAAAATCACTGACTGGACTATTAATACTCTAATATTATCATGGAGATAGCATGTGCATCAAAATCTTGTCAAACGTAAATTAAGAATGGCGAGGTGCATGAAACACAAATCCCCCTTCCGTCCAATCTTAATTTCCCTCTTCCTTCCATCTCCACAGATTTTTTGGGAATCTAAACTTTAATGTTATATTCTGCGGAACGAAGGTATTTGCATATATATTTCATAAAATATGTTATAATTTCTAAATGACTGAATCAAACGGCTTCAAAGTTTAGAATTCCCTTAAGTATACTCACTATAATTAACCTGCAAAATTTGGAAAGAATGGTTGAAGATACTGGAGAATTCAAAACTCAGTAGGGCCTCACATAAACGGTTTACCCATCGTAAGTTTAAAATCCCTTTTTTCTTTTTAGCCTATTTTCTTTTTATGAAAAAATAGGCTTATGAGATCTTCTTTTGTCCGTGTGTCTGTCTGTGTGTGTTTCCCCCTAATAACTTCTAAACGGCTAGAGCAATTTCAATGAAAGTCGGTAAGGTCATATTACTATTTCAGCCAACTCCGACCGTGCCCTTCAAATTTTATTGCGTCTCCCCAATCCAACATGGCTGCTGTGCGAAATATTTCACCGACATTCTGTATCTCCAATACTGTTACTGATATCACCCTGAAATTTGGAATGGTGATAGAGGGCACTACTAGAAATTCGCCTATGAGACTTTCAAAAACCTGTTGACTGCAAAACGAACATGGTGGTCAAGCGAAGTTAAAACTTTTAAATAGACTTTTCTAGCGATTTAACCACCAAAACGCAATGAAACTTGGTAAAGCAAATGCCTAAACACATTGTAATGCACAGGCATCTAATTTAGTTCAAGTGTCTACATAACCTCAGGATGGCCGCTGTGCGAAATATTTTACCGGCATTCTATATCTCCGAAACTATTACCGATATCAGCCTGAAATTTTGTACGGTGAAAAAGAGTAGTACTAGAAGTTTATCTATGATACTTCTAAAAACCTATAAAATATAAAACGGACATGGCGGCCAAGCGAATGTGAAATATTTTAATATACTTTTCTCGCGATTTAACCATCTGAGCTCAGTGAAATATTCTACAGTAAATGTTAATGCACATTATAATGCGCTGGCATCTAATTTAGTTCAATTGTTCACATAACCTCAAGAAGGTGGCTGTGCGTAATTTTAAAATTTTTATTTTTATTTTTTGTGTATTAATCATGGGATCGAAGTGAACGTGTAATAATGAATCTACGCAGAAATCGTCAGCTAATAGTACATAACTCTATGGCCTACATACAGTATACAAAAATCAAGCCTGTCAACCAACCGAAATATTTTGTCAATCTACGATAAAAATCAAACTGAAATGTTGTATGTTGATAGAGGCTATTAACATAAGTTCACCAATGGGACTTTCAATTACCTGGTGAGCACAAATCCAATATGGCGGCGACGCGAAATATAAATATTGAAATGGACGTTTCTCAAGATTCAACTATCCGAGCGCTGTAAAACTTGGAACGATAAATGCTTTTACAAATTTAAAGCCACTGGCATCTAATTTATTTCAATTGCTTTCATAACCACCAGATGGCAGCTGGGCAAAATATTAAAATCTGATCTTCATATCTTGTGTCCTAATCATGCGATTGAAGGTTGAATACTACACCTACACAATAATCTTCAGGTAATAGTAAATAATTATATAAAAATGCAACATGGTGATCATCCGAAATATTTAGACGGTTCTCAATATCTATGAATCTATTACAGCAATCAAACTGAATTTTTTTATGTTGATAGTGGCAATTAACATAAATAGGATATATGAAAATAGGCTGTATAGTTCTTCACGGAACTACTTGATTTCGATTGCAATGAACTACGCCCTATATCCGTTTTCCACCTTGGCATGATGGGTTAAAATCACTCACTGGATTATTAATTATATTATCAGGGAGATAGCATGTGCAACGAAATCTTCTCAAATGGAAATTAAGAATGGTGAGGTGCATGAAACACAAATCCCCCTTCCGTCCAATCTTAACTTCCCTCTTTCTTCCATCTCCACAGATTTTTTGGGAAAATAAACTTTAATGTGTATTCTGTGGAACGAAGGCTGAAACTGGGGTGATTGGCTCACTTGCTGTCTCCGAAGCTAGTAATTAAATGGAGATTGTTGGAAGAATTGAAAACGCAAAACATGTACAGTGGTGGATGTATTGAAGGTAGAGATATGCTGTCGCGGACTTTTTTTTAGAACTCCTCATGCTGAACAATTCTTACGCTCATAGTATACAGATATGTTTAACGCTTTACCCAGCGTAAGCTTAAAAAGCGCACGGATGGTAGGATTTCCTTCGATTTGATTCACTAAAATCGTTACTGATCCGCTTCCTTTGGTTATAAATAATTGTTTCTCTCCAGAAATTTTCCTCGAGAAAGCCTTTACAGAATGGTGAAAACCGCATCAAAATCCATCCAGTAGTTCTAGTGATTACCCGGAACATACAAGAATCGGGAACTTTGTTTTATACAAAGTAGATAATATACTGTAGTAAATTAATTAGAAAGTTCCATTTTATATTTAACAACTTAGATTATTTTGAGAGGTAACGTGACGTGCACGCGTGCCCTCTATCGACGGACTGTGACCTTCCACCCTCTGGTCAGACCCACACCTCGTTACACTCGCCACGATTAGCCGATGTCGGCACCGGTTTGCGCATTCCAGCCCCCGGGTCGTTACTTTTTGAACGCACCTTATAGGAGTACACCTATGTGACTTTCATAAAACTATTGACTATAAAACAAACATGGCGGCCAAGCAAAAGTTTAAATATTTAATTAGACTTTTCTCGTGATTTAATCATACGAACGCAGTGAAACTTGGTACAGCAAATGACTATACAAATTCCGATGCACTGATATCAAATTTAGTTCAATTGTTAACATAACCTCAAGATGGCGGCTGTGCAAAATTTTAAAATTAAGTTTTTATTTCCTGTGTCCTAATCATGCGATCGAAGTCAACGTTTGAATAATGAACCTGCACAATAATCCTCATCTAATAGTACATAACTCTACGGCCTACATATATTAAACTCCAACATGACGACAATCCGAAATATTTAGACAGCAAACAAACTGAAATTTTGTATGTTGATAGAGGCTATAAACATAAGTTCACATATGGGACATTCAATAATCTTGTGAGCACAAATCCAAAATGGCGACGACGCGAAATACAAGTATTCAAATGGGCGTTTCTCGCGATTTAACCATCCGAGCGCAGTAAAACTTGGTACGGTATATGCTTAGGCTATATAAATTTTAATCCACTGGCATCTAATTCAGTTCAATTTTCATAACCACAAGATGGTGGCTGTGCGATAGTTTAAAATCTTGCTTTTATTTCTTGTGTCCTAATCATGCGATATTGAAGTTTGAATAATACACCTACACAATAATCTTCGTGTAATAGTACATAACTCAAAGACCTATTTATAAAAAAACATGGTGACCATCCGAATTATATAGATGGTTCTCAATATCTAGGAAACTATTACAGCAATCTTACTGAAAATTTGTATGTTGATAGAGGCTATAAACATAAGTAGGATATATGAACATGGAATGTATAGTTCTTCACATAACTACTACTTGTCTTTATATTTATTTTTCATGCTTGGTAGCAATTTCCTGCCCGCCACCCTTCCTTTGGGGCTCCAGGATGCATTAATCCTGTAGAATTCCTGCGAGTTTATAACAGTTTGAAGGTATGCCGTTGTTGAATTTTATTTGAAATCAGTGTGTTTAGCAATGTTGTAGTAACGTTTCATGGATCGTATAGCTTACAGTTTATTCAGTAGATTTTCTGTTATAAGAAGGAACAGTTTATTTATGCTGAGTGTGAATAATAATTTTGTGAAACTGAATAGTTTATTTCTGTTCGACGATGTCGAAATGTAAATATTATATGTCAGAAAACTGTACTATAATGATGCTCATAATAGTGCAAGTTTTCATTATGGGACAGTTTCTCCCACCAATCAGAGCTCCAGAAACAGTTGTTTGAACAATTAGGTAAGGATAGCATTGTAGTTCCAAGGCCTTCTAATTTAAATTTCACTGCGTGGGGTTATCGAGGAGGCCATGGCCATTCTCTGCGTCCCATGCGCTCAGTTCAGTACATAAAACTGGCGAAATATCGACAGATGAAAATGAAAATCCACAGCCTGCTTCCAGTCTTCGACCGGGTCAGGAATGGAATGAATGAAGCCCCCATCTAGCGGCGAGGATATGGACTGTGCCGGCTGCCGAGGCCTGACACACTCCTCTGGGGCAATGATTAAATGAATGACAGATGAAATGAAATGATAGTGCAGAGTGTTGCTGGAATGAAATTTTTGACAGGGAAAACTGAGTACCCGGAAAAAAACCTGTCAGCCTCCGTTTTGTCCAGCACAGATCTCACATGGAGTGACCGGGATTTGAACCATGGACCCAGCTGTGAGAGGCCGGCGTGCTGCCGCCTAAGCCACGGAAGCTTCGCAATATCGACAGATATTTATGAATATTTTTGTTCGAACATAAAATAGTTATAATAATTATAGTCGAACATAAACAGTCGTATGCAACTCGCCTATAATGGTAATTTAGTCACTCGCATACGCTCGTTTTATAAACATACTCGTGTCTTAATTATTGCCATTTTAGGCTCGTTGCATAATGTACTATTAAACGATCTTTACAAGAGGGTGATATTATTATTGAGTTAGAGGCCGATTTACCAGAAGTCCTTGAAATTGGAAGTAGATGAGGAAGATGTTTCTGTGAATGTTGGAAGTTCGTCGGAATCAAGTGATGACTTGCATTGAGACTGCAATACGTGTTGCAAAAATTTTTAAGTGTTTTTCAAAACAATTTTTAAGTACTTTCAGAAGTTAGAATTAAGTACAATAGTTTATATTATACTAATTTAAATAAATATGTCAATACCATCAAAAATTGAATGCGTATTTCTGTCCGTCCACCAGCTTAAGGTCCGTGGCAGGAATGCAACGAGTCAGCTGGTGACAGCTGGCCTCTGCGCGAACGACAATAGTGCCAACCTACTACTGACCAGTACGATTTCACAATTGAAACTAAGCGGAAGTAGCAGTGAGTAACCATAGCATGAATAACATCGGTGCTGAGTTGGCTATACCTGCCGCGGCATGTCCACTCAATCAACGCAGCTGGAATGTCTCTCCTCTCCCCTTCAGTCCCCTAAGATCACGAGCTGGTGGACGGACAGTAGGTGAAAGAATTTGGTGGACAAGTTTTGCCCCCCCCCCCACCATTGGTGCTCCATGTGACCCAAAATCCTATGGTGCTTGTAGGGTTAACTTTATCAGAAATGTTGTTTAAAATTCTATAAATAATAATGGTCCTTGGTTAGATACTTGAGGAACTCCTAAGATTGCAGTAAATGTATTAGAAAGTTGCGTTTATTATTTAACAACTTGCGTATTGTTCTTCAGGTACGAAATATAACAGATGAAATTGTGGTACAGAGAAATTGTACTTTGTCAAATGCTTTTTGAAAATCGGTGTTTATAACGATGATGATGATGTTGTTACTTTTCGTTTTTAGGGGCCTAACATCTAGGTTATCGGCCACTAATGGTTTGGGTGATTGTGAAAGATGAGATGAGAATGAAAACCATAACTAATACATACCACAAACTCAAATACTAGAAGAAGAATTGATAAACAAAGAAAGGAGAAGGCAAATAAAGGACAGGAAGAAAAGAAATGTCCTCAACCCTCGAAGAACGAGGATCGAGGGACCTGGAAGGAAGGAGAGCCATGAAAGGCAAATAGGAAGGGGGAAAAAGGAGAGGAAAAACGGAACAAAACGGACTCAGCTTAGGAATCCCTTGGGGTCGCCAACTCCCAAAACCCACCAGCCGTGAGCCCCTGAGGGTGTAGCAATATCCAGGGTACACCAGAAGTGGTGGGGCTACATACACACTGCCTCCTTGAGGGCCTTTTGCAGAAAAAGGGAAGGAAGGAAATAACATGAAAAGAAAAAGAAGGCTGACCCCTCGAAGAATGAGGGATCAGGAAAGATGAGACAAGGGCCAATTAAGGCGGGAAAGTGGAAGACTCCTTAGGCCTCGTGGGGGTCGGAAGAGAACAAGAGTGACCAAGAGGGGTCGACAGGAAAGAAGACGGGAGGAGCCCGGCACAAGAAAGTGGAAGAAATGCCGGACACGGCTGGGGTCCCGTAGTCGCCAACCCATGTCCCACTAGATGTGAGCCCCTGCGGGGGGGGGGGGGGGGGTGTTTATAATGTCTACTTAGCATTTGTGATCTAGTTGTGTGGAACTTAACAGCTTCAGATACGTTGAGGGCTATTTCCGTTACCCCTACATTACCCACGTTGCTAGAACGTGGCACATTTTATTCGGCTGGGTAAATCATTCAGAGAGACAACCGCTCTTCCCAAAACAATATTCCTCTGACCTTATTGTTTCTCGGGACCTAATTAGTCCTTGAGCCCGAGGACACAGCCGCCTCTCTCTTCCCTTTCATTACGTCATAATGCTAATTACACTTTCGCTCCAATAACTTCAAGTTCAGTGTACACAAGTAGGGGATAATATGCTCTACGTCACACACAGTGAACCCGCTCAAGGCAAGACTCACTTTGCCTCCTTTTAAATACAATATGTTGTCGTGCGACAAGAGACACTGTAGTGCGTCATAAACACGTGATTATAAACATTATACTGGCTATGATTACTCGTTGTTAGAAACTTCATACAACAAAGGGATGACTGGCTACGTGATGCAGCTGTAATATTCTTGCCTGCTGTGTCTAGGAATGCGGAATCGAATCCTGTCACGGTCAGTTGGCAATTGAGGGTGCGGAAATGTGAGGGAGCCGTGTCAGTAACGTTAAAGATACCCTTTGGAATAAACAGTCGACACCCCGGCGTCTCTAAAAGCCACAGTAGTTAAAAAGGACGCAAAACCAATAACATTAGTACTATTATTATTATTCAAAATAACGTAAGATGCTAAAAATAAAATGCAACTTTTTAATAAATTTACCGGCATCTCAGGAGTTCCTCAAGTATCTAACTAAGGACTATTATTATTCCTACTACAGTATTTTTTAAACATCAATTTTGGGAGGTGGGAATTATATTTACAAATAATCTGATATAAAACATTTCTAAAGAAACTGCCACAATAAAGAGCCCCTTCGGGGCAAAATTGAAAAGCATTTTTCAAAAGTGTTTTAAATCAAAAATTGAATATTTACATTTTTTATGTTTACATTTTTAGCCTATTTTCAATTTTGAAAAAATAGGCTTATGAGATCACCTTTTGTCCGTGTGTGTGTGCGTGTGTGTGTGTGTGTGTGTGTGTGTGTGATTCGTGTGTGTGTCCCCCCCTAATAAAATCTAAACGGCTGGAGCGATTTCAATGAAACTCGGTATGTTCATAGCACTATTCCCGGCGACCTCGACCGTGCCCTTCAAATTTTGTTACGTCTCACCAATGCAAAATGGCGGCTGTGCGAAATATTTCACTAGCATTCAAAATCTCCGAAACTATTACCGATATCGCCCTGAAATTGTGTACGGTGATAAAGGGTACTACTAGAAGTTCACCTATGAGAGTTTCAAAAACCTGGTGACTACAAAACCAACATGGCGGTCAAGCGAAGTTGAGACTTTTAAATAGACTTTTCTCGCGATTTAACTATCCACACGTAATGAAACTTGGTACATCAAATGTTTATACACATTGTAATGCACTGGAGTCTAATTTAGTTCAATTGTTTACATAACTTCAAAATGGCGGCTGTGCGAAATATTTCACTGACATTCTATATCTCCGAAACTATTACAGATATCACCCTGAAATTTAGTACGGTGATAAAGAGTACTGATACAAGTTTATCTATGTATATTTCATAAACTTGTAAAGTAGAAAACGAACATGGCGACCAAGCGAAGTTGAGACTTTTAAATAGACTTTTCTCACGATTTAACCATCCAAACGTAATGAAACTAGGTACAGCAAGTGTTTATACACATAGTAATGCACTGGAGTCTAATTTAGTTCAATTGTTTACATAACCTCAAAATGGCGGCTGTGCGAAATATTTCACTGACATTCTATATCTCCGAAACTATTACAGATATCACCCTGAAATTTAGTACGGTGATAAAGAGTACTGATACAAGTTTATCTATGTATATTTCATAAACTTGTAAAGTAGAAAACGAACATGGCGACCAAGCGAAGTTGAGACTTTTAAATAGACTTTTCTCACGATTTAACCATCCAAACGTAATGAAACTAGGTACAGCAAGTGTTTATACACATAGTAATGCACTGGAGTCTAATTTAGTTCAATTGTTTACATAACCTCAAAATGGCGGCTGTGCGAAATATTTCACTGACATTCTATATCTCCGAAACTATTACAGATATTACCCTGCAATTTTGTACGGTGATAAAGGGTACTGGTACAAGTTTATCTATGTATACTTCATAAACTTGTAAAGTAAAAAACGAACATGGCGACCAAGCGAATTTGAAATATTTTAATAGACTTTTCTCGTGATTTAACTCTCTGAGCGCAGTGAAATGTGGTACAGTAAATGATTTTGCAGATTGTAATGCACTGCCATCTAACTTAAATCAATTGTTTACATAACCTCAATATGGCGGCTGTGCGAAATTTTAAATTAAGTTTTTATTTCTTGTGTCGTAATCATGCGATCGAAGTGAAAGTTTGAATAATGAACCTAGGCAATAATTGTCCTTGAATGGTACATAATTCTATGGCCTATACATATATCAATCCTAAATGGCGAGCTTCCGAAATATTTAGACGGTTCTCAATATCTATGAATCTTTTACAGCAACCAAACTGACTTTTTTAATGTTCATAGAGACTATGAACATATGTTCACCTATAGGACTTTCATTAACCTGGAAGCTCAAATCCAACATGGCGGCGACGCGAAGTATAAATATTTAAATGGACGATTCTCGCGAATTAACTATCCGAGTGCTGTGAAACGTTGCACGTTAAATGCTTATACAAATGTTGATCCACTGGCATCTAATTTATTTCAATTGTTTGCATAATCACAAGATGGCTGCTGTGCGTAATTTTAAAACCTCGTTTTTACTTCTTGTGTTCTAATCATGCGATTGAAGTTTGAATAACACACGTACACAATAATCTTAATGTAATAGTACAAAAATACAAATCCAACCTGGCGACAATCTGAAATATTTAGACGGTTCTCAATATCTACGAATCTGTTACAGCAATTAAACTGAAATTTTGTATGTTGTTAGAAGAAATTAACATGAACAGGATATATGAAAATAGGCTGTATAGTTCTTTACGGAACTACTTGTTTCAGCTTCATAGTGGTTTAACACAATACTGCATGATCTTAATTACAGGGTATCGTGTAAAGCAACGTGAAGAAAATTGACATTTGATTACTTTTTGTTGTTGTTGTTGTTGTTGTTGTTGTTATGAATTAAAGAAGAAGAAGAAGAACTATACAATACCATGTTTGGCTCGTCAAGTTAGCATCATCAGATCCAAAGGTCAAATCTGCAATTGACATTGTGAATTTCAGTTCTAATTCCTGGTATATGTGAAAAAAAAAAATAGCCTGAAATAAATTACATTTCATTAACATATATATAGTCAATTGTATAGGACTATTGAAAAAGGAGAAAACTATTCACATGGCATTTATTTCAGGTTATTTTATCACTCATTCCAGTAATTGGAATTATTTTGTGTTGACCAACTGAAAGTTACAATAACAATTATTGTTAACACGGTAACGCATAAAAATGGCTCCAAATGGCTTTCAAATCTACAAGCCAAAATAGTAGGAAGTCTGATATTTATTGAAATATAATATCATTATTTTTCATTAATGTTGTTTACAAGTTATTGTTGTTTGAGTCTTCAGTCTTTTGACTGGTTTGATGCAGCTCTCCTTGCCTTCCTGTCCTGAGCTAATCGTTTCATCTCGACATAGCTACCACACCCTACATCCGAGGCATTCTGTTTAACATATTCTAACCTTGGTCTACCCCTACAGTTCTTGTCCTCGACCCTTCCTTCCATAACAAGCTTGCTATTCCGGGGTGTCTTAGTATGTGTCCTACCAACCTATCTCTTCTCTTCATTAGCAGTCGGCAGAAGCATCTCTCCTCTCCCACTCGTCTTAATACCTCTTCGTTTGTACCTGTATCTACCCATCTGATCTTCATCAGTCTCCTGTAACACCACATTTCAAACTCTTCAATTCTCCTCTTTTTTGCCGCACCAATAGTGCAAGTTTCACTTGCATCGAGTGTCACGCTCCAGACAAAGGCTATCAAAAATGACTTCCTAATAACTAAATCTATTTACGAAGTCAACAGATTCCTTTTCTGTATGAATGCCTTCCATGCCTGAGCCAACCTACATTTTATGTCCTCTTTGCTTCGTCCATCACTGGTTACTTTGCTTCCTAAGTAACAGAAGTCTCCTACTTCCTTCAGCTTTTCACCTGCCAATTTGATGTCGATAGAGGTTTCTGATTTATTTCGGCTGCATTCCAATATTTTTTTTTTTTTACATTTATTAATTTTCATCTTGAATTCTTTCCTCAAGGCAGAGTCCATACCATTCAAAACCCATTCAAATCCTCAGGCGTGTTGGCCAAGATGACGATGTCATCAGCAAATCTCAAGAGTTGAAACTATTTCTCCTCGAATCTTTACTCCCACTTTAAATTTTTATCGAATTTCCTTCATTGCTTTTCCAATGTAAAGATTGAAAAGTATGGGTGATAAGTTGCAGCCTTGCATTACACCTTTCTGAATACCAGCTTCTCTATCATGTCCTTCAGCTCGAATGACTGCTGTATGGTTTCTGTATAGATTGTATATCACCCTCCTATCCCTGTACTTTATTCCAATAGATTTCAAAATGTCAAACAATTTAGTCCAATCAACGTTATCAAAAGACTTTTTTAAGTCTACAAATGCCATGAACGTTCTTCCTTATTCTACCTTCCAAAATCAGCCTAAGACTTAGTACAGCTTCCCTTGTTCCTATATTTCTCCTGAAACCAAACTGGTCTTCACCCAACTCCGTTTCTATCTGGCTCTCAATCCTCTTGTAAATTATTCTAGAAAGGATCTTTGAAGCATGAGTAATCAAGCTGATTGTACGGTAATCTTCACATCTGTCAGCTCCCACTTTCTTTGGTATAGGGATGATAACATTCTTCTTGAAATCAGGGGGTATCTCACCTGTCTCATAAATCCTACACACCAAGTGAAATAACCTGATCAGACCTTCATCTCCTATGCAGCGTAGCAACTCAATCGGTATATCATCTATGCCTGGTGCTTTGTTCCTGCCTAAGTCCTCTAATGCTCTGTCAAATTCTGATCTCAATATTAAATCTCCTTTTGCATCCTCATCAATTTCCTCCTCCCTTTCCATTACATGATTCTCAATCTCCTTTCCCTTATACAAGAACTCTATGTAAGCTTTCCATCTCTCAACCTTTTCTTCCCTATCTGTTAGGGGCTTTCCATTTGTGTCCCTAATATTACAGCACTTAGTCTTCCTTTCCCCAAAAGTATTCTTAATCCTTCGATAAGCTGTGTCTACTTTTCCTAATTTCAGACACTTTTCTATACCTGTACATTTCTCTTTCAACCATTCTTCTTTCGCTTCCTTGCACTTCTTGTTAACCTCATTTCTCAGACGTCTGTATTCTGCTTTCCCCTCTTCATCTCTTAGATTCTACAAGTAGGCAGATTAATAATGCACAAATCATGTAAAATTGACTTATCAATGGAGAATATATTTTGTTGGCCGACTGAAAAGCATCTAATAAGAGATTGCCTAGGCTACACTCAAAAATGTCTTCTTCTTCTTCTTTTTTCGAATAACCCATTTGGAGGGTACGATGAACCAACGTTGGCTATTGTCCATTGTATTCAATTACCTTTGTTTCCAAATTTCCTTCATCCTTCTAGAGTGACGATCTTTCTCCTCTTGAGTCCACTTTCATTCGGAAAATTGGATATACATAACAAATATATAATTATACATAACAATTCAATAACAATTATACAACAATTGAACTGGAGTATTTACACAAATAGTCAGTCTTTTCTTAAACACACCTATATGTTTAGGAAAAGGCTCTAAGACTGCGGCAGGTAGAGAGTTCCAGTTATCAATGGCACGGTTTACAAAAGAATATTTACCATAATTTGTTCGCTGTGGTCGGCCCTTAACTTTGAAAGGATGATCGCTCCTACCCATGTAAGTGGGCTTTCCCAATCGTTTGCTAAGCTCACCCCATGCTGGTTGATTTGTATACGTGTTGTACATAGCGCAGAGTCTAGATTTCATCCTCCTAGCCTCCAGTGATTCCCACCCAAGTTTCTTTAACATACGGCTCACACTGCTCCTGGGATTAAAGTCACTGAGCACAAATCTAGTGGCCTTTCTTTGTACCATTTCCAACTCATAGATGAGCCCTACTTGATATGGATCCCAAACCGCCGAGGCATATTCCAGAATAGATCTTACAAGTGACAAATATCCTAATTCTTTAGCAGAGGTACTACTTCCTTTTAATACCCTCATTACAAAGTGCAGGGATTTGTATGCTTTTGAAACTACACATCCTACATGACTACTCCATTTCATATCATTCCTTACGTGAACGCCCAAATATTTGCAAGAATCTTCTTCTACAAGTATTTCCGAGCCAATGTTATATTGAAAATCCTGCCTTCGCACTTTCCCTATTTTTAAGAGACTACATTTTCTTGTGTTTATTTTCATTTTATTATCAATCGCCCACTTATAGACCAGGTTCAGGTCCTCTTGAAGCACTGCATTGTCTTGTGAGTCATGTATCTTTCGATATATTACACAATCATCCGCAAACAATCGACAGTCACTGCGAATCCCATTTGGTAAGTCATTTATAAACGCCAAAAATAACAAAGTTCCGATTACGCTGCCCTGAGGGATACCCGACGTTACGGTAATTTCATCCGAGAATATGCCATCGACTTTCACTTTCTGTGAACGACCCGTCAAAAATTCTTGGATCCATAAAATTACTCTTCTGCGAGTTCATTCTTTCTTTCCTTCTTTCATGAAATTTTGCCTTTTGAATAGCTTCTCTGAGATTGATCTGTTTGCTATTGTGTCTGTCTGAATTCTGGTGTTTGTCAAATCTTTGTCAATTTCAATGAACCATGTGGGTTTGGATTTGTAACTATTCAGTAAGTCGAAGATATGTTTAGTTAGTCTACTATATTCCATTCTATTAATGTGCCCGATAAACTGTAATCTTCTCTTTCTCATTACATCAGTTAATGTTTCACATTTCAAATATAACTCTCTATTTGGTAGTAAACTATACTCTGCGTTATTATTTCGTTTAGACGCTAACATTTCAATATTGTCAATTTGGTTCCTGAACACCTGCCCGTGGTGAATGTTACCTGCTGCTGTAAGATCAATTTCTTCGGCGTCCTTCTTGATAGATCTGAATATTATTTAAGAACAAAATTATACGTTTTTAGCCTACTTTTCACAAACCAACAGCTCTAACCTTTGCACACGTATAGTAACTGACATTCTAGATTAATTTGGAGTAATTAATACATGTCAGTGCTGCCAACATATTACTAATCCTGTTGATAGGTCCAATTTTTAAATGCGTAGAACTTCTATACTAACAAATGGATTTCATCCAAAATTCGCACAATAATTGACCATAATATTTCAGATTAATTCTGAGTAACACATACATGATATTGTTGCCAACATTATTTTTACGCGCGCTGATAGATCCAATGTCTAACTGTATGTAACGTCCATACTATGAATTGGACGTCAACCACATTTTGTAAGTGCATTCTGTACCTTAACCCTTCATGGGATAGTGGTCTCAATATTAACCACCTGTCATAAGGACAGATTATGCTTTCAAAGATGCTGATAGTTGAATCTTTAACCCAAATTTCGGAGAATTTTCATGCCCAAGTGCTAGTATTTCTAAAAATCAAATATACCTACGTATGTACTTGAGGATTGCGGTTCTAAAACTAACAACAAAAGTCTATATGATCACAATCATTCAAGTCTATGCACCGACAGAAAATAGCAGTGATGATGAATTGGAAAATTTCAACACAGACCTGGAAAACACTTTAGAGAGACTTAGGTCACCAAGGAACTTAATCATAGGTGATTTCAATAGCAAAATTGGTACACGTCAGCACGGAGACGAAGAACCAGTAGGACACCATGGTTACGGAACCAGAAACGAGGGAGGAGAGCGCTTACTACAGTTCGCACAGGAGCACAAACTCAAGATAGCAAACACTTTCTTTAAGAAACCGGCACACATGAAGTGAACATGGCGCTCACCAGACGGGAAAGCAAACAAGTAGTTCCGTGAAGAACTATACAGCCTATTTTCATATATCCTGCTCATGTTAATTGCCTCTATCAACATACAAAATTTCAGTTTAATTGCTGTAACAGATTCGTAGATATTGAGAACCGTCTAAATATTTCAGATGGTCGCCAGGTTGGATTTTTATTTTTGTACTATTACATTACGATTATTGTGTACGGGTGGTATTCAAACTTCAATCGCATGATTAGAACACAAGAAGTAAAAACGAGATTTTAAAATTACGCACAGCAGCCATCTTGTGATTATGCAAACAATTGAAATAAATTAGATGCCAGGGGATCAACATTTGAATAAGCATTTAATGTGGAACGTTTCACGGCACTCGGATAGTTAATTCGCGAGAAACGTCCATTTAAATATTAATACTTCGCGTCGCCGCCATGTTGGATTTGTGCTCACCAGGTTACTGAAAGTCCTATAGGTGAACATATGTTCATTGTCTCTATTAACATTTAAAAAAATCAGTTTGATTGCTGTAAAAGATTCATAGATATTCGGAAACGTCTAAATATTTTGGAAGCTCGCCATTTAGGATTATTATATGTATAGGTCATAGAGTTATGTACCATTAAAGTACAATTATTGCCTAGGTTCATTATGCAAACATTCACTTCGATCGCATGATTACGACACAAGAAATAAAAACTTAATTTTAAAATTTCGCACAGCCGCCATCTTGAGGTTATGTAAACAATTGAATAAAATTAGATGGCAGTGCATTACAATCTGCAAAATCATTTACTGTACCTCATTTCACTGCGCTCATAGAGTTAAATCACGAGAAAAGTATATTAAAATATTTCAAATTCGCTTGGTCGCCATGTTCGTTTTGTACTTTACAGGTTTATCAAATATACATAGGTAAATTTGTATCAGTACCCTTTATCACCGTACAAAATTGCAGGGTGATATCTGTAATAGTTTCGGAGATATAGAATGTCAGTGAAATATTTCGCACAGCCGCCATTTTGAGGTTATGTAAAAGAATGAACTAAATTAGACTCCAGTGCATTACAATGTGTAAAAACATTTGCTGTACCAAGTTTTATTACGTTTGGATAGTTAAATCGCGAGAAAAGTCTATTTAAAAGTCTCAACTTCGCTTGACCGCCATGTTGGTTTTGTAGTCACCAGGTTTTTGAAAGTCTGATAGGTGAACTTCTAGTAGTGCCCTTTATCACCGTACACAATTTCAGGGCGATATCGGTAATAGTTTCGGAGATATTGAATGCTAGTTAAATATTTCGCTCAGCCGCCATGTTGGATTGGTGAGAAGTACCAAAAATTTGAAGGGCACTTTCGAGGTCGCCGGGAATAGTGCTATGAACTTACCGCTCCATCCGTTTAGATTTTATTAGGGGGACACATACACACACCTCACACACACACACACACACACACACACACACACGCACACACACAAGGACAAAAGGTGATCTCATAAGCCTATTTTTTCAAAATTGAAAATAGGCTAAAAATGAGATAGACTTCATCCTATGTAATGGAATGAGAGAATTGACGAATATAAAAGTCACGCAAAACCTGCGATTCAGCACAGACCACAGGATGGTAAAGGCAAAACTAAAGCTATGGCGAAGAAGAAAGTGCTACTCGAAAAGATACGGACTAAAACTAGAAACTATAGATAAGGACACATTTCACACAGAGCTGAACGAACAACTATCACAAGCGGCCCTCAACTCAGGATCGACAATCCAAGATCAATACAATGATTTGTAACAAGCTATTCAAAAGGCGGGCAAAGAAGCGACAAATGATACAAGAGCAAAATCAAATAGAAAAAAACTAAGCGCATGCACGAAGGAACTAATAGAGAGAAGAGCAGTGCTACTAAAGGATAGAAACAAATCAGAACGCAATAAGATAGAATACGCAGAAATGGACAAACTGACGAAACGAGAAATCAGAAAGGACATACGCGCCTACCGTTCGATAACAACGAGACAAGTCTTGGGAAACTTCAGATCAGTCAAAATAACAAACATAGAACTACAAGGAGGCAGAGAATGGGTATTAGGAACAAAAACCAAAAAGGAGATACTGTGACATCTAGAAACAATATACTTCAATCAGCAACGGCTTTCTACAGAGAATTGTACAAAACATCTAAAAAGTCCTCAACTAAAGAAACAACCCAAAACGACCAATCCACCAAATTCAATGAATCCAACACCCAAGATGTCCCTCCAATTCTGCAGAGTGAGGTCAGAACGGTGATAGAGGAAATTAAAAATGGAAAAGCACCTGGGGAGGATTAAATTTGCAATGAACTTATAAAGTGGGAAGCAGAGAAACTAATACCCATCATAACAAAGATCTTCAACGAAATAATAGTCACAGATGAAATACCTGATCAATGGATGATAAGCACAATAATTCTTCCTCACAAAAAAGGCACCAAAGATAACATAAACAATTACAGGCCTATTATTCTGATGTCATGCATATTCAAACTATTTACTAAAATACTTGTAAGTAGGATGAAGAAAATTCTAGATGAGAATCAACCACCGGAACAAGCGGGTTTCAGAGCCGGCTTCAGCACAACATACCATCTAAAAACTGTGAACCAACTGATCCAAAAGTCTGAAGAATTCCACCTACCACTATACTTAGGCTTAGTTGATTTCAGCAAAGCCTTCGACTCAGTCGAACACTCAAGTACACTACAGGCATTGCCAGCACAAATAATCGAAACCAAATATATCCGCTTATTGGAAAACATCCACAACCAAAGCTTTGCAAAGGTGAAAACAGAAACTGAAGGTCACCCATTCCGTCTGGATCGTCGAGTGCGACAAGGAGATCCAATTTCGACCAAACTCTTCACGTGCGTGCTGGAGGACATATTCCGTACGATTAAGTGGACAAACAAACAAGGAATAAGCATATCTGGCAATCGGCTAACAAACTTAACATTCGCGGATGACGTAGTACTCTTCGCAAAGTCACCAGGAGAACTTCAGAAGATGCTACTTCAACTCAACACCCTAAGCAAAGCAGCAGGCCTGTCAATGAATTACACAAAGACACAGGAGATGACAAACAGTCCTGAAACCCCAGTCTCTGTGGAAGGAAGAACACTACCATACGTAAAGTAATATATATATATTTGAGGCAACTTATCTCATTCAAGGACAAGACCGGAAAAGAGATAAAAAAAGAAGAATTGCCTTAGCGTGGAAAAGCTTCTGGTCACTACAATTCATACTCATGGACATGAAGCTGAGCAGAAGATTGAAGTTTGAGACACTAGAATCATGCGTCTTCCCAACACTATTATATGGAAGCCAAACGTGGTCAGCTACGATCAGACAGATAAACACACTTCAAGTAAGTCAAAGAAAGATGATACGTACGATACTTGGAGTAACAAGGTCAGACAGGATATCAAATGAGAAACTGGCACAAATGTCATCAACGACGGATATCGCAGAAAAAGCCATGAGACAAAAATGGAAATGGGGAGGCCACATCGCGAGGATGCGAGACGACAGGTGGACATACACAGCTACAATGTGGGACACATGGATAGGTAAACGACAGAGAGGAAGACCGAGGTGAAGGCAGAGCGCAGGCAGGCCCACAGTGGACGAGAGCAGAAAGAAGTAGAACTGAGTGAAGGAACATGGAAGACAGACTATAGGGCAAGTGAAAGTAATGTAAGTCAAGTACATCGCTAGGAAAACTGGGAGAGAAAGTCAAAGTGTAACAGTACAAAATAAGACAAAACAAACCATACAATTACCATGCACAAACCTTATGTGACAGCTCACCACGTTAGAGAAAAAGAGCTACCCTTTTATAGGAGGCCTTTGCCCTTTAAGGGACATTCGAGGCTGTTATTTATTCTTTATGTACTGTACTTGACGTAATATGTTGGATAATTTTTTTTATGTTCGACCCTCACTATTATGTGTCAAAAAACTATATCATAATGATGGTCATTATAACACTGTTTTTCATTACGATACAGTTTCTCCAGCCAATCAGAGCTCGTTCATTGACCAATTAGGTAACGATACCTTCGCGCATGCCCTCAAAATCCAACATGTCGGACATAAACACAACATCGAACAATAATAAATTACCGACATGGAATACGTGCGTCCATATGTTCGCGTAAATAAACTGGCGAATATGAGACAAGAAATAGCACTGTACCTTAAAATCACCAATCCTAATTTCTACACATCGCATTGCCTTCAAACGACTCCGGTGACAATATTACTGAGGGACGGCAGATGTAAACATATGGCCTGCTTAATATGGCATTGCAAGCACACAGAGCGCATGCGTGGGTCGTTCAGAGATCTTGAAAGACAGATATATCATACCCAGCGCTCGCTCCCCGATCACAAAATTCAAGTGGGTGACTCTCAACAGATATTTATGAATACTGTATTTATGTTAAAACATATAATAAAGTTATAATTATCGTCGAACATAAACAGTCGTATGCAAATCGCCTATAATGGTAATTAAGACACTCGTATGGAAATTATAAAACTCGCATACGCCCGTTTTATAAAAATACTCGTGTCTTAATTATAGCCATTATAGGCTCGTTGCATAATGTACTATAAAAAAACTTAAAATATTAACAATTAAAGTGTAAAAATGAAATATAAATATAGAAATAAAAATCATAAAAATAAAATTGCAAGAATAAAAGAAATATAAAACTAGAAATAATGATTTTAACTATAAAACAAAATAAAACAAAACAAAATAAACAAAACAAAATCAAAATAATGTTTTTGCCTTGCGTATCTTTTGTGTTTTTGTTGTTTTCTACTTTTTTCTTTTTGCTCTGTGTTTTTGGTTTTTGGTTTTGTGTTTGCTTTGTGCTTTTGCTTTTGAATTTTACTGTTTGCTTTTCTTTCCTAGTTTTGTTTTTGTTTTTGTTTTCTGCTTTTGCTTTTTTTGAATTTTGATTTTGCTTTGTGTTTCTTGATTTTGTTTTCTGCTTTAGCTTTTGTTTTTGAATTCTGCTTTTTGTTTCGTGTTTTTGGTTTTGTGTTTGTTTTCTGAAAAATCAAAATAAAACAAAACAAAATAAATTAAAACAAAATAAAAAACAAAAAACAAACTAAAACATGTAGTTCCGTGAAGAACTATACAGCCTATTTTCATATATCCTACACATGTTAATTGCCTCTATCAACATACACAATTTCAGTTTGAAGGTTGTGATAGATTCGTAGATATTGAGAACCGTCTAAATATTTCAGATGGTCGCCAGGTTCGATTTTTATTTATGTACTATTACATGTACGTGTGGTATTCAGACTTAAATCGCATGATTAGGACACAAGAAGTAAAAACTAGATTTTAAAATTTCGCACAGCTGCCATCTTGTGGTTATGAAAACAATTGAAATAAATTAGATGCCAGTGGATTAACATTTGTATACGCCTTTATCGTGCAAAGTTTCTTTGCACTCAGATGGTTAAATCGCGAGAAACGTCCATTTAAATATTTATATTTCGCGTCACCGCCATGTTGGATTTGTGCTCACCAGGTTACTGAAAGTCATATAGGTGAACTTATGTTCATAGTCTCTATGAACATAAAAAAATTCAGTTTGATTGATGTAAAAGTTACGTCGATATTGAGAACCGTCCAAATAATTCGGATGCTCGCCGTTTTGGATTGTTATATGTATAGGCGATAGAGTTATGTAATATTGAAGGAAAATTATTGCGTAGCTTCATTATTAAAACTTTCACTTCGATCGCATGATTACGACATAAGAAATAAAAACTTAATTTTAAAATTTCGCACAGCCGCCATCTTGAGGTTATGTGAACAATTGAACTAAATTAGATGCCAGTGCATTACATTATGTATAATCATTTACTGTACCACATTTGACTGTGCTCAGATGGTTAAATCACGAGAAAAGTCTATTAAAATGTTTCAAATTCGCTTGGCCGCCATGTTCGTATTGTACTTGACAGGTTTTTGAAAATTACATAAATACACTCGTAGCAGTGCCCTTTATCACCGTACAAAATTTCACGGTGATATCTGTAATAGTTTCGGAGATATAGAATGCCAGTGAAATATTTCGCACAGCCGCCATTTTGAGGTTATGTAAACAATTGACTAAATTTGACGCCAGTGCATTACAATGTGAATAAACATTTGCAGTACCATGTTTCATTATGTTTGGATGGTTAAATCACGAGAAAAGTCTATTTAAAAGTCTCAAATTCGCATGGCCGCCATGTTGGTTTTGTAGTTACCAAGTTTTCGAAAGTCTCATGGTGAACTTCTAGTAGTTCTCTTTATCAACGTACAGAATTTCAGGGTGATATCGGTAATAGTTTCGAGGATACTGAATGCTGGTGAAATATTTCGCACAGCCGCCATGCTGGATTGGTGAGACACAATAAAATTTGAAGGGCACGGTCGGGGTCGGCCAGAATGTTGCTATGATCTTATCGAGTTTCATTGAAATCGCTTCAGCCGTTTAGAATTTATTAGGGACACACGCACACACCCCTCACACACACACCTCACACACACACACAAGCACAAAAGGTGATCTCATAAGCCTATTTTTTCAAAATTGAAAATAGGCTAATAATTGTAAAAATCAATTCGAAATTAGTTAATTAACTAATTCAATAATGATATCAAAATTAAATCTATAAGATCATATATTGAAACTTAAAATAAATAGATAAACATTAAAATTATAGCAACAAAATATAACATTATTAATATTATTATAATAATTAAAATAAATTAAAATGTACAAGCGCATAGAAATAAAAAATAGTTAAGAGATGGAACTAATAATAATTATATCCAGTCACCAAGGCTGCCAACTGTAGTGCTGGATTAGGCTACACTATTTTAGGTATATTTCGAACTAATTAAAATGTCAGTATTAACAACTTAATGCCATCAATATTCTAGATAGGTCTCTATAGATTAATCATTGGTATGAATCTTAAATTTTAAGAAAAGTAGGCTCTTTAGTTCGTCATGAACTACTTGTTTTCTATTTGTAATCTGTGTCCCTTTTACGGATCTGTAATGCTTCAGGCAAGCAACTCAATGTTCTAAACAGCCTTTAATGCCTAAGACTAGAACCCGGTTCATCAGTAAATCCTATTGTTGGTGCATATGTAATTCATTTTCGTTGTTTTCTTCGCTCTTCCAAACCTAAAGCACACACTTAATGTATCTCACAAAGTGCCGGCAATATGACACTGGGTTGACTGATGATTTTCACAAGAAACTCTACCATATCCGGCCGATTAGATTATAAGTTTGCCTTTTCTACCACTACCAACACTAGTGTGAGTCAATGATGATGATGATGATAATTGTTGTTTTAAGGGGCCTAACATCTAGGTTATTGGCCCCTGATGGTTTGGGTGATCGTGAAGATGAAAATGAAATGCAAACTTAAAACTAAAACTAGCTACTAACCTACATACTAGAAGAAGAAATGGAAAACAAGAGGAGAATAAGGCAAATAAAGGACAGGAGGAAAAGAAATGCCCTCAACCCTCGAAGAATGCGGATTGAGGGACTTGGAAGGAAGGAGAGCCATGAAAGGCAGGTAGGAAAGTGAAAGAGGAGAGGGTCTGCCCCAAAGGTAAGGGACAAAAGGGGAAAACGGACCCAGCTCAGGAATCCCTCGGGGTCGCCAACTCCCGAACTCACCAGCCGTGAGCCCCTGAGGGTGCTCCAAAAGTGGTGGGGCTACATACACCCTGCCTCCTCGAGGGCCTTCAGCAGAAGGCAGGAGAGAACATGAAAAGAAAAAGAAGGCTGGCCCTTCGCAGAAGGAGGGTATCAGAAAAGATGAGACAAGGGCCAATTAAGGCGGGAAAGGGACTCCCTAGGCCTCGGATACCCTAATACCGTCGGGGTCGGAAGAGAACAAGAGTTGACCATGTGAAGTCGATATGGAGAAAGACGGAGTGGAGCCCGGCACAAGTAAGTGGAAGCAATGCCGGACTCAGCTGGCGCCTCGTGGTCGCCAACCCACGTCCCACTAGATGTGAGCCCCTGGGGGGGGGGGGGGGTTAGTCAATGAAACTCAATCATATCCAATCGATTATATCAGCGGTTTGCATCATCAATGCAGTGTTTCATCTAAGCCCGTATAACTACTTCCAGTGTAAATATATTTCAAAAAATCATAATACGTCTGAGGGTATTGAACCAAGGAACACATTAAAGAAAGAATTATATAAATAAGTTAATTTGGCTAGGATTAGAATCAAAAAGTAAACGAGAAAAGAAACACGTTATTTAAGACTATTCATCCAGAGCTGTATTTTTAGACCGGATGTGACTTACTTAATAATCAATTTGCTTAGTTGATGCATCAGTTTAGGGGCTGCGACAACGCAGTCATGTAGCCCCGTGTATTTTAGGTGTGTGTGGAATCTGTCTGATAACCGGTGCTAAATGTGATGGTTGTATTAGTCTGTGTTATCTGTAATTCAGGTAAGGACTGCAGACGATCAATTTCAAGTAGTTCCAACGTTTGCTACCAGGCGCTACCGTCAACGACACCTAGCTGTGAACTTGGCTACTAGGTGCCACCGCAACCAGCACCTGGCGTCAAACGTTGGAACTTAATATAGCATTAATCAAATCTAAGCAACAAATTTAGCTTCACACAATTGTATTTAGTGGAAGGTTCTTTTACATGCCATGAATCTATGAAATGGGTCCGCTGGCATTACTTCCCCTCTGGGGGAAAGCACATTGAGGGATTTTAACGCTCTTAAAAAATCTGACGACTTCAGCCGGGTATGAACTCGCGCTCATGGTCATAGAAACTCAGCATGTTACTAACTACGCCACCGAAGCTGATATTTTCAGCCTACTTTTCACATTTTACAAAAATGAGGAAAAAGTAGACTTATGAGATCGATCCGGGAAAATGTGTGTCTGTCTGTCTGTCTGGCTGTGTGTGTGTGTCCCCCTATCAACTCCTAAACGGCTGCAGCAATCAAAACCAAATTTAGTATGAGTAAAGATGTGCACCGGAATATCTCACGTCCATATTTGAAAATGATGTCAGTTCCTCCAACTGCTGAAAAAACGCACTCGAAATTTGAGCTCCATGTTGGATAACTTGCAAGGTATGCATGGGAGCTATTCCAAAATTGGCACACATGTAGATAATACTATTTCAGTTTAATTTCCAAGAGGCCAACCATGACAGTGTTGCCAAAATAATTTTAAACCTTCTGATAGGTCCAATGTTTAAATGCATTTAACTTCTACACTATCAAGTGGATTTAAACCAAATTTAGTATGAGTAAAGATGTGCACCGGAATATCTCACGTCCATATTTGAAAATGATGTCAGTGCTACCAACTGCTGAAAAAACGCACTAGAAATTTGAGCTCCATGTTGCATATCTTGCAAGGTATGCATGGAAGCTATTCCAAAATTGGCACACATATAGATAATACTATTTCAGTTTAATTTCCAGGAGGCCAACCATGACAGTGTTGCCAAAATAATTGTAAGCCTTCTGATATGTCCAATGTTTAAATGCATATAACTTCTGCACTATCAATTGGATTTCAACCAAATTTTGTATGTAATATCTGTACATAAACAGATATGACTGAGCGTATTCTTAAGAGCCACCAGGGCTGCCAACTGTTAATAATTGCTCTCTTTATTTTTTTATCCAAATACCAATATATCAGAAAGTATGCAAGCCAACAGCTTTAAACTATGCACACGTATATTCTGACATTTTAGATTTATTTCGAGTAACTTATATACGTCAGTTCTACCAACATGATTATAAGCCTGCTGATACGACCAATTTTTAAATACATGTAACTTCTATACTATCAGTTGGATTTCAACCAAATTTCGTATTTGCTATGTGTACCATAACAGATATGACTATAAGTATTGTTAAGAGCAATCAGAGCTGCCAACTGTTAATAAATGCTGTCTATATTTATTTTACACTAATATCAATATACCAGAAAGTATGCAAGCCAACAGCTCTATACTTTGCACATGTATAGCAACTGACATTCTAGATTAATTTGGAGTAATTAATACAAGGCAGTGCTGCCAACATGATTCTATGCCTGCTGATATGTCCAATTTTAAAATACATGTAACTTCTATACTAACAAATGGATTTCATCCAAAATTGGCACAACAAGATATCATAATATTTCAGATTATTTCTGACCAGCACACGCATGGTATTGTTGGCAACATGCTTTTACGCGTGCTGATAGATCCAATGTCTAACTGCATGTAACGTCCATTGGACTTCAACCAAATTTTGTATTCTGTACCTTAAGAGAATGAACTAAGAATATATTCAGTCGCCAGGGCTGACAAATGTAGTGCTCTATTAGGCTACATTATACCAGGTATATTTTGAACTAATTAGATATTTCGATATTACCAACTTAATTTCGTCATTATTCAAGATAGGTTCATATACTGTAGAATAATCATTGGCATGAAAAGTAGGCTGTATAGTTCTTCACGGAACTTCTTGTTTTGTTTGATAGAGCTCTCCAAAACTCACAATTTGAAACCTTTCCGGACCCTTTAACCCTTCAACTTTTGATACAATTGCGGAAATTGCTTAATTTTACGTTTTTGCTGAGATAAGGACCCACTACTTTGCTAAGAAATAGATGATAGCAACATTAAATTAGCTAGCACAGTGTTGTGAATACATGGTTCTGGTCCGTGCTGTGCTAACCCTACAATACTCACATACGTTAATTTTATGTGTATTTAATTGCTCACAATTCCCTCTATATCTGTCTCCACGCTACCCTGCATCTACTGGTCTATGGTGGTGATGTCATTGCTTTTTTCTGACCTATATTTCACTAATTTGAGTATGTTGAATGCAATATAGCCTACAGATAGAAATAATATAAACTTGGTATGAAATGGATTATGATGAATATATACTCCAGTGAAGAAATCGTATAGTCCATGTCATTAATTGCTAAGACGTTGTATAGTATGTAAATCGATTCGTAATGTTTGACTTCCGTGGGCACGATTGGCTCTGTGGTTAGAGCTTTGGTCTTTCACCCGTCCGGCCGGGGATCAGAATCTGTCAGAGTAGCTTTTTGTTTTGCTTGATTTTTTTTTATATTTATTGTTTCGTGAGTACTGAGCCGTTATATTGTGCATTTTGCAATGGAAAATATATATTTAATTAAAATATCATGCTCCACAGGATGTGCGCGAGTGACATCTACTAGCAACCAGCTGAACTAACCACGGCCTACTAGATGGGAGCTGCGCTCTCTACCGGCCAGTGAGTGACCCCATGCCTAGGGTCTAATTGAAAAATTTCCTCTTGTTTGTTCGTAACTTCATAAATTTATATCCCTTTAGGAATGTACTTAACAAAATAACACATATTTAGTATCAAATGGTTTATAAAATCATCAGATAACGCTATTGAATCATTGCATAATCCTGGGGCAAAGAATTGCCTGGAAACTATCCTTGAATTTAATAACTTATTGGTTTCTCCGTGGCAATAAGAAAGAGGTGGAGGATTAGATGTAGGTAATTTGTGTCGCATTACTTCAGAGGGATTATAAAAGCAACCTCATAACAAGAAGTTCCGTGAAGAACTATACAGCCTACTTTTCATGCCAATGATTATTCTACAGTATATGAACCTATCTAGAATAATGACGAAATTAAGTTGGTAATATCGAAATATCTAATTAGTTCAAAATATACCTGGTATAATGTAGCCTAATAGAGCACTACAGTTGGCAGCCCTGGCGACTGAATATATTCTTAGTTCAATCTCTTAAGGTACAGAATACAAAATTTGGTTGAAGTCCAATGGACGTTACATGCAGTTAGACACTGGATCTATCAGCACGCATAAAAGCATGTTGCCAACAATACCATGCGTGTGCTGGTCAGAAATAATCTGAAATATTATGATATCTTGTTGTGCCAATTTTGGATGAAATCCATTTGTTAGTATATAAGTTACATGTATTTTAAAATTGGACATATCAGCAGGCATAGAATCATGTTGGCAGCACTGCCTTGTATTAATTACTCCAAATTAATCTAGTATGTCAGGTGCTATACGTGTGCACAGTATAGAGCTGTTGGCTTGCATACTTTCTGGTATATTGATATTAGTGTAAAATAAATATAGACAGCATTTATTAACAGTTGGCAGCTCTGATTGCTCTTAACAATACTTATAGTCATATCTGTTATGGTACACATAGCACATACGAAATTTGGTTGAAATCCAACTGATAGTATAGAAGTTACATGTATTTATAAATTGGTCGTATCAGCAGGCTTATAATCATGTTGGTAGAACTGACGTTTATAAGTTACTCGAAATTAACCTAAATTGTCAGAATATACGTGTGCATAGTTTAAAGCTGTTGGCTTGCATACTTTCTGATATATTGGTATTTGGATAAAAAAATAAAGAGAGCAATTATTGACAGTTGACAGCCCTGGTGGCTCTTAAGAATACGCTCAGTCATATCTGTTTATGTACAGATATTACATACAAAATTTGGTTGAAATCCAATTAATAGTGTAGACGTTATATGCATTTAAACATTGGACCTATCAGAAGGCTTAAAATTATTTTGGCAACACTGTCATGGTTGTCCTCCTGGAAATTAAACTGAAATAGTATTATCTACATGCGTGCCAATTTTGGAATAGCTCCCATGCAAACCTTGCAAGATATCCAACATGGAGATCAAATTTCTAGTGCGTTTTTTCAGCAGTTGGTAGCACTGACATTATTTTCAAATATGGACGTGAGATATTCCGGTGCACATCTTTACTCACACTAAATTTGGTTTTGATTGCTGCAGCCGTTTAGGAGTTGATAGGGACACACACACACACACACACAGCCAGACAGACAGACAGACAGACAGACAGACACACACACATTTTCCCGGATCGATCTGATAAGTCTACTTTTTCCTCATTTTTGCAAAATGTGAAAAGTAGGCTAAAAACCATAGAAAGTATAAGAGGCTGGTGAGATTACGTACTGCTATTTACGTCAAAGTAAGTGACATCTATATTTGTTGTATTTAAGATGGAACTTAGCGTATTAAACTTCTTAGACCACAGAGGATTCAGTGTATATAAATAGTGTTACATACGAAATATATATTAATTTCAACCATTTAACTAATTGGTGCCTTAGCACAAAGTTCAAAATTTAATGTATTAATAGCATTAACCATCAATAAATAATGTTAGTATTCTGGGGTTTAACTCTGTCCACTTGACGCATTCTGTGTACAAAACACAGCATTGAAATCCGTTGCGTGGAACACGAGTTAATATCACGATCTGAATGTAAATTCCCCTCTCATCATTTGAGAGCGATATGGGGGCTGGTATTTCGTTCATCACATCTCTGGAATATCTCGCTGTATAACAAGTGCGTTACCGTTGCTATAGTAACCAGAATTTGAACATGTCAATGAATGTGTCGTCAGTCGAGAACGCTGCTTCGGTGGCGTAGTTGGTAGCATGCTGAACTGCTGTGCCCAAGATAGCGGGTTCAAACCCGGCCGAAGCCGTCGGATTTTTTAAGAGCGTTAAAAATCCTTCAATATGCCTTCCTTCGGAGGGGAAGTAAAGCCGGCGGTCCCATGTCATAGATTTATGGCTTGTAAAAGATCCTTCGACAGACTAAACTTGCGTGAAGCTAAATTGTTAGGTTAGATTTCGTCGGAACGCTCTATCAAAGTCCCAACGTTCACCACTAGGTATCATTGATATCTGGTGGCGAAAGTTGGAACTACTTGAAATTTAACGGAACTTGTAGCTCACCCTAAGGGTGTCCGCTGGAAGCAGCTACAGACTCAGGTGAGCTGAACAAGTCCTCGGGCACTCCTGGCACTAAAAGCCATACCATAAATAAATGAAAAATCCACAGCCTGCTTCCTGTCTCCGACCGGGTCATGAATGGAATGAATGAAGCCCCCATCTAGCGGCGAGGATATGAACTGTGCCGGCTGCCGAGACCTGACGCACACCTCTTGGGCAATGATTAAATGAATGACAGATGAAATGAAATGATAGTGGAGAGTGTTGCTGGAATGAAATTCTGACAGGGAAAACCGGAGTACCCGGAGAAAAACCTGTCTGCCTCCGTTTTGTCCAGCACAGATCTCACATGGAGTGACCGGGATTTGAACCACGGACCCAGCGGTGAGAGGCCGGCGTGCTGCCGCCTAAGCCACGGAGGCTTCCCATACGATAAATAAATAAATAATTAAAAAATAACGCTGCTTCAATCGATCAGATTCGTAACCCAAAATGTATTTCCCTTGCTTTCTCAGTTAAGTGGTAATGCGTGTCCAACTAATCATCTCAAGAACGAGGGTTCGATTCCGGGTCAAGAAATTGCAATTTTTAAGAAATGCCCGTAGAATATCGATTTGTACATTACTGTAAATTGGAGTTAGTTTGACTCACTTTAATGGATCTCGTGGAATTTCAACATGGAAACGTCTGGAGGCTAGAAACTTATCTAGAATCAATGTGGACAGTTTACAATGGACAGGGGCAGATAACCTCGCTGTTCCGCCCCTTGCAACGACAATTGTATGGTACCGTACAATGAACTACTTTGACTCACTTTAATGGATTTCATGAAGTTTTAACATAGATATGCTTTTGGACCAGACGCTTATCGGAAATAGCGTAGACAGTTTGGCATTGACCGGGGAAGATGACCTCACTGTTTCGCCCAATAAAACAACAATAACTAACTCAAAAATTGGTTTATTTCCTTTCACGGCCAGTGAATTAAAACCAAGCAATTTTAACTAGGTTTGTGCCTGTCTTGTGTGGGGTTTCGCCTCGGACACCAAGCTGGCTCATCAGCGGGCTCTTGATGTCTCCGCCCCGACCCCCACAGGAGTAGCGAACTGCGCACTACCTCCCGTTTTATGAAGTGCACCTTCGCCTCTTCACTGCGAGAACTAAATGCTCAAGTAGCCATAACCTCCCTATGAAGGCTTCCAAAATGATGGTATATTGGCTTTCACGGCCGGTGAATTAAACCTCAGCAATTTTTCTAGGTTTGTGCAGTGTCATGTGTCGAGTTTCACCTAGGACACCAAGCTGGCTCATCAGCGGGCTTTTGGTGTACCCAATATATCATCTTTTTGTACATTTAAAACGTTAAATTTAGCAGCGGTGCCCAGTTAATATTTGGATTGTTTTTACATGATTATTATGTATTGTTTACTTTGCCAAAAGCTAAACTAAGCTAACTAACTAAATCAGTCAGTCTGTAAATAAATAATTAAATAAATAAATAAATAAATAAAGTAAAACAGAATAGTGCGGCTTTTAAAGCCAGGGTGCCAGATTTTTCAACGAGGGTTTCTTTAACGTGCCAGTTAATCTATTGACACGGTTCCCTGTAATATGCGTAAATTCAAATGCCAACTGACTGCTCGATTCTGGAACCTTGGGCATAGCAGGCGAGAACGCTTTATATTATTAGAAGATGTTCAACAATGTGAATCATCGTGTGCAGACATTTCTGCAAGCCTCCGAAGGTCACTTCCAACATAAGAGAAAAATTCTAAGTTTAGATTATACGCCAATCACTTACACAAATATATCTAACTAGCATTACCCGTCGCGGCTTCGCCCGCGAATATTCTAGTTGTAAAGGGTACACTTAGCAAAATCTCAATCATGAATGCTATGACTGATTTATCCTTGGTATGAACAATCAGACTTTATCAATTCAGCTACTGGTGCAGTGGTTAGGGGTTTGTCATTCCTTCATAGGAGAATCAGAGCGAAGTTAGTTTTCTGGGAATATCACAGACACTGTTAATTTAAGGGCCTTTAAATGTGGTTTTCGGAGACCCTTTATAGTCGGGTAAAAAAGACCTTTCTTTCCACACTAACACGTGAAAATTGCGTGAAAAAATTCTAGAGTTCCCCTTGATCCCCTTAAGCGCATTATACTGTATGTATTGATGAATTTTACAGCTAAATTTGGTTCAGTGATAACCTTATAACCATCTGGAAACTTTCACAGTAATGTAATAATTGGAATTGCATTGCGTCTTACAGAAACAGATGGACCTGTGAGATTCTCTTACCATGGTTACCGTGTTGCATTCTTTCATTATTTAATTGTAAATATACATGTTTTAAGGTATTTATTTAATAGTGAGGCATTTAAAGAGAAAAGAGTGCGTTTCGCTTACGCATTGGGTTATGCTGAACCTGTAGGTACCCCATATGTGTAGGTTGGTGTTAATGGGACCTTATTGTCGGTACAATAATGGAATGGGACCTCAGCAGAATAATATAGGGAGGGTTAATGGGCTTAACATTATTTGGGGGGGGGGGGGGGCTACATGCCCGCGTTGTCGCAGCCCCTAAACTATGGAACCGCATTAAATTTTCAAGATACAGTTAGGAAAATAAGAAATTTTGTAACAGTAAGTGTAAATAAAATTTGGGTTTTATATGAAAAATTCCATGAAACGAGACCCTTGCAACAACATTTTGACATCAATAACTCCTCGTACGTAGCAAATAATATACGGTGATGTATGTATCTTCTTTAATAAAACATATGTAAATTCTTCTTGTAACATATATTGTATGTTTATAACCTATCCTTGCCAAATGTGTACCGATCAATGAAGTTCAAAATACATTTGTGCTATCAATGGCTAATGTATTTGCATTCTATAAGAGAACAAGATAAGCCTCCGTGGCTTAGGCGGCCACACGCCGGCCTCTCACCGCTGGGTCCGTGGTTCAAATCCCGGTCACTCCATGTGAGATCTGTGCTGGACAAAACGGAGGCAGACAGATTTTTCTCCGGGTACTCCAGTTTTCCCTGTCTAAATTTCAATCCAGCAACACTCTCCACTATCATTTCATTTCATCTGTCATTCATTTAATCGTTGCCCCAGAGGAGTGCGTCAGGCCTCGGCAGCCGGCACAGTCCATATCCTCGCCGCTAGATGGGGGCTTCATTCATTCCATTCCTGACCCGGTCGGAGACTGGAAGAAGGCTGTGGATTTTCAAGAGAACAAGAAGTTCCGTTTCGACATAAACAGCCTACTTTTCTTAAAATTTAAGATCCATGCCAATGATTAATCTGTATGGACCTATCTAGAAAAATACGAAATAAAGTTGGTAATATCGAAATTTCTAATTAGTTCGATATATACCTGGCATAATATAGCCTAATAGAGCACTACAGTTGGCAGCCCTGGTGACTATATTTATGTTCTTAGTTCCATCTCTTAAGGAACAGAATACAAAATTTGGTTGAAGTCCAATGGATAGCATGGACGTTACATGCAGTTAGACATTGGATCTATCAGCGCGCGTAAAATAATGTTGGCAACAATGTCATGCATGTGTTGATCAGAAATAATCTGAAATATTATGATCTATTGTTGTGCCAATTTTGGTTGAAATCCATTTGTTAGTATAGAAGTTACATTTATTTTAAAATTGGACCTATCAGCAGGCTTAGAATCATGTTGGCAACACTGACGTATTTGAGTTACTCCAATTTAATCTAGAATGCCAGGTACTATACGTGCTCAAAGGTTAGAGCTTTTGGCTTGCATACATTCTGATATATTGATATTCATCATCATTTATCATCATTTATTGCATTGAACATGCCATTGAGGCCTACAGCTGAATAACAAAAGGAAAAGATAAATATTACAAATATTACAAAAAAACAAAAAAATTATTACAAAGGGAAAATTATTACAAAACACAAAAAGGTTCCAATAAAAGGAAAGTCAGTAAATCATGAGAGGAGGTATTTGCTGCAGATGGCACTCCATCTTTTCCTGTCTCTAGCATTATCCTCCACAGCTGTTGGTTCCACTTCTTGATGGATCGTCCTCACTCGATCCTTCCATCGTGTTCTTGGGCGTCCTCTCGGACGTTCCGTGGGTTGAGATTGGAGGACTCTCTTAGGAAGGGATCCATCCGCTCGTAAGATATGTCCAAACCATTGTAGTCGCCTCTGTCCCATTATCCGTCCAATGTGTGACTTTCCAAACCTCTGGTACAGGTCTTCTTTCTTTCTTCTGTCCCATTTACCTTCCATGTTATTATAGACGGGCCCATATATCTTTCGAAGTACCTTTCTTTCAAAAGCACAATCATATTGAATCTTCTGTCGTTGATAATGTCGCCCAAGTTTCACAACCGTATAAAAGTGCTGGTCTCACCAGTGTCGTGTACAGATGGACTTGGTTCTTCTGAGATATCAGACGAGATTTGAAGATATTGTTCAGACTAAAGGACACGCGATTAGCACTTGTTATGCGTTGATGTACTTCTTTCGTCACTTCACTTTTGTTGGTTAATATTGAGCCCAGGTAATTGAACTCTTCAACTCGTTCGAAGGTATGTCCGTCTACAACAATGTAAGGAGGGAGAACGCGACGACGTGATACTCCAAGATATTTAGTCTTGTCCACGTTCACCTCCAGCCCAATTTTCTCTGCATTTTGGAGCAATCGGGAAGTATCAGCACACATTTGCACTAGAGTGTCACCAAGGATCACAACATCGTCAGCAAATGCTAGAATTGTATCTGCTTCCACCATCTCCATTTCTCTGGTTCGGCAAGTGTCACGGCTTACTTTTTCCAAGGCCAAGTTGAATAATATTGGCGCCAATGGATCTCCTTGTCTCAATCCATTTTGGATAGTGAAAGGTGGTGATAGTTGATTGCCAAACCGTACTTTAGAATTTGACTGGGAGTAGCAGGCTGCGATTAGACGGATGTATTTCGATGGGATGCCAAGTTCCTCTAACGTTTCCCATAGTGCGACGCGGTCAATGCTGTCATAAGCTTGCCGAAAATCGATGAAGATGAGGTGTAGTTCCCGATCAAACTCATAGAATTTTTCTATCAGCTGCCTCAAAGTAAATATGTGGTCGATGGTACACAGTCCAGGGACGAACCTACATTGATATGTGCCTACAATTCCTTCAGCCAGTGGTTTCATTCGGTTTAACAGCAGAGTTGTAAAGACTTTGTATCCAATTTCAAGAAGTGAAATTCCTCGGTAGTTTGATACTTTGGTAGCATCACCCTTCTTGAAGATTGGACATACAATTTCTCCCTTCCATTCTTCAGGAATTACTTCTGCTGCCCAGATGGTGGATATCAATCGTTTCAAAGCATCCATCAGTGCTTGTCCTCCCAGGCGAAGCATCTCAGCTGTGATACCACTACCTCCTGGGGCCTTGTTGTTCTTGAGTAATTTTAGGGCAACACTGATTTCTTCCTCTGATGATTCAGGGACTTCTACTCTATCAAAAAAGTCTCCCGCCTGAGATGTCACCGTCAGTGGAAAGTCCCGATTCAATAGGTTCTCAAAATGATCTTTAAATAGGTTTGCCTGCTCTTCTGGCGGTACCACTTCACCTGTCCCATTCGTTAGAACCAAAGTATGTTGTCGGCATATACCTCTGGCAAAACTTGAGGCTTGGAAAAAAGAGCGTGATGACTTTGCTTCTTCTACTGCTTTCAACAGTCCTTTATGGTGTTCCCGTTTCTTCTTTCTTATGAGTTTGTCCATGTTACTCCTCGCGTCACATTAGGCTACCCTTGCTTCTTCCGTGAGTTTTTCTAACCACTGTATTCTCTTCGCTGATCTCATCACAACAGATCCTCGACATTCTCCATCGAACCAAGGTTTACTTCTGCCTTTTTGATGGCAATCAAGTTCTTCTTTTGCACTCTGTGACACTGCATTCCTCAATACCAACCATGTGTCTTCCACGTTGGTAGGGTTCTCCGATATTGTGAGGTTTTTAGCAATTTTATCTTGATAGCGTTGTCTCACTTCTGCATCTTCCAATTTATCCTTGTCAAAGCGGGCCATCTTTTCAGGATTTCTTTGCCACTTGGTATACAGTTTCAGACGTAGTTTGATTATCACCAAAAATGATCGGAATTCATATCTGCCCCGCGAAAAGATCGCACATGTTCGACACTACCATGATGTCCTCGGTCTACAAGCACATGGTCGATCTGATTCATCATATTTCCATCTGGGGATATCCAGGTGACTTTATGTACTACTTTGCGGGGAAAGTATGTGCTTCTGATGGCCATTCTCCTTGATATTAGGGTAAGAAATATAAACAGCATTTATTAACAGTCGGCAGCCCTGACTGCTCTTAAGATTACGCATGGTCATATCTGTTATGGTACACATAGCACATACGAAATTTGGTTGAAATCCAATTGATAGTATAGAAGTTACCTGTATTTAAAAATTGGTTCTATCTGCATCATGCTATCATGTTGGTAGCACTGACATTCATTAGTTGCTCCAAATTATTCTAGAATGTCAGGCACTATACGTGTGCAAAGTATAAAGCTGATGGCTGGCATACTTTCTTATATATTGGCATTTGGATAAAATAAAAATAGAGAGAGCAAACAGTTGGCAGTCCTGGTGGCTCTTAAGAATACGCTCAGTCATATCTGTTTATGTACACATAGTACATACGAAATTTAGTTGACATCCAATTGATAGTTTAGGAGTTATATGCATTTAAAATTGGATCTATCAGTAGGTTTAGAATCATTTTGGCAACACTGTCATGTATGGCCTCCTGGAAATTAAACTGAAGTATTATTATCTATATGTTTGCCAATTTTGGAATAGTTCCCATGTATACCTTCCAGGATATCTAACATGGAGCTCAAATTTCAACTATGATTTTTCAGCAGTTGGTAGCACTGACATCATTTTCAAGTACGACATTGAGATGTTCCAGTATAGATCTTGACTCATACCAAACTTGGTTTCGATTGCTGCAGCCGTTTAGGAGTTGATAGGGGGGACACACACACAGACATACAGAAGGACAGACAGACAGACAGACAGACAGACAGACTTTTCCGGGATCGATCTCATAAGTGTACTTTTTCCTCATTTTTGCAAAATGTGAAAAGTAGGCTAAAAATACACCTCAGTAAGTGCCACTTCAAATGTCAATTATCTACTGCACAGATACTTAAAGGACATGTCTATAAGATTGGCATTAGTAAAATTCTGTCGAGCAATTTTCTAAGCCTATGTGTTGACATACATTGTATACACAACGACTACAGTATAAGAGACGACCAACAGCGACAACTAACTTACGATAAAATATATAACCCTGTGTTACCTTTTCTGTTTACCTTTGTAATAGACGTAGCTCTTGCGAACTACGTAGTTAGCCTCTGGGATACGGAGGTCGCAGTCCAGGATGGTTGGACTGGGTAGCTCGTCCTGATCCAGTAGTTTAGTGGCAGTGATGTCGAACACACCATTGCGAGATGTGGTGTGCACAGAGACCTCCTCCAGCCTGGAATACAACAGAAGTTTGAACGAATTAAAAAGATGTGCCCATTAAAACAACCATCACCATTACCAACTTATGAAAGTATTCTCCGAAAAAGCCCTCATTTTTTTGCATCAGTCAAATGATATTTCTATTCATTGGACGATTGTTGTTGTTGTTGGTTTAATTAGAGACTTTGGAATATCGTGATCAAGTAGTCATGTGTATTTGGAGGTGTATTTAGATGGTTGGTTGGTTCCTAAGTTTAGAAGGTGCGACAACGCGGTCATGTAGTCCCGTGTACTTTGGGCGTGTGTAGAATCTGTCTGATATACGGTGTTAATTGCGATGACTGTATTAGTGTGTGTTATCTGCAATTCAGGCAAGGACTGCAGACGATCAATTTTGCTACCAAATGCTACAGTCAACGACACCTAGCCACGAACTTGGCTACTAGATGCCACTGAAAGCAGCACCTGGCGCTGAACGTTGGAACTTAGAGCCTTAATCAAATCTATCCTACAAATTTAGCTTCAAATAATTGTAGTTAGTGGAAGGTTCTGTAACATGCCAAAAATCTATGCCATGGGACCGCCGGCTTTACTTCTCCTCCGAAGGAGGGCATACTGAGGGATTTTTAACGCTCTTAGTGGCTTTGGTGGCGTAGTTGGTAGCATGCTGAGCTTCTATGCCCAAGATAACGGGTTCAAACCCAGCCGAAGCCGTCGGATTTTTAAGAGCGTTAAAAATCCCTCAGTATGCCTTCCTTCGGAGGGGAAGTAAAGCCGGCGGTCACATGTCATAGATTTATGGTGTGTTAAATAACCTTCCACTAATTACACCTGTGTGAAGCTAAATTGGATAGGTTAAGAATGTAAACAACGCTCTACGTTCGTTGCCAAAAGCCGACGGCGGCGTCTAGTAGCTAAGTTCTGAACTAGGCCTAGTAGTCGTTGACGGAGGCGTTTGGCGGCAAAAGTAGGAACTGTTTGAAAAATTCAAAGTTGCAGTCCTTTCTTGAATTAAAAAACAAATACACACACTAATACAGCCATCACAATTAACACCGGTTATCAGAAAGATTCTACACACACCCAAAGTACACGGGGCTACATGACCGCGTTGTCGCAGCCCCTAAACTGAGGAACCAACCAACTTAAACGCTCTTAAAAATCCGACGACTTCGGCCGGGTTTGAACCCGCGATCTTGGGCTTAGAAGCTCAGCATGCTACCAACTACGCCACGATAGCTGCTGGTGTATTATACTGCTCAAAAAAATTAAAGCACCACTTTTTTCAAAGGCCACCAAATTTTAAAATTTGACCGCACAATCTCGAAATCTCAGTATGACGTTTGTCCTGACGCTTAACAAGCATATGCTTCAGCACAACTCCCCAACTTGAGTAGTTTCGGGGTAGCGCCCCGAAAAACAGCCCATTTTCGAAAACCGCAAAATGAAGTTTGCGAAAAACGCTGTAGGACTTGTCGCAGGTTGCCCAAGCAGTCGAAAATGAACGAGTCTTTCTCTTAAGGTTCCACCAACACGTTGAAATCGTTAAATTTGACGTTCGAGTATTTCAACCCCCTTCATCATCCCCTAAACATGGACTACCATTGGGGGCGTCTAAGAAGGTACCGGGTGTGTTTAACCACCTGAAAACCTGCACACCGTCCTCAGTTGCTGATTGCAGTAAGTTGTTAAGGCCTCCGGCAATGTTCATCCCCCCTTACACCCTCAACTGGCATGGGACCAAACCACCCCCTCTCGATTCACCCCTAAGGAAGGTTCTAATCGAAATGTTTATCAGTGCTGTGAATGAGGGGGTCTTCCCCTAACGTTTAAAAAAAGAAACTGTGATGTGTCACCACCAGTTCCCCTGCTACCCCCATTTGTATGATTTTTCGAATCAGGCCCTTTTTAAGAGCTGAAACGAGGTCTTAATCGATGAAAGGGCTGTAAAGGTCCTTAGACGTAGTGGTGACTCGAAATCAACCCCTTCCAATCGTTGATTGACATTCCATCCCCCAAAATTGAAATTGTTGCACCCTCAACCCTCCCTGTCTGGACGCGTAACGCGTCATGGCAGAGTTTTCAGAGTTGGATGAAAATGAAGCTTATGGCATGCAATCGAGCCCAAAACAGCAGGTTGGATGGAAATTCATCGGTAGGGTGGGAAACGGATTCAAAAATTTTCAGAAAAGTTAACAGCCTCTAGTAAGTACACCCATGCATAGGCAACCCACATCACGTAATTTTTCTCCCATTTCCAAACTTCGTAACCTATTGCCGATCAGGGGCAACCCGCAAGCTCGGACGTGATGTGGGTTGCATATGCATGGGCGTACTTACTATAGGTTGTTAACTTTTTTGAAAATTTTTGGACCCGTTTCCCACCCTACCGATGAATTTCCATCCAACCTGCTGTTTTGGGCTCGATTGCATGCCATAAGCTTCATTTTCATCCAACTCTGAAAACTCTGCCATGACGCGTTACGCGTCCAGACAGGAAGGGTTGAGGGTGCAACAATTTCAATTTTGGGGGATGGAATGTCAATCAACGATTGGAAGGGGTTGATTTCGAGTCACCACTACGTCTAAGGACCTTTACAACCCTTTCATCGATTAAGACCTCGTTTCAGCTCTTAAAAAGGGCCTGATTCGAAAAATCATACAAATGGGGGTAGCAGGGGAACTGGTGGTGACACATCACAGTTTCTTTTTTTAAACGTTAGGGGAAGACCCCCTCATTCACAGCACTGATAAACATTTCGATTAGAACCTTCCTTAGGGGTGAATCGAGAGGGGGTGGTTTGGTCCCATGCCAGTTGAGGGTGTAAGGGGGGATGAACATTGCCGGAGGCCTTAACAACTTACTGCAATCAGCAACTGAGGACGGTATGCAGGTTTTCAGGTGGTTAAACACACCCGGTACCTTCTTAGACGCCCCCAATGGTAGTCCATGTTTAGGGGATGATGAAGGGGGTTGAAATACTCGAATGTCAAATTTAACGATTTCAACGTGTTGGTGGAACCTTAAGAGAAAGACTCGTTCATTTTCGACTGCTTGGGCAACCTGCGACAAGTCCTACAGCGTTTTTCGCAAACTTCAATTTGCGGTTTTCGAAAATGGGCTGTTTTTCGGGGCGCTATCCCGAAACTACTCAAGTTGGGGAGTTGTGCTGAAGCTTATGCTTGTTAAGCGTCAGGACAAACGTCATACTGAGATTTCGAGATTGTGCGGTCAAATTTTAAAATTTGGTGGCCTTTGAAAAAAGTGGTGCTTTAATTTTTTTGAGCAGTATATATTTGGTGCGTGATGGCGCAGTGGCATAGTTGCTCGTCTTTCACCCGGACGGCTGTAGTTCGAATCCCGGTGACAACGAGGTGACATTTTCACCTGAAAAATCACGTGGCGTCAGGAAGGGCATCCGGCCTTAAATCCCCGGCCAAAACCGAAAATGAGCCTGGTTGGCTCCGGCGACCCCAATTAATTGGGAAAAGCCGAAGAAAGGAAAACATTTGTCTGATGTGATAACTTGTGGTTGGTTCCTTAGTTTAGGGGCTGCAACAACGCGGTCATGTAGCCCCGTGTACTTTGGGTGTGTGTAGAATCTGATAACCAGTGTTAATTGTGATGACTGTATTAGTTTATTAGTGTTACCTGTTTTAATTCAAGTAAGGACTGCAGACAATAATTTCAAGTATTTCCTATTTTTGCTACCTAATGCTACCGTTCACGACACCTAGCTTGTGGACTTGGCTACTAGATGGAATCGCAGGCAGCACCTGACGGTGAACGTTGGAACTAATAGAGCGTTATCAATTCCAACCTACAAATTTTGGCTTCACACAAGTGTAGTTATTGGAAGGTTGTTTTTCATGCCATAAATCGATGACATGGAACCGCCGGCTTTACTTCCCCTCCGAAGGAAGGCATAGGCTACTGAGGGATTTTTAACACTCTTAAAAAAATCCGACAACTTCCGCTGGGCTTGAACATAGAAGCTCAGCATGCTACCGACTACGCCACCGAAGCCACTAATTCTTATTTATAGTTTCTGACAGAGAAGTTGGTATTCAGGATGGACAGTATAGGACTTCTGGAGGTGATTGTTAAGCAAGTCTTTATTTCCTTATTGCATAGTAGCAAGTTACCTCCTGTATTTGCTGTACTACACAGCCATGAGCATATTTGAACATGTTGGTAAAGTCAGCTTATTACATTGGCCTGGGGAATGGCAGAGCATTATACGGTTCAACTTGGAACTTATTACTATTCACATAAGAAGGGCCGTAAGGAAACCAGAGAAATTCCAGCGTGCATAATCAACCACCACAAGGCGTACGGGAGGTTTCAAATTTCACTAGCACACACCCTACTCCCCTCCCCTTACACACGGGGCTGTAATGAAGTCAGATCCCTCCCGCCCCCTTCTAAACTTTATTACACACACACATAACAAGCTACTACTGTACCTTCCAGGTTCAACTCACTCTCGATTCGTATCACGATATAGAAATTCTTTGAGTTGACGACTAAAGTTAAACAATTTGAAACGCTGTCACCGCAGAGGCCCGGGTTCGATTCACGGCTTAGCCAAGAAATTTCATTCTGGTCTCAGGGCTGGAATGGAGTAAACTCAACCTGTTCAAGTAAAACTGATAAGATGATAATTTTAATTTAATTTTAATTTATTTATTAAATAGTATTTAGGTTACATTATTGTGATATGTCTCACGAATCTGATGAACGTACAGATTATCTGTGAGACATATTAATTATTATTTACACATATATACAGATTATATTTCAATACAAGAGTGCATGCAATTTTTTTGTAATGATAATGATAATGGTGATAATGATAAGAATATTAGTGTAAATAATTTAAGACACAAAAAGTTACACTATGGTAGTTATATTAATACATTTATGTTATGAGTTAATGTTTAATTAAGTAATATTTTTAATGCGACTTATAGTTATTTGTTTGCTGTTAATGTTCGTCAATCCAGGTGGTAGTTCATTAAGTAGTGATGGTATAATATAATTTAGTCTCTTGAAACCGTAGCTATTTATATATAAAGGTTTTACATATTTAGTACTTGTTATGGCTCTTGTTTGTATGTTGTGAGAGACCTTTGCCTGAATCTTGGATCATGGTAGTAGAGATTCAGTACAGTAATTTGAAACAACTCTTTAATATTAAAGTAAGGGATATCAGTGAAATATTTAAAGAACCTGTTTTGGCTATCTTGAAGATTATTAATTAAAGTTGTGTTTTGATTTCCCCAAGCTGCTATAGCATATCTTAATTTGCTTTCAATCAGAGCACTATAAATGGTTTTGTAAGTTTTCTTATCTACATAAAATTGGAGATTGTACAAGGTGTAGAGGTTTGCTCTTAGGTTTTTTATTATGTTTACTGTGTGTGTATTCATTTTAAAGTGTTCATCAAGGGTTATTCCTAGGTATTTTTGTGTCGAAGTACTATTTATGAAGGTGTTACATTTGCAACCTGCCAGGATGTTTTGGTGTATGCATGATATGCTGTGGTGCGTTAGTTTTTATTTTTCTTGTGTGAAGTGATCAACTCTGATGTGCATTATTTTAGATTTGGTTGTATTTACGTACAAATTATTGTCATGACACCATCTTGCGATGTTATTGAAGTCTTCTTGCAGTCTATCAAAAGCTGTTTCAGAGTCTTTATGTATGGTATATATAGTGGTGTCATCAGCATAAATAAATATTTTACTGTGCTTAATGGCTTCATTCATGTCGTTTACGAACAGGTTATATACTGTAGGTGAATTAATACTGCCTTGAGGAATACCCTGTGTTCCTTCTGCTGCGTCACTGATAGTGTTATTGATCATAACTGCCATTTCCCTGTTTTTCAGATAGCTTTCCAATAGTTTGTAAGTCGTGCCTCTTATTCCAATATCGTGTAATTTAGCAAGTAGTTAATTGTGATTTATTGTGTCAAATGCTTTAGAAAGTCAAGAAAAAGTACCATTATGTGATTGTTCTTATTTAAGGCATTATGTATTACATTGGCAAATTCAGCCAGGAGTAGTTCAGTACTTTTTCCCTTCCTCAAACCGTATAGGTGTCCCTTTAAAATATCATATTTATTTAGGAAATTCTTCAATCACTTATCCAAGCATTTTTCCATTATTTTGTGTAGGATTGATAAAATGCATATTGGTCTGTGGTTGCCAAAGTCTAAGTGATCGCCATTCTTATATATTGGTTTATTAATTGTGTATTTCAGATATTTTGGTATTATGCCTGATTCGAATATCTTGTTTATGAGATGTGTTATGATTGGTATAGTTTTTTTGGATGTTGCCTTTATGTCTTTCAAGCGTATATTGTCTGCACCAGGCGATTTGTCTGTTTTTGATTCCTTAATTATGTTTTCAATTTCATATTCATCAGTTTCAAGTAATGTAAAGGAATTCATTAATGTGTTTCTATTTGATTGCCTATGTTGATATTACAGTTATGAGCTAGGCTGTTTATTTTTTCACTAAAGGTATTGTTGAATTTATTGACTATCACTTCGTTAGTATAATGTAATCTTAAGTGTTTGTGTATGACTTCATTGACAGTTTCTGTTTTCCGACCTGTTATATCATTAATGACTTTCCACATTCCTTTATTATCGTTTTTGTAACTATTTATCTTATTTTTATAATATTGATGTTTTGTTTTGTTAATTAGCTTATTTAATTTGTTTCTGAAAGCTTTGCATTCATTTTTATTGTAATATTATCCTTGTTTCTGAGCATTGGTTTGTAAAGTCTGTCTCTTTCCTTACATTGTATTTTTAGGTCATAAGTGAACCATTGTTTGCTTTTTCTATGTTTACGTGTGGTTATGTAAGATGCTTTTTGGTAGATTTCCTTAAATTTGGTTGTTATATTGTTATTTATGTCATTAGGATTTTTTAATTCAAGGCAATCTGTCCAGTCTGTGTTGTTAAGGCTTGTGTGTATTATAGTATCGTTCATTAGCGTAATGTACGATTCATTATCTTGTAATTGTGTCTTAACATTTTTTGACCAAATACCTGCATATGTTATGTAGTGGTCAGAGATGTCTGATTGTATGACTGCAGAAGTATATTGATCTAGTCTGCTACGATAGTATATGTGATCAATACATGTTCTCGAGTCTAAATTTGGATCATAACGAGTACATTGAGTGATAAGTGGTAGGAAACCATGAGTTGCCATGATATTTGTGCATTTGATAGCTGATAGACTTATGTCATTAGATAAAGTATCAATGTTGATATCTCCTAAAATGGCGTGTTTGCAGTACTTACTGGTGTGTTGTGTTATATGTGTCTCCAGTTCATCAAGAAAGTCATTTATGTTAGTACTAGGTGGTCTGTAAATGCATGTTAATCCAATCTTTTTGTTCATGTGAAGCATTTCTATTACCATTGATTCATGAGTATTGGAAATGTATGAATTGCGTGTTCTAATAGCCATGTTGTTCTTTACATATATGGCTATGCCTCCTGCTTTACGATTTTTTCTATTACAAAATACAACATTAAAATTATCCAAAGTAAATAGGTAATTATTAGATTCAAGTATGTTAATTTCTGTTAAGCAAATACTATCCAGATCATTAATTTTCTTGCCTAAGGTTATGGTTAAATAATCCCAGTTTTTTATATAGATTGAATATTTAGAGAAAGGATATTGATTTCAGCATTATTTCTAGTCTTATTACCATTTTCGATGAAATCGGGTATATTGAGAAATGTGAGTTCCTTTTGTATTCCAGAAACATTTATATTGCCATCCCAACTGTTCATAATATCAATTAATATAATAATTCAATAATAATTCTTTCTTTTTGGCGGGGGGGGGGGGCTTACCTAATTTTGTTAATCTCTTCCTCATGGGAAATTCTCAATATACCAGATTCGTCGTTTTTTCGTGCTAGAATTTTGCCGTTTTTAACCCAAATGAATTTCCAGTTATTTTCTCTGGCCTGATTTTTAGTTTTCCATAGTAGCTCTCTGTAAAATGCCGTTAGTCTTTCGTTAATGAAAAACCTAGATTTAGTGTTCCCATGAGCGAGGAAATTTTGACCTTTTCTTTTCTGTAAAAATTCATTCTTTTTGGATATAGAGTTGAATTTTACCACTATTGGGGGGATTTTGTTCTTTCTTTGCAGTGAGGGCCTGTAAACTTCCTCTACATCAAACATGTTTAGATCTACTTCTAGAGTCTCAGCAATTTTGTGGACGATTTCATCCAGGCATTCATTTTCGCGCGTGGCACTTCACATATTTCAATGTAATGTTGCCTACCGTTCTGTTCCATTGTGTGCTCTTTCTCGTTTAGATCTGATATTATTTTGTCTTGTCGATTCTATTCGTCTTTTAGGGGTTTTATTTCGGCTGTAAGTGATTTCAGAAGAGTTGCATTTGACTTAGTTTCCTGAATCAACTCATATTTCTGCGGAATAAAGTCGGCACTTTTTACACTTTCACTCACTTGGTTTTTCAGTTCACTAATCTGTTTCTTTAATTCAAAGAACATACCTTTGATATCCGATGCGTGTATTATCTCCGTGTCCGGTGTTGAAAGTGGAGTCGCTGTGTCATCAGTATTAGCAGCTGGTTGGGTCATTGTTCCACTACTTGCGACAACAGGTGCTGACGTCGTCTTCTTGTATCTACGGCATTGTGGACACCGCCATGATTCCTTCGCTTGTCTGGTCATACCTTTCCACGTACGTGTAGTTACAGTTGTACATTCATAGTGATATTTCCCTTTGCATCTCGTGCAGGATACATAGTCACCATCACTTGGAAGTCCTTCTTGACAACGGTCGCAAACTATTTCCTTGCTATACTTAACTTTTTTGCGGAGCACTTATTATTATTGTTTTTTTGGCATCATTAACACGGCAGATACCGGTTACATTTTATATTACAGCCTGGTTCTGCCTTTGCAAGGAACCATCTCTACTGAAATACAATGTATGTAAATTATAGGAGTAGTGGAGTAGTGACAGTTCCAACGAGTGTCATGGCCGCCGCGTGAGTCTAAGCCGATAACTCCCGAACCAGTGGTCGGATATTCACGAATAAAGTGTCGTTGGACTCGAGCTGACGTCCTCTTTCCTATGGACCACTCGATATATTTTTGATTTTTTTGAAAATTTTCGTTTTCGAAAGTTGGTGATAGTTTGAAAACCAAACATGATAGAACGTTGTGCCATGGCTCAAACGAACAGTCTTTATGACCTTTATTTTTTGTAATAAAACTTTTTTATTTTTTATATTTTTTTGAAAACACTCGAATTTTGAAAATCCTATATTTTGGAAACTAGGAACTCTACAAAAAAATTGTTTAACGTAAATCAATGGTCCCTACCCCCTCTACCCCCAAAATAAATTTCAAGTCTCTAGAGAAAAACATTGTGTGTAGTAGTGGGATGGTGGGGGAGCTGCTTCCAAAAGCAAGTGGTGAGCCCCTGCGACCTTGGAATGGAAGGAGCCATGCTAGGAGGGCGTGCTTGGATTCGTTTTTTTCGTCTCGTCGTGCTCTTTACGGGAATGTACGTGTTGAAAAGGTGAAATGCTGGAAACACAGTCTTTTTGGGGTAAAAACGTGATTTTAGACTTTTTGCTATATCTCGCGAACCAATCATGCTAGAGGCGTGTACGACAGGTCAAAGGACTCGGGGTGACGTCCTCTTTGCTATGGACCACTCGTTATATTTTTTAAAAAATTTGGGAAACGCGATTTTGGGGTAAACACATGTTTTTTTGTGATTTTTGCCGATATTTCACGAACCAATAACGCTAGAGACATGTACGAGGTGTCCTAGGACTCGGGCTAACGCCCCCTTTCAAATGTGGTAGATATTTTTTTCCAAAAAGATAATTCACAAAGGGCCTAACGCCATACATGTTGAGAAAAAAATTCTTTACCGTTACCTGTTTATAATGTTTATGAAGCGTGGTGGTTGAGAGAGACGATACGGCTGGGTGTGTGTGTTTCAACGAACCTGTCGCTGACCACGGTGGCTGTGTTCAATAGATCAATCGCTATTTCGACGAGTCGGTGTATGACAGAGCGAGCGTGCGTTTTCTGATATTCTACCTTTAACGTGTAAACGGTGATGAGAACTAGGTTCTATGTTGGTCGAAGCGAGTATCGAAAACAAACGAGCAGGAGGTGAAGGTCATTTGAGCTTATTGGAAGGCGTTGATCTGACTTGACAACAAGTGCAATGGAAAAAATGACCAAGACGCTTGAAGGTGAAATAATCTCACCATTGTGCTGGCAGGGAAGTGCGAAAGGCGTGCACACACATTTGTGAAACCACAGGCACGCTAAACCAGTGACATCCTGCCTTGCTTCGTACGTGACAAAATGCAAGTCCATGTGAAATTTGATCTACCGCAGGTGTTCACCTTGGACGTTATCTGTCCACGTGCGCGATAACTGTTAACAAGTCACATCCTGTTTTGCTTTGTACGTGACAAAATGCAAGTTCAGGTGAAATTTGATCCGGCACAGGTGTTCGCCTGGGACGTTAGCTGTGCACGTGCCTAATAAGAGAATGTTCAAAGCATGGGAAAAAAAAAGATTATAAATGCAACGTAGCATATATAAAGACATGTCGTTATCATTTCCACGCTCACTTAGGTGACTACCTTTGAACACACTGCGTTGCATGAAACCCCTGGTCTTGTTTATCAGTTTTGGTGTTGGTGGAAAATACTTAACCTTGTTGTGGGGTAGGTATATATTTATATATTTATTGATTTTTATATAAATACATGCAATTATTTATTGATTAGGTAATTAATGATTTTATTTATTTATTTATTTGTTTGCAGATAACGTGTATAGCCTACCTGTTGTATGAGTGTGTGTGGGAAATATATTAAAGAAAGAGAAAGACAGACCGATAGAAGAGGAAACCATTTCCACACTAGCCCACGAGACGGGAATAGAGCAAAGCATTACACGTCAAGGTGAGATTTGTTTTATATATATATATAACCTGTTTGATTTTGTTTTTGTTTATGAAATGCATAAACTATATGGAATGGATATACTTATGGTGGTTTATTTTATTTCTTTTTAGATATTTGGAAAACAAAAGGGTTCACTGCTATAGCAAATTCAGTTGAAAACCAAGTGGCTTTAGAGTGGAACCATTGTCAAGCAGTCTACAGCTGAAAACTCAGGTGAGAGTGTTCTTTCAAAATAATGTCTTTTACTGCTGCGGATACGTTAATTTGGGAACCCTTAAACAGTTGTTTCAAATCGCGTGTGTCCTCTGGTCGTGTGGTGAATATTAGAACAAGTTTGATTCCCAAAGAATTTTTACAATCTTGTTTTGAAATTTTTAAAATTGAAATTTGTACAGCGCAAAGGTTGCATACGGCTTTAAAGGTGAATACAGAACTGGTGTGCGATTTCATATATAAAAAGAAGGACGTAGAGCATAAAGAGACATTTTATATTTGCAGTAAAATGCAAGAGCTATTCATAGCCCATAATTTGGAACAGTGGTATGAAACCCACGTGGTGAATGTCTTGCTATCAAAATTTGATAAACTGCAACAAGGACCGAGTGGCCTTGCCTTAGACAAAATTCATCATTTACAAATCAACATTTGTCAATTCAACCCGTTGAATGCTGGGTCTAGCTATATTAAAACACCACCAGCAATAGCTTCGAAAAATGCTGTGGTGAATATTAAGAATCGTGACAATGTTTGCTTTCTGTGGTCTGTGGCTGCGTATTTGCAGCCGGTACAACATGATGGTTGTTGGCCGGGAAAGTACAAGGCCAAGTTTGATGAATTGAAACAAACTTTAAATTTAACTCGAGTGTCGTTCCCTATGGACTTAACCGAGATCCATAGGTTTGAACAAGATAACCAGGACTTTTCGTTCATGGTGTATGGCCTTAATGGTGATGAGATTGTGGGTCCTCTTTATGCCACAAAAGAACCGAAACGACACCACATTCATCTTTTATATTTATCTTATGGAGAGGTGAATCACTATTGCCTAATTAAAAGCCTGAGTAGATTGCTAAGCAGTCAAATGTCCAAACATGATGGTAAGAAGCACATTTGTGATCGTTGCTTGCAATATTTTACAAGCCCCATGCTCTTAGAACGTCATAGGGTAGATTGTGTTTCTCAGGAAGCGGTGAGACTGATATTGCCACAAGGGGACAAGGCTGTGTTAAAGTTTAAGGACATTCACAAGCGTGACACTGTTCCCTATGTGGTGTATGCAGATTTTGAAGCTCTCACCACACCCATGGCGGGATGTGAACCAGATCCCTCCATGAGCTCAACCACACCCATTCAAAAACATGAACCCTTTGCCATAGGATTTAATGTGGTGTGTGCCCATGACCCCACACAATCCGTTTACAAATACCGCGAGGGGCCAGATTGTGCCAAATGGTTCTTGGATGAACTTGTCAAGTTGGCTGACCATGTACAGGAATTACTGGACCACCCAATACCCATGAGCCTATCTCCAGAACAACAGCAGCAGTATGAGCATGCCATGACATGCCATATTTGCGAAAAGCCTATTTTAAGTGGAGAGGAAAAAGTCAGAGATCACTCGCATTTTACAGGGGAGTTTCGTGGAGCTGCACATAGTAAATGTAACTTGAACTTTCCAGCTCCTCGTTTCATCAGTGTCTTTTTCCACAATCTGGCGAATTATGACATTCAGTTTTTGATTCGTGAATTGGGTCATGTCAACAAGGGCTCGTTTACCATTATCCCCCAAAACCATGAGCGTTTTACAGCCCTGACATGGAGGTTGGGCGACTTTAGCATTCGATTTTTGGATTCCTTTAAGTTTATGGCATCCTCGCTAGACAGCCTTGTGAATGGCTTGAATGAGGAGGAATTAAAAAATACTAGAATGCATTTTAATGATCCTAAGCAATTTCAGTTGTGCATTCGGAAAGGTATATTCCCGTATGATTTCTGCAACAGCTGGGACGTGTTAAAGCAAAGAAAACTCCCACCACAAGAGAAATTTTACTCGAAACTAACACGCAGTACCGTTTCCGATGAAGACTATGCACATGCATGTCAAGTTTGGCGAGTGTTTGGCATGAAGACGCTAAGTGAATATGCTTTGCATTACCTAAAACTGGATGTATTGCTGCTCACTGATGTGTTTGAAAAATTCCGTAACTTGTGTCAACACATTTACGGTCTTGACCCGGCTCACTATTACACGAGTCCTGGACTCTCGTTTGATGCCGCTTTGAAATACACTCAAGTGGAATTGGATTTACTCACTGACGTAGACATGGTTCTATTTTTTGAAAAGGGCATTCGTGGCGGCTTTGTGTCACTTAACCAACGCCATGCCGAAGCGAACAATGTCTACATGCCTGATTATTCACTAGACAAACCAGAATCATACTTAATGTACTATGACGTGAATAATTTGTACGGTTACGCCATGAGTCAGCCTTTGCCCTATGGGAAGTTTGCTTGGCTGACAGACAAACAAGTGTCAGAATTTGATGTGAAAATGGCTAGCCAAGAAACAGGCCGTGGATATGTGCTAGAAGTGGATATTGAATACCCCTCATCCTTGTATGATGAACATGCCGATTTCCCATTCTGCCTTGAGCAAATGGTTCCCCCTGATAGTAAAGTGAAAATTGAAAAACTCATTGGCACACTTTACAACAAAAATCGGTATGTGGTACATATCCAAATGTTGGTGCAATGCCTCGCCCAAGGCTTGGTGTTAAAGAAAATCCACAGGGGTATTTCTTTTGCTCAAAAAGCATGGCTTGAGCCATACATGCGACTCAACACAGAGCACCGACAAATGGCAACACAGCAGTTTGAAATTAATTTTTTTTAATTAATGAACAACTGCATCTATGGCAAGTCTATGGAGAATGTCCGCAAATACCGTGACATTAAATTAGTGAATGTCTGGGAGGGGCGGTGGGGTGCCCGGCGGTACATTGCCAAGCCAAATTTCAAATCGATCAAAATTATCGATGAGGATTTGGCTACTATTGAAATGAGTAAGACCAGCGTGACCATGGATAAGCCCATTTACTTGGGTCAAGTCATTTTAGACTTTTCTAAATCGGTCATGTATCGATTCCACTATGAGTTTGCAAAACGCCATTTTGAGGACGTCTCTCTTTTGTATATGGATACGGACTCATTCATTTACCACATTCGCCACTGCAACCCCTATGACGTCATGAGGCAACATAGTGACTGGTTCGACACCTCTTGCTATAGCGCTGACAACGTGTTTCAGCTGCCCATAAAAAACAAGAAGGAAATGGGCGTTTTAAAAGATGAATGCGGTGATTCCATTATGACGGAATTCATAGGTTTGGCTTCGAAAATGTATGCTTATCGCACACTCGACTCTAAGGAAGCCAAAAGAGCAAAAGGTGTAGGTAGGGCAGTGGTAAAATCGCTACGTGTAGACGATTACCTAGCGGTTTTACTTACTGGCAAAGCTATGTCTCATACACAGTGCAGGATACAATCCAGCAACCATTATTTGTATCTTGTGGAACAGAGAAAACGCACCCTCGCCTCCATGGATAACAAGCGTGTGTGGGCTGATGACCTGCTCACCAGCCTGCCCTGGGGTTATAATCGCAACGAGGAGGAGGTGTGATTTCATTGTTTAATCGTTTATGGGACATGGCTTTTTGTAACTTGTAGATTTAGAATTTTGTAAATATTGGTTTCTGCAATTGTAAATAGTAGATTTTGTAAAATAGTGACAACCCACTTGGACCTTTTGCTCTTTAAAAGTTCTATGCAACCTTATTTTTTTTAAATTTTTTGATTGGTAAATAGTGTGATTTTTTTAACGCTGTACAAAGTTGAGTTTTTTTTTGTAAATATGAAATAAGTAAGATTTTTAGTAACTTTAATAACTAGTATTTAATTATTTTTCATAATGTAAATGATAAACTAAAAAGTTCTTTTGGGATGAGTGTGCATGTCGAGAATGTGCTTTTGGGAATAAATAAAGTGGTTGTGTTTGTTCCCAAAGACAGGTGTGAATGTATGAGTGGAGAGAGAAAACTGGTGTGTATGATTGACCAGAGCAAACACGGTGAGGTAGGGTGGGTGGGTGGGGAGGGAGGTAAATGGTCACTTATATACTCATTTTGTTTTAAATAGTTTAGTTTTTTCATTGAAATGTGGCAGTCAATAGACATTTTTTTTGTAAAAACTGTCTTACCTGCAGTAGTCGTAGACCTCGACGTTTCTCCAAACACCCATAAACTCACTGCAGCATCGTCGTGGTCATGCACTTGCATCAACATCATTGTCAAATCTCAACTTTCGACATACACCAAAGGGAAAAATGTGAAAACAGCAAAATGGAAAATCCATGTTTCCATATCACCAAAAACGCAAAACTTAAAACGGACATTTTTAAAAACTGGAAATGGGCATGTGTGAAATTTGAAAATTCAAAAACTTCAAACAGACATTGTTTAAAATGTGTCATCAACAAACTGGAAAAATCCATCTCATCAAAATCGCAAAACTTGAAACGAACATTTTTAAAATCTGTAAATTGCAAAATGACAAATGGCAGTGTGTGGAATTCATCATGTGTGAAATGTGTAAAATGAAAAAATCAGCCATCAACATCACGATTTTTAAAAATAATAAAAACACAAATCATCGTGCTCTGGTATACCTTTGTTTTTTATTTCATAGTGAATTGACAAAAGAAAAATAGAATACAAACAAATCCCAATTCCTCACTCCTCAATGTTTATGTCCATGCATCATCAACTTTCCTTTCATAGCACTCATAACAATTAGGGCTGCCATCCTTTCACCCACTGAGGCATCACTGGATGTGAAACGTTGTTTAGCTTTCTTTAATAACAATTTATCTGCCACATGTCTTAAACCAGGATGACTATGGCGATAAGAAAGGTCATGTTCCATGCATGCTTGATCCAAAAGATTAATGGGTACATCACCACGTTGTAAACGTTTTTCGAGACGAGTTCCAGGGCCGCAAAAACGATAACCTGGAAGATGGATTTCGAAAGGTATGTATTGAATCACTTTGTCAATGACGCCATTGCCAGTACAGGTCTGGCATATCCTTTTCCATCGATGGTAAAAAGGTTTGGTCTTCCTCCTCCTCTGTGGACGATGTTTGTGTTTGTTGTTGTTGCTTTTTCTCGCCATGACACTCGTGGAATGATTCAACAAAGTCTTTACATGGACTTTTATGACCGTGATACAGTTTCACTAGCTGGCAAGTCGCACACTGACGCATAGACGGTATTTTTGCCATGGCCACTTGCTTATGGTGATCGTAATCCGTACAGGGTTGCAATTCACTCAACACAGGATCTTGAGTCCATGATTTTGGTACATGTTGCCAGATTTCTTTGACTGCGTTGGCGGCCACATAATAAATGAACGACTTGGGCAGCGCCAAGAGTTCCTCTTTGGTAAAACTGTCTAGTTTCTTTTTGCACACAAAGAACTTGCCGATGGCTTTGTCCGTAGCATTGCCTTTCTCCATGGTATCACGTGCTGTAGATGTTTACACGTCGCTTGTAGAAATCTCACTGACGTCATTCACAGGTAAATCTTGAGTTATAATTTTGTTCAACAACTCCCAGCAGGCATGAGTGGTTAACCAATGAAAGAGATGCCACGCATGCGATAGGGCTGTATGGGTAATGTTGCCACAGGAACAAGTATTCATGAGCGTTTGCAGGGAGGGGCAGCCCAACTCCATGAGGTCGATACATTGGCAGTAAGACGCCAAAAATGGTTGCAACCATTGACGTTTTTCATTACCTTTCACAAATACCACATTGGCCGAGGACAAGTGTGCTTTCATAACCACATCCAAATATTTATAGGAAATGGTTCCCTGATTCCAGTCTAGTTGCCTATGATTTTCAATCCACTGGGTTTGTTTACGGTCTTTTTCACACAACAAATCAAAAGCATGGGGTGGTTTAAATAGCAAATGCGTAGCTTGTGATATCCAAAACGTGGTACAATCGATCACGGCCACTTGTTTAAATATAAATTTGTTGTCACCAATTTTAAACCCTTGGCAATCCACAATGAGTGTGCGCAACATGTTGACGCTTGTCTGGACCAAGTTCAACTGACGACTGACTGACGATCAGGTGTGATCATGGCATGGACTTACCTGCCATGCTAGTTCCAAAAAAAAAAAGTTAGGGTAGGACAGAGGCAAAAGCAAAAAAATAAGAATTTAAGAATTACATCATTTTATTATCATTACACGTCTTACAGGCCTTTGTCATTTTGGGATAAGGACGATAGCAACTGATACAACAATATAGTCTCTTGTGTTTGTAACGTCCATAACACCGATGATGTCCCAATGTCTCTAAACTAGGTGTTTTTGATGGTGAGCTGCTCACCGAAGCACCATGGATACCATACGGTCCACACGTATCGTAACTTGTATTTTTTTCATCACCCAGTGACACAAGTGAGGGATAGCTTGAATGACAGGGTATATTTCCCACTTTCATTCTGCACAGGTAGGGGCAGGTGGGTGACCAGCGCTGATGTTCCTGCATGGGTTCATCGCCCTCCTGCCATTGGTCTATGATGATGGGACAAAAGGCACATTTCACTTCATCTCTTGTTTTTAAATAGTAGAATCCAGCGGCCGCCAAGGCTTGAGGGTTTATGAAAGGCACTGGCCACGTGGCAAAAGTCTTGAAACGTTGTTCCTCAGAGTTTAAATTCATGGATGTAACGTCTCTTAAGGCTTTAAAGCAAGACATGACTGAGCGACTTGACGTGGGTTGAGCTGTTATTTATACACTCGTCACTTGGTTGGACAGTGGATAATAGTTGACTTGTTTGTGATGAATAATTAAACAGTAGGCCGTCGTATTGGCTGGTACATTGTCATGCGTTTCAAAATCTAGTCGAATGTCGATATTGGATGGCTTGACAGACTCTTCCAGGTAAGAACAGTCAAAGACAATCAGTGGCGCTCTTGCCTTAAACGCTTGGGGTAGTAGCATGGGGCCGTTCTCTTTTTGATAATACGACCATCGAAATTTAGAAAACAAGTCGTACAGGGGGCCAAATTTATTTTTTGAAAAATCCAAATCCAGTCCTTCATAGGGAAACACAGCTCCGTTGAGGAAAAGACGTGCATTTATCAATTGCAGGTGATCAAATTGCGTGACATCTTTGGTTTGTTGATACTTGCGATTCGTTTGAAAACCCACGATCAGGTAGAGAGGTCTCTCTGTATAGCGAGTTGTTTTTACAGACCAACTGTGTGTGTTGGTGGTGGGCAATAGCGGATACTCATGGAGTGCCCAGCTTCTAAATTCCATGGGTAGAGGCATATCTCTCTTTACCATTTTGAGTATGTCCAGTTTTTTGCTATCGTTAAGGGTCACATGAGGCACTTTCCATAGCAAGCGTTGTAGTTGAATTTTTGAATCGATGGGGGCATTGTCGGCCCCCTTGAGTGCATTGTTATCACTCCTGTCTCTCACCAGATAAAGCACTTGCCTTGCGTTGACCACAATGCGTTGGTGATCTTCGGCAAAGCCTAAAATCAGTTTAAGAGGTAAATATCCAGTAAAGGTCCCATCGGTGTGTACCATCCAGTCATTGGTCGAGTCAGGGCACCAACCTGCCATGCAAAGTGTTTTACCTTCTTCCTCACTATAAGAGGGGTATAGTTTCATGACACTGGAAATACCCACATTTCGAGTGCTATCCACCACGATATCGTTAATGACATACCGAACTTCAGAAAACAGAAAGGCTAAACCATGGTTGGCCAACTTGGATGTGGTAGGTGTAGAGCCATCGGCTTTCGTGAGCCGACCTTCAATCTGAATGACACTTTCATGAGGTAGGGTGTAAATATCTTGGTTGTTGATAACAAATTGAATTTCATCATTGTTATTGAGTCCAGGTGTTTGAGCTTGATAGGAATGGAGATCAATTCTTACCACTCCTGGTTGCTCCTCGATGCGGTTCGCTATCTCTAGGATAGAATTCATCATGAGGGTTGACGTGGTAACCCAAATGCTGTAAAATCTGCTTGTTCTGAGATGTTAACGTGCATTCACGTGGCAAACAACTAACACCATTCCTAGACGGTGTTGTTGCTTTATACACAAACTTCATAGTGGCTTTAGCACCAACTTGTAAGTCACTGGTGTGGTAGAATCTATATCAATGAGTTGTTGATCTCTATTGATCAGTCTTAATGTTATATTACTAATACTATCGACAGCCACAGAATGAAAAAGCACCACTGGAGGGTTTTCACGAATAATATACCCATTGGGCGATGTCACAATAAAGTCATAAAGTGAATGCGATGGCTCTTGATTGGTGTACACTTGGCTAATAATATTACATGTCACCGACACATGATGGTCCTCAATGAATTTCACTTCATGGTCCGATTCATGTTTTTTGTTGGGCTCCAACACAAGTGGTTTAAATCCTAGTAATGGGCCAATGGAATCGGGGTGTGTTTTAAAGTCAATGTTGAAGGTAGAGAAAATACTGCAGCGATGAGTGTTAGTATTGCCTACAAGTTCAAACTTGTGCGTTCCATCGAGAAATGACTTTAAACCATACTGATTGATCAACACCACATAAATGTGTTCACAAATGTCATCGATCGTGTATCCACCAGAGTTCAGGGTGAGCACAGAATCATCATAGTAAAACTTGTTGTTCACATTTTCACGTATGTTGTATATTCGATTGTACGTTTCAAGAGAAACAAGTCCTAAACCATAGGGTTTTTCACTCAATTCGATAGGCGGGTAAAAGTCTAGGCTGACTTCAGGTCCACGCCCATGCACTGTAAACGTTTTACTTTCTGCCGACATACTGGTGGCGTTTTTGCTTATGCTGCGTCTTATATAAAAAAATTAAACACAAACGTCCACACTGTTGGCTGTTAAACGTTTGCTCACGTTTCGCATTATAATATATCTTGATCCTGTTTCCAAAATAGGTCACTAGTTCCATGGGCGGGGGCAAATTCCCAAAACTGTCAAAGTACCATACCGTGGATCCCTCTTTGACATAAGCTACATAATGCGTTCCTGGTCCTCGGTGATCATCCAAATTGACAACAGCACATTCCTGTTTCCAGGGTCGTGGGGGTAATTGGTTTCGCATAAACACACCTCGAAAATGAGAAAGCTTTAGTTGTTTAGCATAGCTTTCCACTTGTTGATGCGTCAGGGCATGTCTCGCTATGGCTGAGGTTTTTTTTTTTTTTTTTTTAATATTTCGAAATGGTGAAATCCCAAATCCTTGTTGATAAAAGGCTGGCTTTAAATTGGCATTTCTAGCCCCCATGGCAATCGCTTCCATCGTTTCATTGTGTCGCTGACTTTCTTTGAGTTGTTGCTTGCCCTGCTGCGCGGCTTTAATGGTTTTCGCCACTGCACTGGCACCGCCCAAGAGTGAACCCAGAGCAGCCAAACCGGCAAATAATGCAGGTAAAAATCCCGCTCGTTTGGGGACGGGAATCACTCGCCCTTGGTTTGAAACCTGTCGCCGATGTTTTGGAATAACATGTCTCTGTGCTGCTCGAAGGGCTTTCCTTATGGTCAATACATTATTTTTTCTTTTTTTCTTTCGCAAGGGCTTGTCCTCGAATGTTGTAAGCCCAGGCTTTGCCAAGGACAAAGTCCTTTTTTTAGTCTTTCTCACTGCATACCTTTGTTTCACCATGATGATAATGACCAACAACCTTTCACAAGAAAGTTTAAATCACAACTAACGTCAGATGGTTATTTCATGGCTGTATATTCCAATTCCACATAAAGTGGGAAATCGTTTATGGTTTTTCCCGCTTGCTTTTCATCCCATGTCAACATGAGGTGAAAGGATAATTCGTCACCAGCATTGACCATTTCATGGTCATGGACCAACATCCTATGACCATTTATCTTTATTTGTAAATGGTTCTCATCAGGTATGGCATATTTGATGTGAATGGTTCCATCATAGTGTAATCGATAGTGGCTTAAACCCGAAGCAAGCACATAGGTCAAGTGCTGATCATGGACTAGCGGTAAATGGTTTCTGTCATTCACAGGTTTTTCATTTGTCAGATACACTAAAAACACAGATGGGATAAATTTATAAAGCCTTTTCATTTCATGGGTCACGTAACGCTTGGTACAAACATCGTCTTCGTCTTGTGGGTCTTCCACGTGAATAATCCGATGGTGATTAGCGCTATAGCCATTCACCATAAGCTGGGGCACTTTGTCATAAAACTCATACACTTTGTTATCCACATACTTTTTCGTAGTAACGTCTGTAGACACTTGAGGATGTTTTACATGGGTTAACCGCTTTCCCTTAAAGTCATAATATCCCTGTTTTGTGCGTGGCACTACTGACCTATCCACATAGTGTTTATTAGCAGGATCTGTTTCCTGTTTAGGATCATGTATGGGGACAGGCCTAGCTTTGGCCATCAACGCACGTCCAAAGACATCCATCGTCAACCTGTAGTACCAGTCTACTGTTTCTATGACAAGGCTCGGTGTCCTGTATATAGACAGCCTGCTAGCCTTTCTAAGCCTTAGTTGAAATGAAGATTATTAAGCAGCAAGAGTCATTCCCCGTGGGGGACATGGTTTCCCATCTCTGTCCCACATCACGTGAACAACGCCATGGTTCACTGTTTCCATCTTCCATTCGCTGCATCATTGTGGGGCCTTCCGGCTGTGCAAAGACTAATCTTTTGCTAACGCTCATTACAGCGCCCAATGGTCTGCGTTTTCAAAATATTTATATTTTTGCAAAATCTCTCTACCAACCCCTCTACGTGTTTCTGGATCAAGTCATGTCTGGATTACAAAAAGAGAATATGGGTTATTTTACATTTTCCATGCAAGAAAATGTGATTTCACCGGATGAGGTAAAGCCTGATTCACTCATGATTTTCGATGATGTATCCACTGAACGTCAAGGCATCATTCAAAGTTATTTCAGCATGGGTCGTCACAAACATATCGATTGCTTCTATCTTGGGCAAACGTATTCAAAAATGTCCAAACAGTTGATTCGTGACAATGCCAATGTCATTGTTTTATTTCGTCAGGACGAGAGGAACAGTCGTCACATTTATAATGAACATGTGAATCCAGATATGACCTTTCAAATGTTTACAGAATGGTGTGCCAAGTGCTGGAACACTCAACGTCATGCCTGTTTAGTGATTGACAAACAAAGTGAACTCAACCAAGGACGGTATCGCTTAGGGTTTGATCATTTTATTGCTATTTAAGGCCTTGTCTCATTCCCCATCAAGTCATTTGCCAAGACACCATGGCGTTAGCAGAGAGTCAATTAAAAAAGCATATTATTAGAGCAAAAAATACTATTCGCCAAAAGTTTCGTCAATTGAAACAATCACGTGCCAATCATGCTTTGTTTATTCAGCAACATTTAGCACCTCCACTAAAAGCCATGTTGAAACCCTCTTTCAAGCCATCTGAAACGCTACCCACCGTTTCACAAGCCACGCAGACGCTGCACGAGGACCATGAGGAAGAGGAAGAGGAAGATTTGACTAGTGTTAGTGAAGTTGAGGATGAGGAGGAACAAGTGTTTACGCCTCAAAAAAAGGCCGCACCCCTTGCAAAGTTTTTGAGAAAAAAGAAATCCTTGGCCATGGTCGAAACACCTTGCCCTTCCAGAGCGTCTCCGTTTTCACAACTCTTGGCCACCCCTCAACATAAAGCTCAACTGAAAACCATTTTAATAAAATATTATGGATCAACATTGGAACCCTATTTCACCGATCTATTTATTGGAAACACAGATACCACGTATGGTGTTCGCTATGAGGATGATAGTTTTAAAATTGGCGATTCATCCATTAAATTTGCTCGTACTAAAGCTGTCATTAAAAACATCAACTATAAATTAACGCCAGGACTGTTAAAGCTGCTCTTTTCTCGGACCCCCTCTTCCCATGATTATACGTCAGAGGATCTTGACAAATATAAATCCATTTTATTGGATACTCATGCCCACAAAAGACAGTATGATCCCACGCAACAAGTGAATGCCAATATATCTCAAAAATATAAAACCATCATTGCAAAAATGTTTCCCACCAGTCAAAGTACTCGTCGTAAAGCGTCCGCTTCGGGAGTGACATTTAAACCATTAAAACCCCTTGTGGATGTTACCTACTGGCACAATCCCAATAAGCTCGTCCAGCGGCTACAGTTGTTGCATGCCTCACGTCAAGCTGGCCACTCCGGTCACGATTGGGAAATTCAAGAAATTGAACAAGAACTTCGAAATGCCAAAATTATTGTTTAAGCCCTCACCCATTAAAATGGGTATTGCTCACGAGTTGCATCGCCCAGCTAGGCGTCACTATCCACGACTCAAGGTGATTTCACGAGGTGTGGATGAACTTTGGCAGGCTGACTTGGTTGAAATGATACCCTATGCTGGCGTTAACGACGGTGTACGCTATATGTTGACCGTCATTGATGTCTATTCCAAAATGGCCTTTGTTGAACCTGTGCGTCGCAAGTCTGGTCCACTAGTTACCAAGGCCCTTCAACATATTATTCAACACTCCAAACGTCAACCTCAGCTGCTACAAACCGACCAGGGGAAAGAATTTTTCAACAAGGACTTCTCCAGTTTTCTCAAATCTAAGGATATTCACCATTACACCACGTATAGCAACCTCAAAGCCAGTGTGGTCGAGCGGTTCAACCGAACATTGAAAACCCATATGTGGAAAGCGTTTACCGCTCAGGGCAGTTATCGCTGGTTGGACATGTTACCTGAGCTAGTGTCACGTTACAATGACACCAACCATAGAACGATTGGGACCAAGCCACGTCTCGTAACTAAAAATATTCAGCGATTGGATAAACTGTTTAACCCCATAAAAACAGCCGATCCTAAACGTCACCGACTGAACATTGGGGATTTTGTTCGTGTGAGCAAATTTAAGTCTGCCTTCAATAAGGGCTACACGCCTCAGTGGGGGACTGAACTATTTCGAATTCGTCGAGTCAACTTGGACAGTCCAGTCACCTATTTACTCGAGGACCTCAACCATCAACCCATAAAAGGTAGATTTTATCTCCATGAACTTCAGAAAACAGCATTTCCTCAGCATTATCTTGTCGAAAAAGTGTTGAAACAAAAAGGAAATAAACTCTACGTCAAATGGTTAGGGTTTAACTCTACGATTAATTCTTGGATCAATAAACTACATGTTGTGTGAACCTGTGTACTTTTTATTTATTCACACATGTTGTACACCACCTATAGCTCTATGTATACAGCGCTCCGCGCTTCATGCATGTTCATACATGTTTGTCTTTCCCTTTCCTCCTGTGTTCTCTCATACATCACCCCCTCCCCTCTCCCTCCCTTCACCTCCCACCACTGCTGTTTGCAGCTCTTGCCTCTCTATTGGTTGTGACATCATTCCGACAAGTTGCATCATACTTTTTACTGATTCAGCGATTCCCACGCTTTGAACATTCTCTTATCGTGCACGTGGACAGCTAACGTCCCAGGCGAACACCTGTGCCGGATCAAATTTCACATGAACTTGCATTTTGTCACGTACGAAGCAAAACAGGATGTGACTTGTTAACAGTTATCATGCACGTGGACAGATAACGTCCAAGGTGAACACCTGCGGTAGATCAAATTTCACATGGACTTGCATTTTGTCACGTACGAAGCAAGACAGGATGTCACTGGTTTAGCGTGCCTGTGGTTTCACAAATGTGTGTGCACGCCTTTCGCACTTCCCTGCCAGCACAATGGTGAGATTATTTCATCTTCAAGCGTCTTGGTCATTTTTTCCATTGCACCTGTTGTCAAGTCAGATCGGAGCCTTCCAATAAGCTCAAATGACATTCACCTCCTGCTCGTTTGTTTTCGATACTCGCTTCGATCAACATAGAACCAAGTTCTCATCACCGTTTACACGTTAAAGGTAGAATATCAGAAAACGCACGCTCGCTCTGTCAGACACCGACTCGTCGAAATATCAATTGATCTATTGAACACAGCCACCGTGGTCAGCGACAGGTTCGTTGAAACACACACACCCAGCCGTATCGTCTCTCTCAACCACCACGCTTCATAAACATTATAAACAGGTAACGGTAAAGAATTTTTTTCTCAACATGTATGGCGTTAGGCCCTTTTTGAATTATCTTTTTGGAAAAAATATCTACCACATTTGAAAGGGGGCGTTAGCCCGAGTCCTAGGACACCTCGTACATGTCTCTAGCGTTATTGGTTCGTGAAATATCGGCAAAAATCACAAAAAACATGTGTTTACCCCAAAATCGCGTTTCCCAAATTTTTTTTAAAAATATAACGAGTGGTCCATAGCAAAGAGGACGTCACCCCGAGTCCTTTGACCTGTCGTACACGCCTCTAGCATGATTGGTTCGCGAGATATAGCAAAAAGTCTAAAATCACGTTTTTACCCCAAAAAGACTGTGTTTCCAGCATTTCACCTTTTCAACACGTACATTCCCGTAAAGAGCACGACGAGACGAAAAAAACGAATCCAAGCACGCCCTCCTAGCATGGCTCCTTCCATTCCAAGGTCGCAGGGGCTCACCACTTGCTTTTGGAAGCAGCTCCCCCACCATCCCACTACTACACACAATGTTTTTCTCTAGAGACTTGAAATTTATTTTGGAGGTAGAGGGAGTAGGGACCATTGATTTACGTTAAACAATTTTTTTGTAGAGTTCCTAGTTTCCAAAATATAGGATTTTCAAAATTCGAGTGTTTTCAAAAAAATATAAAAAATAAAAAAGTTTTATTACAAAAAATAAAGGTCATAAAGACTGTTCGTTTGAGCCATGGCACAACGTTCTATCATGTTTGGTTTTCAAACTATCACCAACTTTCGAAAACGAAAATTTTCTAAAAAAAATCAAAAATATATCGAGTGGTCCATAGGAAAGAGGACGTCAGCTCGAGTCCAACGACACTTTATTCGTGAATATCCGACCACTGGTTCGGGAGTTATCGGCTTAGACTCACGCGGCGGCCATGACACTCGTTGGAACTGTCACTACTCCACTACTTATAGGAACCTCACATTGCATTAATTTCGTGTCCGGACTCTTCACGAGTGTCCCTCATTTATAGAATGAGCTAAATTTCCTTCTGAATCGTTTTCGAGCCTTGCTGACTGTTCGGCGAGGGTATTGTCACCAAGGAACTTCCTGACAATATGGTAGGTGTTGAACAGAACTGCCTTCTGTAGTTCAATATACATCTGTGGGTGTAGATTCAATATTGATAGACTACTGTGGAGAGGTTTGGGTATAACACCAGTTCACTATACAATTATTCGGATGGTAGTCACCGACTCAAGTTACCACATCTGCTTTATCTCAATTGCCAGCCTTGTGTACTTAGATATTTTAGTAGCAGCTGTTGTTTGGATGTTTTGAGGGTAGGGAGATGCGATATCTATCAGTAATGCCTCTCTGTGTTCTTTATTGATGACAATGATATCTGGCCGGTTTATTATTATTATTATTATAAATGCAAATCGCTTTCCAAACCACCCGCAACATATACAACAAAAAAGAGCTTTTCTATGAACACAAAAATTCGTCATTACAACACTGTCATCAAACCAGTCCCGCTATATGCATCTGAATGCCTTATTCTATCCGAGAAATGTTTGCTCGCGAAGTTAGAGAGAACAGAAAGAAGGAAAAAAAGAAAGAAAGAAAGAAAGAAAGAAAGAAAGATCCTACACATCATACTTTGCCCGGACTACAAAAATGTAATCCACACCAGAAAAGCCAAGCAAGAAATATACTCTAAGATAGGGAAGATCACAGATACAATGCGAAAACGCAGAGTTTGCTTCTATGGTCATAAACGATGGATGATCGACTCCCGATGGACGAAGCGTATCTTCAGTATCTTTGATTCAAAACCAAACAACGACAATGCCATTATACGTTAACGTCCAGAAATTGGGATACGAGCAGAAGATGCACAAGACTGAAATCTTTATAGAGCAGCCATCAAGATATTTTACCCCATTTAAAGAGTGATTCAGCACAGACTCTGTGGTTAGTGTGAATCCTATACTAATAGAACTATACACTTATCTCTAACTTGCAAAAAAGGGAACGCTTTCCACAAGTTGGTGTTGAGACCCTGGGAATTATATTTAGACTGTCGGGAGCGTGAACGGCACAGGGTAGTCAATCCACGTGGTGAGATGTAGGCGGAAATTAGCAGAAGAGTGTCGAAGAATAAGGAAATGAATCGGAGGTCAAGTCAGAGATGAACCAAGTAATACTGAGGAGATTGCTTTCATTTCCAACAGATATGGAAAGTCATGGTCGAAGTTTTAGGATAAATCTTAAGATGGTGGCTGTTCGAAGAAGAATAAAAAGTAAACACATTGATTTGATGGGATATACAGGGTGTTATTGTCATAGCCTACTTGACAGAAAGTTTCGAAGCCATTTCTCAGTAAGTTATTAGGGACGGATGACCTAGATGTTCTGCCTCCTAAAACAACAACAACAACAATCAGGGCGAACAGGAATTTTGCGAGGATCTTTACCACTTAATCTTGTGCTGAGTTAAACAGTTACCTATTTTCTACCTCGTGTTTTTTTTTCATTTGCATTTTTTCTTAATGTAGAAGTCGTAATTTTGAATTTATCAGGGAGACAAAATGTTTATAGGTTATGGGTCTTTAAATAACTCTTAAAAACACTACGCCTATCAATACAAATCATAAAATATTTATTCAATTGTTGCACATGTTTCGGTCTACGGTGAGATCATCTTCAGCAGAAATTAGATCAAGAATATATTGTTACGGCTGTGAGTTTGTGTCATCACTCGCCGCATGAGTCACAACTGCCGCAGGGCTGGGCTGTGTCCTGCCTCCTGTATTGCGCGCGCCTTATGCAACAGGGCTACTAAGACAAAGGGATAGTCCAGAATATTCGTGACTGGACCAGCGATGGAAACCTCGAGAAGCCGTGAACCCTGGATGGATCTAGAAGCATTTATTGAGTCACCGGCCTGCTATATAAGTGCGACCTGTCTAGCAGTTGTTGTTGTTGTGTTTTACGAGCTAGTGTGAGCGATTATTCTGAGCGACAGAAGTGTGGTGACTTGCGAAACCTCTAGTGGAGCGGGGAAGTGAGACTCCTACAGAGGAACTGTGTTTTGAGCGAGTGTGCTTACTTAGTGCGAAGAGAAGTGATTGTGCTGCATTGTGAAACAGTGAGTGACAGAGCTAGTGCAGCTATTTCCATCCAGCGTACGGGGCCACCTCATTACGAGGGATTAACTGTGATCTGTTGACAAGTGAAAGGGGAAGTATTCTCGACTTGAGGAAACTGGAGTAAGGTAATAATTGCTATTTGCTGTTGAGTAGTGTATATTTCTGGCCACAATAAAGTTAATTATTTCTTTAAAGCAGTAATTGGTGTTGTGCTTCCTATCCCACTTCTGCCAGAAGAAGATGGAGGACGGCCAGAAAAAGATGGAGGACGGCCAGAAGAAGTTAGCCGAGAACCTAACTGCCAAACTAGAAGACGGCCAGAAGAAGATGGAAGACGGTCAAAATAAGCTAGCGGAGGACCTGAAGAGGATAGAGGACGGCCAGAAGAAGATGGAAGACGGTCAGAATAAGTTGACACAGGACCTGAAGAAATTAGAACTGGGTCTGCGTGAGGAAGTCACGGCAGTGGAAAAGAAGTTTGACGCCTTACAAGTGGAAGTTGCCGAGCTGCGCCAACGCCCGCTGATGGGGGTTGAGGAGAAATTCAACGTCTTACAAAAGGAAGTTGCTGAGCTGCGCCAACGCCCACTGACGGGGGTGGAGGAGAAATTCAACGCCTTGCAAGTGGAAGTTGCCGAGCTGTGCCAACGACCGCTGATGGGGGTGGAGGAGAAATTCAACGCCTTACAAGTGGAAGTTGCCGAGCTGTGCCAACGCCCGCTGATGGGGGTGGAAGATAAATTCAACGCCTTACAAAAGGAAGTTGCCGAGCTGCGCCAACGCCCACCCACCGTTACACCGGGAATATCAGGAACGGGACATAGCAGAGTGACGTCCCCAACCTTCGACAGAAAGGTCCCGTGGAGCACCTACTTACGTCAGTTCGAGGCGGCCTGTTCCATAAATAACTGGAACAACACAGAAAAGGCTACAGCTCTCATTGTAGCGCTAAGAGGTGACGCCCTTAACGTCCTTCAGGCCATCCCGACTGGATCCCAGGACTACGCTTCCCTGATCGCCCATATGGAGTCCCGATATGGAGATAGCCATCTTCAGCAGGCTTATCAGATGCAGCTCCGGACCCGGGTACAGAAGAACGCGGAAACCCTACAGGAGTTCGAGATGGACATCGCACGCCTCGTAAGGCTCGCCTACCCAACAGCGCCGGCCGACTTTCTGGAGCAGATAGCGACGCAGACTTTCACCGACGGGCTACGGGACTCGGACACTCAACAGGCGCTGCGTCTCGCGCGCAATAAGACCCTGGCAGATGCGCTGAGCCACGCACTTGAGTTCGAGACGGCAAAACAGGCATCCAGAATGCACGCGCGGGTGCGTCAAGTGGACGTCGACGAACCAGTAAAAACCAACGAGACCAAGCCCCTGGCCGACGAATTGATGGAGGCGCTAAGCCGTTTCTTCAAGAATCGCAGTACTGTGGTGTTTGTGCACCACACCCAAAACAATTGAACTAAGAGTACTATATTGATGTGCAATTGCAACGATAGTGCATGTATATATTTATTGTGTTTAAGGGTAGTATAAAATCATATGTTCATTTTCATCCATTCTTGTAATTAGACGTCACCCGAGATTTCAAACCGTAAATTTACAACCCCTCCCCCAATAAATATATTTCTTGAGCTCACTTGTGGAACTAACAACTGACAATAGATACCGCTTGAACCGTCATAAAACCGCTTATGAGGAGGCAGGAAGAATGGAAAGGGAGCCACGACCAGGAGTGACCCTCGGTAGCCAACAGGCTAATTCTAAAAGATGTCGGAACAATGGACCCTACAGCTTTTTAGAATAAATTGTTTTACGACGAGAAAACTGCAACATTGTGATTTTTTAAGGAAGATACCGTTACATGACACCCATATGGAAGTGTGTCACTGGTGGAGAGACCTTCACCCCAATATAGCCACTTGGTGCTTGATAAAGGACTTACTTCGGCCAATAAGGAAGGAGCGTCACTTTCTGTAGACAATACTTTGATATTGCAATTGGCAGATCCCCTACTGCTGGTGGGAGACATAATTGCCATATATAAGCCGGGACAGAGCTGTATGGAGAGGAAGAATATTATTATGTTTTCACTTGAAAGCACTGAAAATTCTAAACTTGGACCTCACTTGTTGAGATTCAACTACCAAAGTTCATTAAGTTCAACTAGTAAACTCAGTGGAGATCTAGCTAGGATATTTCCAGCATTGCGCTGAATATCGAAGACGAGTGAAACCATTCCATTCACTCAGCTAGGCAACAGTATCTGTGCAATTAGTGGGCAGATAGCTTGATCAGGTAGGATTGGTACTTGGGACCATGGAAGACCACGCAAGATGTCTACTTCAGGAACGAGATACGTCCGCCAACATCGCCCAGGAAGATCTACATCCCGGTGAGCTCATGCATATTTGTCAATTGCAAGTCGGACGTAAATACTATTAACTTCAATAATTTAAAGAAATAACTTCCCCTTTTTATTTTTATCCGTTTGAAAGGTCGCAAGACGTCATTCATCTCATCCTGTTTGTTAATAAATTATTTTTAACTTCTATGACTTTCAGTCAATATTTATTCAATGCTAGACTTCCCAGAGGTCAAAATAAATAGAATAAGGTGTTTTACAGCTAGCCACTGTTGCCCCTCCCCCGAAAGTAAAGAATCTCAATTTAATAAATATAAATTTATCTCACAACCGTCTGTTGGAGATTGGCGCCCTATTAACCGAGCTATTTACTGCACTCATTTTATATCACGAGCTATGAAACGTTACAACATGTCACCCAAGCATGGGCCAAGCTGTGCACTAGCCGCGAAATGTTACAACATGGCACTTCAACGTGGAGCTCGAAAGCTATAAAACACCTTAAAGAAATAAATAAAATTAGTAAATTGCATTTGGAAATAAAATTAATTGTTTTTCATAATAATAAAGTGTATGTAAAGTGAATCATGGGATATGAGAACGAGATGATGACGTTACGTAGTAGTAACACAGTTAAAGGTACCGAGGCAGAGGTAGTGGAGAAAGACTTAGCTAGCGGGAGTAACAATGCTCAGAGTTGCGGCGAGGTAGACAAGTCGGTTGAATCACAGAATTGTACGATGGGGGGCGCGGACGAACGAGAAAAGAGCAACAAAAGCACAAATGAACAGTATGATGGATTAGAAGATAGATTACGCAAGATGATGGGAGATATGTTTGATGCGATGAATCAAAAATTAAGTCAGAAAATAGATCAAAATAGTCAAAAACTAGATCAAAATAAAACAGAAGTTAACCAGAAATTAGATCAAAATAACCAGAAATTAGATCAAAATAAATCAGAAGTGAACGAGAAATTAGACCAAAATAAACTAGCATTGGAGACGTTAATAAAACAGAATGTCGAATTCAACCAAAGATGGCAAGTGCTGGACAAGGAAAGAGAAGAAGATAAGAAGCTAGAAATAGTCAATAGTAGTTTATGTGAGAAAGAGCAAGAGGTAGAACTGAAAAGGGAGGAATTGAATGAAAATGAGAGTAGATTAGAAATACAGAATCAGGAGGAGAAAAGATTAGCTGAAATGAGATCAGAAGTAGAGCCGAAAGTAGATATAGGTCATGACAAATTATGTAAGCCTAATAAACAGTTAGAGGAGAGAGTTGAGGAACTGGAGGAAGAGATGATAGATCAGAGAATGAGAGAGGAGAATGTGTTTGAAGAACAGTTAGGAGTAGAAATATGGGAGGTAGAGGAAACAATAGGTACTCAGGATAGTAGAATCCAGGCAGTTGTTAAAGAGGAGAACAATCAGGTTAGAGTAAATGTTGAAAGAAGGATAGTGGAAATAGAGCAGGATATTAGGAAAAGTCTTCCTAAAGTAGTAGGAGTTTCTAGTAACGTAAACTTAGCTGAGATGGAGATGCGTGTGGTAGCACAAAGCCAGCAGGTAGTTTACAGTGAACGAGGAAAGCAGATGATGGGAGTTAAAATCGGTAGGAGTAGGACAAAGCGGAAAAGCCAGGTCACATTTTTAGATGAGATTAGAAAAAGATATAAAGATAAGGATGAAGATTACTATGTGGAATTGAGGTTAGAAGTAGAGATGTTAGGTGAAACGATAGGAGGAGAGACTAAGAGTAGCTTTACTATAGATAAATATAGGCCTAGTAATGAGGAAGTAGGGACTATTATCATAAGAAGAGAAGAAAGAGTAACAATTAAACCAGGGAGAAAGAAAGAAATGAGAGCAATTGAACAAGGAATCTTAAATGAATAGAGGAGTGTAAAGAGAGGTCGGAGACTTAGTCGTGTAGTTAAAGTGTATTTATGTATTGTAATTAAATTAGGGAGTTATGACGTAGATATTAAAGTATACTACAATAAGGAGGTAAAGAGTATTAATAGCGATTAAGATAGTGGAGCATGTTAGCTCATTGATTAAATAGAAGTGTGGGGGGCGTAGATTAAAATTTTGGTAGATTTTTGAAGCCTGAAATCTTGTATCAAGTCAGAGTTGTATGAAACAGTGAGGGAGCAGCAAATAAAAGCTTGTGCTTATAAACTAGGTAAAGACGGTGAGCCGCTTATCGATAGATAATTATATACTGTATTAAAAGGTGCGTAGTCTGCAGAAGTAAGTATCCGAAGGATATCTTAGAAAGAAATAAGAGAAACGGTAAGTAACGTAATGAAAATAAGAACTATTATGACAACCATAATGATGATAAAAATAATAATAATGTAGAGATTCGTGAATGATTTAAGATGATGTGATACAGTGAGAATAAAATTAATGAATCGAAGTAAGTATTGATGTGCAGTAAAGAAATTTAATTTGAGGACAGCGAAGTCATCAGTGACTACAGTTGGAGAAATTTAGAAGTGGTTTAGAAGTGATGGATGGTAAGGCAGGGTCTGAAATAACCAACATATGATGGAAATAAGGAAGTATTAAACTATAGGACATCTGGTACTTGGAGATGGATGTGTGTGTAAGTATGTGTGTGTGTGTGTAAATTTCACGTAAATGACGTGACTGAGGTAGTAAGTAAGGATGCCAGCGAGTTTTAATGCCGTTGAGCCATGAGGTTTCAGGTTGGTAAGTGGCCAAATGAAGTTATGGAGGAGGAAGGTTTTGGAGAGGTAAGTATGCCAGAGGAGATTAATAACTCTGAGCAGGAGGTTTTTGTGGTGTCTACGTGAATACGTGAAGTACTCGTAGATGTTGGGAGTTTGGGGAGGTTTTTGTGGTGAATACGTGAAGTACTCGTAGATGTTGGGAGTTTTGAGGAGGTTTTGTGGTGTCTACGTGAATACGTGAAGTACTCGTAGATGTTGGGAGTTTTGAGGAGGTTTTTGTGGTGTCTACGTGAATACGTGAAGTACTCGTAGAGGTTGGGAGTTTTGAAGTATAAAAATAGCGAATGTATGCACACAAAGAAACAGAGTAATGAGGGAGTACACCCAAGAGATGATTCAAGTTATAGTTTCAAGATCTTAATACGCAAGTTTTGGAACTTAGCCAAATATATTGCAAGACCAAATACCTAGTTAAACCACTGGTAAATGTTACTGATGATGAGCGATAGCGAATTGATGGTGTGTTGTGTTGTTGTCCGGCACACATGAAAGTAATACTACTAATAATAATAATAATAATAATAAATGGTTGGCTTAATATATAAAATTATTGAAAGGAATTTGTTAAAATTCGAAGTTAATTGAGTTAAAGGTGGTAGGATTCAAGGAAGAGAAAGAGGTAAATTACGACTTATTCGTGAGAAATTTAAATTGAGTAGCGGTTTACCAGTAGTTTGAGAGAGAAAGCATTGATAGCTACTGAACTCTGAAGTAATGTCAGAAGCGATGACAGTATTTAGACGAGGTGGAGAAGAATTGAGGGTGTTTTTCAAATAATAATGATTAAGATACAGGGTGTGAATATGATTTAGATTTGTGAGTAAGATTGTGTAGGATGGTTATAATCATAGTGTTAGAATAACAGTAATGGTAACGCATTAAAATAATGTAAGGATATATAAGGCTGGTAGGAGCGCAGGTAGTTGGTTAGATAGAGTGTACCACTACGTCGCTAAGTTGTCTAATTTTGATACCATGAAGTTTTGTTAAGAATACATTTTCTGTAAGTAGTGACTACTGGGAAGGGTAATGTTTTGTTGAAAGATGGTGTTACACAAGGCAGAAGACATATCTTAACCTCCGACTTGTAATTGCATTTTGTAAGAGCAAACACTTTGCGTGTGTATGCGTGTGCAATTATCCGTGTAAAATTCAACCTTCTACAGTTGAAATGTTGTATGTCATAAAGAACGCCCTAAGAGTGAAATAAGTTCAGACAAACTGGATAACAGGAAACATTGAAAGAAATGACATTTTAAATGTATTGTTGATTTGAAGATTTAAGTGTATTGGGTATATGAATTTCAGTGTTGTGTAATTGTTTTCAGGGGATGAGTCATTCTCAAAATTGGGAATTTATTCGTCGACTCATGGGGCGATTGTGGTGTTTGTGCACCACACCCAAAACAATTGAACTAAGAGTACTATATTGATGTGCAATTGCAACGATAGTGCATGTATATATTTATTGTGTTTAAGGGTAGTATAAAATCATATGTTCATTTTCATCCATTCTTGTAATTAGACGTCACCCGAGATTTCAAACCGTAAATTTACAACCCCTCCCCCAATAAATATATTTCTTGAGCTCACTTGTGGAACTAACAACTGACAATAGATACCGCTTGAACCGTCATAAAACCGCTTATGAAGAGGCAGGAAGAATGGAAAGGGAGCCACGACCAGGAGTGACCCTCGGTAGCCAACAGGCTAATTCTAAAAGATGTCGGAACAATGGACCCTACAGCTTTTTAGAATAAATTGTTTTACGACGAGAAAACTGCAACATTGTGATTTTTTAAGGAAGATACCGTTACATGACACCCATATGTGAGTGTGTCACTGGTGGAGAGACCTTCACCCCAATATAGCCACTTGGTGCTTGATAAAGGACTTACTTCGGCCAATAAGGAAGGAGCGTCACTTTCTGTAGACAATACTTTGATATTGCAATTGGCAGATCCCCTACTGCTGGTGGGAGACATAATTGCCATATATAAGCCGGGACAGAGCTGTATGGAGAGGAAGAATATTATTATGTTTTCACTTGAAAGCACTGAAAATTCTAAACTTGGACCTCACTTGTTGAGATTCAACTACCAAAGTTCATTAAGTTCAACTAGTAAACTCAGTGGAGATCTAGCTAGGATATTTCCAGCATTGCGCTGAATATCGAAGACGAGTGAAACCATTCCATTCACTCAGCTAGGCAACAGTATCTGTGCAATTAGTGGGCAGATAGCTTGATCAGGTAGGATTGGTACTTGGGACCATGGAAGACCACGCAAGATGTCTACTTCAGGAACGAGATACGTCCGCCAACATCGCCCAGGAAGATCTACATCCCGGTGAGCTCATGCATATTTGTCAATTGCAAGTCGGACGTAAATACTATTAACTTCAATAATTTAAAGAAATAACTTCCCCTTTTTATTTTTATCCGTTTGAAAGGTCGCAAGACGTCATTCATCTCATCCTGTTTGTTAATAAATTATTTTTAACTTCTATGACTTTCAGTCAATATTTATTCAATGCTAGACTTCCCAGAGGTCAAAATAAATAGAATAAGGTGTTTTACAGCTAGCCACTGTTGCCCCTCCCCCGAAAGTAAAGAATCTCAATTTAATAAATATAAATTTATCTCACAACCGTCTGTTGGAGATTGGCGCCCTATTAACCGTGCTATTTACTGCACTCATTTTATATCACGAGCTATGAAACGTTACAACATGTCACCCAAGCATGGGCCAAGCTGTGCACTAGCCGCGAAACGTTACAGTACCACCGACAAAAACGTAGCCGAAGGACATCCGGAGAGGCGGCCCGGAAGAGGACTACCGACCTGCTGGACCTGCCGTAAGAGAGGCCACCTGAGCAAGGACTGCGGTGATCGCCGCCGCCAAGGGTTTCCGTCGGGACAGTCAGTCGTAGGGAAACCGCGCGGCCCAGGAAAGCAAGTATCAGCCAGCCTAGTGGGGCAAAGGTTGGCTTGTGACAGTCGTCAAGCCCCGGCAGTCCAAGTTCGTGTGACGCAGTTACGGAGGGATAATAGCAGCCTGATGGTCGACGGAGTCGTCAACGGAGAGAGCTGGCCCATGCTAATCGACACGGGAGCATCGAGGACCATCGTCAGTCCCACCGTGATCCCGAAGTGGAGAGTTCAACCCACACAAAGGAAACTCCAGCTAATAACCGCGACCGGAGAGACCGCACCGGTACATGGCGAAGCATCACTGGAGTTCGTCATTGGTCGACGGGCGATAAAGCATCCAGTGCTTGTGGCTGAGGTATCAAATGAAGTGATCATCGGACTGGACTTCCTGGACCAGAACAACATCATCTTGGATCTGAGTACCAACACTCTGCACTTCGGAGGTGAGGAACTTGCTTTGCAACCTGCGCACGAGTCCATCACCGCACGGCGAGTAAGGCTGAGAGAAGACGTCATCGTTCCCGCCAGGACGGAGGTCAGCGCTGCCGTAATTGTCGACGGAACTGCGGAGGGAGTGGCGGCTGTCATCGAGCCAAAATATGAGGACATCCTGACAAAAGGATTGCTAGTTGCCAAGACTCTCATCAACACGACGACTCGGCCGTACGTCCGCCTGTCCAACCTGAACGACTACGTCATTACGGTTCATCGGGACACCAACCTAGGAGTCTGCGAGCCCGTTACCTGGATTGCCCGAATCACAGATACGACAGACGGACACCTGCAGACGGACAACCGAAGAAGACGCACACTGCCAGAAGAACTACAGAAGCTGTACCAAGGATCCCAGGACCATTTAGACGAGGAACAATCACGCCAACTTCAGGACCTGCTACGCGAATTCCAGGATGTCTTCTCCGTGGGGAGCAAAGACTTCGGCAGGACAAGCTTGGTCCAGCACAGAATCGACGTTGGGGACAGCGCACCGATTAGGGCCCCATTCCGACGTGTCCCGCTCGCCCAGCAAGCCGAAGTCGACCGGATGGTAGAAGAGATGAAGGAGCAAGGGGTGATCGAGCCATCACATAGTCCTTGGAGTTCTCCGGTCGTGCTTGTGAAGAAGAAGGACGGTTCCACCAGGTTCTGCGTGGACTACAGGCGGGTGAACGACGTCACGAAGAAGGACAGCTACCCTCTACCCCGGATCGACGACACGCTGGACACCATATCAGGGTCAAGATGGTTCTCCACCTTGGATTTGAAGAGTGGCTACTGGCAGGTGGAGGTCCACCATAAAGACCGCGAGAAAACTGCGTTCTCTGTGGGCGGCGGGCTCTGGCAGTTCACCGTCATGCCATTCGGTCTGTGCAACGCCCCTGCGACCTTCGAAAGGCTAATGGAGTCCATTCTGAGGCGACTACACTGGAAGACCTGCCTGGTATACCTAGACGACGTCATCGTTCTGGGGAGGAGCTTCGAGGAGCACTACAGCAACCTGAAGGAGATCTTGTTGAAGCTACGGGCTGCCCAGCTGAAGTTGAGCCCCAAGAAGTGTCAGCTCTTCCAGAAGCGGGTCCAGTACCTTGGGCATATCGTCTCCGAGGAAGGGGTGCGCACCGACCCAGAGAAGACCGCAGCTGTGAGGGAGTGGCCAGTTCCGAAGGACAAGTCCCAACTACGAAGCTTCCTGGGACTCTGCACTTATTACCGTCGCTTCGTGAGAGGATTCGCCGACATCGCCAAACCTTTACATCGACTGACTGAGAAGGACCAACTCTTCACGTGGACAGCAGAATGCCACAGTGCCTTCGAACAACTCAAGCAGGCTCTGTGCACCGCGTCTATTCTGGCCTACCCCAGACCTGGAACAAGGTTCATCGTCGATACCGATGCCAGCGACTTTGGCATAGGGGGAATCCTGTCGCAAGTAGTGGATGGCGAGGAGAGAGTAGTGGCCTACTTCAGCAAGGCCTTGTCAAAGCCAGAAAGGAACTACTGCGTCACCAGGAAGGAGCTGCTCGCCATCGTGAAGACCATTGAACACTTCCACAAGTACCTGTACGGGCAAGAATTTCTCATCAGGACCGACCATGCATCCCTGCGGTGGCTCCTGAACTTCAAGCAGCCCGAGGGTCACCTCGCACGGTGGTTAGAGAGGCTTCAACAGTACAACTTTGAGATTCAGCACAGGAAAGGCCAGCTGCATTCTAACGCCGACGCCCTGTCACGAAGACCGTGCCCCGAAGACTGCACCTTCTGTGCCCGAAGGGAGAACAACACCGGGATACAGTGCCGAAGGACTACCGTGGAACTTCAAGGGAGCTGGAGCCGCGAATCTTTCACGCGGGCACAAGCAGAAGATGATGACCTGGGACTGATAGCCGAATGGAAGGGGGCCTGTGTCCCCAGACCCGGGTGGAACATTGTGAGTGACTGAAGCCCAAAGTTTAAGTCCTACTGGGCGCAGTGGGACTCGCTGATTGTCAGGGATGGCCTCATCTGCCGCGCCTGGGAGAGCACCGACGGGAAGACATCTCGGGAACAAGTCGTCGTTCCAAAGGCTATGACGGAGGAAGTCCTGAAGGAAGTTCATGGAGGATCATCTGGTGGACACCTAGGGATAAAGAAGACTCTGGAGAAGCTGAGAGAGCGGTTCTACTGGATCGGATGCCGAACAGACGTGGAGAACCACTGCGCGAGGTGCCACGATTGCGCAGCCAGCAAGGGCCCAGGACGAAGACGACGGGGTCCACTGAAGACCTACAACGTGGGCGGCCCCATGGAGAGAGTGGCCATCGATGTTGCTGGGCCATTCCCGTTAATCGAGGCAGGGAACCGCTACATATTAGTCGTCAGCGACTACTTTACCAAATGGCCGGAGGCGTATGCGCTCCCTAACCAAGAAGCCGCGACGATCGCAGAGACCCTGGTGAAGGAATTCGTCAGCCGGTACGGAGTACCCCTGGAGCTGCACTCCGACCAAGGGAGGAACTTCGAGTCGCAGGTGTTCCAGAACCTATGCCAGCTGCTGGGAATCCGGAAGACAAGGACAACGCCGCTACACCCTCAGTCCGACGGGATGGTAGAGCGATTCAATCGCACCATCGAGAACCATCTCCGAATAGTCGTCAGCGAGCACCAGAGGGATTGGGACAAACATCTTCCACTATTTCTCCTGGCCTACCGCGCCGCCGTGCATGAAGCCACCGGGTGCACACCAGCCCGGGCCATGTTTGGGAGGGAGCTCCGTCTACCTGTCGATCTTGCCTTCGGCCGACCTGGGAATGATCCGATCCCGGTAAGCCAGTATTGTCAAGAACTGGTCGACCAACTGGAGGACGTACACGCGTTCACGAGGAGGAAACTACGGCTCGAGACCGACCGAATGAAGACCCGATACGTCCAGCAGACGGATGCCGGCGGATTCCACGAGGACGACCTGGTCTGGCTCTTCAACCCATTACGGAAGAAAGGCCTGTCACCCAAACTGCAGAAGTCCTGGGAGGGCCCGTACCGAGTCGTGAAACGGATCAACGATGTCGTCTACAGGATCCAGCGGAGCCCGAAGGCGAAGATGAAGATCGTGCATCGAGATCGCCTGGCAGCCTACGGAGGGACACATACGGGCCAATGATTGATCGGGACGATCAGCCTTTTTAGGAAGGGGGTGGTGTTACGGCTGTGAGTTTGTGTCATCACTCGCCGCATGAGTCACAACTGCCGCAGGGCTGGGCTGTGTCCTGCCTCCTGTATTGCGCGCGCCTTATGCAACAAGGCTACTAAGACAAAGGGATAGTCCAGAATATTCGTGACTGGACCAGCGATGGGAACCTCGAGAAGCCGTGAACCCTGGATGGATCTAGAAGCATTTATTGAGTCACCGGCCTGCTATATAAGTGCGACCTGTCTAGCAGTTGTTGTTGTTGTGTTTTACGAGCTAGTGTGAGCGATTATTCTGAGCGACAGAAGTGTGGTGACTTGCGAAACCTCTAGTGGAGCGGGGAAATGAGACTCCTACAGAGGAACTGTGTTTTGAGCGAGTGTGCTTACTTAGTGCGAAGAGAAGTGATTGTGCTGCATTGTGAAACAGTGAGTGACAGAGCCAGTGCAGCTATTTCCATCCAGCGTACGGGGCCACCTCATTACGAGGGATTAACTGTGATCTGTTGACAAGTGAAAGGGGAAGTATTCTCGACTTGAGGAAACTGGAGTAAGGTAATAATTGCTATTTGCTGTTGAGTAGTGTATATTTCTGGCCACAATAAAGTTAATTATTTCTTTTAAGCAGTAATTGGTGTTGTGCTTCCTACCCACCGTAATCCAGTTAACAAAAGTGCCACTAGAGGGGTGGCACGTAACAATATTTTAAGTAAAATATAATTAATTTAAATCTGGTTGGTTGGTTCCTCAGTTTAGGGGGTGCGACAACGCGGTCACGTAACCCTGTGTACTTTGGGTGTGTGTAGAATCTGTCTGATAACCGGTGTCAATTGTGATGACTGTATTAGTGTGTGTTATCTGTTTTTAAGCGGCTTTAATGGCGTAGTTGGTAACATGCTGAACTGCTGTGCCCAAGATAGCGGGTTCAAACCCGACCGAAGTCGTCGGATTTTTCAAGAGCGTTAAAATCTCTCAGTATGCCTTCCTTCGGAGGGAAATTAAAGCCGGCGGTCCCATGTCATAGATGTATAGCATGTAAAAGAACCTTCCACTAACTAAACTTGTGTAAAGCAAAATTTGTAGGTTAGGTTTGATTAATGCTCTATGGAGATGAAATTATACTTATTATTTGGATGTAATGAAGAATTCTAGAGTTATGAATATTATTTCTGCATTAATAATTTTAGCAGCTATTAGCTGCAGCAAATAAGCCAGATGAACATAATCCGTGAGCAATTATTAATCAAGAAGAAAAAGGAATTTGAGCTCTCTTCGTCATAGCTGCTAAAATTACTAATGAAGAAATAATATTAAGTTCCAACTTTCGTCACCAGGCACTGGTTCCGATGGTATCTAGTAGAAGCAAAATTCACAGCTAGGTGTCGTAGAAAGTAGCATTTGTTAACGATAGTAGGAATTACTTGAAATTATCGTCTGCAGTCTTTACATGAATTTAAAACCGATAACACACACTAATATAGTCATCACAATTAACATAGGTTATCAGACAGATTCTACACACACCCAAAGTACACGGGGCTACATGACCACGTTGTCGCAGCCCATAAACTGAGGAGCCAACCAACATCCTTAGTAGTACAGAAATTGATGTTCTTGGATCAGAAATCAAAAAGTGGTGTGAAGAATTTGCATGTTATTCCGCCAAGTTTGTTTACATCTCATATGAACTTCTGTTACTTAGGAAGCAAAATAACCAGTGATGGATGAAGCAAAGGAGATATATAAAGTAGGTTAGCTCAGAAAAGGAAAGCATTCCTACCGAAAAGGAATCTGTTGACATCGAATATAGATTTAGGTATTAGGAAGGCCTTTGTCTGGAGCGTGGCGCTCTATGGAAGAGAAACATAGGTCTACTGGTGCAGCAGAGAAGAGGAGAATTGAAGCGTTTGAAATGTGGTGTTACAGGAGAATTATGAAGATCAGATGGGTAGATAGGGTTACAAACGAAGAGGTATTAAGGCGAGTGGGAGAGGAGAGATGTTTATGGCGACTGCTACTGAAGAGAAGAGATAGGTTGGTAGGACACATACTAAGACACCCTGGAATAGCAAGCTTAGTTATGGAAGGACAAGAACTGTAGGGGAAGACCAGGGTTAGAATATGTTAAACAGATTGCCTCGGACGTAGGGTGTGGTAGCTATGTAGAGATGAAACGATTAGCTCAGGACAGGGAGGAATGGAAAGCTGCATCAAACCAGTCTAAAGACTGAAGACTCAAACAAGAACAACAGTACATACATTGATTTCTTTGGTCCCAAATCACAACGTGGCATGAAGAATTTGATTGTTATTCAGTCGTGTTTGTTTACACCTCAGATGAACTCCAGCTGTAGAGGACACTCGTACAAAATGCTCTGTTTGTTACATTCGGACATATAAATACTCGGCAACCGATAGTAAATGGGGAATTTTTAAAACAGAAGTTCTTGTGCACCGTTTATTGACGGGCGAAGGGTTAAAGGCTACACTTATTAAAACTCACACCAACGCCATCCTGGGTGAATTTTTAGCCTATTTTTCATTTTATAAAAAAAAAATAGGCTTATGAGATCACCTTTTGTCCGTGTGTGTGTCCCCCCCCCCCCCCCACTAATAACTTTTGAACGGCTGGAGCGATTTCAATGACTCGGTAAGGTCATAGTACCATCTTGGTCGACCCCGACCATGGCCTTCAAATTTTATTACGTCTCACCAATCCAACATGGCGGCTGTGCGAAATATTTCACCAGCATTCAATATCTCCGTAAATATTACAGATATAACCCTAACATTTTGTACGGTGATAAAGGACACTAGTATAAATTCACCTATGAGACTTTAAGAGACCTGGTAACTACTAAACCAACATGGCGGCGAGGCGACTTTGAGACTTTTAAATGGACTTTTCTCGCGATTTAACCATCCAAACGATATCAAACTTTGTACAGCAACAGTTTATACACTCTATAATGCACTGAAATCTAACTTAGTTCAATTGTTTATATAACCTCAAGATGGCGGCTGTGCGAATTATTTTACCGGCATTCTGTATCTCCGAAACTATTTCTGATTTCTCCGTATAATTGTGTACGGTGATACAAGGCACTACTATAAGTTTATATTTGTAAGTTTCAAAAACCTGTGGAGTACAAAACGAAAATGGCTGCCAAGAAAAGTTAAAAAAAATTAATAGAATTTTCTCACCATTTAACAATCAGAGCGGAGTGAAATATGCTACATTAAATGTGTATAGGCTACATATTGTAATGCACTGGCATCTAATTTAGTTCAATTGTTTACATAACCTCAAGATGGCGGCAGTGCGAAATTTTTACATTAAGTTTTTGTTTCTTGTGTCATAATCATGCGATGGAAGTAAAAGTTTGAATAATGAATCTACCCAATAATTTTCCTTTAATGGCACATAAATATATGGCCTATACATATAACAATTCAACATGGCGACCATCCGAAATATTTAGACGGTTCTCAATATCTACGAATCGTTTAGAGCAAACAAACTGAAATTCTTTATGTTCATAGAGGCTATGAACCTAAGTTCACCTATTGGACCTTCAATAACCTGGGGAGCACTAATCCAATATGGCGGCGACACGAATTATAAATATTTAAATGGACGTTTCTCGCGATTTTTCCATCCGAGTGCAGTGAAACTCGGTACGGTAAATGCTTAGGCTATACAAATGTTAATCCACTGTCATATTTAAAAATTTTAAAATCTCGTTTTTACTTCTTGTGTACTAATCATGCGATTGAAGTTTGAATACTACACCTAAACAATAATCTTCATGTAACAGTACATAACTCTAAGACTTACATATATAATAATCCACCATGGCGGCCATCCGAAATATTAGACAGTTCTCAATATCTACGAATCTATTACAGCAATCAAACTGAAATGTTGTATGTTGATCGAGGCAATTAACATAATTAGGATATATTGAAAATAGGCTGTATAGTTCTTCATGGAAATACTTGTTACCCGTCAAATACTTAGTGTAATATTTTATCTGTTTCCATAGCTATCTCAAATGATTAACTTATATGTACTTTCTCGCACCTCATGTTGTTTATATACTTAGGTATTTATATAAGGGGCGTGGTGACTTTGCGGTCAAGCTGTTGGCCTCTCACCGAGGTGAACCGGGTTCGATTCCCAGTCACTGCATGTGAGATTTTCTATGTGAAATTCCATGTCCTGTGATTCAGATTCCACATAATCGCACGATTAACGGTCACGTAAACTGCAAGCTTCCTTCCTTATTTTATATTTATTTAATTCATAAAATCAGCAAAATACATTTATAAGTTGGCGGCTTCGGTAGCATGCTGAGCTTCTATGCCGAAGATCGTGGGTTCAAACCCGGCCGAAGTCATCGGATTTTAAATAGCGTTAAAGTCCCTCAGTATGCCTTCCTTCGGAGGGGAAGTAAAGCCAGCGGTCCCATGTCATAGATTTATGGCATGAAAAAAAAACCTTCCACTAACTAAACTTGTGGAAGCTAAAATGTGTAGGTTAGCTTGATAACGCTATATTAGTTCTAACATTAGCCACCAGGTGCAGACTGCGATGGCATTTAGCAGCCACGTCCACAGCTAGATGTCGTGGACGGTAGCATTTGGTAGCAAGAGTAGGAACTACTTGAAAAAATTAAACGTCTGCAGTCCTTCTACCTGAATGACGGATAACACACAATAATACAGCCATCACATTTAACACCGGTCTTCAGACAAATGCTACACACACCCAACGTACACGGGGCTACATGACCGCGTTGTCGCAGTCCCTAAACTAAGGAATGAAACCAACCAACATGTATAAGTTGACCACTGTCAGTGTCAGGATTCCAAACTGGAATCTCCGACTGCACAGGAACCTAATACAGTCATGAATCCCGCCATGCTGCTAGGTTAAATAAGAAAAAATATGCTAATGATGGAAAATTAAAGAAAAAAACCTGATAAAAATACAACGTGAACATGACGCTCACACACACACATGAGCTCGGTTGGTCTGTCGTTTATCTAAAGCACTGGACCGTTGGAGGTGTTATTACTCCAAACATCGCACGCACTCCCTCGCCCAGACCACATCAGAGAACGTATATTCAAACTAACTCAGGAACGTAATCAAAGCTTTTGTCATAGACCTGTGCTACCTGCCCTTGTTCTAACCTGTCAAATGACAAGCCTAACCAAACTTGTTCAGAAGGACTAAACCACAGCATGGAAACCATTTTACTTCTTCGGTTTGAACAATAGTTCTCTCTAAGCCTTTGTCTCTAATGAAGATCAAACCACACAACATACGGACTCCAATATCAAAGTTCTACCTGTGATTCAGAGAATGTGGATATGAATGTGTTACAGCTAGGGTTAGGATTTATAGTAGGACTGGTGTTTTTAATCGATTAATCGTAGCAGAAAAATCGACTAATTGCCACAAATAATAATTAATCGATTATGCTCATAGTTGATGAATTGATTAATCAATTAATCGTAGCATAAAAGTAAACTAATTACCACAAATAAAAATTAATCGATTGTGCTTATAGTTGATGAATTGATTAATCGATTAATCGTAGCAGAAAAATCGACCAATTGCAACAATTAATCGATTGTGCTTATAGTTGATGAATTGATTAATAGATTAATCGTAGAAGAAAAATCGACTAATTGCAACAAATAACAATTAATCGATTGTGCGTATAGTTGATGAATTGATTATTGATTAGTATCGATTCATCGGTTGGTCTACATGACATGTCGATTTTCGATGTTCTTTGCTTCTTTCACTACGCTCTCACGCCAGCAAGACAGACTTTTATGATGATGATGATGATGATGATGATGACAATTAGGGCATGGATTTTTAGGTAAATAAATATATCTTTTTATGTAAATACATATTTTAAGCATATTTTCTATAAATACATAAATTCCTGTTGTTCACTTATTAGCACATAAAAGGGCATAATATTTACATTTTAACAAGTAGTTCTGTGATGAACTATACAGCCTATTTTCATATACCCTATTCATGTTAATTGCCTCTATCATCATCATCTTCCTAGCATTAATCCCGCTTTATTGCAGGGTCTGCTTTTCTGCACTTTTTCTTCCATATTGCTCGATCTTGAGCGTCTCTAGTTATGGCATTCACTAGTTGCATGTCCTCCCGCATAGTATCCAGCCAGCGCTTTCTCGTGGTCGTCGGCCTTCTGGACTGATGTCAAGTGCAGTTCTCGCAACTGAAGAGTGATTGCTACGCAGTACATGGCCATACCAACGCAGACGGCTCTCCCGCATTTTTTCATGGATTGGAGCCACACCAAATGTAGCTCGAACATTGTCATTCCTGATGCGGTCTAGTGTAGTAAGTCCCTGTGTCCAGCGAATCATCTTCATCTCCATGACATGTAGTTGTTGTTCATGTCTCTTCGTTACTGGCCAGCATTCAGTACCGTACAGTGCTACTGGTCGAACGATGGTTCTGTAAATTTTCGACTTCAGATATAGTGGCACATTCCGGTCAAAAAGGACTCCAGTAACTTGGCACCATTTCAGCCATGCAGCGTTGACTCTGTTTTGGACATCTGGGAGTGTTCGGCCATCTGAACAGATTAGCGTTTGAATTTGAATACAGATGATTTTCGGAGTTCAGTGCCATCAATGTGAATAGATGCTTCACTTGGTACTCCACACTCCATATACTCTGTCTTCCCAAATTAAGTCGTAGGCCATGGGTGTCTAGTGCAGTTTTCCAACATTGAACATGTTGTTCCAATTCTTGGCGAGACTTGCAGGCTACAATGATATCGTCAGCATAGAGCAAGGTCCAGGGATGTGGTTGCAGTAGTTCGGCTGCGATGGTGTCAAGACAGATGATGAACAGCAGCGGGGACAAAGCTGACCCCTGATGAACACCAACTCTGATGGGAAAAGTTGCGGAGTTTCCTGAAGCACATCGGACATAGCTGGTGACATTCCGATAAAGAAGCTGAGTCCATTGAACATAATATGCTTCTGGTACCCCATGCTGTCGTAGTGCGTACCATATTAGATCACGAGGTACCCTGTCGAAGGCCTTTTCAAGATCCAAGAAGGCTATATGGAGTGGTTTCCGCTTTTCTAGGTGCCTTTCCATCAAAAGACGAGCGGCGTGAATAGCATAGATTGTCCCTGTACCTTTCATAAAACCACACTTGTTTGAGGCAATCTTGATTATGTCACGAAGGCGTGTATCCACGATACGCTCAAATATCTTCATAGTGTGGCAAAGCAGGCGAATCGGTCGATAATTTGAGAAGTTGTGCACATCTACTTTACCTTTACAAATTGGTATTGTTACACTGCTGAGCCAAGTAAGAGGAGCTTCGTTTTCATTGATGATCTTGTTGAAGAGATCTGCTAGAAACTGAGCTGCTTGTGATCCAAGCATCTTCCACACCTCCGATAGGAGATCATCCGGTCCAGTTGCCTTTCCATTTTTCATTTTCTTCATAGCGGTCTCCACTTCGGCAACCGTGATGGCTGGTACTGGACCAAGTACAGGATCCGCAGCTGGTAGTGGCGGATGAGGAAATTCTTCGTTGCTAATATTTTCGAAGTGCTGTTTCCATCGGTTAAGGATCTCATTAGGTTTCCGTAGAGGTTGTTGATTTTCATTCTTAATGATCATAACATGTCCAACATCTTGAGTGGAACGATGGCGATTCTTCGCTAGTCTGTAGATATTATTTGCTCCTTTAGCTGTGTTGAGCTCTTCGTACATGCTCTTGTAATGGTCTGCTTTAGCCTTTGCCACTTCCTGTTTTGCCACCGACTTCAATCTTCTATATTGCTGACGATCAAGATCCAGTCCCGATTGGAGCCAGGTCTTATACGCTAACTTCTTCATCCTGATGGTATCTTGGACATGAGAATTCCACCACCATATCTCTTTATTGATAAAACTGCGTCCAGGTTTTGATTTACCCATGATGTCAGTAGCACAAGTCTTAATATGTGTGGAGGCCTTTGCCCAGATTCCATCAACGTCATGACCTTGTTTTGGCATAGATAAAGAACCTATGGATGTTTTCAGCTGGATGTGATGTTGTTTTAATTTCCACCATTTAATTCGTTCCGATGTAGATTTAAGACTTTTCTTGCCGAGATCAAGGCGAATCCTAAAATCCAGGAGAAGCAGATGATGTTGGAGTGCAATAATGTCTGATGGTATGACTATTACATCAGTGACAAACTTCAGATCACTCCTTCGTACCAACCAATAATCAATCTGCGTATTTCTTCCACCACTACTGTAGGTAATGAGGTGCGATGGTCGCTTTTTGTAAAAGGTGTTAGTCACAGCTAAGTCTAAGGCCTCAGCAGATTCCAGGATTCTGTTTCCATCCTCATTTCGCTCTCCATAACCTTGTCCACCATGCACTCTGTCGAAAACATTTCTATTCACTCCAACGTGGCCATTTAAGTCACCACCAATGAACAGGAGTTCTCTTTCGACAAACTGTAGGTAAGTTTCGAGGTTGTTCCAAAATTCATCCTTCTCATCACCAGTGCACCTAGTTTGTGGAGCATAGCATGAAACCACACGTAAGGTTTTCGAACCAGTGTCGATCTTAATAGACATTAATCGGTCAGAAAGACGGTTTACTTCAGAGACATGATCTCTGAACTTTGTACTCACAGCGATAGCTACGCCATTCCTGCCTGATATCATTCCGTGGTAGAATAACTTGTATCCTTCACCAATATCCTTGGATTTTGAGCCAGACCATGTTAATTGCCTCTATCAACATACAAAATTTCAGTTTCATTGTTGTGATAGATTCGTAGATATGGAGAAGCGTCTAAATATTTCAGATGGTCGCCAGGTTCGACTTTTATTTATGTACTATTACATGTACGTGTGGTATTCAGACTTAAATCGCATGATTAGGACACAAGAAGTAAAAACGAGATTTTAAAATTTCGCACAGCTGCCATCTTGTGGTTATGAAAACAATTGAAATATAATAGATGCCAGTGGATTAACATTTGTATAAGCATTTAACGTGCAAAGTTTCACTGCAGTCGGATGGTTAAATCGCGAGAGACGTCCATTTAAATGTTTATACTTCGCGTCACCGCCATGTTGGATTTGTGCTCACCAGGTTACTGAAAGTCCTATAGGTGAACTTTATAGCCTCTATAAACATTAAAAAAATCAGTTTGATTGCTGTAAAAGATTCTTAGATATTGAGAACCGTCCAAATATTTCGGATGCTCGCCATTTTGGATTGTTATATGTATAGGCCATTGAGTTATGCACCATTAAAGGAAAATTATTGCGTAGCATCATTATTCAAACTTTCACTTCGATTGCATGATTACGACTCAATAAATAAAAACTTAATTTTAAAATTTCGCACAGCCGCCTTCTTGAGGTTATATAAACAATTCAACTAAATTAGATGCCAGTGCATTAAAATATGTGCAATAATTTACTGTACCACATTTCACTGCGCTCAGAGGGTTAAATCCCGAGAAAAGTCTATTAAAATGAATCATCTTCGCTTGGCCACCATGTTCGTTTTGTACTTTACAGGTTTTTGAATGTTACGTAGATAAACTTGTAGTAGTGCCCTTGATCACCGTACAAAATTTCAGGGTGATATCTGTAATCATTTCGGAGATATTGAATGCCAGTGAATATTTCGCACAGCCACCATTTTGAGGTTATGTAAACAATTGAACTAAATTAGACGCCAGTGCATTAAAATGTGTATAAACATTTGCTGTACCAAGTTTCATTACGTTTGGATGGTTAAATAGCGAGAAAAGTCTATTTGAACGTCTCAACTTCGCTTGGCCGCCAAGTTGGTTTTGTAGTTACCAGGTAAACTTCTAGTAGTGCCCTTGATCACCGTACAAAATTTCAGGGTGATATCAGTAATAGTTTCGGAGATAATGAATGCTGGTGAAATAATTCGCACAGCCGCCATGTTGGATTGGTGAGACACAATAAAATCTGAAGGACACGGTCGGGGTCGGCCAGAATGGTGCTATGATCTTACCGAATTTCATTGAAATCACTCCAGCGGTTTAGACGTTATTAGGGGAGGGGGGACATACACACGAATCACACACGCACTCACAGACACAGGGACAAAAGGTGATCTGTAAGCCTATTTTTTCATAAAATGCAAATAGGCTAAAAATCAGTATGCTAGATCTTTCAGCTTATTGCAATTTTGTTCTGTGTTACTTCAACGGGGAAGAACCTGTGAGGTATCTTCATGCCGAATGTATGTCAGCTTGCAACTCTGTTATTCTTAACACATCGCCCCGTACCACTCACTGTGGAAGTCGGGGATTTCTTTGTCCATAGCCATATTGCACCACGTGCTAGATCTCCACCTGCCAGCTACCTGGAACCAGGGTCACTCTCATGCAGTTCATTCCTGGCACTGTGAAATGTAAGGCACGTCTACGATGCCTAAAATAAAAGCAACTACAAGAGAGTTATCGTCTGCAGCAGTATGTTGCAGAATTTAAAGATAATTTTACTTCTGATGGGGGCGTTCTGTTCTGCCACCCGTGCGGGAAAGCAATCAAGGCTGAACAGCGATCTCAAGTTACACAACACCTCAAGGGCAACGCCGTAATTGCACGCCTTCAGAAGAACTGATTCGCGAATATCGTCGGTCATTTGTGAGTACTGCATATTGTTTATATTCACATTAATAAACTAAATAGCTTGCCACGGTGGGTGAGTGGTTATAGTGTCGGACTACCAACCCCAAGATTGCAGGTTCGCCCCTGGCCATGGTAAGTGATTTTTGAAGGCGACAAAAATCACGATACTCATGTCATACGTTGTTGGCATGTTAAAGAACCCATTTGAATTCAGTAGGCCGTGATCAATGGTAAAATTAATCTCGGGATTTTCCGCCAACACAAAGTTCCTCCATTCTCTACTTGAAAGCGCTGTAGTGTCAAGGAGTTTAGATATCTAACGTCCTTGACTTTCATAGCGTTCAAAGGAACGACGAAATTCAACATGCAAGCTACCCTCTGGGTGTCAATTAACAAAGCTTGCACCAGGCACCCGAGGCCATACGATATTATTATTATTAATAAAATAAATTATAATTAAATATTTTTAGCCTACTTTCGATTTTAGCAAAAAATGAAAGTAGACTTATGAGATCAACACACGGCGAAAAATTGTGTGTCTGTCTGTGTGTGTGTGTGTGTGTGTGTACTCTGAATGTCTGTCCACCCCTATCAATTCGAACACGGTGAAACCGAATTGAACGAAATTTGGTACAGAGGTAGCACTAGCAAAGGGCACCTCAGTGTCATGTTTTATATTGCATCTTGACGGACACGTAATGGCGGCCACCCAATTGTTAAAAGCTTAAATCAAATTACGACCAGCCTAACCATCTGATCTCTACTAAATTTTGCAAACAATATACCTTTATGTGGTAAGCATCTTTTGACCAAACGACAAGGTCATCAGCCCAATAGTTCGCAGATAGCGGCCATGTATGTGTGCAAATCGATTCACCATATCGATTCAAACACGGTGGAACCAAATTGAACGAGATTTTGTGCAGATGTAGCACTAGCAAAGGGCACCTTATATTCATGTTTAATATCCCTATAGCACGTATAACACGTAGTATTTCAACAAGCTACTACAACCAACATTCAATTATATTCCTTGGAAAAGACAAAGAGTTATAACAATACCCATGCATTTAGGAGAAAGTAGGCTATATGTTCTTTACTGAACATCTTGTTACTTTTTGTCACATATTTCAGGTATTTTTAATACATAAAAAATAAATATAATATATAAATCCAAGCGTTAATGATGATAATTGTTGTTTTAAGGGGCCTGACATGTAGGTTATCTGCCCCTAATGGCTTAGGTGATAGTGAAAATGAAAGATATTCAAATGAAACTTACAACTAAAACTAACTACTGACTTACAAACCAGAAGAGGAAATGGGAAACACAGAGGAGAAGAATGTAAATAAAAGACAGGAGGAAAGGAAATGCCCTCAACCCTCGAAGAATGAGAATTGTGGGACTTGGAAGGAAGGAGAGTCAAGAAATGCCACAAAGGCAATGGAGGAAGGAGGAAAATCAGACCCAGCTCAGGAAGCCCTTGGGGTCGCCAACGCCCAGACTCATAAGACGTGAGCTCTTGACGGTGTAGCAGTATCCAGGGTGCTCCGTAAGTGGTGGGGCAACACAAACCCTGCCTTCTTGTGAGCCTTGAGCAGAAGGCAAGATATACAATGAAAAGAAAACAAGAGGTCTGACCCCTCGAAGAATGAGGGATCAGGAATGATGAGACAAGGGCCAATTAAGGCGGGAAAGTGAAAGACTCCCTAGACCTCAGTTACCCTAATACCGTCGAGGTCAGAAAAGAACAAGAGTTGACCAAGGGAGGTCGAGAGGAAAGATAAGATAGAGGAGCCCGGCACAAGTAAGTGAAAGCAATGCCAGACTCAGCTGGGGTCCCATGGTCGCCAACCCACGTCCCATAAATTTGAGCCCCTGGGGGGACAGACTTTTAATTAATTAATTAATTCATTCATTCATTCATTCATTCATTCATCATCATCTTCATTTCCCCTTTTCCAGTTGACACTGGGTGGGGGCAAATATAGTTCCTCTCCACTTTGCTCTGGCGTTCCACCATTCCTCTTCCGACACAGTGTTCCAATCGAGGTTCCGTTTTCTAATACTATTCTCCACCGAGTCCATCCAACGCATTCTTGGTCTTCCTCGTCCTCCCTGCCATCCGTCGTTCCAGTGCTCGTCTTGGTAGCCTTACTTCATTCATCCGTTTGACATGTCCAAACCATCTCAATCTGTTTTGCTCCAGTTTGTCATTTAGTTTCTGTACTCCCAGTTCTTTCCGATATCTTCATTTCTCCCTCTGTCCCTCCTCGTTTTCTGGACCATACTTCTCAGGAATTAATTAATTAAAACATATTGTATCAAGTATATTTAAATAATGTATCTTTTTGCGAAAACAAGGCTACAACAAATTAAATAACAAGAAGTTCCGTGACGAACTAAAGAGCCTACATTTCATGAAATTTAAGATTCTTGCCAATGATAAATCTTTATGGATCTATTGAGAATAATGACGAAATTAAGTTGGTAATATCGAAATTTCTAATTAGTTCGAAATACTGTATACTTGGCATAATGTAGCCTAATAGAGCTCTACAGTTGGCAGCCCTGGTGACTGAATATATTCTTAGTTCCATCTCTTAAGGAACAGAATACAACATTTGGTTGAAGTCCAATGGAGAGCATGGACGTTATATGCAGTTAAACATTGGATCTAACAGCGCGCGTACAATCATGTTGGCAAGAATGTCATGCATGTATTGGTCAGAAATAATCGGAAACAATATGATCTATTGTTGTGTCAATTTTGAATGAAATCCATTAGTTAGTATAGAAGTTACATGCATTTTAAAATTGGACCTATCAGCAGGCTTAGAATCATGTTGGCAGCACTGACGTATATTAGTTACTCCAAATTAATATAGAATGCCAGATGCTATTCGTGTGCATAGTTTAAAGCTGTCGGCTTGCATACTTTCTGACATATTGATATTTGGATAAAATAAATTGAGAGCATTTATTAACAGTTGGCAGCTCTGGTGGCTCTTAAGAATAAGCTCAGTCATATCTATTCAGGTACACATATCACATACGAAATTTGGTTGAATTCCAATTGATAGTGTAGAAGTTATATGCATTTAAAAATTGGAACTATCAGAAGGCTTATAATCATTTTGGCAACACTGTCATGTACGGCCTCCTGGAAATTAAACTGAAATATTATTATCTATAGGTGTACCAATTTTGAAATAGCTCCCATTAGTACCTTCCAAGATATCCAACATGGAGCTCAAATTTCAATTGCGATTTTTCAGCTGTTGGTAGCACTGACATCATTTTTAAATATGGCAGTGAGATATTCAGGTATAGATCTTTACTCCTACCTATTTTTGTTTCGATTTCTGCAGCCGTTTAGGAGTTGATAGGGGGAAACACACACACAGCCAGACAGACAGAAGGACAGACAGACAGACAGACAGACAGACAGACAGACACACATTTGCCCGATCTCATAAGTCTACTTTTTCCTCATTTTTGCAAAATGTGAAAAGTAGTCTAAAATGTTCCTTTCCTAAAATGTAAACAATGAACAAGAATTTAAACATTTTACTGAAAACTCTTCGTTCTCTTCCCGAAACCCTTCTAGTACAGGACAGCTGTACAGAAAAAAAAACCTTTTGTCCCAAAAACTGTGCTATGGTTGGCTTTTTGTAAATCGTTAGAAAAGCACAAAAAAGCTTAACTCTGAATTTTAGAATAATTTGCACGATCATTTTGTCGGAAAACTCAAATAAACATTGAAAAGAGTTTTTCTCTGAATCGACGTATTTTAAAGAAAAGTTTTTTAAACAAAAAATGTAGACGACATTCTCACCTACAATTCGTCTCATTGAGGTCATGTCATACGTTTTGAAATGCAGAAGCTAGGTGGCGCCAAAGTTTCCAAAAAAGTGTTTTTTCACTTTTTGTCCTAGAAAAAATAGTTTGTTCACAAAAGAGTGAATCAGAAATTTGATCCTCTTAAAATTGTCTACAACATTTATTGAAACATTTTTTTCCTCCGCTTTACCGTTCCAAAGTTATAGTCTGCTGAAGTGTGAAAATTGTACTATTCAGATGGCACAAAGGTTAATATGTGCACAGTTATGATTGATACGTTGCGATTGAAATAGATATGATTGTTTGGGCCAATTAACAAACACAGCCCGCGTCCTGTTTGGCCGAGCCTTAGGCAGCTGTCCGATACGGGTCCCTGTCTAAATTATGCCCACCGCTCTTTCCGCAGTAACAATAGTAGCCTTGACTACTCAGCGTTGCATTTGCTGCGCTATAACTTTGGAACGGTAAGTCTGAGGAAACAAACGTTTAAATAAATGTTGCAGACAATTTTGAGAGGAACAAATTTCTGATTCACTCTTTTGTGGAAAAAAAAAACATTCCAGCTGTACTGTACTATTCCCATTTTTTTGATGTTTGTCGTCCCACTGTCACTGTTAACATAAACATGGAAGGACACTTTCTATCATCTCAATCGATTTTGACCAACTAACTTAAGGACCACGTAAATAACTCTTCATGATTTCAGTTTTCTTTGGCGCCAGAATTCCTCCATTCTCTTGTTCGCAGCTTCTTTCTTTTCAGCTGCCCAATGTTGTATCTTCTTGGTCGCTGTTTCTGGCTCTAGGAACCCCTCAGATGCGTGTAACTTATTTCTGAAAGTGGTTCTGTTGCGGATGTTTTGATCAGTGATGTTCATTTCTTGTAGATCCTACTTGGTGTCAGCAAACCATTTTTCATAAGATTTACCTTTTCTATTGGACTTGTTGAAGGGGTTAAAAATGTTCTAAGTGAGTCTGTCTTCAAGCATTCTTGAAACATGTCAAAAGAATGTAACCCTTCGTTAGCTTGCCACGGTGGGTGAGTGGATTGAGTGTCGGTCTACTAACCCCAAGATTGCAGGTTCGCTCCTGGCCGTGGTAAGTGATTTTTTTTTTTTGAAAGGCGGCAAAAATACGACACGTATGTCATACGATGTTGGCATGTCCAAGAACCCATCTGAATTCAGTAGGCCGTGTCCATAATGACAAAATTAATCTCGAGAGTTTCTGTCAACACTAAGTTCCTCATTTCTCTACTAGACAGCGCTATAGTGTTCAAGCAGCTTAGATATCTAACCTCCTTGACATTCATAGTGATTCAATGAACAACGAAATTCGACATGCAAGCTACCCTCTCGGTGTCAAATTACAAAGCTTGCACCTGGTACCCGAGACCATACTATATTATTATTATTTATTTATTTATTCGTTAATTCCCCATAAGGAGAGCGTTACAACACAATCAATTTTCATGTTTCATTCTGGGCCTTTCTTCTTTTTTCCCAAAAACCTCTCATATACACACTATGTTTCCTCTTTCTCTCTTCTGTCCACCTCTTTGCTGGTTGTCTCTCTTTGGGAGTTTGCTCAAACTTCTGTAGTCTAAGTTTTTCTCTGTATGTGCTCCTGTCTGCGACGTCTTCTGTAGAGATGTTTAGTTTCTTGAGGTCTTCCACGGTTTCCTTTACCCAATTGGTTTTTAGTGTTCTATTCGTAACTATATTAAAACATTTCTTGGTCAGTCTGTCTTCGGTCATCCTATGTATATGTCCATAAAATTTTGCCCTTCTTTTCCTTATGTTGTTTGTAATCGTCTCTGTCTGTTTGTACAGTTCTATCGTCGGTCTCTTCATCCATATTCCCTCTTTCTGAACTGGCCCGTAGATCTTTCTCAGAATTTTTCTCTCTTGTTTTTCGAATTCCTTGATTTTTGTTCGCCCCTTGATTGCTGTCGTTTCTGAAGCGTATAAGGCCTCTGGTAAGACTACTGTACGGTAGTGTCGTAATTTGGCATTGATGAAAATACTTTTTTTTTTATTGTAGTGGTTCCATTTAAGTCGGTATGCTTTCTGCAATTTAGCGATCCTGTCTTCATTGGACGCCAAGTTCAGTCCTGTTTTCTGTATAATCTCTCCTAGATATTTGAAACTTTCCACTTGTGTTATTTTGTGTTATTATATTATTATTATTATTATTACCCTTCGTTTTCTATACTTGTGAAACGAGAACTTTTATAAATTTCTTGCGCAGACTTGCACAGACCTTAAGAATTATGAACTACTGGGTAAGAACCAAGGCCAAAGAAATGTTCACTCCACGTGGTCCTAGGCGAAACTTACTTGTCATTGAGGTTGGAATCTTTGTATATCGCCAGTTTTGGTTCTGGAAAGAGCCCTCTTGCTCGGCAAGTAATGTTGAGAGCTTCTCCCTTCTGACTACCGAACACTTCGAGATCCCTTCCAGGAGCTGAAACAAACAAGAGAAGAAATAAACATCATTTAAACAATCCATTTCAGGATGTGAAGTTTAGTGGACAGAGGTGCAGGAACAGCGGCAAATCAGCCAAGTCTACAAATTCACATTATCAATTCAGTTATATTTATGTACTAGTAGTAGTACCCGGATTTGCCCGGTGAACTTATATATTTGTTTTATGGATGATAATGAAGAGTCGGCTTCGGCAGCGTAATTGTTAGCACTCTGAGCTTCTAAGCCCAAGGTCGCGGGTTCAAACCCGGCCGAAGTCGTCGGATTTTTAAAGAGCGTTAAAAATCCCTCAGTATGACTTCCTTCGGAGAGGATATAAAGCCGGCGGTCCCATGTCATAGATTTATGGGATGATAAAGAACCTTCCACTAATTACGCCTGTGTGAAGCTAAATTATTGGTTATCTTTGACTAACGCTCTTAGGTTCCAACGTTTGCCGCCAGGAGTCGACTGCGGTGGCATCTAGTAACAAAGTTCAGGACTAGTTGGTCGTTGACGGTAGCGTTTGGTAGCAAAAGTTGGAACTACTCGAAAATCGAATGTATGCAGTACTTACTTGAATTAAGGAACAGATAACACACACTAATACAGCCATCACAATTAACACCGGTAATCAGACAGATTCTACATACACCCAAAGCACATGACCACGTTGTCACAGCCCCTAAACTAAGGAACCAACCAACCAACCGATAATGAATACTACTACTGAACTGACAAAAACTAATAGAAAAAATATTTTAAAACTAACAGTTTAGGAAACCTTTTGTGGTGGTTTTTATATAGTGTATGGCATATTAAAACATTAAATTATCACATACATGAAATTTGAATCAAATTCCAGCTATTAATGTACAACTATCTACATAAATCTATATACTAGGCTATACAAATATTCGATTTCATTTTGTAATAGGATTTTTTGTAGTACTTGCCATTTCGATCTACTTATGCCTTCTATGGTTCTTAGCTGAAAACCCCTGAGAAGGGCTGTTTTGTATTCACGTTTTGTGACATCAAGCAATATTTTGATCCAGGAGATCACTGGGATTGTCTGGCTGCCTAAACTCCTTGGTGTAGATGTTTCCCTCGGAGTGACCGTTCTTTAGCACCACCCAGGGGATACGTGTACCTTAAGGAATGCTACGGACGCGAACAGTCTTTGTCCGCTTTTGTGGTGGTGATAAGCTGTAAAATCAACGTAACGTCCAGGCCATTTTCCCCTAATGATAGCGATAATAATGAACATATATTCTGCTAACGAATTGTAAAAATTTATTACAAAGAGATATAAGTGAAATAAAATACCCTTACTATATCTCATTGGCTTGCCACGGTGGTTGAGTGGATAGCGTGTCGGTCTACTAACCCCCAAGATTGCAGGTTCGCTCCTGGCTGTGGTAAGTGATGTTTGAAAGGTGGCATAAATACAACACGCATGTCATACGATGTTGGCATGTCAATGAACCCATTTGAATTCAGTAGGCCGTGTTCATAATGGCAAAATTAATCTCGGGAGTTTCCGCCAACACAAAGTTCCTCATTTCTCTACTAGAAAGCGCTATAGTGTTCAAAGAGTTTAGATATCTAACCACCTTGACTTTCATAGTGATTCAAGGAACAACGAAATTCGACATGCAAGCTACCCTCTGGGTGTCAAATTACAAATCTGGCATCCGGCACCCGAGGCCATACGATATTATTGGATGTTAGAAAAGATTGGTCCTTCTATGACAAATTTGATACCAACATCGCGGTATGCCTTCTTTCGGATGGGAGGTAAAGCCGGCAGCCAATATCATAGATTTATGGCATGAAAGAGAACCATCAATTAACTACACTTGTGGAAGCTAAAATTTGTAGGTTAGATTTAATTATCGCTCTAAGTTTCAACGTTCACCACCAGTGGCTGGTTGCGGTGGCATCAAGTAGCCAAGATCACAGCTAGGTGTCGTTGACGGGAGCATTTGTTAGCAAAATGAAGAACTACTTGAAAAATTGATAGTCTGCAATCCTTACCTGAATTACAGACAACACACACTAATACATCCATCACAATTAACACCGGTTATCAGACAAATTCTACACACACCCAAAGTACACGGGGCTACACGACCAAGTTGTCGCAGCCCCGAAACTAAGGAATGAACCAACCAACCAAATTAGAGCAGTATAAGTCAATATTAAAGGCTGAAATGACATTGCTAATGAAATGTATTCACTTCTCTGGAAAATGCTGGTTTATATTCATATATGTCGTATGTTTGTCTGTGTGTGTTTATTTATTTTTAGCAAACGAATTTCAACCCACATTACTGTATTTAATATGTTTTATGTTTACTGATATCTTCTTTTTTCTAATATTATATACAGTACATAATAATAAACCGCTAGCCTTTTTAAAATATTTTGTACATATTTATTTACCCATATTTCAATTCCATGTTTCTTCTCCGTATGCTCTAAATAAACATCAACGGTAGTAATGTTATTCATAATGAATGTTCCTGCTATGAGGTCTGTCATGTACCAGAGCGCGAGCGACAAACAAGGTGGTTCACCTCGCCGTCAAATATTGTTTATACATCCTACGCCAGGGTTGTCCAACCCACGACACACCACGTGCCAGCCACTCGAGATAATATCAAGCGTACCACTCTATCTCCACCCATATTTTGTCCATAGGATAACCTAGATATTAGGCCCCATAAAACAACAATTATCATAATCATAAAACGTTGAATATTTCTTTGGTTAGTCTAAAATTATTAATTCGATATCGTTTGTTAGTTAGTTAGTTTGTTCATCGATCGATTTATTTTTAAAACTGAAATTTGGGTAAACACCCCTAGATCTATGAGCATGATCCCTAAACTAAAGGTAAGCAAGAAACAAGTCGCACCTCAAATAAACCAAAGGCTTAAAGTATTATTAAAATCTATACTAATATATATAACAAGTAGTTTCGTGAAGAATTATACAGCCAATTTTCATATATCCTACTTATGTTAATTGCCACTATCAACATACAAAATGTCAGTTTGATTGCTGTAGTGTATTCGTAGATATCGAGAACCGACTAAATATTTCGGATGGTCGCCATGTTGAATTTTACATATGTAGGTCCGAGGGTTATGTACTGTTACATGAAGATTATTGTGTACGTGTAGCATTCAAACTTCAATCGCATGATTAGGACACAAGAAGTAACAAGAAGATTTTAAAATTTCGCACAGCTGCCATCTTGAGGTTATTGAAACAATTGAAATAAATTAGATGCCAGTGGATTAACATTCGTGTATGGATTTACTGTACCAAGTTTCACTGCACTCGGATGGTTAAATTGCGAGAAACGTCCATGTGAATATTTATAATTCTCGTCGCCGCCATGTTGGATTTGTGATCACCAGGTTAACTTAAGTTCATAGCCCCTATGAACATAAAAATATTCAGTTTGATTGCTATAATAGATTCGTGGATATTCAGATCCGTCTAAATATTTCGGATGGTCGCCATGTTGGATTGTTAAATGTATAGGCCATAGAGTCATGTACCATTAAAGGAAAATTATTGCGTAGGTTCATTATTCAAACTTCCACATCGATCGCATGATTACGGCAGAAGAAATAAAAACTTAATTTTAAAATTCGCAAAGCCGCCATCTTGAGGTTATGTAAGCAATTGAACTAAATTAGATACCAGTGTATTACAATGTGCATAAACATTTCCTATACCAGATTTCATTGCGTTTGGAACATTAAATCGCGAGAAATGTCTAATTAAAATTATCAAATTCGCTTTGCCGCCATGTTCGTTTTGTAGTTAACCGGTTTTTTAGAGTCTTATAGATGAACTTCCAGTAGTGCCATTTAACTCCGTACAAAATTTCAGGGTGATAGCGCTAATAGTTTGTGGTAATCTAAACAATTGAACCAAGATAGATGTCGGTGCATTACAATGTGTATAAACATTAACTGTACCAAGTTTTATTGCGTTTGGTTGGTTAAAACGCGAGAAACGTCGATTTAAAGTCGCAAATTCGCGTGGCCTCCATGTTGGATTTGTAGTTACCAGTTTTTCGGAAGTCACATATGTGAACTTCTAGTGGTTCCCTTTATCACCGTAAAAATACCAGGGAGATATCTGGAATAGTTTCGGAGATATTGAATACTGGTTAAAAATTTCGCACAGCCGCCATGTTGGATTGGTGAGACGTAACAAAATTTGAAGGTCACGGTCGGGGTCGCCTGGAATAGTGTTGTGAACTTACCGAGTTTCATTGAAATCGCTCCAGCCATTTAGATGTTATTAGGGGGACACACACACAAACACACTCATCTCTCTCTCACACACACACACACACGCGCACACACACACGGACAAAAGGTGATCGCATGAGCCTATTTCTTCAAAATTGAAAATAGGCTAAAAATGAGATGGTGTGTGTCTGTGTGTCTGTGTAATACTCAATCACGCAAGAACCACTGGTCCGATTCACATGAAATTTTACATGGATGTAGCTGATTTGCATGGTTAACATACAGGCTACTTTTGATTTCGATACTTTGCACTATTTAAAGATAGCGACCATTTTAGTGACGTCACTACACCCTTTGGTTTCAAAGTTTCATATTTCCATTTCAAATGAAAAGTGAACGCTATGAAAGAGCAAACTTTTGATGGCATATACATGGTTCAAAATTCAATTTTCTATCCGAAAGGACCTTATCACTTTTCGTGTATCTCCAACGTTTAGCGAGTAAAACCTAAATTTGTGCTATAAAACACGGTCAACAGCGAGCGGTATAGTTGAACAAAATGTTCCTTCCCTACTCTCCCTCCGCGCTGCACCTCGCCTATCCCCTGTTTTAACTGTCACCTTCACATTTTAATTTATTTATGACCCGTAGCGAAGCTAGTATTATTTGTTTATTTACATATTTTACGCCCACATTGGAGCACTTAAATCAATACATTTGAGTAAATTTCTTCTTTTTCTCCTCCCAGAACTTTCTCATCCTCTCCGGCCTGAAGGCCTTTGTGGGTCCGATATAGTATATTGTTTCCGTTCAACGGCTTCGGTGGCGTAGTCGGTAGCATGCTGAACTGCTGTGCCCAAGATAGTGGGTTCAAACCCGGCCGAAGTCGTCGTATTTTTAAGAGCGTTAAAAATCCTTCAGTATGCCTTCCTTCGGAGGGGAAGTTAAGCCGGCGGTCCCATGTCATAGATTTATGGCATGTAAAAGATCCTTTCACAGACTAAACTTGTGTAAAGCAAAATTTGTTAGGTTAGATTTCGTCAGAACGCTCTATCAAAGTTCCAACGTTCACCACTAGGTATCATTGATATCTGGTGGTGAAAGTTGGAACTACTTGAAATTGAACGGAACTTGCAGCTCACCCTTTAGGGTGTCCGCTGGAAGCAGCTACAGACTCAGGCGAGCCGAACATGTCCTCGGACACTCCCGGCACTAAAAGCCATACGATAAATAAATAAATAGTTTGAGACTTGTGCATTTGTTCTTCAAAATCCTCTTCTCTTCTCTGTCTTTGATTTGTTGCCGGGTTATACCCAATTCTTCCAAATCATCCTGAACTTCTTTGAACCAATTATTATTGATTTTATTTTTCAAAAAGTAATCAATTAGTTGTTTCAATATCCTGGTTTCTGGCAGTCTTGATATGTGGCAGAAAAAGGAAATTCTTCTTTTAAGCATTGTAGTTATTATTGATTCACATTCACGATAGACGATGTTGTTAGGCAACAATCTCCACTGTCCATCAACTTGGTGTTTTTTGCTAATACTTCAGCTAGTATAATATAAATCTTCTAATATTTTGGGAATTCTTTTGATACAACTGGTCCAGGTCATGTGGCGACACGTCGCGTCGGTAGTCTAACCAGTGAATTGTATTTGAAGTCTGTATCATCTCTGGATATATATTATGGTAGAACCTAAATCAGCGAAACAAATGGAAACTGTTCTTCGTATAATATACAGTAACAGTGAATGGAATTTATATGCCTCAACATTATATATTTGAGTTCACATGTCTGTGTGTGTGTGAATCACTCTGCACGTACGTTACAAGAGACATTTTACTGACGCACATGATGTAAATTATTTAGTAACACAGTGCCAACCATTTTCTCATTCATGCGTACGAGGTATCTGTGTGTGTAAGATGAAGGGTGTGTTATATGGAGAACAAGCTCAGCCGATCGATATACGAGGTATAGTCCAAAATTTCGGAAACTAGTTCCTTACGCATTAATCATTACTAAAGAATTAAACCATGTTTATTGCACTGCTGAGCCTCCATGGCTTAGGCGGCAGTACGCCGGCCTCTCACCGCTGGGTCCGTGGTTCAAATCCCGGTCACTCCATGTGAGATTTGTGCTGCACAAAGCTGAGGCAGACAGGTTTTTCTCCGGGTACAAAGGGTTTCCCTGTCAAAATTTCATTCCAGCAACACTCTCCACTATCATTTCATTTCATCTGTCATTCATTTAATCATTGCCCCAGGGGAGTGCGACAAGCTTCGACAACCGGCACAGTTCATATCCTTGCCGCTATATGGAGGCTTCATTCATTTCATTCCCTGACCCGGTCGGTCGACTGAAAGCCAGGCTGTGGATTTCCATTTTCATTGCATTGGTTATGTATTTATGGCATTATTGGTGGCTTCGGTGGCATGCTGAGCTGCTATGCGTGGGTTCAAACCAGGCCGAAGTCATCATATTTTTAAGAGCGTTACAATCTTTCAGTATGCCCTCCTTCGGAGGGGAAATAAAGCCGCAGAGCCCATGTCATAGATTTATGGTATGTAAAAGAACCTACCACAATACTCTGTGAGCTGCCAAAGTAGGATTTACATTTGGCCGAAAATTCCACGTCAGTCACAAAGCCTCTGCCTCTTGACCAATACATGTTCGCATAGTTGATGTCATAATAATCTGCGTTGCAATATTACAGCCCACGTGCTTCAGTGCCTGGTCAGCTGTATCTCTGGCATGTACGGTTTGGCAACCTCGTTCTCAGACCACATGGCGAGGCGAGAACTGTCAATCCCATTCTGGCAGCTCACAGAGTATACAATTGGTAGTGTGTAGCCGAATTTGTAGGTTATATTTGGTTGGTTAGAATGTTAGCTAATATAATGTTAAATGATAGTGCCATTGAACAAGTAACGGAATTTTGCTATTTGGGAAGTGTGAATAATTAATTATAACAACGGATGCATCTCTGAAATTAAGAAAAGAATAGTGTTGGCGAAAATTAGCCTTTCAAAATACGAAGAATTTGCTGCTCAATGAGCACCTCAACTTGAAGACAAGGAAGCCATTTCTCAAGACCTTTGTTTGGAGTGTGTTGACCTATGGTTGTGAAACATGGACACTTGGGGAGAGAGAAGAATCAAAACTTGAGGCACCTGAAATGTGGTTTTGGAGACGAATGACCCGAACAAGCTGGATGGAAAGAAAGACAAATGACCTTTCTGATCCAAATTCAGGAGAATCTATGCCTGTTGAACATCATCAAGGAAAGGAAATCAAAATTCATGGGACACATACTCAGACATGACACTCTCCTACAGATTATTTTTGAAGGAAAAAATTTTTGGGGAAGAAATCAAGGGGACGACCAAGACAATCGTATCTCAAGAACATTGTCAAGGAAATGGAATGTGAATCGTATATCAATATGAAGAGAACTGCTGAAGACCGTAAGAAATGGCTGCAACGACAAGGCTTTTAGACTTTAGAAGCTGATGAAAAGAAACGCTCTATCAAGTTAGAATGTTATCCGTTACGTGGCAGTGGCAGTGGCATCTGGTAGCCAAAGTTGGAACTACTGTACTTGAAATTAAACTTGCTGGCAGCCGATGGGCGTTCAATTAAAATACCCTGCTATGGCCATTGGCTGCAATTCAAATATAATAATATCTTAATGGAACTAGGCAACACTGAAAAATGGCTTCTATCACTTCAGAAATTAATTCATGTTATTTTCCTCCTATGAAAAGACAGAATATATGAAGTACAAGCACCAATGTAAGAGGTACATGGAGGTAAATCATGGGAAGATTAAGAGGACAGAGAAGTTTAAATACTGTACCTGGGGGAATGGATCCAACACAACGGAATAGTTAAGGTGGCAAATAAAAGAAGAGCCAGAAAACTAGACCTGGCCTACAAGCTAACGCAGACGGGCATTTTCCTACAAGGCCAGAATCAGACACTAAATCGGTAGTACAACCTGAAGGATTGTACGCTTCAAAGTGACTTATTTTAATTAAAAAGGGGAAGCTTCAAGAAGTAGGAAAGAAAGAAAGGAGGATTCTGAGGAAAATACTCGGACCACAGAAAACTGCTGATGGTACTTGGGAGGATGAGGAAAAACGAAGAACTCTACAAATACTGTACATTGAGAAGATCTCGGACACAATGAGTCAGCGGAGGTTGAAGTTCTACGGATGAATGCAGACTGACCAAAAGTACCTTCAACTACATTATGGGGTTAAAGGCCACATCTAAATGGGTAGATGAGGTGAAAGAGGATGCGGCACAAGTTGGAATCACACTACAGATGGTCCACAACAGAAGAGAGTTTAGAAGGAGAGTAGACAGTATGAAAGCATTTCAGGAGAAACCAACAATGAGGAGGCCCAAACGGATCGCTTCCGATGAGGAAAGGAAGAAAAGAAGCGAACGCATGAGGAGATTCTGGGAGGAGAAAAGAAAGAAGCCAAAGAGTCTGAAGTTCTTTGCGGTCTATAGTTGGCGAAATTCGAAAAAAAAAAGTGACAATGCATTATTAATCCCCACCCCATTTAGTTGGGAACATTAATGTGTTGGTGATTAAAAATCAATTCATTAATTAGATAATAATAATAATAATAATAATAATAATAATAATAATAATATCGTACGGCCTCGGGTGCCTGGTGCAAGCTTTGTTAATAATTGACACCCAGAGGGTAGCTTGCATGTCGAATTTCGTCGTTCCTTTGAACGCTATGAAAGTCAAGGAGGTTAGATATCTAAACGCCTTGACACTACAGCGCTTTCAAGTAGAGAATGGAGGGACTTTGTGTTGGCGGAAAATCCCGAGATTAATTTTGCCATTGAACACGGCCTACTGAATTCAAATGGGTTCTTTAACATGCCAACAACATATGACATGAGTATCGTGATTTTTGTCGCCTTCAAAAATCACTTACCATGGCCAGGAGCAAACCTGCAATCTTGGAGTTGGTAGTCCGACACTATAACCACTCACCCACCGTGGCAAGCTATTAATTAGATTACCGTGTTGGAAACCATTTTAGCCTACTTTTCACATTTTCCAAAAATGAGGAAAAAGTAGACTTATGAGATTGATCCGGGAAAATGTGTGTCTGTCTGTCTTGTCTGTCTGTCCTTCTGTCTGTCTGTCTGTCTGTCTGTCTGAGTGAGTGAGTGTCCCCCCTATCAACTCCTAAACAGCTGCAGCAATTGAAACCAAATTTGGCATGAGTAAAGATCTATAGCGGAACATCTCAAAGTCATACTTGAAAATGATGTCAGTGCTACCAACTGCTGAAAAATCACAATTGAAATTTGAGCTCCATGTTGGATATCCTGGAAGGTATTCATGGGAACTATTCCAAAATTGGCAGACATATAGTTAATAATACTTCAGTTTAATTTTCAGGAGCCCATACATGACAGTGTTGCCAAAATGATTATAATCCTACTGATATGTACAATTTTTAAATGTATATAACACCTACACTAACAATTGGATTTCAACCAAATTTCGTATGTACTATGTGTACATAAACAGATATGACAGATCGTATTCTTAAGAGCCACCAGGGCTGACAACTGTTGATAAATGCCCTCTCTAGTTTTTATCCAAATACCAACATATCAGAAAGTATGCGAGTTACAGCTTTAAATTTTGCACACGTATAGTGCCTGCCATTCTACATTAATTTGGATCAACTAATGTACATCAGTGCTACCAACATGATTCTAAGCCTGCTGATAGGACCAATTTTTAATATATGTAACTACTATCAATTGGATTTCAAATAATTTCCGTATGTGCTATGTGTACCATAACAGATATGACTATGCGTATTCTTAAGAGCAATCAGGGCTGCCAACTATTAATAAATGCTGTTTATATGTTTTACCTTAATATCAATATATCAGAAATTATGTAAGCCAACAGCTCTAAACTTTGCACATGTATAGTACTTGACATTCTAGATTAATTAGGAGTAAATAATATACGTCAGTACTGCCAACATGACTCTAAGCCTGCTGATAGGTCCAATTTTAAAATACCAGTAACTTCTATACTAACAAATGGATTTCATCTAAAATTGGCACAACAATAGATTATAATATTTCAGATTAGTTCTGACCAACACATGCATGGCATTGTTGCAACTTGATTTTACGCGCGCTGAGAGATCCAATAACTAACCGCATGTAACGTCCATGCTATCCATTGGACTTCAACCAAATTTTGTACTCTGTACTTTAAGAGATGGAACTAAGAATATTTTCAGTCACCAGGGCTGCCAACTGTAGTGCTCTATTAGGCTACATTATGCCAGGTATACAGTATTTCGAACTAAATAGAATTTTCGATATTACAGATCTGTTCAAATTATTAGACTCAACAGACAAATTCATGATATTTTGTAGTATATTTAAGATATTTCTTCACAAAAGGAACTTTTCTTGTCAGATTATTGGTGTACATGTGCAACATGTTCCCACACAGTTTATGAATGCACCCAAGATGTTGGTTACTCTGTTTTGACCTTCAGCTGTCTTGTTTTGGAGGGAGAGTTATTATTGCCTGCTCTGTGACTGCAAATAGCAGTTGGATTCTTGCTTCAGACAACAGTGAAAAACTGTAGTTATGGCCATTGTTGTTGGATGGTACTATTGCCAGGGAAATGTAGCAATCTCTAACCATTAATTTTGAAGAGATTTCATTCAGTTTTATACAATCAGTTGTTTCTTTCCATCTTTTAGTGCTGTGCACCGTTTAATCGGATTGTTTCTGATAATGGGGAAAGGCAAAGACATTTCCCCACGTCAAGTTGTCGTTGTCAACACTCTGTTGAGTGAAGGAAGGTATTCACAGAGGCAAATTGCACGTAAAGTGTCTTTAGGACAAAAATCAGTGAGTAGAATCAGTGTAGAATTGAGGAAGAATACAACTTATCATCAAAATAGAGTGGGAAAATGTGGGCAAAATTCAAATCTTCCCCACGAGGCATTAAAACACTAAAAAAATTGGCTCTTCTCAATAGAAAATGCACGTCTAAGGAATTGAGCATTAAAATGGCAGGTTACGGAGCAGATGTTCCTCCTGGAAGTGTCCGGAGGATCTTGTGTAGCGAGGGCATTAAATCGTGCAGACCAAGGAAGAAAGGGAAGATCACCCCATCAATGGCACTTTCACGTTTGGAATGAGCAAAAGGACTTCAGCACTGGTCTGAAGAATGGGAGAAAGTGTGTTTTAGTGACGAGTCGTATTTCAGCATTTCTGAAGAATGTTCAAGATATGTACGTCGTCGACGAGGAGAGGAATACAAGTTGGAGTGCATACAACAGATTGTGAAACACCCAACCGCAGTGATGGTGTGGGGTGTGATGTCCATCTATGGGCCTGGAAGAATTCAAATTGTAGAGGGGACAATGAAACAGGACAATTACAAACGGGTTCTTAAAGAACAACTCCTTCCTCAGGCCGAAGAATGGTTTGACGATGGATCTTTCATATTCATGCATTATAGTGCACCCTGTCATAAGGCCAAAAGTGTCACAAATTTTTTTAAAGGACAAGGATATCAGTGTTCTTCCGGACATGAATCCAATAGAATATGTATGGAGCTTCATGAAATACAAGATTATGAAAAAGAACATAACCAACAAACATCAGCCGATTGGAGAAATAAACAATCTGTGGTATGCGGATGTGGAACTGAAGGACATGTGCGTAAATCTTGTGAAAAGCTTGCCAAAACGGCTAAAGAGTGTCATTCAATGCAAAGGGTACCACACAAAGTACGAAAATACTCAGTTGTATTCAGGGATTTAATTGTAATGATGTAGTAGTAATTTTATAGGTTGATTAAGTTATACGTATTGTTCCCATTATCAGACGGGTACAGTATGAAGTCAGAATTTGGTGTGATGAAGGACAAAAGTGGGCTAGATTAACTGGGAGCCCTCCCAAACGCAAGAAACTTATGCAAGGGACTGATGTTATGCTAAATTACTTGTTTTGTTAATATAATTATGTTTTTAAACATGATTTTGGGAAGAGAAATTTAAAAAAAATGCTTGACCTGTATCTTGAGTCTAATAATTTGAACAGATCTGTACTTAATTTCGTCATTATTATAGATAGATCCGTATAGATTAATCATTGGCATGAATCTTAAATTTTAAGAAAAGTAGGCTCTTTAGTTCGTCACGGAAATTCTTGTTTATTATTGCTTTAGTAATCCAAATTTTATCTAATTATAATTATTTTATTTATTTATTTATTTATTTATTTATTTATCGTGTGTCCAAGGACATGTTCGATTCGACAGGGGCTGTAGCTGCTTCAAACGGACACCCATAGTGTGAGCTACAAGTTCCGTTGAATTTCCATTCGCTACTTCGGCAGGGTTTGAACCCGCTATCTTCGGAATAGCAGTTTAGCATGATACCAATTACGCCACCGTAGCCGCTTGTACCCAATTGTAATGGATGTTCCCTTAATCATGAAAAACATTTGCATGAGATTAATAACAAGAAGTTCCGTGACGAACTAAAGAGCCTACTTTTCTCAAAATTTAATATTCATGTCAATGTTTAATCTATATGGATCTATCTAGAATAATGACGAAATTAAGTTGGTAATATCGAAATTTCTAATAAGTTCGAAATACTGTATACCTGGCATATTGTAGCCTAATAGAGAACTACAGTTGGCAGCCCTGGTGACTGAATATATTCTTAGTTCCATCTCTTAAGGTACAGAATACAAAATTTGGTTGAAGCCCAATGGATAGCATGGACGTTACATGCAGTTAAACATTGGATCTAACAGCGCGTAAAATAACAGCGCGTAAAATCATGTTGGCAACAATGACATACATGTATTAGTCAGAAATAATCTGAAATAATATGATCTATTGTTGTGTCAATTTTGAATGAAATCCATTAGTTAGTATAGAAGTTACGTGCATTTTAAAATTGGACCTATCAGCAGGCTTAGAATCATGTTGGCAGCACTGGCGTAGGCCTATACTAGTTACTCCAAATTATTCTAGAATGCCAGGTATTATACTGTGCCCAACTCTAGGAATGGGTATTCCAAGTTTCAGACACCTAGATATCAAGGGAAAGGCTGTAGCCGCTTTTGAAAGTTCAGATATTTGAATATCGCGCTACATTGCTTCGAGAAGCATTTAGAAGAATTTTACCGATAGTTGGATGTCAAGTGACGTAGCGAGTAATAGCAGAGGTGGAGGCTATTTATTGATTAAATAGTTAACTATGGAGTAGAGACTTGAGACTGGGATCAGATTACTGGCACGGCCAAATGAAAGAGAATGCAATTAGTATCAAGTAAATCGGACCAGGGATTCAAGAGATATGAGGATTTCTAGATATCTGGCGATGACGCGTGACCCTGACCGTTTTGAATAAAAGCCAGCTGGAGCAGGCATGGTTAGCTCATTCTAACACAAGCACTTGGCAAGCAAGTTGCGTCTACGCTGAGCCAAGGCACATGGTTGCCGTATCTACGCAGAAGTTCTTTTCAAATCGTGATAGTCACGAGAAGTGCTGCGCTTCGAGTTGAAACTTAGTAAGTTTCTGGTGAGGAGAATCACTGAGGTGATTGATATTTCTACAGACATTGGTGGAAATATTTATATTTCCAAAAGGACATATGCTAGACTCTGTCTAGAAAATAGTATTTTGTCACAGTCCAGTAGTAACTTAATACTTGGATGTTTAAATCCATTTTAAGTCAGTTTTCATTTTTGTAACTAGTTAACCACTTCGATCTGTCAGTACACTGAAGACTAGTCTATAACGGTGGCGTTCATTAGTCTACGCAAGGGAAACTGCAGGTTGCTTAGCGCATGGCAGATGGTGATATTAATAAACCATGCCCAGGGAACGATCTTCAGAACAGCCGTTAATTGCTTAGACTGTCAATGTTTTTCTTGTACTGATGAGATTACAGTGAGTTATGTTACAACTGACATATCAAAGAAGAGATCACTTAGATCTGACCCTATTTCAACAAACTGTTATGGTTTTGATAGAAGCCCATATTAAAATGGAACAACAGTTTATTCAAACGTCGAAAGATACTACCACTATGTCTGACTAGACGAATTGTGGGTCTACAATGGCGGCCGATACAAGGATTATACGTGCTTGTCCGAAAGGGCATGTTTATGGATAAATCTGGTACAGACCAGGTTTACTACACTTCAAGACCATCAAGAAATGTAAGCCACATTTGAATTATATTATGCCTAGCTAATTGGAACAAACTATTTTTTCTGCAGATGACCAACACATTTTTTTCGTCGTATTTAAAGCTTGCAATGATTTACGCAAGACTTGTTAAGAGTTATTCTGAGCATTTTCAGCACTCAGAACAGTTTAGGATCGATGACCGAGCATTTCGAAGATTTATTTGAATTTTTCATATTTTAAGGAAACCACGGAAAAACCCCGATGTAACTGTAAAAGTTAAATTTATTTTTGTTGAGGAATGGATATTTTTTCCATATTCGAAAGTTCGAACATGTGGATTCTCACATAATGAGATAATAATTAAATATATTTAAAATAATAATAATAATAATAATCCACTAATAATAATAATAATAAATTTTATATTTTTCTAAATAATTCTTGGATATTATATTTTATAATAATCATATGTATTGAGAAAGAGCCTATGAAGTAGTTTAATCATTTCTAGTTTGGAACATGAGATTTTCCGAAGGAGAGTGGTTAGCGCAAGCCCGCATTCAACCAACATTTCAGTTCTGGTTGAACAGTTGATATTTGCATTGAGTAAAGTATATTTTTCATATAACACGGAGAGGCATGAAACGGGAAGCAATTGATATTTGTATCAAATAGGATATTTTTGTATTTATATAAAATCATGACTTAAATACACTCGAAAGTGAAATAAAGATTTTCATAAGTATGGTAAATTCACGGGTTGAACTGAATGGTAAAATAAAATAAACTTGTAAGTTTATTAATCTTCCAGTGTTGATAACAAGCAGAGGCTTGATTTATTGTATAAATTTTGGGAAGAAAATTTATGTGTGTGGAGTAGTTGAAATGCCATTCCCAGGTGCGCATGTTAAGTCGCAGGAATGAAGAGGTTTTTTCGAGCATCAATCAAATAGCAGGTTCGATGGCTCAGGTTTATAGTAGGAGTATTGGAGCCACACATTTCGTCGTATGAATAACCCGAAGGTTATTTCTTTGAAAACCATCAGTTCTTATTTCAACCTTGTTTACGAATTCCATTTAGACTCTGATTTTGCTAGAACCCGGATTTGTCATGATAGTAGTTTATTCTTCTTCAGAGGAAGACCTTTACCGTTGTTGTTGTAATATTGTGTTCTTACACAAATAGTAGAATGGGCCACTGCCAATTTAAAATAATTCTTTAACCACGAATAATTTGAAGGATATTTTCAATCCTAGTGCCATGAACTAAATGAATTCATTATTAAAATTACAATTCTTATTTCCGCATTCTGTCGAAGAATTGCAAGTTGTAAAAGTTGCTAAGAATGGCCATAAATATAAATATTTTTTTCATAATGTTTCCAAGTGGATAATTGAATAGTTGAATGGTTCAACCATTTATTGATCAAGTTAATGATTCAGAAATCATATATTTTGTTTGGATCTTGAAGTTCATAATCGAGTCACTTCTCGAATGTTTAATGTCAGAAGAACGATTAATTGTTGTTGTGCTTCGCACAGTTCTTCGATGCTATGCTCAAGGTCAAATTCTTTTCAGATGTTATTAATATGTGTTAATAATTTGTGTTGCTTCTATGATAATAATATTTTCGACGATATATTTTTGAAACTGGAAAAACAAGTGAAAGTTTAAGAATTCTATAAACATTTATTCTACGAGTGTTAATATCATGTAAATAGTCAAACAGTGATCTACGTTATTTCCAGTATGGACAATTAATTTTGAACTGGAATTAAATATTAATAATTTTGGAACACAGTCCACAGGACTATTAATCGGACTTGTGTTTTCAAAAAGATTGTCAAATGTGTTTGGAAGATTTCTGTATATTGTGTGTAAATAAGAGTGTGGATCGCCACACGTGGATGATGCTGCTTTGAGCATTTTTGCAGTCAGATTTTAACTTTAAAATAAACTGAGATAATTTTACCAGATGTGTTCTCCCAATTAAATCTCCTTCTATCCTTATTGTTGCATTGAGCCAAAAATCAGTAAAGCATTTTTTAAAATTTGTGTCGTTTTTGCGATTTGCTTTAACCCATCTGGCGCTCCGGGATATTTTGACTCTCGTGCTGACTGATTATTGGTAAAATGCATATGTGGTCGTGCGGACTCCGGTCTAAACGGGCACATATAATAAGATAGAGAGAGAAATGGCTTCGAACGTGGGTCCCGATTTAGACATGGTCAATCGCATGCCGATTGGAAATTGTGATAATTTTTATAGAAATATTTTGGGAGTTGAGAGATGTCTGGTTTGGATGAATAAATTAGTAGAAACCCAATTAGTGGGGAAACTTAAAAATTTAACTTGGTTAATAATTAGAATGGGTTTGATTATTTTTGATAATGGCTTAACCATTAGGGCGTCAAGTAAATTCAGTAGTAAACGTTCGATGACTGGACATACACATTATTAGAATCCAGGTGGAGGGTATTTGAGAACTTGCATATTTTTCTTGTGATATTGTGGTAAATGTAATTCGTAAAAGTAGAGAATTTTGTTTTTCCATCACGTCGACATTAGGACAAATCTCATTTTATTATAGTGTTCCAATTAGCTATTCATATTTCTTGTTCTAGTTATAAGCTTGTGTTTGCCACTGTTGTATACCCCTAAGTTTTGAATAATAATTGAAATTATGGAAGAAATGATGAGGATGATGAGGAGTTTGGAGGAGAGTTTAAAAGAGGCTGGACTGCGTGTAGCAGCCATTATGAAAGAAAATACTGAGGCTTTAGAAAAGAAACTTAAAGAAAATTCTGATTCTTTAGAAAATAGACTTAAAGAAAGTTTAAACGATAAACTTAAAGAAAATTCTGATTCTTTAGAAAATAAACTTAAAGAAAATTTGAATGATAAACTTAAAGAAAATTCTGATTCTTTGGAAAATAAACTTAAAGAAAATTCTGATTCTTTGGAAAATAAACTTAAAGAAAATTCTGATTCTTTAGAACTCAGGTTAAAAGGTAACTTAAAGGAAAATTTAAATAGTAAATTTAATTCAATGGAAAGTAAATTTAAAGAAAATTCTGAAATTTTGAAAATGACACTTGAGAGTAAAATGAATAAATTATGCGATAAAACACATGAGCTCGAAACTTCATTAGCTACTAACGCTAGTTTAATGGACGATAAATTTCGCGATGCCGATCTTCGATCCCAAAGCTTAGCTGATAGGATAGAACATGGTCTTAGGAAAGTTGGTGAAGACATGGTCAACCTGGAAGTCAGAGTGAAGAAGGAGAGTAACGAGATGGGAATTCTAGTTGTTCAACGTTTAACGGAACAATTCAAGGAACTTGTCATGGGAGAAATAAGAGATGGTGCGATTAGTGAATTGCAAACTGAAATCAAGACCACAGTTGTCAAGGAAATTAAAGACACACTCAAGCAGGAGAATCAAGAAGTAATCAAGGAGATTAGGGAATCTTTGTCATCCCATATTGAAGTAATTGCCAAAGATATCCAAGCAACTCAGAAGGACATATCAGATATGACAGGGTCATTGAAAAGTCATGAGGCTGTTATGAACCAGATATCCATTGATGTTAAAGACAATTGTAAAGAAACTGAAGCAATTAAGAAGATGGCAGAAGAAAACCAGAAGGAACTTGAGGCTATGAAAACTCAAATAAAGGATGAGAAACAGTCTGATCATCTGTTGAAAATGCCAAATGTAAGGGGAAAGGAACAGATACAGATAAATCTAGGAGCAGCTAGAGACACGGATAGTCAAAGACAGGATGAGGTCAGGACAGTATTTCAATCCAACCCCATAACTGTATTTAAGAATATAGAAGATAAGCCTTCTAAATTTTCAGGGCGAGTTTCTGTAACACCCGTGGAATTTTTGAGAGAAGCAGGTGATTACCTGAAAGATTCTAAGATCCCTAAAGAAAGACAGATCCGAGTGATAGGGAAGTTCTTGGAAGGTCCTGCACTTCTTTGGTTTAGAGCATTTAGATCCACTCTAACCACTTTTGAGGAGTTTTCTCGCGGGCTATTGAAGAAGTTTTGGTCCCCGGAAACCCAACAGTAAGTCAGAGCAGAGTTATATTCGAAGAGATTCTCGACGTCACAACCTACTCGATACTCTACGTACTTTTCTGGACAGCTGTCTAAACTTCAACATTTAGATCCGCCGATGCCAGATAACGAGTTGATTACTGCATTGATACGTCAATTTCCAGCAGACGTCCAGAGGACTTTGATCGCTGCTGATATCTATAACATGGAACAATTTGATGAAGTATTACAGAAGCTGGATCATACAAACGCTCAATTCTTTCATCAGAAGGGAGTAAAGAATAACAACGCTGTGTATGCTGTTATGGCTGATAGTTATTCTCAGACACCTCGAGAGATTCGAGAGGAGCGAGAAGAGAAATCGCCGAGGGAAGATTCCAATAAGAGAGGATGGAACCAATACAGTAACAGATACAGTTACAAACCATATGCGAGACCGGATGGTGGTAATCGATACAATACTCGATGGAGAAGACCACGAGATAGTCAAGGAAGGTACCAGGAAAGAAGATATTACGGTAGAAACAACTACAATAATAGAGGGAATGTAGATACTCGTCAGTCCAACGAAGAGTTTAACAAGGAGACAAGGAAAAATTTGGAAGCAAGACACCAAGATAACTTGCAATTTTTGGAGCAGAGGCCCAATGAACCAGGTCCATCGGGAACACAACAATCCCGGGGGAATGGTAATGAAAAAAAAAAACTTCGAATTCACAGTAGAAGATAGAATTTTGAATACTTTCACTTCCAGAATTATTAAATGGCAAGCAGAGGATGATGACTTAATTAACAGAATGACGAACGAAAAGAAATGGGTACCAGAATTAGAATGCCAATCATATCATGCGAAGTATTTGGTATGCCTGTCGATACTCTGATCGATACTGGGGCTATGCTTTGTCTGGTGAGTGAGAAGCTTTATATTCTGTGGAAGCTCAAAGAGAATTTAGAGGAAATTCCAGTATCAGGAATTAAGATCCAAGGAATAATACCCAATAAAATTTATCTGTGTAAAACACAATTATACTTATGTATTACGATTGGAGGACATGATTTCCGACATGTGTTTGTTGTAATGAAGGACATGGCTTTTGACATGATATTGGGAGCAGATTTCATTCAGAAATATCAAGCAGTGATAGATATGAAGACAGAGACGATCAGATTCAAGAATACCGAAGAGATTAACTTCGAGGGAAAAGAAGAGGAAGACATCGAGGGAGATGTTCAATGGTCTCTGATTTTTCATGAAGCTGAAGGAAGAGAAGTCTACACTGAGAAGGAGTCCCCAGAGCTAGGGAAAATTTTGGAAGAGTATTACGATATTTTTGATGTTAAACCTGGTGAAATTAAGGATTTTGAATATTGTGGAAGTAAACAATAATGGAAGCTATGAAGTAGCCAATACACGAACTGGTAACATCGTGGGAACTTATAATGCGTCGAATTTGAAGATCTATTATTCAAGAACCAGATGATTTAATGTGTAGATAGGAAAAATAAAAATTTTTCAATTTTTATTTTTTGCTAGGTGTGGGGTGGATGTGCCCAACTCTAGGAATGGGTATTCCAAGTTTCAGACACCTAGATATCAAGGGAAAGGCTGTAGCCGCTTTTGAAAGTTCAGATATTTGAATATCGCGCTACATTGCTTCGAGAAGCATTTAGAAGAATTTTACCGATAGTTGGATGTCAAGTGACGTAGCGAGTAATAGCAGAGGTGGAGGCTATTTATTGATTAAATAGTTAACTATGGAGTAGAGACTTGAGACTGGGATCAGATTACTGGCACGGCCAAATGAAAGAGAATGCAATTAGTATCAAGTAAATCGGACCAGGGATTCAAGAGATATGAGGATTTCTAGATATCAGGCGATGACGCGTGACCCTGACCGTTTTGAATAAAAGCCAGCTGGAGCAGGCATGGTTAGCTCATTCTAACACAAGCACTTGGCAAGCAAGTTGCGTCTACGCTGAGCCAAGGCACATGGTTGCCGTATCTACGCAGAAGTTCTTTTCAAATCGTGATAGTCACGAGAAGTGCTGCGCTTCGAGTTGAAACTTAGTAAGTTTCTGGTGAGGAGAATCACTGAGGTGATTGATATTTCTACAGACATTGGTGGAAATATTTATATTTCCAAAAGGACATATGCTAGACTCTGTCTAGAAAATAGTATTTTGTCACAGTCCAGTAGTAACGTAATACTTGGATGTTTAAATCCATTTTAAGTCAGTTTTCATTTTTGTAACTAGTTAACCACTTCGATCTGTCAGTACACTGAAGACTAGTTTATAACGGTGGCGTTCATTAGTCTACGCAAGGGAAACTGCAGGTTGCTTAGCGCATGGCAGATGGTGATATTAATAAACCATGCCCAGGGAACGATCTTCAGAACAGCCGTTAATTGCTTAGACTGTCAATGTTTTTCTTGTACTGATGAGATTACAGTGAGTTATGTTACAACTGACATATCTAAGAAGAGATCACTTAGATCTGACCCTATTTCAACAAACTGTTATGGCTTTGATAGAAGCCCATATTAAAATGGAACAACAGTTTATTCAAACGTCGAAAGATACTACCACTATGTCTGACTAGACGAATTGTGGGTCTACAATGGCGGCCGATACAAGGATTATACGTGCTTGTCCGATAGGGCATGTTTATGGATAAATCTGGTACAGACCAGGTTTACTACACTTCAAGACCATCAAGAAATGTAAGCCACATTTGAATTATATTATGCCTAGCTAATTGGAACAAACTATTTTTTCTGCAGATGACCAACACATTTTTTTCGTCGTATTTAAAGCTTGCAATGATTTACGCAAGACTTGTTAAGAGTTATTCTGAGCATTTTCAGCACTCAGAACAGTTTAGGATCGATGACCGAGCATTTCGAAGATTTATTTGAATTTTTCATATTTTAAGGAAACCACGGAAAACCCCCGATGTAACTGTAAAAGTTAAATTTATTTTTGTTGAGGAATGGATATTTTTTCCATATTCGAAAGTTCGAACATGTGGATTCTCACATAATGAGATAATAATTAAATATATTTAAAATAATAATAATAATAATAATCCACTAATAATAATAATAATAAATTTTATATTTTTCTAAATAATTCTTGGATATTATATTTTATAATAATCATATGTATTGAGAAAGAGCCTATGAAGTAGTTTAATCATTTCTAGTTTGGAACATGAGATTTTCCGAAGGAGAGTGGTTAGCGCAAGCCCGCATTCAACCAACATTTCAGTTCTGGTTGAACAGTTGATATTTGCATTGAGTAAAGTATATTTTTCATATAACACGGAGAGGCATGAAACGGGAAGCAATTGATATTTGTATCAAATAGGATATTTTTGTATTTATATAAAATCATGACTTAAATACACTCGAAAGTGAAATAAAGGTTTTCATAAGTATGGTAAATTCACGGGTTGAACTGAATGGTAAAATAAAATAAACTTGTAAGTTTATTAATCTTCCAGTGTTGATAACAAGCAGAGGCTTGATTTATTGTATAAATTTTGGGAAGAAAATTTATGTGTGTGGAGTAGTTGAAATGCCATTCCCAGGTGCGCATGTTAAGTCGCAGGAATGAAGAGGTTTTTTCGAGCATCAATCAAATAGCAGGTTCGATGGCTCAGGTTTATAGTAGGAGTATTGGAGCCACACATTTCGTCGTATGAATAACCCGAAGGTTATTTCTTTGAAAACCATCAGTTCTTATTTCAACCTTGTTTACGAATTCCATTTAGACTCTGATTTTGCTAGAACCCGGATTTGTCATGATAGTAGTTTATTCTTCTTCAGAGGAAGACCTTTACCGTTGTTGTTGTAATATTGTGTTCTTACACAAATAGTAGAATGGGCCACTGCCAATTTAAAATAATTCTTTAACCACGAATAATTTGAAGGATATTTTCAATCCTAGTGCCATGAACTAAATGAATTCATTATTAAAATTACAATTCTTATTTCCGCATTCTGTCGAAGAATTGCAAGTTGTAAAAGTTGCTAAGAATGGCCATAAATATAAATATTTTTTTCATAATGTTTCCAAGTGGATAATTGAATAGTTGAATGGTTCAACCATTTATTGATCAAGTTAATGATTCAGAAATCATATATTTTGTTTGGATCTTGAAGTTCATAATCGAGTCACTTCTCGAATGTTTAATGTCAGAAGAACGATTAATTGTTGTTGTGCTTCGCACAGTTCTTCGATGCTATGCTCAAGGTCAAATTCTTTTCAGATGTTATTAATATGTGTTAATAATTTGTGTTGCTTCTATGATAATAATATTTTCGACGATATATTTTTGAAACTGGAAAAACAAGTGAAAGTTTAAGAATTCTATAAACATTTATTCTACGAGTGTTAATATCATGTAAATAGTCAAACAGTGATCTACGTTATTTCCAGTATGGACAATTAATTTTGAACTGGATTTAAATATTAATAATTTTGGAACACAGTCCACAGGACTATTAATCGGACTTGTGTTTTCAAAAAGATTGTCAAATGTGTTTGGAAGATTTCTGTATATTGTGTGTAAATAAGAGTGTGGATCGCCACACGTGGATGATGCTGCTTTGAGCATTTTTGCAGTCAGATTTTAACTTTAAAATAAACTGAGATAATTTTACCAGATGTGTTTCTCCCAATTAAATCTCCTTCTATCCTTATTGTTGCATTGAGCCAAAAATCAGTAAAGCATTTTTTTAAATTTGATGTCGTTTTTGCGATTTGCTTTAACCCATCTGGCGCTCCGGGATATTTTGACTCTCGTGCTGACTGATTATTGGTAAAATGCATATGTGGTCGTGCGGACTCCGGTCTAAACGGGCACAATACGTGTGCAAAGTTTAGAGCTATTGGCTTGCATACTTTCTCATATATTGATATTAGGGTAACAAAAATAGAGACAGAATTTATTAACAGATGGCAGCCCTGGTTACTCTTAAGAATTGGCATAGTCATATCTGTTATTGTACACATAGCACACACGAAATTTGGTTGAAATCCAAATGATAGTGTAGAGAGTTATATGCATTTAAAGTTGGACCTATCAACAGGCGTATAGTCATTTTGGCAACACTGCCATGTATGGCCTCCTGGAAATTAAACTGCAATATTATTATCTATACGTGTACCAATTTTGAAATAGGTCCCATTCATACCTTCCAAGATATCCAACATGGAGCTCAAATTTCATTTGCGATTTTTCAGCAGGGGATAGCCCTGACATCATTTTCAAATATGGCCGTGAGATATTCAGGTATAGATCTTTACTCCTACCAAATTTTGTTTCGATTCCAGCAGCCGTTTAGGAGTTGATAGGGGGGGGGGGGGGACACACACACAGCCGGACAGACAGACTGACTGACAAACAGACAGACACACATTTGCCCGATCTAATAAGTCTACTTTTTCCTCATTTTTGCAAAATGTGAAAAATAGGCTAAAAATTGATTAATGTAGACCTATGTCTACGTATGTCTACCCCTTATAACTCCCGTTTTCTCAGCATGATTGGGGAAGAAATGCGATGAAAGGCTCTGTGGTGGATGTTTTTTACGTCCAGATTCCCTCCCTGGTGCACACCTCATGAGAGGAGTTAATGAGAGATGAGATGGATGAAACTGGGCAAGAAAAGGAGGTTTGTAGATTTACGTGGAATCCGAACTACAGGACATGGCATTTCACTTTACAAATCTCACATGCATTGACCGGCAATCGAACCCGGTCCACCGTGGCGAGAGGTCAACAGCTTGACCGCTGCGCCACCATGCCCCATAACTGGGCAATAATGTGGAAGGAAGTGGCCGTGGCCTGTCAGAAGGTACCGGCCTTACATGTGCCCGAAATTGAAAATGGGAAAACCACGGAAAACTATTTCAAGGACGGCCAACGGTAAGGCTTCGAACCCCCGCGAGCATTGCCACCGCTGTCGGTTTTAAATTAATTAATTAATTAGCGGCATCGTTGGCGTAGTTCGTAGCATGCTGAACAGTTGTGCCCAAGATAGCAGGTTCAAACCCGGCCGAAGTCGTCGGATTTTCTAAGAGCGTTAAAATCCTTCAGTAAGCCTTCCTTCGGAGGGGAAGTAAAGCCGGCGGTCCCACGTAATTGATGTACCGTATGGCATGTTAAAGATCCTTCCACAGACTAAACTTGCGTGAAGTTAAATTTCTAGGTTAGATTTCGTTGGAACGCTCTATCGTGGCTCCAACGTTCACCCCTAGGTATCATTGACATCTGGTAGCGAAAGTTGGAACTACTTGAAAATGAACGGAACTTGTAGCTCACCCTATGGGTGTCCACATTAAAGCACCTACAGCCTCTGGAGACTCTCGGCACTAAAAGCCATACGATAAATTAATTAATTAATTAATTAATCGCATGAATTACTTTTTTAGGGTTAGGGAAAAAACCATTACAAATGGGTAAAATCGTGTTGACCGACTGAAAAGCATTACATTTAGATCTTTAATTAGATCGTGAAATAGTCATTAGTACTTTTGTAATCCTGCATAAAAGTTGCATCACGTAGGATAATTACACGCTGCTGTATTCATTGTTCTGTGCATGAAATGTCATTTGCAATGAAGTTCTGATCTGTAATATTCCCAACGGATTAAATGACCAAGATCAAATCCCTTTGCATCGATAACAACAGTACTTTGTGTAATCACTAATGTAATGTAATTATCAATAGGCTCACTGTGATCATATATTATAGCGAGCGATTCCTTTTGTTGGTAAACAGCTTATGTGGTTGTCACGTGAATGCACAGTTGATCATAGCATTTAGCTTCGTTTAATAGCGTGTTTGAAAGCAGACCATGAGGAATAACAGATTCAGAAGGAAAGGAATTATTCACACTATCATTACTCACATTATAATAATAAGGTAGATTCAGTGTTGAACGATTTCAAAGTGATAGGTGTAAAAGTAGAGGAGGCCGCAGTGCTAACTGCTAATAAAGAATTATGGAGGTGACTTGTTCGCAAACAGAGGCATGCAGGCTACTGTTGACCAAAATATTATGTGCACTCGAGTTTGAAGGTTGTTTGTGAAGTAACAAAGAGACCTACATACTATCGAATAACATCATAATTTTCGTCGTTCTATTTTAAGTTGGTTCATGTAAGTTTGGAATTTTTAATTTATATTTTAATATTCTTTATCTCAGTTGGAACAAAAAAAGTGCCCGTTTCAACCATGCGTCAAATTTAAGAATTATTATCTCACCAACCCATCATGGGATCGAATCCAAATTTTAACACAATATACTTTGGACTGTTGTATAACTGGTTTATTAATTTCAAAAGTTTGTGTGTCCAGGAAACAAAGTTGTTATCATTAATGTAAGGTAACTTTTTCTCGGCTCGGGATCGTTGGAAAATGTAGTTCTTGGTCGCGTTGTACCCTTTATACATCAAAACGTTACGCTGTATGACTGTGAAATATGTAAATTAATTCAATTATTTTATATCGGTTTGTATTTGTACGGGGAAATAAGACATGGTTCACCATCTAGCCACTGCGGGGAAAGCTGTACAGCGTTGCCAAATGGAGCCCATCACGCGTCATGGGACGCCTCGCTCGGAAGTGATGGGCTCCATATCAGCAACGCTGTACACCTTTCCGCAAGCCTACACACAAATGATTTAGTTGTTGTTTTTAAAAAAGCATTTGTGACTCAAATATCTACTTAAAAAATAGAAAAGAATGCCGCCTGCAATTTTATTGCGGTGAAGTTGTCTATACTCAATATGTTTTACAAAAATACTATCGCGTGTTCTCCCTCACAGAAACAGGTAGCCTGAGGAAATTTCTTTCGTTAACGATAGAGTGCTCACCATAACCGCAGCGGGAGTATGATTTAAGATGGAAAGATTTTTATAATCAACAGTGGCTATTTTCCAGGAGTTATTCTTTTTTGACATTTTCCAGGAGTTCTCCAGACCTAATAACAAGTAGTTCCGTGAAGAACTATACAGCCTATTTTCATATATCCCACTAATGTTAATTGCCACTATCAACATACTAAATTTCAGTTTGATTGCTGTAATAGATTCGTAGATATTGAGAACCGTCTAAATATTTCGAATAGTCGCCACATTGGAATTTTATATATGCAGGGCTTAGAGTTATGTACTGTTAGATGAAGATTATTGTGTACGTGTAATACTCAAACTTCAATCACATGATTAGGACACAAGAGGTAAGAAAGGAGATTTTTAAATTTCGCACAGCAGCCGTCTTGTGGTATGGAAACTATTGAAATAAATTAGATGCCAGTGGATTAACATTTGTATAAGGATTTACAGTACCAAGTTTCACTGCACTTGGATGGTTAAATTACGAGAAACGACCATGAGAATATTTATACTTCGCGTCGCCACCATGTTGGATTTGTGATCACAAGGCTATTGAAAGTCCTATAGGTGAACTTATGTTCATAGCCCCTATGAACGTAAAAACATTCAGTTTGATTGCTTTAGTAGATTCTAAATATTCCGGATGGTCGCCATGTTGGATTGTTATATGCATAGTCCATAGAGCCATGTACCTTTAAAGGAAAATTATAGCGTAGGTTCATTATTCAAACTTTCACTTCGACCGCATGATTACGACGCAAGGAATAAAAACTTAATTAAAAAATTCGCACAGCCGCCATCTTGAGGTTATGTAAACAATTGAACTAAATTACATACCAGTGCATTACAATGTGTATAAACATTTGATGTACCAGGTTTCATTGCGTTTGGATCAAGAAATAGCGAGAAAGGTCTATTTAAAACTTTCAAATTCGCTTGGCCGCCATGTTTGTTTTGTGGTTAACCGGTTTTTTAAGGTCTCATATATGAACTTCCAGTAGTGCCCTTTACCTCTGTGCAAAATTTCAGGGTGATACCGGTAATAGTTTCAGAGATATAGGATGCCGGAGAAATAATTCGCACAGCCGCCATATTGAGGTTATGTAAACAATTGAACGAAGTTATATGTCGGTGCATTACAATGTATATAAACATATACGGTACCAAGTTTCATTGCGATTGGATGGTTAAGTCGCGAGGAACGTCTATTTAAAAGTCTCAACTTCGCTTGGCCGTCATGTTGGTTTTTTACTTACCAAGTCCTCAAAAGTCACACAAGTGAACTTCTAGTAGTTCCCTTTATGACCTTACAAAATTCCAGGATGATATCAGTATCAGTTTCGGAGTTATTGAATGCTGGTGAAATTTTTCGCACAGCCGCCATGTTGGATTTGTGAGACGTAACGTAATTTGAAGGACACGGTCGGGGTTGCCTGGAATAGTGCTATCAACTTACCGAGTTTCACTGAAATCGCTCCAGCCGTTTAGATTTTATTAGGGGGACACACACACACACGAATCACACACGCACGCACACACACACGGACAAATGGTGATCTCATAAGCCTATTTTTTTTCAAAATTGAAAATAGGCTAAAATCCAGGAGTTTTCCAGGATTTCCAGGTTTTCCAGGAGTAGTGGCCACCATGCGTATGGCAACTGGAGAGCAAATGATATAATAGTTTACAAATACTAACAAGAAGTTCCGTGACGAACTAAAGAGCCTACTTTTGATGCCAATGATTATTCGACACTATATGAACCTATCTAGAATAATGAAGAAATTAAGTTGCTAATATCGAAATTTCTAATTATTTCGAAATACTGTATACCTTGCATAATGTAGCCTAATAGAGCACTACAGTTGGCAGCCCTGATGACTGAATATATTCTTAGTTCCATCTCTTAAGGTACAGAATACAAAATTTGGTTGAAGTCCAATGAATAGCATGGACGTTACTTGCAGTTAAACATTGGATCTAACAGCGTGCGTAAAATCATGTTGGCAACAATGTCATGCATGTATTGGTCAGAAATAATCTGAAATAATATGATCTATTGTTGTGCCAATTTTGAATGAAATCCATTAGTTAGTATAGAAGTTACATGCATTTTAAAATTGGACCTATCAGCAGGCTTAGAATCATGTTGGCAGCACTGACGTATATTAGTTAGTCCAAATGCATCTAGAATGCCAGGTACTATACGTGTGCAAAGTTTAGAGCTATTGGCTTGCATACTTTCTGATATATTGGTATTTGGATAAAATAAATTAGGAGCATTTATTAACAGTTGGCAGCTCTGGTGGGTCTTAAGAATACGCTCAGTCATATCTGGTTATGTATGCATACAACATACGAAATTTGGTTGAATTCCAATTGATAGTGTAGAAGTTATGTGCATATAAAAATTGGACCAATCAGCAGGCTTATAATCATTTTGGCAACACAGCGATGTATGGCCTCCTGGAAATTAAACTGCAATATTATTATCTATACGTATGCCAATTTTGAAATAACTCCCATTCATACCTTCCAAGATATCCAACATGGAGCTCAAATTTCAATTGCGATTTTTTAGCAGTTGGTAGCACTGACATCATTTTCAAATATGGCCGTGAGATATTCGGGTATAGACCTTTACTCCTACCAAATTTTGTTTTGATTACTCCAGCCGTTTAGGAGTTGATAGGGGGGACACACACACACAGCCAGACAGACAGAAGGACAGACAGACAGACAGACAGGACAGACAGACAGACACACACACATTTGCCCGATCTCATAAGACTACTTTTTCCTCATTTTTGCAAAATGTGAAAAGTAGGCTAAAAATCTACAAGTTAATCCAATGAGGGCTGAAGCCGTCACTTTTAAGAAATCTGCTGGGCTCCCAGAATATGCTCGTCTGCTGCAGGATGTTACAATGTGTTTGATGGTCTGATGTTCACTGCCACAGTCACATCGGGAAGATGCCGCCAATACCCATCAGTGGAGGTTCTCTGTACAAATGCCATAGCCTGTACGGAGCCTGTTAAGTGTTTTCCAAACACGTCACGGTAGTTCCATGCCAACTGGTTGTGTACCTGATCTAACGAGAGCCTGGTAGTCCTCATGTGCAGCACTAGTCCACATTCCTGAACGTTTCCTGTTTCATTTCATATTTATTTATCAGTGCCTTGCACTATATTTACAGTACACTGAAGGGAGTCTCTGAAAAGAGCAAAGCCCCACTTCGGATTCGGGATGCGTCAGAGCCCCCAATATATATACACTGGGTTATATTTACATATGTACACAAGATGACACAAGTAGTGAGAATCGAGCAATGATTACATTATTTACAGTATACATTAGGGGGATGGTAAATGAACATATATATAGGATAAGGGAGGAACAACAAGATAAGAGATCAAATAAATATTGCAAAAGGAGATACACGGGAAACACTAGCACAACAAAGAATCGGGGCATAATTTATGAAGAGCAACCTACTTGTTGAACAAATAATGCCGCAGCTTCCTCTTGAACTGAACGGTATTATTGTTACTGGCCTTCAGAGAGCACGGTAGGCTGTTCCATGCACTAACCGATCTATTTACAAAACCCAGTTTGTACGACTCAGTCGTGGGTAGTGGGGCGTACAGCGAAACTCCGCGGCCCTTCTGAGCTGATCGGTAGCCAAGGGAAATTTTGTCTAAAATAGCAGATTAGTCTGTATTATTAGAGTACATTATGCAACGAGCCTATAATGGCTATAATTAAGACACGAGTATTTTTATAAAACGAGCGTATGCGAGTTTTATAATTTCCATACGAGTGTCTTAATTACCATTATAGGCGAGTTGCATACGACTGTTTATGTTCGACGATAATTATAACTTTATTATATATTTTAACATAAATATTCATAAATATCTGTTGAGAGTCAGCTACTTGAATTTTGTGATCGCAGAGCGAGCGTTGGGTATTATATCTCTGTCTTTCAAGATCTTTGAACGACCGACGCATGCGCTCTGTGTGCTTGCAATGCCATATGCAGGCCATATGTTTACATCTGCCGTCCCTCAGTAATATTGTCACCGGAGTCATTTGAAGACAATGCGTTGTGTAGAAATTAGTGTTGGTGATTTTAAGGTACAGTGCTATTTCTTGTTTCATATTCGCCAGTTTATTTACGCGAACATATGGACGGTGCGTATTCCATGTCGGTAATTTATTATAGCCTAGTTCGATGTTGTGTTTATGTCCGACATGTTGGATTTTGAGCGCATGCGCGAAGGTATCGTTACCTAATTGGTCAATGAACGAGCTCTGATTGGCTGGAGAAACTGTATCATAATGAAAATCAGTGTTATAATTACCATCATTATGATACAGTTTTCTGACACATAATAGTGAGGGTCGAACATAAAAACGTTTTCGCAGTTATAACAAATCAATTTGGGTAAATAGGTTCTCAATAGATGGAAGGCTACATTTCATGTTGAAATTCATTGCTTGCAACGATTCTGCCAGTATGATGGGTGGCCGTCTGGATTTTAATCGGCTTTTTCTAAGTACAGGTACATCAGAGTGGATTAGATGCTGAGGATTGATAATTAATTTTTTATGTTCATTTAGGAGGGCGTTATGTCTTCGCAGATTTGGTGGGCGGATAAGCTAAAATTATTATTAAAGACGAAAATATAAGGTTCCAAGACAAATCTTCACTAAAGCCCAAACCCATCTTCCCGGAAGAAGGAAGGAAAGAAGGAAGATTGTAGTTTTACGTGACCGTGAATCTTGTGATTATGAGCCACGGGACCTCCTTTTTACGTGGAATCCGAACCACAGGACATGGCATTTCACTTCGAAAATCTCACATGCATTGACCGGGAATCGAAACCGGACCGCCTTGGTGAGAGGCATACAGCTAGACCGCTGAGCCACCACGCCCCTCCCGGAAGAAGAGAGGAGAAGAAGATCAGAAAGAATGAAGCGATACTGTGCATTAATAAAAGAACAACAAACAGAGAAATGATTGATTCAACGTATCCCAAAGAGGGTGAAACGATAGATAAAGAAATAGTAATACATTCACATGTCTGTAATGAATAATTGTGACAAACGTTCTGCTTATTGGTAGACATTTAGGACACTCCATTAATAATTTTTCAACCCTTAAATTATTCCTCGTTCTCAATTTAAAGTTGAAGTTAATCTTCTTCTTTTATAAATTCAGAACTTCCGTCTGTGCGCATGAGCAGGTATGGGGGAGGCAACTGATTGCTCCCAAGTCTGACGAACGATACTCATTAAGCCAGAGTCAATCTTCATTGGTTATCCCCCCCTGCAACTTCGTTCCTTATATAAGAAATCAATAAGTAATCAATAGCACGGCCAATGGCGCACGCACCTACGCAAGTTATATTCCATCTGACACAAGGAGGGTTATAGATGATGTAGGCTCCCCAAATTGACATCGAGAATGCAAAGAACACGGCGACTTAATTCCACGTGCATGACAAATGACTTCATTCTGTTTCTATACAAAATGCGTATTGTGCATTGGTAAATATTTAGGTTATTTAATGCGTATTGTCAATACTAAAATATTTAGTTTATTATTATTATTTAAACGAACATGTTTTGATTTTCAATGATATCTTCCTCAGCGCTCAAAATAATAGCATTTAACATTAATCAAATGAAAATAGATATCCTTACAATAATTTAATTAAAATAAAAATTCAAAATCGTCTCCTACATCTTATCCCCTTTCCTTCTCTTACTTTCCCCCCTCCCCCTTCCCATTTTTTCCTTCCCCCTTTTCATCCCTTCCCTCACCCATTCCTTCTCCTTTCCTTCCCCTTTGCTTCCCACCCCTGTTCCTTCCCCTTTCTCCCTTTCCCGTTTCCTTCCCTTCCCTTCCCTTCCCTTCCCATCCCTTCCCTTCCCTTCCCTCACCCATTCTTTCCCACCTCTTTTCCTGCACTCCTCTTTCCTTCCCTCTCCCTTTCCTTCCCCTTTCATTCACTTTCCTTCCCATCCCTTTCCTATCCATTCTTTCCCTCCCCTTTTTCCCATTTCCTTCCCACCCCCATTGCTCCAATTTCCATCCCCTGTCCCCCCCCCTGTTCCTTCCTTTTCCTTTCCCTTTCCACCACGCCCCTTTTCCTTCCCTTCCATCCCCTCTCCTTCCCTTTCCTTATCTCCCCATTCCTTCCCGACCCTTTTCCTTCACTCCCCTTTCCTTCCCTCTCCCTTTCCTTCCCTATCCTTCCCTTTCATTCACTTTCCTTCCCACCTCTTCCCTTTCTTATTTTGAGGGGCATGGTGGCGCAGCGGTCATAATGTTGGCATCTCACCAAGGTGGACCGGGTTCGATTCCCGGTCAATGCATGTGAGCTTTTCGAAGTGAAATGCAATGTCCTGTGGTTCGGATTCCACGTAAAAAGGAGGTCCCGTGGCTCAAGATTGCATGATTAACGGTCACGTAAAACTACAAGCTTCCTTCCTTCCTCGCAGATAAGGTTTTGGAAAATAGCTTTAGAACTATAATACTATACATGTGTTAATAATTCCTTAGGAGGCATTCTTACCTGTATAGCTTACTGCATTAGGATTTATTTCCACTATAAGATACTTATCTCACAGTGAGTTATATAATTTCAAATGCTCCTCAAGTCTCCACAGCTATCTTGGAAGAGCAGCGATATAATCTCTTATGATACATCCCCCTCTTCGTGTTCAATGTGATGTATCAAATGTGTGTAGACAGTTCTATAAGCCCAGCTAACACCATGTGGGAATTCATTCATCTGCCAGATACGCAATCATAAATCGACCAATCCCTCAATTCTGATATGCTGGAAATCAACCAATCCTCCCTTCTTTTAGCTCTCCAGAACTTCCTCACGTCTTACACGCCGATAAGAGCGCTGTCTTCTTCAGGAAGATTAAGTCTAAGAATATACGCAACAACATGACAGGCTGGGATTAGTACTGGAGTATTTCGCAGGTTATAGCCTACCTCAGATGAAAGTGCTCTTTGACAGACCAATGGCAGGTTCTTTAATCCCACATTATTGTATTTTTAGTCTACTTTCGATTTCTGCAAAAAATGAAATTAGACTTATGAGATCAATACAGGGCAAAAAATTGTGTGTCTGTCCGTGTGTGTGTGTGTACTCTGAATGTCTGCCCCCCCCCCCCCCCCCTATCAATTCAATGTATGTGTGCAAATGGATTCCCCCTATCGATTCAAACAAGGTGAAACCGAATTGAAAACAAATGGTACAGAGGTATCACTAGCAAAGGGCACACCAGTGTCATGTTTTATATTGCCGCCATATTGACGGAAACGTAATGGCGGCCACCCAAATGTTAAAAGCTTAAATCAAATTACGACCATCCTAATAATCTGATCTCTACCAAATTTTGCAACAACAAACCTTTATGTTGGAAGCATATTTTTACTAAACTACAAGATCATCAGCCCAATAGTTTGCAGATGGCGGCCATGTATGTGTGAAAATCTATTCCCCCTATCAATTCAAATACGGTAAAACCGAATTCAACGAAATTTGGTACAGATGTAGCAGTAGCAAAGGGCACCTCATATTCATGTTTAATATCCGTATAACACGGTGTATTTCAACAAGCTACTACAGCCAACATTCAATTATACTCCTTGAAAGGGTCAAAGAATTATAACAATACTCATGCATTTAGGAGAAAGTAGGCTGTAAGTTCTTTACTGAACATCTTGTTTTTAACTTGCTAATTGACCACTTAGGATCACGCTACAATTTCACTATTTCAGTTGTAATTTCTTCTGCCTCCAGTACTCCTTCATACGATCGCTGTGCTGCTGCCGTTGTTCGGCCGTCCAAGCTCTACCGGTCATTGTAGCTCGTCTCTCGTCATGAAACCCTTCCAAATTGTGTATACTGTTTCGAAACGTATCCCTTTCCAACATTTGGGCCTCTGGGATGTCAGATCTTTCAAGGTCTTTCCGAATTTCTTTAAGCCATGATGTACTTGTTCTTTTGTTCCAGAAGTAGTCAAATAACTACTTGGTTTATCTGGATTTGTCCAATCAGTACATGTGCCCAAGAAATATTAGCCTCTGTTTCCTCATGGTCGCTGAGATTGTTTCTACATTCTGGTAGACTTCGGCGTTGCTCCGAAGCTTGCATCCGGTTTCCATCTGGATTGGGCCCATGATTTTCCGCAGGATTGTCCTTTCCAGGAACTCAAACTTCTCTAGCCTGCAGTTCATTGAAAGGCATTCACAGGCGTACAGCCATTCTGTTTTGACTACAGTGTCATAGTGCTTTATTTTGGCGTCCCAGGAAATGCATTTCTTGATATAAATGTTCTTTGTAAGCCCATACGCTCTCTCCTTTTTTGAGATCCTATCGCCTACCACAACTTTCTATAGACCATTGTCCTGTATCGTTTCACCGAGATATTTAAATTTATTTAATCTCTGAATCCGCCCTATCTGCGTTTCAAGGAATGTTGGTCCTTGTGCGTCATTTATCTTGAATTTTGTTTTCTCTATAGAGATACTGAGTCCCGTCTTACTGGCGATATTTACTAAGAGGTTAATCTGATTGATCGCATCCCTTGGGCTTTCCGAGAGTATCACAAAGTCATCTGCAAAGGCCAAACAGTTGACTTTAATCCCTCCTGGTTTCCTCCCTAAGCAGGTCGGGTTTATTCCTTGATTTATAAGCTCAGAGTTCCATTTTCGTACGATCTTTTCCAGGATTCAGTAGAACAGTAGTGGTGAAATTTCGTCGCTTTGTCTTACACATTTAATCGCACATTATTGTATTTATTATTTATCTGTAAATAAGGAATGGTCCCCACGTGACAAAAACAAGAACAAGTAGTTCCGTGAAGAACTATACAGCCTATTTTCATATATCCTACTTATGCCAATTGCCTCTATCTACATACAAAATTTCAGTTTGATTGCTGTAAAAGATCCATAGATATCGAGAACCGACTAAATATTGCGGATATCCACCATGTTGCAATTTTATATATTGAACCCATGGGAGAGGTTCAGTATCGAACTCATATCCTTGTATTTCGGAGAAAAGAAAGAATAAATGCAGGCTTTAGAAGAGAATTCTGAAGTTAGTTGAGAAGCTAATACTGCATAGGATTGCGTGGGGCAAAGAGAAGTTGTGCAACCAGAGATTGCCAGGCCACAGCTGCCCGGTGAGGTCATCTGAGCAGTCACCAGAGAGCTGGTTACGCATGCGGTAAAATTAGATCTGAAATGTATTCTATTGATGAGAGAGACGTAGTTTCGGAAATAGCTCTGAGTCGACAGTAAAATGGCAGCGTCGCATCAAGGGAGGAGCCTGGAAAACATAGAAATAATTGAAATTAAGCCATTTGCAGGCATTAAAGTAAAGAAAGGACTCCATCAGTGATAATTATCCAGGGAAAGAGATTTTTGGGAGTGGATGAAGTCCTTAGAAATTGTACCAGGAAGAAATGCAAATTCAGCATTACGTCGTCGGTGAATTCCCCAACCAGGAACTTGTGGTGGGAGACAAAACGAAATCACTACCCACGTACCTGAAGAGGACATTTAAATTAATATTAAAGATTCACACGATCGATTCCTGGAAATTTATACATTGTTGAAACGTTTAAAACCTCAGCTTTTCAGAGATATTTTGTTAACATCGTACGACGATTATTTTGGAAATTGGTGGTGAGGAAGAAGAGAAATTTATTTATTTTTGCCAGAATCAGATATAAGGGCTAGGAGCCCAAGGAAGATCATGCAGTAACTCATCAGACCACGTATTGGTCGTGCTGCTTGTCAGCACCGGCAGTCTTGTTCAGTCAGTAGGACTCGAACCTGTATCACGACGCGGAAGTACTCTAAATCGAAGTACTGTCCAGCTTTCTTCAGTGTCGCCGCGCTCTGAAACGTTGAAGTTCTTTTCGAAAGGAAAGTATAGTCAGAACTTCGAAAGTATAATAGTCTACGGTGGTAGGCAAGCTATAAACATTGAGCGAAAACATACGTTATCCGGCGAGGGTAGTTGAAGCCCAGACACTAGTATTCGAAGTGATAACATAGTATCTCGAAGGTATACGAGACATCAGCAAAGAGTAGATACTCTAAAAACGTTTTCCCATTGCGTTAAGTATAACCTGGTTGAGGAGATTAGGGTAACACAGTGGCGATAGAAGTAGGAATCTACAAACGGATATCCGTAGCCACGTGGAGTTTCAAAGAAGTACTCCACAGAGAAAAGACAATAGCCGTCCGAATTCAGTTCCGACGCATAGTATCAAATAAACAATTGTTAAAGCGCAGTATAGCGACTTCAGGGATAAACGTAAAAACATACCGTTTCCCAGATAGTTGCGAACCGGAAAGGACTATATTATCGTGCAGTATCGTGAATGCCGATAAATTTAACACCAGAATTAGGAGGGAATTCATATCCAAGGTGGTTTCATTTCGTACGAGACTGTCAATATCAGAATAGGAGGTAGAAGGCAGCGTCAAAAATTGCACCCCTGGGATTTGGTGAAGAAATAATTCACGTGTGTTTGATGCCACAAAAAGTGAAATTCTGTGTGTGTAAATATAATATTAAGTAAAAGTTATAATTCTTTTTAGTGTAGTGAAAATGTGTGTAAACCCTCATATTAATCTAAAAATGTGTAATCCAGAGGGCAATTTAACGAGTGTAAATATGTGTATCATCATGAAGTAAGAAATTTAATGTGGGCCGAATGTCGTTCCACTGGAATGCGGACGATGGGGCCGGATAAGCCATGTAAGTAACACCCAAATTTATTATGTGTTTTGGATTCGGGAGTCTCATGTAACAATGGTAACCACGGAAGAAAGTATTCTCCAGTAAAAAAAAATCAGGGATGTAAAACTGTGTGAGTATGACAAAGTGCGGGATCTAAATTAAAAATTGCAAAAATGTATTGTGTAATCAAATGAAATCGTATTCAATGGAATACTAGTGAATATAAAAAGAATAATGTTATTTAAAAGGAAATCAGGATAATATAAAAAAAGGAAAATGCAATGTAAAAATTATTGAAATAATAATTCAAGTATGAGCAGTTATGTGCTAAAAATGATAAGAATAATGTAATGAATAAACTAATTATTGAAGTAATAATTCAAGTATGAGCCGTTGTGTGCTACAAATAATGATAAAAATAATGGTAATAATAATTATGGAACCAGTTATGTTCTTGGAAATGAAAAGTCGAGACTTAGTGAAAGGCAAATCTGTTAATTATGGACGAAGAAATAAATGAATTATGTTGAAATAAATATTAAAATTTGGAAGGCATCACGAATGTATTGATTGTCGCCTTTGAGCGTTAAATGATAATGGTCACGCTAAAATTTGCGGTGAAAATAATGCCAGGAGTTATAATTGCGGGGATCAGCTGGGCTGAAGTAATTGATTTTGTATATGTTTGCTGTGCCAAACTTTAAAAAGGGTGCTATATTATTGTCAAGCGTGGAATTGTGTGCGAATACCTTTTCCCAAAATCGCTTTTATTATTAGGAGGAGTGGTCAGATACCCTCGCTCTATGGAATTTGCCCTAAGCCCTCGAGAATGGAAGTGTCCTAGAGGCTGGCCAGAGAATCGAACCAGATGTCTCTCACGTCGGAAGCCCCGTAATTATGATTGGTTTTGAATTCTTACTTCCCAGTGTTAAAACTCCGAAATTATAATCGTACCTGAGCTGAAGTAATAGGTCATTAGAACCTCCGTGTAATTGTTGTTATATTTATGTGATGTGTAGCCTTCCCAAGTTCAGTTTCACGCTTGTATGAAAGCGGTATTTAAAGTCCCGTCTAGAAAGGAGGGAGCATTGACTCTCCTCCCCTGTCATAAATTTAAGCCTGTAGTGTCTCGACGGTTTCTTAATGGAGGTCACGGTTGAGGTAGGCCCAGGACAGAGACAGACCATGTCTGCACTCTGATATAATAAACATTTAACGGACCGGTAATCTGTACCGAGTTTTATATTGATTCTTTATCCTTGCCGTTGTATTATGTATCCGCACTTCATGAATAATTAAATTGTCAATTGAGACAATAATGAAAGTCCTTTGCATTGTTGCATGATAAATGTTATTGTTCACAAGTGATTGTTGGAGATATCGAGTAGCTGGGAGTCTACTTCGAATTGAGTAAATCAGTAGTCTTCAACGCTTGTGGTACATGAGATTCCCGAAAACAAATATAGTTTTGGTAGTGTTGGAGAGAGGGATGATATATTGTGAATGCCATGTGGTACCCAAAATGAATGGTAATTGTTCATACCATTAAATTGTATTTAACTAAAATTTCTTTTTAATATATTCAAATTTGGAATATTTAATGTGTTTTTTTCTTAACATAAAATGATATGTAATAAATTTATCCGGGACTTTTAGAGCTCGTTTTGAGTAAAGTTTATAATGTTGCTAAATGGAAGTGAAACTAGTTTTGATAATTTTGTTTAGGGTTCAATGGAACCTAAATTATTGTTTTTTTCTGATTATTGTGTATTGCTCCTTGTTCATTAAAACAAGTGTGATGTTGATTCAGTTGTTTTGTGTATTGTAGCGCCAAATTTTGTGAATTAAATAGTTTTATTAGTAGGATTTTGAATTTCATTTCAGTGAACTGTTATCCTAAGCTTGATCCTATAATGTGTGAATCACTCAGTGGGAGGACGTTCTATGCCCCCTAAGAGATAAGACTGAGCAGCTGGACAGTGATTTGCATATTTCTTTTACCAAAGGGCACAATATGTAGGTCTTAGAGTTAAGCACTGTTACATGAAGATTATTGTGTACGTGTAGTATTCAAACTTCAATCGCATGATAGGGACACAAGAAGTAAAAACGAGATTTAAAATTTCGCACAGCTGCCATCTTTTGGTTATGGAAACAATTGAACTAAGTTAGATGTCGGTGCATAACAATTTGTATAGACATATACTGTACCAAGTTTTATTGCGTTTGGTTGGTTAAATCCCGAGAAACATCTATTTAAAAGTCGCAACTTCGCTTAGCCGCCATGTTGGTTTTGTAGTTACCAGATTTTCAAACGTCACATAGGTGAACGTCTAGTAGTTCCCTTTATCATGGTAGAATATTCCAGAGTGATATCGGTAACAGTTTCGGAGGTATTGAATGCTGGTGAAATATTTCGCACAGCCGCCATGTTGGATTGGTGAGACGTAAAAAAATTTGATAGGCACGGTCGGGGTCGTCCGGAATAGTGCTATGAACTTACCGAGTTTCATTGAAATCGGTCCAGCCGTTTAGATGCTATTATGGGGAGACACACACCATCACACAGACACACGGACAAAAGGTGATCTATAAGCCTATTTTTTTATAAATGAAAGTAGGCTAAAAATAGAAGGAAAATAGAAACAGAAAATTATGTGTAGTTATGGTGCCCAAAATCCAAAAATTAGATATATGGATGAGTTGTATAAACCTATACGCATTAAAAGTATCGTGCACGCTTGAACGAGTTGGTACTAAAGCGCTTACATATGTTGCCATGGTAACTATGTGTCGAAACTGTGTCACCGTTATTAGTAACCTAACTCAAGAGGCGATTTTTGATACGCCTACCCTGTCGCGACTTCCTATCGACACAGCCTTTCGTATTTGAAGTCAGTATGATGGAAGTTGAAGAAGTAGCTGCGATAGCGTAATTGTGCCTATTGCTTAACCCTTGAGAACTGGCATGAAGAATTATTATAACACGGAAACGAGGGGTTCGCTTGTCCACCATTATATTTTTTATAAAATTCGACAATTTTGATTTATAATAACTTGATAGTGGTTGTACTATGGGAATAATTATGGGCCACCAATACCTTTTTCCACCCTATACACCCCGAGAAGCGCACGTTTCTCACTCTCCTTGTACAGGGTCTTTCACTCAAAGTAGGCAGCGTGGAGAGTCAGACGAGCACATGGCAACTCGCTGAGCTTGGGGTCGAGAGAGCGTCCGTACGAATCGCATGTAAATAACAAGTACAAAAAATAAAGTAAAGTAAAATCAAAGAAAAATAATTACTCACCTTGTCGCGGAAGATGTTGAAAATGTCATCCACCTGCATCTACACATTTCTGGCATCGTCTAAGGAATTTTCATTCACACGCATTAATCCAACTGCCGATATAGCCTCAATTTCTCTCGATCATTTTAAATTATCTTGTCGACTTCGTCGTTACGCTGGGGTCTGGCGTTACGTTACGCTGACGGGACGAAATGTACCCAGATGCACTGAGGTGTGTGACGTCATAGTACCGCTAGGTGCATGTGTTGCCCGACAATCTCTACTTCGTTAGTTTAAGACAAAAATCCCCGATTCTTGGATGTCACGAGTAATCTCGAGAACCACTGGAAGGATTTTGATGCGGTTTTCACCATTTTGTAAAGGATATCTCGAGGAAAGATTCTGTAGAAAATAATGTATGTATGATCAAAGGAAGTCAAGCAGTAACGATTTCAGTGAAAAAGTCGAAAACAAACTTGGCGTCCGTGCGCTTCTTAAGCTTACGCTGGGCAAACCGTTAAAAATATCAATATACTATGAGCGTAAGAATTAGTCAGCATGAAAAGTTCTACAAAAAAGTCCGGGAGAGCATACCTCTGTCTTCAATACATCGCCCACTATAAGTGTTTTTAGACTGGATGGAAGGGGCACGTCCCCGCGCGCTCTGGTGAGCATGACAGCATCCCGCGCCCTTGACCTTGCTTTGCACTTGGTTTGAACTTGCCGTTCGCGAGTAATTTGAAGCAAGATAAGTATTATGCAGATAATTTTCTAACATGTCAAGAGTCTTTGGCTTCGAGCGAAGCGAGAAGCCTCCAGCCTTTCTAGCATTTTTCAGCATTTGTAGCATTTGAAATGATACGAAGTGTAGTATTTCAGACTGACTGTCACTTTTTGTGCTAATGTGTACGCAGGTTGACGCATATTGAAACAATAGGCTTTAACACTTAGCAATAACACGTTATAGAATTTTGAAACACAATAACAATTAAACAGTAACCTCGTATAGGTCGTAAACAATAACTACTAACACGATGGCTTACACACGTTATAAACTTATAATACTTATAACTTAAAATAGGCTATAAACGAAATAACAAAGTCAATTTTACTCGGCAAATACTGCGTCGCAACTGTCTGAACATCGCGAAGTCCCCCGCTGCTCCGCAGCATTAATTTCATCAATCCTACAACACTTCTTTCCTTAAGACATTTGCTGTCTCAGCTCCGCGTTGCAATCTGCTCGTCTGACCATTAGATCGACGTTCTACCTGCAGTGGTGCGCCTTCCACTTCGAGTGGAAGATCCTGTAAATCTGTTACTTTCCCAGTAGTATAGAATCATAGAACAACTGTAGCATAGACTCCTTTCATCCCTATTTGTAAGGCAATTCTTTCAGTGTTTTTTCCTAGCTGGGGACCATGAAGATTCTGCGATCCCGCTCATCTTGGATACTGACAAATATTTTAAGAATGGGTACAGTGAAATCCCCTTAAATGTACAAACAACAACAACAACAACAACAACAATAACAATTCGTAACGGATCGATTAGAAATTTGTATCATGCATTAATTGTACATTCAAAATAACTTTGATGAAACCATAATATTCAACAATTGCGAATTCTGCAAACAAATACTGTATACTCGTATACGAAACATTCATAGATATTCGAACCACCATCCACGCAGTTATGCAATCATAGTGGTAACCTCTGGATCGCTGTTGGGGTGTGGTCGGTGGTGGCATCACACGTATTAGGTACAGGTTGATCCGCCATACATGTGAATACATTTCTCTGGAAAACTACTTCGGATATACAAATAACTAGCAGACTATCGCGTCGGTATGTGCTCTGTTGGTTGGTTGATTTCTTTGTTTAGGGACTGAGACAACGTCCCGTGTACTTTGGATGTGTGTAGAATTGTCTGATAACCGGTGTTAATTGTGATGGCTGTATTAGTGTGTATTATCTGTTTTTAATTCAAGTAAGGACTGCAGGCATTCCATTTTCAAGTAGTTCCTACTTTTGCTACCGCCACCGTCAACGACAACTAGTTCTGAACTTGGTTACTAGATGCCACCGCAGTCGGCTCCTGGCAACGAACGTTGGAACCGAAGAGCGTTAGTCAAATCTAATCTATAATTTAGCTTCACACAAGTGTAATTAGTGGAAGGTTCTTTATCATGCCATAAATCTATGACATCGACCACCGGCTTTACTTCCTCCCCGAAGGAAGGCATAGGCCTACTGAGGGATTTTAATACCCTTAAAAATCCAACGACTTCGGCCGGGTTTGAACCTGCAACCTTAGGCATAAAAGCTCAGAATGCAACCAAATTCGCCACCGAAGACGCTATGTTCTCTGTATGCGACACATTTCTGGCAGTGGACGTATTGTTTATCGTTTAAACGCACTTTTTAAACAAATTTACGATATTTATGAAATGAGTGTGCAATTCGTCACTGATGCGGGAAATTATCTTTCTTTTCGTTGGTCATTTGTTACGATTGGTTAGTTGTATGCGCCCTATGTGTTTACAGGTGTTTATAAATTCCCCCTAACCCCCCGGGGACTCAAATCTTGTGGGACGTGGTTTGGTGACCACGGGACCCCCAGCTGTGTCCGGCATTGCTTCTACTTACTTGTGCCGGGATCCATTCAGTTACATTTCCTCTCGGCCTCCCTTGGTCAACACTTATTCTCTTCCGACCCCGACGGTATTAGGGTATCAAAGGCCTAGAGAGTCATTTATTTTCCATCTTTAATTGCTCCTTGTCTGATCTTTCCTGATACCCTCATTCTTTGAGGGGGCCGCCTTCTTTTTCTTTTCATAATATCTCCAGACTTCTTCACGAGGCCCTTAAAGAGGCAGGGTGTGTGTAGCTCCACTACTTCTGGTGCACCCTGGATAGTGCTACACCCTCAAGGGCTCACGGCTGGTGAGCACGGGAGTTGGCGACCCCGAGGGATCCCAGAGCTAGGATTGTTTTTCCCTTTTTCCATTACCTTTCGGGCGGGCCCTCTCCTCCTTCCCCTTTCTTATCTGCCTTTCATCGCTCTCTTTCCTTCCAAGTCCCTGAATTCTCATTCTTAGAAGATTGAGGGCATTTCCTTTTCTCTTGTCTTTTTCCATTACCTTTCGGGCGGGCCCTCTCCTCCTTCCCCTTTCTTATCTGCCTTTCATCGCCCTCTTTCCTTCCAAGTCCCTGAATTCTCATTCTTAGAAGATTGAGAGCATTTCCTTTTCTCTTGTCTTTTGTATTCCTTATTCTTACTTGTGTATTCCCTTTCTTCTTCTAGTTTGTAAGTATGTAGTTAGTTTTAGGAATAGTTTAATTTCATTTACATTTTCTCTATCACCCAAACCATTAGGGGCCGATAACCTAAATGTTGTTGTTGTTGTTCGAGTCTTCAGTCATTTGACTGGTTTGATGCAGCCCTCCATTCCCCCTGTCCTGAGCTAATCGTTCCACCTATATATAGCTACCACACCCTACATCTAAGGCAAACTGTTTGACATATTCTAACCTTGGTCTACTCCTACAAGTCTTGTCCTCGACAATTCCTTCCATAACTAAGCTTGCTATTCCTGGGTGTCTTAGTATGCGTTTTACCAACCTATCTCTTCTGTACATTAGCAGTCGCCAGAAACATCTCTCCTCTCCCTCTTCGTTTATAACCCTATCTACCCATCTGATCTTCATCTTTCTCCTGTAACACCATATTTCAAACGCTTCAATCCTCGTCTTTTCTGCTGCACAAATAGTTCAAGTTTCACTTACATAGAGTGCCACGCTCCAGACAAAGACCTTTAAAAATGACTTCCTAACACCTAAATCTATATTCGATGTCAACAGATTCCTTTTCTGTTAGGTCCCTTAAAACAACAATTACCAATATCATCATCATCATCATCATCTAAATTCCCATTAAAAGTTTTGAGGGCTTATAGTGGGGACGAGGACGGTTAAGTATAGCATAGGAACTTGTGCCCGGAAACAGGCCGTCTTCCCGCGGAGCCGCCAGGTTGGAGGTGAAATACGGAAATTGCTGTGGTGTAAGGAGCAAAATTATGCCAATTTTATCGTCTCGTTGGTATATCTTTGTGATTTCTTTGTAGCTTTGAAGAGTTTGAACTTACATTTTCAAAGACATATTTATAGAGTCAGGATTTTCAACGCTGAGTGTCATAGAAACAGAGCATCGCTGTCGGCTTGATGTAGCAAGTGATCTCCGCTGTGCTGTATCAAATATCAAACCAAACATACCGAATCTTACCAAGAGAAAACAGTGTCAACCCTCTCACTGACGTTTGTGAACTAATTTAAGGATTTATTGTAAAATTGTGTTATTTGTATTGTGCTAAAATGAAGTTAGTATGTAATAGATAGGCCTGTTCCATTATGTACTGTAGTGTTATTAGGTTAGGTCTATATCCTCCGCATCAATCGAAGAGGTTATAGAAGCGATGAGGGGGGAGAGGGGGGGGGGGAAATATCTGTAAAGGGGGGCGTCGGCTTACAAAGGTTGGGAACCACTGCCTTAGACGATGTGCCACTTCATGTGCGTCATAACATGTGGTTTCAGTACGATGGCGCACCAACTCATTTTTCACTTGTGGTCCGAGATTCATCTGCACCACAGATTTGGGCAACAGTGTATAGGTCGTGGTGGCCCTATTGCTTGGCCTGCACGTTCACCCGACTTGACACCGCTAGACTGCTACCTGTAGGGTCACATGAAAGTATTGATTTACGAGAACTCTGTAGAATCCGAGGAAGACCTACTGGCGTGAGTTATGGCTGGGGCGTATGTTGGAGGACCATGGTTTGGTGATCGTGTGTACCAGAACAAGGTACGTAGGTTGACAACGGAGGTCCTCACATCGAGCCCCGCCTGTAATTGGACCCAGACGACAAGCAGCAGCTGTCGGACAGAGCGTTGAAAATTCGGGAGTTGTGAACGTGTGTTGTGGTGTTCTTTGTGGGTAGCGGGAAGACGGTACGTTTCCGGACACAATTTCCAATGCTAAACTTAACCGTGTTGGTCCCCACTACAAGCCCTCAAAGTCTGTAATGGGTATTTAGAAACAGGTATATCACCCGCCCGGCTTCTCTGTTATGCGGGCTCGATGAGACACAGTTCTGGCAGAGGACAAGATTTTGGTATAAACCACACCTCATTTCAAATCCTTCTATTCTCCTACTTTCTGTTGCACCAACAGACCATGTTTCACTTCCATAGAGCTTCACGCTCCAGATACAGATTATCAAAAATGACATTTATTTAAACGCACTTTATAAGCAAAAAATATGTATTTACGTTGACGTTTCAAAAAATGCAAGATTTTTCCTGACGATATGGAAGATTTTGTTATAAACTGCACATTATAACTCCCCCTGGTTAAAGAGCTAGAGTTTCGTGACACATACGCCTTAATGGTTTATATATATGATGGTAAATTTGTAATATCTAGGGCAAGGAATTTAATTACCTAAAAAAATAGCAAGAAAATGCAAAATAAAAATTCATTTATAACCTAAAAATGGTTAAAAAAATTACACAAAATTAAAAAAATACCAATAAATTATTCGTAAATCACTTATTTATTGATCCTTTAAGAAACAATTGGCTGATTTCAGAGAGAATTTTGATGGATGACAATGCATTAAGTTTAAATTATTTTTGTTACTAAAAAGGTTAATACCACTTTGCCACCCCTGGTGAAAAAAATTAAATATTTCTGAACTGGCATATTCTTCAAATACTCTCGTAGCAAATAGGTGTCATTTAAATAACAAAGAATATTTAAGAAAACAAACTTCAGTGGCTGTTTAAAAATACTCTTTCCATGAAAACTAGTGGCAGCCGGTTATGTTGCAAGTCTACTTTCTTTTTTGAGCAAGTTATTTGCCTAAGTTAAACATAATAGACAAGTATTGTAGACACAAATAATATTAATTAAATATTCAAATATAACGAAATATAACACTTACCAGAAAACAATTAACAAGAAGTTCCGTAACGAACTAAAGAGCCTACTTTTCTTAAAATTTAAGATCTATGCCAATGATTAATCTATATGGATCTATCTAGAATAATGACGAAATTAAGTTGGTAATATCGAAATTTCTAATTACGGTAGTTCGAAATACTGTATACCTGGCATAATGTATCCTAATAGAGCACTACAGTTGGCAGCCCTGGTGACTGAATATATTCTTAGTTCCATCTCTTAAGGTACAGAATACAAAATTTGGTTGAAGTCCAATGGATAGCATGGACGTTACATGCAGTTAAACATTGGATCTAACAGCGCGCGTAAAATCATGTTGGCAACAATGACATGCATGTATTGGTCAGAAATAATCTGAAATAATATGATCTATTGTTGTGTCAATTTTGAATAAAATCCATTAGTTAGTATAGAAGTTACGTGCATTTTAAAATTGGATCTATCTGCAGGCTTAGAATCATGTTGGAAGCACTGACGAATATTAGTTACTCCAAATTAATCTAGAATGCCAGGTACTATACGTGTGCAAAGTTTAGAGCTATTGGCTTGCATACTTTCTGATATATTGATATTAGGGTAACAAAAATAGAGACAGTATTTACTAACAGTTGGCAGCCCTGGTTACTCTTAAGAATCGGCATATACATATCTGTTATGGTACACATAGCACACACGAAATTTGGTTGAAATCCAAATGATAGTATAGTAGTTACATGTATTTAAAGTTGGACCTCTCAGCAGGCTTAGAATCATGTTGGTAGCACTGACGTATATAAGTTTCTCCAAATTAATATAGAATGTCAGGTACTATACGTGTGCATAGTTTAAAGCTGTCGGCTGGCATACTTTCTGATATATTGGTATTTGGATAAAATAAATTGAGAGCATTTATTAACAGTTGGCAGCCCTGGTGGATATTAATAATACGTTCAGTCATGTCTTTTTATGTACACATAGCACATACGAAATTTGGTTGAAATCCAATTGATAGTGTAGAAGTTATATGCATTTAAAATTTGGACCTATCATAAGGCGTATATTCATTTTGGCACCACTGCGATGTATGGCCTCCTGGAAATTAAACTGCAATATTATTATCTATACGTGTGCCAATTTTGAAATAGCTCCTATTCATACCTTCCAAGATATCCAACATGGAGCTCAAATTTCAATTGCGATTTTTCAGCAGTTGGTAGCACTGACATCATTTTCAAATATGGGCGTGAGATATTCAGGTATAGATCTTTACTCCTACCAAATTTTGTTTCGATTGCTGCAGCCGTTTAGGAGTTGATAGGGGGGGACACACACACAGCCAGACAGACAGAAGGACAGACAGACAGACAGACACACACACATTTGCCCGATCTCATAAGTCTACTTTTTCCTCATTTTTTGCAAAATGTGAACAGTAGGCTAAAAATGCCAAAAATGATCAAAATTTGCGTCAAAATGACCTATCTCTTGTAAACGATAAAAAATGCAAAAAAATGCCCTAACAAATTGCCCTTATTTAATCAGTCAATTCATGAAACTCATGTACATATACTCGAGCTATCTTTCCGCCTTCATACAATAAATATGCAAAATCATCAAATGCCTTGCCCTAGTAATATCCATTAGATGCTGTGTGTGTATGAGGCTTTGATCCTTATACTGGATTTATACAATCCCCATGCCTCCCTATCCTGAGCTAATCGTTTCATCTCTACAAAGGCGCCACACTCACATCAAAAATAATCTGCGTAACATTATCTATCAGACAACACCTAAGTTTCTTTCCTCTACTTTCCTACTGGGTGCCTCTGCAACCTCTCTCTTCTCTTCATTAGCTTTCATGAGAAACATCTCCCCTCCCCCACTCGTTCTAATACATCTTCAATTGTTATTCAATCTACCTATCTTAACTTTACCATTCTCCTAAAAGTAAAGTATCTGCACGAAATAACATACTAAGATGCCTAACAGGAAGGACATGGGGTGCTCACCCCATCACTCTCAGAACTTCAGCCCTTGGACTGAGCCTCTCAGCTGCTGTATATGCAGCACCAGTTTGGCTTTCTTCTCCACACTCCAAAGAGGTGGATATAGCTCTGAATGAGACTTCCAGGATTGTGTCCGGATATCTTAGACCAACATCACTTCAGAAGATCTACCCTCATATTGGAATTTCCCCACCTCCTGTCCGAAGAATGGTAGCTGCAGCATCTGAGAAGAAACGGCAAGAAACCGATTTAAGGTACCCAGTTTTCGGTCAACAACCAGCCTGACAGGGACTTATGTCCAGAAACAGCTTATTGAGGGGAGTAACAGCCCTCGAAGGCTCACAAGAAGCTGCCCTTGTGAAGATATGGAAGACAGAAATCAAAGACCCAATTATTCCTCTGTCATAAAAAATGGCACCTGGTCACAACTTGCCATATGGAACATGGACATCATTGAACAGGCTGAGGACGGGGGTTTCATGCTGCAAGAACAATCTAAAGAAATGGAACAAGCTCATGAGTTCTGCGAATGCAGCATGTTACAAGTTCCAGAACACCTGCTGATCTGCCCCTTGATGGAGGACATATGTTCAAAAGACGATCTTACGGCTGCAAATATTAATGCTGTAAATGTTGCTACTTACTGGCAAAATTGAATTTGATTCGGACAAAGAAAGTAAATAAATACCATTCTCCTGCAATACCACATTTCAAATCCTTCCATTCTCCTAGTTTCTGTTACACCAACAGACCAAGATTCACATCCATACAGAAGCACACTCTATACAAAGGACATGGCAATTTATTTTATGGTCGACCCCGACTATTATATGTCAGAAAACTGTACTATAATGAGGCTCATTATAACACCATTTTTCATTATGAAACAGTTTATCCCACCAATCAGAGCTCAAGAAACAGTTGGTTGACCAATTAGATAACGATAGCATTGCACCTGCGGTGAGTTCCAAGTCCTTCTATTTTACATTTCACTGCGTGGCTTACAAGGGAAGTCTTCGCGCTACTACACTCCGATCGGGATGAAATTCAGGAGACAAATAGCTGAGGAAATGTACAACATGGAACAGGAAACCACATCGGCTCAAATTAATATGCTCTGTCATATTTATAACGTTAAAGTTATGACAATGATACGCGTGCCGCACCGAGAATGGTGAGCAGTAAGCCAGTGAGGCTGTAACAGGTCTGGCACTCGCTCGCTGTTTCCAGCCGAGACGAAATGATACAAGCGCGTGGCCTTCAATGTGGATGTACTTTTTGTTTAAATAATATGCAGGACGTGTTACCTATGATAAACACAATGGATGACACAGTAGCAGGGTCGCTGCCGTAATTTGTTCATTATCCGAGATATATTATCTAGGTATTATTATATACAATTACAGAAATGAAATGCAACCGATACCTAATAATAAGTACAGTACTTTACACAATTAACGAGTATCAAGTCTTGTTTGTTTCAATCAATGTACGTATCACAAAGGTGAATGTCATGAACAAGGTGGTCAATTCATAGATTTGTTTTACACCAGCCACACGTGAGTATGGAAGTTTTGTACACTGGCCACAAATATCCAGGGAAGGACTTTTAAAACAAACAAGATGTTCAGTAAAGAACATATAGCCTACTTTCTCCTAAATGCATGGGTATTGTTGTAACTCTTTGTCCTTTTCAAGGAGTATAATTGAATGTTGGTAGTAGTAGCTTGTTGAAATACAACGTGCTATAGGGATATTAAACATGAATATGAGGTGCCCTTTGCTAGTGCTACCTCTGTAAAAAAATTCATTCAATTCGGTTTCACCGTGTTTGAATTGATCTGGGGAATGGATTTGCACACATACATGGCCGCTATTTGTAAACTATTGGGCTGATGACCTTGTAGTCAGTCATAAGATGCTTTCCACAAAAAGGCATGTTGTTGCAAAATCCGGTAGAGATCAAATTACTAGGATGGTCGAAATTTGATTTAAGCTTTTAACATTTGGGTGGCCGTCATTCCGTTTCCGTCAAGATGGCGGCGATATAAAACATGACACTGAGGTGCCTTTTGCTAGTGCTACCTCTGTACCAAATTTCGTTCAATTCGGTTTCACCACGTTTGAATTGATAGGGGGAATCGATTTGCACACATACTTGGCCACCATCTGCAAACTATTGGGCTGATGATCTAGCAGTTTGGTCAGAATATGCTTCCCACATAAAGATTTGTTGTTGCAAAATTTGGTAGAGACTAGATTATTAGGTTGGTCGTAATTACATTTTAGCCTTTAACATTTGGGTGGCCGCGATTACGTTTCCGTCAAGATGCCGGTGATATAAAACATGACACTGAGGTGGCCTTTTCTAGTGCTACCTCTGTACCAAATTTCGTTCCATTCGGTTTCACCGTGTTCGAATTAATAGGGGGAATCGATTTTCACACAAAGACGGCCGCCATCCACAAAATATTAGGCTAATGACGTATTAGTTTGGTCAAAGGATGCTCCCTCCAAAATGGTATGTTGATGCAAAATTTGGTAGAGATCGGATGATTAGGTTAATCGTAATTTGATTTAAGCTTTGAATATTTATGTGGCCGCCATTACGTTTCGGTCAAGATAGCGGCGATATAAAACATGACACTGAGGTGGCCTTTTCTAGTGCTACCTCTGTACCAAATTTCGTTCCATTCGGTTTCACCGTGTTCGAATTAATAGGGGGAATCGATTTTCACACAAAGACGGCCGCCATCCACAAAATATTAGGCTAATGACGTATTAGTTTGGTCAAAGGATGCTCCCTCCAAAATGGTATGTTGATGCAAAATTTGGTAGAGATCGGATGATTAGGTTAATCGTAATTTGATTTAAGCTTTGAATATTTGTGTGGCCGCCATTACGTTTCCGTCAAGATGACGGCGATATAAAGCATGACACTGGGGTGCCCTTTGCTAGTGCTACCTCTGTACCAAATTTCGTTCCATTCGGTTCCACCGTGTTTGAATTAATAGGGGCAATCGATTTTCACACAAAGATGGCCGCCATCCGCAATCTATTAGGCTGATGACCTATTAGTTTGGTCAAAGGATGCTGCCCCCATAAAGGTATGTTGTTGCGAAATTTGGTAGAGATCGGATGATTAGGTTAGTCGTAATTTGATTTAAGCTTTGAACATTTGTGTGGCCGCCATTACGTTTCCGTCATGATGGCGGCGATATAAAACATGACACTGAGGTGTCCTTTGCTAGTGCTACCTTTGTACCAAATTTCGTTCAATTTGCGCTCACCGTGTTCGAATTGATAGGGGGGGGGGACAGACATTCAGAGTACACACACTCACACACACACACGCACACACATACTCACACACACACACACATACACACACACAGACAGACACACTTTTTTTCGCCCTGTAGTGATCTCATAAGTCTACTTTCATTTTTTGCAAAAATCGAAAGTAGGCTAAAAACAACAGGCTTCGGAAAGTTGGACGGTCGTTCATCTACAAAGCCAGCCTTAAACCAGCTATATGTCAACATGCTTTGAAAGCGTGGGGATGACAATTGGTTGTGTGTAAAAGACTGAACTTTCAAGATGTTGTTACGAAGGTGAATATTGAACTCAAGACCATGTAACAGCACACTATCGTAGAAAGTTCGAATGAAATTCTTCCATATCCGAAATCCAAATACATCCAGGGGTTGAATTCTACCTGTGGTTCCTTTTGGTACAATCTTGACATCAATGTACTTGTCATTTGGTTTGGCTGCTAGTATAGCACCTTCTGTTGGTCCAGTCCATGAATCTAAAACCAGTACACGAAAATCGGGGACTTCGGAAAATACACATTTCGGAGCCACTCTTGAAATAAATGTTGAGTTAATTTACCCGACTTGGAAGCGAGTACATATAAATGAGGTGCAGTAAACAAGATGTCCTTAACTCTTGGTCCAAAGACTCCGTTCTTTTCCTGTAATACCACAAGTAGAACGGGAAGCAGACGACCATCCGCGGAGATTATTGGTTGGACGGTGTAACTATGCGTTAACAAATTTAGGGATTGTGCTTCAGCAAATATACACTTGTTTCCTTTGCTGTGAAGTGTTCGTCCCGAGTGACATTCCATGTTGAACCCACTTTGGTCTGTATTAAAGACATACATTGGACTACTGGTTTCAATGGCTTCCGCAACATCTCCAACAAAGGTTGTCGCACTTGAAAGTAGGTCAGCATGATTTGTTGTATAATTATGTGACACGAATTTTGTCACTTTTCTTGACACAATACGGCAAGATCTTTTAAAATGGGAGGGCCAAACTTTCGATGCACGAAAGGTTTCATCACCTACTCGCCGTGCTGCCGCAAGAGCCCATTTCTGGATATCACTGCCATGAACAACCTTTCTTCCCTCTCTGGCTCATTGAAACTGTTTAGCGGTTGCATCGAAAATTAATTTCAGTAATTCTTTATTCGTACCTCCACGCTCAACATGTTTCTCCCATGTGTAAAGGTCATTACGACACTTCAACTTCTTATAGCGGCGATGCACAGTTTGGAACTTTCGTTGTTTACCTCCTCGATTACGCCAAAAATCAATAGCGGCTTTCTTATATTGCACACTTACATCACTATTGTCTCCCGCAGTTTCATCGTGCTCCCTGTCGTATTCTACATCGTTGTCGGGGTCAAGCATAACCAAGCTATCTTCCGTTTTAACGGAAAAACTTGGGTCATCTATACGGTTTGCCATGAGACCTCTAACGAAGACGTCAACTTTGCCCCCAAAACACGGACCGAATTAATAACCAATAAAGTACATGTTCTAAACGTATTCATGGATGTAGCCTACTTACGGTACAATTCACAGGCTAAATCCACCTCTGCAGCTGTAACCGTAGTGGGTGTCTTTTCGCACTCTGCAAAACAATTGTGCAGGCACAGAACAACGTTCCATCGGTTGATGTCTTTTATGTCCTCACTGGCAGACATGGTTTCTGTACCAACACCTTATGATTGTAGTATCAAGCTTTGTTAATATTACAGTGGCTATACAAATTGTCAGCTGCATGTTCAAGTTACCTGTCATTTTGCTTAAGTAACCGATGAGTCACACGTTCTGTCTGGAGCCCCATTCTCATGACAAAGCAGACAGTCTAGTCAACAACTCGTTTACGGTGTCTGCTTCGTTCCTTGTGCCGCGCTCTTACTAGCGTGCACCCGATGTGCGGACGTTTCATACAATAACAAGAAGTTCCGTTAAGAACTATACAGCCTACTTTTCATGCCAATGATTAATCTACAGTATATGAACCTATCTAGAATAATGACGAAATTAAGTTGGTAATATCGAAATATCTAATTAGTTCAAAATATACCTGGTATAATGTAGCCTAACAGCGCACTACAGTTGGCAGCCCTGGTGACTGAATATATTCTCAGTTCCATCTCTTAAGGTACAGAATACAAAATTTGATTGAAGTCCAATGGACGTTACATGCAGTTAGACATTGGATCTATCAGCACGCGTAAAAGCATGTTGCCAACAATACCATGCGTGTGCTGATCAGAAATAATCTGAAATATTATGATATCTCGTTGTGCCAATTTTGGATGAAATCCATTTGTTAGTATAGAAGTTACATGTATTTTAAAATTGGGCATGTCAGCAGGCATAGAATCATGTTGGCAGCACTGCCTTAAATTAATTACTCCAAATTAATCTAGATTGTCAGGTGCTATACGTGTGCAAAGTATAGAGCTGTTGGCTTGCATACTTTCTGATATATTGATATTAGGCTAAAAAAATATAGACATCATTTATTAACAGTTGGCAGCCCTGATTGCTCTAAACAATACTTATAGTCATATCTGTTATGGTACACATAGCACATACGAAATTTGTTTGAAATCCAACTGATAGTATAGAAGTTACATGTATTTAAAAATTGGTACTATCAGCAGGCTTATAATCATGTTGGTAGAACTGACGTATATAAGTTACTCCAAATTATTCTAAAATGTCAGAATATAAGTGTGCAAAGTTTAAAGCTGTTGGCTTGCATACTTTCTGGTATATTGGTATTTGGATAAAAAATATAGAGAGCAATTATTAACAGTTGGCAGCCCTGGTGGCCCTTAAGAATACGCTCAGTCATATCTGTTTATGTACAGATATTACATACAAAATTTGGTTGAAATCCAATTGATAGTGTAGAAGTTATATGCATTTAAACATTGGACCTATCAAAAGGCTTAAAATTATTTTGGCAACACTGTCATGGTTAGCCTCCTGGAAATTAAACTGAAATAGTGTTATCTACATGTGTGCAAATTTTGGAATAGCTCCCATGCATACCTTACAAGATATCCAACACGGAGCTCAAATTTCTAGTGCGTTTTTTCAGCAGTTGGTAGCACTGACATCATTTTCAAATATGGACGTGAGATATTCCGGTGCACATCTTTACTCATATTAAATTTGGTTTTGATTGCTGCAGCCGTTTAGGAGTTGATAGGGGGAGACACACACACAGCCAGACAGACAGACAAACAGAAGGACAGACAGACAGACACACACACATTTTCCCTGATCGATCTCATAAGTCTACTTTTTCCTCATTTTTGCAAAATGTGAAAAGTAGGCTAAAAATGGTATTGAATATTAATTTGAGCCGATGCGGTTTTCTGTCCTGTATGGTACATTTCCTCAGCTATTCGTCTCCTGAATTTCATCCCGATCGGAGTGTAGTAGCGCGAAGACTTCCCTTGTTAGTGTCATAGTAGGGCAATCGAGGAGGCCATGGTCAAATACAAGGCATTCTCTGCGTCTCATGCGCTCTGTTCAGTACATAAAACTGGCGAAATCTCGAAGGATATTTATGAATATTTATGTTCGAACATAAAATAGTTATAATAATTATCGTCGAACATAAACAGTCGTATGCAACTCGCCTATAATGATAATTAAGACACTCGTATGGAAATTATAAAACTCGCATACGCTCGTTTTATAAACATACTCGTGTCATAAGTATTGCCATTATAGGCTCGTTGCATAATGTACTATTTTATTTGCAATATCCAAATTAGCATTAATCTAAAGATTTTTCTTATTATTGAACGCCTATTTTGCAAGTGCTATTCGCCTTCTAATCTTTTTACTACACTTGTAGTCATTGGTGATTTGACTTGCCAAATATGAGAAAGTGGCCAAGGGGAAAAGAATATTGGCTGCTGTGACAAGGTTCGGTTTTAATGATGATGATGATGATGATTATCGTAACATAGATACAGATCAAAGATAGTGAGTGGAATGGATTCACGCCTGATGGCTCTCATTTCGCGTATGATCCCAGAGTTAGTAAATGAAGTTAGATAACAAGAGCAAGTAACGATCCATGGCGACAGATGAGGTCGATTACACTTGGTAACATTTCAATCTCTATTCTTCCATGTCATTGGAGTAGCACACATGAACGGAGATAATTCCATAGGAGTGTGCACAATCAATCAAATGACCTTTAAACATACCTTTCACGTGCTCTCTATTGCTAGACTTCAAATAGCGAAGCTCATTTCCATTAACCGCAGTGCTGCGTGCAAAGCAATAGTTTACTTCATTGGAACACACAGTAATCAACGATACACTTTCAAGTAATTTGAAGTCACACGTTTCCAGGATTGCTTTCGGAGGGAGCTAAATGCATAAATAAATTTCAGAAGTATTTTTTGTTATTTAATCAAAGAATCACATTTTGGTCAGTCAACATAATTAAGTGCCCAATTAAATAAGGCGAGGATTAACAAATATTTAGCACAGTAACTAAACAGGATAATATAACATGGATTAATATTATACACGTTTCCATCTGAGGACTTTAATTGGAACACATGTTTCGCTCGCAGGTGAACGTCATCAGATCCAGTTCATTTAAGGCTTTTAACGCGTTTTTAAAATGTTGATAACACCTATGTACTTTTACATTTCCAGTGTATTTTTTACGTGTTAATTATGGTACTTCTTTTATTATCATGTTTATTATTATAATTATTATTTTTAGTGTTATTATAATAATAATTATAATTAGTGTGTTTTATTTTTAATTATCATAATATTATTTCAGTAGTATAGATCCGTCCTACAGCGCTCACAAGCGACCGATCGTGACAAATGGGCAGACAAAAGAAAGAAAATAGACAATAGCAGTGATGATTTCATTACAATTTCATAAATATCCTTAATTTCTTTAAGAAATTACTTTAAACAAGATGTTCAGTAAAGAACATATAGCCTACTTTCTCCTAAATGCATGGGTATTGTTATAACTCTTTGTCCTTTTCAAGGAGTATGATTGAATGTTGGTTGTAGTAGCTTGTTGAAATACAACGTGCTATAGGGATATTAAACATGAATATGAGGTGCCCTTTGCTAGTGCTACCTCTGTACCAAATTTCGTTCAATTCGGTTTCGCCGTGTTTGAATTGATAGGGGGAATCGATTTGCACACATACTTGGCCACCATCTGCAAACTATTGGGCTGATGTTCTTGCAGTTTGGTCAGAATATGTTTCCCACATAAAGATATGGTGTTGCAAAATTTGGTAGAGACTAGATTATTAGGTTGGTCGTAATTACATTTTAGCTTTTAACATTTGGGTGGCCGCGATTACGTTTCCGTCAAGATAGCGGTGATATAAAACATGACACTGAGGTGCCTCTTGCTAGTGCTACCTCTGTACCAAATTTCGTTCATTCGGTTCCACCGTGTTCGAATTAATAGGGGGAATCAATTTTCACATAAAGATGGCCGCCATCCGCAAACTATTAGGCTAATGACCTATTAGATTGGTCAAAGGATGCTCCCTCCATAAAGGTATGTTGTTGCAATGTTTGGTAGAGATCGAATGGTTATGTTAGTCGTAATTTGATTTAAGCTTTAAACATTTGTGTGGCCGCTATTACGTTTCTGTCAATATGGCGGCGATATTAATCATGACACTGAGATGCCCTTTGCTAGTGCTATCTCTGTACCAAATTTCGTTCCATTCTGTTTCACCGTGTTTGAATTAATAGGGGGAATCGATTCTGACACAAAGATGGCCGCCATCCGCAAACTATTAGGCGAATGACCTATTAGATTGGTCAAAGGATGCTCCCTCCATAAAGGTATGTAGTTGCAAAATTTGGTTGAGATCGGATGATTAGGTTAATCGTAATTTGATTTAAGCTTTGAACATTCGTGTGGCCGCCATTACGTTTCAGTCAAGACGGCGGCGATATAAAACATGACACTGAGGTGTCCTTTGCTAGTGCTACCTTTGTACCAAATTTCGTTCCATTAGGTTCCTCCGTGTTCGAATTAATAGGGGGAATCAATTTTGACATAAAGATGGCCGCCATCCGCAAACTATTAGGCTAATAACCTGTTAGATTGGTCAAAGGATGCTCCCTCAAAAAAGGTATGTTGTTGCAAAGTTTGGTAGAGATCGGATGGTTATGTTAGTCGTAATTTAACTTAAGCTTTGAACATTTGTGTGGCCGCCATTACGTTTCTGTCAATATGGCGGCGATATAAAACATGACACTGAGATGCCCTTTGCTAGTGCTACCTCTGTACCAAATTTCGTTCCATTCGGTTTCACCGTGTTTGAATTAATAGGGGGAATTGATTTTCACACAAAGATGGCCGCCATTCGCAAACTATTAGGCTAATGACCTATTCATTTGGTCAAAGGATGCTTCCTCTATAAGGGTATGTTGTTGCAAAATTTGGTAGAGATCGGATGATTAGGTTAATCGTAATTTGATTTAAGCTTTGAACATTTGTGTGGCCGCCATTACGTTTCCGTCAAGATGGCGGCGATATGAAACATTACGCTGAGGTGCCTTTTGTTAGTACTACCTCTGTACCAAATTTCGTTCCATTCGGTTGCACCGTGTTCGAATTAATAGGGGGAATCGATTTTCACACAAAGATGGCCGCCATCCGCAAACTATTACTCTGATGACCTATTAGTTTGGTCAAAGGATGCTCACCCCATAAAGGTATGTTGTTGCAAAATTTGGTAAAGATCGGATGATTAGGTTAGTCGTAATTTGATTTAAGCTTTGAACATTTGTGTGGCCGCCATTACGTTTCCGTCAAGATGGCGGCGATATAAAACATGACACTGAGGTGCCTTTTGTTAGTATTACTTCCGTACCAAATTTCGTTCCATTCGGTTGCACCGTGTTCGAATTAATAGGGGGAATCGATTTTCACTCAAAGATGGCCGCCATCCGTAAACTATTACGCTGATGACCTATTGGTTTGGTCAAAGGATGCTCCCCCCAAAAAGGTATGTTGTTGCAAAATTTGGTAGAGATCGGATGATTAGGTTAGTCGTAATTTGATTTAAGCTTTGAACATTTGTGAGGCCGCCATTACGTTTCCGTCAAGATGGCGGCGATATAAAACATGACACTGAGGTGTCCTTTGCTAGTGCTACCTTTGTACCAAATTTCGTTCAATTCGCATTCACCGTGTTCGAATTGATAGGGGGGGGACAGACATTCAGAGTACACACACTCTCACACACACAGACACACACACACACAGACACACACACAGACTCACACACACACATACACACACACAGACAGACACACTTTTTTTCGCCCTGTAGTGATCTCATAAGTCTACTTTCATTTTTTGCAAAAATCGAAAGTAGGCTAAAAATGTACGAAGTGTGTAATTTGCAGATACTGATGCTGTCGGAAAATACGGTCAATAATTTCTGTTCACTTCACATTTTGGCCGCTGTGACGCCTGTTTCATGTCATTTTAACATTATGAGGTCTTTCCTTTATCATTTTTCAGAAACAATAATTCCAATAATATCTATAATTTCTTTAAAAAATTACATTCAGAAAATTGTGAGAAATGTGCAATTTGCAGGTATTGTTGCTGTAGGAAAATAAGTCTCTCATTATAAACCTATTGGGGAAAGTGTGGTTTATGGACATGCGAGATTTCTCGCACGGCTCCGCTAGTAAAGTTTTATTGTTATAATTGATTTTATTAGGTTTCATTAATAATATTATTTAATACCACTATTTTGACATTTACATGCTTTTCAGTCGGTGAACACGATTTAAGCCTGGCTTTCCAGCAATGTATTTAGCGCCTAGCTTTCTAACTTATACAGAAGAACAGATAATCCCAAGATGGCAGCTGTGTGAAATTTTAAAATTACGTTTTTTTTTATCCTAATCATGCGATTGAAGTGAACGTTTGAATAATGAATCTACGCATTAATCTTCATCTAATGACACATTACTGTATGGCTTACACATATAACAATCCAACATGGCGACCATCCAAAATATTTAGACCAGGGCCATCCAGTCATTGCACACAGAGAGCGTGGTCGCGCTCGGGGAGCACTGGGCAGTCAGACTAGCGCTCCTTCCCCTACCACAACTACACTGTGGCAGCGAGAAGACCTGAGACAGACGAAGTTCGAACCGCGCTGACTAGTACAGTCGTGCGGTCGGCGGCTTTTGTTGGATTGTTGATATCGTAATGATAGGGCTGTTTTGCCATAAAAATACTGTATACTACATATACAAATTGAATGGTATTCGGATGTATGGAATGTGCAGGAAACGAACTCAAGTGTTAAGTAAATAACATTGTGATTTATTCCAAACTGAAATGTGAACACATTAGAGAGGAAAATTCAACAACATTTTACCAATATGAACTGATAGTACTGATCTTGAGTGACTTTTGCTCCGTCGTTTTTACGAGCTTTTAGTTTTGGAGGAAACAATCTTCTCCAAATTGGGTACAATATTTCTGGACACCGCTATTCGTAAACAATTGCGCAAGTTTCTTTCGCTCATCGTTGCACGATGTTTACTTTTGGTAAGCTTAAGAACCGAAAAGAAACTCTCACATATGTACGTTGAGCCGAACATTGACAGAACTTAACATGTATGTTTATACAAAAAGGGGTATTCTTCTTGCGGAAAGCCGTTGTAAGATTCTTCTACACTTAGTGACATTAGAAAGCGGTCTTTTAAGACTAACATTGCACTGCAGTTCAACCAGCTCCGTCCATCGTTACACTCGTCAACCGCTCCCATTTTAATGCCATTGACTCAAAAACATCCCCGCCCACAACCGGTAGAGGTGTCTTTGAGAGCTACCAAGTCTAGGAAATCCTCGGTGATCCGAAGATCATCATCCAACCCTCGAATGAAAATAACGAGCTGTGCTGTGTCCGCAATGTTGGTTGGTTCGTCGAGGGAAAAAGATACAAAATATACTTTCTTCTCCATTACTTCCTGTTCAATATCAACGGCCATATCGTCTTTTCTGCGAGCCGCAGTTTGAGGAGAAAGAGGTACTTTTTCAAATTTTTCAACTAGCTCCGTAGACAAATATATGCCACCACGTCCATTAGGCATTCTTTGATTAAATTTCCTTCCGCGAAGGGTTTCCCTGCTTTGCCGATTCGCATCGAACATTTGTAGCTTGCTCGTAAAGTGGGTCCGCCAACCTCACTCTCCTCTATCTCCTGTCAGACAAGAATACGGCAAGTCACAATATTAGTGTTCTTCAGATAATTAAATCATTTGTTTATTCCCGTTTGTAAACAAGGATTTTAAATTTAAAACAATAACACTTACAGAAAAGTGCTGCATGAAATTTTCTTTCAATTCTTCTATCTTCGATTGGCGACTGGCGTCTGTCAAACCACCGTAATCAATCCTGTGGTTGGCACTGTAGTGCCGTTCCAAATTGTTTTATTAAGACATGAAATCTTTGTGGTACACCCTTTATAAGCTTTACAGAAAAAAGAAATTTCCCATTCTGCTTTAAAGGCTGCTGCTTCACCAATCCTCTTTTTTTTTTCTTTTTATGAAGTTCAGTCATGACCACTGCAGAACTGATTTAGTTACACGCTGTCAACAAAGCGCATTGGACTAGACTAGCGACTGATGGATCGGCTGCTTACCGTACTTCGGATACACCACGCGCTCAGCCAGCCAAGCTGCTCCCACCACTATCTTCTACAAAAACGCTCGGAGCACTGGCTCAGAGCGCGGCCAGAGCGCTGAGTGGATGGCCCTGATTTAGACGGTTCTCAATATCTACGAATTTATCACAGCAATAAAACTAAAATTTTGTATGTTGATCATTAACATATGTTCACCTATGGATCATTCAATATCCTAGTGAACACAAAACCAACAGGGTGGAGACGCGAAATTTAAATATTTAAATGGATTTTTCTCGCAACCTGTCATCCGTGTGCTGTGAAACTTGGCACGGTATCTCATCATACTAGCTTTAATATACTGACGTCTAATTTGATGGGATTTTATGATATCTTAAAATGGTGGCTGAGCATTTTTTTAAATCTCGGTTCTATTTCTCGTGTCGTAAGTAAAAGACCAGTAGAATATATGAAAATAGGCTATTTAGTTCTTCACGGAAAACACGAACAGTTTAGTCCTGGCTACGTTCATGAACAGATCGAAATGTTCACTGTGCTCCTCGATGAAGTCCATGATGTTGTGAAAGCCTAATTCACTGCTTACCAACCAAACAGAATCATCAGCGAAGCGAATTTGAGATGCCTTCAGCATCAAACACTGGTTTGTTCACTAGGTGGTAGACTACTTCGACGCAGGAATTCTATATTTGATCCCACGATATCACAGATGTTTCAAATCTGGTAGTATTTATGTCAAAAAATAGATTAAGCATTACGGTAATAATGTTTCCTTGCCATTTGAATGGAATGACAACCTACATTAAGATATAAGAAATAAACACGCATTTTTTTTAACCAAACGACGTTGACAAGTTAATGAAAGCATCAAGATCAATCATATAGTAATAATGTTAACAGAAGACATCAAAGAGGGCAAGGAGTTTCGCAGTGGGACCAAGTTACAAAAACATCGTACATATAATCAAAAATTATAGAGAAAACTTTAAGAAGGATGGATGCTCACTTCAAATTAAAGACGACTTTTACAAGGCCCATTTCACTTGAGAACTCTAGAAATCAAGTCAGTAGCCTATTTTTTGTACATATTGAATTATAACTTTAGACTTTGTTTATGTTTTCAATACGAATAACTTTTTTTTCAAAATTAATTGCTATTTCAACGACGTCCATTTCGTAATAGTGTTTGTTTGATTATATGGTTGTTAATATCACGTTTTCGTAAATAATACATATGGAGATATTAGGCTAAGCACATAAGCTGAAGAAGGTTCCATTGAAGGATTGAAAACATGTTCCAATAAAGATTTAGAAAATATTGAGTATTAAGTCTAGCTGGTGTGAAACAGGTTCATTATGGTCAAAAATTTGTTCAAATATTGCTGTATCTTGAGCCAAAAAATCGTAAACTATATTCTCTTTTAATTAAAATAATAGGGAAACATAATTGAGGCACTGAGATCAAAAAGGGGACATGTCATGTGTTTGACATTTGAAAAAAAAAACGCAAAAAACTTCACAGGTTGTGTTACTGCTAATTAAAGTAACTTTTGTCTTCAATATTAGCAGAAATACCCTAAGTTGAACTTGCTAGTGAGTAATTTGTGTGAGTCTTTGCAGTATATAGGTTTTAAAATTGACACAAAGTGGCTGTCAAGTTCCTTTTTTACATTTTTATTTCTGTTATATGTGATACTTGAGGTTGAAATCTTACTGATGAACATTTTTATACCAAAATATACTTAAATATTCATTGTAAGTAGGTACTATATAGATGCATCCCTGAGCTGTTTAAGTTCTTACTCTTGATCGTTTTCACTATCCCATAACTCATTTCCTGAAACATCTGGGGTGTATTGGCTTGCATTGCTGAATTTGTTAACAATGATATCAAAGTACTTCCGGTGCTCTAATGGGATAATATGAAGCATCTTAGCAACATCATTAGCACTAGATCTGTATAAGCCACAGGTATCATCTTCAAAGTTGGACATTTTCCTGGTTTAACAAGTGGAAAATCATGACTTACAATACCACTTGCATATTCAGAAACTTTCACACACTTGAATGCTGAAGAAAATTCAAACAATTTGTGTGAAGTGACTGCCCACTTTCGCCCATTGACTGTAATGGTCTTCTTGAAGAATTGATCTACGGTAAATGCCCTTGGAACTGACGAAACATATCTTGAGCTTGCGAAGCAAGAGAGCCATCTCTTGGCACTGAAGAGAACGTCACACTCATACAGTATCCCAACAAAAACAGGACATGCCAAGTTAACAAATATCCATCTTCAACTTAAATCACTTATTTTGAGGGTCAACCATATTACTGAAGAGTCTCGTTTTGCCAAAAAAAAATATATATATATGCGAGATTGCGGATGTATAGACGGTGTCATAAAATTACGTCGACAAACTGAAACCAGAGGTTTCGTCCCTTATCTGAAGAGCGGCTTCGGTGGCGTAGTTGATAGCATGCTGAGCTTCTATGCCCAAGATCGTGGGTTCAAACCCGGCCAAAGTCGTTGGATTTTTTAAGAACGTTAAAAATTCCTCAGTATGCCTTCCTTCGGAGGGGAAGTAAAGCCGGCGGTCCCATGTCATAGATTTATGACATGTTAAAGAACCTTCCACTAATTCACCTGTGTGAAGCTAAATTATATAGGTTAAACATTTGCCTAACGTTCTTAGGTTCCTGCGTTCGTCGTCAAGAGCCGACTGCGGTGGCATTTGGTAACTACGTTCTGACCTAGTTGGTCGTTGACGGTGGCGTTTGGTGGCAAAAGTAGGAACTACTTGAAAAAAAAATCTGCAGTCCTTACTTGAATTGAAAACAGATAACACACTAATACAGTCATCACAATTAACACCGGTTATCAGACAGATTCTACACACACCCCAAGTACACGGGGCTACATGACCGCGTTGTCGCAGCCCCTAAACTGAGGATTATTTATTTATTTATCGTATGGCTTTTAGTGCCGGGAGTGTCCGAGGACATGTTTGGCTCACCTGAGTCTGTAGCTGCTTCCAGCGGACACCCTAAAGGGTGAGCTACAAGTTCCGTTCAATTTCAAGTAGTTCCAACTTTTTCCACCAGATATCAATGATACCTAGAGGTGAACGTTGGAACTTTGATAGAGCGTTCTGACGAAATCTAACCTAACAAATTTTGCTTTACACAAGTTTATTCTGTGAAAGGATCTTTTACATGCCATAAATCTATGACATGGGACCGCCGGCTTTACTTCCCCTCCGAAGGAAGGCATACTGAAGGATTTTTAACGCTCTTAAAAAATCCGACGACTTCGGCCGGGTTTGAACCCGCCATCTTGGGCATAGGAGTTCAGCATGCTACCGACTACGCCACCGAAGCCGCTCTAAACTGAGGAACCAACCAACCAACCAACCAACCGTATGTGAAGCAACTTGAGATAGGACACTTATGGTCGGCAACGAACCGTTAAAAATCTGAACGACGTTAAACTTTTAAATAGGCAAATCGGCAACACCGCACCGAGAAAGTGCGACTATTTCCAATGTTTCCGTTACATACTGGCCGCGGAGAAATGCCACCACTATCCGTCTGGCGTGTTCCTTGAAACGAGCAATTTGGTAGCGGTTCGAATCAGAGCCAGCGCAAATGTTTTCTTATCATAATTATTCCATCTTTTTGCCGTGCATTATACGACTGAGCTAGTTCGCCAGACGGGAAGTGGCAGCATTTCTCCGCGGCTGGTATGTAACGGAAGCATTAGAAAAAGTCGCATATTCTCGACGCAGTGTTGCGGATTTGCCACATCAAAAGTTTAACGTCGCACAGATTTGTAATAGTTCGTTTCCGGCCATAAGTGTCCTATCTCAAGTTGCTTCAGATAAAGACCGGAATCTCAGGTTCCAGTTTGTCGACGTAATGTTGCGACATTCTGTATAGTTTAGAACATAATCTTAACTCATATACCCCAAAATCATTGACAAGTCCAGTTTTTGATGTCTGTATTTCATTTTCTGAATGGGCCTCGTATTTTCTATGAACCTGTCAGTGACACATGAAAGAGCAATGAACTGTACTACTGTATATAGGGTGTAACATAATTGCACGGCACAAATTGCAGGTTACATTCCTCACACGTAGGCGAAGAAATTGTTATATAACCATGGGTCGAAAAACGCTTTTGTTTCCATGTTACACCTCATTGTTTCCAACTCATTTATCATGGGAAACACACAAGAACAGAACGTACGAGTATACCACATGCAACTCTTGCTCAAAGGAAATGACCAATATGCCCTCCGTGCATCAACCCACCGCCGTAGTGAATCTCGGATGCGTTGATGTATCCCTAGAGTACTGCTTATAGTGTTGTACCCTTCCATAATTCGGGCACGGAGACTCTGAACATCTTGTATTGGCGTTCGATACACAAGAACTTTCAAATGCCCTCACAAATAAAGTTCAGTGATTTTAGGTCCGGAGAGCGTGGAGGCCAGGCAATTGGTCCACATCTACCTATCAATTTGTCACCAAATCTGTTATTTACAAGCCGACGGACATTAGCACTAAAATGAGGAGGTGCTCCATCATGTATGAAGTACATGTTTTGTCGCACAGCTAAAGGCACATCAACTAAGTCGCATGGCAACGGGGCCATGTAAAACAAACCGCTCGCGGTGCACCTACGATAGTGACAACGTAACCAGACGTAACCAAGAGTGCATGTTCCCGACGATTCTAACGTTGTGTTCTTGTGTGATTCCCATGCGTAATGAGTTGGAGACAATGAGGTGTAACGTGGAAACAAAGTGTTTCCGGACCCATGTTCATATAACATAATTTCTTCGTCTTCGTGTGAGGAATGAGTCCAGCAATTTGTGCCGCACCTTTTTGTTACACCCTGTATAGCACTTCCGCCCTCATTATTGCATGTTAAACATGGGAACTACACTCTGAGCAAACTACAAAAAAGGGGGAACAAATTGGCATCGGAAATAAATTACATTTAACTTGCCAACGTCCGGTCGATAATTTTACACAAAATTTTGCAATAACGAACTTAAAGTATATAAGCTTTTTGAGGGGTAAATACGTACTCCAGTGGGTTAACGTAATCATTCGTATTAACAAGGTAAAACGGGGAGCATTTTTTGTGTGCAGGGAGGGGTGGGCTCGTATGAAACACGTCATGTTTGTCCAGCACCGCCTGCCTGATGAAATTATATCTGTGTGACATGTGACGGCTGCTTCAGCTAACACACGAATTTAGTGAGGCTCCACGCTAGGGCATGCTACGAGTATTTAAAAACAAGATGTTCAGTAAACAACATACAGCCTACTTTCACCTAAATGAATGGGTATAGTTATAACTAGGACTCGGATCGATATGCTCGATAAAATCTCCAGTATGCTCGAAAACCATGTGTTTTATGCTCGATATATAAGAGAGGTTTTCTTATAAAAGTTACAGTTTAAAAGTTCATTTACAAAATGTTCAGAATTAGGCGAGTCAAGGAATTAGATCTGCATTGGTCTGTACAACAAGAATTTTTAGCCTACTTTTCACATTTTGCAAAAATGTGGAAAAAGTAGACTTATGAGATCCGGCAAATGTGTGTCTGTCTGTCAGGCTGTGTGTGTCGTCCCCCCCCCCCCTATCAACTCCTAAACGGCTGGAGCAATCGAAACAAAATTTGGTAGGAGTAAAGATCTATACCTGAATATCTCACGGCCATATTTGAAAATGATGTCAGTGCCACCAACTGCTGAAAAATCACAATTGAAATTTGAGCTCCACGTTGGATATCTCAGAAGATATGAATGGGAGCTATTTCAAAATTGGCACACGTATAGATAATAATATTGCAGTTTACATGGCAGTGTTGCCAAAATGATTATAAGCCTGCTGATAAGTCCAATTTTTAAATGCATATAACTTCTACACTATCAATTGGAATTCAACCAAATTTCGTATGTTGTATGTGTACATAACTAGATATGACTGAGCGTATTCTTAAGAACCACCAGGGCTGCCAACTTTTAATAAAAGCTCATAATTTATTTTATCCAAATACCAATATATCAGAAAGTATGCAAACCGTCAGCTTTAAACTATGCACACGTATAGTACCTAACATTCTATATTAATTTGGAGTAACTTATACACGTCAGTGCTACCAACATGATTCTAAGCCTGCTGAGAGATCCAACTTTAAATACATGTAACTTCCATACTATCATTTGGATTTCAACCAAATTTCGTATGTGCTATGTGCACCATAACAGATATGACTATGCGTATTCTTAAGAGCAACCAGGGCTGCCAACTGTTAATATTTGCTGTCTCTATTTTTGTTACCCTAATATCAATATACCAGAAAGTATGCATGCCAATAGCTCTAAACTTTGCACACGTATAGTACCTGACATTCTAGATTAATTTGGAGTAATTAATATACGTCAGTGCTGCCAACATGATTCTAAGCCTGCTGATAGATCCAATTTTAAAATGCATGTAACTTCTATATTAACTAATGGATTTCATTCAAAATTGGCACAACAATAGATCATATTATTTCAGATTATTTCTGACCAATACTTGCATGACATTGTTGCCAACATGATTTTACGTGCGCTGTTAGATCCAATGTTTAACTGCATGCAACGTCCATGCTATCCATTGGACTCCAACCAACTGTTGTATTCTGTACCTTAAGAGATGGAACTAAGAATATATTCAGTCACCAGGGCTGCCAACTGTAGTTCTCTATTAGGCTACATTATACCAGGTATACAGTATTTCGAACTAATTAGAAATTTCGATATTACCAACTTAATTTCGTCATTATTCTAGATAGATCCATATAGATTAAACACTGGCATGAATCTTAAATTTTAAGAAAAGTAGGCTCTTTAGTTCGTCACGGAACTTCTTGTTTTCTATGTTTTCAGTTTTGAATGATGTTCTTAAATCAGACAATAAACGTTTCAATGACGAGAACGATCTCACTGAAGGTTAAAAACCTGGGGGGGGGGGGGAATTCGAAGAAAAACGAACTATTTAGACGAGAACCACAATAATATGCATTTATATGCTTCTATTTTGGAAACCGCGTTTTTATGCATTTATATGCTCGATAAATTTCAATTCTGTTGGTCTCAGAGAGGTGAAAATACCACCGAAAGGCTTCTTTCAATGTGTACTATTCAGGAAAAAAATGCTAATATGCTCGAATCCGAGCCCTAGTTATAACTCTTTGTCCTTTTCAAGGTGTATAAATTGAATGTCGGTTGTAGTAGCTTGTTGAAATTAAACGTGCTATACGGATATTATACAATGTTTGATAGAATCCTCACTTGTATTATATATATACACACACACACACACTATTACAGCCATCACAATAAAACAGGTTATCAGACAAACTTCAGCACTCATCCAAGTAATCGAGGCTAAATGACCATGATGTCCATGCATCTCAAATGAAACAACAACAACAACAACAGCTTCCTATCCAAATCCTTCCTCGTAAAAAAGTAGACACACTAGAAAGCCTACAGACATCGCAGTGACACAGGTTATCAGACAACTTCCACACACATCCAAATACACGGGGCTACAAGAAAAAGATGCCGCAAAACCCCTAAAGAATCAATACCAAAAAACAACAACAATAGACTCTACTGCGGATCAAGGACAAAGAATTTTAATCGCTGTAGTCGAGTGTTGAAATATGTGGTGTTATAAGTATATATATATATATAATTGTTTCGTTTGCAAATACGCACTATATATGCTTAACATTATAACGTGTGAGTAGTTATAAACCAATATATACAAAAAAACGAAGTAAACAAATTTGAACCAGGAACCTCAGTCAGAGACGCTACCATTACGCTAAACACTCTTAATGCTATCATTGCGTTAATAACAGCTTTAGTATAACTGCCTAGCAAATTTCGTCTTGCATTGAACGACTTCATTAGCGTTTTCTGTCGTTTTTTGTAAACCATTTGATACCAAATATGTATTTTTTGTCCAGTGCATTCCTAAAAGGATATAAACTTCTGAAGTTATGGAAATATATGGATTTACGAGCAAAAAATAGCCGCCATTTTGACAACGGGACGGCACGGACAAGCACTACACGGCACTATCAGCCTAAACTATTAGTCACTACAGCGGCATAATATTCTATTTTAAAATAATAATATCCTACTGGTCACCTCCTTGAGGACAGTTAAACCTCCCTATGCAGGATGAGCGTATTTGGTAAGGCCAGGCCTTGTTGAATCGTAAGTTACGGTTTGGCTATAATACTTGCATGATACATACTTCCACCATCTTGAAACTATTTGGCTGATGGCCTTGTAGTTTGGTCAAAAGACGCTTACCACAATAAGGTATATTGTTGCAGAACTTGGTCGAGATCGGATAATTAGGTTAGTCGTAATTTGATTTTAGCTCAGAACATTTGGGTGGGTGCCATTTCTTTTTTGTTATGATGGCGGCAATATACAACATGACACTGAGTTATCCCTACCTATTACCACCTCTGTACCAAAGGTAGTTCGATTTCGTTTTATTGTGTTTGAATTGATAGGGCGGATCGATTTGCATACATACACGTGCACCATCTGCAAACTATTGGGCTGATGACCATGTAGTTCGGTCAAAAGACGCTTCTCACATGAAGGTATGTTGCGAAATTTGGTAGAGATCAGTTGATTGGGTTAGTCGTAATTTGATTTAAGCTTTGTACATTTGGGTGGCCGTCATTATGTTTCCGTCAAGATGGCGGCGATATAAAACATAACACTGAGGTGCCATTTGCTAGTGCTACCTCTGTACGAAGTTTTGTTCAATTCGGTTTCACAGTGTTTGAATTGATGGTGGGGACAGACTTACCAAATCCCGGACACACACACACACACACACACATAGACACACAGACAGACACACATTTTTTGGCCGTGTGTAGATCTCACAAGTCTACTTTTATTTTTTGCAAAAATTGAAAATGGGCTAAAAATATACTGACTTTGTCTGTTAACCGCCACAGCCGCCACCACCACCACAACCACCACCACCACCAAATCCTTACACCGGTAGTCGCTATATGGGCTTAAGTAAAACTCTGCATTGATTCACACTAGCGCTCGTATTGGTAGAAAAGGCAAACTGCTAATCTAATCGACCGGATATCGTTGAGTTTCACTGATTTATACTAGGGCTCGTATTGGTAGAAAAGGCAAACTCCTAATCTAATTGATTGGATATGGCTGTGTTTCCGGTGAACGATCATCGGTCTACCGCGTCTCATCATGGCGGCACTTCGCAAGAAACGTTCAGTGTGTCCTTTACTTACCTTACCTAGATAGCCACTCAAACCTAAACAGGTTTTTGGCCTCGCCAACAGCACGGCGCCATCTTTCTCGATCATCCATTATGTCCTCCGTGACTCCGATTTTTCTCATATCTTTTTGGACTTGGTCCCACCAGCGAAGTCTCGGTCGTCCCAATGGTCGCCTTCCTCTGCGTACACCTTCCAAAACTGCTCTTAAAATCAATTCCCTACTTCTTCTATGTACATGACCGGCCCAGCGCAGTCTTTGTCTTTTGGCACGGGCCACGATATCCGGTCCTTTGTAGAGATCCCGCAATTCCTTATTTGTTCTAATTCTCCACTGGCCATTTTCTACTATCGGTCCGAAAATGCGTCGTAGTATTCTATTTTCAAAAGTTACTAATTTCCTTTCAGTTTGCTTGGACAATACCCAGGTTTCTGAGCCGTACGTGACAACAGGAAGTATAATGCTTTTGTAAATTCTCACTTTAGTTTTTCTAGATATAATTTTACTCTTTAAGAGATTTTGCAGAGACACTGAGAATTCTTGATTTTATTTCTGTTTCTTCCATATTATTCTGGTCTATGTTAATCCCCAGATATTTGAACTCAGTACATCTGTGAAAAGCGTATGAAGCAACTGTTAAGGGATTTTGTACTAGTGCTGCATTCCTTCCTACAACTAGATATTTTGTGTCCTTTACGGTTGTGAAATTGGAGAAAAAACAAAACTTATTTACAAATATACCAACAATAAGATTCAGTGATGAACAGGGTACGAGCCGGCAATTGGACGAAAATCTTATAGGACGGTTTCAACATTGATTTTTTACTTTTCCTATAATTAGTTCAATGTTACTTGGCCTGTTCTTACAATCGGCGATTCATATGTATTCCAGGATCTGCTCATTAGGGAACGCAAAACCACTCTTAGAGACGTCCATCATGTGATGACACTAGATAATTCAAGGGGCGTATGTTACTGCAGTCCTTTGAGAGAGGCTCAGCGGTTTGATTTTCCTCAGTAGTGCAGTTCCTATTTCAAAACACAGCGGCTCAAATTTCACATGACAGTGCGATTACAATGACAGTACTTCACTCCACAAGTGGTCGTACGGTGAGTGATTGAACTGACCGCACAAACTGGGGCCTTCCTTTGAGAGTACTCAGAGTGTGGCATAATGTACGCACAATGCATCAGCACGAACCTCATTAACTATTCCATATAATTAATGTCCACTTAAAACTGAACTTAAGTTATTTTTCTATTACATTTAATACCGAAACTTGATATCGTCCTTTGAAAGCCAGTGTATCGTATAAGACAGTTCATAAAAAAACTGTCGGTTGGTTGATCCTTCAGTTTAGGGGTTGCAACATCGCGGTCATGTAACCACGTGTATTTTGTGTGTGTGTAGAATCTGTCTGATAATCGGAGTTAATTGTGATGGCTGCATTAGTGTGTGTTATCTCTAATTCTGGTAAGGACTGCAGACGATCAAATTCAAGCAGTTCTTAAATTTGCTATCAAATGCTACCGTGCTACTAGATGCCACCGCAACCGCCACCTGGCGCTGAACGTAGGAAAGTTTGTACGGTGATAAAGGCCACTACTACAAGTTCATCTATGTAATTTTCAAAAACCTGTAGAGTACAAAACGACAATGGCGGCCAAGCGAATTTGAAACATTCTATTAGACTTTTCTCGCAATTTAACCATTTTAGCCCAGTGAAATATGGCACAGTAAATGTTTATACTGAGCCCGCTAAGCAAAAGTTCATGTGATATTTTTCATTGCAACGCATTTTTGATATATAATCTTAGAACGCACTCACCGACCAGCCATGCTGTCACCACATGCTAACATTCTTTGGAGTTATAAATGGTTGACCTTCTGACTGTGGAGAAAACCATTATAATATAATCTGAGTCTTTATTATAACACTTCTACTTTCTACGAAGCTCAGATATTCCCATGTTGTAATTCTGTATCATCGAAACATTCTTCAGAATGTTATTTCTACTTTTGGTAAGGTATTAACATCCCAGACACGCGACCGGAACCAATCAGTCGCTGCACGACTAGTGAATTTTGTAAGTTCCAGCAGCGCAAGATTGAGCTCTTCGCACATGTGTAGGATTTTCCATCCTAGTTGGATGCGTATTGTATGTCCGTCTTCAAAGACGAAAAAGTTGTCCGCCCGAAGGCAAGGAAAACCATCATAAGACATCGTGTTGTATTTAACACCAAATAGTGAATCAACCAAGTTATTATTAAAGCCAAAGTAGGCTTGTGCTACGCAATATTCATCGAATTTATAAAAAGTTATAATTTTTGTACGCCGTGGAACACCACATTTTTGGCCACGTGCCACGTGAAAAAACATGTCTTCAGGCAAGACAGAAAATATATGAATAACTGTGAAATTATAATCAACAGAGTCTGTAAATTTATCGCCAACAGTTATAAATGTTCTTATGATCGCATGATAAATTCATATTTTCAGTGCATAACTTCGATGCCACGTGATTTGGTGGAACATAGAATCTGTGAATGTGTAGCAGATAAAGTGCATTTCCAATTGTTCAATCATCTGCGCCGTGTAGACTCAGTGAGATTGCTACCATAATAAAGCTAGCTTCAGTGAAACTGTGCTACGCCCATTTGTTACATTTTCCAGTGGTTATTTTCAACTCAAACATGTCACATTTTCATAGACACGTGTACGACGATTTTCATTACACATCATTTGTGGGGATGAGCAGATAAATCTCATAATGTGAGGGAGAGTTCCGGAGAACTTCAGCAAATGACAGAAGAACCATGACTATAGCACCAGCTAAGCCAAGGAACATGACGACTGTCACAATGGAGAGGATTCTGGTTATATCACGACGTCAACGCCGAGGACGAGTTAAGGCCATGGTAAAGGATAGAACCTAAGTGGAGGCCCAGATTGGACAACCCTTGTCCGGAGACTAAAAGCCTAATTATATCCCTCAAGTCGTTGGAACGATTGAGATGTAGACATCCTTTCTTGTGAGTCCGATTAATCTATTCCTTGTGAGGTTCTTTTGTGGTGTAGTTTATTGTAGTTAATAGTAGTTAATTGTAGAAGCAACCGAACTTCTTGACAAACCATAGATAGGATTTGTATTGTTAGAACTAATCTTTGTAGTTCACTTTCAGTGATTAGTTAGTCACCCTTGTGATTGAATCCTTTCGATCACGGTGCATTCTGATGGAGATCGCTTAGATGTTAGTTCTACCCCTGCTAAGCGTGACTGTAGTCTTTGTTACTACGTTTTGTTCAACCCTAGGCGGTTGATTTTGTGAATAGTTGTTTTGGCATGACGACTAGACGTCATGGCCAGTGTTATTTCATAACACCCTTTTTAGGTAGATTTCATTAGAAAGCTAACTATTGCAATGGGTCCCATGTTTCGACTTCCGGAAAATTTCGACATATCTTCGCGTTTCACATCCCCCAGACCCCAAAACCACCGTCAGTTCAAAAGTTTGTACATAATTTATGTATGTATATATATATATATATGTATATCAGTTTCTTGTGGACACGATAACTGCCGTAATTTTGCACCAATCACTTTGAATTTTTCACCGAATATGTATACCTATAAAATCTCGGTCGAGTTCGTTACTGGGCTAAATCCGTCGAAGGGGGTGAAAATGGGGGGCTTTTTTCGAAAAGGTGAAATATTGCTATAACTCTCTTAATATGTGAAATATCGAATCCGTTCAACGTTCATACTATGTGTCGGATAAAGCCCAAAAATTTATGTTTGAAGAGATTTTTTATAGCACCAACCATTGACTAAAGGGGTGGGAAAAAGTGGGTTTTTCGGGAAACATTAATCATATCTCTCTTAATAGGCACAATATCAAAACCGTACAAAATGGACAATATTTCCCTAATAATTACCTAAAACTTTTGTCTGAAAGAATTTTTGATATGACCCACCATTACGCCAAGGGATGAGAAAAATGATTTCGGAATTATAAGAAAATGCCAAGAGCTATCAGAGGTTGCCATGACATCACTACTAAATTGATGAGGGATGAGCCATCAGACGTTGCCATGACAACGAACTTGCACGAGATCAGATTCAGTATTTCCATCTGACTAAGTGGGAGGCGGCTTCGGTGACGTAACTGGTAGCATGCTGAATGTCTATGCCCAAGGTCGCGGTTTCAAAGCCGGCCGAAGTCGTCGGATTTTCTAAGAGCGCTAAAAATACCTCAGTATGCTTTCCTTTGGAGGGGAAGTTGCAACGTTCGTTGCGAGTTGCAGGTTGCGGTGGCATCTAGTAGCCAAGTTCACAGCTAGGAGTCGTTGACGGTAGTACCTGGTAGCAACATTAGGAACTACTGCTTGAAATTGACCGTCTGCAGTCCTTACCTGAATTAAGACTAATACAGCCATTACAATTCACACCGTTTATCAGACAGATTCTACACTCACCCAAAGTACACGGGGTTAGATGACCACGTTGTCGCAGCCCCTAAACTGAGGAACCAACCAGAGGTAGATTTCATTAGAAAGCTAACTATTGCAATGGGTACCATGGTACACGGGGTTACATGACCGCATTGTCGCAGCCCCTAAACTGAGGAACCAACCAAAATCTCTGCGAGAGACATAATTTTGCGTGAAGAAGTAACAGACCGTTACATAGTTACACATCAGTGTCGAAACCTTGCATAAAGACAGTGTGACCACAAGTATAAAAATGGACCCCAAATGACAAGAAGGTTACCGTTCCCATAAGACAATAAAATGTTTAAAATAAGAATAAAATGACGAAAAACAAAGTTAATTAATCTCCAATTACAAAATACCTTCTCGCAATAAATGAGGTCTGATCCTTCTACGAAAATCTGCATATTCTGCCTATTTTCGCCTATCCCCAAGTTTATCCGGTGAAATCTACCTCCGCCTTCCGGCGTGCCGAGAGGACTTTTTTAAGTAAATGTTTGTCACGCCACTGATTTAGTTAGAACAGTTCGTATCGGTAGGTAGTCAACTGAAACTACCAGTTTTGTAAAATAATGTCATATTTCATTTTGATGTGCTATGAAGCCATCCTGTTCAAGTAGAGAACACATTCAGGGAATTATATTTGTATGCAATCTAGCATCGAATCCTGTAATTACTACCGTAGCATTGGCAAACTTAGCAATTGTAAGATTTGCGCCATTATAATGTTTATTTTGTGTCAGGTGTTTCGACACACAGATATTGTTTGGTTATTGTAAGACAGAGCAGTTATGAAGTGACATATCTGCAGATTTCAAAGACGTTCAAAACTAGTGGTATTTCTGTATTTTACTTTTCTTTGACTTAGTTAACATGCCACGTCTTTGTGTATAGTTTTGAGGCGTGATTTTAAGCTGATGCTTATTCTATTTGTGTTTTATATTTGGGACTAGATAACAAGGCTAGTTTTCTGATAGACGTTTTACGAGAAAGCTGCCTGCCTTCAGTATTGTTTCATTTCAAACCGTCCAAGTAGATGACTGTAGATTGGGAGCGCGACTCCAAAGTCATGGACCGGTTAGACGAGTTCCCAGCATGCCACTAGAGCAACACTCATTCAGTGAGACACATGCATTAGACTTTTGACAATGCTAGTAGCATTATTTACCGTTAGATGTTGTGTTTCATAAGTAGGTCAATGTCCAGGCCACCAGTTTGTAGAAATCACATGTTTTGTTACAATGATCTGATTGGCAAATGCCATATGCTTGCATCGCTATTGAAGCGACTATCTTTCAACCCCATTTGAGAGTGATTACACTTTATGTCAAGGTTTATTTGTTGAGATTAAGAGGCTAGAAGAGACGCCTGTGGACTAGGTATTCAAGGGAGGTAACTGAGGTGCTTGCCAGGCCTGCCCAATGGTAAATTAAGTGAGCCACTAATAACCTGTGTTATTATTATGTCTGAGCGTGGAGAGCTCGAAGATGGTATTTTATAGCAGAGATTGACTCGCACGAGACTGCTACTGCTGATCCCAATGTATTCAGGATCGTCAGCCTATTCGCCATAAACCAAGGATAATTTAAACCGACATTCTAATAATCAAGCACATAATTATTATAAACTGATGATAACTAATTGTTTATTGCATTTAACCATGATTTACTTGCATTTTGGACCTGCTGGCCGACACCTGCTTTTGTTCACGCTTTTTTATGGAAGTAATCTAGGACAGATGACACTAATTTTTATCGACGGAGTGCTTGCTTAACCTATAGTTAGTAGCTGGTGGAGCTCGAGCCTCATGCGACGTTAGACATAGTTTTCACTTCACATTCGCCACCGTAAATGACATGCACTTAGATGACACTGGTTTACAAAGAGTAACCCAGGGCAAAGGCAGGAGTAATATTGATTGTGGTCTTGTTGTTATTTATTGTACTCTATAAAATCCCCATGTTTACCTTACTTGGATTGTAAGAGTGCATTTAATGAGTTTTTGACGGCTTGTCATGTAGATTTGTATTAATTGTTTTGCTTTACGGACATAATCGCCGTAAATTTTGTATTAATTGTCAGGAATTAGCTAGATTATTTAACACTAAATGTAAATGCGGAAATGGTATCATCCTAACTTAGATTTTGTTATTGCTACCCTGTTAAATGTAAATTCCGTTATTAGCTTATTTTTGTAACTTGACTTAGGGTTTATTGCCGTGCCATTTTCCTAGCGTTGCTGTTGTTGCTTAACTTTGTAATATAGATATTTCGCGAGGGTTTATCGTAGTTTACAGGTAGGGTCCTGATCTTTACTTTTGTTTGTTTATTAGTTTGCGGATTAGCCGATAGAAACCCTCCGAACTAGGTTAGGTGCCTGCATATTTTGAATTAATATTTCTACAAATTTTACTTAAGCCTGGAAGTTTATTTCTCAGTCTAGCTTTAGGAGGTGTATTTTCTTAGGCTATGACCCTTTAGCAACCATGTTACCACGGATCCCTTGGATCGTGGACTCTCGTGACGCTATGCCCTATAAAAATTCACCTGATCCTCATGGCACATGGGTCCGACAGGTGAGGTTGTTGGCAGCCCTGATAGCTCCTCTGACGGGCAAAATACACTTTGTAATGCACTGGCATCTAATTTTGTTCAATTATTTACATAACCTCAAGATGGCGACTGTGCGAAATTTTAAAATTAAGTTTTTATTTCTTGTTTCGTAAGTATACGATCGAATGAAAGTTTGAATAATGAACCTACGCAATGATTTTCATTTAATGGTGCATATCGCTATGACTATACATATAAAAATCCAACATGGCGACCATCCGAAATATTTAGACGGTTCTCAATATCTACGAATCTATTTCAGCAATTAAACTGATTTTTTATATTTTCATAGGGGTATGAACATATGTTCACCTATGGAACTCTCAATAACCTGGTGAGCACAAATTCATCATGGTGGCGACGCGAAATATTAATATTTAAATGGACGTTTCTCGCGATTTATCCATCCGAGTGCAGTGAAACCTGGAACGGTAAATGCTTATACAAATGATAATCCACTGGCTTCTAATTTATATCAATTGTTTTCATATCCACAATATGGCAGCTGTGCGAAATTTTTAAATCTCGTTTTTATTTCTTGTGTCCTAATCATGTGATTGATGTTTGAATACTACACCTACACAAGAATCTTCATGTAATAGTACATACCTCTAAGTCCTACATAAATATAAAAGTCCAACAAGGCGAACTATTTAGTGGGCTCTAAAAATCTACGAATCCATTACAACAATCAAACTGAAATTTTGTATGTTGATAGAGGAAATTAACATAAGCAGGACATATGAAGATAGGCTGTATAGTTCTTCACGGAACTACTTGTTACTTTTTAAATTATAATGACTTAGGTGGAATAAATAGATTATACTGTATACCGATTTGGTATTTCATTACTCATTCTACCATAAAAATTCAGGCTATAGAAAAATTCGGAATTTTACGCATGGCCCTGTGAACTAGAGTTGGTAATATGCAATATTCGGTTAATCGATTAAAGATCGAATAATCGAATAATTTGAAAATAATCGAAAGCCACTGCTAGGTGTCGTAGCAAAAGTAGGAACTATTTCAAAATTGATCGCCTGCAGTCCTTACCTCAATCACTGATACACACACTAAAACAGCCACCACAATTAACACCGGCTGTCATACAGATTCTACACACACCCAAAGTACACGGAGCTACATGACCACGTTGTCGCAGCCCCTAAACTGAGGAACCAACCAACCACCTATTCGATTAATCGACCAATCTGCCCCCAGGTGCTCACATCTAGTAGGACGTGGGTTGGTAACCCCAGCTGAGTCCGGCTTTGCTTCCACTTACTTGTGCCGGGCTGCTCTCCGTCTTCTTTCCTGTCGACCTCTCTTGGTCAACTCTTGTTCTCTGCCGACCCCGATGGTATTAGGGTATCCGAGGCCTAGGGAGTCTTTCATTTCTCCGCCTTAATTGGATCTTGTCTCATCTTTCCTGATACCCTCATTCTTCGAGGGGTCAGCCTTCTTTTTCTTTTCATGTTATCTGCTGCTTTCTGCACAAGTCCCTCAAGGGGGCAGGGTGTATGTAGCCCCACCACATCTGGTGCACCCTGGATATTGCTACACCCTCAACGGCTCACGGCTAGTGATTTTGAGAGTTTGAAACCCCGAGGGATTCCTGAGCTGGGTCCGTTTTGCCCCCTTTTTCCTTTGACCTTTGGGCAGGCCCTCTCCTCTTTCCCCTCTCCTGTCTGCCGTTCATGGCTCTCCTTCCTTCCATGTCCCTCAATCCTCATTCTTCAAGGGTTGAGGGCATTTCTTTTCTTCCTGTCCTTTATTTGCCTTCTTCTTTATTTGTTTACCATTTCTTCTTCTAGTATGTAAGTTTGTAGTTAGTATTAGTTATAGTTTTCATTCTCATCTCATCTTTCACTAACTCCCAAACCATTTGGGGCCAATAACCTGGATGTTAGGCCCCTTTAAACAACAATTATCATCATCGTCATCATCATCATCATCATCATCATCATCATCAAACGACCAATCGATTAATCGAATAAATTTACAAACGATTAATCGTTATTTGAAACAAGTAATCTGTTTTCTTTTTCGATTTATCGATTATTTTTCGATAACTGAAATTAATCAAGTACCAGCCCTACTGTGAACCCTGGAGGAGTTCCCTTTGAGAAACGTATAACCGAGGTTTTGACTGTAGTAATAAGCTTCTCGTCTAGATGGCAGCATTCATCCATTCTAGATGGCTGTTTGAGTCTATTGAGAGCGAGGTTGGCTGTCTTCAGCAGGGATTACCCCACCTCACAGTGTGACTTTATAATCAGCCAGCACTAATGGCGCCCTATTCTCACCCTCTCAGTAGAGATCACTGCGCCATCAAGTATGCACTGATTGAACACGTCATCAATAAAGCCAATTAGAGAGACTGTGACGTCATTTTCACATCCATCATGGCTCCAATTAATCATCTACATTTCCATTTCGCTGCCATGTCTCGTGTCACTGGTGGTGTATTGGCAGTAGAGAAACAAAACTGTCCTTGTTTTCGAATTATGATATAAAATCCGTTCATTACAAAGAGGAGAAAAAAAGAATTGGTCAATGAACGCAGATTGTCTTTAATTTGAATTAATTAATTAATATTTTAGCTTGCAGTCGGTCAAAAAAATTCTAATTAGGCCTTCTGGAATATGTAAAAAAACTTAAATAAATTACATGTGTTTAAGATTAATATATCTGTAGTCTAAAGGTGGTACTGTACTCGTAAGTCAAGTTTAGGGCATAATGAGAATTGCATATTAAAATTTGTGTCAAAAATAGCCTTACCTTCCTAGAGTAACATTGTGAGTGTCCAACAATATATTTCCCTCAGATATATATATATATATATATTTGAGTTACGAGGTTACTCTAGGAAGGTAAAGCTATTTTTGACATAATTTTTAATAAACAATTCTCAAACTGGCCAAAACTTGACTTACCACGTTTAGACTAACGAGTCGGACTATTGACGAATAAAACTAAAGGATGACATGTTTCGCACGTCAAGCCAGCATCATCAAATCCAAATATGCAAGACAAATAGCTTTACAAAACACTAAAATCAAAGTGGTTGTATGAGTAGCTTGTAGACCTTTCATAATTTGAGATAAGTATCAAAAGATCCTCGGCTTCGGTGGCATAGCTGCAGCATGCTGAAATGCTATACCCAAGATCGCGGGTTCAAACCCGGCCGAATTGCAAAAAAGGAAAGTAAACTAATGATATCTACACGGGCAAGGTGTCCGTGTGTGTGTCAGTCTGTGTGTGTATGTCTCCCCGTATCATTGAAACACGACAAAGCCAAATTGAACCAAATTTAGTACAGAGGTAGCACTAGCAAACGGCACCTCGATGTCATGTTTTATATCGCCACCATCATAACCAAAACAAAATTGCAGCCACCCAAATGTTCAAAGCTTAATTTAAATTATGACTAAACTAATCTTCGGATCTCCACCATATTATGGAAGAATATACCTTCAGGTGAGTAGGATCCTGCGCCACAAATGAAAGGTAATCAGCCAAAAAAAATCAATATGGCGTCCGTGTGAATCATGCAAGCATTATAATCCATAAATTATTATCCAATGAATCAATATAATTGCACTGTTTGGCATTCTTACAGTCCTATGTCTGTTGTCAACGTAACAAAAACACAAAACTGAATGTTACGCAAAGCCGCCATCTTGAATTTATTATAAATTATAAAAATTAATAACAGTCAACACATAATATGTGAGCCTCCGTGGCTTAGGTGGCAGCACGCCGGCCTCTCACCGCTGGGTCCGTGGTTCAAATCCCGGTCACTCCATGTGAGATTTGTGCTGGACAAAGTGGAGGCAGACAGGTTCTTCTCCGGGTACTCCGGTTTTCATTCCAGCAACACTCTTCACTGTCATTTCATTTCATATGTCATTCAGTTAATAATTGCCCCAGGGAAGTGCGACAGGCTTCGGCAGCTGACACAGTCCTTATCCTTGCCGCTAGATGGGGGCTTCATTCATTCCATTCCCTGACCCGGTCGGTCGACTGGAAACAGGTTGTGGATTTTCAACACTTAAGAGCTACAGTAACAACAAGATGTTCAGGAATGTACATATAGCCTACTTTCTCCTAAATGTATGGGTATAGTTATAACTAGGGCCAGGATGTTGATGCAGTAAAAAGTTTAAACTTTCAAAAATGACTGTAATAAATGACCTAAAAATTCGGAAAATGCACTATAAAATGTAGAAAATGATCTTATAATAACAAACTCGCCAATATTTCAAAAATGAAATCTTAAGCTCAAACTGAAAAGTCAATCAAAATAGATTTGTAGCACTTAACAGAAGGTTTATGTTCACTTTAGTCTGAGTTGCGCTGCACTACGCATGTCATTCTGATGTTGTCAAATGAAAAAGATCTGCGGTTCTCAGCCAACAAGTTTTTATATCTCGAAAAGCTGTGTTCAACATCAACTGATGTGATCGGAGCGTACTTGAACTGAGGTCGTTTGCTGCTAAATCCTCCTCAATCCCATCCATGCAGTAGTTTTCACTAGAAAGAATGTCTGAGATTTTGCAGAATGTTTTATACCCGGTGTTTTAGTCCAGCAATTTTTTTCAGTTTTGATGCAATACCCGCAACAATTTCACCACGATTGTTGCTAAGACTAGTTTCCACCCAGTTGATTAAGGAAATGGAATCAATATTTCAATATTTTAAATTATATTGTATCAGTTACTAGATTCTTCTTAACTCTGAGACACGTAACTCCCTTATAAAAAGCTTTGACATGACTAAATTGGAAAAAAAATGACCTCAAAGGCCGATTTCTCTAAAATAAGACCAAAGAATTTACGAAACTTAAATAAATGCTCTTAAAATGGAAAAATAGGAAAAAATGCAAATAGATGCAAAATAAAAATGACATATTTGAACATGGGATGGCCCGTCCGGAGTTTCTATGTACTTCAGCATTGTTTTAGACAACTCAGTTATAACTCTTTGTCCTCATCTCCTCCTAATTTCTTCCAATTCGAGGTGGAATGGGCACACTGGATTTGAGCAGTGGCGTTCAAACCATAATTTATAATTTACCCCAGCATTTTGCAATTTCATCAGAAAACACTCCAACAAACAACGTAGGTATTCAGTATATTGACTCCGACTACTTACATTAATTGGAACATCGTTGCTCTAAACGTAACACTGGGAGAAACATATTTAATATACCTATTACACAGCTAATTTGCAATCTCGCCTATTCATGGGGATGTGTGCGCTCTATCGGCAACAAGAAGAAACTTTTCAATTATAGTGTAGGCATGGGTTTACTAACTGGCCGGTATAGATTGCAGCTCGCATCTAGAAGGCTGTGGTTAGCTCTTGAATAGTTAAACTAATTGCTAGTAGATGTCATTCCGGTGGAGAAAGTTGTTTTAATTAAATATATATTTTATATTGCAAAATGCACCATATAACGCTTTATTTTATTAAGTCTCAGTACTCAAGAAACAATAAATATGAAAGAGTCAAGCAAAAAAAATCAACTATGATAGGATTTAAACCACGGTCAGCCGGGTGAAAGACAAAAAGCCATAACAATACAGCCAATCGTGCACACACTACGCAAGCGTTTATCTATCAATTTAAGTAGTAAGCGTTTGCTACACTCCAAATATTGCATCATCATGACCAGAAATTGCGTAATCCTGATGACGTCATGGGATGACGTCATGGGTCCTTAGAGCGAGCACGTGGTCCAGGAGCGAGCATGTGCACTGCACGTGTTAGCGTGGGAAGGGGGTGACCTCTTGGCTTGTTTATGTGATGGTGATAAAAAGTTAATGGGTGTTGACGCCATGGGGGTTGTTTATTAGGATTTTAACTGTCATTTGACACCCGTGCGACTGTGAGCATGTGTGCCAGTGCGAGCAATCCACACATGTGGTGTGCAGCTGTTATGTTTTTTTGCTCGCGATTGAACCCTCGTCGTATCGGCCCCGAACCTGATATCTCGCACTCGTAGTAATGCCCCCTCTTTTCCTATAGCCTCATTATTTAAATACAATACCAAAACAAAAGGTCATTCGCGGGTAGTGGGGTAGTGTATGTTCTCTTGCAAGTCGCGTGTGTGCTTGAATACGTATGGCTATGTTGGGAAAATGTTTGGTGGTGGGCGAGGACTAGGGTTGAGTGAGGGCTCGTTTAAATGCTATTTTTCCCGCTCTATTTGATGGTGAGGTAATTTTTTTTTAAATGGGTGGAATTTGGAAACGCAATTTGAGGTAAACGTGCGTTTTTGACATTTTGGCGAATTTAATGAGCTTGTAAGGCTAGAACGATGTGTTATTTAGGAATGGTGTGACGTCCTCTTTGCTATGAATGCGTGTCGGTATATATATATTTTTTAAATTGTTGTTTTTGAAATTGGTGCTATTTTGGAAACGGTGAAGATGAGAGAAAAGTTTGTTTGAAGTCAATGAAAGGTCCCTATGCCCTCTAGGCTGACAGCAAGTTTGAAGTGTGTAGGACAAAACAAAATGATAGCCTACTTTCTGGCGAACATTGGCGATGATTCGGCGAAGGCATGGTCGGGTTTGAGCATATAGGGTGTCGTAGGACTTGTGGTGAACCACCCCTTGCTATGGACGGGAGTATATCCACCCCAAAATAAATCTACCCTTACCCGGAGGTTAAGTAGTGGTTATTTTTGTATGCATGCGCACTTGAGGGCTTTTGTAAGAGAGCGGAATTTTTAAAAGATTCTTTATAGATGAGGCTTTTTAAAAAATTTATTAAAAAAACAAAAACTAATAGGTCATTCGCTTTTTAGTATCTCGCTAACCAATAATGCGATTTAAACATATGGGGTGTCATAGGACTCGTAGTGAATTCTCCTTTTGTATGAATGAGGTATGTCAACCCCCAAAATAAAAACTACCCTTACCTGGGGTGAAAGAGCAATTTTTGTATGTATGCACACCGGTGGCTTTTGTCAAAAGGGCCTAACTAATGGACGTTGGACAGTGGGTGTTAAAAAAAAAAAGAAAAAAAAAAAAAAAAATTGTGTGGTGTAAATCTTTTTAAAAATATATTTATTTGATCATTTGTGGTTTACATTAATTATATAAATATGAATTAGTGAAAAATGATATGATCTTCGTTCTTAAAGTGGTAAGTAGTTCTTTTTCCAACAAGCTGCAGAGAATTGAAGATGCTGTGTTGTTTGCAGAGTGGAATATGCTGGTCTTGTGCACGGGTAAGTACAATCATTCTTTTCTTTCTTGCGTGTGTTGGTTTTAGTGAGCTGAAAAATATATATAGAGACACATTAATAATAATAATAATAATAATAATAATAATAATAATAATAATAATAATATTTTTGCGAGGAATTTAAAAAAAATTAACTTACATTGTTGTAATTAGAAGATATTTTTGTTGGGGATCCATGAGTTGTGAGTTGAATCGAATCCAAGCCAAGATACGAAGGCTCGGGTTCCTTTTCTACGTAGTACTTTGTCGACTAAGTAAATATTAGGATGTTTTGTTCGTTGTAACTCTGCTTCATAGAACGCACCAAATATTGGGATATTTTTATTATCTTTTAAAAGATATGTTCGTGGATTAGTATTTTGAACTTTATAAATTGTAAATAATTCTGTTGTCCAATTAGCTTCGTATCCTTTAGTGAAGTGTTTCTTGATTTTTGATATTCTTACAATGTCACCGATTTTATATTTTGGTTTTCTTAAAGTTTCATTATATTGTGTTGGCAAGCGGGGTGGATTGTTTCTTTTTACATCATTAGGTTTCATGTCGATGCTGCGATGTATTTTGTGATTATACTTTACTAGTAACTCAGGCAAAATATGTACCCATCGGTAAGAACCTCGTGTTGTGAATTCTTTCCACATCGATTCCTTAAGAGTTCGATTAAATCTTTCTATCACACTCGCTTTAATGGAGCTGCCAGTGGAATAATGCTTTAGATTTTGTTTCTGAGACCATGTTTTGAATTCACTGTTATAAAATTCCGTTCCTCGATCGGTGTGAAAATAATTGGGCAATCTTTTACTTTGAGAATAAACAAATTTTAAGCTTTTTACAATCTCACTTCCTTTTTTGGTTTTAAGAGGAATTGCCCATGCATATTTCGAGTAAACGTCAATAATGGTTAATAAATATTTAAATCCATTATTCCATTTTGCAAGTTTGGACATGTCCACAAGGTCAGCTTCATGGAGGTCATCGATTCCTTTGCTAATAACACGTCGTCTTTTAAACTTTTTTCTAAGCGGTGCGTGAAGTTCTTTTGCAATTTCTCGTCTGATTTCGTTCATAGTTATTTTCCAAACAATGTTTTATAACATACTGTGCATTGTTTTACAAACGTTGGAATTTTTATTCAATATATCCAGCATTTCTTAGTTCTTCTTCTATTGCAAAGATTTCGCTGTCTAGTCCTGTGTTATCTGCAGCTTTCGATGCAATTAATTTTTTAAGTCGTGATACCAATTTGTTTGGTTCATTCCAGTGAACGAATTCAATATTGTTTCCGCCTTCAAATTTCCAAATGGCTTGTGGCGCGATGTGTTTTTTTTGACCATATCCAGTATGCATCGTAGTATTTGCTTTTTCATTTTCATCTGCTGTTTTTATAATTCTATCTATGTCTTCAGTGAGAAGGGGTTCAATTATATGTCTATACTTATAAGATTGCGTTCCTCTTGGAGCTGCATTGCTTGTATTGTATTAGGTACTCAGCTAATAATAGTGTACATCACCCCTTATTATTTTCCCTAATTACAGTACATGGGAATGATGACCATGATTTCCAAGCCTCTAAGTAAAACAAAAACAAATTATTTCCATTTCCAAACAGTTGGTGTGAGGTGAGGTGAGGTGAGTTTTCTAAACGTCAAACTCATGTGGATTTCCACTTTTACTCCAGGTAAATGCCGTGTTTGCCCACAGAAAAGTGCAAAGAAAATCGAAACATGTTATGTTTGGATCAATTCCTTACCTACATGACAACATGTACTCGAAAGAACAAGTAATGAGCATTCTATGTTAACAATAGAGAGATGTTTGCAAACTGCCAATGCTTAGAGCTCATTAGCGGCTTCTAAGAGAGATAAGGAGTACACTCACTTGAAAGACTAACAAGAGGAGTTTTCGATTTTCCCACAACATCCAATCTGAAAGTAAATATAAATGACTATGCACTTAAGTCCATAACCATCTCCTTACCATTCCTACCCTTCATAGTCAAAGGCACACATTAATACAGCCATCACAGTGACAGAGGTTATTTTTAAAATATCTAAATATCTGAGATTTATCTTGAAATTGACCAGAATTTTGTAAAATCCACTAAATTTACCGCAAATTTAGCAAATTCCACCAAATTTCAGCAAAATCCAACAAATCACTACCAGATTTATTGAAATGCCATTGAATTATTAAAGAATGGTTTGAACTAGCTCAAATTTATATAAAATTACCCGAATATTGATGAAAATTCACCAAATTCTACCAAATTTAGCCAAGAGGACTACAAAGCATGAAATTTAACCATTTTTTAAAATTCACAACATATACTCGAAAATTCTATAATATTCCCTTTACGTGTATGCTTTTTTTTAGTTGTTGTTTCGTTTCCCACACTCCCTGCAGACAAATACCTGAACATGACTTTCTGCTAGACTAGGAGCTCCACATTCGACATGATAGCTGAGTTTCATCTCCCATAAACTCGTCTCTGAGGTGGGTGCCAGAAAAGGCATCCAGCTGTAAAAACCACACCCTCACATAGACTTTCATAACTTCTTACGTTGAGGTTCATAACACTACGTTGAATGATTTATCGGTTTCCTTTTCACAATTCCTGTCTATACTTTCCTCTTGAAGGTTGCAAGATGCTTGCAAGGTTCCTAAAATGCAATTCAATTTAATAAATACCTTAAGATGGTTTGATTTGTTTAATGATATGGTGTTAATACTATTTTTAGGTCTTGACTGGCTTTGCAATAAGAATTGACTAACCAAACATGAGTTACCTATGAGGGAAACATTTTGGCCACTATGTTGGCTATTGACCAGTGAGTTTAGCTGTTTATCATTTTTTAAAATCATAAACAACAGAGGCTTAAACGTATAGATAAACCGTGTGACCATGTTTGTTAAACAAGACATTATACCAGAGACAATTAGGATACTTATGTAGAGTTTACCAAAAATAATGTTGTGTAACAGTAAATGCTAGTCAACAAACAGTTATACACTTCTAAAAAAAATCATCATACAATACCTGAGAGCTCTTCTAAAATTATTGATGTGTAACATGATTCCACTAACTTGCTATGTATTTTTTGGCTTGGGGGTGATTTTCAAGAAATGCAAATGGAACTGAAATGCAATACAAACGATGAGCGCGCCTGGTGGCTGAAATTGATACCACGACGTACTGTCGGTTATGTAGCTATGTGGAATGTATATCAAATATGGTTTACTTAAAGGTTTGGTGGTCCCATTAAAGGTATTCCTACAATAAATGATTTTCAAGTTGTCGTTCTGTGACGTGAAAATATTTATTATATGATATTTGCTAACAGGATATGCCACTGGAATTATTTTTCAAGTAGTTATTTTAATGACAACAGAGTTCACTGTTAATAACGGAGAGCCCTATGTGGAATGTAGGATAACATGTAACATAATATACGTGATATGTCACAACTGTAAGGCTTGTGATTTTTTAAAGATGCCTTTATACCTATATTAATCACCCAGTTTACAAGACTGATAACTGTAATGCTACGGAAAATCATAACAAACCAAAAAATGTGCATTGAAAAACCAAAAAGTGGTTGAGCAAATATACAGTCAACATGCAAAGAAAACAAGAAATATATACAAACTGTGTTAATTAATTCAAATATATATATTTTTACAACACACACACACACACACACACACACACACACACACACACACACACACACACACACACACACACACACACACACACACACACACACACACACACACACACACACACACACACACACACACACACACACACACACACACACACACACACACACACACACACACACACACACACACACACACACACACACACACACACACACACACACACACACACACACACACACACACACACACACACACACACACACACACACACACACACACACACACACACACACACACACACACACACACACACACACACAGAGACAGAGAGAATACAGCTCTTTTTTGTTCATGTTGTCCTGCTAGAGTTTTTAAATATAACACTTGCTGAACATTATTTTAGGGGATGGAGGTGTTGCTAGGTTGACCAATTACACAATAATACCAGCTTTACGAAGTTCATCTTCTATTTTTAACAGCTCTTCCTCATAACCAATATGACCAGCCTGTTTACAGGCATGCAAGAGCTGTAGACGTTCGACTAATATATTAGGATCGTTCCATTTGCTATTTTTTATGAATGGTTTCAAATACTCGGGAAGCAGTCCATCATTTTCACAATCAACATCATTATCATCCTCATCATTATAATCATCTTCATAATGATCATCATCATCCTCATCATCTTTACCATCATAATTTCCACCTGTGTCCACAGTCTGTTCAATGGTTTGAGTTCCCTTTGATAGTGTTGAAAGCTTCTTTTTAGATGTACTAGAGTGCTTCAACATTATGTTATTATTATCACCATCACCATCCTTTTCATCTTCCCCAACCAACTTCTTGATGGGGTATGTTGTCTCTGATAGAGTTGAGGGCTTTTGAGATGTGTGTGTGTGTCTGATCATGGGTTTTACTGGAGGTCTTAAAGGTTTCTCATTAAACAACTCGCTAACAGCATGAGTGCGTTGTAGTGTATTAAACCCGAGGTTAATATTATCTTGAGCAGCACTATTTTTTTCTTGGACTTGGTTTTTTGCTTCGGTTTGAGTTTTCCTTACATTTACACTAGCATGATTATTATGTTTACAATCATGACTGTTTGAAGAAAGTATGTCCAATTCTCTTGTCTTAAGCATTCCTCGACACTGTTTCGATCGTTGCTTTGAACAGCGCCAAATAACAGTTCCATTTTTATTGCTTCGTTTCACAATATATGAATATCCTTTATAGTATGCATAAGGCTTACCATACCTAGTCACTGATACTTCCATATCAACTGTCAAGCATAAACTAATTTCTAGTAAAGACAACTTGGTAATAACAACAATAGATTAATGTGGGAGCATATATAGATGCAAAAATAGGGAGCAAAATTGGGGGTAAAAAGTGTCAGCGAAAGTGGGAGCAAATGTGGGAGCAAAAACTGTGAGCAAACATTGGGAAGCAAAAAGTGGGAGCATATATGGGATGAAATGTGGGAGCAAAGCAAATATAAAAAGTGGGAGCAAATATGCTAACAAATATGTCAACAAATATGCCGGCAAAAGTAAATACACATTTCAAGATAGTTGAAAGTGCAAAGAAAATATGGAAGCAAATATGAGAGCCAATGCAGTGTTTTTCTAAAACAACTAAGCATAACAAACTTAGTCATAACCTAACCTGCCGCAACCTCACCTAACTTAACTTCACCTATCCTAACCTAACCTACCCTAACCTAACCTAACTTCACCTATCTTAACCTAACCTAGCCTAACTTAACCTAACCTAACCTCACCTAACCTAACGTAACCCAACTTCACCTAACCTAACCTCACCTAACCCAACTTCCCCTAACCTAACCTAACTTCACCTAACCTAACTTGACCCAACTTTACCTAACCTAACCTATCATAAATTCACCTAACCTAACTTTACCTAACCTCACCCAACCTAACCTTTCAACTCTCAGATCAAAATTAAATTCTGGGCATAGCCGAGTTGGAACCCATGACCTCAGGGATAACACCAAAGTATACTAACCACTACATCGCGAGATGGGCAAATTATCACGCTACACAACACAAAAATAAAAGTTTCCTGTAGTGGAATTCATTGGCTGACAACCATAGTTGGGAATTCAAACCCAAGACTTCAGGACTTTTGTTATGAACATTATCAGAAATATTATTCCATTTACATTTTGCTGCTGCTTATAATTATAAGAGTTGGCATTAATATGGGATCAAAAAGTGGGAGAAAAAAGTGGGAGCCAATATGGGAGCAAAAGTGGGGGCAAAAGTGGGAGCAAATGGGGGAGCCAATATGGGAGCAAATGTGGGAGCAAATCAGCTCACCTCGGATATCACCAGTGAGTGCTCATATCCACCGCTAGGTAGCGGAAACACACTTTGCGTGTTGTATGTAATTATCTTACTAAGTTTGACTGCATGCAAAACGTGCTTGTATAAGCTGTGCATATAATTTTAATATACAATTAACACTAATTGTTCAGAACTAACATGTATAGCCTTTTCTAGGGTATCCTTAGCAAGAACGACTGACTAACCCAGGAGTGTAAAGCCTTGCCATATTCAGTAAGCACCTGTTGCCGCTTCCATATTTTCTTTGCACTTTCAACTATCGTGAAAGTTGAAATTTTCTCTTTAGATGATCTGGTAGATGTTCCCACTCTATACGAATTCGTTGTGGTTCATATATACTCAAGCCTTACAGTTGTGACATATCACGTATATTATGTTACATGTTATCCTACATTCCACATAGGGCTCTCCGTTATTAACAGTGAACTCTGTTGTCATTAAAATAACTACTTGAAAAATAATTCCAGTGGCATATCCTGTTAGCAAATATCATATAATAAATATTTTCACGTCACAGAACGACAACTTGAAAATCATTTATTGTAGGAATACCTTTAATGGGACCACCAAACCTTTAAGTAAACCATATTTGATATACATTCCACATAGCTACATAACCGACAGTACGTCGTGGTATCAATTTCAGCCACCAGGCGCGCTCATCGTTTGTATTGCATTTCAGTTCCATTTGCATTTCTTGAAAATCACCCCCAAGCCAAAAAATACATAGCAAGTTAGTGGAATCATGTTACACATCAATAATTTTAGAAGAGCTCTCAGGTATTGTATGATGATTTTTTTTAGAAGTGTATAACTGTTTGTTGACTAGCATTTACTGTTACACAACATTATTTTTGGTAAACTCTACATAAGTATCCTAATTGTCTCTGGTATAATGTCTTGTTTAACAAACATGGTCACACGGTTTATCTATACGTTTAAGCCTCTGTTGTTTATGATTTTAAAAAATGATAAACAGCTAAACTCACTGGTCAATAGCCAACATAGTGGCCAAAATGTTTCCCTCATAGGTAACTCATGTTTGGTTAGTCAATTCTTATTGCAAAGCCAGTCAAGACCTAAAAATAGTATTAACACCATATCATTAAACAAATCAAACCATCTTAAGGTATTTATTAAATTGAATTGCATTTTAGGAACCTTGCAAGCATCTTGCAACCTTCAAGAGGAAAGTATAGACAGGAATTGTGAAAAGGAAACCGATAAATCATTCAACGTAGTGTTATGAACCTCAACGTAAGAAGTTATGAAAGTCTATGTGAGGGTGTGGTTTTTACAGCTGGATGCCTTTTCTGGCACCCACCTCAGAGACGAGTTTATGGGAGATGAAACTCAGCTATCATGTCGAATGTGGAGCTCCTAGTCTAGCAGAAAGTCATGTTCAGGTATTTGTCTGCAGGGAGTGTGGGAAACGAAACAACAACTAAAAAAAAGCATACACGTAAAGGGAATATTATAGAATTTTCGAGTATATGTTGTGAATTTTAAAAAATGGTTAAATTTCATGCTTTGTAGTCCTCTTGGCTAAATTTGGTAGAATTTGGTGAATTTTCATCAATATTCGGGTAATTTTATATAAATTTGAGCTAGTTCAAACCATTCTTTAATAATTCAATGGCATTTCAATAAATCTGGTAGTGATTTGTTGGATTTTGCTGAAATTTGGTGGAATTTGCTAAATTTGCGGTAAATTTAGTGGATTTTACAAAATTCTGGTCAATTTCAAGATAAATCTCAGATATTTAGATATTTTAAAAATAACCTCTGTCACTGTGATGGCTGTATTAATGTGTGCCTTTGACTATGAAGGGTAGGAATGGTAAGGAGATGGTTATGGACTTAAGTGCATAGTCATTTATATTTACTTTCAGATTGGATGTTGTGGGAAAATCGAAAACTCCTCTTGTTAGTCTTTCAAGTGAGTGTACTCCTTATCTCTCTTAGAAGCCGCTAATGAGCTCTAAGCATTGGCAGTTTGCAAACATCTCTCTATTGTTAACATAGAATGCTCATTACTTGTTCTTTCGAGTACATGTTGTCATGTAGGTAAGGAATTGATCCAAACATAACATGTTTCGATTTTCTTTGCACTTTTCTGTGGGCAAACACGGCATTTACCTGGAGTAAAAGTGGAAATCCACATGAGTTTGACGTTTAGAAAACTCACCTCACCTCACCTCACACCAACTGTTTGGAAATGGAAATAATTTGTTTTTGTTTTACTTAGAGGCTTGGAAATCATGGTCATCATTCCCATGTACTGTAATTAGGGAAAATAATAAGGGGTGATGTACACTATTATTAGCTGAGTACCTAATACAATACAAGCAATGCAGCTCCAAGAGGAACGCAATCTTATAAGTATAGACATATAATTGAACCCCTTCTCACTGAAGACATAGATAGAATTATAAAAACAGCAGATGAAAATGAAAAAGCAAATACTACGATGCATACTGGATATGGTCAAAAAAAACACATCGCGCCACAAGCCATTTGGAAATTTGAAGGCGGAAACAATATTGAATTCGTTCACTGGAATGAACCAAACAAATTGGTATCACGACTTAAAAAATTAATTGCATCGAAAGCTGCAGGTCACACAGGACTAGACAGCGAAATCTTTGCAATAGAAGAAGAACTAAGAAATGCTGGATATATTGAATAAAAATTCCAACGTTTGTAAAACAATGCACAGTATGTTATAAAACATTGTTTGGAAAATAACTATGAACGAAATCAGACGAGAAATTGCAAAAGAACTTCACGCACCGCTTAGAAAAAAGTTTAAAAGACGACGTGTTATTAGCAAAGGAATCGATGACCTCCATGAAGCTGACCTTGTGGACATGTCCAAACTTGCAAAATGGAATAATGGATTTAAATATTTATTAACCATTATTGACGTTTACTCGAAATATGCATGGGCAATTCCTCTTAAAACCAAAAAAGGAAGTGAGATTGTAAAAAGCTTAAAATTTGTTTATTCTCAAAGTAAAAGATTGCCCAATTATTTTCACACCGATCGAGGAACGGAATTTTATAACAGTGAATTCAAAACATGGTCTCAGAAACAAAATCTAAAGCATTATTCCACTGGCAGCTCCATTAAAGCGAGTGTGATAGAAAGATTTAATCGAACTCTTAAGGAATCGATGTGGAAAGAATTCACAACACGAGGTTCTTACCGATGGGTACATATTTTGCCTGAGTTACTAGTAAAGTATAATCACAAAATACATCGCAGCATCGACATGAAACCTAATGATGTAAAAAGAAACAATCCACCCCGCTTGCCAACACAATATAATGAAACTTTAAGAAAACCAAAATATAAAATCGGTGACATTGTAAGAATATCAAAAATCAAGAAACACTTCACTAAAGGATACGAAGCTAATTGGACAACAGAATTATTTACAATTTATAAAGTTCAAAATACTAATCCACGAACATATCTTTTAAAAGATAATAAAAATATCCCAATATTTGGTGCGTTCTATGAAGCAGAGTTACAACGAACAAAACATCCTAATATTTACTTAGTCGACAAAGTACTACGTAGAAAAGGAACCCGAGCCTTCGTATCTTGGCTTGGATTCGATTCAACTCACAACTCATGGATCCCCAACAAAAATATCTTCTAATTACAACAATGTAAGTTAATTTTTTTTAAATTCCTCGCAAAAATATTATTATTATTATTATTATTATTATTATTATTATTATTATTATTATTAATGTGTCTCTATATATATTTTTCAGCTCACTAAAACCAACACACGCAAGAAAGAAAAGAATGATTGTACTTACCCGTGCACAAGACCAGCATATTCCACTCTGCAAACAACACAGCATCTTCAATTCTCTGCAGCTTGTTGGAAAAAGAACTACTTACCACTTTAAGAACGAAGATCATATCATTTTTCACTAATTCATATTTATATAATTAATGTAAACCACAAATGATCAAATAAATATATTTTTAAAAAGATTTACACCACACAATTTTTTTTTTTTTTTTTTTTTTTTTTTTTAACACCCACTGTCCAACGTCCATTAGTTAGGCCCTTTTGACAAAAGCCACCGGTGTGCATACATACAAAAATTGCTCTTTCACCCCAGGTAAGGGTAGTTTTTATTTTGGGGGTTGACATACCTCATTCATACAAAAGGAGAATTCACTACGAGTCCTATGACACCCCATATGTTTAAATCGCATTATTGGTTAGCGAGATACTAAAAAGCGAATGACCTATTAGTTTTTGTTTTTTTAATAAATTTTTTAAAAAGCCTCATCTATAAAGAATCTTTTAAAAATTCCGCTCTCTTACAAAAGCCCTCAAGTGCGCATGCATACAAAAATAACCACTACTTAACCTCCGGGTAAGGGTAGATTTATTTTGGGGTGGATATACTCCCGTCCATAGCAAGGGGTGGTTCACCACAAGTCCTACGACACCCTATATGCTCAAACCCGACCATGCCTTCGCCGAATCATCGCCAATGTTCGCCAGAAAGTAGGCTATCATTTTGTTTTGTCCTACACACTTCAAACTTGCTGTCAGCCTAGAGGGCATAGGGACCTTTCATTGACTTCAAACAAACTTTTCTCTCATCTTCACCGTTTCCAAAATAGCACCAATTTCAAAAACAACAATTTAAAAAATATATATATACCGACACGCATTCATAGCAAAGAGGACGTCACACCATTCCTAAATAACACATCGTTCTAGCCTTACAAGCTCATTAAATTCGCCAAAATGTCAAAAACGCACGTTTACCTCAAATTGCGTTTCCAAATTCCACCCATTTAAAAAAAAATTACCTCACCATCAAATAGAGCGGGAAAAATAGCATTTAAACGAGCCCTCACTCAACCCTAGTCCTCGCCCACCACCAAACATTTTCCCAACATAGCCATACGTATTCAAGCACACACGCGACTTGCAAGAGAACATACACTACCCCACTACCCGCGAATGACCTTTTGTTTTGGTATTGTATTTAAATAATGAGGCTATAGGAAAAGAGGGGGGCATTACTACGAGTGCGAGATATCAGGTTCGGGGCCGATACGACGAGGGTTCAATCGCGAGCAAAAAAACATAACAGCTGCACACCACATGTGTGGATTGCTCGCACTGGCACACATGCTCACAGTCGCACGGGTGTCAAATGACAGTTAAAATCCTAATAAACAACCCCCATGGCGTCAACACCCATTAACTTTTTATCACCTCACATAAACAAGCCAAGAGGTCACCCCCTTCCCACGCTAACACGTGCAGTGCACATGCTCGCTCCTGGACCACGTGCTCGCTCTAAGGACCCATGACGTCATCCCATGACGTCATCAGGATTACGCAATTTCTGGTCATGATGATGCAATATTTGGAGTGTAGCAAACGCTTACTACTAATTTACATACAACGTTTTAGCAAATAATGACTTTGACTAAACGATTTCTTCACTGGATTATATTTCAAACCGAGTTCATTTCATATAAAGTTCATATAATTTCTATCAGTAGGATATATTGCATGCAACATACTCAAATTAGTGAAATGTAGGTCAGAGCGAGAGATCAGCTGTGATCTTGTCTTGCTAACTGACGCGGCTCAGCTTGTCAAAGACATTCTACTGTATAATATTACTATATGAACTTTTAATTTCGCCCTAGAACAGTTTGAACGATTCTTGGTTCGATAATCGGAACTGGTGGGTCCCATGTTTAGTTTGGGCACAAACCACGTATCATATGAAAGTATGTTGTTACCAAATTTGGTAACAATCTGATGATTAGTTTGGTCGTAATGCATTATTAAGTTTTGACCATTTGAGTGGCCGCTATTAAGTGATGGTAAAGATGGTGGCAATATAAAACATGACACTGAGGTGCCCTTTGCTAGTGCTACCTCTGTACCAAATTTCGTTCAACTCGGTTTCACCGTCTTCGTATTGATAGGGGGGACAGACATTCAGAGTACACACACACTCACACACACACAGGCAGACAGGCACACAGACACACAATTTTTGGTCCTGTGTTGATCTCATAAGTCTACTTAATTTTTTTGCAAAAATCGAAAGTAGGCAAAAAATCAGTGTCACAGTAGGACCTTATATGGGGCTTTGTCTGGCGAAGTGACTCCATAAATTCAAGATGGAGGCTACGTGTATTATTAGAGTATACACATTAGTAACTGAGGATGTTATTGCACAATAAGACGAAACTTGGTTAAAGAGGAGTCTTATGTTAGGGGTTTTGGTGTCGTTAGTAATAAACAGGGAACGGATTTATGTGTGCTAATAATTGATGAAATATGTACATAATTATATACATGTATTTAGTTATTAGCCTACTTTTCACATTTTGCAAAAATGAGGAAAAAGTAGAGTTATGAGATCGGGCAAATGTGTGTCTGTCTGTCTGTTCTTCTGTCTGTCTGTATGGCTGTGTGTGTGCCCCCCCCCCCTTCCCCTATCAACTCCTAAACGGCTGCAGCAATCAAAACAAAATTTGGTATGAGTCAAGATCTATACCTGAATATCTCACGGCCATATTTGAAAATGATGTCAGTGCTACCAACTGCTGAAAAATCGCAATTGAAATTTGAGTTCCATGTTGGATATCTTGGAATGTATGAATGGGAGCTATTTCAAAATTGGCACACGTATAGATAATAATATTGCATTTTAAATTCCAGGAGACCATACATGGCAGTGTTGCCAAAATGATTATAAGCCTGCTGATAGGTCCAAATTTTTAATGCATATAACTTCTACACTATCAATTGGATTTCAACCAAATTTCGTATGTGCTATGTGTACATAGACGGATATGACTGAGTGTATTCTTAAGAGCCACCAGGGCTGCCAACTGTTAATAAATGCACTAATATTTTTTTCCAAATACCCATATATCCGAAAGTATGCAAGCCGACAGCTTTAAGCTATGCACACGTATAATACCTGACATTCTATATTAATTTGGAATAACTTATATACGTCAGTGCTACCAACATGATTCTAGGCCTGCTGAGAGGTCCAACTTTAAATACATGTAACTTCTATACTATCATTTGGATCTCAACCAAATTTCGTGTATGCTATGTGTACCATAACAGACATGACTATTCCAATTCTTAAGAGTAACCAGGGCTGCCAACTGTTAACAAATACTGTCTCTATTTTTGTTAACCTTATATCAAAATATGAGAAAGTATGCAAGCCATTAGCTCTAACCTTTGCACACGTGTAGTACCTGGCATTCTAGATTAATTTGGAGTAACTAATATAGGCCTACGCCAGTGCTGCCAACATGATTCTAAGCCTGCTGATAGGTCCAATTTTAAAATGCATGTAACTTCTACACTAATAAATGGATTTCATTCAAAATTGACACAACAATAGCTCATATTATTTCAGATTATTTCTGACCAATACATGTATGTCATTGTTGCCAACATGATTTTATGCGCGCTATTAGATCCAATGTTTAACTGCATGTGACGTCCATGCTATCCATTGGACTTCAACCAAATTTTGTATTCTGTACCTTAAGAGATGGAACTAAGAATATATTCAGTCACCAGGACTGCCAACTGTAGTTCTCTATTGGACTACATTATGCCAGATATACAGTATTTCGCACCAATTAGAGAAATTTCGATATTACCAACTTAATTTCGTCATTATTCTAGATAGATCCATATAGATTAATCATTGTCATGAATCTTAAATTTTAAGAAAAGTAGGCTCTTTAATTCGTCACGGAACTTCTTGTTTTTATACAAATATGGAATTATGTATGGTCTTAAAATAACAAAAATTATTATTTCTATTTAATATCTAAGTTCAAAGAAAATAAACAAAGTAGATTTTAAAGTTTCCCTTCCTATTTTATATCAATATGAACTTTGAAGGACACTCATCTCTGTTACCAAAACATTGGATTACAAAATGTTTTTTCTTTAGTGCCTTACCTTATCTTATAAACTCAGGTGTGGCTGCACACCGGCTAAACTATTTTTTTAACTCTTTATAGGGCAGACAAATTTTTTCTTATTTATATTTCAATTGTTTTAATTTAAATTTTCATTTCAGCTCTAATTTTTATTTTATATATTATAATTTTAATTTTGTTTCTGTTATTATTAAATATTATTAATTTATTTTTTTTACATTCGAATTGAGCCACTATGGACTACGGAGTAACAATCAAAATCAATATTTCGTTCTAGATCGTCTGCAGTTTTGATGTCCTGCCAATATCTCTTGAGCCCATCGCTCAGCGCCTTCTTCCGATCTTCTGAAAAAGGTCCCCTCCGTCTTTTGGGTTCTGCCCCTACCTTAAATCGCTGGTAATTTTGATTAGGTGTCTGAATTCACACCTGTTCGTAATTTTGCAGTCTGGAATACCAATTTCTATAAGGTCTTTGTTACATTCTTCGAACCATGCCAATTTTTTCCTGTTTGGTTTCACGAAATTCCAAATTTTCTTAGTTAGACGATCTTTGGACATTCTGAAAATGTGTCCACAGAACAACAACCTTTTCCTTTTTATTGTTGACGTGATCGATTCTATCTCTCTATATAACTCTTCGTTTGACCTCAAATATGTTCGTTAACCCATCTGCTGCCTAAAATTTGTCTCAATACCCTGCGTTCTCTTTTGATGAACTGGTCAACTAGTCCCCGTCTGTTCATAGTCAAAGTCTCCGAAGCATATAATGCTTCAGGTTTGACAACCGTGCTGTAGTGTTTTAATTTGGCTCCAATGCTCAGCGACTTCTTATTATAGAGTATTTTCGTCAGGTGATAGGCTCGGTCTAATTTCTAGATTCTAAGATTACTTGCTACCTGTTCTAGGCCATTTTGTTGGATTACCTCGCCCAGGTATTTAAATTTCTTTACACGTTTAATCTTCCCTTGGTTTGTTTTCATCCATTCTGGTCCATCACTGATATTTGTCATGTACTTTGTCTTCTCAAAGGAAATCTGTAAATCTACTTTCTCAGCCATCTCTGACAACCAATTAATCTTCACAATGCCTGATTTAATATTGTTGGCAAAAATAGCTAGGTCATCTGCAAAAGCCAAACAGGCCCTAGCCTGAATCGTTCTTCATTCCCTACTTCCCGACTCAGTGTCTTCCTCCATTCACGAATGACCTTCTCCAAGACACAGTTGAAAAGGATTGGAGATAATCCATCACCTTGTCAGACACCAGTTTTGATTGCAAAGGGTTCTGAGATCTCGCAAATGAATTTTACTTTTGACACTGTGTCGGTCAAAGTCTGTTTAATCAGATTTTGAGACGTTTCATACACTCCAAACTCTTCCAGAATATTTTTGGTTATATTTACTAGTTTTTTTTAATCAAGCACCATAGTTCAAGGAGACAGATATAATATTTTCCTTTCAGAAATATTCCATCTACATTACAAGAATTTTTTTGATATGTAACATATTTCCGCTCGGTTGCTGGATAGTTTCGTGGGAGTGATTTTGAAAATTGGGGACGGAAGTGGATCGGAACGATCGAGCTGGCAGTGGTGGATCGAACGGAAGTATGCACTGCCCGCTCGATCGATCAAACGGAAGTGTACTAGCTGGCAGTGGTGGAAAACGGAAGTATGCACTGCCTGCTCGATCGATCAAACGGAAGTGTACTAGCTGGCAGTGGTGGGCAACGGAAGTATGCACTGCCCGCTCAATCGATCGAATGGAAGTGTGCCCTAGCTGGCAGTGGTGGATCGAACGGAAGTATAAGACGCACTGCCAACTCGATCGATCGATCCAGCTGGCACTGGTAAGAGAAACAATCAGCGCGCGGTGTCGAAAATTGATACCATGACGCACTCTCGGCCAAGTGGAATTTATATGATATACTGAACGGAAAACGCTCATGCGAACTCTGGTGTCAAGTGATTTAAACAAATGACATGGCACATGTTCGAAGTTTTCGTATCAGTATTTAAATGGTAAAATGCCTTAATATCAAACATTGTAAGTAGTAGGCATTGCATTGGCATAAAGCATTTTAAACTCAATGTCACTCAGGAACATTATCGAAACAAGCAAAATATAAATGAAACTTAATTCCGTAATGTAGTATTATTGGAACGTGGAAATAAGCCACCATCTTGTGCACAATATTTGCGTAGTCGAAATAGCCATGCGGTTGTTGCGTATGACTGTGAATCTAGATGTCTTGGGTTCGAATCCTGGACGGGGTAGATATTTTTGCTACCAGATTATCATTTTAAACGATATTTATCATATCAATCTGACTCATTTTAACAGAATCCATATGAAATTACGTGTTGGTCGGTGAATCAAGAGGACCTGTTTATAAGGAATTTAAGGTTATGAGCGGTGTCGCGTCTATTAATCTAGTTGATCCATATCGTATTCTTTAGGCTAGTGCTGGTGGAAGCTACAAATCATCTAATAAAATGAGCTCCGTATTATAAACTACAATATCTGTAAAACACTCCCTTTTACAATAGATTAATATTTGTGCCAATAATACTATACAATACCGGTGTATCAACAATTTCACGTGATGTTTCTTCTATGTCAGATGTTACACATCAAATGCGACTACTGTAAGGCTCGTTTTTTTGTGTGTGTAATTAAGCTGAAAGTTTCAACTATTAGCACCTTTGATAATAGCCTACAAACTCCTTTTATAAAGGGTTAAATAGAGATTTTTAATTTGTTTCTCAATTATTGACAGGACTCCCAATTTAATGGAATTTAATACTTACTAGCCGAAATGTGGACTACGTATATTGGTTTTAATGACTAAGAGTATGGAACATAATTTGTGCTAAACTCCAAAATATGGAAAATTTATAGAAAATAAGTACTCCATTTTTCAACTCCACACATCATGATTCGTAAAATTATAATAAAATAATTAAGTTTAGCTTCCAAAATAGATATTTACATAGAAATCATTTCCCTGGTGATAAATTTATCGAACGGAATATAGTGCACAGCAGCCATACAGAAAATGTCATAAATTAAAAAGTCAGTATTGGGGGGGGGGGGGGCAATTTCAACTTATATGAGAGAGGTATTCTAACAAATCACCTTACAGTATTTTCAGTAATCTCTTCACATGCAATGCTTTCTAATGGCACAGCAGCTCAAAGAAACGAAATCCTTTCAACCGAACGAGGGAAGGAAGTTTTAACAAGCCATTAGAAGCAATTCTCGGCTCCCTATTGTGTGGTGCTGTTTGGGAAGCGATCTACCTCATCCGCTGAATTCACTGATTAAGTCTTCTCCTCTCATTTCTATTCAATACACTCGTTTGTAGTTTAATAATGGCGGCACACACTTCAGGCAAATACCTACCATTGTTCCCTTGCTAATAATAATAATCTCCACAAGGCGTACATTCAGCAGAATGTAGGGATTCTTCCTTTCAAATACAACAAAGAATTCTCCCAGAAATCAATAGATAAACCTGTCTTGCAGTGCTGTTTTCATTTCCTCTGAATACAGCAAGGTGTGTGTTTGTAATTGGGAGTTCAAACGAAAAGTAAATTTGATTGAAACTGTCCCACAAATAGATATATTAGTGGTAGAATTGATTACCTGTGTCACAATAGTACATTATGCAACGAGCCTATAATGGCAATAATTAAGACACGAGTATGTTACCATTATAGGCGAGTTGCATACGACTGTTTATGTTCGACGATAATTATTATAACTATTTTATGTTCGAACATAAATATTCATAAATATCTGTCAAGATTTCGCCAGTTTTATGTACTGAACAGAGCGCATGAGACGCAGAGAATGCCTTGTATTTGACCATGGCCACCTCGATTGCCCTACTATGACACTAGGCCAGGCAGTGAAATTTAAATTAGAAGGCCGTGGAACTCAGCGCATCTAATTATCTAATTGGTCAAACAACTGTTTCTTGAGCTCTGATTGGTGGGAGGAACTGTTTCATAATGACAAATAGTGTTATAATGAGTCTCAGTATAGTACAGTTTTCTGACATATAATAGTCACGGTCGAACATAAACTTATGTTTATATCCTTACACGAGTATTTGCATCTATTAATAGTCATAGCACATAATATATATTTGCCCAAAGAGTATACATTCCTTCTTTCCTCCCCTCTTTCCTTGTTTCCTCTCCCTCTTTCATCCTTTCCCTCCCTCCCCCCCCCCCCCCACATTCATCGTTCTGTCCTTCCTCCCTGCCAACCCTCTCTTTCATTCTTCATTCCTCCATCCCCGCCCTTCCATCTTCCTACCTTCTTACCATCCCTCCCATTCTCCGTTCCTTCCTCCATTCCGTCCTTTCGTTCTTTCCCTTCTTCCCTCCCTTTTCCTTCATCGCTCCTTCACTTTCTCCCTTCCTCCCTCTATTTTTTCCTTCCTTCCTTCCTTCCCTCCCTCTACCCTCCTTCATTTCTTCTTTGCTCACAGCCTTCTCTTTCTTCCTCCCTGCCTCCCTCTCGTTCTTTTTTTCTTCCTCACACCCCTCCTTAACTTCTTTCCATTCCTTCTCTCATTCCTTCCTTCCTCCCCCTTCTTTCCATCCTACGTTTCTTCCCTCCTTCTTTCTTCCACCCTCCTTTACATCGTTCTGTCCTCCCTACCTTCCACTCCTCTCTTTCAATCTTCATTCCTCCCTCCCCACGCTTCCATCTTCCTACCTTTTTACCATCTCTCCCATTCTTCGTTTCTTCCTCCATTCCGTCCTTTCTTTCTTTCCCTTCTTCCCTCCACTTTCCCTCTTTCATCGCCCCTTCAATTTCTCCCTTCCTTCCTCAATTCTTTACTTCCTTCCCACCCTCTACCCTCCTTAATTTCTTCCTCGCTCACATCCTTCCCTATCTTCCTTCACCCCTTCCTTCCTTCCTCCCTCCGTTTCTTCCTTCCTCCCCCCCCCTTCCTTCTTTCCCTTCCTTCTCTCATTCTTTCCTTCCTCCCCCGGCTTCCTTCTTTCCATCCTACCTGTCTTCCCTCCTTCCTTCTTCCACCCTCATTTCCTTCGTTCCATCCTCCCTTCTATCCCTTCATTCCTCTCCTCCCTTTCATCTTTTGCTCTCTTTCTTCGTTCCTTGCTCGCCTCCTTTTCTTCCATTCTCCTTCCCTCTCATCCATTTCATCGTTCCTACCTTCCTACCTTCCTGCCTCGTTTCCATCGCCCCCTCCCTTTATCTCTCTCTTCCTTCCTTCTTTTATTTATATAGTATTTAACTACCCATTGAATGAAGAGAGCTGCATAAAGAGGCTTTGTAGCCTCAGTAGCCTGTTTGAGAGAAACAATAAATTCAATATCAAATTCCTCCCTTTCATCAGTGATGGACGAAGCAGAGGGGATATAAAAAGCAGGTTGGCTAAGGCAAGGAAAGCATTTCGACAGAAACGAAATCTGTTGATATTCAATGTAGATTGGCAGCTTCGGTGGCGTAGTTGGTAGCATGCTGAGCTTCTATGCCCAAGGTCGCGGGTTCAAACCCGGCCAAATTCGTTGGAATTTTAAGAGCGTTAAAAATCCCTAAGTATGACTTCCTTCGGAGGGAAATAAAGCCGACCGTCCCATGTCATAGATTTATGGCATGAAAATGAACCTTCCACTAACTACACTTTTCTGAAGCCGAAATTTGTAGGTTAGAATTGATAATGTTCTATTCGTTCCAACTTTCGCCGCCAGGTGCTGACTGCGATGCCATCTAGTAGCCAGATCCACAAGCTAGGTGTCGTGGACAGTAGCATTTGGTAGCAAAAGTAGGAAGTACTTGAAATTATCGTCTGCAGTCCTTACCTGAATTAAATGAGATAACACACACTAATACAGCCGTCACAATTAACACTGGTTATCAGACAGATTCTATACACACCCAAAGTACACGGAGCTACATGACCACGTTGTCGCAGGCCCTAAACTAAGCAACCAACCAACCATCGGATATAGATTTAGTAATTCTTGGAAGCCTTTGTCTGGAGCGTGGCGCTCTATGGAAGTGATATTCGGACTTTTGGCGCAGCAGTAAAGAGGAGAAGAGAAGCATTTGAAATGTGGTGTTACAGGAGAATGATGAAGATCAGATGGGTAGATAGGGTTACAAATGAAGAGGTATTAAGACGAGTGTGAGAGGGGAGATGATTCTAGCAACTGGTAATGAAGACAAGAAATAGGATGGTAGGACATATACTAAGACACCCAGGAATAGCAAACTTAGTAATGCAAAGAGGGGTCGAAGCTAGAATACGTTAAACAGATTGCCTCGGATGTAAGTGTGGTAGCTATGAAGAGATGAAACGATTAGCTCAGGGCAGGGAGGATGGAGGGTTGCATCAAACCAGCCAGTAGACTGAAGAATCAAACAACAATAAACACCACTATTACCGATTTGAGGAGCAATTTTGCCTTCAATATTTCCGTCACAAGATTTTACTTCTTTTTCTTCGGTTACGGGGAGATGACCAAGAAGTCATCGTCATTAACAGCTGCCTTCCTGTATTCTATGTCTCCGTCAACGACGGGGATAGGATACTAGTTTCATTTTAAGAATAGTATTTAAACTTATAACAATTAGTACTTTTAGGATAAATGGAAACGAAGCCTTACTCTTCGAACTTCTTAAAGCAATGTTACCAATACTTCACGACTACCATTTACAAAGCTCTTCTGATTTCTAATGACACTTATTGAGACTTTTTAATTGCCTACTTACATTACTTCAGCAGATATATATTTCTTTTTCCAAGTCCCAATATTAGAAGTTTCATCCACAAAGAAAGGCGTATTGAATTCATTACCGTATACTGTATATAGACATTACGGTGCACATAATACTTCTTCATGATGAGAACGACACGATGGCCTTCTACAAAATTAATTAAAAATTAGCCTCTTTATACATATATATATATATATATTCTCTTCCGCTTCATTGAAACCCAATGGCGTGGAACACGATGTTCAAAAAGTTGATATTCGTATTCAGTTAGCGTGTGATAGTATTTCAATGAAAAAAAAAAGAAGAGAAATGGGCTCAGTTCCTTCACAGTTGTCGGATAACTAAAAGCTGTCATTGTTGTTGCTGTAATCTTTAGATCTATTTTTTAGCTTATTTTCATTTATGAAAACATAGGCTTATGAGATCAACTTTTGTCCGTGTGTGCATGTGTGATTCGTGTGTAAATCCTCCCCCTCCCCCCTCCCCCTAGTAAAATCTAAACGGCTGGAGCGATTTCAATGAAACTCGGTAAGTTCATTGCACTATTCCGGAAGACCCCGACCGTCCCCTTCAAATTTTGTTATGTCTCACCAATCTAACATGGCGGCTATGCAAAATATTTCACCAGCATTCAATATCTCCGAAACTATTCCCGATATCACCCTGGATTTTTTTACGGTGATAAAGGGAACTACTAGAAGTTCACCTATGTGACTTTTGAAAAAACTGGGAACTACAAAACCAACATGGCGGCCACGCGAATTTGCGTCTTTTAAATAGACTTTTCTCGCGATTTAAGGAACCAAACGCAATAAAACATGGTACAGTATATGTTTATACACATTGTAATGCACCGACATCTAACTTGGTTCAATTGTTTACTTAGCCACAAGATGGCGGATGTGCGAAATATTTCACCGGCATTCTATATCTCTGAAACTATTTTGGTATCCCTCTGAACAATTGTACGGAGATAAAGGGCACTACTGGAAGTTCATTTATAAGACTTTCGAAAACCGGTTAACTACAAAACGAACATGGCGGCCAAGCGAATTTGAAAAATTTAAATAGACCTTTCTCACGCTTTAATGTTCCAACCGCAATGAGATCTCGTACAGGAAATGTTTATACATATTGTAATACACTGGTATCTAATTTAGTTCAATTGTTTACATAACCTCAAGATGGCGGCTTTGCGAAATTATAAATTAAGTTTTAATTTCTTGTGTTGTAATCAGGCGATCGATGTGAAAGTTTGAATAATGAACCTACGCAATAATTTTCCTTTAATGGTACATGACTCTATGGCCTATACATTTAACAATCCAACATGGCGACCATCCGAAATATTTAGACGATTCTCAATATCTACGAATCTATTCCAGCAATTAAACTGTTTTTTTTAATGTTCCTAGGGGCTATGAACATAAGTTCACCTATAGGACATTCAATAGCCTGGTGATCACAAATCCAACATGGCGGCGACGCGAAGTATACATATTCACATGAACGTTTTCTCGCAATTTATCCATCTGAGTGCAGTGAAACTTGGCACAGTAAATCCTTATACGAATGTTAATCCACTGGCATCTAAATTATTTCAATTATTTCCATAACCACAAGATGGCAGCTGTGCGAAATTTTAAAATCTCCTTGTAACTTCTTGTGTCCTAATCATGCTATTGAAGTTTGAATGCTACAGGTACACAATAATCTTCATGTATCAGTACATAACTCTAGGTCCTACATATATAAAATCCAACATGGCGACCATCCGAAATATTTAGTCGGTTCTCAATATCTACGAATCTATTACAGCAATCAAACTGAAATGTTGTATGTTGATAGTGGCAGTTAACATAAGTAGGATATATGAATATAGGTTGTATAGTTCTTCACGACCGGGTGAGTTAGCCGTGGTCTTTACGGCATGACTGATGGCAGTCGCTCACATCCTGAAGGCGAGGAGGTTCGAATCCCCCCGCCGGCAACCTTGAAGATGGTCTTCTGTGGTTTCCCATCTTCCTTCCAGGCAAATGCCGGGGTTGGTCCCTAACTATAGGCCACAGCCGCTACCTTCCAACTCCTCGTCCTTACCTTCCAACTTTCCTTCCCAACGGTACTTGTAGCTCACCCATTGGGTGTCCGTCTCGAAGCAGCTACAAAACTGGCGAGCCGAACATGTCCTCGGACACTCCCGGCACTAAAAGCCATACGCTAAAAAAAAAAGTTCTTCACGGAACTACTTGTTTTGCATCTTTTTGCATTTTTTTGCTATTTTTCCATTTAAATTTTGATTACACATGTAGTACTGTCTTCAGTTAAACATATTGTAATTGTCTCTTTAATGTGATATAAATATAAGTTTCCGGGAGGGCGCCAATTCATAGATAGAATAGTCTACTATGAATGAATATTCTTTTATTACAGACACGAGAACTCATTCATCTCAGGAACGGTGTGTTTATAACACCAACCAGGACACTACAGTAAACAAGGCAGCTTAATATTATACTGCAACATAACAATAAATCATTAGAATGCTACTTACTATTTAGTGGTCTTAAGGGATGTATATTTAAATTGTTCCAGTAATGTAGTCACAATGATATAATTTCCAACGTATATCATTAGTCTTTATATCCTTTATTAATTTTTACTGCCGTGGAAGAGCTATAGATGAAGCCGTAAAACTATAACTAATACGACGTATTAAATAAGACAGATGAAACAAGTATATTCTCCTTCGCGTTTTTTTTTTATACAAAAACATTTCTTTATAATCGGTAATAACCTCCAATCACTTTTTATTTATCAAAGTTCAACTCTCATTGTCTAAACTCATCTCTGCTATCGTCAGAGTTGACACTCTCGTTTCACTAGTTCAAGTTTCCTCCACTCAAGCGCACCAACGCCACCTCCAAAGAACACTAAGCATTTTTATATAAACGAATCACGGCCTATGTGGTCTCAGTAAACGTTACAATCGCCCCCAGAAAGACTGACAACTATGTCATATTGAAGGTCTTTCTGATACACATACAACACAAAAAAAAATACATAAGAACGTTATACACGGAGATCTGGACTTCCCTCTTCTTCATGTGATTATACTATCATCTTGTCCAAATCAAGCTGCACAACACACCATCTTCCAACCGTTATCCGCCTCTTTAACCAATTCTGTAGTCTCCTCTCCATACCTCAAGCTCACCCTGATTAACTTGAAATGTTCTTGAAGAATAACATCCACAATTGGATATCAAGATACCAAATCACCATCTCCACCTCCACTGCCGCTAGCACAAGGTGGCTTAGTCGTAACTACCACATTTTCCTAAGCATGGTACACACTGAGAAGGCTATTGCAAAACTGGTTATAGGTCGGCCGTTCATTTTTGTAGTGAATATATATATATATATATATATATATATATATATATTGGTACTATATCCTCTGATATTGGTTCAGCATCCATTCTTAGGCGATCCATGGTTCTTTGCAGTAGATCACACGATACAATTCCCAATTGCTTATAGCTGATTGTGAACATTGCTCCACCATCAAAAGCTTGTCAAATCTGTCCACATTAGAATGCAGTGTAGGACATTCCTTGAAGTATTCTGTACAAAGTTCCAACTTAATTCGATGACTTAGAAAACTTGGAAATTATATTTTAATTGTTCAGAATTACTACACAAAATCAAGTAAAAAAAACAAAAGCTGCAATAATATGAATGGACAAAAGGTTAAATAGAAGATAACGAAAAATATCCACAGCATAACTCAAAATTAAGAAAGATACTAGGTAACACACACAATGAAAAACATATATATTACAGCATACAAACGAATACATATACATTGTGCAACTGTATCAAAAATTAAGAAAATAGACATATACTGTATATGTCTCCAATACTGAATTCATAACTAGAACAACAAATAGCGGCACGCGCCCCCAACACATTAATTTTACGTCCAGATAAAAAATGATCTTGGCAACTTCCTATAACCAAATCTAAGTAATATTCTTCCATTTCTTCTTTGTCTCTTAATTCAGTGTCTCTATGGATTTTCTTCTCAGCTTTAACTTCCAACGTAACTCTTTTCTTGACATCAAATTTATCAACATTGCCAATACATTTAGGCTCATTATCATCATCATCATCATCATTAGATTCATTGCAGCATTGGGCTGTATGTCTTGTCCATGCTCTAATACAGCGAACTCCTACTGCTCTTCTAGACCTATCTGTATCATTTATTCTAAAATGAGACGTATCCCCAGTACCATTTTCATCATTATCACGCCTACAATATCCATCCCCTCTATTTCCATTAAAGCGTCCTCCTCTGCTGTGTCGGCGGCGACCTCTACGTCTACCTCTACAACCTTTCTTTCTTCTTTGCCTATTATGGCCTATCCCACTTCTACCTCTATAACCTAAGCGATTTCGACCTATACAACCGTGGTGTCTACCTCCACATCTGATTCCTCTTTGACGCCTACTACGTCCTCTCCAATATATGCCTTTACAACATCGCCTTATCTTATATCGTAATTTTACTTCAAGCTCAACTATCTTCCTCTCATCCACTCTATTCTCCTCTACAATTTCCTCTAACTCTATGCTACTTTCGCGTAACGTCTCCTCTAACAAATTCTTCCTCTCCTCTACTCTATACTCATGTACAATTTCCTCTAACTCTATGCTACTTTCATCTACCATCTCCTTTAACTCCAAACTACTTTCACCTACAGTCTTTTCTTCCTTTATAATACTTTTAGCCTCTTCTTCTAACATATTCTTAATTTCACATCTGATCTCCTGTTTCACCCCCTGAATACTCTCCTGCAGAGTCCCATACTTCCTATTTAATTCTTCATTTTCCTTGACCACATTGTCTAACCTTTGATGATGAATTTCCTTATTATTTTTATCTATCATCTCTCTCATCTTCTGATTTTGCCTACTTATTTCCTCTCTCATATCCTGATTTTGCCTACTTATTTCCTCTCGCATCTCCTGATTTTGCCTACTTATTTCCTGATTTTGCCTACTTATTTCCTCTCGCATCTCCTGATTTTGCCTACTTATTTCCTCTCGCATCTCCTGATTTTGCCTACTTATTTCCTGATTTTGCCTACTTATTTCCTCTCGCATCTCCTGATTTTGCCTACTTATTTCCTCTCGCATCTCCTGATTTTGCCTACTTATTTCCTGATTTTGCCTACTTATTTCCTCTCGCATCTCCTGATTATCTTTCTTACTTTCATCAAATCTTTCACTCAGCATTCTCATGATCGCAGCTAATGAATCTTCCGAAATTCCTTTCTCTTTGCTAGTATTCGGCTTACTCTCTGACATCATAGTATTATCATCTACGCTCTCTTCACTATCAAGACCACTTCTTAGCTTCATATCTTTCTCCGACATACTGAATTACACTTCTAAACACAAGCCCCAAAATCACTCGCACAATATATAAGCATTCCTACCCCTACACTGATGTGTCCTGGTTCTCGTGCCTTACGTTGAGGTGTCATTTGTAATTGTCTCTTTAATGTGATATAAATATAAGTTTCCGGGAGGGCGCCAATTCATAGATTAGTCTACTATGAATGAATATTCTTTTAATACAGACACGAGAACTCATTCATCTCAGGAATGGTGTGTATATAACACCAACCAGGACACTACAGTAAACAAGGCAGCTTAATATTATACTGCAACATAACAATAAATCATTAGAATGCTACTTACTATTTAGTGGTCTTAAGGGATGTATATTTAAATGGTTCCTGTAATGTAGTCACAATGATATAATTTCCAAGTTATATCATTAGTCTTTATATCCTTTATTAATTTTTACTGCCGTGGAAGAGCTATAGATGAAGCCGTAAAACTATAACTAATACGACGTATTAAATAAGACAGATGAAACAAGTATATTCTCCTTCGCGTTTTTTTTTATACAAAAACATTTCTTTATAATCGGTAATAACCTCCAATCACTTTTTATTTATCAAAGTTCAACTCTCATTGTCTAAACTCATCTCTGCTATCGTCAGAGTTGACACTCTCGTTTCACTAGTTCAAGTTTCCTCCACTCAAGCGCACCAACGCCACCTCCAAAGAACACTAAGCATTTTTAGCCTATTTTCAATTTTGAAAAAATAGGCTTATGAGATCACCTTTTGTCCGTGTGTGTGTGCGTGTGTGTGTGTGTGTGTGTGTGTGTGTGTGTGTGTGCGTGTGTGTGATTCGTGTGTGTGTCCCCCCCTAATAAAATCGAAACGGCTGGAGCGATTTCAATGAAACTCGGGAAGTTCATAGCACTATTCCAGGCGACCTCGACCGTGCCCTTCAAATTTTGTTAAGTCTCTCCAATCCAACATGGCGGCTGTGCGAAATATTTCACTAGCATTCAATATCTCCGAAATTATTACCGATATCGCCCTGAAATTGTGTACGGTGATAAAGGGCACTACTAGAAGTTCACCTATGAGACTTTCAAAAACCTGGTGACTACAAAACCAACATGGCGGCCAAGCGAAGTTGAGATATTTAAATAGACTTTTCTCGCGATTTAACTATCTAAATGTAATGAAACTTGGTACAGCAAATGTTTATACACATTGTAATGCACTGGAGTCTAATTTAGTTCAATTGTTTACATAACCTCAAAATGGCGGCTGTGCGAAATATTTCACTGACATTCTGTATCTCCGAAACTATTACAGATATCACCCTGCAATTTTGTACGGTGATAAAGGGTACTGATACAGGTATACCTATGTATATTTCATAAACCTGTAAAGTACGAAACGAACATGGCGACCAAGCGAATTTAAAATATTTTAATAGACTTTTCTCGTGATTTAACTCTCTGAGCGCAGTGAAATGTGGTACAGTAATTGATTTTGCAGATTGTAATGCACTGCCATATAATTTAATTCAATTGCTTACATAACCTCAATATGGCGGCTGTGCGAAATTTTAAAATTAAGTTTTAATTTCTTGTGTCGTATTCATGCGATCGAAGTGAAAGTTTGAATAATGAACCTAGGCAATAATTGTCCTTGAATGGTACATAACTCTATGGCCTATACACATAACACTCCTAAATGGTGAGCTCCCGAAATAATTAGACGGTTCTCAATATCTATGAATCTTTTACAGCAACCAAACTGAATTTTTTAATGTTCATAGAGACTATGAACATATGTTCACCTATAGGACTTTCAGGAATCTGGTGAGCACAAATCCAACATGGCGGCGACGCAAAGTATAAATATTTAAATGGACGTTTCTCGCGAATTAACTATCCGAGTGCCGTGAAACGTTGCACGTTAAATGCTTATACAAATGTTGATCCAATGGCATCTAATTTATTTCAATGGTTTGCATTATCACAAGATGGCTGCTGTGCGTAATTTTAAAATCTCTTTTTTACTTCTTGTTGTCTAATCATGCGATTGAAGTTTGAATACCACACGTACACAATAATCTTAATGTAATAGTACAAAAATAAAAATCCAACCTGGCGACCATCTGAAATATTTAGGCGGTTCTCAATATCTACGAATCTGTTACAGCAATTAAACTGAAATTTTGTATGTTGATTGTGGCAGTTAACATAAGTAGGATATATGAAAATAGGCTGTATAGTTCTTCACGGAACTACTTGTTATATAAACGAATCACGGCCTATGTGGTCTCAGTAAACGTTACAATATGGTTACATGAGATGTTCAAAATGCCCACCGTTGGATGCCAGACACATAGCAGTGGTCGCTGCAACTAGCCTACGTCCGTCAATTTTTGATTGGGGACCGCTGCAGATGCCGCTGTAAACTCCTGGCAAAGGGCCTCCAGCGTGCGCGGCTTACGTCGATAGACTTGATTTTTCACAGTTCCCCACAGGTGAAAGTCCATAGGGCGACCGTGGGGGGAACTCAATGGGCGCTCTTCGTCCAATCCAATGACCCGGCAGATTGTCATTCAGGAAAGCTCGTACTGCTACATGGTAGTGTGGTGGCACCCAATCCTGCTGGTAGAAGACTTCATCATGGGCTCCATAAAGCGAAAGTACCTAGGTACAGCTGGTAAAATTAATGTGCGTAACATTCCCAAGTACAGTGCTCCAGTGACAGTACCATCAAAGGAAAAGGGTCCTAGTAAGCCCCTCACTGACAGTTCACACCACACATTAACCCCTGGTAGATTGACCGCCTTGTCCACATGAACATGCGGATTTTCCGGAGCCCAGTAGACACAGTTATGTCGATTCACTGTTCCATTAAGTTTAAACTGGGCTTCATCAGACCACACTAACTTCGTCAGAAATTGTTTATCTTGGGTTACCATTTGCTGATACCATTCGTAAAATTGCATCCGACGATCCGAATCGTCCTCATTAAGCGTATGCAGTCTTCGTGGGATGTAAACTTTCCAATTATCTGTTTTCAAAATTCGTCGTACACTTGTACTGCTAATCCGCACTTCCCGCACACATTGCGTAGCACACTTCTGTGGAGAATTAGCAAACCTTTCAACACGTGACCCGACGAAGCACGACAAGTAGCTGTAAGCGTTCTTCCCGATCTTCCTTTGTGAATATCACAGATCGTTCCATGCGTCTCAAACTTCCCAGTAATGCGTATAATTGTTAGGCGTGTTGAGGGTTCTGTTTCAAACTGTTCCCACTTACGTTGCACTTCAACGGTATTATCAAACCTGATAAACCACTTCAGAATGTACTTTCGCTGCTCGAACGTCAAGCGTGCTCCAGCCATTTCGTTTTCCCACTATCGTGATGCAAGTACCGACATCTGTTAAGCGAAAGATCATACTACAAAATTTAAAAACAATGATAACAATTGAGAATGTCCATATCCTGATATCGTCTGACAAAGAGAGTATACATTTTTCTGGCGGATTCTGATCTTGGATGCAGAAGAACGGTACCGTAAGTATAGAGATGCTCTTGTTTTCATCGCAAACCAGTTCAGGGGGATGACAGTTCATAGGGAGCGCGTGGGTCGGGGTAAGGCCCTGTACTGTTTGTTCTGCCAACCAATGAAGAATTAATTTTAGCACTAAGGTTCCGTAGTTGGCACTCATGAACGTTCACATCAAACCGAATGGCGGAAGCGGGAATAGTCTGTTTTGATTGATTTTCCTCGTGGTGTTGTTGGTTGTTTTGATTTGTTCAGTATTTTGATTGTTTATTTGAATTGAATTGAGAGTCAATCATGCCACTGCAAGGGAGGAAACATTGCCAAGCACCGGGATGTAAGAATTATAATGATAGTAAGAACAATACGGCAATTTTCATCTTCCTGGTGTTGACCATGTGAAAAACTAGTGGACAATATGGACTACTCTCGAATAAAAATATATAAAGAATAAATGTGTGCATTTCATCTCTTGTTTGTTTTCTTACCCATTCTCCTTTGCATTGCAATAAAATTTGTGGTTTAGGGCTACGGGGAGAGGGGGGGGGGGGGTGGCAGCCGGCATGCTAGGCAAAAAGTGAGGTTATGGCAATGTAGTGTGTGCACTTGGACGATTTTCTTTATATTCATCGAATATCCCAACTATTCTGTAGAGTATGAGAGCATTTTTTAATTAGCCTAGAGGTGAATTAAGCTCTAGAACGGCATAACTGTGTCTTTCGTGACAAATCCATTGCCAACATTGATATATATCAAAATGTATTCTTTTCCTATCTGGACGTATATTTCAGCACCTAGCGAAAGGCGCAGTTATGTTTGAGTTATATTCATCAATAATCAATAACTCGTCGCAGAACATACTGTTCATTTACGTGTAATAAAGGCTACATTCATATGGCTTTTTACTTTTTATGTTGCCAGACTTGGCAGTACAATCCATAGCCTCAGGCGGTGTTCTCTCTCGAAAATTCTATAACCAAAAGTGACGAATCTCTTATACTTACATGATCCTTGATCCAGTTATTGAATTGAATATTACCTGCTCTGTTGACCAAGGTCAGCAATGGCGGGGTAGGAAGGGGAAGGGGTGTATATTCTTGTCTCAGTTCCGCATAGTTCATGGCGAGAGATATCGTTCATTGCCGCTTTCATAATACCTAAAATAAAACCGAGTGTGTCAGTGCATTTAAAACAACTAATATCTGAATTTGGTGACAATGCGTTTTCTACCGATGAAAGCATAATTATTGATTTGCAAACTGTGGAACTAAAGTAGATGTTGAAAGAAGATTTACTGTAACGCAACATATTGGTCGCGATAAACACATTCGTGCTGTTAATTTTCTTCACTTTATAGTGCATTTCTCGAATTATTTATTCCAGTCATTTTTGAAAAGTTTAAGTGCCTTTTAGAAACATTTTTGTGGCATCAACATCCGGGCCCTAGTCATCACAATAATAACACCGGTTATCAGACTGATTCTACACATACCCAAAGTTCACGGGGCTACATGGCCGCGTTGTCGCAGCCCCTAAACTGAAGAACCAACCAACCAAACTCTATGAGATCTTGATAGTCATAGTACGTTATTAAAATACTACAATTCACAACAAGCCTATTTTATCAAATTTCTTTGTGAATTTGTTAATATACATAGCTCAATCGGACAATTTACATCCTGTTTCCTTCGGGAACAGATATTTCCAGTATGGATTAGCAAGGTAAGCTAACATTATTTTTGAAAGGAAGTTTTGACTTCCATAGTACATTGGGGCTGCTCGTGGCGACATTTTGTGCCTTGCAGCGGCCTTCACAGTATGTACTAGCCACGCGTCTTGGTGAGGTGTACCATAACCAACTGAAGAGCCCATTGGTACGCTGGCAACTGTTTTGAGCTAGCCGGACCATTTTATCAAATTTCTTTGTGAATTTGTTAATGTATATAGCTCAATCGGACAATGTATATCCTGTTTCCTTCGGGAACAGATATTTCCAGTATAGATTAGCAAGGTAAGCTAACATTATTTTTGAAAGGAAGTTTTGACTTCCATAGTACATTGGGGCTGCTCGTGGCGACATTTTGTGCCTTGCAGCGGCCTTCACAGTATGTACTAGCCACGCGTCTTGGTGAGGTGTACCATAACCAACTGAAGAGCCCATTGGTACACTGGGGCGAAACGCTGGCAACTGTTTTGAGCTAGCCGGACCATTTTATCAAATTTCTTTGTGAATTTGTTAATGTATATAGCTCAATCGGACAATGTATATCCTGTTTCCTTCGGGAACAGATATTTCCAGTATAGATTAGCTAGGTAAGCTAACATTATTTTTGAAAGGAAGTTTTGACTTCCATAGTACATTGGGGCTGCTCGTGGCCACATTTTGTGCCTTGCAGCGGCCTTCACAGTATGTACTAGCCACGCGTCTTGGTGAGGTGTACCATAACCAACTGAAGAGCCCATTGGTACACTGGGGCGAAACGCTGGCAACTGTTTTGAGCTAGCCGGACCATTTTATCAAATTTCTTTGTGAATTTGTTAATGTATATAGCTCAATCGGACAATGTATATCCTGTTTCCTTCGGGAACAGATATTTCCAGTATAGATTAGCAAGGTAAGCTAACATTATTTTTGAAAGGAAGTTTTGACTTCCATAGTACATTGGGGCTGCTCGTGGCCACATTTTGTGCCTTGCAGCGGCCTTCACAGTATGTACTAGCCTCGCGTTTTGGTGAGGTGTACCATAACCAACTGAAGAGCCCATTGGTACGCTGGCAACTGTTTTGAGCTAGCCGGACCATTTTATCAAATTTCTTTGTGAATTTGTTAATGTATATAGCTCAATCGGACAATGTATATCCTTTTTCCTTCGGGAACAGATATTTCCAGTATGGATTAGCAAGGTAAGCTAACATTATTTTTGAAAGGAAGTTTTGACTTCCGTAGTACATTGGCGCTGCTCGTGGCGACATTTTGTGCCTTGCAGCGGCCTTCACAGTATGTACTAGCCACGCGTCTTGGTGAGGTGTACCATAACCAACTGAAGAGCCCATTGCTACACTGGGGCGAAACGCTGGCAACTGTTTTGAGCTAGCCGGACCATTTTATCAAATTTCTTTGTGAATTTGTTAAAGCCTATAATGGCTATAATTAATAGACGAGCATGTTTATAAAACGAGCGAATCGAGTTTTATAATTTCCATACGAGTGTCTTAATTACTATTATAGGCGAGTTGCATACGACTGTTTATTTTCGACGATAATTATAAATTTATTTTATGTTCGAACATAAAGATACTAAAAAATTTGTCGAGATTCCGCCAGTTTCAACTGAAAAGAGCGCATGAGATGCAGAGAATACCTTGTATTCGAACACGGCCTCCTCGAATACCTCACTATGACACTAGCCACGCAGTGAGATTTAAAATATGAGACCGTGAAAGTCAGTGCAGGTGCGATGCTATCCTTACCTAATTGGCCCAACAGTTGTAACGTAAATAAAATCTTGAGCTCTGATCGGTGGAGAACCTGTTTCATAATGAAACTTGAACTATAATGAGCCTATTTAATATGCATATTTCTGGCATATAATAATTATATTTCGGCATGGTCCAGCATAGAAATAATTATTGACGTCGAAATGTTGAATGAAAAAGGCAATGCTCCAGGTTTAATGTCAAAGGTTAAGAAAAATGCCTTCACAAACTTTTGAGGTCACGGATGAGAAGATTCCTCTCTCGCTTCTTCCTTTAAATAATTCGCCACACTTTACTTTACCTTGCTGGTTTACCATCTTCATAATATATCCGGGTATCATCAAAGTGAATAGAAGGGGGAGAGGTGAAGGAGAAATCTTCCCACCGTAAACTTACTCGCTAAAGGGTTTCTAAAACAGCCCGCAACTTTCTCTGTGGTCTCCATGGCAACAGCATCTCACGTCATTCCCTCTTTCTCTCTCTCTCTTGTTCTCATTATAAGGTCACTGCAAGTACAACACGACGGGGTTTTACAATGTCACTAGCGTATGAACCTGCTGGTCCCACGGTGATGGGTTAGCGTACCTGCCTCATACCCGGAATACCCAGATTCGATTCCCGGCTCCGTCAGGCATTTTAGAAACTGACGTGAGTGCTGGAACGGGCTGCACTCAGCCTCGTGAGGACAATTGAGGAGCTGTCTCACAGTATGACAGCGCCCCGGTCACGGAGACCAAGATTAACGGCCGAGGGGACCACGCGTCACACCATAATATGCAGGCCAAATGGCTGGACAGCGGTCGCTTGGTAGTCCTAGGCTCTTCATGGGCTGTAGAGCCACGGAGATTGGTTTTGAGTGTGAAATCATTGCATACTCTTATTGCACGGATTCGTGGCTCACGCTGTACAGATCAGAGGTTCGAAACCCGGCGCTAACAATGAATATCACTAGTGTAATCTCCAATTATAAAATCCGCCTTTTCAAACACTAAGAAGTTTAGTAATTAAATTAAAACGTACATGTTTCGGGATACAATGATACCTTCGTCAGCGTAGATTAAATAAAAAGAATCTTAAAAACTATGTTAACAAATACAAAGAGCAAATGGATATTCTTAAAAAGGCGTTAGAATATAAATAAATGAAAGTTCACAAAATATTTAGAAAATACATAGAAGAAAAAGATTAAAAATTAATGTAAATCTACCTTAATGGACTGTCTATCGGACGTAGCTGCTGAGAGCTATGGGTTGTTGATTCTAGCCAGGTATAATGATACGAAACAGCGCATACAATTTCAAATGGATGAAGTCATCCAACCCTGGAGAGAATTCTACCGAATCCTATTTAATACCATGTTCATAATGGATAATGTATATGCATTTCATCCTGAGTGTGGTTTTTCCACACTCTTCCCAGCCAAATGCCGTGATAGTACCTTACTTCAAGTCCCGGGGCACCTATCTCATGCCTGCATAGAATAGAGTTACACACACTACTACAGTCATCACATAAATACACCCCTCTTCACTCTACTAGAAAACACACCCCGTCGGAAACAAGGCACAACATAACGATGCAGCCAAGCTAGATAAGGGATTGATAAGGGAAACATGTTATTGGATCAGGATGTACGATGTATCCTTTTCTTCAATAAACCGAGGCTGGTATTAACGACAGTACTATAGATGTCGGGACATTCTCATTAGACCAGACAGCGCTTATATGGCTATTAGCTTATGCGTGGCGATCAGGTCGTTAATAGTTGAAGATTATCCTGCATACAATAACATACACCACATTAGGGAGACTAGAATTGGCCACATACAGTCACATTTGTACGACGAACACAGAAACTTAGGTATGCGAGAGAGGAAATGCCCTGGTATATAAGAGATCCTGGCCCACAGGAAGCTCCTCAAGTTGAGTGTAGATAGTGACGAAGTACAACTGCTCTCACTAGGACACGCAAGACTCAAACAGATAAGTAGCCTGTACAATACAAACTGAATTGACCATTTAACTACAATCACATATTCACTCTAAACAAGCAAGTTTGGAGATCAATCACCACCTTCAGTATTTAAACAAAGCATCACGTAGACTATAACTAACAAATATTGACGAGTTGAAGTATCTCAACTAATACCGCAACTAAAGAAGTGTACATAATGTAAATATTTTCACCCATACTTTCAGGCATAAACATTTTGTAGCCTAAGTGTAAAGGATCTGATGATCATCACTTGACGATCGAAACTTCTCATCCAAGTGTATTTTTAATCTCATGCCCTTTTTTTTTAGGATTAGGGAACAACCCTTCTCATTTGGATACACATGTGTTGACCGACTAAAATTCATCAAACTTTCGTTCACTAAGCAACACTGAAAATGGCTTCAAACACCATACAGATCATCAGATGAGTTCAACACACACCCAACTACAAGAGACTGATGACCAAGATGTCCCAAGCCCTTGAAATGAATGTACATACTTTTTTGCGGTCGGCGTGGGACAGAAGTTGAGTTGACTTTAGATAAGATAGGATTTTTGAGTTCGCGCTCGGCTGCCGGTTCGAAATCGTGCACTGTTTCAGGATATTAATGACTCACTAGACAGAGGAGTGCAAGCTGACGCCGTAATTATAGATTTTGCGAAAGCATTTGATGTCGTCCCACATAACATACTACTCCGTAAATTAGCGGCAACAAGGATTGATAAAAGAGTACGGTAATTTTATGGAATTAAAAGTTCTTAACTGGTAGCTCGCAAAAGGTTAAAATAGGTAATATATTCTCGGAGGACATTTTGATAACGTCAGGTGTCCCTCAGGGTAATGTGACTGGGCCCCTGTTATTTATGGCACTCATTAACGACTTAACGAATGAGATTCGAAGTGACTGCCAATTGTTTGCTGATGATTGTTGATGATTGTGTAGTATAGCGAAGAATTCATAGCTCGCAAGACAACGTTCAGTTACAAACTGACTCAATCTAAATGGGCGATTGACAACGAAATGAAGATGAATACGAGTAAATGTAGTCTCATGAGACTGGGTAGAGGGCGAAGGCATGATTTTCAATCTCAGAAATACTTGTAGAAGAAGACTCGTGCAAATACTTCGGCTTCCTTGTAAGGAATGAAATAAAATTGAGTATCCATATGGGGTGTGTCGTCTCCAAAGCGTAAGAAACACTTCATTTTGTAATGAGGGCATTACAAGACAGTAGTTCCACCGAAAAATAATTAGGATATTTGACCCTTGTGACGTCAATCTTGGAATACGGCTCAGCGGTTAGGGAGCCATATCAAGTAGGGCTCATTAATGAGCTGGCGATGGTACAAAGGAAGACAGCAAGATTTGTACTCGACGATTTTAATCTTAGAAGTAGTGTAACTCGACTGGCAGAAATACTAGGGTGGGAATCGATAGAAGAACCTTGATGAAAATGTCTGGAAGATAGAAGGACGAAATCCAGACTATATGCTATGTTTAACACTTACACTACCGGGTGAGTTAGCCGTGGTGGTTACGGCATGACTAATAGCAGTCGCTCACATCCGGGAGGCGAGGAGATTCGAATCCTCTCGCCGGCAACCTTGAAGATGGTCTTCTGTGGTTTCCCATCTTCCTTCCAGGCAAATGCCGGGGTTGGTCCCTCACTATAGGCCACAGCCGCTACCTTCCAACTCCTCGCCCTTCCCTTCCAACTTTCCTCCCCAACGGTACTTGTAGCTCACCCATTGGGTGTCCGTCTCGAAGCAGCTACAAAATTGGCGAGCCGAACATGTCCTCGGACACCCCCGGCACTAAAAGCCATACGCTAAAAAAAAAAAAAAACACTTACACTAAACGCCCAGCACGGGGAGTACTAAGCAAACGACTAGAAAATCCCACCTTCCTGAGCAGGGCAGATCATCCGCATAAAGTTAAGGGCCAACCGCAGCGTACAAATTATGGGAAATATTATTTCATTAATCGTGGTATTGATAATTGGAACTCATTACCTGCCACAGTCTTAGAGCATCTCCCCAAATATATTGATGTGTTTAAGAGAAGACTAAAATGTTGTCTACCTGTAAATACTACGATGTAATTACTATACTGTAGTTCCCAAATCACCACTTGTGTAAATTAAGTGTGTTTAATATTATTGGTAAACAACATATATATTATTTCAGTAGTATAGATCCCTGCTGCGACGCTCACAAGCGAACCACCGTGACAAATGAGCATTCAAATGAAAGAGAATATACATTACCAGTGATGCATTGCACTCTAATTTCATAACAAGAAGTTCCGTGAAGAACTATACAGCCTACTTTTCATGCCAATGATTATTCTACAGAATATGAACCTATCTAGAATAATGACGAAATTAAGTTGGTAATATCGAAATATCTAATTAGTTCAAAATATACCTGGTATAATGCCGCCTAATAGAGCACTACAGTTGGCAGCCCTGGTGACTGAATATATTTTTAGTTCCATCTCTTAAGGTACAGAATACAAAATTTGGTTGAAGTCCAATGGACGTTACATGCAGTTAGACACTGGATCTATCAGCACGCGTAAAAGCATGTTGCCAACAATACCATGCGTGTGCTGGTCAGAAATAATCTGAAATATTATGATATCTTGTTGTGCCAATTTTGGATGAAATCCATTTGTTAGTATAGAAGTTACATGTATTTTAAAATTGGACATATCAGCAGGCATAGAATCATGTTGGCAGCACTGCCTTGTATTAATTCCTCCAAATTAATCTAGAATGTCAGGTGCTACACGTGTGCAAAGTATAGAGTTGTTGGCTTGCATACTTTCTGATATATTGATATTAGGCTAAAAACAATATAGACAGCATTTATTAACAGTTGGCAGCCCTGATTGCTCTTAACAATACTTATAGTCATATCTGTTATGGTACACATAGCACATACGAAATTTGGTTGAAATCCAACTGATAGTATAGAAGTTACATGTATTTAAAAATTGGTACTATCAGCAGGCTTATAATCATGTTGGTAGAACTGACGAATATAAGTTACTCCAAATTAATCTAAAATGTCAGAATATACGTGTGCATAGTTTAAAGCTGTTGGTTTGCATACTTTCTGATATATTGGTATTTGGATAAAAAAAAGAGAGAGCATTTATTAACAGTTGGCAGCCCTGGTGGCTCTTAAGAATACCCTCAGTCATAGTTGTTTATGTACAGATATTACATACAAAATTTGGTTAAAATGCAATTGATAGTGTAGAAGTTATATTCATTTAAACATTGGAACTATCAGAAAGCTTAAAATTATTTTGGCAATACTGTCATGGTTGGCCTCTTGGAAATTAAACTGAAATAGTCTTATCTACATGTGTGCCAATTTTGGAATAGCTCCCATGCATACCTTCCAAGATATCCAACATGGAGCTCAAATTTCTAGTGCGTTTTTTCAGCAGTTGGTAGCACTGACATCATTTTCAAATATGGACGTGAGATATTCCGGTGCACATCTTTACTCATACTAAATTTGGTTTTGATTGCTGCAGCCGTTTAGGAGTTGATAGGGGGGACACACACACAGCCAGACAGACAGAAGGACAGACAGACAGACAGAAGGACAGACAGACAGACAGACACACATTTTCCAGGATCGATCTCATAAGTCTACTTTTTCCCCATTTTTGCAAAATGTGAAAAGTAGGCTAAAAATATATAACTAGCAGAAGTACCCGTTCTTCGAACGGTGTTATATAATAACACCAGACATTATCAATTGAGCTACTGTTGCAATGGTTAGCGGTTGTCATTCCTTCATAAGTTTATCAGAACGAAGTTAGTTTTCTGGGAATATCACACACACTGTTAATTTACGGGCCTTAAAATGTGATTTTCGGAGACCCCTTACAGACTCGCGAATTTTGTGTCTCACAATGAGAAGCGCAACATTTGATTTGATCGTCCTTCTAGGATAATTTTTATATTTCGCCTATTTTAGCATGTATTTTGAGAAGTTTTTCCCTATATCCACTCTTCTACTGTATGAAAAGTACGGTGAGGAGTTTTATAAATGACTAGCAGTAGTACCCGGCTTTGCCCGGTGGAATGATGATAATGTCTCAAAGTATCCTTAGAAATAGAATGGACTTAAAATCTAGGTCATTTGCCCCCAAAGACAATGAGGGCGTAATATCTAGGTCATTTGCCATTTTGATAAGTGTGATAATGAAAACTACTGTTTGCCCTTATGATGAGGATGATAAGGGAAACTACTACCTGTATGGAATTGACACTTCAACTTAAAATGTACACAATGTACTGTAATAAAAATAAATATTTTAAAAATCACAGTCGAGAAAGACTTTATGCGGCGGTGATTAGTGATATGATGCGCGTAACATCTAGGTCATTTGCACTTAAGATGATAATAATAAGGTAATGAAACAAGATGTTCAGTAAAGAACATATAGCCTACTTTCTCCTTAATGCATGGGTATTGTTATAACTCTTTGTCCTTTACAAGGAGTATGATTGAATGTTGGTTGTAGTAGCTTGTTGAAATACAACGTGCTATAGGGATATTAAACATGAATATGAGGTGCCCTTTGCTAGTGCTACCTCTGTACCAAATTTCGTTCAATTCGGTTTCACCGCGTTTGAATTGATAGGGGGAATCGATTTGCACACATACTTGGCCACCATCTGCAAACTATTGGGCTGATGTTCTTGCAGTTTGGTCAGAATATGTTTCCCACATAAAGATATGGTGTTGCAAAATTTGGTAGAGACTAGATTATTAGGTTGGTCGTAATTACATTTTAGCTTTTAACATTTGGGTGGCCGCGATTACGTTTCCGTCAAGATAGCGGTGATATAAAACATGACACTGAGGTGCCCTTTGCTAGTGCTACCTCTGTACCAAGTTTCGTTCATTCGGTTCCACCGTGTTCGAATTAATAGGGGGAATCAATTTCGACATAAAGATGGCCGTCATCTGCAAACTATTAGGCTAATGACCTATTAGATTGGTCAAAGGATACTTCCTCTACAAGGGTATGTTGTTGCAAAATTTGGTAGAGATCGGATGATTAGTTTAATCGTAATTTGATTTAAGCTTTGAACATTCGTGTGGCCGCCATTACGTTTCAGTCAAGATGGCGGCGATATAAAAAATGACACTGAGGTGCCCTTTGCTAGTGCTACCTCTGTACCAAATTTCGTTCCATTCGGTTCCACCGTGTTCGAATTAATAGGGGGAATCAATTTTGACATAAAGAAGGCCGCCATCCGCAAACTATTAGGCTAATAACCTATTAGGTTGGTCAAAGGATGCTTCCTCCATAAAGGTATATTGTTGCAAAGTTTGGTAGAGATCGGATGGTTATGTTAGTCGTAATTTAACTTAAGCTTTGAACATTTGTGCGGCCGCCATTACGTTTCTGTCAATATGGCGGCGATATAAAACATGACACTGAGATGCCCTTTGCTAGTGCTACCTCTGTACCAAATTTCGTTCCATTCGGTTTCACCGTGTTTGAATTAATAGGGTGAATTGATTTTCACACAAAGATGGCCGCCATCCGCAAACTATTAGGCGAATGACCTATTCATTTGGTCAAAGGATACTTCCTCTACAAGGGTATGTTGTTGCAAAATTTGTTATAGATCGGATGATTAGGTTAATCGTAATTTGATATAAGCTTTGAACATTTGTGTGGCTGCCATTACGTTTCCGTCAAGATGGCGGCGATATAAAACATGACACTGAGGTGCCTTCTGTTAGTACAACCTCTGTACCAAATTTCGTTCCATTCGGTTGCACCGTGTTCGAATTAATAGGGGGAATCGATTTTCACACAAAGATGGCCGCCATCCGCAAACTATTACGCTGATGACCTATTAGATTGGTCAAAGGATGCTCCCTCCATAAAGGTATGTAGTTGCAAAATTTGGTAGAGATCGGATGATTAGGTTAATCGTAATTTGATTTAAGCTTTGAACATTCGTGTGGCCGCCATTACGTTTCTGTCAATATGGCGGCGATATAAAACATGACACTGAGATGCCCTTTGCTAGTGCTACCTCTGTACCAAATTTCGTTCCATTCGGTTTCACCGTGTTTGAATTAATAGGGGGAATTGATTTTCACACAAAGATGGTCGCCATCCGCAAACTATTAGGCTAATGACCTATTCATTTGGTCAAAGGATGCTTCCTCTATAAGGGTATGTTGTTGCAAAATTTGGTAGAGATCGGATGATTAGGTTAATCGTAATTTGACTTTAGCTTTGAACATTTGTGTGGCCGCCATTACGTTTCCGTCAAGATGGCGGCGATATAAAACATGAAACTGAGGTGCCTTTTGTTAGTACTACCTCTGTACCAAATTTCGTTCCATTCGGTTGCACCGTGTTCGAATTAATAGGGGGAATCGATTTTCACAGAAAGATGGCCGCCAACCGCAAACTATTACGCTGATGACCCATTTGGTTTGGGCAAAGGATGCTCCCCCCATAAAGGTATGTTGTTGCAAAATTTGGTAGTGATCGGATGATTAGGTTAGTCGTAATTTGATTTAAGCTTTGAACATTTGTGTGGCCGCCATTACGTTTCCGTCAAGATGGCGGCGATATAAAACATGACACTGAGGTGTCCTTTGTTAGTACTACCTTTGTACCAAATTTCGTTCAATTCGCATTCACCGTGTTCGAATTGATAGGGGGGGACACACATTCAGAGTACACACACTCACACACACACAGACACCCACACACACATACACACACACACACACAGACTCACACACACACATACACACAGACAGACACACTTTTTTCGCCCTGTGTTGATCTCATACGTCTACTTTCATTTTTTGCAAAAATCGAAAGTAGGCTAAAAATGACTACTAAACGAACATGGTGTAATTTTAAAACTGATATAGGTAATTCAGATGTCGAACATCTATGTCTTCCAACGTCTCAACCTTATTTTCTGGCTTAGGCATGTACTCGATGCGTCTAGTGAAAGAGCTTATGGCGTATTGCTCGGCAAAGAATATGGGTCCAAGCTGCATGAACCTGAGATGATCGCAGATGATGATGAAATATGAAGACACAAGGTCGGGGTTCCCCGCCGTATTTAGATTGGCCGGGAATCACTCACTCTTTAGCAACTCCACAGTGGCTTGAGCAACGGCCCTGTGCTGGCATCAGCATAGACAGCAGATAACACGGTGGGCACTGGAAAGTCCTCTCATGTCACCTCGCGATGAATCAGCAAGCTATTCTCACAACTGCCCCCCTAGGGTCTCACAACTTGTGAGACGTTGGTTGGCGACCACGGGACCCCAGCTGAGTCTGGCATCGCTTCTACTTCCTGGTGCTGGGCTCCTTTCAGTTCTCTTTCTTGTCGGCCTCCCTTCGTCAACTCTCTTGTTCTCTTCCGACCCCGACTGTATTAGGGTATCCGAGGGCTAGGGAGTCTTTCAATTTCCCGCCTTAATTGGCCGTTGTCTCATCTTTCCTGATGCCCTTATTCTTCGAGGGGTCTGCCTTCGTTTCCTTTTCATAATATCTCATGTCTTCTGCTCAAGGCCCTCAAAGAGGCAGGGTGTGTGTAGCCCCACCACTTCTGGTACACCCTCAAGGGCTCATGGCTGGTGAGTTAGGAAGCTGGCAACCCCGAGTGATTCCTGAGCTAAATGCAGGGAATGGAGAGGTATGTCAGAAATTTCAAGTGGACAGTGTTACTCATCGGGTTCCAAAGGGTAAGTATGTAAAATTTGGTTCCGTTCTGTGAAACCGTGTGGATTTGTGCCAAAGGGCCTAAATGCAGGGAATAGATTGGTCTGTCCGAAATTTCATGTCGACAGTGCTACTCGTCGGGTTCCAAAGGGTAATTATAAACAATTTGGTTCGGATCAGTGAAACGGTGTAGATTTGTCCCAAAAGGCCTAAATGCAGGGAAAGGGGTGGTCTGTCCGAAATTTAAAGTGGACAGTGATACTCGTTGGGTTCCAAAGAGTAAGTATAAAAATTTTGGTCCAGATTGGTGAAACGATGTAGATTTGTGCCAAAGGGTTTAAATACAGGGAATGGAGTGCTCTGTCCGAAAGTTCTAGCAGACAGTGTTACTCGTCGGGTTCCAAAGTGTAAGTAACTTACATAAAGATTGTTTTAGATGGGTGAAAGTATGTTGATTTTTGCCAAAAAGCCTAAATGCAGTAAATGGAATGGTCTATCCGAAATTTCAATTAAACAGTGTTACACGTCGGGTTCCAAAGTGTAAGCATGTAAAATTTGGTTCAGATAGGTGAAACAGGGTAGATTTTTGCCAAAGGGCCTAAATGCAGGGAATGGAGTGGTCTGACCAAAGTTTTAAGTGGACAGTGTTACTCGTCGGGTTCCAAAGGGTAAATTTACAAATTTAGGTTGAGATCGGTGAAATGACGTAGATAATTTATGTGCCAAAGGGTCTAAATGCAGGGAATGGAGTGGTCTGTCCGAAATTTCGAGTGGACAGTGTTACTCGTCGAGTTCCAAAGGGTAATTATTTGAGATCGGTGAAACGGTGTAGTTTTGTGCCAAAGGGCCAAAAAGCAGGGAATAGTGTGGTCTGTCCAAAATTTAAGGTGAAAAGTGTTACTTGTCGGGTTCCGAAGGGTAAGTATGTCAAATTTGGATCTGATCGGTGAAACGGTGTAGATTTGTGCCAAACGGCCTAAAAGCAGGGGTTGGAGTGGCCTCTCCGCAATTTCAAGCAGACAGTGTTAGTCGCAGTGTTCCAAAGGGTAAATACACAAATTTTGGTTGAGATCGGTGAAACGGTGTTGATTTGGGCCAAAGGGCCTAAATGAAGGGAATGGAGTGGTCTGTCCGCAATTTCAAGCAGGCAGTATTACTCGCAGGGTACCAAAGGGTAAGTATCCGAATGTTAGTTCTAATCGGTGAAACGGTGTAGATTTGTGCCAAAGGACCTAAATGCAGGGAATGGGGTGGTCTGACCGAAAGTGTAAGTAGACAGTGTTACTCGCAGGGTTCCAAAGGGTTAGTATACACATTTTGGTCCAGATAGGTGAAACGGTGTAGATTTGGGCCAAAGGGCCTAAATGCAGGGAATGGAGTGGTCTGTCCGCAATTTCAAGCAGATAGTGATACTCGCAGGGTAACAAAGTGTGGGAATACGAATTTTGGTTCTGATCGGTGAAACGGTGTAGATTTGGTCCAAAGGGCCTAAATGCAGGGAATGGGGTGATCTGTCCGAAATTTTAAGTGAACAGTGTTACCCGCAGGGTTCCAAAGGGTAAGTATACACATTTTGGTTCAGATCGGTGAAACGGTGTAGATTTTAGCAAAAGGGCCTAAATGCAGGGAATGGGGTGGTCTGTCCGAAATTTAAAGTTTACAGGGTTACCCGCAAGGTTCCAAAGGGTACGTATACAAATTTTGGTTCAGATCGGTGAAACGGTGTAGATTTGTATACATAACAGACAAACAGACAGACTAACTTTATGCTTTATATATATAGATTAGTGTATTGACTCATGTTTACCATACCTACTTTTACGATGCACCAAGCATCCGAACACGATTTATAGGCGTACATAAAGATACACACAAAGACAGACAGACAATTCTATTAAAGATGGTATATTGGCTTTCACGGCCGGTGAATTAAAACTCAGCAATTCTTCTAGGTTTGTGCCGTGTCTTGTGTGGGGTTTCGCCTAGGACACCAAGCTAGGCTCATCGGCGGGCTCTTGGTGTCCCCGCCCGGACCCCCACAGGAGTGACGAACTGCGCGCCACCTCCCTTTATATAAGGTGCAACTGCACCACCCTCAAGCAGCCTTAACCTCCCTATGAAGGCTTCCAAAAAGATGGTATATTGGTATACCATCTTTTTGGAAGCCTTCATAGGGAGGTTAAGGCTGCTTGAACTTTTAGTTCTCGTAGTCGAGTGGTGCAGTTGCACCTTATATAAAGGGAGGTGGCGCGCAGTTCGTCACTCCTGTGGGGGTCCGGGCGGGGACATCAAGAGCCCGCCGATGAGCCTAGCTTGGTGTCCTAGGCGAAACCCCACACAAGACATGGCACAAACCTAGAAGAATTGCTGAGTTTTAATTCACCGGCCGTGAAAGCCAATATACCATCTTTTTGGAAGCCTTCATAGGGAGGTTAAGGCTGCTTGAACTTTTAGTTCTCGTAGTCGAGTGGTGCAGTTGCACCTTATATAAAGGGAGGTGGCGCGCAGTTCGTCACTCCTGTGGGGGTCCGGGCGGGGACACCAAGAGCCCGCCGATGAGCCTAGCTTGGTGTTCTAGGCGAAACCCCACACAAGACACGGCACAAACCTAGAAGAATTGCTGAGTTTTAATTCACCGGCCGTGAAAGCCAATATACCATCTTTTTGGAAGCCTTCATAGGGAGCTTAAGGCTGCTTGAACTTTTAGTTCTCGTAGTCGAGTGGTGCAGTTGCCCCTTATATAAAGGCAGGTGGCGCGCAGTTCGTCACTCCTGTGGGGGTCCGGGCGGGGACACCAAGCGCCCGCCGATGAGCCTAGCTTGGTGTCCTAGGCGAAACCCCACACAAGACACGCCACAAACCTAGAAGAATTGCTGAGTTTTAAGACAATTCTATTGTCTACAACATATCACCCAGATATCCAAATATGGGTATATCTACCATACAGTATCAAACAAAATCATCCTTCCGATGAACCCATATGCCGAAAAAAACAAGTAGTTCCGTGAAGAACTATACAGCCTATTTTCATATATCCTACTTATGTTAATTGCCACTATCAACATACACAATTTCGGTTTGATTGTTGTAATAGATTCGTAGATATTAAGAACCGACTAAATATTTCGGATGGTCGCCATGTTGGATTTTATATATGTAGGTCCTAGAGCTATGTGCTGTTACATACAAATTATTGTGAACGTGTAGTATTCAAACTTCAATCGCATAATTAGGACACAAGAAAAAACAAGGAGATTTTAAAATTTTTCACATCTGCCATCTTGAGGTTATGGAAAAAATTGAAATAAATTAGATGCCAGTGGATTAACATTCGTATAAGGATTTACTGTAACAAGTTTCACTGCACTCGGATGGTTAAATTGCGAGAAACGTCCATGTGAATATTTATAATTCGCGTCACCGCCATGTTGGATTTGTGATCACCAGTTATTTAAAGTCCTATAGGTGAACTTAAGTTCATAGCCCCTATGAACATAAAAAATGCAGTTTGATTGCTAAAATAGATTCGTAGATATTCAGTATCGCCTAAATATTTCAGATGGTCGCCATGTTGGATTGTTAAATGTATAGGCCATAGAGTCATGTACCATTAAAGGAAAACTATTGCGTAGGTTCATTATTCAAACTTTCACTTCGATCGCATGACTACATCACAAGAAATAAAAACTTAATTTTAAAATTCGCACTGCCGCCATCTTGAGGTTATGTAAACAATTGAACTAAATTAGATACCAGTGGATTACAATGTGTATAAATATTTCCTGTACCAGGTTTCAGTGCGCTTGGAACATTAAATCGCGAGGAAGGACTATTTAAAATTTTCAAATTCGCTTGGCCGCCATGTTCGTTTTGTAGTTAACCGGTTTTTGAAAGTCTTATAGATGGACTTCCAGTAGTGCCCTTTATCTCCGTACAAAATTTTAGGGAGATACCGCTAATAGTTTCAGAGATATAGAATGCCGGTGAAATATTTCGCACATCCGCCATCTTGTGATTATGTAAACAATTGAACTAAGTTAGATGTCGGTGCATTACAATGTATATAAACATATACTGTACCAAGTTTCATTGCGTTTGGTTGGTCAAATCACGAGAAACGTCTATTTAAAAGTCGCAAATTCGCTTGGCCTCCATGTTGGTTTTGTAGTTAGCAGGTTTTAAAAAGTCACATAAATGAATTTATAGTAGTTCCCTCTATCACCATAGAAAATGTCAGGGTAATATCGGTAATAGTTTCGGAGATATTGAATGCTGGTGAAATATTTCGCACAGCCGCCATGTTGGATTGGTGAGTCGTAACAAAGTTTGAAGGGCACGGTCGAGGTCGCCGGGAATAGTGCTATGAACTTTCCGAGTTTCATTGAAATCGCTCCTGCCGTTTAGATTTTATTAGGGGGACACACACACACGAATCACACACACACACACACGCGCGCACGCACACACACACGGACAAAAGGTGATCTCATAAGCCTATTTTTTCAAAATTGAAAATAGGCTAAAATAGTTTAGTTAAAATGTGCTCTAAAACTAAATTCACCTAACGTGTACTTCCTGACGTGAAATAGATTTGAAAGCCTTGTAGACGAAACGCAATACACATCACATAAAAACTGACCCTCTACGTTGTGTTAGGTCCCCATACACAGGAAGACCCCTTTCATAAATTTATTATAAAGGCTTGTGGTGCATGAAAATTCAGGTTCTTTAGCCTCAAATGGCCCACATTCCTAAAAGCCGCAAAAAATGCTTATTCAATTCAGAAATTTTTGAAAATAATGTTGCTGTTTGGAGATATAATAGACTTTCTGTACTATATGTCGCACGTGAAATTGCATGAAAAAATTCTAAGGTACCCCTTGACCCCCTTAATTGCATTGACGAACTATACAGTCTACGTTGGTTCCGTGATAACCTTATAGCCATTTGCAAACTTTCACAGAAATGTAATAAATGGCAGTAGCCTAATAATAATATCGTATGGCCTCGGGTGCCGGGTGCAAGATTCGTAATTTGACACCCAGAGGGTAGCTTGCATGTCGAAATTTCGTTGTTCCTTGAATCACTATGAAAGTCAAGGAGGGTAGATATCTAAGCTCCTTGAACACTATAGCGCTTTCTAGTAGAGAAATGAGGAACTTTTTGTTGACGGAAACTCCTGAGATTATTTTTGCCATTATGAACACAGCCTACTGATTTCAAATGGGTTCTTTGACATGCCAACATCGTATGATATGCGAGTCGTATTTTTGCCGCCTTTCAAAAATCACTTACCACGGCCAGGAGTGAACCTGCAATCTTGGGGTTAGTAGACCGACACGCTATCCTCTCACCCTCCGTGGCAAGGTATAAATGGAGTGACATTGCTTCTTACAGAAATAGATGGAAAGTTGGATGCCACCCCTTGAGATAATGTTGTCATGGTCACCGATTTCCATTCCTTCATTAGTTTGTTAAATTAAATTAAATTAGTTTTCTGGGAATATTTCAGATACTGTTGGTTTTAGAGCCTTATAATGTAGTTTTCGAGGCCCCCAAGTTTTGTTTCTGGCACCCAGGGGCTTTGTCTCCTCGTTGTACGCTATAATATAATACTAAGAATAATAATATAATATAGGGATAGGAATATAATAGACCTGCCGTACCACACCCGCAGGTGTAAATCGCGTGAAAAAAATTCTAGTGTACCCCTAGACCCCCTTAAGCGCATTATACGTATTGATGAATTTTACAGCTTAATTTTGTTCCATGATAACCTTCTAGCCGTTTGCAAACTTTCACACCAATGTAATTAATGGAATTGCATTGCGTCTTACAGCAATAGATGGACCTCTGAGAATCTGTTTCCATGGTTACCGGCTTGTATTCGTTCATTAGTTTATTAAATGGAATTAGTTTTCTGGGATTATCTCAAAAACGGTTGGTTTTAGGGCCTTAAAATGTGGATTTCGGGGACCCTGTAGGGCCCCCGAGTATTGTCTCTCACATTGAGGGGCTGAAAATGATCTTTGTCTCGTCCTTCTACTCCTATTTCAGCATGGATTTTAAGGGGGTAGGCCCTCTTTTATGAGAGGTACGGAGAAGGGTTACATCAATGATTAGTGTCGTGCCTCTGATGGATATATGTACCAAATTTTACGTTGATACTCCCAGCCGTTCTTGAGTTATAAGGGAACAAATTGTCCACAGACAAACAAACAAACAGACAGACAGACCAAAAATTATTTTCGCGCGCATCCATCATAAAACAGTCTGAAACGCGTAAATAACTCAAATTTCCGTACAAATTGCGAAAAAAACATACAAACTTTAATTTTTACATATGTAGAGATATACTGCACCGCTCAGTGTTGACCGTGTTTTATTGCACAGGTTTTACTCGCTAACCGTTGGAGATACACGAAAAGTGATAAGGACCTTTTGGATAGAAAATTAAATGCTAAATCTCGTGTATGCATCAAAAGTTTGCTATTTCTTAGCGTTCTCTTTTTATTTAAAATGGAAATATGAAATTTTGAAACCAAAGGGTGTAGTGACGTCACATATGTGGGTTTTACTCGCTAACCGTAGGAGATACACGAAAAGTGATAAGGACCTTTCGGATAGGAAATTACATTTTGAAGTTCGTATGCGCCATCAAAAGTTTGCTATTTCTTAGCGTTCTCTTTTTATTTGATATGGAAATATGAAATTTTGAAACCAAAGGGTGTATTGACGTCACTAAAATGGTCGCCATATTTTAATAGTGCAAAATATCGTAATTAAAAGTATCCTATATGTAAACATGGTAAATCAGCTACATCCATGCTAAATTTCATTTAAATCGGACCAATGGTTCTTGCGTTATTGAGTAACACACAGACAGACAGACACATACCATCTCATTTTTATATATTAGTATAGTATATCTTTAAATGATGACTTGTAAAAAACTGTACGAAGTGTGCGATTTGCAGATACTGTTGCTGGAGGAAGATAGGCTCCATAATTGCTGTCCACTTCATATTTTGGCCGCTGTGACGCCTGTTTCATGTCATTTTAATGATTCTGAAGTCTTTCCTTTATCATTTTGCATGGATTTCTGAAACAGTAATTTAAAGGAATGAGTACTCAAATCGTCTAGTTTCATAAATATCGAATAACCGGTGAGTGTTATGGTTAAGCTGTCAATCAATGGATTCAGCACACAAATTACATTAGCAGTGACGAATTGTATTCTAATTTCATAAATATAAATTTTGGTAAAAAGTGTGTGATTTGCAAATACTGTTGCTGTTTGAAAATTCGCGATATAATTGCTGTTCAGTTCGCATTTGGCCTTATATATAGAATGCAACTGCACTACTTGTCTGCGAAAACCAGAAGTTCAAGCAGCCTTAACCTCCCTATGAAGGCTTCCAAAAAGATGGTATATTGACTTTCACGGCCGGTGAATTAAAACTCGGCAATTCTTCTAGGTTTGTGCCGTATCTTGTGTGGGGTTTCGCCTAGGACACCAAGGTGGCTCATCGGCGGGCTCTTGGTGTCCCCGCCCAGACCCCAACAGAAGTAACGAACTGCGCGCTACCTCCATTTATATAGAGTGCAGCTGCACTACTTGAGCCGAATGTTATACCTCTTTCACGATATTAATGACTCGCTAGATAGTGGAGTGCAAGTTGACGCAGTAATTATAGATTTTGCGAAAGCATTTGATGTCGTCCCACATGACATACTACTCCATAAATTAGCGGCAACAACGATTGATAAAAGAGAACGGTAATTTTATGGATTCATAAGATCTTGCCTGGTCGCTCGCAAAAGGTTAAAATAGGTAATGTGTTCTCGGAGGACATTTTGATAACGCCGGGTGTGCCTCAGAGTAGTGTGTTGGGCCCATGTTATTTATGGAACTCATTAACGACGTAACGAATGAAATTCTAAGTGACTGCCGAATGTTTGCTGATGATTGTGTAGTATAGCAAAAATTTCATAGCTCACAAGACAACGCTCAGTTACAAACTGACTCAACCTGGTCCATAAACGGGCGGTTGACAACAAAATGAAGATAAATACGAGTAAATGTAGTCTCATGAGAATAGGAAGAGGGCAAAGGCATGATTTTCAATATAATATCGGTTCAGCAATACTTGTAGGAGAAGACTCGTGCAAATACATGGGCATCCGTGTAAAGAATGATACGAAATTGAGTACCCATATGGGTTGTGTTGTCTCCGAAGCGAAAGAATCACAACATTTTGTAATGAGGGTATTAAAAGTCAGTAGTTCCATTAATGGCCAGCCCCGTGGTGTTGGGGTAGCGCACCTGCTTCTCATCCGGAGGCCCCGGGTTCGATTCCCGTCTCCATCAGGTATTTTAGTAACTGACGTGAGGGCTGGAACGGGGTGCAGTCAGCATCGTGAGGACAATTGAGTAGCTGTCTGACAGTGAGGCAGCGCCCCGATCACCAAAACCAAGATTAACGGCCGCTGATCACGTGTCACCCCAATATCTGCAGGCCAAATGGCTGGGCAGCGGTCGCTTGGCAGGCCTAGGCCCTTCACAGACTGTAGTGCCCGGGGTTATTATTATTATTATTATTATTATTATTATTATTATTATTATTATTATTATTATTATTATTATTATAGTTCCACCAATGAATTAAGATAGTTGACCATTGAGAGGCCAATCTTGAAATACGGCTCAGCGGCTTAGGAGTCATATCAAGTAGGGCTCATATTAACTGGAGATGGTAAAAAGGAAGGCTGATAGGTTTGTGCTCAACAATTATAATCCTAGAAGTAGTATAAATCGACAGAAAAACCTTGGTGAGAATCTCTGGAAGATAGAAGGACGCAGTCTAGACTATACGCTATGTTTAACAATTACACTACCTTTCTTTTTCTTTCTTTTTTCTTTTAGCGTATGGCTTTTGTGCCGGGAGTGTCCGAGGACATATTCGGCTCGCCAGAGTTCGTAGCTGCTTCTATGTGGACACCCATCGGGTGAGCTACAAGTATCGTCGCGTGTGGAGAGTTGTCTGGGGAGGAAAGTGTGAATGTAAGGACGAGGAATTGGAAGGTAGCGTCTGAGGCCTATATTGAGGGACCAACCCCGGCATTTGCCTGGAAAGAAGATGGGAAACCAGAGAGGACCATCTTTAAGGTTGCCAGCGAGGGGAATCGAACCTCCTCGCCTCCCGGATGTGAGCGACAGCCTGCAACCACGCCGTAACGACCACGGCTAACTCACCCGGTAACAATCGGCCAGCACGGGGAGAACTAAGCATCTACCTGAGCAGGGTAGAATATCCGCATAAAGTTAAGGGCCGACCGCAGTGTATAAATTATGGTAAATATTCTTTCATTAATCGTGGTATTAAAAGCCTCCGTGGCTTAGGCGGCAGCACGCCGGCCTCTCACCGCTGGGTCCGTGGTTCAAATCCCGGTCACTCCATGTGAGATCTGTGCTGGACAGAACGGAGGCTGACAGGTTTTTCTCCGGGTACTCCGGTTTTCCCTGTCACAATTTCATTCCAGCAACACTCTCCGCTATCATTTCATTTCATCTGTCATACATTTAATCATTGCCCCAGAGGAGTGCGACGGGCTTCGGCAGCCGGCACACTTCATATCCTCGCCGCTAGATGGGGGCTTCATTCATTCCCTTCCTGACCCGGTCGGAGACTGGAAGCAGGCAGTGGATTTTCATTTCAATCGTGGTATCGATAATTGAAACTCATTACCTGCCACAGTCTTATAGCCTTTCCCCCAATCATATTGATGTGTTTAAGAGAGGACTGAAATGTTGTCTACCTGTAAATACTACGATGTAATTACTATAGTTCCCAAATCAGCCCTTGTATACTATAAGTGTGTTTAATATTATTGGTAATCATCATCATATATATTATTTCAGTAGTATAGATCCCTCCTGTGGCACTCACAATCGACCGATTGTGAAAAATGAGCAAATAAAAGAGAATAGACATTAGCAGTGACATACTGCACTCTAATTTCATAAATATGTATAATTTCTTTAAAAAAAAAGACTTTAAAAAATGTACGAAGTGTGCGATTTGCAGATACTGTTGCTGTAGTGAAAAGGGCTCCATAATTGCTGTCCACGTCATATTTTGGCCACTGTGACGGCCGTTTCATGTCATTTTAACATTCTGAGGTATTTCCTTTATCATTTTTCCTGGATTTCAGAAACAGTAAATCAAAGGAATGATTACTCAAATCGTATAATTTCATAAATATCGAATAACCGATGAGTGTTATGATGATCCAATTTTCAGTGATTGCCTTCGTAAGTTAGGGAACGTAGAACTTGGAATTCTAACTGAAATGTAAATAGTGTTCTATCAATCATTTGGTTGAAATAAAAATAACAACCTTTCTCCTTAATTCTCTCATTATAAACCAATTGGGGAAAGTGTGCTTTATGAACATGCGAGATTTTTCGCACGGGTCCGTTAGTTTTCAGTAATTGTACAATTTGCCACCGGGGAATAACCCCCCATTTGCAAATAAATTAAATGAATGAAAAACAAACAAAATGATTATTAGATGTCCAGAACTTAAGCCAGTGGTTTGGAGTAAGTATACTGTCGCTGTTTAGAAAAGCTATGGACAGATCATGCTAATGATCAATGTTCTTGGAGGACGAGGCACTTTAATAATAATGATGTTTATCAGGAGTCAACAGCCAATGGAGTGCAGTAAATCGTTCCCACCGTCATCCTTGACCTAGATATTGATTTGTTTATACCTCGAATATAGGCTGAAGCTTTAATTGTGGCATGTCTTTTCTCTTTCTTAGTAAAAGGCAAGTGGTATCTACGTGATGATTCTCTAGTTCTTCAGTGCAGTTATCAGTATAGTCTACAACTCGTGGTCAGCTGTGTGGAAGTCGTAGAATCCCTGTAACAGCACTTATTGTGTTGATGTCTATGATGGAACAGTTCGAACAAACGAATGTCTTGAAGGACAATTAAATCATTCAATTTCCTTTACTTTAAAACAAAAGGGATTCGTTACACAGAGATAGAACCATGTCACAAAAAAACAAAAATGCTTTTGTACAGTGTAATAAATTATCGGCACGGAGTTTAAGCAGAGATCGTTGGGTTTTGAGCCGAACTCTACCACGAATCATCCAAGAAAGTCAATTTCTTTTTGACTGATATTTAATAGAACTCTTTACACACCCCTGCATTTTGATGCCTACCCCAAAGGAGGTCGTGATTTCACTACAGGGAAATCTGGAGAGAAGCTACGCGACCTTTTAGGTTTAATATTTTCCTCTTCCACTGGGCCGGATTCCAAAGACATGGGGTTACAAATTATTAATGGTTTCTTCTGTCTATTTGGCAGGCAGGCGGAGTCATGATGCTTGTATCTTGCTTGTTAACAGCAAAGCAAAAATGAAAGGTTGTCACGGGCTCTTTCTTAGGGGACATAGAGTCTTTCTAGGTTCCTGTTTCATGAATTATGCAGGATTCTCGAGAAATTACGACTGACATATTGTCACCCTTTGAAATAAATGTCTGTTTTATGTCACCGCGTCTTCCTTTCTCCCTCTCAAACATACATGCAAGCTCCCCATCGTTATATCTTTCCTCTTTTAAAGATTCAATTCTCATGTTGCTGGAACGGACACGTTCTTATAAACGAAACAAGAAATTCCGTAACGAACTAAAGAGCGTACCTTTCTTAAAATTTAAGATCCATGCCAATGATTAATCTATATAGACCTATCTAGAATAACGACGAAACTAAGTTTGTAATACAGAATTTTTAATTAGTTCGAAATATACCTGACATAGTGTAGCCTAATAGAGCACACCAGTTGGCAGCCCTGGTGAATGAATGTATTATTAGTTCCATCACTGAAGGTAAAGAATGCACATACAAAACTTGGTTGAAGTCAAAGAGATAGCGTGGACGTTACATGCAGTTAGACATTGGATCTATCAGCGCGCGTAAAATCATGTTGGTAACAATGTCATGCGTGTGTTGCTCAGAACTAATCTGAGATATCATTATCTATTCTTGTGCCAATTTTGGATAAAATCCATTTTATAATATAGGAGTTATATGCATTTAAAAACTGGACCAATCAGCAGGCTTAGAATAATGATGGCAGCACTGACGCATTTTTGTTACTAAAAATTAATCTAGAATGCCAGGTACTATACGTATGCAAAGTTTAGGGTTGTTGACTTGCATACTTTCTGATATATTGATATTAGGGTAAAACAATAGAGACATCATTTATAAATATAAAGAGTTGTCAGCCCTGGTTGCTCCTAAGAAAACGCATAGTCATATCTGTTCTGGTATATATAGCACGTGCGAAATTCGGTTGTAATCCAATTGATAGTATAGAAGTTACATGCCTTTAAGCATTAGACCTATCAGCAGGCTTACAATCATGTTGGTAGCACTGACGTATATAAGTTACTCCAAATTAATCGAGAATGTCAGGTACTATACGTGTGCAACGTTTAGGGTTGTTGGCTTGCATACTTTCTGATATATTGATATTAGGATTTAAAAAATAAAGAGAGCATTAATTAACAATTGGCGGACTTGGCAGCTCTTAAGAATACGCTCAGTCATATATGTTTACTAGAAGAAGTACCCATTCTTCTAACGGTCTTCGGTATTAATAGCCAGATGTTATCAGTTGAGCTACTGTTGCAATGTTTAGGGTCTTGGACCTGTTTGTTGGCAAAGAAAAATGATTAGTTAAAATGTTCTCTCAAACTAAATTTACCTAACGTGTTCTTCCTGGCGTGAAAATACAATTAAAAACCTCGTAGACGAATCGCAATACACGTCACATACGAACTGATCCTAACCGTTGTGTCAAGTGCCCAACTACAGGAAGACCCATTTTATAAATTATAAAGGCTTGTGGTGCATGGAAATTCAGTTTTTTTTAGCCTCCAATGGCCCAAATTCCTAAAATCAGCAAAAAACAGTCTACTATTTCAAATCAGGACATTTTGAAAATAATGTTGCTGTTTGGAGATATAATAGACCTTCTGTACGACATATCGCACGTGTAAGTCGTGTGAAAAAAATGTAGGGTACTCCTTGAACCTCTTAAGCGCATTGATGAATTTTACAGTTTTAGTTGGTTCCGTGATAACCTTATAGCCATTTGCAACCTTTCACAGAAATGTAATAAATGGAGTGGCATTACTGTTGCCATTGTTACCAGAAATAGATGGAAAATTGGATGCCACCTCTTGAGATACTGTTGTTATGGTTAGTGGCTTGCATTCCTTCTTTAGTTTATTAAATGAAATTAGTTTTCTGGGAATATCTAAGAAACTGTTGGGTTTAGAGCCTTAAAATATAGTTTTCGGGGACCCTTTACGGCTCTTGAGGGGCCCCGAGTTTTGTTTCTGTCACCAAGGGATTGAAAATGAGCTTTGTCTCATCGTTGTACGCCATAATAATGATAATAATTAAAAGAATAGTAATAATAATATAACAATACAGGGATAGGGATATAATAGACCTTCCGTACCATACCTGCACGTGTAAATCGCGTTAAAAAATTCTAGAGTACCCCCTTGACCCCTTAAGCGCATTATATGTATTGATGAACATTTCAGCTTAATTTGGATCCGTTATAACCTTATTGCCGTTTGCAAACCTTCACAGTAATGTAATAAATGGAATTGCATTGTTGTTGTTGTTTGAGTCTTCAGTCTTTTGACTGGTTTGATGCAGCCCTCCATGCCTCCCTGTCTTACAGAAATAGATGGACCTCTGAGATTATGTTGCCATTGTTACCGGCATGCATTCCTTCATTAATTTATTAAGTGAAATTTGTTTTTTGGGAATATCTCAAAAACTGTTGGTTTTAGGGCCTTAAAATGTGGTTTTCGGGGTCCTTTTAAGGACCCCGAGTTTCGTTTCTCACATTGAGGGGCTGAAAATGAGCTTTGTCTCACCCTTCTACGCTTATTTCAGCATGTATTTTAATGGGGTAGGCCCCCTGTTATGAGAGGTACGGAGAAGAGTTACATCAATGATTAGTGTCGTGCCTCTGATGGATATCTGTAACAAATTTTACATTAATCGACCCAGCCGTTCTCGAGTTATAAGGACACAAAAAATTGTCCACAGACAGACAAAAACATTTTTTTTTTTGCGTGCATCCGTCACAAAACAGTCTGAAACGGGCAAATATGTCAAATTTCCGTGGAAATGCAGAAAAAACAGACAAACATTCATTTGTATATAATAGAGAAGGGATATAATAGACCTTCCATACCACACCCGCACGTGTAAATCGCGTGAAAAAATTCAAGAGTACCCCTCGACCCCTTAAGCACATTGTATGTATTGATGAATATTTCAGCTTATTTTGGATCCGTTATAGCCTTATTGCCGTTTGCAAACCTTCACAGTAATGTAATAAATGAAATTGCATTGCGTCTTACAGAAATAGGTGGACCTCTGAGATTCAGTTGCCATGGTTACCGGCATGCATTCTTTCATTAATTTATTAAGTGAAATTAGTTTTTTGGGAATATCTCAAAAACTGTTGGTTTTAGGGCCTTAAAATGTGGTTTTAGGGCACCCGAGTTTCGTTTCTCACATTGAGGGGCTGAAAATGAGCTTTGTTTCACCCTCCTACTCCTATTTCAGCATGTATTTTAAGGGGGTAGGGCCCCTTTTATGAGAGGTACGGAGAAGAATTACATCAATGATTAGTGTCGTGCCTCTGAAGGATATCTGTATCAAATTTTACGTTGATCCACTCAGCCGTTCTCGAGTTATAAGGACACAAAAAATTGTCCACAGACAAACAAACAAACAAACAAACAAACAAACAGACAGACAGACAGACAAAAAAATATTTTTGCGCGAATCCAACATAAAACAGTCTGAAACGCGCAAATATCGCAAATTTCCGTGGAAATTCAGAAAAAACAGACAAACTTTCATTTTTATATGTATAGAGATGTACACATAGTACATACAAAATTTGGTTGAAATCCAATTGATAGTATACAAGTTACATGCATGTAAAAATTGGACCTTTCAGCAGACCTAGATTCATTTTGGCAACACTGTCATGCATGGCCTCGTGGAAATTAAACTCTAATATTTTTATCTAGCCAATTTTGAAATAGCTCCCATGCATACCTTCCAAGATGTCCAACATGGAGCTCAAATTTCAATTGCGATTTTCAAGCAGTTGGTAGCACTGACATTTTGAAATATGGCCGTAAGATATTCAGGGATAGATCTTTACTCATACCAAATTTGGTTTCGATCCCTGCAGTCGTTTAGGAGTTGATAGGGACACACACACACAGACAGGCAGACAGACAGACAGACAGACAGATAGAAGGACAGACAGACTCGCATTTGCCCGCATAAATCTACTTCTTCCTCATTGTAACAAAATGTGAAAAGTAGGCTAACAATAATTTATGAGGGCGTTGCGGATAATACTCTTTTAGTAGGGAATTAGGTGTAAATTGTGAACACTTTTGAAGGAGGGTTGTGGATTATTGTTTATTTGTTTGGTTTTGGTTATGATTTGGTTTTGTTTCGTTTCTGTTTTTTGTTTTTGTTTGCATTTTCGTAATAATAATAATAATAATAATAATAATAGACACGTGAACTCAGAGATTGGTTGTCTATAGTAAACGGCTACGCAGGTACAAAGAAAGTCAAAAGCGGATGGATCAGAATAGAGCATTTGCATTGAACCAGAAACAATTCTACAACAGCTTGCAAAACTCTAATCCAGAACGTCAGAATAATACTCCTTCAGTCGAAGAGGCCACCAATTTCTGGTCTAATATTTGGGAACAGCCCAAAGACCACAATTTTCATGCCAACTGGATGATAGAAGAAGAGGCGAGGTTTTCTGGAGCGATTAATGAAATGAATAGCCCTGACATCATGGAGCATGAGGTGAAGGCAGCGACTCTACGTACACAGAACTGGAAAGCGCCTGGGCCAGATTTTATACACAACTACTGGTATAAGAAGTTCACAGGTGCCCATGAAGCAATAGCCAAACCCTTCACGCGAATTTTACGATTTCCTGAGAAAGCTCCGGAATTTCTCTTCATGGGAGATACCTTCTTGATACCAAAAGGTGAAGAATCAAGAGATCCGTCGAACTACAGGCCATCACTTGCTTGTCGGTGCTTTACAAGCTATTTATGGCTATAATTGCGGAACGAGTGTATGGGCATTGCGCGGCGAATGGGATACTCGCTGAAGAGCAGAAAGGGTGCCGACGGAAGACGCAAGGCTGTAAAGATCAAGTGATAATAGATTCAGTTATTGTAAATTTGGCTATGAAAGGACAAAGAAACTTGTGTATGGCCTACATTGATTACAAGAAAGCCTATGACTCCGTACCTCATTCATATTTGATCGAAATATTAAAAATCTACAAGTGTGAACCCATCATTGTCCAATGCCTACAATCTATCATGTCTAGATGGAATGTGAAACTTCATCAAAAAGACCGATGCCAAGTCACTCCGTCCCGTGCAACTCGAATTAACCGTGGAATATTTCAGGGAGATTCGTTCAGTCCTCTATGGTTCTGTCTGTGCTTAAACCCGCTCAGTGGGCAGTTAAATAGGAGTGGATTGGGATTTTAAATGCGAGCTGGTGAGGTGAAGCACAAGGTTTCACATAGACTGTACATGGATGACTTAAAAATCTATGCAAGCACACGGCGTCAACTGCAAGGGCTCTTAGATATTACGCAGACGTTTAGCGACGATATAGCGATGGAATTCGGACTTCAAAAATGCAAGGCGATCATACTGGCAAGGGGGAAACTTGACAGGGCAGAGGGCTTCAATGTTGGTCTAGATGAGCTAATCGATTGTTTAGATGAGAGCGAGACCTACAAATACTTGGGCTTTCTTCAGCTTCGTGGGATCCGACACACACAAATTAAAGCCAATTTAGAGAAAAAGTTCTTTAATCGAGTGGATATGGTTTTGAAATCATACTTGGATGCAGGCAAGAAGGTCAAAGCCCTTAACACCTGGGCAGTACCTGTACTTACGTATTCGTTCGGGATCGTTAAGTGGTCTAAGACAGATTTAGAGCAGATAGAACGGAGAGTACGAGTCTCAATGACAAAATATCGGCTTCATCATCCAAAGGCAGCGATAGAGCGTATCACACTACCACGGAGCGAAGGCGGTCGAGGGTTCATTGATCTCGCAATCGCCCAAAGTAAGCAAGTGGAACGTCTGCGACAGTACTTCTTTGGCGCAAGAAATACTCCTCTGTATGAAGTAATTGTTGAAAGAGATAAGAGATTCACACCACTACGACTTGCAGACATGCAGTATGACACAAAAGAGCACGTTACTTCGTTTGAACAGCGCCAGATGGCATGGTTACGAAAAGAACTGCATGGTGTACACCCTAACTTGCTCAGCCAACATCATGTCGACCGATCATTGTCGAACTTATGGTTGAAGCATGGTTCGCTCTTCAGTGAAACTGAGGGATTTGTAATTGCGATACAGGATCGTGTCATTGCAACCAAAAATTATAGAAAGCACATCCTTAAAGAGAATGTAGCAGATGATCGATGTCGTAGAAGCACCTCAGCGCTGGAAACCATCGATCATATCATCGGTGGCTGCTCTACGCTGGCTGTATAGAGTATACCAAGAGGCACAATGACGTTGCTAAGATCTTACATCAAGAGCTCGCTATAAAATCTGAACTTCTGGGTACGTGCATTGTGTACTACAATTACCAGCCTGCCAACGTGCTTGAAAATGAGCATTATAAGATGTATTGTGATAGACCTATTTTAACCGACCAGAAAATCTTGGCCAATCGACCTGATATTGTCTATCTCAATAAAAGAGAGCAAAAGGCCTACTTGATAGACGTTGCTCTCCCACTTAGCCAAAATATGCAAACTACCCAAGCTAAAAAGACAAACAAGTACGCACCGTTGGCGGAAGAAATACGAAAACTGTGGGGATTAAAATGCGTGAGGATTTTGCCGGTGGTGATCTCTTCCACGGGAGTTGTTCCAAAGACGTTGGCAATGGCTTTGGAGGAACTGAAAATGAAACATCTGATTGCCAGAATACAGAATGCAGTGCTGCTGGATACGTGCCATATTGTTAGGTTATTTTTATCCCAGTAATAGGTTTACAGGGTTCTTGATTAACAAATCTGTACCTTGTAAACTGAATTGTACCATAATTATGTGAAATTAAAGATAATAATAATAATAGTCACTAATAATGTTTGGTTTTGTGTAAAAATCTGAGCAGGAAATGAAATAAAGATAGCGAACTGAAACATATGGGAGTTCAATTATTGTAGAACGAACCCTAGTGAAATCTAATGAAAAGCTAAGTTTTGATGACATACTGTAACAGTTTTTTGGCAACGAAATGGAGAAGGTTCCAAGAATGTGAGAAAGACCTGATGCTAAATGGTATTCCAGAAATGAAAATCCACGACAGATCTGAATTTTGACAAATGATTGAACACTATCAAAATTTTGAAGTGGAATCTCTCTACAAAAAACACGAAAGAAGGCACTGATCGATGGACTCAAGGAATACTGGGATGAGGTCAACGCCGGTAGAAGAACAAGGTCTAGACACAAATGGAATTGTTTGTTAATATGCAGTCCACTGAGGCTCAAGTCAAATTTAAAAATAATATTAATAAAAACAGATACGAGCCTTACAGTAGTCGCATATGATGTGTAACATCTGACATGTTATCCCACTCGTATACTACACAGCTTGGACATTCTTAAAATGTTAATTTACGCTCCGTTTTCATACTGGTACTATGATGAATAGGGCCCGGATGTTGATGCCATAAGAAAGTTTAAAAAATGCATTTAAAATTTTCAAAAATGACTATAATAAATGACCTAAAAATTCGAAAAATGCACTATGAAATGGAGAAAATGAACTGAGACAAGAATATACACCCCTTCCCCTTTCTACCCCTCCGCAGCTGACCTTGTCAACAGAGCAGGTAACATTCTATTCCGCTAATAACTGGTTTGCGACGAAAACAAGAGCATCTGTATACCTACGGTACCGTTCTTCTGCATCCAAGATATATATTTTTCTACTAATAGCAATACCGAAATGTTCAATATTTTATATAACAGCTTAGGCTTTCACGGCCGGCGTTCATAATTAAATACAAGTTTTTCGGGCTTGTAGGCCGTGGTCCAGACAGGATATCTCCCGACGTTTCACCGGATACTGCGTCCGGCATTATCAAGGGTTCCGCTCCTTTCCTTGGTCTGCAGTGGAATGAGGAAGAGGCTTGAAATAATGGGTAACGGCTAGTAGTGGAGTATTGTTGTTTAAATATGACTGTTGGTTGGATCTTGGCGATGAACTATCATGGATCCCGGCTCTTAGGAACACCAAGGCCAAGAAATCACTCACACGTCAACCTGAAGAACCTTCCCGCTACAGCCCGGCAGTCGCGCAGGGAACACCCGACCCTCACAAGCTCGGTCGCCGAAGCCGGAGCACGCACCGCACCCCGCAACATGTACGTGAGATCAGACGATCCAGCCGGAATGCGAAGAGAACGCTCGGCTCACCATGCTAATTTGAAGATCCAACTACCTTCCAGCCGTTAGTTCATCGCCAAGATCCAACCAACAGTCATATTTAAACAACAATACTCCACTACTAGCCGTTACCCATTATTTCAAGCCTCTTCCTCATTCCACTGCAGACCAAGGAAAGGAGCGGAACCCTTGATAATGCCGGACGCAGTATCCGGTGAAACGTCGGGAGATATCCTGTCTGGACCACGGCCTACAAGCCCGAAAAACTTGTATTCAATATTTTAAATTATCTTGCATCAGCTACTAGCTTCTTCTTAACCCTGAGAGACGTAACTCCCTCATATAAAGCTGTGACATGTCTAAATCGAAAATAATAATAAAAAATGCCGATTTCTCTAAAATATGACCAATAAAATCTACCAAACTTAAAAAAAGGCTCTTAAAATGGAAAAATAGCAAATAATGCAAAAAAGGCAAATTCTATGTACTTCAGCATTGTTTTAAACAACTCAGTAAAAAGATGACATGTCATCAACATCCGGGCCGTAATGATGAATGTATAGATTGAATTGGATATATGCTACTGTTGCACTTGTTTGAACAAAAATCACATATTATATTGTAAATTAAGAGGAGGAATGAAACCATAGTCTCTAGCCTATCTATAGACTACTAGAAATAATGTTCAATACAATCAAATTTCCCAACTCCTGCTTGGTGCAAACTATTGTAATTAAAATTACATAAATCGTAATTAATCGTAATTTCATGTAGATTCTGTTAAAATGACGCATAATGTTATGATAGATATCGTTTAAATCGATAATCCGGTGGCAAAAATAATTGCCGGGAATGGGGTTCGAACCTGATACCTCGTGATTCGCGGACTTAGATGTTACCCACGCAGCCTTTACGACCACAGACATTTGGCGTACAAGACAGGAACTCATTTTGACGTGCCGGTAATAATATGGAATTTGTTTATGCTCCATTAATATTTTGCTTTTTTCGATTATGTTCCTGCGTGGAATTGAGTTTTAAATTAGTTATGAGTAGAGACGAGAAGTATAGGCACTAAAACAGTTAAAATAGGCAGGCATATAGGCTCTTAAAATAGCCAAAATAGGCATGTGAATAGGCACTAACATTTAAAATAGGCAACAAAATAGGCATGAAAAAATTTCTTAAAATTTAATAACATATTTAATTACTATAATAAGAATTAACAACAAGCAACTTTTCAATGTTTTCTGGTAATAAGTTTGTTCTCCTGTCATGAAGAATGTTTTTATATTGAGAGAAAGATCTCTCAACAGCACATGAAGTGATTGGGCAGAAATTTAACGAAACCACTATATCTGGTTTTAGGTCAATTGCTTCATCTACCTCACCCCGTAGCACACTGGCTACCTTTACCACTGCTTCCCATCCTGGATTCCTCTGCAGGACCCTATCAAACTTTTCCCTGTCAGTGGCTATCTTCCCAGAGTTTACTTCCAAACTTCCCCTGACTACTTCAACAATCCTGCATGACTCCACCAGGGGTATTCCACTCTTCTCTATGTTCTGTTGCCTGCAATAGATCCTGCATGATGTGTACCCTGAAGCCTGCAATCCTCGTTGAAAATTAGAAAACCGCGTAATTTGAAATTGTGGCATTCGCCCATAACCTTACTTTTTACCACAATTTAGCAAGACTCTAGAGGGGATGCTAGAGGCTTGTTGGCAGCTTCGCGGCCCTAACCTGGGAGCTTAACGCTCCCCCAGACTAGAGCCACACATAGCGCAGGAGAAAGTCACTCGCGACTTTTTCAAAAAAATTGTATTTAAGTTGTAAATCTCTATTTTTACAGGAAATGAGTCAGAAGTTCAAAATACCGATTTTTAATTTTCATCCACTTTGGGACAAGACACCACCAGCGTTCTAACTCCTATTTCAGTAATTAAATGATTATTTACATTTTATATATAAATTATTGAGATTTCAATGTCTAATACAGCATTGCAACAAAACAACTTGCCACAACACATACATTAATATGCCTATAAATACTACAATGAAATGCGATCGTACTTCTCAATAAAAAAAACATAAAAGAAACAATCGAATTAACTCTTTACAACAAGCTTGGCAGAGGACTACTCTTCCATCGGTAGTGAAATTCGTATCCCCTGTGATCCACTGCTTCAGCCAGTAAGACTTCAATAATTTATCTTTCGACATTGCCACGGACACTTCTTCTTCGCAATAAATCAAGCAAAGTTCTGAATCTGAAGTGAAGATAAAGCGTACGCTTACACAGTTCGCATCGAGAGGGAGGTAGGGAATACGGGTTGTGCAACATAATTCGACGTTGATTGGTTCTCGCATGTGTCTTGCGAGGTTGGAGGGGTTGAAGACATCGAGGTCAAATAGTTCCTTGTCTCTTCAGATGAAAATTTCCCAAGCGCTATTTCTGGTGACTTCCGAGAATTCCCATTCTTCTTCGTGGGGTAAACACATATTGAGAAATGAGAATATAATTCTGTCGAGCACACCAGCTGCAGTATAATGCAATTTAAAATACAGTCAAAAGGCATCAAATAGGCAATTATACTCCAAATAGGCACAAACCCTTGAAATAGGCATTTATAGGCACAATAAAACCAACGAAATCTAGCCTAAAAGAACCTATAATGGATTTATATCTCGAAAGCCTAAGTTTCTAAACACAGGAATAAAATAGGCAAATAGGAAAATTCCTGTCTCTAGTTATGAGTACGCCTACTTGACAGTAAAGGGAATTCCTATAGTGGTCTATGAAAGGCTAGACCAGTTCCCGTATAAAATCATCGATATATATATTACATTGATCACTGCATTACCGCAATGTGGGATAATAACTGAATAGCCATTGAGCAGAAACATAATACCGGCTTTGTCGACTAGTTACAATGTTTCATATAAAAGCATATCATCATTTAAATATTGATACGAAGACATGTGGTTTTTGTTTCAATGAGTTGACACCAGAGTTCGAATGAGCTTTTACCGTTCAGTATAAACGTGTTGAGGAAATTTACATGGCGAGAGGATGCCCATCACTTTTATCCAGAGATTGAAAAACAGACTCTTAATAAATCATAATTGTTTTCAGCAAATATGATTTAATGAATAATTTTACAACAAAGAACGTCAACTTGATGATGATTTATTGTAGGAATATCTGTAATGGTGTTTCCAAACCTTGAAATAATCCGTATGTTATATACATTCCGCATGGTACCACTGCAAGCTGGATCGGATCGCTAAAGCAGCCAGGAGGGATGCGATCTAACTGGTAGTGCGTCTTACACACTTCCGTCCGATCCACTTCCGTCCCATTTTTCTGAATCATTCCCGTAAAAATTTCCAGCAACCGAGTGGAAAGACACATCAATAATAACAATAACTCCGCCATTGCCGGTCGCAAGCCCGGGGTCTTATCTCGCAAGTAACGAGGAAGGAGGAGCGGGAAGAGTATCAACCTCGTAAAAAAAAAAAAAAAAAAAAAAAACGAGCCTTACAGTAGTCGCATATGATGTGTAACATCTGACATAGAAGAAACCTCACCTGAACTATTGTTGATACACCGGTATTTTATACTATTATTGGCACAAATATTAATCTATTGTAAAAGGGAGTGTTTTACAGATATTGTAGTTTATAATACGGAACTCATTTTATTAGATGATTTGTAGCTTCCACCAGCACTAGCCTAAATAAAGAATACGATATGGATCAACCAGATTAATAGACGCGACACCGCTCATAACCTTAAATTCCTTATAAACAGGTCCTCTTGATTCACAGACCAACACGTAATTTCATATGGATTCTGTGAAAATGAGTCAGATTGATATGATACATATCGTTTAAAATAATAATCTGGTAGCAAAAATATCTACCCCACCCATCATTCGAACCCAAGATCTCTAGATTCACAGTCATACGCAATAACCCCACGGCTATTTCGACTACGCAAATATTGTGCACAAGATGGTGGCTTATTTCCACGTTCCAATAATACTGCATTACGGAATTAAGTTTCATTTATATTTTGCTTGTTTCGATAACGTTCCTGAGTGACATTGAGTTTAAAATGCCTTATGCCAATGCAATGCCGACTACTTACAATGTTAGATATTAAGGCATTTTACCATTTAAATACTGATACGAAGACTTCGAACATGTACCATGTCATTTGTTTAAATCACTTGACACCAGAGTTCGCATGAGCGTTTTCCGTTCAGTATATCATATAAATTCCACTTGGCCGAGAGTGCGTCATGGTATCAATTTTCGACACCTCGCGCTGATTGTTTCTCTTACCAGTGCCACCTGGATCAATCGATCGAGTTGGCAGTGCGTCTTATACTTCCGTTCGATCCACCACTGCCAGCTAGGGCACACTTCCATTCGATCGATTGAGCGGGCAGTGCATACTTCCGTTGTCCACCACTTCCAGCTAGTACACTTCCGTTTGATCGATCGAGCGGGCAGTGCATACTTCCGTTGCCCACCACTACCAGCTAGTACACTTCCGTTTGATCGATCGAGCGGGCAGTGCATACTTCCGTTTGATCCACCACTGCCAGCTCGATCGTTCCGATCCACTTCCGTCCCCAATTTTCAAAATCACTCCTACAAAATTATCCAGCAACCGAGCGGAAAGATGTTACACATCAAAAACAAGGTCCATCTGGCTCCGGATGGTAGCACCCTGTCATAGGTCCCCTACTTTGGGCTACTAGGCGAAACTGGTCAACGGTCTCAAAGGCAGAAGAAGAATTCCATTTCTGAAGATCCGCAGCCTATCCAGAAACTTCAAACTCCAACTTTACAAGACACTAATTCAGCCTGTAGTGCTGTATAGAAGCGAGACCTGGAGTACTCGGAAAAATGATTTCAATAATCTCCTTGTTTTTGAGCGGAAAGTTTTGAGGAGGATCTTTGGTCCCATTCAAATGAGGACACTGGTGAATGACGTATACGATACAATCCAGAGCTGGATGCCACGAATAAAACCCCAAACATCGTAGGACTAATGAGAAGCAGACCCTGTCACTAGGATGGACACATGCCGATGGCCTCAAACTGCTCAATTTTGGTTCCTCATGGAAGACTACCACTGGTTAGGCCGAGGAAAAGATGGAAGGACGGAATCCGTGAAAACCTGCGACAGATTGGAATAGAGGATGACTGGCAACAGAGAGCAGCAAACGGAATCCAGTGGAGGAGAACCCTTGTAGCAGCGTGCGGTTCCCTGGGCTGATCACGTAAAGTAAGTAAATAAGTAAGTAAGTAAAGTAAGTCAGAAAGTGAGAGGGCGGTAGAACCTAGTGGGGTCAACCACGTTAAAAAAAATAATGTCAGACTAACAATGTGATCTTATTTTATAATTTTAAATCGTTGGCTCCGTAGCGTAGCGGTCAGCATGGTTAGCTGCCGCCCCGGAGGTTCTGGGTTCGATTCCCGGCTCTGCCACAAAATTTGCAAAGTGGTATGAGGACTGGAACGGGGTCTACTCAGCCTCGGGTGGTCCAAATGAGTAGAGGGGGTTCGATTCCCACCTCAGCCATCCTCGAAGTGGTTTTCCGTGGTTTCCCACTTCGTCTTCGGGCAAATGCCGGGATGGTACTGCCCCCGTAATTTGAATTATATTGAGACCACGATGGCTGTATTGGCAAATATGAGTAAAGTTATGGATGTCATAGTTATGACGTGGATATTCATGACGTAGGCACGGATGACGCAGATTTCATGCAAGCAGGCTGATTGAGCTGAGATTCTTGGTGACGTCATGATTTTGTTCGAGAAAGATCTTAGATTTACGACGCAGTCGCAGGAAACAAGGTATTGTGCTAAGGAAGAAGTTACGCTATTGGAGGAGAGACTCGAACCAATGAACGATAGTTTGGAAGGAAGACGGAGATTGCTGAAACTACGATATTTGATTACTTTTGGCATGCAGATTTGTGGAAATCTATTTTCAGTTATGGCATTGATTTGGAATTTTGAAGAAATTAATTTTGAGTCTTTGAAATTTGAAAATCCGTCAAGTATAGCCAAAGTTAAAACTTCTAGCAATGACGCAGCAACAGGCTATGGAAGGGATGGATACGCCCCTTAAGAAGTTGATAAAAGGTCGTGCACAGAAGAGAGGAGCTCTCAGAACTCAGATCTCATATGTCAGATCGCATATATATTTCTGGCGATATATAGTTATTTTCAAGTGATTCAGTGAAGTAAGTTGTCTTTAGCGTGGTTAAAGCCCGGCGCATCGAACGAACTCGGAGCAGTTCCATTTTACGCTGCTCGAAACTAGGTGAAGTTGAAACGCTCACATTAACGTTTCCACCAGTCAAGATATCAAGCGCTAACTTCAGCCTTTATTATAATTCTATTGGGCAGTATAACATTGAGGTGTGTACAAGATTTGAAAAATTTCACAGTTATACTTCGAAAGATATTGGAACTTTTAGGCTGCCAACAAAAGTGATTTTCTCGCCACATGAGAAACACTTTTAAAATTCCACATTATACACTACGGCTGACACGTGGAGTGCAACAGTGATATTGGAGAATACGTTTGGTATTACAACGATACATTCGACTATGGAACATTATAATCTTGCAGTGCTTTCAATGATTATAACAGTAATTGAGATGGAAGGCTAAGGCTTTAATGCAATTGGGACATATATCGTTGGAGTAAAGTAACAGCATGGAACTTCGTTAATCGTCTTTCTACAAAAGCGAGCATGTAGTGAACAACCAACTACACTCATGCATCGTGAATCCATCGCTGAATTATACCAGATAACAGTGGAAATATTTTCATACTCCACAACTATGAATATTTCTGCGGAAATAACTACAATAAACTTCATGGCGAATTCCTGCAAGAACTTCAGGGAACTTTCAAGAGAGGCCAGGGTTGTCCCGGCGCACAAAGAAGAGTTTTGCCAGAAGGATGTTTTTCGTATCCACGGAGCAGTGCAATTTCGGAGGAGGAAGCAGTTCGATTCTCCGAGGACGCTGATTCCAAATTCGAGGTCGGAGCACATCTTTACGCTGGTGAAATGGAACCAACAGCAGTTTTCTTTGAAAACTTTCCTCTAGATCTTCAATCAACAGATAAGGTAGTCGTGAACGTTTCTTGTATTATTTGAGTCTTGTAGCGATATCTGAGCAACCATTTTTCCCATATTTTCTGTCCTATCTTTTGCCCCATTTTCTTGATTGATATTTTTGTACTCAGTACACTTCGATGATTTATGCCTTTTTCTACGATTTTTGAGACATTGCTATGTCATTGGCATACTTAAATAATTTTGGATCAGTTGAGACTGATGATTTATATTCTTTCAGTAATTTGCATATTTTTGTAGTCACGATTTGACTGTAAAGTTATCGATTTGCTATGGCAGATTTGAATTCAGACAGCGTGTCATTTTATTAAAGTAATTCTATTCAGTAAATTAATTTGACCAATTTTCTGTCATCCTCAAGAAAGAAGAATAATTAAAAGATTTTAGAGCGTTAAAATCTATTACGATATCGACGATCTTTGAAATACTAGTCGTCTTATGAACATGATTGCAACATAGACATTTATCATTGCATTATAGACAATTTTATGAAATATGAACTTTTATTTCGATTTATTGAATACACTATAGTAATGAACATTTGATAGGAGTTTTTCTCAATTCTAGATTGGAACAATAATGTTTGCATTCCACAATCTGATGGTATTCTATTCGACTATTTTGCAGTTTAGATGAACTTTGTTTGAAGATAGTATTTTTATACTGCGTTACTTTGAAGATGTTAATCTCAATTTTGATAGACCAGGCAGGAGTGTCTAATCGTATTTGCTATTAAATTTATTTGTGATTGGCAAATTTTTACTTCATATCGATTCATGAATGAAACCCACGAAGGTTAAATAATAACAGTCATTATTACCATTGATGAATATAAGAATTTTTAAAGAGGAACAATGGATGTATAATCGTTAGTTCAGTGGACGTGTAAAAGTCGCTGTTGAGTAATGCCCTTGAATAATGAAGGAGGTTCCCACAATAATTAATGAAGTTGATGAATTAATAAGTGGAAGTTTTTGTGTGTAGTTTGGAAGATTTTTATGCCATATATATGAAGATATATGATGAATTTTGGGCCAATTGTTGTGTAATTTTGGGCGTCTTGAGCGAAGTATTTTCCCGCTGATTGTATTGTTCTTGTTCTTTGAAAGATTATTCATATGAAGATACTGTTAAAATTAACAAGAGTGTTAAATAATTTGAGAGGAAGATTTTGAATGGAGGTTACCGTCACAAATATTAATAATAATTATTAAACCTTATTAAACCTGAATTTGACAGTTAAATATAACTAACCTTCATTGTTCGATTATATCACCATGATTTGAGTAATTATCAACCGGATAAACGTGTGGTTTAATGTATTCCTTGTATAAATAATATCAACAATATAATATTGTAAAATAATTTTGTAAATATCTTTGTTAAATAATTTAAAATGATAGTGATTAATAGAAGCGTGTATTAAATTTTCAATTGTCATTTGACATTGTTATAAACAATTTATTATTGTTATAAATAATTAATGAACTTTTGTTATTAACATTTAGAGTTTTGTTTTTATACTCTAAACAACGCTAATTAAGCAAGTGGTTTGAACAAAAAATCATGATTTGGGATTATTGGAGGAATCCACTGGTGTTTCAATGAAGCATGTAAGACATTTGCGTGATAATATTTCAGTTGAGATGTGAACATTTACGTGTTTGAAAAAGGAGAGCCGAGCTCTGAGGTAACACGCTTATGCTAGGGTTGAACGAACGGGAGTCCGCTTTGACGATACAGGTGCATTGCAGCTGGCCCGGACAACTGTGTTACAGAGGCCAAGGACGTTCCATAATAGCCTTGTGGCTATAAATAAAATGTGAAGTATATAAACACGCAAAACAATTTATATATGTGTCTCATCCCAAATTCCGTTTCCAGTCCATGTGCATTATTATTTTACGTTGCTATGAGCTTGAGAAAGCTGAAACATTATATGTAGAGAATACGGGTCCTACAGGAGGACATGGTTATGTGGTCGATGGCTTCTGATTGCCACGTGGATTTTGTTGTTTCATTTTTGTTAAAATCATTCTTTTTGTGAAATAAATTTTTGTGCAGTTTAAAGTTTCTCGTCTTCGTTCTGGTTCATTTTAAATATCATGGTGGAGGTTATTGTGTGGGCATACTTTTAAGTGATCCAGTTGACAACCCAGTCCCCGAGATAAATTTAAGAGGTAAGTAAAGGTAAGTATGAACCCCCGTATATTTTGGTGTGTTCCACAATAATTTTCTTGTTAACTATTGTGCTCTAATCTCGATAGTATCTGTCAGTGCCATTTTCATAGATGTAGCTATGCCGGCGCGTTTATTATTGGCAATCCGATTGAGGGGGCGGATATCTGACAGCCTACTATCCGGGTTATCGGGTACAGTAGGATTGGCGACCCTATAACGTGGGGCACGATTGGCTCGATTGGCACGATCAGCAAAACAGTGGATTACCAAGTTATTGCAGTAGAATTGACACCGCAATTTTTGTGGAGTGTTCGAATAACATTGGATTACCAAGTTATCGATGTCAAAGGGATTATGAAGACTCAAATAAAGAGCTTGATTCTTTGTTAGATGTCTTAGCCAATTGTAGAATTTGAGAGTGTGATCATATAGGAATAAATGTTGTGTTGTATTAGGAAAATTACACTCAGAAAAGATCAGATCTTATACAACTTGAGAGAGGTTAAATAGGCTGGAAACTTAGAAAAATCGCCTATGATCTGGAATCTTATTTTATTTGACCGGCTTATGACATGTATAGTCATATTAAAGATAAAATTAAACTATTTGGATTATAAATGTAAATTATTTGTGTTAGGATATTTTAAAATGAACCAAAGAAACTTGAACATGTGCTTGAGTTTATTTCAACATGAAGTGTCTACGAAGGTTAATTATAAGGTAATTATAAGTTAGATTTAAGACAGAAATTTGCTCAAATTTTATATATATATGGTGAAAAATGTTGCTCAGATGTTGTTATTTTGCTCTGTTTGATGTATGTCCCTAAAGCAGTTTATTATTGAAATATTGTTGAAATGGCAGATGAAAGTCTGAGAATGATGTTAGAGGAGATGTCTGCTAACTTGAAAGCTAGCATGAACGAAAGCATGAGGGAGATGGAAGCTAGGAATACTAGTCGAATGGAGGAGAATGCTAGTAATACGTCTGCTAATTTGAAAGCTAGCATGAATGAAAGTGTAAAGCAGATGCTGGATGAGAATATGAAAGTTCTTCAGACCAGTTCTGCAAACCTAGAAAATAATATGTCGCGTTTACAGATCAGTACCCAGGGAATCGAGAATGCTGTAAGTGACATTCATAAAGATGTTTCTGATGTTAAAATTGATGTGTCTAAGGTACAAAAAGATCTTACCATGTTGAATCTTGATGTTGCTAATGTCCGGGGTGATATTTCATGTGCTATAGCTGAAGTGATTGTTGTAAGGAATGATGTTGCTACTGTACAGGATAAAGTAGAAGAAGTTCAAAGAGAGGTTAGTAATGTTCGAACTGATGTGTCAAATGTTCAAGTTGACATCAATAATGTTCATTCAGATGTTAACGATATGCAAAGCGATATCAATAAAATACAAGTAGAAGTCAATACTGTTTTTGTAGACATTGCTAAAGTTCAGACTGATGTTAACAAAGTTCGGGAGGAAATTGAAACTTCAAAAATGCTTTGTACTCGTAACATTAGTGCATTAACAACTCGGTTAGTTGACGAGTCTGTCAGGACAACAGCTTCTTTAGCTGGTTTAAAATACGATGTAGAGGTCATGAGAACCCAAGTATTAGATCACAATCGTTTACTTAAGGAGGACATCGAAGTCGATATTGCAGAAATGTTAACTGCAAATGTAACAGCGTGGAAAGATGAATGGAACAGGTCAAGTGGGGAACATGTAGATCAGATTCAGGAACGAATTGAGAGAAAACTTGCCAGTACACAAGTAGACATTAATAACGAAGTAGTTCAGATTAGGAAAGACTTGAATGTAAGGATGGATTCGCTATCCGAAAAGCAGGTAGAGGATAGAACGCAGATAGGTCAGGACGTGCAAACATTAAAGGAACAAATTCATAAGGTTGTCTCTGATGTTAACGAAACTACGAGCAAACTGCAGAATTTGAAACTAGGAGAAGCTAGCATGATGGAAACCTATAAGGAAGAGTTGATTAGGAAAGTCATCACGGAAATCACAGACAAGGATACCGAAGGATTGACGGGTGAAGAGGAGAGAAATTACGTGAGAAGAGGTAACCTTAATACAGAAGAGAGAGATATTAGTCCTGAGGAACGTATATCCAGATTCAGGGAAGAAGAAGAGGATCGGAATATTGAACCCGAATGGAAGTATCGTGATAGTGGGAGGAATTATATGGATTCATATCCGAGAAATGTGACAGTCATCCGGAATTTTGAAGACAAACCTCAAAAATTTAGCAACACTGATAGTCTCACACCGATCGAATATATCAGGAATCTTAAAGACTACTTCATAGAAGCCCACATTCCTAGAGAGAGAGAGATGAGAATCGTAGAAAAATTTCTAGCTGGAGGACCCCTCGAATGGTTTAGAGCATTTCGGTACACTTTCAGCAATTTTGACGAATTTGCAGAGGCACTGATTAAACGATTCTGGTCAATAGAAGCTCAGAATTCATTAAGAGCTGAGGTATACTCGAGGAAGTATTCAGGTACTCTTCCAACACGGTACGCTGATTTCTTCACGAGTCAACTATCACGCTTGAGATTTTTGCAACCCCCATTGTCAACAGAGCAGTTAATAGATGCGATTTCACGTATGCTGCCTGTGGAGGTAAGAAGACTGATCATATCGTCAAACATTAGAGATTTGACAAGTATGGACGAATTGTTGAGAAGGCTTGACTACACGAGTCCAATGCCAAATTTGGTACTAAAAGGTCAGAGGCACGAATTCAAAGACGTTAATACGGTCTACATGGATCAAGTGCAACAAACTGATAAGCCTGAGGAAGGAAAAACTGAAAATGTAGGTCCTCACAGGAATAATTATTTCCGCAACCACAGATCCCAAGGTTACCGTCCATATCAGCAAAGACGAGGCTGGAATAATAATAGAGGGAATTACAACAACGGAAGAGGTAGATACTACAACAATGGTTATAATAGAAATTATAACAGAAATAACCAGTACCAGAATCAGAATTCTCAAGGTCAGGTTATGACACCCGACAAGTATCAAGAAAGAGAGAAGGAAAGTCAGCAGTATCTGAAGGAATTACGAGAAAAGGAAGCTGAAAATCAAAAGAAAAGACAGGATGTAGTGATCGATCCTGGTCCTTCTACAAGTCAGCAGAACTTGGAAAACAGATATTCAGGACAGAAGAGACAGTAGAGAGGAGAGAATGCATTAGCCACACAAAAACCAGAGAAGAAGAGACTTATGATTAAGGAACATAGTAGAAATATCATACAAGAGTAAGCCAATAATAATTCAATTTGGTGTTCAAGTGAATTGAGATATTTATAACAAAGAGTTTAAAAACAATTTGCAACTGTTTTTAAAACGTGGTGAAGGGAGAATGCCCCCGTAATTTGAATTATATTGAGACCACGATGGCTGTATTGGCAAATATGAGTAAAGTTATGGATGTCATAGTTATGACGTGTATATTCATGACGTAGGCACGGATGACGCAGATTTCATGCAAGCAGGCTGATTGAGCTGAGATTCTTGGTGACGTCATGATTTTGTTCGAGAAAGATCTTAGATTTACGACGCAGTCGCAGGAAACAAGGTATTGTGCTAAGGAAGAAGTTACGCTATTGGAGGAGAGACTCGAACCAATGAACGATAGTTTGGAAGGAAGACGGAGATTGCTGAAACTACGATATTTGATTACTTTTGGCATGCAGATTTGTGGAAATCTATTTTCAGTTATGGCATTGATTTGGAATTTTGAAGAAATTAATTTTGAGTCTTTGAAATTTGAAAATCCGTCAAGTATAGCCAAAGTTAAAACTTCTAGCAATGACGCAGCAACAGGCTATGGAAGGGATGGATACGCCCCTTAAGAAGTTGATAAAAGGTCGTGCACAGAAGAGAGGAGCTCTCAGAACTCAGATCTCATATGTCAGATCGCATATATATTTCTGGCGATATATAGTTATTTTCAAGTGATTCAGTGAAGTAAGTTGTCTTTAGCGTGGTTAAAGCCCGGCGCATCGAACGAACTCGGAGCAGTTCCATTTTACGCTGCTCGAAACTAGGTGAAGTTGAAACGCTCACATTAACGTTTCCACCAGTCAAGATATCAAGCGCTAACTTCAGCCTTTATTATAATTCTATTGGGCAGTATAACATTGAGGTGTGTACAAGATTTGAAAAATTTCACAGTTATACTTCGAAAGATATTGGAACTTTTAGGCTGCCAACAAAAGTGATTTTCTCGCCACATGAGAAACACTTTTAAAATTCCACATTATACACTACGGCTGACACGTGGAGTGCAACAGTGATATTGGAGAATACGTTTGGTATTACAACGATACATTCGACTATGGAACATTATAATCTTGCAGTGCTTTCAATGATTATAACAGTAATTGAGATGGAAGGCTAAGGCTTTAATGCAATTGGGACATATATCGTTGGAGTAAAGTAACAGCATGGAACTACGTTAATCGTCTTTCTACAAAAGCGAGCATGTAGTGAACAACCAACTACACTCATGCATCGTGAATCCATCGCTGAATTATACCAGATAACAGTGGAAATATTTTCATACTCCACAACTATGAATATTTCTGCGGAAATAACTACAATAAACTTCATGGCGAATTCCTGCAAGAACTTCAGGGAACTTTCAAGAGAGGCCAGGGTTGTCCCGGCGCACAAAGAAGAGTTTTGCCAGAAGAATGTTTTTCGTATCCACGGAGCAGTGCAATTTCGGAGGAGGAAGCAGTTCGATTCTCCGAGGACGCTGATTCCAAATTCGAGGTCGGAGCACATCTTTACGCTGGTGAAATGGAACCAACAGCAGTTTTCTTTGAAAACTTTCCTCTAGATCTTCAATCAACAGATAAGGTAGTCGTGAACGTTTCTTGTATTATTTGAGTCTTGTAGCGATATCTGAGCAACCATTTTTCCCATATTTTCTGTCCTATCTTTTGCCCCATTTTCTTGATTGATATTTCTGTACTCAGTACACTTCGATGATTTATGCCTTTTTCTACGATTTTTGAGACATTGCTATGTCATTGGCATACTTAAATAATTTTGGATCAGTTGAGACTGATGATTTATATTCTTTCAGTAATTTGCATATTTTTGTAGTCACGATTTGACTGTAAAGTTATCGATTTGCTATGGCAGATTTGAATTCAGACAGCGTGTCATTTTATTAAAGTAATTCTATTCAGTAAATTACTTTGACCAATTTTCTGTCATCCTCAAGAAAGAAGAATAATTAAAAGATTTTAGAGCGTTAAAATCTATTACGATATCGACGATCTTTGAAATACTAGTCGTCTTATGAACATGATTGCAACATAGACATTTATCATTGCATTATAGACAATTTTATGAAATATGAACTTTTATTTCGATTTATTGAATACACTATAGTAATGAACATTTGATAGGAGTTTTTCTCAATTCTAGATTGGAACAATAATGTTTGCATTCCACAATCTGATGGTATTCTATTCGACTATTTTGCAGTTTAGATGAACTTTGTTTGAAGATAGTATTTTTATACTGCGTTACTTTGAAGATGTTAATCTCAATTTTGATAGACCAGGCAGGAGTGTCTAATCGTATTTGCTATTAAATTTATTTGTGATTGGCAAATTTTTACTTCATATCGATTCATGAATGAAACCCACGAAGGTTAAATAATAACAGTCATTATTACCATTGATGAATATAAGAATTTTTAAAGAGGAACAATGGATGTATAATCGTTAGTTCAGTGGACGTGTAAAAGTCGCTGTTGAGTAATGCCCTTGAATAATGAAGGAGGTTCCCACAATAATTAATGAAGTTGATGAATTAATAAGTGGAAGTTTTTGTGTGTAGTTTGGAAGATTTTTATGCCATATATATGAAGATATATGATGAATTTTGGGCCAATTGTTGTGTAATTTTGGGCGTCTTGAGCGAAGTATTTTCCCGCTGATTGTATTGTTCTTGTTCTTTGAAAGATTATTCATATGAAGATACTGTTAAAATTAACAAGAGTGTTAAATAATTTGAGAGGAAGATTTTGAATGGAGGTTACCGTCACAAATATTAATAATAATTATTAAACCTTATTAAACCTGAATTTGACAGTTAAATATAACTAACCTTCATTGTTCGATTATATCACCATGATTTGAGTAATTATCAACCGGATAAACGTGTGGTTTAATGTATTCCTTGTATAAATAATATCAACAATATAATATTGTAAAATAATTTTGTAAATATCTTTGTTAAATAATTTAAAATGATAGTGATTAATAGAAGCGTGTATTAAATTTTCAATTGTCATTTGACATTGTTATAAACAATTTATTATTGTTATAAATAATTAATGAACTTTTGTTATTAACATTTAGAGTTTTGTTTTTATACTCTAAACAACGCTAATTAAGCAAGTGGTTTGAACAAATAATCATGATTTGGGATTATTGGAGGAATCCACTGGTGTTTCAATGAAGCATGTAAGACATTTGCGTGATAATATTTCAGTTGAGATGTGAACATTTACGTGTTTGAAAAAGGAGAGCCGAGCTCTGAGGTAACACGCTTATGCTAGGGTTGAACGAACGGGAGTCCGCTTTGACGATACAGGTGCATTGCAGCTGGCCCGGACAACTGTGTTACAGAGGCCAAGGACGTTCCATAATAGCCTTGTGGCTATAAATAAAATGTGAAGTATATAAACACGCAAAACAATTTATATATGTGTCTCATCCCAAATTCCGTTTCCAGTCCATGTGCATTATTATTTTACGTTGCTATGAGCTTGAGAAAGCTGAAACATTATATGTAGAGAATACGGGTCCTACAGGAGGACATGGTTATGTGGTCGATGGCTTCTGATTGCCACGTGGATTTTGTTGTTTCATTTTTGTTAAAATCATTCTTTTTGTGAAATAAATTTTTGTGCAGTTTAAAGTTTCTCGTCTTCGTTCTGGTTCATTTTAAATATCATGGTGGAGGTTATTGTGTGGGCATACTTTTAAGTGATCCAGTTGACAACCCAGTCCCCGAGATAAATTTAAGAGGTAAGTAAAGGTAAGTATGAACCCCCGTATATTTTGGTGTGTTCCACAATAATTTTCTTGTTAACTATTGTGCTCTAATCTCGATAGTATCTGTCAGTGCCATTTTCATAGATGTAGCTATGCCGGCGCGTTTATTATTGGCAATCCGATTGAGGGGGCGGATATCTGACAGCCTACTATCCGGGTTATCGGGTACAGTAGGATTGGCGACCCTATAACGTGGGGCACGATTGGCTCGATTGGCACGATCAGCAAAACAGTGGATTACCAAGTTATTGCAGTAGAATTGACACCGCAATTTTTGTGGAGTGTTCGAATAACATTGGATTACCAAGTTATCGATGTCAAAGGGATTATGAAGACTCAAATAAAGAGCTTGATTCTTTGTTAGATGTCTTAGCCAATTGTAGAATTTGAGAGTGTGATCATATAGGAATAAATGTTGTGTTGTATTAGGAAAATTACACTCAGAAAAGATCAGATCTTATACAACTTGAGAGAGGTTAAATAGGCTGGAAACTTAGAAAAATCGCCTATGATCTGGAATCTTATTTTATTTGACCGGCTTATGACATGTATAGTCATATTAAAGATAAAATTAAACTATTTGGATTATAAATGTAAATTATTTGTGTTAGGATATTTTAAAATGAACCAAAGAAACTTGAACATGTGCTTGAGTTTATTTCAACATGAAGTGTCTACGAAGGTTAATTATAAGGTAATTATAAGTTAGATTTAAGACAGAAATTTGCTCAAATTTTATATATATATGGTGAAAAATGTTGCTCAGATGTTGTTATTTTGCTCTGTTTGATGTATGTCCCTAAAGCAGTTTATTATTGAAATATTGTTGAAATGGCAGATGAAAGTCTGAGAATGATGTTAGAGGAGATGTCTGCTAACTTGAAAGCTAGCATGAACGAAAGCATGAGGGAGATGGAAGCTAGGAATACTAGTCGAATGGAGGAGAATGCTAGTAATACGTCTGCTAATTTGAAAGCTAGCATGAATGAAAGTGTAAAGCAGATGCTGGATGAGAATATGAAAGTTCTTCAGACCAGTTCTGCAAACCTAGAAAATAATATGTCGCGTTTACAGATCAGTACCCAGGGAATCGAGAATGCTGTAAGTGACATTCATAAAGATGTTTCTGATGTTAAAATTGATGTGTCTAAGGTACAAAAAGATCTTACCATGTTGAATCTTGATGTTGCTAATGTCCGGGGTGATATTTCATGTGCTATAGCTGAAGTGATTGTTGTAAGGAATGATGTTGCTACTGTACAGGATAAAGTAGAAGAAGTTCAAAGAGAGGTTAGTAATGTTCGAACTGATGTGTCAAATGTTCAAGTTGACATCAATAATGTTCATTCAGATGTTAACGATATGCAAAGCGATATCAATAAAATACAAGTAGAAGTCAATACTGTTTTTGTAGACATTGCTAAAGTTCAGACTGATGTTAACAAAGTTCGGGAGGAAATTGAAACTTCAAAAATGCTTTGTACTCGTAACATTAGTGCATTAACAACTCGGTTAGTTGACGAGTCTGTCAGGACAACAGCTTCTTTAGCTGGTTTAAAATACGATGTAGAGGTCATGAGAACCCAAGTATTAGATCACAATCGTTTACTTAAGGAGGACATCGAAGTCGATATTGCAGAAATGTTAACTGCAAATGTAACAGCGTGGAAAGATGAATGGAACAGGTCAAGTGGGGAACATGTAGATCAGATTCAGGAACGAATTGAGAGAAAACTTGCCAGTACACAAGTAGACATTAATAACGAAGTAGTTCAGATTAGGAAAGACTTGAATGTAAGGATGGATTCGCTATCCGAAAAGCAGGTAGAGGATAGAACGCAGATAGGTCAGGACGTGCAAACATTAAAGGAACAAATTCATAAGGTTGTCTCTGATGTTAACGAAACTACGAGCAAACTGCAGAATTTGAAACTAGGAGAAGCTAGCATGATGGAAACCTATAAGGAAGAGTTGATTAGGAAAGTCATCACGGAAATCACAGACAAGGATACCGAAGGATTGACGGGTGAAGAGGAGAGAAATTACGTGAGAAGAGGTAACCTTAATACAGAAGAGAGAGATATTAGTCCTGAGGAACGTATATCCAGATTCAGGGAAGAAGAAGAGGATCGGAATATTGAACCCGAATGGAAGTATCGTGATAGTGGGAGGAATTATATGGATTCATATCCGAGAAATGTGACAGTCATCCGGAATTTTGAAGACAAACCTCAAAAATTTAGCAACACTGATAGTCTCACACCGATCGAATATATCAGGAATCTTAAAGACTACTTCATAGAAGCCCACATTCCTAGAGAGAGAGAGATGAGAATCGTAGAAAAATTTCTAGCTGGAGGACCCCTCGAATGGTTTAGAGCATTTCGGTACACTTTCAGCAATTTTGACGAATTTGCAGAGGCACTGATTAAACGATTCTGGTCAATAGAAGCTCAGAATTCATTAAGAGCTGAGGTATACTCGAGGAAGTATTCAGGTACTCTTCCAACACGGTACGCTGATTTCTTCACGAGTCAACTATCACGCTTGAGATTTTTGCAACCCCCATTGTCAACAGAGCAGTTAATAGATGCGATTTCACGTATGCTGCCTGTGGAGGTAAGAAGACTGATCATATCGTCAAACATTAGAGATTTGACAAGTATGGACGAATTGTTGAGAAGGCTTGACTACACGAGTCCAATGCCAAATTTGGTACTAAAAGGTCAGAGGCACGAATTCAAAGACGTTAATACGGTCTACATGGATCAAGTGCAACAAACTGATAAGCCTGAGGAAGGAAAAACTGAAAATGTAGGTCCTCACAGGAATAATTATTTCCGCAACCACAGATCCCAAGGTTACCGTCCATATCAGCAAAGACGAGGCTGGAATAATAATAGAGGGAATTACAACAACGGAAGAGGTAGATACTACAACAATGGTTATAATAGAAATTATAACAGAAATAACCAGTACCAGAATCAGAATTCTCAAGGTCAGGTTATGACACCCGACAAGTATCAAGAAAGAGAGAAGGAAAGTCAGCAGTATCTGAAGGAATTACGAGAAAAGGAAGCTGAAAATCAAAAGAAAAGACAGGATGTAGTGATCGATCCTGGTCCTTCTACAAGTCAGCAGAACTTGGAAAACAGATATTCAGGACAGAAGAGACAGTAGAGAGGAGAGAATGCATTAGCCACACAAAAACCAGAGAAGAAGAGACTTATGATTAAGGAACATAGTAGAAATATCATACAAGAGTAAGCCAATAATAATTCAATTTGGTGTTCAAGTGAATTGAGATATTTATAACAAAGAGTTTAAAAACAATTTGCAACTGTTTTTAAAACGTGGTGAAGGGAGAATGCCCCCGTAATTTGAATTATATTGAGACCACGATGGCTGTATTGGCAAATATGAGTAAAGTTATGGATGTCATAGTTATGACGTGTATATTCATGACGTAGGCACGGATGACGCAGATTTCATGCAAGCAGGCTGATTGAGCTGAGATTCTTGGTGACGTCATGATTTTGTTCGAGAAAGATCTTAGATTTACGACGCAGTCGCAGGAAACAAGGTATTGTGCTAAGGAAGAAGTTACGCTATTGGAGGAGAGACTCGAACCAATGAACGATAGTTTGGAAGGAAGACGGAGATTGCTGAAACTACGATATTTGATTACTTTTGGCATGCAGATTTGTGGAAATCTATTTTCAGTTATGGCATTGATTTGGAATTTTGAAGAAATTAATTTTGAGTCTTTGAAATTTGAAAATCCGTCAAGTATAGCCAAAGTTAAAACTTCTAGCAATGACGCAGCAACAGGCTATGGAAGGGATGGATACGCCCCTTAAGAAGTTGATAAAAGGTCGTGCACAGAAGAGAGGAGCTCTCAGAACTCAGATCTCATATGTCAGATCGCATATATATTTCTGGCGATATATAGTTATTTTCAAGTGATTCAGTGAAGTAAGTTGTATTTAGCGTGGTTAAAGCCCGGCGCATCGAACGAACTCGGAGCAGTTCCATTTTACGCTGCTCGAAACTAGGTGAAGTTGAAACGCTCACATTAACGTTTCCACCAGTCAAGATATCAAGCGCTAACTTCAGCCTTTATTATAATTCTATTGGGCAGTATAACATTGAGGTGTGTACAAGATTTGAAAAATTTCACAGTTATACTTCGAAAGATATTGGAACTTTTAGGCTGCCAACAAAAGTGATTTTCTCGCCACATGAGAAACACTTTTAAAATTCCACATTATACACTACGGCTGGCACGTGGAGTGCAACAGTGATATTGGAGAATACGTTTGGTATTACAACGATACATTCGACTATGGAACATTATAATCTTGCAGTGCTTTCAATGATTATAACAGTAATTGAGATGGAAGGCTAAGGCTTTAATGCAATTGGGACATATATCGTTGGAGTAAAGTAACAGCATGGAACTTCGTTAATCGTCTTTCTACAAAAGCGAGCATGTAGTGAACATCCAACTACACTCATGCATCGTGAATCCATCGCTGAATTATACCAGATAACAGTGGAAATATTTTCATACTCCACAACTATGAATATTTCTGCGGAAATAACTACAATAAACTTCATGGCGAATTCCTGCAAGAACTTCAGGGAACTTTCAAGAGAGGCCAGGGTTGTCCCGGCGCACAAAGAAGAGTTTTGCCAGAAGGATGTTTTTCGTATCCACGGAGCAGTGCAATTTCGGAGGAGGAAGCAGTTCGATTCTCCGAGGACGCTGATTCCAAATTCGAGGTCGGAGCACATCTTTACGCTGGTGAAATGGAACCAACAGCAGTTTTCTTTGAAAACTTTCCTCTAGATCTTCAATCAACAGATAAGGTAGTCGTGAACGTTTCTTGTATTATTTGAGTCTTGTAGCGATATCTGAGCAACCATTTTTCCCATATTTTCTGTCCTATCCTTTGCCCCATTTTCTTGATTGATATTTTTGTACTCAGTACACTTCGATGATTTATGCCTTTTTCTACGATTTTTGAGACATTGCTATGTCATTGGCATACATAAATAATTTTGGATCAGTTGAGACTGATGATTTAGATTCTTTCAGTAATTTGCATATTTTTGTAGTCACGATTTGACTGTAAAGTTAACGATTTGCTATGGCAGATTTGAATTCAGACAGCGTGTCATTTTATTAAAGTAATTCTATTCAGTAAATTACTTTGACCAATTTTCTGTCATCCTCAAGAAAGAAGAATAATTAAAAGATTTTAGAGCGTTAAAATCTATTACGATATCGACGATCTTTGAAATACTAGTCGTCTTATGAACATGATTGCAACATAGATATTTATCATTGCATTATAGACAATTTTATGAAATATGAACTTTTATTTCGATTTATTGAATACACTATAGTAATGAACATTTGATAGGAGTTTTTCTCAATTCTAGATTGGAACAATAATGTTTGCATTCCACAATCTGATGGTATTCTATTCGACTATTTTGCAGTTTAGATGAACTTTGTTTGAAGATAGTATTTTTATACTGCGTTACTTTGAAGATGTTAATCTCAATTTTGATAGACCAGGCAGGAGTGTCTAATCGTATTTGCTATTAAATTTATTTGTGATTGGCAAATTTTTACTTCATATCGATTCATGAATGAAACCCACGAAGGTTAAATAATAACAGTCATTATTACCATTGATGAATATAAGAATTTTTAAAGAGGAACAATGGATGTATAATCGTTAGTTCAGTGGACGTGTAAAAGTCGCTGTTGAGTAATGCCCTTGAATAATGAAGGAGGTTCCCACAATAATTAATGAAGTTGATGAATTAATAAGTGGAAGTTTTTGTGTGTAGTTTGGAAGATTTTTATGCCATATATATGAAGATATATGATGCATTTTGGGCCAATTGTTGTGTAATTTTGGGCGTCTTGAGCGAAGTATTTTCCCGCTGATTGTATTGTTCTTGTTCTTTGAAAGATTATTCATATGAAGATACTGTTAAAATTAACAAGAGTGTTAAATAATTTGAGAGGAAGATTTTGAATGGAGGTTACCGTCACAAATATTAATAATAATTATTAAACCTTATTAAACCTGAATTTGACAGTTAAATATAACTAACCTTCATTGGTCGATTATATCACCACGATTTGAGTAATTATCAACCGGATAAACGTGTGGTTTAATGTATTCCTTGTATAAATAATATCAACAATATAATATTGTAAAATAATTTTGTAAATATCTTTGTTAAATAATTTAAAATGATAGTGATTAATAGAAGCGTGCATTAAATTTTCAATTGTCATTTGACATTGTTATAAACAATTTATTATTGTTATAAATAATTAATGAACTTTTGTTATTAACATTTAGAGTTTTGTTTTTATACTCTAAACAACGCTACTTAAGCAAGTGGTTTGAACAAATAATCATGATTTGGGATTATTGGAGGAATCCACTGGTGTTTCAATGAAGCATGTAAGACATTTGCGTGATAATATTTCAGTTGAGATGTGAACATTTACGTGTTTGAAAAAGGAGAGCCGAGCTCTGAGGTAACACGCTTATGCTAGGGTTGAACGAACGGGAGTCCGCTTTGACGATACAGGTGCATTGCAGCTGGCCCGGACAACTGTGTTACAGAGGCCAAGGACGTTCCATAATAGCCTTGTGGCTATAAATAAAATGTGAAGTATATAAACACGCAAAACAATTGATATATGTGTCTCATCCCAAATTCCGTTTCCAGTCCATGTGCATTATTATTTTACGTTGCTATGAGCTTGAGAAAGCTGAAACATTATATGTAGAGAATACAGGTCCTACAGGAGGACATGGTTATGTGGTCGATGGCTTCTGATTGCCACGTGGATTTTGTTGTTTCATTTTTGTTAAAATCATTCTTTTTGTGAAATAAATTTTTGTGCAGTTTAAAGTTTCTCGTCTTCGTTCTGGTTCATTTTAAATATCATGGTGGAGGTTATTGTGTGGGCATACTTTTAAGTGATCCAGTTGACAACCCAGTCCCCGAGATAAATTTAAGAGGTAAGTAAAGGTAAGTATGAACCCCCGTATATTTTGGTGTGTTCCAAAATAATTTTCTTGTTAACTATTGTGCTCTAATCTCGATAGTATCTGTCAGTGCCATTTTCATTAATGTAGCTATGCCGGCGCGTTTGATTATTGGCAATCCGATTGAGGGGGCGGATATCTGACAGCCTACTATCCGGGTTATCGGGTACAGTACCTACCGTAAGGCCACGGCCGCCTCCTTCCCTCTTCCTAGCCTATCCATCCCGATCTTCCATCCCTTCCCATCCCTCATGAGGCCCCTGTTCGCTTTGCAGGTGAGGCCGCCTGGGCGAAGTGCTGATCACACCTCCCCAGTTGTATCCATCCTGACCAGATGTTCCAAGCTCCATGACGCTGCCCATAGAGGCGGTAGTGGTGAGTTCCCTCGCTGAGTCCGTGGGAACCACCAACCTAGAGGGTAAATTGACTAAATAAAAAAAACACTTGAAACAACACAATTTCAATTGCAGAATGGAAAATCCGCTGAAATATTTACAGAATGGATGATTCATGATTAATGAAAAGGATATTCAAATACTTTTAGGAGAAAAGGTCAAAGCTTACTTGATCCAAGAAAGATTGAGAAAGAAATAATATAGGAGAAGAAGACAGTCTGGGCAGAGAGATTTTTCGAAAGAAGGTGTTAAGTATGCAAGAATTCCAGGGAAGAGTGGAAACGAAACCTGGGGCGAAGTGGTCTGACAACAGAAAGAAGCAGCATAGTCGAAGAATGAAGAAATATTGGGAAGTACGTAAGAGAAAACAACAAAGGTTGAAGAATTAAAATTGGCGCGTGGTCCATAGCAGGCCTCATCATAAAGAACAATAATAATAATAATAATAATAAGATATCCAGGAGCGTGGCCCACATAGGAGAAAACTTCAGAAACATCGGAGTTTACAACTTAAACCGAAGCTAAAAGCCGGGAAGGCGTGGACGACAGAGAGAAAGGTGCAACATCGATTGCGAATGAAAGAGGTCTAGGTCAACATTAAAATGCAGGAAAAACAGTTGACATGACGTGGTCCTTAATTGGCCGTAACGAAGGAATAATAATAATAATAATAATATTAATAATAATAATAACAAACTTAGACACTATAATACAGTAATCAAATCTGAAGCGTTATATGCATCGGAGACTTTAATCATTAGTGGTGGATCTTTAACCAAAGACATAGAGAAACAAGACAGGAAAATTTTATGAAAAAAAATTGGCCCAGTTTGTATAGCGGGAATTTGGAGGAAAAATCATCCAACGAAACATACTGAAAAAAATTCTCATACTTTTCAGGAAAGACGATTGAAATGTTACGGACAATAACTGACTAACTAAAAGAATTCTCAACCTAGCCCTTTCATTAAAAAACAAGAACAGCTGGCTTCGTGAAATTGAAACAGATCTCCGGGAAATCAACATCTCAGAAGACATTGTACAGGAAAGATGTAATTTCAGAACCAAAATTGACAATCACCAATTTGGAGACAACCCCAGCATCAGCGCCACTATAACTTGGACAGAAGAACGAATGAAGAAGCTTAGCGAGAGGATGAAGAGATTTGGGGAGGAAAAGAAGGCCAACTCATCAGCTAAGCAGGTTCAACCGAATAGGGCATAACGATGTAAAAAATATATTTTGTTGCATTTTATAGCCACTAGAATGAAACCCACACGATTGACGAACAAGATCTTTACCTATGTTAAAAATAAGATGACCAAACTAGCCTGGATCAAAGAGGTGGAAAGTGACCTGCAAGAGATGGAGATTATCTGTGGAGATATTCAAGATCGCAATCCCTTCAGGAAGAAACTAAATGACCACCAGTAGTTTCAAGAAAAAACAAGTTGAAGACGGGAAAGACGTGGACGGAAGAAAGAAAGTGTACTGGAAAATTACAACTTTACCTTGTACTGGGATCGTACTTTATTGACAGACCAGTCATCCGTACACAACAGACCTGATCTGGATCTTGTTGACAAATGCATGAAACACACCACCTTCATAGATGTGGGAATCCCAAACAGTTGCAACATGGTAACAAAACATGTTGAAAAGCAGTCAAAGTATAAAGAGCTTTCAAAACTGATCAAGAAGCAATGGCACATGGCACAAGTCAGCACAGTTCCTATTATCATCTCCAGCACTGGCGTGATTCCCAACAACTTAAAGGAATCTCTCAAGGAGTTGATGGGCGTAGTGGCGCAGTGGTCAAGCAGTTGGTCACTCACCAAGGTGAACTGGGCTCGATTCCCGGTCAATGCATGTGAGATTTTCGAAGTGAAATGCCATGTCCTGTTGTTCGGATTCCACGTAAAAATTAGGTCCCGTGGCTCAAAATCCCAAGATTCACGGTCCAGTAAAACTACAATCTTCTTCTCACAGAGTTGAAATTAGACCCAGACATTTTTAAGAGTATGCAGAAAACAGTCATACTTTCGTCATGTAGCATAGATAGGCTGTTCTTGCCTGATGTATATCTGGGATTGCAAATGTTTTCATTCCAGAAAATATGCTGCGAGTGTGTAAGCGCATGTGCCAAATAAATAATAATAATAATAATAATAATAATAGCAAAAGGTGCTTTTCAATAAATACCAAATTTCATCACTACATCACTGTCGTCAAGCCGGTATCCCTCTATGTTTCAGAAGTCCTTATCCTCTCTCAGAAATGTGCTCTTGCCAAGTTAGAGCAAAGAGAGAGAAACATTCTCCACAACATAATTGGTCCAAACTACAAAAACGGGATCTAGGTAAGAAAATCAGAGCCAAGACATTTATTTTAAGATAGAGAAGATCACAGACACAATGCGCAAACGCAGGGCTTCCTTCTACGGTCACTTGCGACGGATGGACGACTCTAGATGGACAAAACGTATATTTAACAATTTCGACTCAAAACCAAAAAAAAATCTGTTCCCTGGTACGTTAACGTCTAGAAAGACCTCCAAGAAATTGGCCTACGACCAGATGACGCGCACAAAGACACCTTTTCCGAACAAGCATCGTGACTTTTGGGACTTTCCGAGATGAGAAATGGACAACCGGTGCAATGTGGTCGGATGAACGCCGTGCTCGACACAGCAAACTAATGAAAACCTACTGGATCAATCGTAAATTCAATAACCAGAATGTATAGTGCAACTTATCGTGGTCCCTAGTTGTCCGATTAGCGAATAATAAAATTAAAAAATAATAATAAAATGGTGCTTCACAGCATATTTGTTTCTTCCTTGGAGTGAATATATAGTTATTTTAATCCCAAGAAAAGTCTTACACACTCATTCCCCTGCTCTCTAGAGTATTGGCTGTGGAGCAAGCAAGAACCATTAAAAGGAACCACCCCCTCGTGCAGGCTCGTTTCATTACTGGAGTGGCCTTTGTGTTGCATATGTTCCAATAAGATAGAAAATACTGTACATGAAAGCACTGAGGAGTCACGCCATTACACTATCAAAACAAAGAGCAGCAGCGTAATGCGTCTGAGCTCACCCGCCTTCAAAGGTACTAGCGTTTAGCATTCTGACACTGATACGTACAGTAGAACCGAGTTTCTCAAAGTGGGGTCCACGATCCCATAGTCGGTGGTCCGCGAAAAAACCTACAAATTCCAAAAAACCTATGAAAAGACAGAATACATGGAATACAGACACCTTGGAGAGAGACATATAAAAGTGAAACATGGGACTGTCAAAAGAACTGAGAAGTTTAAATATCTAGGTGAATGGATAGAACCCAATGGGCTGGATAAAGAAGCAAATAGGGCAAGAGCTAGAAAATTGGATTTGACTTATAGGTTAACCCAGAACAGATACAACTAACGAGCAATATCCTACAAGGCAAAACTCAGACACTATAGCACTGTGGTAAAGCCAGAGGGTCTGTACGCCTCGGAGTGCTTGACACTGAATAAAAAAAGGGGATCTTCAGGAACTGCAAAAAAAGGAGAGGAAAATTTTGCGGAAAATTTTAGGACCACAGAAAACTGCTGACGGGACATGGAAGAACAGAAAGAATGATGACCTCTATAAACACACTGAAAAAATTACTGTCACAATGCGGAAGCGAAGGTTGAAATTCTACGGACATTTGGTGAGAATGGACGAGAACCGACTGACTAAGAGGATATTCAGGTATATTACAGAGCTGAAGGCTACAACTAAGTGGGTAGAAGAGGTTAAAAGAGACGCCAAGGAAAGTGGACTCACAGTGGATGTGATCCACAACAGAAAAGAGTTCAGAAACCGAATTGACAACATCAAGATTTTCGAGGAGAAAACACCTAAAATTAGAGCGAAACTGGTAATATCCGAGGAGGAGCGAAAGATCAGAAGTGAACGAATGATGAGGTTTTGGGAAGAGAAGAGGAGATTAACCAGAAAGCCTTAGGTTCCATGCGGTCCACAGGCGGCCAAATTCGGAAGAAAAATAACTGATTAACCGTCATCGTCGGGACCGTGGTCGTAATGGTTGAGCGGATAGACGGATAACAGAAACACTATATTATTCCTCCAAAACGTGACCTCAATCAATTATATTATAGACAGATATCACTCTCACAGTAATGTAAAATATTTCGGAGCGAAAAGAAATTAAAAAAGTCCTCTCGGCACGCCGGAAGGCGGAGGTAGATTTCACCGGACAAACTTGGGGATAGGCGAAAATAGGCAGAATATGCAGGTTTTCGTAGAAGGATCAGACCTCATTTATTGCGAGAAGGTATTTTATAATTGGAGTTTAATTAACTTTGTTTTTCGTCATTTTATGCTTATTTTAAACATTTTATTGTCTTATGGGAACGGTAACCTTCTTGTCATTTGGGGCCCATTTTTATACTTGTGGTCACACTGTCCTTATGCAAGGTTTCGACACTGATGTGTAACTATGTAACGGTATGTTACTTCTTCACGCAAAATTATATCTCCCGCAGAGATTTTGGTTGGTTCCTCAGTTTAGGGGCTGCGACAACGCGGTCATGTAACCCCGTGTTCTTAGGGATGGCTGTATTAGTCTGTAATTCAGGTAAGGACTGCAGACGGTCAATTTCAAGCAGTAGTTCCTAATGTTGCTACCAGGTACTACCGTCAACGACACCTAGCTGTGAACTTGGCTACTAGATGCCCCCGCACCCAGCACCTCGCAACGAACGTTGGAACTTCCCTTCCAAACGAAAGCATACTGCTGAGGGATTTTTAGCGCTCTTAGAAAATCCGACGACTTCGGCCGGCTTTGAACTCGCGACCTTGGGCATAGACATTCAGCATGCTACCAGTTACGTCACCGAAGCCGCTTCACACTTAGTCAGATGGAAATCTGAATCTGATCTCGTGCAAGTGCGTTATCTTGGCAACGTCTGATGGCTCATCCCTCATCAATTTAGTAGTGTTGCCATGGCAACCACTGATTCCTCTTGGCATTTTCTTACAATTCCGAAATCATTTTTCTCATCCCTTGGCGTAATGGTGGGCCATATCAAAAATTCTTTCAGACAAAAGTTTTAGGTAATTATTAGGGGAATATTGTCCATTTTGTGCGGTTTTGATATTGTGCCTATTAAGAGAGATATGATTAATGTTTCCCGAAAAACCCACTTTTTCCCACCCCTTTGGTCAATGGTTGGTGCTATAAAAAAACTCTTCAAACATAAATTTTTGGGCTTTATCCGACACATAGTATGAACGTTGAACGGATTCGATATTTCACATATTAAGAGAGTTGTAGCAATATTTCACTTTTTCGAAAAAAGCCCCCCATTTTCACCCCCTTCGACCGATTTAGCCCAGTAACGAACTCGACCGAGATTTTATAGGTATACATATTCGGTAAGAAATTCAAAGTGATTGGTGCAAAATTACGGCAGTTATCGTGTCCACAAAAAAACAGATATACATATATATATATACAGGGTGCTTCAAAAAAATGAATACACACTTTAAACTATCGTAGTTTTCCCGCTCTACAAGGCTAATGTTATATTTCTTCGCCAGATGGCAGCATAATCGTCCCTCTATGTTATATTGTCAGTTGGAATTTGTAATATCTACATGGCGGACGTACGTTTGAGTTTTGAAGAACGTAAGCAGGTTATTAAGTGGTACTGGAAGTTTGAGAATGTAAATGAAGTTCAAAGACAGTGGAGAAGGGAGTATGATACAGAACCACCTTCAAGATTAACAATTACACGCATACGAGACAAATTCGAAGTTCATGGAACAGTGCATAAAGGTCATTCAGGTCGACCTCGAACAGCTACAAGTGATGAGTCATCAACGGCAGTCTTGGAACTGTTTCAACGCTCTCCTAACAAATCTTCAAGGCAAGGGGCACGTGAAAGTGATGTAAGTGCTAGCAGCGTGCTACGCATTCTGAAGAGAGGCAAGTGTCGTGTTTACATTCCAAGGCTGGTGCAACAGCTAAGTGACGACGATCCAGATCGAAGGTTGCAATTTTGTGAATGGGTTCAGGAGATGGTGATACGTGAACCGGGATTTATGGGTAGCATCATTTGGTCGGATGAAGCCCAATTCAAACTTAATGGAACTGTCAAAAGGTCAATTGTGTTTACTGGGGTGAAGAAAATCCTCACATTACAATTGAAAAAGCTGTAAATTTGCCTTGTGTAAATGTGTGGTGCGGTTTGTCTTCAAGGGGACTCATTGGACCTTTTCGATTTGAAGGCACTGTAACTGGTATAACTTACCGAACAATGCTTGCTGATTCCATATTTCCTGCCATTCGTGCATTATACTGTAATGATAATTTTTATTTTCGACAAGATGGTGCCCCGCCGCACTATCACAGGGACGTACGAGCTTACCTGGATCAAAATTTGCCGGGCCAGTTGATAGGACGCAGGGGGCCAATCGAGTTTCCAGCACGCTCTCCAGACCTTACACCACTGGATTTCTTCTTATGGGGCACAGTAAAAGATGAGGAGTACAAACGTAAACCACGTAACCTAGACATTCTTTGGAATGAGATTCAAGCCGTGTGTAGAGAAATCTCATTGGACGTTTTGATACGATGTACAGAATCAGTGGTGACTCGTACTCAGAATTGTATTGATGCTGCAGGTCGCCAATTTGAACAGTATTAACATTTGTTATTTCTGTTTCATTTACATTGGACTTTCAGGTTTCTAATTTCCTGAAATTTAACTTTGTAGAACGGTAAATAAATTTTCTATGGAAGTTCAAAGTGTGTATACATTTTTTGAAGCACCCTGTATATATACATACATAAATTATATATAAACTTTTGAACTGACGGTGGTTTTGGGGTCTGGGGGATGTGAAACGCGAAGATATGTCGAAATTTTCCGGAAGTCGAAACATGGGACCCATTGCAATAGTTAGCTTTCTAATGAAATCTACCTAACACGATTGTAAATGCAAATAAAACTGTGTATTACAAGATGAAAATATCCGAACAGTAGCTACACATGTGGCAAAATAATGTACATTACAGTAATATAAACTTACAGCCGAAATAGTTCATGTAGCATTAGAATAGTCAAGTCATTTTCTTCTGCCTCTTAGATGCTCGAGCTTTCACCGCGGCAATATTACGTATTTTTCGGAGCAGTAGTGTCTGCGTTGCATTGGCCTCTCATTGACTTTCAAACCATTCTATACACTTGGACAGCATTGTTTCAGCCTCCGAGTGGCTAATAGTTTGTTTTCCGTCATGGTTTGAACAACACTATGACGGGCAGGTACACTCACTTCCCACTAAAATAGAGTAAGTAAACAAAGCGAACACGTCACTGCACCTTAAAGCACTTTATTATTACAGTATTATTATGCTATTACACAAACTGACGGTTTAAAGAGTGACGGTTAAACGAAGTTTTACTGTATATGTTTTAACAAGTAGTTCCGTGACGAACTAAAAGAGCCTACTTTTATTAAAATTTAAGATTTATGCCAATGATTCATCTATATATATACAGCCTCCGTGGCTGAGGCGGTAGCACGCCGGCCTCTCACCGCTGAGTCCGTGGTTCAAATCCCGGTCACTCCATGTGAGATCTGTGCTGGACAAAACGGAGGCCGACAGGTTTTTCTCCGGGTACTCCGGTTTTCCCTGTCAAAATTTCATTCCAGCAACACTCTCCACTATCATTTCATTTCATATGTCATTCATTTAATCATTGCCCCAGAGGAGTGCGTCAGGCCTCGGCAGCCGGCACAGTCCATACCCTCGCCGCTAGATGGGGGCTTCATTCATTCCATTCCTGACCCGGTCGGAGACTGGAAGCAGGTTGTGGATTTTCATTTTTTCATTCATCTATATCTCTCTTTCAGGCAGCTAACAGTTGCCATTCTGACACATAAAATACTATATACATGGACCGCGTATAACTCTACAATGCCTTTACAACAATGCATTTTGTTCATAATCGAGAAAATAGATACACAAAATTAACCCTCCAGATTCCTATACACCGAACTATGAAGTTCAATAAATATTTTGTTTGCACCGCCTCTTCCACACCTTCGATTTGTTCGTCAACATTGCTAGCACTGCGGCTCTCAAAAGACGTTTTTCATCCTTTTTCCTGCAGCAGTATACCTCTCACATCTGATTACTGCATTATGTTAATATAACATCAGGGCAATAGCTGACAACCTACCTTCGTTAATATCATTTCTAGTATGGTGTTTGTTTTTCGGGCTGAAACTGTGTCTGCATGCACTCTTTTGTATATAATTTTTCCGTAATTATTATTATTATTGTTGTATTATTACTGTCTTTTTGTTACTACATTATCATTGTTAGACTATTCTTCTTCTTCTTCTTCTTTCGATACGGCCACCTAATGACCACGTCAATTCAACTGCTTCTTGCTGCATCGAGCTATAACATCCTCCCAGTACTTTCGCATTAGTTCTCGATGCTGTTGTTTCCTTTCTGCAGTCCACTTTTTGCCAGTTGGAAGCTTTGGCTTTTCTTGGAAACATCGGTGTGCTGTTAGTTTTTGTTTAAGTGCGGCACGTTCCCAAATATCGTTGCCTGTAATTCCCACTTCTTGTAAATCTTTGTCCACCCCAATGAACCAAGCTCCCTTGGTTTTCTTTTTGAGGAAGTAGGTGAAAATTCTATTTGTCAATCGAGCTGGGTTCATTCTTGTTTTATGACAGTAAAAGGCAATTTTTTCTACGTGGGTGTAAAGTTCGTGGTTGTGCCGTCTCCTATATTCCCCATTGTCTTTTACCGGACCCAAGATTTTTCTTAGAATTGTTACACTATTATAATTATTTATATTGTGAATGTAAGTAAAATGTTTTATTTTTATAAGCCCTAATCTTATTGTATGTAGGGCGCTACTGTAAAGGAGCTCTTACGATCTAACTGTAGCCGTGGAAATAAAATCATTCAATCAATCTATCTATCAATCAATCAATCAATCAATCAATAAGTAGATTTGTCCGCAGACAGGTCTCAACTGGACGTCCTCCATTTTTTTCTGTTCTGAGCATCATCTTGCATTAGCTTGTAACTTCTTCCCCTCTTTACATCTGATAACATTCCAAATCTTCTTCTTCCTCTCCCTCTTTTCCTTCCTACATAGTATGTCACCCATCCAAGATTTTTAGCATATTTTCATTTATGAATATGAAAAAATAGGCTTATGGGATCATCTTTTGTCCGTGTGTCGGTCTGTGTGTGCGTGTGTGTGATTCGTGCGCGTGTGTCCCCTTAATAACTTATAAACGGCTGGAGCGACTTCAATGAACATCAGTAAGTTTATAGCACTATTCCGGACGACCTGACCATGCCCTTCGAATTTTATTATGTCTCACCAATCCAACATGGCGGCTGTGCGAAATATTTCACTAGCATTCAATATCTCCGAAACTATTACCGATATCACCCCGGAATTTTGTACGGTGATAAAGGAAACTACTAGATGTTCACCTATGTGACCTTCGAAAATTTGTTAACTACAAACCCAACATGGTGGCCAAGCGAAGTTGCGACTTTTAAATAGACGTTTCTCGCGATTTAACCAACCAAACGCAATGAAACTTGTAATACATCGATATCTAACTTCGTTTAGTTGTTAACATAATCTCAAGATGGCGGCTGTGCCGGCATTCTATATCTCTGAAACTATTACCGGTATCACCCTGAAGTTTTGTACGGAGATAAAGGGTAATGCTGGAAGTTCATCTATGAGACTTTCAAAACCCACTTAACTACAAAACGAACATGGCGGCCAAGCGAAGTTGAAAGTTTTAAATGACTTTTCTCGCGATGTAAAAATCCAAACGCAATGAAAATTGGTACAGCAAATGTTTATACACATTTTAATGCACTGGTATCTAATTTAGTTCAATTGTTTACATAACCTATTTTCATTTATGAAACAAGTAGTTCCGTGAAGAACTATACAGCCTATTTTCATATATCCTACTTATGTTAATCGCCTCTATCAACATACAAAATTTCAGTTTGATTGCTGTATTAGATTCGCCATATTTCGGTTGGTCGTCATGTTGGATTTTTATATATGTAGGACTTAGAGTTATGTACTATTACATGAAGATTATTGTGTAGGTTAGTATTCAAACTTCAATCGCATGATTAGGTCACAAGATATGAAAATCAGATTTTAAAATTTCGCACAGCTGCCATCTTGTGGTTATGAAAGCAATTGAAATAAATTAGATGCCAGTGGATTAAAATTTCAATAAGCATTTACCGTAACAAGTTTTACTGCCCTTGGATGGTTAAATCGCGAGAAACGTCCATTTAAATATTTATATTTCGCGTCGCCGCCATGTTGGATTTGTGCTCATCAGGTTATTGGATGTCCTGCTTGAGGCAGCTACAGTCCCTGGTGAGCCAAACATGTCCTCGGACACTCCCGGCACTAAAAGCCATACGATAAATAAATAAACTGAATAAAGTCTCTTTGCAGATGGCTTGCAATAAATAATTTAAAGCAACCTTTCTCGGTTTTTGTAGATATACTGTATATCGTAGCCATCGCTTTCCTTTTTGGCACCAACAAAGCTAGGATCGCGTTGTCATCTTAGTATATCGCCAATATTTTTTTTTTCTTACGTGCAATCCACGCCACTTGATGTTATTTTTGACTTCACCCCAACACACCCCTTGCAAGAAAATGCAGGGACGGTAATAATTTCAATAATGTTATTAAATTATTTGGAAACTTGTCGTAAGTAGTTCACTAAATATATCGCTACAGGCGCTAGTGTTGACCCATACATGGTCAAATCAAAAGCAAAATATCTATTTCCATTTTGATTGACAGGTCATGCACACCAATAGTTAGACCACATCCTTTGTTATATATAGCTCACTGAATTGTTGTTAAGTTCATTATTTCTTTTCGTTTATGTCATCCATAAGTTTTAAATCCTAAGTCATATTTTAAACATAAATTTTTTGCTGTGAATTATTTAATTGTGGTTAGGATAAGGAAGGAGGTGGCCGTGGCCTTAAATTTGCAAGCATCTCAACATTTCCCTACAGTAGAGGTGGGAAACCACGGAAATCCACTTCTAGGACAACAAGAGTTGGGAGTTACATCCATCTCTTCTCCGTTTTGTCACGTGAGGATCAATGTATCCCGTTCCAATCCTAAGATTAAAATTAAATTTCTTGGTAGAGCCGGGAATTGAGCTCAGGTCCTGTAGATCCAGAGTTTCAATTCGTATCTTGTGACCACAGAAGGCGGTCCATGTCACAGATTTATGGCACGTAAAAGATCCTTCCACAGACCAAACTTGTGTGAAGCAAAATTTCTAGGTTAGATTTCGTTGGAACGCTCTATCAAAGTTCCAACGTTCACCACTAGGTATCAGTGACATCTGGTAGCGAATGTTGGAACTATTTGAAATTGAACGGAACTTGTAGCTCACCATATGTGTGTCCGCTTGAAGCATATACAACCTCTGGCGAACCGAACATGTCCTTGGACACGCCCAGCACTAAAAGCCATACGATAAATAAATCAAACAGAAGCCAGCTAATTACAGCAATGCCCGCAGCTATATTCGCTACAGAAAAATACATTAGCATAAATACCCAATACCTCCAAGTACACGGGGCTGATGACCAAATCCCTGAAATTAATTCAAAATAAAATAATATGATTCCTTCACGGTGTAGCTCTTTTTACAGACATCGGTGTATAATGCAAGGTAAGGTCAATGACCTCGAAGGCATGTCTTGTACTGGAGAATTCCTGGAATAACTTGGTTGTCTCAGTGCTGGAAACATAATGGGAGCAAGTTTCCCCTCTTGCCCTGAAAAGTTTCAAACTCTAAGGCTTGACTCCGGATTGATTGGGGCCTTGTTTTCAACTTGGCTGAACTTTGACCTCGCCAACAGCCATAGCACGAGGGGAGGGGAAGGGTGAGTGAGCGCCGAGAGATGAAGAGGGTGGAAAGAGTTAAGGGGAACTGGTCTTTCGCACGAAACAATTTAATCAGATCCAACACTGAGCCTCTCAATTCTTGTGGTCTTCCAAACGAGATGGAAGAACGCACAAACTAAATAAATCAATAAATAAATAAGTAAATAAATAAATAAATAAAAATGAATAAATAAATTTATAAATATGTAAATAAAACAAAATAATTTGTTCAATAAAAAACAAAATAAGCAAAAAACAATTAAACAAATAATAAGTAAATAAATAACAAAACAAATGAATAAATAAATAAATAAAAATAAAAAAATATAAAATAAAATAAAACAAGTAGTTCCGTGAAGAACTAAATAGCCTATTTTCATATATCCTACTCTATCAACATACAGATTGTCAGTTTGACTGCTGTAATAGATTCGTAGTTATAGATGACCGCCTAAATATTTCAGACGGTCGCCATGTTGGATTTTAATATATATTGGCCATTGCGTTATGAACTATTAGATGATGATTATTGTGTACGTTCATTATGCAAATGTTGATTACGATCGCATGATTAGAACACCAGAAATAAAAACTTAATTTTCGAAATTCGCACAGCCGCCATCTTGAGGTTACGTAAACAATTGAACTAAATTAGATACCAATGCATTACAATGTGTATAAACATTTGTTGTACGAAATTTCATTGCGTTTGGATCATTAGACTAAATCGCGAGAAAAGTCTATTTAAAACTTTCAACTTCGCTTGGCCGCCATGTTCGTTTTGTAGTTAAGTGGGTTTTGAAAGTCTCATAGATGAACTTCCAGCATTACCCTTTATCTCCGTACAAAACTTCAGGGTGATACCGGTGATAGTTTCAGAGATATAGAATACCGGTGAAATATTACGCACAGCCACCATCTTGAGTTATGTAAACAATTGAACGAAGTCAGATGTCGGTGCATTACAATGTGTATTATACTGCATCAATTTCCAGTGCGTTTGGTTGGTAAAATCGCAAGAAACGTCTATTTAAAGTCGCAAATTCGCTTGGCCGCCATGTTGGTTTTTCAGTTACCAGGTTTTCAAAAGTCACATAGGTGAACTTCCAGTAATTTCCTTTATCGCCGTAAAATATGCCAGGGTGATATCGGTAATAGTTTCGGAGATATTAAATACTGGTGAAATATTTCGCATAGCCGCCATGTTGGATTGGTGAGACATAACAAAATTTGAAGTACACGGTCGGGGTCATCCGGAATAGCGCTATGAACTTACCGTGTTTCATTGAAATCTCTCTAGCCATTTAGATGTTATAAGGCGGGGACACACACCATCATACACTCCATCACACACACCATCACACACACACACACGCACACACAGACAGACACACGGACAAAAGGTGATCTCATGAGCCAATTTTTTTTCATAAATGAAAATAGGCTAAAAATAGAACCAACGGGTTTAGGGAATGAAGCACAAAGAGTTCGGCTAAAGAAATTGAAGAGAGCATATGGGAGGACGCGCGACATCTACAACAGGTTGAAATCTCGTAAAGCAACTGAGAAATTATCTAATCTTGCGTCGGACATCAGAAAAGGAAGATTGAAGTTTTATGGACTAGGCTTACACACAAGATCACCTGCGCAGAAAAACTGAATAATATATTACACACACAAAAAACGCAGAAAAACTGAAGAATACACCGTGGATTCAGCAAGTCAAACATAATTTAGAGAAGGCCCAGGTAAGAACAGTGGAAGTCTTTGACAGGAACCTATTCCGATGTAGGGTAAATGGATGGAATGTAACACCAGAGAATGACCCTCCAAAGAGAATAGGAACCAAGTGGACTGAGGAAAGGAAGATGGCCCACGGAGAGAGAATGAAGGCTACATGGAAGATCAGCAAGGCGAATCATAAAAGTACTGCGTGATCCATCTGGGTCCATTCGCAAATAATAATAATAATATTAAGTAAATAAATAAATAAATAAATAATCAAATAAGTAAATAAATAAGTAATTAAATTAATAATGAATGAATGAATAAATAAATAATTGAATAATTAGAAATATATAAATTAATTACATAATTATTAATTAATTAATTAATTAATTAATTCAAATACAAAAATAAAATTCTATTCATTATTTTAAAAAACAAAATTAATTAAACGAAATATCAATATTAAATGATATTATGAACTTTCAATGACAACATTGATTGATTAATTAATTAATTAATTACTAATTGATTATTTTGGCTTGAGGCTCATATTATAAGTTGCGTTCAAAAAGTAACGAGCCGGAGGCTGTAATGCGCAAACCGGTGACGACATCGGCTAATTGTGGTGTGTGTAACGAGGTGTGGTTCAAACCAGAGCGTGGAAGGTAACAACCCGTCGCTAGAGGGCACGCGTGCACGTCACGTGACGATACAAAGCGAGCAGCAGCATGCATCAATCGTCCAACCAAGACCAAGACAGTAGGCAATTCGGCATGCTTCATGGTGAGGTTGAAGACTGTGGGGCACCCATTGGGCACACACTTTCCGCAAGTGCAGTCGTTCCTTCATGATGGTGTGCACACTTCTGACGCTCAATCTGCCCACGGCGGCTATGGCGTTCACTGTCACTCGGCGGTCCTGGGTAATGAGTGTATCAACCAGCTGGACGTTGTCATGGGTAATGCAGGGGGGTGCCCCAGACCGGGCATCAACGGCTAACGACACCCGTCCTTCCCTGAAGCGCTTGTGCCACGCCTTGACCCTTGCAAGGGGCATGCAGTGTTTGCCGTACACTTGTGACATTCGGCGATGAATGTCCGTTCCCCCTACTCCTTTCGCTGTCAGAAACCGAACAACACCTCTTTGCTCTTCGTTTGACGCCTCCATGTCACTGTTTGTAATGCGACTGGCAGCGTTGGACGATTGATGCATGCTGCTGCTCACTTTGTATCGTCACGTGACGTGCACGCCTACCCTCTAGCGACGGGCTGTGACCTTCCACGCTCTGGTTGGAACCACACCTCGTTACACTCGCCACGATTAGCCGATGTCGTCACGGGTTTGCGCATTCCAGCCTCCGGCTCGTTACTTTTGAACGCACCTTATAATTGCTGAAACATTAAGAGACGAAACTCCGTGCGATATTATAAATATATACAAAAATATCATTTATAAACTTTGTATAATTACTGGAGCCAATCACAGCTTCACTTCCTTTTCCTCTCTTCTTTTCTTCCCAAAATCTCTTCATTAGTTCACGGTGCTTGATCTTCCTTTCCTCTGTCCATTTTTTTCCTGACGTGTCCTTCCATGAAACTTGTACAATTTGTGTGTTTCTGATTTTATTTCTAAATTGTGCTCTGTCCTTAATGTCGTCTTCAGAGATTTTAATGAATTCCATGTCTTCATGTACTTTTTTCATTCAACTGGTCTTTAATTTACTGGCATTCACGATATTGAAAATCTTCTTTGTGAATCTGTTCTCATCCATCCTATATATTGTACCCGATACCTATTTTAGGCTATCGGCTACGCCAGCTGACATTAAGCTGTAGTTGAAGTTTTGGGAAGCATTCAGATAAGATAGCGCATCGATCGCGTCAAGAAGAAAGCCAAGATGACGTAGGAGGTCAAGAATCAAGGAGGCATTGAAATCTGTGAGAAGATAGAATTATTAATAAAGATGTGAAGCTTTATTGAAATGTATATGGGATTATAATAAGTTAAAACAACTTAGAAGAGTATATATGACATGAATTATATGTGGAAATAATTTTATGGAAATAAGTTATTGTATAACAGAACAGCCGAGAGGAGTCGGGTTCGAGACTATCTTCGTGACGTGGGAGCACTGTGGTGGGGGAGAATCAGCCACGTGCCGCTCGGAACTCATAAGCTGGGACGCAGCGCTTAGCAGTTCAGTTGAGCTCATTGAGAGGAGCAGTACAGAGCAGCTCTATAGCACAGCGAGACGGGCATTGAAGGTCACGCAAAACACGTAAGCCGTCACGGCAAGTGTAGGCGACATATCTCGCATCACCGAGCAACAGAGGCCGAGCGGGTCATCGATCCAGCCGGGCTAGCCGAGAGGACAATTGTGGATAGCCGGGGTATTTCAAAACCGCACTGATCGCATATGAAGACTTTGTTTCAAGCTTCATTTCGACGTTGTTCGAACACAGGCTTTCACATTTAACATTATAACCATGCTGTTATATAATACATTCAAAGCGACTTTTTACTATTCCAAGTAAACTGAATGTTTGGCATAGGCTCTGATGAACATTACAGCGTGCATTTATAAGATTTTTATCTTATGCCATTTTCATGGATTACAAATTATAGACAGATACAGGGTGTATCGTAATCTGGAACACTATCTAGTAAAATTTTTATTTTACTCAAGTAGAACTTCGCAGTAAGTTGAGAGAGGACTTACAATTCTCAAACTGAACATTTATCGGAACAGTGGCGTATATTAGAAGAAGAGTAGGGGGTCCGCTGTTACCATGAACTTTTCGAGAAGGAGTTGGACGATATCCGCTATGGGTAATTCGAGGTTCAACATGATCGAGTAAACGTGAATAGAGACAAGATGGCACCACAGAGCGATGGATTCGGTTCCTGACGAGAGGAGTCCAACAGCTGATTCGCTTGGGATTTCGAAGGAAATCATCATTTCATGGATGAAATGATATTCACGCCGATCTTACGAGAAATCTTTAGGTAGGGAAAATCGACGATCTTGGAAATTATATTACAACTGATAATGAAAGGTATTGTAAGAGTTCTATCTACCTGATACGATTATTTTCATGAATACTGGGCACACATGTATATTTTTCTAATAGGAGTGATTTGATTATTAAGACATGGTTTGAATTTATATACTTCGAATTTGCTAGAATATGGAGTGACCATATGATATGGCAGGCATCATTATTCGATATTCTCACCGTTGTTTGACTTTATTAAGAAGATGTTTGATCTTATAGACATTTTTCCAGCTAGGATATTTTTCATGGATAGTTTTTTTTGTGTAACGAGTATTTCGAACTCGTGATCTGCAATTGATTATCAGAAACTACTTCGTCAGTTCATTGCATACTAGCGAGTGTGTATTATTCATCAGTAGGGATTTTTTCCATTGGATTGTTTGGAGATATTAAGAAGTTATTCACTTTAGTGAATGAACGTCGCTTTTATATGACAACTAGAAACTTGTTGATTCCTTTCTGGTACATTCACTCATATAGTCCACGAGATGGGGTCTGTCGTATTTATACGATTGTATGGTGGTACTCGCCTTACCCATCGTTTAGGGAACTATCATCCAAGTCGACGGGGCGAGGTCCTTCGTATTTATACGATTGCACGGTGGTTACACATCTTACTCGCCATTGAGGAACTCATTTTATCATCCGAATGTACACGAGATGTAAGTGAATTAAACAAGGAACTACTAGTCACATATCAGTCGAAATTTTGTTAAATAAAGTAACGATAAATGTCAACAGGATTGCATTTAGTAATTCTTGTTTGCCAATCCAATATTTTGTTGCTATACTCTTTTGAGAGTAATTTCAATTTAACAGCTATTACAGCTGATGCTTTGATGATTTTTATAATTGTGTTTGATACCTTTGAGAAGGATTTAAAGTAATTTAATCTTGTAAGATTAATCATTAATGGTCATAATTATTTTAAGGCAGATCAGTATTGCAGATTTTGATGTGAGAGATTATAGCACATTGGTGTTTTTCTACGATGTGAATTATGAAACTTGTGAAAGAGAATTTATGCTATTTGAAAGCAAATATTAAATTACTGAAGTAATGTTTTTCCAATTGTTTAAGAAGTTGTCTAGATATGATCAGAGTAATTACAGTCATTGGAGATTATGTGCGTTAATAATTTGAAGCCATTTATATATTTTTGTAGATCATGCAACGTGGTTAAATGAAGTCTGTGATAGGCATTTTGTGGAATTTGCCATTTGATAGTTGCAACGTTGATAATGTATTTTGAAGGCGGACATGAGGTCGTTGTACCCAGTCTAGCGTATTTGTTGAAATTCATGCTGTATGTGCTGAATATTTATGGAGTTTTTGTAGCAATTCTTATATTCAAATGTGATATTTGGAATATTGAAGAAATATAATGTCGTTGTGGATAGTTAGATCCAACGTGATGTCGTGGAGACAATAATATTTTGGCATGATAATTAAATACGAGATATAACTTGGAAGTAATAAAACTGTAAGACAACGTTCTATAAACCCTATTAAACAATTTGTTAGGAAATTAAACAAGTAAATGAAGTTGATAATACAAGATTTTCTGAAAATAATAATTAATGAAATAATAATCTGAGATTTAAGCATATTAACGATCTGACCTAATGAAATAAAAATCAGAATGACCTAATGAAATAAAAATCAGAATGACTAGATGAAATAATAAAATTAAATAACCAGATGATTGAAATTTAAATAAGTTGATAAATTAAATTTTGAAATAAATCGATGAATTAAATAAGTGGATGAATTAAAGATTGAATTAATTAAACTGATTGAAATGAATTATTAGACGATTGTAATGATGATGAATAACTGAATTAGAAGGTGATGATTAATTAAAGAAGCTGATGATTAATGAATTTATATGAAATTAAATAAATTTAATTGAGAGATGATTCGAAGGAATTGCAACTTGAAATGTGAATTTAAATGATGTAATGGTGATGAATTAACGATTCTGACAGGAATATTTGGAATTTTGAAGTGAGAATTAATGTGAGAAATATTTAATTTTGATAATAATGATGAGGATGACCAATGAGAATTTGAATTTTCTGTAATTCACAGATAAGAGATTAATGACGATGTAAATAATGTAAATTAATTATTCAATGTTTAGGAACATTTGATTAACATGTTCTACGTTCAAATTATACCATGCAAACCATAATTTATGTGATATTTAACATGAGTGATTATTATATGTGTATGTTTAGGCAGATTAGTAACTTAATTAAATCCACATTGATGTTAAATTAAAGAGAATTAGGTCTCAGGTTTCACAAATGTCAGTGACGAAAGACATAGTGCGACAGTGATCCTGAGAACCCAAGAGAACTTTATACATTTTTCTTGATAAGTGGATTGAAATAATTTTGCATTAGAAAGGAGATGGTTCGATTTTTTGGACAATGACAATTTAACTTTGCATTCGACCATACTCTTAGGTAGGATTTATATTTAAAATGTCTGTCTGACTATCAAAGTAAAATAAATTTGTTTTTATCTTAGTTGTGATCTGATGATGGTGTGATGTTCCTTTTTCTTTCCTTGTCTTGAGTAAGGCTTATCCGGAAAGGAAGTGGTTTTGCTAGGAATTCAGTTGATGGCGCCCATTTATATTTGAATTATTTTTATTAACTTAAGCCCGTAACGACCCTAGAGATACTTTGTCTCGTGAAACCCACTGCTTTTTCACGAACTCAGCTGAATTTCCGACACTTTCCTTATTTGACTAGAGGTTCATTTAACTCCGCTCTGTCCTGGAACTCCAGGGATGTGATGTTATAGCAGATGGGTCATCGCATCCCCAGGACGAACGGGTACAGAGAGACAGGGAGAATTGGCTTTATCCAACTAGTGGGGCTTTTCGATTTTGTTAATTCGATGGAATCACATCAGATTTAGATTACTGAGAGATTGATCTCAAGTTCATTTAAGTGTGTTACAAAATTTATTATACTTAGTCAGACAATGTACTTGTGTGCCCAATCCAGTGTTCATGTTAATCGTATTAGTAATATCATGTTAGTTATAAGATATTTTTCCCTATACCCAAGTGAATGCAGGAATTGAGACATTGCGATGTGTTGTTGTCTAACGTCTCTATATAATTCTATATTGAAATATAATTATGTTGCCAGAGGATTTAGCGAAGGTGTTAGGAGAGTTACAGACGGGTATGTCTGGAATTGCAGAAACCATTTCTAAGATGGAAACTGAAGTTAAAGAACAAATTAATAATTCAGAAGCTAGATTAGAAGCTAAATGTAAAGAGAATGTACAAGCATTGCAAACTAGTAGTGAAGATAATTTAAAATCGTTAGAGACTAGGCTACAATCTAGTACTGAAGAAAACTTAAAATTATTGCAGTCAAATAGCAAAGATGAGTTGATGTTATTAGAGACTAGGCTAAAGTCAAATAGCAAAGATGAGTTGATGTTGTTAGAAGAAAGATTACAGTCAAGGACTGAAAGTCATTTAAAAGCTAACTTGAAAGATAACTTTAAATCGTTAGAAGAGAAATTACAGTCTCGTAGTGAAGAAACTAATACTGAATTAGAAAATAAGTTAACCAGATTAGAGAATAGTTTAACTTTGAAGAACAATGAGATGTTGAAAACTTTACAATTAGACATCATTGCAGTAAACATGAAAGGAGAGGAAAATGTTCAGATATTAAGGAAAAATATTATCGAGTTAGAAAGTAGAGGGGAAGAAAATATTTTTACTTTAAGAACAGACGTTATGACCATACAGAAAGACATTAAGTCAGATGTATCGAAGTTGAGATTCGACATCGATGGTTTAGTGGCAGATGTAGGAAAAATTCAAGATTGGTCTACCGAAGTATCTTTCGAGACTAAGATTAAGAGTCTAGAAACGAATCTAGGTAACGAAATAAAAGATTTGAAGACAGTAATTGGGACCATTAAAGATGAAGTCTTGGGAGAGGTCAATTCTAATATAAAGTCGTTAGAAAATCAATTGCAGAAGGATATTAGAAAGATAGACGACGATATAGAGCAAAAGGTTAACGAAAACTTAACTTTATTTAAAAATAGAGTCGGAGCAATTGTTGAGGAACGATATAATGAGGTCGATGCCGAAGCAAAAGAGAAACGTGACGGGTTAGATGAAAAATTAATCGCAGGTATGGCAAACTTAGAAGCTAGGTTTACGGAAAGCAAGGAAGCGATGAAATTAGATTCAACACTATTTAGAACAGATGTTGATCTGTTGAAAGAACAAGTCGCGTTAGTGAAGAACACGCAAGAAGTAAACGCGGTAGTCGTGGACAATGCAGTTCAAACGGATAGAAGGGATTCCTGGGAAAACCGACGGAACGATGGGAATCGAGGAAACATCCGTGATGCAAGAGGAAATGATCGATATAGAGGACCATATGAAAGGCCATACGATCAAGAAGCGAGAGATAACCGGTATAGGAATTATAACCAAAATTCCAGGTATCAGGACAGGAATCGGTATAATAACAGATATCGGGGAAGGAATAATTGGAACCAAGGTCAACAGTTTAATAGAAACGACCGACAGGAAGGCCGAAGAAACGATCCTGACGACAGAAGGGATAATCGTGGACATGAAAGGTCAAGACAAGAGGATAGACAGCCTAGTGCACCACTCGAGGGGACAGTGAGAGATGTCAATCGAGCCAGCACGAGTGAAGACAGAAGGAATAAACGTCAGAATAACACAGAATCAAGACGTTAATCTTAATCATTGGAAATCATCATTATAGAGAGTCAGAAAGTACCATCATGCTGAGTAAAGGAAATTGTAGAGCTATAGTGTACATGTATAATATATATTGAATGCCTGAGAGTGTATTTTTTTTTTTCAATCCTGATAAAAAAAAAAGGAGATGTACGGGAGAGATGTACCCGATACCTATTTTAGGCTATCGGCTACGCCAGCTGACATTAAGCTGTAGTTGAAGTTTTGGGAAGCATTCAGATAAGATAGCGCATCGATCGCGTCAAGAAGAAAGCCAAGATGACGTAGGAGGTCAAGAATCAAGGAGGCATTGAAATCTGTGAGAAGATAGAATTATTAATAAAGATGTGAAGCTTTATTGAAATGTATATGGGATTATAATAAGTTAAAACAACTTAGAAGAGTATATATGACATGAATTATATGTGGAAATAATTTTATGGAAATAAGTTATTGTATAACAGAACAGCCGAGAGGAGTCGGGTTCGAGACTATCTTCGTGACGTGGGAGCACTGTGGTGGGGGAGAATCAGCCACGTGCCGCTCGGAACTCATAAGCTGGGACGCAGCGCTTAGCAGTTCAGTTGAGCTCATTGAGAGGAGCAGTACAGAGCAGCTCTATAGCACAGCGAGACGGGCATTGAAGGTCACGCAAAACACGTAAGCCGTCACGGCAAGTGTAGGCGACATATCTCGCATCACCGAGCAACAGAGGCCGAGCGGGTCATCGATCCAGCCGGGCTAGCCGAGAGGACAATTGTGGATAGCCGGGGTATTTCAAAACCGCACTGATCGCATATGAAGACTTTGTTTCAAGCTTCATTTCGACGTTGTTCGAACACAGGCTTTCACATTTAACATTACAACCATGCTGTTATATAATACATTCAAAGCGACTTTTTACTATTCCAAGTAAACTGAATGTTTGGCATAGGCTCTGATGAACATTACAGCGTGCATTTATAAGATTTTTATCTTATGCCATTTTCATGGATTACAAATTATAGACAGATACAGGGTGTATCGTAATCTGGAACACTATCTAGTAAAATTTTTATTTTACTCAAGTAGAACTTCGCAGTAAGTTGAGAGAGGACTTACAATTCTCAAACTGAACATTTATCGGAACAGTGGCGTATATTAGAAGAAGAGTAGGGGGTCCGCTGTTACCATGAACTTTTCGAGAAGGAGTTGGACGATATCCGCTATGGGTAATTCGAGGTTCAACATGATCGAGTAAACGTGAATAGAGACAAGATGGCACCACAGAGCGATGGATTCGGTTCCTGACGAGAGGAGTCCAACAGCTGATTCGCTTGGGATTTCGAAGGAAATCATCATTTCATGGATGAAATGATATTCACGCCGATCTTAAGAGAAATCTTTAGGTAGGGAAAATCGACGATCTTGGAAATTATATTACAACTGATAATGAAAGGTATTGTAAGAGTTCTATCTACCTGATACGATTATTTTCATGAATACTGGGCACACATGTATATTTTTCTAATAGGAGTGATTTGATTATTAAGACATGGTTTGAATTTATATACTTCGAATTTGCTAGAATATGGAGTGACCATATGATATGGCAGGCATCATTATTCGATATTCTCACCGTTGTTTGACTTTATTAAGAAGATGTTTGATCTTATAGACATTTTTCCAGCTAGGATATTTTTCATGGATAGTTTTTTTTGTGTAACGAGTATTTCGAACTCGTGATCTGCAATTGATTATCAGAAACTACTTCGTCAGTTCATTGCATACTAGCGAGTGTGTATTATTCATCAGTAGGGATTTTTTCCATTGGATTGTTTGGAGATATTAAGAAGTTATTCACTTTAGTGAATGAACGTCGCTTTTATATGACAACTAGAAACTTGTTGATTCCTTTCTGGTACATTCACTCATATAGTCCACGAGATGGGGTCTGTCGTATTTATACGATTGTATGGTGGTACTCGCCTTACCCATCGTTTAGGGAACTATCATCCAAGTCGACGGGGCGAGGTCCTTCGTATTTATACGATTGCACGGTGGTTACACATCTTACTCGCCATTGAGGAACTCATTTTATCATCCGAATGTACACGAGATGTAAGTGAATTAAACAAGGAACTACTAGTCACATATCAGTCGAAATTTTGTTAAATAAAGTAACGATAAATGTCCACAGGATTGCATTTAGTAATTCTTGTTTGCCAATCCAATATTTTGTTGCTATACTCTTTTGAGAGTAATTTCAATTTAACAGCTATTACAGCTGATGCTTTGATGATTTTTATAATTGTGTTTGATACCTTTGAGAAGGATTTAAAGTAATTTAATCTTGTAAGATTAATCATTAATGGTCATAATTATTTTAAGGCAGATCAGTATTGCAGATTTTGATGTGAGAGATTATAGCACATTGGTGTTTTTCTACGATGTGAATTATGAAACTTGTGAAAGAGAATTTATGCTATTTGAAAGCAAATATTAAATTACTGAAGTAATGTTTTTCCAATTGTTTAAGAAGTTGTCTAGATATGATCAGAGTAATTACAGTCATTGGAGATTATGTGCGTTAATAATTTGAAGCCATTTATATATTTTTGTAGATCATGCAACGTGGTTAAATGAAGTCTGTGATAGGCATTTTGTGGAATTTGCCATTTGATAGTTGCAACGTTGATAATGTATTTTGAAGGCGGACATGAGGTCGTTGTACCCAGTCTAGCGTATTTGTTGAAATTCATGCTGTATGTGCTGAATATTTATGGAGTTTTTGTAGCAATTCTTATATTCAAATGTGATATTTGGAATATTGAAGAAATATAATGTCGTTGTGGATAGTTAGATCCAACGTGATGTCGTGGAGACAATAATATTTTGGCATGATAATTAAATACGAGATATAACTTGGAAGTAATAAAACTGTAAGACAACGTTCTATAAACCCTATTAAACAATTTGTTAGGAAATTAAACAAGTAAATGAAGTTGATAATACAAGATTTTCTGAAAATAATAATTAATGAAATAATAATCTGAGATTTAAGCATATTAACGATCTGACCTAATGAAATAAAAATCAGAATGACCTAATGAAATAAAAATCAGAATGACTAGATGAAATAATAAAATTAAATAACCAGATGATTGAAATTTAAATAAGTTGATAAATTAAATTTTGAAATAAATCGATGAATTAAATAAGTGGATGAATTAAAGATTGAATTAATTAAACTGATTGAAATGAATTATTAGACGATTGTAATGATGATGAATAACTGAATTAGAAGGTGATGATTAATTAAAGAAGCTGATGATTAATGAATTTATATGAAATTAAATAAATTTAATTCAGAGATGATTCGAAGGAATTGCAACTTGAAATGTGAATTTAAATGATGTAATGGTGATGAATTAACGATTCTGACAGGAATATTTGGAATTTTGAAGTGAGAATTAATGTGAGAAATATTTAATTTTGATAATAATGATGAGGATGACCAATGAGAATTTGAATTTTCTGTAATTCACAGATAAGAGATTAATGACGATGTAAATAATGTAAATTAATTATTCAATGTTTAGGAACATTTGATTAACATGTTCTACGTTCAAATTATACCATGCAAACCATAATTTATGTGATATTTAACATGAGTGATTATTATATGTGTATGTTTAGGCAGATTAGTAACTTAATTAAATCCACATTGATGTTAAATTAAAGAGAATTAGGTCTCAGGTTTCACAAATGTCAGTGACGAAAGACATAGTGCGACAGTGATCCTGAGAACCCAAGAGAACTTTATACATTTTTCTTGATAAGTGGATTGAAATAATTTTGCATTAGAAAGGAGATGGTTCGATTTTTTGGACAATGACAATTTAACTTTGCATTCGACCATACTCTTAGGTAGGATTTATATTTAAAATGTCTGTCTGACTATCAAAGTAAAATAAATTTGTTTTTATCTTAGTTGTGATCTGATGATGGTGTGATGTTCCTTTTTCTTTCCTTGTCTTGAGTAAGGCTTATCCGGAAAGGAAGTGGTTTTGCTAGGAATTCAGTTGATGGCGCCCATTTATATTTGAATTATTTTTATTAACTTAAGCCCGTAACGACCCTAGAGATACTTTGTCTCGTGAAACCCACTGCTTTTTCACGAACTCAGCTGAATTTCCGACACTTTCCTTATTTGACTAGAGGTTCATTTAACTCCGCTCTGTCCTGGAACTCCAGGGATGTGATGTTATAGCAGATGGGTCATCGCATCCCCAGGACGAACGGGTACAATATGTGTCCATAGAACTGCAGACGTCTCTTCCTAAATTTATCTATAATGGTGTGTGTATTTTCATAGAGTTCCTTTGTTGGTTTTCTGGCCCAAATTCCATTACGGAAAACAGCGCCATGGAATATTATATTTTAAAAAGGTTTACAATTTAATTTGCTATGAGGAAGATATAATTTTAAATTTTAATTGAATTGGTGGCATGCAAGTAAAAGTAAAATAAATTAGAAAGCATTTAATTTAATAATAGGCCTATTATTTAATAGTACATTATGCAACGAGTTGCATGCGACTGTTTATGTTCGAAGATAATTATTATAACTATTTTATGTTCGAACATAAATATTCATAAATATCTGTCGAGATTTCGCCAGTTTTATGTACTGAACAGAGCGCATGAGACGCAGAGAATGCCTTGTATTTGACCATGGCCTCCTCGATTACCCCACTATGACACTAGGCCAAGCAGTAAAATTTAAATTAGAAGGGCGTGGAACTCAGCGCATCTAATTGTCTAATTGGTCAAACAACTGTTTCTTAAGCTCTGATAGGTGGAAGAAACTGTTTCATAATGAAAAATAGTGTTATAATGAGCCTCATTATAGTTCAGTTTTCTGACATATAATAGTCAGGGTTGAACATAAAATATATTTCAATATTATTTAATGACACAAGAGTTTAAAGTTGAAATTCACAGTTACTTACAGTTCCACTTCTTTGCTTCAGGACTTCAGACATGTCAGTAATTTGACATCCTCAGAACTAAGAGCTGCCCTTGTCTTAGTAACAATAATTTTCCAAATTTACAGAACACTCTCTGACGCGGAACTGAAGTAGCTGGAATGCAAAGCATTCTTTTCGCTATGCGTGCGAGATGTGGAAGTTGGACTGAATATTTTTTTCCATCATTGTGGAAGTCATCTTCTAGATATTATCGCTTTTATCTTTCTGAAGCAAAGGCATGAGCATCAATGACATGTATAGTGCGACACTCCGTAGCCTACGCAAGTCCATCAAGAATAAACGGCCTGGACTGCTCACGAAGGGAGTTATTCTGCTCCATGAAAACGCTCGCCCATACGTCTCTAATATCACACAAGGTGTATTGGCCACGTTCAAGTGGGAGCAAATTGAGCATCCGCCCTACAGGCCGGACTTGTCACCCTGTGACTTCCATCTGTTTGGTCCGTTTAAAATCATCTCAAGCGATAACGTTTCCAATTGGACGACGAAATAAAAGACACCATACAGGATTGGCTCCTGTCACAACCACAAGACTTCTGGCAACAGGGAATACTGCGGCTAATGAAGCAATGGGACACCTGTGTACAGGTCTGTGGTGATTACTTTTGAATAACGAATAAATTGTACCCACAGTATCGTTTCGTACCTTTTCATTTGAACGCCCTTCGTATTTTTGTGTAACTATCTGAGAAGGTTAAAAATATGTTAATTAAATAATTAATCAATTATTAATTAAAACTCAGCAATTCTTCTAGGTTTTTGCCGTGTCTTGTGTGGGGTTTCACCTAGGACACCAAGCTGGCTCATCGGCGGGCTCTTGGTGTCCCCGCCCGGACCCCCACAGGAGTAACGAACTGCGCGCTACCTCCCTTTGTATAGAGTACAACTGCACTTCTTGACTGCGAGAACTAAAAGCTCAAGCAGCCTGAACCTCCCTATGAAGGCTTCCAAAAAAGATGGTATATTGGCTTTCACGGCCGGTGAATTAAAACTCAGCACTTCCGGGCGGGGACACCAAGAGCCCGCCGATGAGCCAGCTTGGTGTCCTAGGCGAAACCCCACACAAGATACGGCACAAACTTAGAAGAATTGCTGAGTTTTAATTCACCGGCCGTGAAAGTCAATATACCAATTATTAATTACTTTGTGAAAGAAAGGAAGGGTGTGGGGGTGAATTTTTAAGTTTACTTTTAGGAGAGATGTGAGAGTAAAATGGTTAAGAACCCCTGTTCTAGAGCACTCCAGTGTGCTCTTTCAAGCGAGTGAGTAATTTCTCGTCCAGTGAGCTTACCTGAGTTACCTCAGTTGCAAGCAACTAATAGCCTAGCGTTATGAGCTTCGTCCTGAAACACGACTAAGTAGAGCAATTTGAATTTCTCTGGGAAGACCTCAGCTGGATGCTAACTCTCCCCCGAGCTTATAATAAAACGAATGGCTACTTGCATGCATATAGTCACAAAGGAAGCACAAAAACATAAACTCGAAGCACGGATTTCACAATATATTTTAAGGGCAAATGGTGAATTAAGATGCACATAAAGCCACATACAGAGTAGCAGTTTGTTGTAGTGGGGACGTTCTCTCTTTTGTTTTATGCAGAGACACGCTGCCTCAAAATACAGAGCTGCTATGATGCAAATCGACCTTCTAAAAGAAATCGCTGAACTAACTGGCTTACAGATATGATTCGAAAAAACAGAAGTAATGACTAACATCAAAGATATCCCAGGAAAATTCTAGACAAAATACGGGAAGATCATCGAGTGGCAAAATTTAAGTGCTTGGAAGAGATCATCATGAAAATTGGACTATAAAAAGAAGCACTCAAGGAACGAGTAGGCAAACCCAAAATAGCCTATCAAACATCGCTATCAATCTACAAATGCCTGTCCAAAAATACTAAACTACTTCATTATGAAACTGTTTTGAAGCCGAAACACTATCCCTCAATGCTAATAAAGGACTCCTTTAAGAACTGGAGAAAAACGAGCGCAAAATCGTTATGGGATCAAAGTCCAAGAATGGCATCCATTATTTAAACAAGTAGTTCCGTGAAGAACTATACAGCCTATTTTCATATATCCTGCTAATGTTAATTGCCTCTATCAACATACCAAATTTCAGTTTAATTGCTGTAACAGATTCGTAGATATTGAGAACCGTCTAAATATTTCAGATGGTCACCAGGTTGGATTTTTATTTTTGTACTATTACATTAAGATTATTGTGTACGTGTGGTATTCAAACTTCAATCGCATGATTAGAACACAAAAAGTAAAAACGAGATTTTAAAATTACGCACAGCAGCCATCTTGTGATTATGCAAACAATTGAAATAAATTAGATGCCAGTGTATCAACATTTGTATAAGCATTTAACGTGCAACGTTTCACGGCACTCGGATAGTTAATTCGCGAGAAACGTCCATTTAAATATTTATACTTCGCGTCGCCGCCATGTTGGATTTGTGCTCACCAGGTTACTGAAAGTCCTTTAGGTGAACATATGTTCATAGTCTCTATGAACATAAAAAAATTCACTTTGGTTGCTGTAAAAGATTCATAGATATTGAGAACTGTCTAAATATTTCGGAAGCTCGCCATTTAGGAATGTTATATGTATAGGCCATAGAGTTATATGTCTGACGTTTGTTTTTGGCCGGTGGACGAGAAATCCGCGCATCCACTCTGCCAACCGTTCAACCTTCTTCCGTCTTTCCTTCGTTCTTTCTGATTGTGCGTGCGTGCATGCAGTTGTTCCTCCACATGCTCACAACTAGAAGGCTTCCTGGCTGGTCGGAGACCTCTACGCAACAAGCAAGCACCGGCCAAAAATAAACGTCAGGCTTGTATGTACCATTCAAGGACAATTATTGCCTAGGTTCATTATTCAAACTTTCACCTCGATCGCATGATTACGACACAAGAAACAAAAACTTAATTTTAAAATTTCGCACAGCCGCCATCTTGAGGTTATGTAAACAATTGAATTAAATTAGATGGCAGTGCATTACAATCTGCAAAATCATTTACTGTACCTCATTACACTGCGCCCAGAGAGTTAAATCACGAGAAAAGTCTATTACAATATTTCAAATTCGCTTGGTCGCCATGTTCGTTTTGTACTTTACAGGTTTATGAAATATACATAGTTAAACTTGTATCAGTACCCTTTATTACCGTACAAAATTGCAGGGTGATATCTGTAATAGTTTCGGAGATATAGAATGTCAGTGAAATATTTCGCACAGCCGCCATTTTGAGGTTATGTAAACAATTGAACTAAATTAGACTCCAGTGCATTACAATGTGCATAAACAAATGCTGTGCCAAGTTTCATTACGTTTGGATAGTTAAATCGCGAGAAAAGTCTATTTAAAAGTCTCAACTTCGCTTGACCGCCATGTTGGTTTTGTAGTCACCAGGTTTTTGAAAGTCTCATAGGTGAACTTCTAATAGTGCCCTTTATCACCGTACACAATTTCAGGGCGATATCGGTAATAGCTTCGGAGATATTGAATGCTAGTAAAATATTTCGCACAGCCGCCATGGCAGATTGGTGAGACGTAACAAAATTTGAAGGGCACGGTCGAGGTCGTCGGGAATAGTGCTATGAACTTACCGAGTTTCATTGAAATCGCTCCAGCCGTTTAGATTGTATTAGGGGGGGGGGGACACACACACACACCTCACACACACACACACACTCACGCACACACACGGACAAAAGGTGATCTCATAAGCCTATTTTTTCAAAATTGCAAATAGGCTGAAAATCCAAAAAAGAAATCTACAGTAAAATAGAAAAAAATACAGAAACGATCCGTAAGAGACGTGCACGTTATTACGGTCATCCCAAACGAATGGACGGAAACAGGCTGAATAAACAGGTTTTTTTTACTCCAAACTCAAAATCAAAGTCAGTTGACAAAGAGAATGATCCCTCAGGTGCAGGTTTGGACAGAGAGGAAACATGGTGTGGTTGGTTATTATCTCACTCAGTTGTTGACTGGCCATGGGTACTTCTGTTCCTATCTTAAGAAGATAGGGAAGGTGGATTCACAAGATTGTATCTACTGCGTTAATGAGCTAAAAAATGCTAATCACACCTTCGTCTCTTGTGGACGGTGTGTCCAAAATAGGCAGTCTCTTCAAAAGCACATTGAGGTAGATATATCTCCGGACAATATTGTTGCAGTAATGCTACACAATGAAGAAACTTGGAAGCTGGTAGCAAGTTTTGTTGAAGATATTCTCCGAACAAAGAAGACGGATCTGGATCGCCACTGAAGATAATTCACGCCGGAAGAGTGCCCTACGGGCAAATATAAAATAACTCAAGCCTGAAGTAATGTGATAAACGGTTCCAGGCTAGTGTTCAGAAGTAACGGGGGAGTTTTAGTCGGTAGTCTGCCAATCAGGAGCCCGACGCTATGTGCGTAAAAGCATTTCTTCACCTAAAAAAAAAAAAAAAGATAATCCAATCCCCTAAAGTGAATCATTAACAACAACAAAAATTGTTGTTCAGGATACTCGCAGAAATATGTACAGTATCGTAGGTCATAATATCCAATTATAAAAACTAGAGCTGTCCATTTAATCTAAAAATACGATTAATTGATCAACGTTCTTTGGTCGATTAATCGGACCGTTTAATCTAAAATACGATTAACCGATCAATGTTATTTAGTCGATTAATCGGACCGATTAATCTAAAATACGATTAACCGATCAATGATTTTTAGTCGATTAATCAGACCGATTAATCTAAAAATACGATTACCCGATCAATGTCCTTTAGTCGATTAATCGGACTGATTAATCTCAAAATACGATTAACCGATCAATGTTCTTTAGTCGATTAATCGAACCGATTAATCTAAAAATACGATTAACACATCAATGTTCTTTAGTCGATTAATCGGACCGATTAATCAAAAAATACGATTAACCGATCAATGTTCTTTAGTCGATTAATCGAACCGATTAATCTAAAAATACGATTAACCGATCAATGTTCCTTAGTCGATTAATCGGACCGATTAATCCAAAAATACGATTAACAGATCAATGTTCTTTAGTCGATTAATCGGACCGATTAATCTCAAAATACGATTAACCGATCAATGTTCTTTAGTCGATTACTCGGACCGATTAATCTAAAAATACGAGTAACAGATCAATGTTCTTTTGTCGATTAATCGGACCGATTAATCTAAAAATACGATTAACCGATCAATGCTCTTTAGTCGAATAATCGGACCGATTAATCTAAAAATACGATTAACCGATCAATGTTCTTTAGTCGATTAATCGGACCTATTAATCTAAAATACGATTAACCGATCAATGTTCTTTAGTCGATTAATCAGACCGATTAATCTAATAATACGATTAACCGATCAATGTCCTTTTGTCGATTAATCGGACCGTTTAATCTAAAAATACTATTAACCGATCAATGTTCTTTAGTCGATTAATCGGACCGATTAATCTAAAAATACGATTAACCCATCAATGTTCTTAAGTCGATTAATCAGACCGATTAATCTAAAAATACGATTAACCGATCAATGTTCTTTAGTCGATTAATCGGACCGTTTAATCTAAAAATACGATTAAGCGATCAACGTTCTTTAGTCGATTAATCGGACCGATTAATCTAAAATACGATTAACCAATTAATGTTCTTTAGTCGATTAATCAGACCGATTAATCTAATAATACGATTAACCGATCAATGCCCTTTAGTCGATTAATCGGACCGATTAATCTAAAAATACGATTAACAGATCAATGTTCTTTAGTCGATTTATCGGACCGATTAATCTAAAAATAAGATTAACCGATTAATGTTCTTAAGTCGATTAATCGGACCGATTAATCCAAAAATTCGATTAACAGATCAATGTTATTTAGTCGATTACTCGGACCGATTAATCTAAAAATACGATTAACAGATCAATGTTCTTTTGTTGATTAATCGGACCGATAATCTAAAAATACGATTAACTGATCAATGCTCTTTAGTCGATTAATCGGACCGATTAATCTAAAAATACGATTAACTGATCAATGTTCTTTAGTCGATTAATCTAACCGATTAATCTAAAAATACGATTAAGCGATCAACGTTCTTTAGTCGATTAATCGGACCGATTAATCTAAAATACGATTAACCAATTAATGTTCTTTAGTCGATTAATCAGACCGATTAATCTAATAATACGATTAACCGATCAATGCCCTTTAGTCGATTAATCGGACAGATTAATCTAAAAATACGATTAACCGATCAATGTTCTTTAGTCGATTAATCGGACCGTTTAATCTAAAAATACGATTAACCGATCAATGTTCTTTAGTCGATTAATCGGACCGATTAATCTAAAAATACGATTAACCCATCAATGTTCTTAAGTCGATTAATCGGACCGATTAATCTAAAAATACGATTAACCGATCAATGTTCTTTAGTCGATTAATTGAACCGATTAATCTAAAAATATGATTAACCGATCAATGTTCTTTAGTCGATTACTCGGACCGATTAATCTAAAAATACGATTAACAGATCAATGTTCTTTTGTTGATTAATCGGACCGATAATCTAAAAATACGATTAACTGATCAATGCTCTTTAGTCGATTAATCGGACCGATTAATCTAAAAATACGATTAACTGATCAATGTTCTTTAGTCGATTAATCGAACCGATTAATCTAAAAATACGATTAAGCGATCAACGTTCTTTAGTCGATTAATCGGACCGATTAATCTAAAATACGATTAACCAATTAATGTTCTTTAGTCGATTAATCAGACCGATTAATCTAATAATACGATTAACCGATCAATGCCCTTTAGTCGATTAATCGGACCGATTAATCTAAAAATACGATTAACCGATCAATGTTCTTTAGTCGATTAATCGGACCGTTTAATCTAAAAATACGATTAACCGATCAATGTTCTTTAGTCGATTAATCGGACCGATTAATCTAAAAATACGATTAACCCATCAATGTTCTTAAGTCGATTAATCGGACCGATTAATCTAAAAATACGATTAACCGATCAATGTTCTTTAGTCGTTTAATTGAACCGATTAATCTAAAAATATGATTAACCGATCAATGTTCTTTAGTCGATTAATCGGACCGATTAATCTAAAAATACGATTAACCCAGTAATGTTCTTTAGTCGATTAATCGGACCGATTAATCTAAAAATACGAATAACCGATCAATGTTCTTAAGTCTATTAATCGGACCGATTAGTTCTTTAGTCGATTAATCGAACCGATTAATCTAAAAATACGATTAACCGATCAATGTTCTTTAGTCGATCAATCGGACCGATTAATCTAAAAATACGATTAACCCATCAATGTTCTTTAGCCGATTAATCAGACCGATTAATCTAAAATACGATTAACAGATCAATGTTCTTTAGTCGATTTATCGGACCGATTAATCTAAAAATACGATTAACCGATTAATGTTCTTTAGTCGATTAATCGGACCGATTAGTCCAAAAATACGATTAACAGATCAATGTTCTTTAGTCGATTAATCGGACCGATTAATCTAAAAATACGATTAACCAATCAATGTTATTTAGTCGATTAATCGCACCGATTAATCCAAAAATACGATTAACCGATTAATGTTCTTTAGTCTAAAAAGATATTCTCTCAAGAAAGTCAGGGACAACAGGTTTACGGTAGTGAAATCAGAAAGGACCTTCATTACAGAGGAAATTGCAGACTTCAAGATAAGACTCCAGTTCAGAATATTACCCAACAACCATTATTTCTCTGAGAAAGTGACTACTCACTCACTCACTCCGTTGGCTTATCTGGGACGTGACGATCCCGTGCCGCTCTCACTATCTGCCTCCATTTCCTCCTATCCAGCGCAATATTCTCCCATCCAGTAATACCCATTTGTCTGCAGTCAGAGGTCACCTCATCTTGCCATCTACTCCTAGGTCTTCCAGGGGGTCTCGAACCTTCGATCTTCTTCTCGTACCCCTGGCGAACTATTCTGGCAGCGTCCATTCTGATAACATGCCCTGCCCATTGCAGCCGTTTCGCTTTCATGACGTTCACTACCCTGGGTTGATTGGCTAACTTGTACAGCTCATGATTTGATCTGAGAACCCATCTTTGTGTTTCCTGGTCAAAACTGGGGCCGAAAATATTTCTATATACTTTGTTTTCGAAGACTGTAAGCTGGTGTTCCTCCCTTTTGGCCACACTCCATGTTTCGGCTCCGTATAGCAGTACTGGCCTGATGATCGTGTTGTATAGTTTTAGTTTTGTTTTCCTGGTCAAAAGTTTGGAGGAAAGTAATTTAAGCAGGGAAAAGTAAACATGGTTTGCATTCCGTAATCTAATTTGGTGTGACTATTAAGATCAAGGAATCATGGACTGATGAACGGAGGAGGATGATGATAATCTCACATACCTTTTACCTCTTGGTGGCAATATTTACTGAATAAAATGGACATTGCAACACCCAGAAGGGGTGGTGCTACACTGCTGCAATTGAACATGCAGGACGAGTGTTCGGTTGTAATTCGATGATTACACTTTCAGGTCCCTCTGACCGCAAGTTTGGACAACAATCAATACAGGATGTGCCCACCATGAGCTGCAATACATTGATGAATTCGGCGAGGCATGGAGTCAATAAGGCCCTGGATCGCTTCCTGAGGAATTGTGGCCCATGCTTGCAGCACTGCACGGGTCAGTTGTTCCAGAGTTGTGGGTGGCTGAGGACGGTTGGCCAGTTGTCGACCCATCATGTCCCACACATGCTCAATAGGACTGAGGTCCGGGGATCTAGCGGGCCATTCTAAGGTTGTGATGTCGTGGAGAGCTTCTCTGGAGATGCGTGCAGTGTGAACCAAGGCATTGTCCTGCTGAAACATCCCATTAGCAAGGTTCGCCATCATAGGGACAATCACTGGATTGAGTACCCTATCAATGTACTGTCGAGTAGTCATAGTGCCCTCAACAAGCACTAATTGTGATTTCACATTAAAGCCAAGAGCTCTCCAGACCATAATGCTTGGTGTTGGCCCTGTGTGCCTCTCGACAATAAGGTCTGGGCGGCCCCTCTCCCCGGTACGTCGGCGCACACGATTCCGGCGATCACTGCAGGCAAGACAGAAGCGCAATTCATCACTAAAGACGACCCTATGCCCTTCGTTGACCCACGTCGATCTTTCTCGATACCAGGCCAGCCTTACACGTCGCTGTTGTGGGGTCAATGAAACACCTTCTGCAGAGACACTGGATCGTAAGCCAGCTGCACGCAGGCGATTACCAACTGTTTGGTGTGTAACGTGGGGTGCCACAGCTGCTCGAATTTGCGCTGCTATTGTATAGGGTTCCATCCGGACCATCCGAATGATGTGGCAATCCTCTCTCACAGTTGTCTGTCGTACTGGGCCTGTGCCAGGTCTACGAGTGTGGGTACCTTCATTTGACCCCTGGTGCCATACACGTTGTACCGTAGATGCCGGTCGGCCATCACGTTCTTAGCTATAATCCAGCCTCACACAGTCCAATTATCCGAGCCCTCTCCAACGGCGACAGTCTGTTGTTGATAGCGTGCTCTTCTCTGTCGTCGAGGCATGTTTGACGGGGAACACTTCACTGCACAGACTGCAAGTCAACTACGCTACACCAGAGTCCGTATACTGGAGTTGATTCCTCCGCGATCAATCACGTGGGGAGACCTGTAGCAACAATCCAATGGGTCTGAAACTTTGATCGTTTACATACCTACATGGCGTCGTTCTATATCTTGAAAATCAACACAAACGACCAATGCCTTCATGGTGTTGCAATTTCCATTTTCTTCAGTGTATATATTTTCACCTTTGATGGACCCTGCTCCTGTCTCCCATGCGCCCTTCACTTGCCCCTTACATGGATTGTATTTCCCTTTTATGCTTGGCTACCCAGGGGGAAGAAGAAAAAAGTCCGCTTCTACCCTAAATATTACCCACGATTTTATGCTTCATAAAACCTAATGGCACGATTTATTTTCAATTCTATAATATGAATCTGAGAAAAGAAAGGACTGTTTCTAGCATAATAAGAAAATTAATTCGGGTAAAGATTTAAATATACATTTCACATGACGGGAAAGACATTACCCTGAAGAAGAAAATATACATATTCTAGCCCCTTACAAGGGAATAACTTCCAGCCTACGAGATTCATATGATATCTCCTTTCTTCCCCAATCCTCATCGTCTGTGCAGGCTTATCTTGAATCTTACCATTAAACTTGGGCCTTCCGTCTTCCTCTCTCTTCTCTTTCTAATCCTGCTGCTATCCCCTCTTCCTTTTCTCTCTCTGTGCTTCCCTCCCCTCATTCATAAGTTCTTATTCCACTACATCACTTTTTATCTACACAACGCTTATTTTTCTTTCATAATAAGAATTTCCTTTCCAGCGCATTCTTCTGCACATCTCTTTCCCTGCATCTGTGCGTCGGTCGTGCCGTGCTCCTTCGAGTGGAAGGACTTCTCGGTTTCCTTCCGAAACATTTCATTCTGACTGCATATTCATTGAGATTGTTGGTTGGTTTTTCCATTCATGGTTATGAACAGCTTCATTTAGGACTGCTGTGAGTTTTACGTTTGCGTTGGTTATGAAGACAGCTGTTTACGGATTGCATAGGTAATCTCCCTTTTATTTTAATATCTACTTACAAGGGACTACGTAATCTAGTTGGAAGACGCACTGAGCTTCTACTGAACAGTAGTTGGTTTAAAACTCAGCAATCCTTCTAGGCTTTTTGCCGTGTCTTGTGTGGGGTTTCGCCTAGGACACCAAGCTCGCTCATCAGAGGGCTCTTGATGTCCCGGCCCGGCCCCCCACAGGAGTAGCGAACTGCGTGCTACCTCCCTATTTTATGAGTTAATTCACTGGAATTTTTGGAATCCTTCATAGGGAGGTTATGGCTGATTGAGCTTTTAGTTCTCGCAGTAAAGAGGCGCAGGTGCGCACCATTAATCATGACACTAAGCATTTATTCCCTGCTTGCCACGGTGGGTGAGTGGTTATCGTGTCAGACTAACAACCCCAAGCTTGCAGGTTCGCTCCTGGCCATGGTAAGTGATTTTTGAAAGGCGACAAATTATCACGACACACATGTCATACGTTGTTGGCATGTTAAAGAACCCATTTGAATTCAGTAGGCCGTGTTCATAATGGCAAAATTAATCGCGGAATTCTCCACCAACACGTATGTTCCTCGTTTCTCCACTAGAAAGCACTATAGTGTACTGTAAAGGAGCTTAGATATCTAACCTTCTTGACTTTCATAGCGTTCCAAGGAACAACAAAATTTGACATGCAAGCTGCCCACTGGACGTCAAATAACAAAGCTTGCACCCGGAATCCGAGGCCATACGATATTATTACAGTATATTTCAACAATCAAATACTCACCGAAGACGACCATCTTCTTGGTCATAAAGTCCACGTCCTTGATGGTGGACACGAAGCACTTGTACTCTCCGGACAGCTCTGTTGTTGGGTTCACAATATAGAGCGCACGATGCATGGTGGCTCTGTGATCCGTGGCGCGATACTCCAGATTCAATCCCCCCTGTAACGCTCCCAACTCCTGAGGTTTCTGTCCAGGGATTCACTGATACACTGGGGCGGGCTCATTGTTGAAGAACCACTTGACAACAAGACCCAAGTCGGGTTTCAACTCTTCCCCTCTTTTCCCTCTTTACCCTCGTCCCCCTTCCCTAGTCCCTCGTCATTCTTCCCTCGTCTCTTGTCTCTCGTCCCTTGTCGCTCCTCCGTCGTCTCTCGTCTCTCGTCCCTCTTCCCTCGTCTCTCGTCCCTTGTCACTCTTCCATCGTCTCTCGTCTCTCGTCCCTCTTCCCTCGTCTTTCGTCTCTCGTCCCTCTTCCCTCTTCCCTCTTCCCTCGTCTCTCGTCTCTCGTCCCTCGTCTCTCGTCCCTTGTCCCTCTTCCCTCGTATCTCGTCTCTCGTCCCTCTTCCCTCGTCTTTCGTCTCTCGTCCCTCTTCCCTCGTCCCTCGTCTCCCGTCCCTTGTCCCTCGTCCCTCGTCTCTCGTCTCTCTTCCCTTGTCCCTCTTCCCTCTTCCCTCGTCTCTCGACCCTCGTCCCTCTTCCCTCGTCTCTCGTCTCTCTTCCCTCTTCCCTCGTCTCTCGTCTCTCGTCCCTCTTCCCTCGTCTCTCGTCCCTCGTCCCTCTTGCCTCGTCTCTCGTCCCTCTTCCCTCGTCTCTCGTCCCTCGTCTCTCGTCCCTTGTCCCTCTTCCCTCGTCTCTCGTCTCTCGTCCCTTGTCCCTCTTCCCTCTTCCCTTGTCCCTCTTCACTCGTCTCTCGTCCCTTGTCACTCTTCCCTCTTCCCTCGTCTCTCGTCCCTTGTCACTCTTCCCTCCTCCCTCGTCTCTCGTCCCTCGTCCCTCTTCCCTCGCCCCTCTTCCCTCGTCTCTCGTCTCTCGTCCCTTGCCCCTTGTACCTCTTCCCTCGTCTCTCGTCTCTCGTTTCTCGTCCCTTGTCCCTCTTCTCTCGTCTCTCGTCCCTCTTCCCTCTTCCCTCGTCTCTCGTCTCTCGTCCCTTGTCCCTCGTCTCTCGTCCCTTGTCCCTCTTCCCTCGTCTCTCGTGCCTCTTCCCTCTTCCCTCGTCTCTCGTCCCTCTTCCCTCGTCTCTCGTCCCTCGTCCCTCTTCCCTCGTCTCTCGTCTCTTGTCCCTCTTCCCTCGTCTCTCGTCCTTCTTCCCTCTTCCCTCGTCTCTCGTCCCTCGTCCCTTGTCCCTTGTCCCTATTCCCTCGTCTCTCGTCTCTCGTCCCTTGTCCCTCGTCTCTCGTCCCTTGTCCCTCTTCCCTCGTCTCTCGTCCCTCTTCCCTCGTCTCTCGTCCCTCGTCCCTCTTCACTCGTCTCTCGTCCCACGTCTCTCGTCCCTCTTCCCTCATCCCTCGTCTCTCGTCCCTTGTCCCTCTTCCCTCGTCTATCGTCCCTCATCCCTGTTCCCTTGTCACTCTTCCTTCGTCTCTCGTCCTTCTTCCCTCTTCCCTCGTCCCTCGTCCCTCGTCCCACGTCCCTCTTCCCTGTCTCTCGTCTCTCGTCCCTCTTCCCTCTTCCCTCTTCCCTCTCTCTCGTCCCTCGTCCCTTGTCCCTCTTCCCACGTCCCTCGTCCCTCTTCCCTCGTCTCTCGTCCCTCGTCCCTCTTCCCTCGTCTCTCGTCTCTCGTCCCTCTTCCCTCGTCTCTCGTCTATCGTCCCTCGTCCCTCATCCCTTGCCTCTCGTCCCATGTCCCTCTTCCCTCTTCCCTCGTCTCTCGTCCCTCGTCTCTCGTCCCTTGTCCCTCTTCCCTCGTCTCTCGTCTCTCGTCCCTTGTCCCTCTTCCCTCTTCCCTTGTCCCTCTTCACTCGTCTCTCGTCCCTTGTCACTCTTCCCTCTTCCCTCGTCTCTCGTCCCTTGTCACTCTTCCCTCCTCCCTCGTCTCTCGTCCCTCGTCCCTCTTCCCTCGCCCCTCTTCCCTCGTCTCTCGTCTCTCGTCCCTTGCCCCTTGTACCTCTTCCCTCGTCTATCGTCTCTCGTTTCTCGTCCCTTGTCCCTCTTCTCTCGTCTCTCGTCCCTCTTCCCTCTTCCCTCGTCTCTCGTCTCTCGTCCCTTGTCCCTCGTCTCTCGTCCCTTGTCCCTCTTCCCTCGTCTCTCGTGCCTCTTCCCTCTTCCCTCGTCTCTCGTCCCTCTTCCCTCGTCTCTCGTCCCTCGTCCCTCTTCCCTCGTCTCTCGTCTCTTGTCCCTCTTCCCTCGTCTCTCGTCCTTCTTCCCTCTTCCCTCGTCTCTCGTCCCTCGTCCCTTGTCCCTTGTCCCTATTCCCTCGTCTCTCGTCTCTCGTCCCTTGTCCCTCGTCTCTCGTCCCTTGTCCCTCTTCCCTCGTCTCTCGTCCCTCTTCCCTCGTCTCTCGTCCCTCGTCCCTCTTCACTCGTCTCTCGTCCCACGTCTCTCGTCCCTCTTCCCTCATCCCTCGTCTCTCGTCCCTTGTCCCTCTTCCCTCGTCTATCGTCCCTCATCCCTGTTCCCTTGTCACTCTTCCTTCGTCTCTCGTCCTTCTTCCCTCTTCCCTCGTCCCTCGTCCCACGTCCCTCTTCCCTGTCTCTCGTCTCTCGTCCCTCTTCCCTCTTCCCTCTTCCCTCTCTCTCGTCCCTCGTCCCTTGTCCCTCTTCCCACGTCCCTCGTCCCTCTTCCCTCGTCTCTCGTCCCTCGTCCCTCTTCCCTCGTCTCTCGTCTCTCGTCCCTCTTCCCTCGTCTCTCGTCTATCGTCCCTCGTCCCTCATCCCTTGCCTCTCGTCCCATGTCCCTCTTCCCTCTTCCCTCGTCCCTCGTCTCTCGTCTCTCGTCCCTCTTCCCTCTTCCCTTGTCTCTCGTCCCTCGTCTCTCGTCCCTTGTCCCTCGTCCCTCTTTCCTCGTCTCTCGTCCCTCGTCCCTCGTCCCTTGTCCCTCTTCCCTCGTCCCTCTTCCCTCGTCTCTCGTCCCTCGTCCCTTGTCCCTCTTCTCTCGTCTCTCGTCTCTCATCCCTTGTCACTCTTCCCTCGTCTCTCGTCCCTCGTCCCATGTCCCTCTTCCCTCTTCCCTCGTCTCTCGTCTCTCGTCCCTTGTCCCTCTTCCCTCGTCTCTCGTACCTCTTCCCTCGTCCCTCGTCTCTCGTCCCTCGTCTCTCTTCCCTTGTCCCTCTTCCCTCTTCCCTCGTCTCTCGACCCTCGTCCCTCTTCCCTCGTCTCTCGTCTCTCGTCCCTCTTCCCTCGTCTCTCGTCACTCGTCCCTTGCCGCTCTTCCCTCGTCTCTCGTCTCTCGTCCCTTGTCCCTCTTCCCTCGTCTCTCGTCTCTCGTCCCTCGTCCCTCTTCCCTCGTCTCTCGTCCCTCGTCCCTCGTCTCTCGTCCCTTGTCCCTCTTCCCTCATCTCTCGTCCCTCTTCCCTCGTCTCTCGTCCCCCGTCCCTAGTCCCTCTTCCCTCGTCTCTCGTCCCTTGTCCCTCTACCCTCTTCCCTCGTCTCTCGTCCCTTGTCCCTCTTCATTCGTCTCTCGTCACTCGTCTCTCATCCCTTGTCACTCTTCCCTCTGCCCTCGTCTCTCGTCCCTTGTCACTCTTCCCTCTTCCCTCGTCTCTCGTCCCTCGTCCCTCGCCCCTCTTCCCTCGTCTCTCGTCTCTCGTCCCTTGCCCCTTGTCCCTCTTCCCTCGTCTCTCGTCTCTCGTCTCTCGTCCCTTGTCCCTCTTCCCTCTTCCCTCGTCTCTCGTCCCTCGTCCCTCGTCTCTCGTCTCTCGTCCCTTGTCTCTCTTCCCTCGTGGCTCGTCTCTCGTCCCTCTTCTCTCTTCCCTCGTCTCTCGTCCCTCGTCTCTCGTCCCTTGTCCCTCTTCCCTCGTCCCTCGTCTCTCGTCCCTTGTCCCTCTTCCCTCGTCTCTCGTCTCTCGTGCCTCTTCCCTCTTCCCTCGTCTCTCGTCCCTCGTCCCTCGTCCCTCTTCCCTCGTCTCTCGTCTCTCGTCCCTCTTCCCTCGTCTCTCGTCTCTTGTCCCTCTTCCCTCGTCTCTCGTCCCTCGTCCCTATTCCCTTGTCTCTCGTCCCTTGTCCCTCATCTCTCGTCCCTTGTCCCTCTTCCCTCGTCTCTCGTCCCTCTTCCCTCTTCCCTCGTCGCTCGTCCCTCGTCCCTCTTCCCTCGTCTCTCGTCCCACGTCTCTCGTCCCTCTTCCCTCATCCCTCGTCTCTCGTCTCTCGTCCCTTGTCCCTCTTCCCTCGTCTCTCGTCCCTCTTCCCTCTTCCCTTGTCACTCTTCCCTCGTCTCTCGTCCTTCTTCCCTCTTCCCTCTTCCCTCGTCTCTCGTCGCTCGTCCCTCTTCCCTGTCTCTCGTCTCTCGTCCCTCGTCCCTCGTCCCTCGTCCCTCTTCCCTCGTCTCTCGTCTCTCGTCCCTCGTCCCTCTTCCCTCGTCTCTCGTCCTTCGTCCCTCTTCCCCCATCCCTCTTCCCTCGTCTATCGTCCCTCGTCCCTCGTCTCTCGTCTCTCGTCCCTCTTCCCTCTTCCCTTGTCTCTCGTCCCTCATCTCTCGTCTCTCATCCCTTGTCCTTCGTCCCTCTTTCCTCGTCTCTCGTCCCTCGTCCCTCGTCCCTTGCCCCTCTTCCCTCGTCCCTCTTCCCTCGGCTCTCGTCCCTCGTCCCTTGTCCCTCTTCCCTCTTCTCTCGTCCCTCGTCTCTCATCCCTTGTCACTCTTCCCTCGTCTCTCGTCTCTCGTCCCTCGTCCCATGTCCCTCTTCCCTCTTCCCTCGTCTCTCGTCCCTCGTCCCTCGTCCCTCGTCTCTCGTCTCTCGTCCCTTGTCCCTCTTCCCTCTTCCCTCGTCTCTCGTCCCTCTTCCCTCGTCTCTCGTCCCTCGTCCCTCGTCCCTCGTCCCTCGTCCCTCGTCCCGCGTCCCTCGTCCCTTTTCCCTTGTCCCTTGTCCCTTTTCCCTTGCCCCTTTTCCCTTTCCTCCCTTTCTTTCTATCTTTCTTTCATTCATTCTTTCCTTCTTTCTATCCTGTTTTTTTCCTTTCCTTCTTTCGTTCTTTCTTTAATTTATTCTTACAGGTTTTCTCTAGTAATCTGCCAATGACCGGCTACAAATAGCAAGGTGCGCAGGCCTTAATTTCAAACGTCTGTGTGATTTTACAGTAACATGGTCTATTCTCTACACCATTTCATTCAAAGCTAAAACTTTGTGCACAATACCGAACATTCCCAAACTGTGTAAATAAACAAACAATAATACTCACCGAAGACGACCATCTTCTTGGTCATGAAATCCTCGTCCTTGAAAGTGGACACAAAGCACTTGTACTCTCCGGACAGCTCTGTTGTTGGGTTTACAATATAGAGCGCACGATGCATGGTGGCTCTGTGATCTGTGGCGCGATACTCCAGATTCAATCTCCCCTGTAGTGCTCCTAGCTCCTGAGGCTTCTGTCCAGGGATCCACTGATACACTGGAGCGGGCTCATTGTTGAAGAACCACTTGACAACCAGGCCAGAGTCGGCGTCCAACTCTTCCTGGCGTAGCGAGTACTCGCAATCCAGTAGCGTCCCGCTCGAGCCGTTACGAACAGCAGGCGGTACTCGGAGATCCGTGATCTGAATTCCACCCGCGTCTGAAATAAACAAGACACCAGCGTCAAATGAATGTATGTACTTACAAGACAGGACTTCGCACAGTTGCAGTCAAATTCCCTTCAAATTAAGTCATGTATGCTTGTAGCTGACACCTGCTGAGGTTGTTAATTCTAGTATTGATCAGAAACGAGCAATCGGATTAATGATCACTTCGTGTTTGCCAGGCTATAACCATGCATTGTGGGGTATTTATGTATTTGATTTTGTTGATATATTATAGGACTACCAAGGCTATTCAATTATTTTACCATCAGGCCACTCTTATTGATTAAAATTCATTTTTGATTATTCACGTATGGCGATTTGTTTTTTTCTTTCGGGAGTAGAGACAGAATTAATAATCCTAATATTTATTTATCGAATATAGATTTAGGTAGCCTATTAGTAAGTCATTTTTGAAAGCCTTTGTCTGGAGCGTGGCGCTCTATGGAAGTGAAACTTGGACTGTTGGTGCAGCAGAAAAGAGGAGAATTGAAGCGTTTAAAATGTGGTGTTACAGGAGAATGATGAAGATCAGATGGGTAGATAGTGTTACAAACGAAGAGGTATTAAGACGAGTGGGAGAGGAGAGATGTTTCTGGCGACTGCTAATGAAGAGAAGAGATAGGTTGGTAGGACACAAATTAAGACACCCAAAAATAAGCAAGCTTAGTTATGGAAGGAAGGTTCGAGGACAAGAACTGTAGGGGTAGACCAAGGTTAGAATATGTTAGACAGATTGCCTCGGATGTCGGTTGTGGTAGCTATGTTGAGATGAAACGATTAGCTCAGGACAGGGAGGCATGGAGAGCTGTATCAAACCATTCAAAGGACTGAAGACTCAAACAACATTTCCTGTTGTGTGTTCTACTTTAAGTTTCACTGAAGTTTTTTATCTTTTGAAGAGTTTATTTTATATTGTTTATATTAAGTTTTAAATTTTGTAAGCTTTTTAGTTTTTTGCGTTTTCTTGATTTTTTAGTTTTGTTAGTTTTTAGTTTGTTAGTTTTTAGTTTTGTTAGTTTTTAGTTTGTTAGTTTTTAGTTTTGTTAGTTTTTAGTTTGTTAGTTTTTAGTTTGTTAGTTTTTAGTTTTGTTAGTTTTTAGTTTGTTAGTTTTTAGTTTGTTAGTTTTTAGTTTTGTTAGTTTTTAGTTTGTTAGTTTTTAGTTTTGTTAGTTTTTAGTTTTGTTAGTTTTTAGTTTTGTTAGTTTTTAGTTTGTTAGTTTTTAGTTTTGTTAGTTTTTAGTTTGTTAGTTTTTAGTTTGTTAGTTTTTAGTTTTGTTAGTTTTTAGTTTGTTAGTTTTTAGTTTTGTTAGTTTTTAGTTTGTTAGTTTTTAGTTTTGTTAGTTTTTAGTTTGTTAGTTTTTAGTTTGTTAGTTTTTAGTTTGTTAGTTTTTAGTTTGTTAGTTTTTAGTTATGTTAGTTTTTAGTTTTGTTAGTTTTTAGTTATATTTCTAGTTGAGTTTAAGTTTTCTTAGTTCCATTCGTATTCTTTTATATTTTTTTATTTTTTTATTTTAGGTTATTTAATTTTGTAGTATTTTTAGCCTACTTTTTACATTTTGCAAAAATGAGGAAAAAGTAGTCTTATGAGATCGATCCGGGAAAATGTCTGTCTGTCTGTGTCCCCCCCCCCCTATCAACTCCTAAACGGCTGCAGCAATCAAAACCAAATTTAGTATGAGTAAAGATGTACACCGGAATATCTCACGTCCATATTTGAAAATGATGTCAGTGCTACCAACTGCTGAAAAAACGCACTAGAAATTTGAGCTCCATGTTGGATATCTCGCAAGGTATGCATGGGAGCTATTCCAAAATTGGTACACATGCAGATAATACTATTTCAGTTTAATTTTCAGGAGGCCAACATTGACAGTGTTGACAAAATAATGTTAAGCCTTCTGATAGGTCCAATGTTTAAATGCATATAACTTCTACACTATCAATTGTATTTCAACCAAATTTTGTATGTAATATCTGTACATAAAGAGATATGATTGAGAGTATTCTTAAGAGCCACCAGGGCTGCCAACTGTTAATAATTGTTCTCTCTATTTTTTACCAAATACCTATATATCAGAAAGTATGCAAGCCGACAGCTTTAAACTATGCACACGTATAGCACCTGACATTTTAGATTAATTTGGAGTAATTCATATAAGTCAGTGCTGCAAACATGATTCTATGCCTTCTGATATGTCCAATTTTAAATTACATGTAACTCCTATACTAACAAATGGATTTCATCCAAAATTGGCACAACAAGATATCATAATATTTCAGATTATTTCTGACCAGCACACGCATGGTATTGTTGGCAACATGCTTTTACGCGTGCTGATAGATCCAGTGTCTAACTGCATGTAACGTCCATTGGACTTCAACCTAATTTTGTATTCTGTACCTTAAGAGATTGAACTAAGAATATATTCAGTCACCAGGGCTGCCAACTGTAGTGCTCTATTAGGCTACATTATACCAGGTATATTTTGAACTAATTAGATATTTCGATATTACCAAATTAATTTCGTCATTATTCTAGATGGTTCGTATGCTGTAGAATAATCATTGGCATAAAAAGTAGGCTGTATAGTTCTTCACGGAACTTCTTGTTATGAGGTTGTTTCTGTTTCGTTAATGTTTGTTTCATTTGTGGTTTTTAATCTGATGTTTCTTTTTATCGCTTATCCTCCCACCTTGGCTTCACCCACGGATTCTGCAAGGGATCGTTCCTCTACAGTCTCAAGGAGAGTGTCTGGGAGTTGAACACTCTTTTTCAGTAGATACAACTTGGGATGGTGACCATATTTGAATTTTCTGGCAGGTAGGATTTCTCTTAATTAATTAGAGCTAGGAATAAACACTACCTTCAGTTTTAAAATGTATGGACTACAATTCTAATATACTACTATTAATGGAATAATACTGCAATTAGGTATTTTTAGGTACACGTATATATCATTTAGGTGTCTTTAGGTAATACATAATTAATGAATATGGCTCTTTTGATTGTGATTCGGAAAAGTATTAAAGTATTTTTGTACTGTATTTAGAAGTATGGGAAAAACAAAAGATAAGAGCCTTACAGTAGCCGCATATGATGTGTAACATATGACATGTTATCCTACTACGAAATTGGGGATGAAATATATGTGAAGTCAATTTTTTTCGGCTGTACTTCCCCAGTTTTTAATTTTTTCTCACGTTTCTTTTGTCGATAATTTCGCATATATTCTGCTCTGGATCTACTCATCTCTGCAATCACAAAATCATAAAAAAGGGACGTCCTAGTCCTACAACACCTCATACTAGTCCCTAGCATTATTGGTTCGCGAAATATAAATAATCCAATGACCCTTTAGTTTTGGGTCCTTTGGTTAAATTAAGAAGGGGATAGAAAAACGGGGGGCGTCACCCCGACTCTTAGGACAGCTCATACAAGTCCCTAGCATTATTGGTTCGCGCTATATTAAAAAGACGATGACCTATTAGTTTTGGGTCCATTTGAAAAATTAAGGGGGCTATAGGAAAACGGGGGGGGGGGGGGTTACCCCGAGTCCTAGGACACCTCATACAAGTCTCTAGCAATATTGGTTCGCGAGATATTAAAAAGCCGATGACCTATTAGTTTTTGGTCCTTTGGTTAAATTACGGGGGCTATAGGAAAACAGGGGACGTCACCCCGAGTCCTAGACACCTCATACAAGTCCCTAGCATTATTGGTTCGCGAGATATTAAAAAGCCGATGACCTATTAGTTTTGGGTACTTTGGTTAAATTAAGCGGGCTATAGGAAAAGAGGGGGCGTCACCTCACGCAAAATGGGTTGGCACCATCTCACAGCCACCTGTCCGCCACCGCGCGAGCTCATTGGTCAAATGAAATAGTGCGCGCTTCCTCGAATTCCTGTAACACATTTCCGTCCCTTTTCCAAAATCACTCCCACAAAAAATATCCAGCAACCGAGAGGGAAGATGTTACACATCAAAAACTTAGGAATCCCGTCCCTAGTTATGATATTTACAATATATACACTTATTTTGTTGCAGTAGTGATTATACATGCACAAATAGTCAAAATATGTGATATTATGTTGAGATACTGATACTGGTGATTGACCTTCAAGTTTGCTTGCTTAGTGTGATTATGTGATTGTTATTAAAATGTCAGTTTATTTTTGATTGTGCACTTAGCTGTTTGAGCGAGGTGTGGTCTGTTCCCGTGCAGTTGCCGCCTTCCGCTGCCTGCACTGAACTGGTAGGTATTTCCTGTCTCCTTATGTTATCTATTAACCCCCTTGGCTGATCCCCACGAATTTTTAAATGCCTATGTTTGTCCAGCAATGCAACATGCGTGTGTTGCCAAGTCTAGAATATCGTAGTGTAATGTGGTGTATGTTACTGTATTCTGGACATCTTCAAATATTAACCCATTATAGGCACAATATTATTCAAGATCTATTATATATATTTATTTCAATTTAATTTTAATTGTTTTACCCTAATATTAATTATTATTAATTTTAATTTTTGTTTTCTTTAATATTTTAATTCTCTTAAAATTAAGATTATAAAAAAATGGAATTTTAATTTTTATAAGCATATTTATTTTTAATTCTAATTGTATTATCATTTCTTTAACTTTTTAATTTTAATTGTTTCACCCTAATATTAATTAATAATTTTATTTTTATTTCCTTAAACATTTTAATGTTTTAAGAATCAATGATATAAAAGTATTACAATTTTATTTTATGAGCTTATTTATTTTTCATTATAATTTTATTAGGTCTACCATTTTTAAAACGTTTTAATTAAAAAAAAATGTTTCATGTAACGTACTTTAGGTCAAGGAGATAAAGAGATAATATTTCAATTTGGTTTTCAGTAATATTATCGCTTCCAAATTCAAATTTGTTGGTATATGAATGAAAGATTCAACGATCAGCATCATTGACAATATATATTGTCCTTATAGTAGGTGATTTATATATATACCACTAACCTATAAAGGGTTAGGCCAGTTTTCCATTCTCGCCACGCGTAAGCTAAAAGGACCTATAAGCTCTACCCAGTCTAATGAGAATTTCCCGAAACCGTTAATAATACTGCCATTAATGCCGACCTTGGTTTATTGAAGACATGGCACATCCTGATCCAGCAACATGTTTCCCTATGTTCCTTACTTACCTAGCTTGAATAAACTTTATGTTGTTTCTCGTTTCCAACGAGGGGTGATGTTGTAAATTTCGATTTCCAAGGCGACACTGAAAAATGACTTCCGACACGGTAAAAGGAATATAAAACACCAGCGGACCCGTATGATCATAAAGCACACCCCAATAGATTTATAATGAAATACTTAAGGAGAAAGGTTGTTATGTTTTTAATTCAACCAAATGATTGATAATGAAAATCCACAGCCAGCTTCCAGTCTCCGACCGGGTCAGGAATGGAATGTATGAAGCCCCCATCTAGCGGCGAGGATATGGACTGTGCCGGCTGCCGAGGCCTGACGCACTCCTCTGGGGCAATGATTAAATGAATGACAGATGAAATGAAATGAAAGTGGAGAGTGTTGCTGGAATTAAATTTTGACAGGGAAAACCGGAGTACCCGGAGAAAAACCTGTCTGCCTCCGTTTTGTCCAGCACAGATCTCGCATGGAGTGACCGGGATTTGGACCACGGACCCAGCGGTGGGAGGCCGGCGTGCTGCCACCTAAGCCACGGAGGCTTTTAACCAAATGATTATAGATCACTATTTACATTTCAGTTAGAATTCAAAGTTCTACGTTCCTTAGCTTAAGAAGGCAATCACTGAAAATTGGATCATAACACTCACCGGTTATTCGATATTTATGAAAAAAAATGAAAATCCACAGCTTGCTTCCAGTCTCCGACCGGGTCAGGAATGGAATGAATGAAGCCCCCATCTAGCGGCGAAGATATGAACTGTGCTGGCTGCCGAAGCCTGTCGCACTCCTCTGGGGCAATGATTAAATGAATGACAGATGAAATGATAGTAGAGAGTGTTGCTGGAATGAAATGTTGACAGGGAAAACCGGAGTACCCGGAGAAAAACCTGTCTGCCTCCGTTTTGTCCAGCACAGATCTCACATGGAGTGACCGGGATTTGAACCACGGACCCAGCGGTGAGAGGCCGGCGTGCAACCGCCTAAGCCACGGAGACTTTCGATATTTATGAAATTATACAATTTGAGTACTCATTCCTTTGATTTACTGTTTCTGAAATCCATGCAAAATGATAAACGAAAGACCTTAGAATGACAAAATGACATGAAACAGGCGTCACAGTGGCCAAAATGTGAAGTGGACAGCAATTATGGAGCATATTTTCCTACAGCAACAGTATCTGCAAATCGCACACTTCGTACATATTTTCAAGTAATTTTTAAAGAAATTTTAGATATTTATGAAATTAGAGTGCAATTGGTCACTGTTAATGTCTATTCTCTTTCATTTGAATGCTCATTTGTCACGATTGGTCGCTTGTGAGCGCCGCAGAAGGGATCGATACTACTGAGATAATATATAGGCCTATGATAACCGATGGACATTTCCTATATGGTGAGCTTGTCCGCAGATTATTCTTCAGTCTCTATATGAGTGAAGCTTCCTTTTCAGTATCTTCAACTATTTTCTGATCGCTTTCTACAAATGACTTACGGGACCGTAAATATCGCTCCCACTCTGGCGTCAAGAGCGTTTAGCACAGAGTCAAGTGTGCAAGAAGAGGAGTTCTGTGAGTGTCATTAACACGAGACAAGAGGAGCAGACAGACTCCAGCTCACAACACGTGATGCGACGTTTATAATTACTGCGGCTTTTAGCAGTTTCTTGAATAAATCTAATAGCCTACTTAGAATACACAAATTCAGTTCACATTCCAGCAATTTAAGAAATAAGGACGTAAGTCACGTTACGACCATTTTCCGGAGATCTCTTTATAGCACACTGTAATTTAAAAAATTAAACTCAATAATCTGAAAGCCGTATCATAATGGTTTTGATACAGCTTAGAGAGAGCAATGGCTCTTTTGAGAAATAAAATCACGCAATACCTCACAGAAAATAACGTTTCCTCACTAGAAAGAGTGAAGGCTTTAATCATTAAAGAAAAGCCACGGTGGGTGAGTGGTTATAGTGTCGGACTACCAACCCCAAGATTGCAGGTTCGCCCCTGGCCATGGTAAGTGATTTTTGAAGGCGACAAAAATCACGATACTCATGTCATACGTTGTTGGCATGTTAAAGAACCCATTTGAATTCAGTAGGCCGTGTTCAATGGCAAAATACCGACAGTAGTGGCTACGTGGGCTAAAGCGCTGCGTTAGGTCAAGGGGCCAAGCTCTCTGCTGACTCGGTAGACGCGTGGGTTCGAGCCCCACCGTCGGCTGTCCTTGAAATGGTTTTCCGTGGTTTCCCCATTTTCAACACCAGGCAAATGCTGGGACAGTACCCTCTGACAGGCCACGGCCGCTTCCTTCCACATCCTTGCCAAGTTTCATTCATCTTCATCGATTCCATCTCTCATCCAGACGCGCAGGTCGCCCACGGGCGTCAACTAGAAAGACCTGCACTCGGCCTCTCAGGAGGCTACACGACAAAAAAAAAAAATGGCAAAATTAATCTCGGGATTTCCCGCCAACACAAAGTTACTCCATTCTCTAATTGATAGCGCTGTAGTAGTGTCAAGGAGTTTAGATATCTAACCTCCATGACTTTCATAGCGTTCAAAGGAACGACGAAATTCGACATGCAAGCTACCCTCTGGGTGTCAATTAACAAAGCTTGCACTAGGCACCCGAGGCCATACGATATTATTATTATTATTATTATTATTATTAAGGAAAAGCAATCAGAGTGTCAAAAACTATCAGGTCTATATCCTGACACGAGAATCATTTCTTACTGGCGACCTCAGAAACAATTTATCTCTACCAAACACCAGAGCATCGGATAAACAACTAACAAACATCATTGAGGAAAAAAGAGAGAAGACATACCTCAAGAATTTTATGGAACCGGAGCAATGATCGACCGGACGGAGGCAACAGCCAACTTTGAGTTGAGGCATGGTTTCCACGTCTGGCGGCCCATGGGTTTCACCACCTTATTTTTATCAACAAAACTTTCCATGAACCTACTGCGACGTATGTATGTCAACTATGTGGACAAGCATGTGAACGCTACCACTTAGAGCAGGCTGTTCCAGCCGAGCAACTCGCTCGTGAGCAGGGGAGTACTCGCCGCCTTACGTGAGTAAACCTGCAACATGCAATACAGCTCTGCTGTGAGGGGCTGCCGTCACTTCGCGGTGGATTCATCGAGAATGGCTGGAAGTGCATGGGCTTGTCCTATGACCTTCGTCCAGTGACGCATTGGAGTACTCGCGTGTACTCATACTCAAACTCCTGGATTTGGAACAGCCTGACTTAGAGCTCTCTGGTAAAAGAAAACAATCAAAGATTATGCAATTCAAAGCGCCGGAGCGCAATTTTAGTGTAGGCCTACATGTTCATTCTTTATTTTGGATGGCTATTTGGCTGCAATTAAAGTATTATTTGATACAAGTGGAATGTCTAAATGACCACATTATTGTAATAAAATATTCGGTAAATTTAGCAGGAAGTTTTTGTTGAAAAGAAGCTAATGGTCTGAAACCATTGGTTGACCCTGTATTGTATTCGTATCTGGACATCAGTCTGTATTTCATATGGGTCCACCTAGTGACGCAGTAAATAGCAATCTTGATTGTCACCTCGGGGGTTCTGTATCGATTCTCGTTTCTGGCAAGATATTTCATTCTTGAATGTGGGTGGAACTTGGTATACTCAGCCTCTCGATGCAATTCTGAGATTATGATGATAATGATGATATTAATTGTTGTTTTAAGGGCCCTAACATGTGGGTTTGGATGATTATGAAAAATAAAAATGAAACTACACTAAATTAAAATTAAATACAGCTTACAAACTAGAAGAAGAATAGGAAAACAAGAGAAGAGTGAAGGAAATAAAAGAAAGAGGAAATAAATGCCCTCAACCCTCGAATGTGAGAATTGAGGAACTTAGAAAGAAGGAGAACCATGAAAGGCAGATAGGAAAGGGGAAAGGAGAGAAGGTCCACCCCAAGGGCAATGGAAAAAAGGGGGAAAACCAGATCCATGTCAGGAATCCCTCTGGGTTGCCAACTCCAGAACTCACCAGAAGTGTGCTCTTAATGGTGAGCCACTATCCGGGGTGCACTATAAGTGGTGGAGCTACACACACCCTGCCTCCTTCAGGGCCTTGGACAGAAGGCAGGAGATACAATGAATAGAAAACAAGAGGTCTGACACTTCGAAGAATAAGGGATCAGGAAAGATGAGAGAAGGGCCAATTTAGGCAGGAAGGTGAAATACTCCCTAGGCCTCGGATACCCTAAAACCGTCGGGGTGGGAAAAGAACAAGAGTTGACCAATTAAAAATACATTGTTAAGACAATATTAACATTAAAATTAGAAACATAATTCTAAAAACTAAATTTTCAAAAATACAATTAAAATCTACATCTCTACTTAGTATACTACTAAGTCCCCGTCTCTTGGATGTTGAGGGTAATCTCGAGAACCTCTGGATGGACATTGATGCGGTTTTCACCATTCTGTAAACGATATCTCGAGGAAGGTTTCTGTAGAATATAATTTATTTATAACCAAAGGAAGCAAAGCAGTAACTGATGAACCCAAGTACCATGGCCTCAAAGGGGGTCGAATCCATGTATTTTGAGAAAGGAATGAAAGAATCATACAGTCTCTAAGGGAACGGAGAGAGATTTCAAGCCAGGATTCTAGCCTAACATTGTGCAAGCGTTGGGACCAGGTGTTCCTAAGATGAGCTCATGCCTCTTGACATTTATAAGGAGCCAGTCATGGATATTAATAGAACTAGTGGAAATTTTGGACTGTAAGACGAAGAAGCTTGACTCGGAAATTGCTCTTACGTTGCAGGAAAACGGCAACCTCGCTGCTGAGTCAGAACAAGAATAATTAAATTTAACCCGTTTACGAGTATAAAAATAAGTAAACAAATACAGTACGGTGAATCATTTCGGATTAAAGATTTTTATGTAAAGAAAAACCCTTTAATAATAGTCCAGGAGAAAAGTGCAAATGCAGCATACGTCATTGGGAATTCACCGGGACCCAAGGAGTGGGAGAATTAAAAATGAACAGCACCACCCACACAGTTGAAGACGAAAAATTAATTAATATCTCGGAAATGCACGATCGATTTCCATGCACAGCAAGATAAATTTACGTTTGGAAGACGAGCTTTCTGGAGATATAATTTTTATAATTGTGCGACAATTAGTTCAAAAGTTGGTCACGAAAAGGACTAGGATTTTATCTTTTTTTGACTAAAAGGTATAAAACTCCTGGCCTCACCAAGCCAATCATGCAGTTTCAAACGGCCGGAAGGCACGTCACTGTGCTACATCACACATCGTACAGGCAGTTACTAGTCCGTCCAGGGGACGTGACGCTGGAGCATCATAAACATGCAGTTTTCGACAGCCCAGGGGGGCGTTACGCTGGATCAAAGCAGTTACTAGTCCGTCCAGGGGGGCGTTAAGCTGTATCAGACATCGATCCAGAACCTGAGGGAGGTTACTTTGATCACAGTTCGTCATAGCACGTCTTGATGTAGGCAGTTCGCGCTGAAATTTCTAGTAGTCAATTCAAAAACACAGTTCGACAAGAGACTCCTGTGGGAGGCTATGCTACAAGTTCGCCGAGTGTAGACCAGTTATGATATGAGTGCGCTACGCTGATGGTTAGCAGTTCGAGACTCTGAAGAGTCCTAAATTATAAAGAACACTAAATATACGGACTTTAAAGCAATATCGCCAAAGTAAGATACAGCGATCAGTAGGGAACTTCGAGTTCCAGAAGATCACTAGTTCGATACGGTTACGAAGTTATAAGAACTCCAACAAATAAACGGCGTTATGTCTAGTAAAGACATTGTTAAGGACACTAAGTCCTGTAAAGGACAAGAATAAACAGTAATTACGATCGCGAAAGATAGAAGTTCTAGCAAAAGGAACTTAGGAACTTAGGTTCAAAACCAGAGGGAAAACGTACTCTAGTGAGGAAACGTCAAATAATATATGATAGACAGTATACGGTCCTCGAAGGGAGGCCAAGATATAGAAACTATAGGGTACGATAGACAGTGTACGGTCCTCGAAAGGAGGCCAAGATATAGAAACTATAGGAAGCGATAGACCACCATATATAAATAGAGGTGACGGAAAAGTAAAGACATTTATCGCCTAGTTAAAGCAGATAAAGTGAAGCCGAGTAATAGACAATAGAAGCGGTTTTGAGAGACTGAAACCAGTAGTTTCCACTGTAGGAGAGAGAAACTTTGAACGAGTAAAATCACACATCCAATGCAGGTCGATAGGATTCACATCAGGGATCGTCAACAGCCGACAGAAATCGTCAAAATCGCTGAGATACGCCCGTGTGATAGAAGTGAAGTGTCAATATTGTAAAAAAAAAAAAATAAGAGTATCATTTTAAGTGTTTTATGTAAAGTGAAAGCGTTTTATGCAAAGTGATATGTGTTATAATATGTACCAGAGTAATATTTTTTAGTGTTTTAATGTGTGTTCTAAACGGATACACCCGTGTATTAAAAATGTTGTCAGTGTTAAATGTATTGAATATGTGTCAAGAAATGTCTGTACATGAGATGAGTTTGTACAATATGGAGTAAGTCAAGAAGGTGGGCCCAAAATGACACATCGAACGAGAATAAAGGTCAGAAAACGACCTTAGACATGTGAGTTAAGATTTTCATTATGTTTTGGGTGTCGGGAAAATTTTGTGTACAATTCCACCGGAGTTTTGAGTAAAAGGGATGTTTTTAAATAAATAATAGCTAAATAAGAACGCGATCTGAACAAAAATAAAATTTTAAGAAATAATAAATAATTATGTGAAATAATAAACCCTGCAGAGGAAATGCATGGAATAAAATGTCAGTGTATTTAATGAATGTTATAAAAGCAAGCGTAATAATAATAATTATAACAAAGATATTTAGGCCTACATAAAGGTAAATTTGAATTATATGAAAGAAATAGCTTTTGAGCTTTTGTAAGGAATGAAGACATGATGTGAATAACAAGGTAAAGAAATCTAAATAAAGATTAAATTGAATGATATAAAAATATAGAGCGTTGGAGCCTTAACAAATGTATAAGACATGATGTGAATGCATGTTCTAAAAAATGGAGCGATTTATTGTCAACGGAAAAGATTAATATAAGAATTGAGATATGTATCAATTGTTACTATGAAATTTATCAGTTCTTTGGAAGACATTTGGCCGTAAAGTAATGTGTAGCGCAATGGAACGCAATTAAATAAAAAGTCACGCTAGGAATGCGTAGAATTTAAATGTACTTGGTAAATTACTTATGAGGGGTAGTTGATTGTATTGAATTGAGATATGTTGTAAGTCCTCTAATTGTGACGTAGATCACGAGGCCATGTGTGTGTTATTATATAAAAGGGAGCAAATGTATGGTATTATTGAGCGTATGTCATGTAGGCCACGGCCGACTTTAAATCGCGTCTTGTATAAGTCCTCCAATGTGGAAATGGTTCCCGAGGCATGTTAAGAGATTCGAACATAGAATCCTCTTGTTGTTGAAGCCCCTTATTATTATTCGTCGTAGAATGTGTATTACTCTTCCCAATCAACGAGGACCCTTCATAATTAATAAATGCCAAGGTTATGAGAGTGGTTTATGAGCCAAGGAATATTGTTGAAAGTGAAAAGAGAAGTTAAAATGCCAGGTCTCTCCATAGAAATGAAAATAAAATGAAGGTTTGTTTTAAAAGCATTGAAGAGAGCTCCAACCGTAGGCTAGGCAGGGAGCCGCTCTCCCTGTCATAAATTTCGCTCGAGTATAATGGCCTGACCCTCATAGAGCGAGGGTGGGTAAAGACCGTCTTGTAGAAGTGCTAAATACACCGTGAGTGTTTAAAGTTGTTAATGACCCGGGCGTTGAACCGAGGTCCTTGTAGATTGATATTATCGCTTGCCAGTTCAGATCGTAGTTTTCTTATGTGATAATGGTCTTTAAGACAAATGAATTAAATAAAATCCCTATTGTAATGTTGAATGGAAAATAAGGAATCCTCGAGTTTTGTGAAGATAACTAGATTTCGGGAGTAATCATAGTTTTTGACTTTGTCAAGTAATCTATATGACTCTGGAGTACACAAGTAGTTTCCCGATCACCGTAGTGAATTTGCAAAACTTGAGAGAGGTGGTAAATACTGAGAACATGTGAAATGCCCAAATATTGAAGTGGATAATTAACATGTAATTTTAAATGTAATTATATATTGTTTTGATGATAAGAAAAGATAAAAATAGTTCTTGAGGTGTACAAAAGTATGACACCATTATTATGGGAATGTATCGAGCCAAAGGAGCTCGTAGGTATATGGAACTTTAAGATAGGTACTTTATGGAAGTGAAAATAATCATGAATTGTTGGTTTTAAAGAAAACCATGTGTTTAAAGAGAATATTTGTTTTATTCTTATGCTATTCCTTGTTCACTTTGAACAAGTAGAAAGATATTGGTCAGTAGTTTATTTGTTTTATTGTTTGTAGCGCCATAATTTTGATTAATTAAATATGTTAAAATAGGAGTTGATTTTGTTGTTATTTTCGCAAGTGTATCCTCTATTTAATCCAAAATATGTAAGCCACAGAGTGGGAAAACTTACCGCAGCCCCGAAAAATCCCAAATTGAGCAATGCTGGCATACTGTGATTTGCATATTTCTTGCTAAAAGGGCACACTATTTCATTGAAAATTTCGAGAAAAAAACCTGGCGTCCGTGCGCTTTTTAAGCTGACGCTGGGCAAACCATTAAATATATGAATATACTATGAGTGTAAGAATTGTTGAGCATGAAAAGTTATACCAAAAAGTCCGTGACAGCATATCTCTATCTTTAATACTTCGCCCACTATAGGTGTTTTTACGTTTTTATTTCTTCCAAAAATCTCCATTCTATTACTAGCTTCGAGACGAGCTAGCTGGCTAGCGAACAGGTCTATCACCCCAGACACTGTCGAGTCGTGTCGAGTCAAGACTTCAGAGGAGAGTGGATGTGTTTGGAGTTTCCCTGGAAGTGCAACTCGGCATTTCTTTACTTCGCCTGTTCACTTTTCGTTCGGCAGAAAACACAGTCAAGTTTAGATTGGATGGAAGGGGCATTTGTGATTTATGTACCTCGCCATTTTTAAATTACGTCTGACAAAAATTCGTTGCACATGCTATCTCCATGATAATATAATTAATAGTCCAGTCAGTGATTTTAACCCATCATGCCGAGAGAGAAAAGGATATAGGTCGTAGTTCATTGAAATCGAAAAAAATACTCTTATCCCATAATAATGGTACTGAGCAACAAAAAATGTATTGATTTTCACGAGAGAGAGAAAGAAAGAATTCACAAAGACAGAGTCATCCCAAAGTTCCTATGACACAGGGAAGAAATGTTCACGGTTTGTGGTTCGATAAAGATAATTCTGCAATGAATTATGATTCCTCCATAAAATATATACTTATTTAAATTATAAATATAAATTTATAAATATTAACAAAAGAGCAGAGCCTCCGTGGCTTAGGCGGCAGCACGCCGGCCTCTCACCGCTGGGTCCGTGGTTCAAATCCCGGTCACTCCATGTGAGATCTGTGCTGGACAAAACGGAGGCAGACAGGTTTTTCTCCGGGTACTCCGGTTTTCCCTGTCAAAATTTCATTCCAGCAACACTCTCCACTATCATTTCATTTCATCTGTCATTCATGTAATCATTGCCCCAGAGGAGTGCGACAGGCTTCGGCAGCCGGCACAGTTCATATCCTCGCCGCTAGATGGGGGCTTCATTCATTCCATTCCTGACCCGGTCGGAGACTGGAAGCAGGCTGTGGATTTTCATTTTCAACAAAAGAGCAATATTAAATTCTTAAAATTTATATTTATACAAAGGTTTTATAAATTAAATGTATACAAATATTTATAAAAAAAATTATAAATATATTTCTAAAAATTAAATTTGTAAAAATAGGTAGGCTTATATAGATCAATATTAAAATGATAAATATTAGAATTATAAACTGATTTATAACAATTCAATTTATAAAAATATAATAAACGTTTAATTTATAGAAATTAGTATTGACTTCATAAAAATAATATTATAAAATTATAACATTTAAATTTATAAAAAGAACTATAATAGTATATTATGCAACGAACCTATAAAGGCAATAATTAAGACACGAGCATGTTTATAAAACAAGGGTATGCGAGTTTTATAATTTCCATACGAGTGTCTTAATTAACATCATAGGCGAGTTGCATACGACTGTTTACGTTCGACGATAATTATTATAACTATTTTATGTTCGACCCTCACTATTACGTGTCAGAAAATGTATCATAATCATGGTCATTATAACACTGTTTTCCATTATGCTACAGTTTCTCCAGCCAATCAGAGCTCGTTCATTGACCAATTAGGTAACGATACCTTCGCGCATATGCTCAAAATCCAACATGTCGGACATAAACACAACATCGAACTATAATGAATTACCGACATGGAATACGCACCGTCCATATGTTCGCGTAAATAAACTGGCGAATATGAGACAAGCAATAGCACTGTACCTTAAAATCACCAACGCTAATTTCTGCACAGCGCATTGTCTTCAAATGACACCTAGTTCAGTATAATTGTGTTTTTACTAGGAAAGTTTTGGGGTAGTTCTGATTTCTTTCATTTTATATGTACTTTGGGATGCTGAATCCGAATATGAGGTTTGCGGACAAAATTTCGTGACGCAACATTGAAAAAATCGCAAAAAAAAAGCAAAAAAATCTGTTTTTTTTTCGTTTTTTTGCCTAAAACTCGAAAACTATTAAATTTTAGTAAATGGTTTGTTTACAGAAATTAAAGTAATTAAAATTCTCTACAAATATCACTACTTTGTTTTTTTTTCAGACTAACGGTTCGGTCTCAAATGAGAGTTGAAAATTGGCAATTTTCAGCGGTCTCTGCAAAACCCAATTTTTACATTCCAAAACTTTATTTTTTATTAGAATGCTTTTATTTGATAAATTTCTCCTAGTTTACTGCACATGTAATCAAAATTTAAAAAAAGGATCGAAATTATTAAAATTCAGTATCAAAAAAGGTAGGACTCCAACAAAATAAAACTTAAGATATCGTTACTTATGATCATATAATTATTAATAATATTACAAATTATAACATGCAAAATTTATATGAGCCGTTGTCTTGTAGAAGGTCCTGGCTGAGGTTCTTCGGTGGCGATGGGTCCCGGTATATATTCTGCTTGTTCTGGAAATTGAAAGAGGTGGTGTCATTTCTCAAGGAGAGATGAGGATTGCAAATTAGATTGTGAGAATAAACATACCTTCCGCATCGTGCTGAGGTTCTTCGATGGCATCGGGTCCTGGCTCAGGGTCTGATCGCTCCATCGTCAGCGTTAGGGGTCGTTCTCCTGGAAAATAAAAGAGGTGGTGAGACACTGACTTGTGATTATTTATCAAGGAGAGATGAATGAATACAAAATAACTTTTGAGATTCGACATACCTCTGTCTCTTTCTTCAGTCTCTTCTATGTCTATGTCAGAGCTGTCTTCCGGGGGCTCAACGTTGTCGCACAGACTTTCGCATGATGTGCAGATTGGGGAACAATGAAGGCCCGCCTTCCTGCATCCACAATTGCGTTGGCAGCCCTTTTTACATTTACATGAAATGTACCGTAGTATTGAGTTTGGTGCAAGGTCGAAAGTGGTTGGCACTGGCACGAGACTTCTACTAGTTCTTTTCCACCCCCACTGACTTGGGTCTTTTTGTTGCTCGTCAGGTGTGGCTTGACCGGATAACCACTGCTGCACCTGATAGTAAACTCTCAGTGAATGTTCTCGTGCAGCAGCTTCGGTAGGGGGTAATGAGGCAATGTTGGTCTTATTTTTGTATGATGAGGTTACGTATGGACTGTATCTCAAATCGTTCAGACTGGTCTCTTTTTTTTTCTTTCATATAGAGCCATGAGAAACATGTTTCCTGCTGTGACAATCTCATCTTGATGTGCGTTAGGATCTTTGAAAGCTTCAATGACTGGTTGTAAGTCTTTGTTATTCTGCAGGACTAAGAAATTTCAGTTTCCCCTGATTAAACAATGCAGAAGTAGTATCACAACCACTCATCGCATGCAGGAATAATATATGGTCTAATAGGATTTTCTCAGCAGCCAGACGAGGGTTGTAGAGGCTTTGCGAAATCTTTCCTTTTTCTGGTTTCAGAAAAAAATACGTTATTTATATCATGGCTACACAGGCCAATCAAAATGACCAGAAGGTCGATATCTTCCCCCACCACTGTCACATGTTCGTTTGACGGGGCCATCTCAAGAGCTGTTGTGATAATTAGGATATCAGCATCCTCCACAGCTTGCTTTGAATCAATTTTTGCATCATGAGGTTTCTCCATTAACATATATATTAACCGGCTCTTGTTTTTTGAGTTTGCAAGGAAGCTATCCTGCGAGACAGTGGGCACCATCATTTCTGTAAATGATATTGCAGCAGATTGTTTTCTTTGTGCTCTTCTCAATCGTTCTATGCGCTTGGTGCTATCACAAGCCTCGTCAGGATAGCCGTCGTAAATGACAATGGCACTTGATTTGTAGTTTGATTTGACATATGATACATAACTGCTGCAAATTTCTGCATATGTCTGATCGTGGCGCCATTTGACCCGGTGTAACAAACAAAAAAAAAGTATGACATATTTTGTATCATTCAAGTCAGTCTGTTCAGTCGGTGTAAAAGCGTTGTACAAGCTGGATGTTGTTCCTTTACTCATCCCATGCTCGTCAAAAATAGCAAGACGATAGGAGCTAAGTTCGTAACGTAAAAATTCTCGCAGCTCAACTTTCTTCAAATAAGCGGTAATTATTTTTACATCATTGTAGTTTTTACGACATATTTCATGAACCTCAACTGTAGATTTTTTACTTAGCTGAACATGATGATCATCCTTCCTCTTCTTGCTCGACTCAATAAATGTCTTCAAACCTTTTTCCCGCACCGTCGTCACCTTTTCAACATCATTATCCAGTACTTTATTACAAATAAAACACACGTCAGAAGCCATTTTCATCACCACACGTAAACATAACTTGTAGAAATCGTATTATTGTTTATAAACAATGGAAAGAAACTGGAAACGGGGCCGCGCAAGTAGGTACACATTCGCAGGCGCCGCCGCTCCGAGCCACCCACGCTCACAAACTGACTCGTCTCGGGAGAAGTACAGTGTCTGTTAACGTGTGTGTGTGTGTGTGCGAGGTGCCATCCAGTAACCAGTTTATAGTGCGCTAGTGTGTGCTGGTGCTACTGGCTACATACATACTACAGAAAGTTAGCACATTGCTGCCGATTGGAATGTGAATAGCCTTTAAAACAAAGTTTTTTTTTTGCAATATAGCTATAGTAGCTGTTCAACAATAAAAAGAATAATACGAACGTGAATTCTCCGTGTGACTCAGTCTTTATTGAAATCAACTTAAAAACTAGGTGAAATTAACTGAAAGCCTATCAATAAAAAACTAAAAAGTGGGTTTTGCAGAGACCGCTGAAAATTGCCAATTTTCAACTGGCATTTGAGACCGAACGGTTGGTCTGAAAAAAAAACTAAGTAGTGATATTTGTAGAGAATTTTAAGTACTTTAATTTCTGTAAACAAACCTTTTACTAAAAATTTATAGTTTTCGAGTTTTAGGCAAAAAACGGAAAAAGCAGATTTTTTTTTGCTTTTTTTCGTTTTTTTTTCAATGTTGCGTCACGAAATTTTGTCCGCAAACCTCAGATTCGGATTCAGCACCCCAAAATACATATAGAATGACAGAAATCAGAACTACCCCAAAACTTTCCCACTAGCGGCCCTTTAGAGTACAAATTGACTGAACTAACCGGTGACAATATTACTGAGGGACGGCTGATGTAAACATATGGCCTGCATATGGCATTGCAAGCACACAGAGCGCACGCGTCGGTCGTTCAAAGATCTTGAAATACAGAGATATAACACCCAACGCTCGCTCTGCGATCACAAAATTCAAGTACCGTAGCTGACTCTCAACAGATGTTTATGAATGAAAAAATCCACAGCCTGCTTCCAGTCTCCGACCGGGTCAGGAATGGAATGAATGAAGCCCCCATCTAGCGGCGAGGATATGAACTGTGCCGGCTGCCGAGGCCTGACGCACTCCTCTGGGGCAATGATCAAATGAATGAAAGATGAAATGAAATGATAGTGGAGAGTGTTGCTGGAATGAAATTTTGACAGGGAAAACCGGAGTACCCGGAGAAAAACCTGTCTGCCTCCGTTTTGTCCAGCACAGATCTCACATGGAGTGACCGGGATTTGAACCACGGAACCAGCGGTGAGAGGCCGGCGTGCTGCCGCCTAAGCCACGGAGGCTTCACATGTTTATGAATATTTATGTTAAAACATATAATAAAGTTATAATTATCGTCGAACATAAACAGTCGTATGCAACTCGCCTATAATGGTAATTAAGACACTTGTATGGAAATTATAAAACTCGCATACGCTCGTTTTAAAAATACCCGTGTCTTAATTATAGCCATTATAGGCTCGTTGCATAATGTACTATTATGTTCGAAGATAAATATTCATAAATATCTGTCGAGATTTCGCCAGTTTTATGTACTGAACAGAGCGCATGGGGCGCAGAGAATGCCATGTATTTGACCATGGCCTCCTCGATCACCCCACTATGACACTAGGCAACGCAGTAAAATTTAAAATTGAAGGCCTTGGAACTCAGCGCGGGTGCGATGCTAACCTTATCTAATTGGTCAAACAACTGTTTTTAAGCTGTGATTGGTGGGAGAATCTGTTTCATATTGAAAAATAGTGTTATAATGACCATCATTATGATACAGTTTTCTGACATATGATAGGGTCGAACATAAATATTATTATAAATAGGCCTATATAAAAATTATAACATTTAAATTTATAAAAAAAGAAGTATAAAATTAGTATTTAAATTATAAAAAAATAGATTTATAAACATAAATTTATAAATAATCATATTAAAAATTATATTATAATAATTAATATCACAATTATAAAAACAAGATGTTCAGTAAAGAACATATAGCCTACTTTCTCCTAAATGTATGAGTATAATTAAAACTCGTTTTTATCAAAAAGTATAATAGAATCATTTCTTGGTTGAAGACCTTAGAAACTATTTACCTCTACCAAACGCCACAACCTAGATAAAAACTGCTACCATCATTGAAGAAAGGAAGATAAGAAATATCTCAAGAATGTTATGGATCTGGAGACATAATCGACCGGACTGGCTGCGTGGCTCAGCGGTAACGTTCTCGCTTGTTGGGCCCTAGGTTGCAGGTTCGTATCCTGGCGCAATCAGCTGGCATTTGAGGGTGCACAAATGCGAGGGAGGCGTGTCAGTACATTTACTGGCACGTTAAAGATCCCCTTCGGGCCAAAATTCCGGCATCCCGGCGTCTCTAAAATCAGCAGTAGTTAAAAGGGACGTAAAACCAATAACATTATTATTATTATTATTATTATTATTATTATTACATAATCGACCTGCCGTGGGCAACAACCAACTTTGAGTTGAGGCATGTCTTTACACGCCTGGTTGTGCATGGCTTTCACAACCCTAATTGAATTAACAAATCTTTCCATGACCCTACAGAGACGTGTGTATACAAACTATGCGGATATTTTCGATTGCTATTTGCCTGAAATAAAAGTATTAATTAATAACCTGAACTAGCACCAGCGGCTAGAATTCAGTTACTATGTGAAATCGTTTTGTTCTTTACTTCAAATAACATTTTCAAATAACGCACAATAGGCTGTTACAAACCCTTTAAAATAAAAAGTAAAAATGTATCGTAGTATCATCTTGTCATTCTTCAAATTCGATGCGCATTGAATGCCAATGGTATAGTAATCAATGGAGTCCCACGTAGACCAGTCGTGACATCTAGTGGAGAAGTATCGAATAATATAATCCTAACAGGGCGAGTACATTCTAGCGGCCATAAGAAGAAACTTTTCAATAAAATCTGGTCGGCGTGCAGTTACCTTTTTGGCTGCTAGATGTCTCGAGCAAATCTGCTGGCGAATTATGTTTTAATTAAATATATATTTTCCACCATAATATGCACAATATAACGCTTAATTTTAAAACGTCTGAGTCATTACAAAACAATAAATATATAAAATTTCAAGCAAAAAAAATCTAACTCTGATGGTGTTTGAACCATAGGCATATGAGCGATAGGCCAACGCTTTACCACTGAGCCATTTGTGCCAACGAACATAGTTCTATATAAAATGACTTACATAGAACTTGTTAGCAAATAATGATTTATACTAAACGATTTCATCAGTGGAGTATATTATTTATATATAAAGCATTTCATACAGAGTTTATTTATTTTGTATCAGTAGCTATATTGCATGCAATACTCAAATTAGTGAAATATAAGTCAGGCACAACCAGAGGAGTGCGTCAGGCCTCGGCAGCCGGCACAGTTCATATCCTCGCCGCTAGATAGGGGCTTCATTCATTCCATTCCTGACCCGGTCGGAGACTGGAAGCAGGCTGTGGATTTTTCATAAGTCAGGCACAAGATATCCGCTGCCATCTTGTCAAATAACCGAGACGACTCAGCTTTTTAAAAACACGTCTGCACTATAGTATTACAAAATAAACTTTTAATTTCGAACGTGCCTCTTCCTTTAGAACAGTTAAAACGATTCTCGTCTCGATAATCGGATCTGGTGGGTCCCATGATATGGATTATAAAGTTTGCATGATTCGCACGACCGCCATCCTGAAATGGTATGGCGGATGACCTTATAGTTTGGTCACAAGACGCGTCCTATATGAAGGTATGTTGTTACCAAATTTGTTAGATATCGGATGATTTGGTTAGTCGTTATTTGATTTTACGTTTTGACCGTTTGAGTGGCCGCCATTCAGTTTTTGTAAAGATGGCGGCGATATAAAACATGACACTGAGGTGCCCTTTGCTTGGTCTACCTCTGTACCAAATTTCGTTCATTTCGGTTTCACCGTGTTCGAATTGATAGGGGGGGGACAGATATTCAGAGTACACACACTCACACACACACTCACACACACACATACAGACAGACACACATTTTTTGGCCCTGTAGTGATCTCATAAGTCTACTTTCATTTTTTGCAAAAATTGAAAGTAGGCTAATAACTATAAAATTTGAAATAATATGAATATTAAAATCAAAGTGAAAATTGAATATAAATAAAGTGTTTGAATAAAAAGTTTTGTTCTATAACATGGTTTAAAAAAACTAATTCAGAGGATTTACTTAGTGTATAAACCTCCTGTACGTACCAAGCTACGCTGCTGGACAATGTTCTACGATAGTAGTTCCTGCACCAACCCTCTGAATTTAATCAGCCATTTCTTTGAAGGCTGATATCTTGTTAAGTTATCTGGGATGAACTGGAGTTGAACAGATAAGAGTAAATCTCTTTTCCTGAGAGAAGTCTTGGGGAGGGGGTAGGACCTATAGCCCCAAGGTGTGGCAGCGACAGCAACAATCTGGACTCACTCACAAACTCCAGACACGTCCTCTGCGCGCCTTGCCTTGCGTTGCGTTGCCTTTGTTTCCGGGCAAAGCACCGGAAATCCGTTTGCCAGCAGACTCTCTCTCCCATTGCCGTTAACCTGTTTTCTCCGGAGTGTGTGCAGGTCAGTTGAATTAGCGGACAATCAAGGCAGACAAGTACTCGGCTCTAAGTTTCCGTTGGAGCAATTAGATCCTTTCCTTGCAACTATTTCAACCCCCATCCCATCCCCTTCTCATCCCTTCCCAGATGACCATGTGGACGAGAGGAAATAAGGAGTAAAAGGGGTATTTTTAAATGACGATGATGATAATTGTTGTTTTAAGGGGCCTAATATCTAGGTATATTAATTAGGGCTCGGATTTTTAGGTGTTAAAAATCAGGAAGTTATTTATTTCTTATGTATACCTGAAATATGTGACAAAAAAGTAAAAATATTTAATTATAATTTAGTTTATTGGTGTGAATATAAACAATATGCAGTACACACGGATACAATTTATTCTATGTCTCACTAACTACCGAAGAATTACAATACACAACGAGATACATCTTCAGGTTGTCTACCACAAATAACCGACGATTATCGCAAAACATTTATTCTGAAGGTGCGAAACTATGGCATTATGTTTTTTTGCCCTTGGGGTGTTTTGTAACTTGAGATCGCTGTTCAGCCTTGATTGATTTACCACATGGTTGGCAGAACAGAACGTCCCCATCAGAAGTAAAATTATCCTTAAATTCTGCAACTTACTGCTGCACACGATAACTTGCAGTTGATTTTACTTTAGGCATCGTAGAACTGCCTTACACTTCACTGTACCAGAAATGAACTGCATGTGAGTGACACTGATTCCAGGTTGCTGTGGGAGGGGTAAGGTCTAGCACGTGGTGAAATATGGCTATGGACAAGGAAAACCCCGGCTTCCACAGTGAGTGGCACGGGGCGACAAGTTGAGAATAACACAGTTGCAAGCTGACATACGCTCTGCATGAAGATTAGATAGCTCACAGTTTCTTCCCCATTGAAGTAACACAGAACGAAAATGCAATAAACTGAAAGATCTATCATACTAATTTAAAAAAATGTAAATATTTTGTTTTTATGTGTTATTTTATTTATTATTATTTTATTTAGTCGATTTACCCTCTAGGTTGGTGGTTCCCACGGACTCAGCGAGGGAACTCACCACTACCGCCACTACGGGCAGTGTCCTGGAGCTTGGAACATCTGGTCGGGGTGGATACAACTGGGGAGGTGTGATCAGCACTTCGCCCAGGCGGCCTCACCTGCAAAGCGAACAGGGGCCTCATTAGGGATGAGAAGGTAAGATTTGGGATGGATAGGCTAGGAAGAGGGGAGGAGGCGGCCGTGGCCTTATAGTAGGTACTGCCCCCGTAAATTGAATTATATTGAGACCACGATGGCTGTATTGGAAAGTATGAATAAAGTTATGGCTGTCATAGTTGTGACGTGTATATTCATGACGTAGGCACGGATGACGTAGACTTCATGCAAGTAGGCTGATTGAGCTGAGATTCTTGGTGACGTCATGATTTTGTTCGAGAAAGATCTGAGATTTACGACGCAGTCGCAGGAAACAATGTATTGTGCTAAGGAAGAAGTTACGCTATTGGAGGAGAGACTCGAACCAATGAACGATAGTTTGGAAGGAAGACGGAGATTGCTGAAACTACGATATTTGATTGCTTTTGGCATGCAGATTTGTGGAAAACTATTTTCAGTTATGGCATTGATTTGGAATTTTGAAGAAATTAATTTTGAGTTTTTGAAATTTGAGAATCCGTCAAGTATAGCCAAAGTTAAAACTTCTAGCAATGACGGAGCAACAGGCTATGGAAGGGATGGATACGCCCCTTAAGAAGTTGATAAAAGGTCGTGCACAGGATAGAGGAGCTCTCAGATCTCTCATATCTCTCATAATCTCTCATATCTCTCATAACCGCATATCTGATATTCTGATAACGCATATATATTTCAGATGTTATAGAGTCATTTTCGAGTGAATAAGTGAAGCAAGTTGTCTTTAGCGTGTGGTGAAAGCCCGGCGCATCGAACGAACACGGAGCAGTTCCATTTTACGCTGTTCGAAACTAGGTGAAGTTGTAACGCTCACATTAACGTTTCTACGAGATAAGATATAAAGAGTTAACTTCTGCCTTCATTATAATTCAATTGGGCAGTACAACATTGAGGTGTGTAGAACATTTGAACAATTTCACAGTTATACTTGGAAAGATATTGACACTTTAAGGCTGCAGACAAAAGTGATTTTCTCGCCACCTGAGAAGCACTTTTAAAATTCTACATTATACACTATGGCTGACACGTGCATCGCAACCGTGATATTGGAGAATACGTTCGGTAATACAACGATACATTCTATTATGGAACATTATAATCTTGCAGTGCTTTCAATGATTATAACAGAAGTTGAGATGGAAGGCTAAGGCTTTAATGCAATTGGGACATATATCGATGGAGTGAAGTAACAGCATGGAACTTCGTTAATCGTCATTCTACAAAAGCGAGCATGTAGTGAACATCCAACTACACTCATGCATCGTGAATCCATCGCTGAATTATATCAAATGACAGTGGAAATATCATACTCCACGATTATGAATATTTCTGCGGAAATAACTGCAACAAACTTCATGGCGAATTACGACTGGAACTTCAGGGAACTTTCAAGAGAGGCCAGGGTGGACCCGGCTCATAAAGAAGAGTTTTGCCAGAAGGATGTCTTTCGTATACATGGAGCAGTGCAATTTCCGGAGAAGGAAGCAGTTCGATTCTCCGAGGACGCTGATTCCAGGTTCGAGGACGGAGCACATCTTTACGCTGGTGAAATGGAACCAACAGCAGTTTTCTTTGAAAACTTTCCTCTAGAACTTCAATCAACAGATAAGGTAGTCGTGAACGTTTCTTGTATTATTTGAGTCATGTAGCGATATCTGAGCAACCATTTTTCCCATATTTTTTGTCCAATCTTTTGCCCCATTTTCTTGATTAACATTTCTGTACTCAGTACACTTCGATGATTTATGCCATTTTCTACGATTTGTTGAGACATTGTTATGTCATTGGCATACTTAAATAATTTTGGATCAGTTGAGACTGATAATTTAGATTCTTTCAGTAATTTGCATATTTTTGTAGTCACGATTTGACTGTAAAGTTAACGATTTGCTATGGCAGATTTGAAGTCAGACAGCGTGTCATTTTATTAAAGTAATCCTATTCAGTAAATTACTTTGACCAATTTTCTGTCATCCTCAAGAAAGAAGAACGATTAAATGATTTTAGAGCGTTAAAATCTATTACGATATCGACGATCTTTGAAATACTAGTCGTCTTATGAACATGATTGCAACATAGACATTTATCATTGCATTATAGACAATTTTATGAAATATGAACTTTGAATACGATTTATTGAATACACTATAGTAATGAACATTTGATAGGAGTTTTTCTCAATTCTAGATTGGAACAATAATGTTTGCATTCCACAGTCTAATTGTATTCTATTCGACTATTTATGCAGTTTAGATGAACTTTGATTGAAGATAGTATTTTTATACTGCATTACTTTGAAGATATTAATCTCAATTTTGATAGACCAGGGAGGAGTGTCTAATCGTATTTGCTATTAAATTTATTTGTGATTGGCAAATTTTTACTTCATATCGATTCATGAATGAAACCCACGAAGGTTAAATAATAACAGACATTAATACAATTGATGAATATAAGAATTTTTGAAGAGGAACAATGGATGTATAATCGTTAGTTCAGTGGACCTGTAAAAGTCGCTGATGAGTAATGCCCTTGAATAATGAAGGAGGTTCCCACAGTAATAAATGATATTGTTGAATTTATAAGTGGAGGTTTTTGTATGTAATTTTGAAGATTTTGATGCCATATATATGAAGATATATTATGAATTCTGGGCCTATTGTTGAGCAATTTTGTGCGTTTTGAGCGAAGTATTTTTCCGCTGAATGTATTGTCCTGGTTCTTTGAAAGTTATTCATGTGAAGATACTGTTAAAGTTAACAAGAGTGTTAAATAATTTGAGATGAAGATTTTGAATGGGGGTTACCGTCACAAATAATTATAATTATTATTAAACCTTATTAAACCTGAATTTGACATTTAAATATAACTAACCTTCATTGGTCGATTATATCAACACAATTTGAGTAATTATCAACCGGATAAACGTGTGGTTTAATGTATTTCTTGTATAAATAATATAAACAATATTAGTATTGTAAATAATTTTGTAAATATCTTTGTTAAATAATATGAAATGAAAGGGATTAATAGAGGCGTGTATAAAATTTTCAATTGCCGTTTGACATTGTTATAAACAATTTATTATTGTTATAAATAATTAATGAACTTTTGTTATTAACATTTAGAGTTTTGTTATTATACTCTAAACAACGCTAATTAAGCAAGTGGATTGAACAATTAAATATGATTTGGGAGTGTTAGAGTATTCCACTGGTGTTTGAATGGAGCATTTAAAAGATTTGCGTGATAATATTTCAGTTGAGATGTGGACATTTAACGTGTTTTGAAAGGAGAGCTAAGCTCTGATGTAACTCGCATATGCTAGGGTTGAACGGAGGGGTGAGTCCACTTTGACGATGCAGGTGCATTGCAGCTGGCCCGGACAACTGTATGATAGAGGCCAAGGACGTTTACATAATAGCCTTGTGGCTATAAATAAAATATGAAGTATATAAACACGCAAACCAATTGATATATGTGTCTCGTCCCAAATCCCGTTTCCATTCCAAGTGCATTATTATTTTTACGTTATTTTGAGCTTGAGAAAGCTGAAACATTGTATGTAGAGTATACCAGTCCTACAGGAGGACATGGTTATGTGGTCGATGGCTTCTGATTGCCACGTGGATTTTGTTGGTTTATTTTTGTTAAATTCATTCTTTTTGTGAAATAAATTATTGTGCAGTTTAAAGTTTCTCGTCTTCGTTATGGTTCATTTTTAATATCATGGTGGAGGTTATTGTGAGGGCATACTTTAAGTGATCCAGTTGACAACCCATCCCCGAGATAAATTTAAAAGGTAAGTAAAAGGTAAGTATGAACCCCCGTATATTTTGGTGTGTTCCACAATAATTTTCTTGTTAACTATTGTGCTCTAATCTCGATAGTTTCTGTCAGTGCCATTTTCATTGATGTAGCTGTGCCGGTGCGTTTGATTATTGGCAATCCGATTGAGGGGGGGGGGGCGGATATCTGACAGCCTACTATCCGGATAACGGGGACAGTAGGATTGGCGACCCTAAAACGTGGGGCTCGATCAGCAAAACATTGGATTACCAAGTTATTGCAGTAGAATTGACACCGCAATTTTTGTGGAGTGTTCGAATAACATTGGATTACCAAGTTATCGATGTCAAAGGGATTGTGAAGACTCAAATAAAGAGGTTGATTCTTTGTTAGATGTCTTAGCCAATTGTAGAATTTGAGAGTGTGATTATATAGGGATTAAATGTTGTGTTGTATTAGGAAAATTACACTCAGAAAAGATCAGATCTTATACAACTTGAGAGAGGTTAAATAGGCTGGAAACTTAGAAAAATCGCCTATGATCTGGAATCTTATTTTATTTGACCGGCTTATGACATGTGTAGTCATATTAAAGATAAAATTAAACTATTTGGATTGTAAATGTAAATTATTTGTGTTAGGATATTTTAAAATGAACCAAAGAAACTTGAACATGTGCTTGAGTTTATTTCAACATGAAGTGTCTACGAAGGTTAATCATAAGGTAATTATAAGTTAGATTTAAGACAGAAAATTGCTCAAAACTTATATATGGTGAAAAACGTTGCTCAGATGTTGTTATTTTGCTCTGTTTGATGTATGTCCCTAAAGCAGTTTATTATTGAAATATTATTGAAATGGCAGATGAGAGCCTGAGAATGATGTTGGAGGAGATGAAATCTAGCATGAATAGCAGTATGAAGCAGATGATGGAGGAGAATTCTAGTAGTTTGTCAGGTAATTTGTCTATTAGGCTGGATGAAAGTGCGAGGGAGATGGAAGCTAGAAATACTAGTCGAATGCAGGAGATGATGAAGGAGAATGCTAGTAATATGTCTGCTAATTTGAAAGATAGCATGAATGAAAGTTTGAAAGTTCTTCAGACCAGTTCTGCAAACCTAGAAAATAATGTGTCGCGTTTACAGATCAGTACCCAGGGAATCGAGAATGCTGTAACTGACATGCGCACAGACGTGTCCAATGTCCATAAAGATTTATCCAATGTGCATAAAGATGTGTCTGATGTTAAAATTGATGTTTCTAAGGTACAGAAAGATCTTACTATGTTGAATCTTGATGTTGCCAATGTCCGGGGTGATATTTCATGTGCTAGAGCTGAAGTAATTGTTGTTAGGAATGATGTTGCTACTGTACAAGACAAAGTAGAGGAAGATCAAAGAGAGGTTAGAAATGCTCGAACTGATGTGTCAAATGTCCAAGTTGACATCAATAATATTCATTCAGATGTTAATGATATGCAAAGCGATATCAATAAAATACAAGTAGAAGTCAATACTGTTTTTGTAGACATTGCTAAAGTTCAGACTGATGTTAACAAAGTTAGGGAAGAAATTGAAACTTCAAAAACCCTTTGTACTCGTAACATTAGTGCATTAACAACTCGATTAGTTGACGAGTCTGTTAGGACAACAGCTTCTTTAGCTGGTTTAAAATACGATGTAGAGGTCATGAGAACCCAAGTATTAGATCACAATCGTTTACTTAAGGAAGACATTGAAGTAGATATCGCGGAAATGTTAACTGCAAATGTAACGGTTTGGAAAGATGAATGGAACAGGTCAAGTGGGGAACATGTAGATCAGATTCAGGAGCGAATTGAAAGAAAACTTGCCAGTACACAAGTAGACATTAATAATGAAGTAGTTCAGATCAGGAAAGACTTGAATGTAAGGATGGATTCGCTATCCGAAAAGCAGGTAGAGGATAGAACTCAAATGGGTCAGGACGTGCAAGCATTAAAAACTGCGTTAGAGGAACAAATTCATAAGGTTGTCTCTGATGTTAATGAAACTACGAGCAAACTGCAGAATTTGAAACTAGGAGAAGCTAGCATGATGGAAACCTATAAGGAAGAGTTGATTAGGAAAGTCATCACGGAAATCACAGACAAGGATACTGAAGGATTGACTGGTGAAGAGGATAGAAATTACGTGAGAAGATGTAACCTCGCTACAGAAGAGAGAGATATTAGTCCTGAGGAACGTATATCCAGATTCAGGGAAGAAGAAGAGGATAGGAATATTGAACCTGAATGGAAGTATCGTGATAGTGGGAAACATTATATGGATTCATATCCGAGAAATGTGACAGTCATCCGGAATTTTGAAGACAAACCTCAAAAATTTGGCAACATTGATAGTCTCACACCGATAGAATATATCAGGAACCTTAAAGACTATTTCATAGAAGCCCACATTCCTAGAGAGAGAGAGATGAGAAACGTAGAAAGATTTCTAGCTGGAGGACCCCTTGAATGGTTTAGAGCATTTCGGTACACTTTCAGCAATTTTGACGAATTTGCAGAGGCACTGATAAAACGATTCTGGTCAATAGAAGCTCAGAATTCATTAAGAGCTGAGGTATACTCGAGGAAGTATTCAGGTCCTCTTCCAACACGGTACGCTGATTTCTTCACGAGTCAGCTATCTCGCTTGAGATTTTTGCAACCCCCATTGTCAACAGAGCAGTTGATAGATGCGATTTCACGTATGCTGCCTGTGGAAGTAAGAAGACTGATCATATCGTCAAATATCAGAGATTTGACCAGTATGGACGAATTATTGAGAAGGCTTGACTACACGAGTCCAATGCCAAATTTGGTACAAAAAGGTCAGAGGCACGAATTCAAAGACGTTAATACACTCTACATGGATCAAGTGCAGCAAACTGATAAGCCTGATGAAAAAAAAAACTGAAAATGTAGGTCCTCATAGGAATAATTATTTCCGCAACAACAGATCGCAAGGTTACCGTCCATATCAGCAAAGACGAGGCTGGAGTAATAATAGAGGGAATTACAACAACGGAAGAGGTAGATACTATAACAATGGTTATAATAGAAACTACAATAGAAATAACCAGTACCAGAATCAGAATTCTCAAGGTCAGGTTATGACACCCGACAAGTATCAAGAAAGAGAGAAAGAAAGTCAGCAGTATCTGAAGGAATTACGAGAAAAGGAAGCTGAAAACCAAAAGAAAAGACAGGATGTAGTGATCGATCCTGGTCCTTCTACAGGTCAGCAGAACTTAGAAAACAGGAAATCAGGACAGAAGAGACAGTAGAGAGGAGAGAATGCATTAGCCACACACAAACCAGAGAAGAAGAGACTTATGATTAAGGAACATAGAAGAAATATCATACAATAGTAGAATTATAATTCAATTTCGTGTTCAAGTGAATTGAGATATTTATAACACAGAGTTTAAAAACAATTTGCAACTGTTTTTAAAACGTGGTGAAGGGAGAATGCCCCCGTAAATTGAATTATATTGAGACCACGATGCCTGTATTGGCAAATATGAATAAAGTTATGGCTGTCATAGTTGTGACGTGTATATTCATGACGTAGGCACGGATGACGTAGACTTCATGCAAGTAGGCTGATTGAGCTGAGATTCTTGGTGACATCATGATTTTGTTCGAGAAAGATCTGAGATTTACGACGCAGTCGCAGGAAACAAGGTATTGTGCTAAGGAAGAAGTTACGCTATTGGAGGAGAGACTCGAACCAATGAACGATAGTTTGGAAGGAAGACGGAGATTGCTGAAACTACGATATTTGATTGCTTTTGGCATGCAGATTTGTGGAAAACTATTTTCAGTTATGGCATTGATTTGGAATTTTGAAGAAATTAATTTTGAGTTTTTGAAATTTGAGAATCCGTCAAGTATAGCCAAAGTTAAAACTTCTAGCAATGACGGAGCAACAGGCTATGGAAGGGATGGATACGCCCCTTAAGAAGTTGATAAAAGGTCGTGCACAGGATAGAGGAGCTCTCAGATCTCTCATATCTCTCATAATCTCTCATATCTCTCATAACCGCATATCTGATATTCTGATAACGCATATATATTTCAGATGTTATAGAGTCATTTTCGAGTGAATAAGTGAAGCAAGTTGTCTTTAGCGTGTGGTGAAAGCCCGGCGCATCGAACGAACACGGAGCAGTTCCATTTTGCGCTGTTCGAAACTAGGTGAAGTTGTAACGCTCACATTAACGTTTCTACGAGATAAGATATAAAGAGTTAACTTCTGCCTTCATTATAATTCAATTGGGCAGTACAACATTGAGGTGTGTAGAACATTTGAACAATTTCACAGTTATACTTGGAAAGATATTGACACTTTAAGGCTGCAGACAAAAGTGATTTTCTCGCCACCTGAGAAGCACTTTTAAAATTCTACATTATACTCTACGGCTGACACGTGCATCGCAACCGTGATATTGGAGAATACGTTCGGTAATACAACGATACATTCTATTATGGAACATTATAATCTTGCAGTGCTTTCAATGATTATAACAGAAGTTGAGATGGAAGGCTAAGGCTTTAATGCAATTGGGACATATATCGATGGAGTGAAGTAACAGCATGGAACTTCGTTAATCGTCATTCTACAAAAGCGAGCATGTAGTGAACATCCAACTACACTCATGCATCGTGAATCCATCGCTGAATTATATCAAATGACAGTGGAAATATCATCATACTCCACGATTATGAATATTTCTGCGGAAATAACTGCAATAAACTTCATGGTGAATTACGACTGGAACTTCAGGGAACTTTCAAGAGAGGCCAGGGTGGACCCGGCTCATAAAGAAGAGTTTTGCCAGAAGGATGTCTTTCGTATACATGGAGCAGTGCAATTTCCGGAGAAGGAAGCAGTTCGATTCTCCGAGGACGCTGATTCCAGGTTCGAGGACGGAGCACATCTTTACGCTGGTGAAATGGAACCAACAGCAGTTTTCTTTGAAAACTTTCCTCTAGAACTTCAATCAACAGATAAGGTAGTCGTGAACGTTTCTTGTATTATTTGAGTCATGTAGCGATATCTGAGCAACCATTTTTCCCATATTTTTTGTCCTATCTTTTGCCCCATTTTCTTGATTAACATTTCTGTACTCAGTACACTTCGATGATTTATGCCATTTTCTACGATTTGTTGAGACATTGTTATGTCATTGGCATACTTAAATAATTTTGGATCAGTTGAGACTGATAATTTAGATTCTTTCAGTAATTTGCATATTTTTGTAGTCACGATTTGACTGTAAAGTTAACGATTTGCTATGGCAGATTTGAAGTCAGACAGCGTGTCATTTTATTAAAGTAATCCTATTCAGTAAATTACTTTGACCAATTTTCTGTCATCCTAAAGAAAGAAGAACGATTAAATGATTTTAGAGCGTTAAAATCTATTACGATATCGACGATCTTTGAAATACTAGTCGTCTTATGAACATGATTGCAACATAGACATTTATCATTGCATTATAGACAATTTTATGAAATATGAACTTTGAATACGATTTATTGAATACACTATAGCAGCGGTTCCCAAACTTTTTCTTTCCGTGACCCATTTTAGCCCATACGTTTTAGCCACGACCCCCGTTTTAGCACAGGTGTCTGTGAGGGGGGGACAAAGTGGAGGGATAAAATTACTTTGGAATTTAACTTAAGTGACCGGTAGGTTATTCGATTAAATGTTTATTTATTTACTTTGTTCAGATTTTAAAATTTTAATCTTATTCTGATGTTACTGACCTGTTTGATGTTTACTGAGAAACTTAAATGTAAAATAATATGACACAAAAAATAATATTTGGCGGTTCAATAGTATAATGATATTTAAATAAATGGTAGTAATTCTTTTTAGACTACCACCTTATTATTTTAAAAACGAAAAGTAGTAGTGCCTATAACCTGCTATTAACTTTTATAAATGCTTTTAAATAGTCACAGAGGAACCTAGTAGCTCGACTGTCTTGACTTGACTGTAGTTGTGACGTTAGTGACGTGTGGAGGTAGAAGGGCTCGTATGCGCATGCGTCAGCCGCGCTTCAAGCTGCCTGGCTTGTACTGTACGTCTCTTGTGTTTTGTTCGCTCGCGTATTGTTTGATTTTGTTCTAACTATGGATAAGTTTGTTAAGCGTGCAGGGCCTTCGACTTCTCATGATGATCATGAACAGAAGAGGGTAAAGGTGAGAAAGTATAGTGACAGTTATATTAAGTATGGATTTACGGTGCTCGGAAATCGGCCACTGTGTGTTATTTGCAGCGAGTTGTTATCGGCCGAGAGTATGAAACCTTCCAAGATGATTCGCCATTTAGAAAGTAAACATCCCAGTTTTAAAGATAAGCCTGCAGATTTTTTTGAACGTAAGTTAACTGCTTTAGATTACCAGAAAATGCAGTAGTTCAGTTAAGTGGAAATAATATGAGCAAAAGTGCTTTGCTAGCATCGTTTCAAGTGGCTTTACGAATAGCAAAGAAAGGTAAACCACACACGATTGCTGAAGAGCTCATTCTACCTGCTGCTCAGGATATGGTTTCAACTATGATCAGCCCAGATGCAGCTAAGAAGCTTTCCACCATTCCTCTGTCGAACAACTCGGTGGGGAGGCGCATTACCGAGATGGCTCAAGACATAAAGGATCAGTTGAAAACAAAGTTGCAGTAAAGTGAGTACTTTTCCATTCAAGTTGACGAGTCTACGGACGTGTCGAGTTTGGCGCAGTTTATGTGCTTTGTTCGTTTTAAGGGTGACGGTAGTGTGGAAGAAGACATTTTATTTTGCAAACCTTTGCCTGACCACGCAACAGGTGAGGAAATGTTTAAAATGTTCATGTCTGCAACCGATTCGCTTCAAATTGACTTTCAAAAGTGTATTTCAATCTGCAGTGATGGTGCCAAAGCAATGACTGGGAAAGACAGCGGTTTCGTGAGACGGATGAAAAATGTCATGCCTAATGCCACTTGGGTTCATTGTTTTCTGCATCGCCAGGCATTAGCTACCAAGGTCATGCCAACTGAGCTAAAAACAGTGTTGAACGAAACTGTTAAGTTGGTTAATTTTGTAAAAAGCCGGCCATTACAGTGTCGACTGTTATCACAGTTATGCGAAGAAATGGAGGCACAGTACAAATGCCTCTTGCTTCACACAGAGGCAAGGTGGCTGTCACGAGGGAAGGTGTTTTCTCGAGTGTTCGCTTTGCGCTCAGAGCTTAAGACATTTTTTCAAGTTGCAAACAAAGACCTTGCCGGTTTTTTGAGTGACAATGAATGGCTGTTAAAACTTGCTTATTTAGCGGACATATTTCATCATCTGAACGATCTCAACGTTTCCTTGCAGGGAAGAGACAAAACCATACTTTTTGCACAAGACAAAGTCAATTCGTTTTTAAAGAAATTAGCCACTTGGTCAACCAGGGTTGAGAAGAATACATTTGAAAACTTTGAACTGACAAACGAGCTTATCACATCCCTTGATCGAAGCGATGAATATTATCCCGACATTGACAACCTGTCCAAACTGGTTACTACTCACTTGCAAGGTCTACAAGAGCAGACCCTTAGCTACATTCCCGAGGATCAACACACCGGTTGGAACTGGGTGCTTAACCCCTTCAACGAGCAGGCTGTGAACGAGGCAGACTTAAACCCACTGATTCATGACAAACTCATCGAGCTATCCTGTGACATGACTTTGCAACTGTCCTTCAGCACCCAAAATGTTGACAAGTTCTGGCTACAAAGAAGAGCTGAGTATTCAAGCTTAACATCAGTGGCTCTGAGAATCATCATGCCCTTTGCAACATCCTACCTCTGCGAACTCGGATTTTCTACATTGGTCAACATTAAAACCAAGGCAAGAAATCGACTGGACGTAGAAGACGACCTTATTGTATGTGTATCTAAAACTAAGCCGAATTTTAAGAAACTTGCTGACAAAAAACAGGCCCATGTTTCTCACTAAAGAAGTCTTTTTTACTTAGAAATGTATTAACAATTACATATCAAAATTATTAAATGTTTCTGTTTTGTTTTGACAAAATCTGTAAAATATATTGATATTTTTTAAATGTACAAAGTTATTGAATTTAAAACTCCCGATGGCCATCTAAGTTTAAGTACATAGTTCACCATTATTTGTATACATCTCGCGACCCCTTTCCGAACGTCCCGCGACCCCCCTGGGGGTCGCGACCCCCCAGTTTGGGAACCGCTGCACTATAGTAATGAACATTTGATAGGAGTTTTTCTCAATTCTAGATTGGAACAATAATGTTTGCATTCCACAGTCTAATTGTATTCTATTCGACTATTTATGCAGTTTAGATGAACTTTGATTGAAGATAGTATTTTTATACTGCATTACTTTGAAGATATTAATCTCAATTTTGATAGACCAGGGAGGAGTGTCTAATCGTATTTGCTATTAAATTTATTTGTGATTGGCAAATTTTTACTTCAAATCGATTCATGAATGAAACCCACGAAGGTTAAATAATAACAGACATTAATACAATTGATGAATATAAGAATTTTTGAAGAGGAACAATGGATGTATAATCGTTAGTTCAGTGGACCTGTAAAAGTCGCTGATGAGTAATGCCCTTGAATAATGAAGGAGGTTCCCACAGTAATAAATGATATTGTTGAATTTATAAGTGGAGGTTTTTGTATGTAATTTGGAAGATTTTGATGCCATATATATGAAGATATATGATGAATTCTGGGCCTATTGTTGAGCAATTTTGTGCGTTTTGTGCGAAGTATTTTTCCGCTGAATGTATTGTCCTGGTTCTTTGAAAGTTATTCATGTGAAGATACTGTTAAAGTTAACAAGAGTGTTAAATAATTTGAGATGAAGATTTTGAATGGAGGTTACCGTCACAAATAATTATAATTATTATTAAACCTTATTAAACCTGAATTTGACATTTAAATATAACTAACCTTCATTGGTCGATTATATCAACACAATTTGAGTAATTATCAACCGGATAAACGTGTGGTTTAATGTATTTCTTGTATAAATAATATAAACAATATTAGTATTGTAAATAATTTTGTAAATATCTTTGTTAAATAATATGAAATGAAAGGGATTAATAGAGGCGTGTATAAAATTTTCAATTGTCGTTTGACATTGTTATAAACAATTTAGTATTGTTATAAATAATTAATGAACTTTTGTTATTAACATTTAGAGTTTTGTTATTATACTCTAAACAACGCTAATTAAGCAAGTGGATTGAACAATTAAATATGATTTGGGAGTGTTAGAGTATTCCACTGGTGTTTGAATGGAGCATTTAAAAGTTTTGCGTGATAATATTTCAGTTGAGATGTGGACATTTAACGTGTTTTGAAAGGAGAGCTAAGCTCTGATGTAACTCGCATATGCTAGGGTTGAACGGAGGGGTGAGTCCACTTTGACGATGCAGGTGCATTGCAGCTGGCCCGGACAACTGTATGATAGAGGCCAAGGACGTTTACATAATAGCCTTGTGGCTATAAATAAAATATGAAGTATATAAACACGCAAACCAATTGATATATGTGTCTCGTCCCAAATCCCGTTTCCATTCCAAGTGCATTATTATTTTTACGTTATTTTGAGCTTGAGAAAGCTGAAACATTGTATGTAGAGTATACCAGTCCTACAGGAGGATATGGTTATGTGGTCGATGGCTTCTGATTGCCACGTGGATTTTGTTGGTTTATTTTTGTTAAATTCATTCTTTTTGTGAAATAAATTATTGTGCAGTTTAAAGTTTCTCGTCTTCGTTATGGTTCATTTTTAATATCATGGTGGAGGTTATTGTGAGGGCATACTTTAAGTGATCCAGTTGACAACCCATCCCCGAGATAAATTTAAAAGATAAGTAAAAGGTAAGTATGAACCCCCGTATATTTTGGTGTGTTCCACAATAATTTTCTTGTTAACTATTGTGCTCTAATCTCGATAGTATCTGTCAGTGCCATTTTCATTGATGTAGCTGTGCCGGTGCGTTTGATTATTGGCAATCCGATTGAGGGGGGGCGGATATCTGACAGCCTACTATCCGGATAACGGGGACAGTATCATCCCGGCATTTGCCCAAAGACGAAGTGGGAAACCACGGAAAACCACTTCGAGGATGGCTGAGGTGGGAATCGAACCCCCTCTACTCATTTGGACCACCCGAGGCTGAGTAGACCCCGTTCCAGTCCTCATACCACTTTTCAAATTTCGTGGCAGAGCCGGGAATCGAACCCAGGACCTCCGGGGCGGCAGCTAACCATGCTGACCGCTACGCTACGGAGGCGACGTTTTTATGTGTTAATAAGTGAAAAGCAGGAACTTATGTATTTATAGACAAAATGCTCAAAATATGTATTTACAGAAAAAAATTATTTATTTACCTAAAAATCCGAGCCCTAATAATAATAATAATAATAATAATATAGTATGGCCTCAGGTGCCAGGTGCAACCTTTGTTATTGACACCCAGAGGGCAGTTTGCATGACGAATTTCGTCGTTCCTTTGAACATTATGAATGTCAAAGAGGTTAGATATCTATGCTCCTTGACACTATTGCGCTTTCTAGTAGAGAATGGAGGAACTTTGTGTTGACGGAAAGTCCCGAGATTAATTTTGCCATTATGAACACGGCCTACTGAATTCAAATGGGTTCTTTAACATGCCAACAACGTGTGATATCCATAACGTGATTTTTATCGCCTTGCAAAAATTACTTACCACGGCCAGGAGCGAACCTGAAAGCTTGGGGGTTGGTAGTACAACACGTTAACCACTCACCCACCGTGGCAAGCAATATCTAGGATATCGGCCGCTAATGGTATGGGTGATAGCGAAAATGACAAGTAAATGGAAACCAGAACGAAAATTAAGTAAGACTGAAAATACTTACAAAGTGGAATTCAGATTGAAACTACTCACAAAATGGAGAGTGGAAAAACTTACAAAAGGGAATTTAGTAGATAATACTCAGAAAAGGAATAGATTGAAAAACACCCACAAAAGGTAGGTTAGGTTCATAATACGTACAAAATGCAATGTAGCGTCAAAATACATATAAAATGTAAATGACATTGAAAATACGTACAAAATGCAATTGGGGTTCAAAACGCTTACAAAATCCAATTGAATTTGAAAATAAACAATGCAATATAGATTGAAATACGCCGGTTCAGATTCAAAATACTCACAAAGGGCAATTGAAATTCAAAATGCAATTGATATTGAAAATGTTTACAAAATGTATGCTAGATTCAAACTACCCAGTTGGATTGGCAATACTTATAAAATGCAATTTAGATTGAAAATACTTATAAAATGTATAGATTCAAAATACTCACAAAATTCAATTACAATCAAAATACCTACATAATGCCCAACAAAGAAAATGCATTTTAGATTTAAAATGATTGCGAAATGCGGTTTAGGTTGAAAATGCTTACAAAATGCATTTGAAATTCAAAATACTCACTAAAATGTCCTGCTCCCACATTGAAAGTCTTACTAAAAACAATTTAGATTGTCAATCCCTACAAAATGCAATTGAGGTTGAAAATACTCGCAAAATGCAACTTAAGATTGAAAATACCCACAAAATGTAGTGTAGATTATAAAAATCGCTTAAGATAATTCGGATACACGGGGAGTTAATTAACAAAAACAGTGCGTGATCTTAAAGAGACAAGGAAATAAAATGAAGAGAAAACAAGAGGTCTGACCCCTGGAAGAATGAGGGATCAGGAACGATGAGACATTGGCCAATTAAGGTGGGAAAGGAAGAGACTGCCTAGGCCTCGGATACCCTAATACAGTCGGGGTCGGAAAAGAACAAGAGTTGATCAAGGGAGATTGACAGGAAAGCTGTCAAGAAGACCGAGAGGAGCCGGGACAAGTACGTGGAAGCAATGCTGGACTCAGTTGGTGTCCCGTGGACGCCAACCCATGTCCCACTAGATGTGAGCCCCTGGGGGTGTATTTTTAGAGAAACGTCCGTTTTGTTAAAAGAACTGAATTTTTAAGTAGTACAAAGATATTATATATATATATATATAAGGTGCGTTCAAAAAGTAACGAGCCAGAGGCTGGAATGCGCAAACCGGTGACGACATCGGCTAATCGTGGCGTGTGTAACGAGGTTTAGTTCCGACCAGAGCGTGGAAGGTTCACAGCCCGTCGCTAGAAGGCACGCGTGCACGTCTCGTGACGATACAAAGCGAGCAGCAGCATGCATCAATCGTCCAACGCTGCCAGTCGCATTGAAAACAGTGACATAGAGGCGTCAAACAAAGAGCAAAGAGGTGTTGTTCGGTTTCTGACAGCGGATGGAGTAGGGGAAACGGACATTTATCGCCGAATGTCACAAGTGTACGGCGAACACTGCATGTCCCTTGCAAGGGTCAAGGCGTGGCACAAGCGCTTCAGGGAAGGACGGGTGTCGTTAGCCGATGATGTCCGGTCTGGGGCACCCCCCTGCATTACCGATGACAACGTCCAGCTGGTTGATGCACTCATTACCCAGGGCCGCCGAGTAACAGTGAACGCCATAGCCGCCGTGGTCGGATTGAGCGTCGGAAGTGTGCACACAATAACGAAGGAACGACTGCACTTGCGCAACGTGTGTGCCCAATGGTTACCCCACAGTCTTCAACCACACCAGGAAGCATGTCGAATGGCCCACTCTCTTGGTCATCTGCAACGCAATGCGAGGGAAGGAAATGGGTTCCTGGCACGAGTGGTGGCTAGAGATGAGTCAAGGTGTCATCACTTCGAACCAAAATCCAAACGACAAAGCCTCCAGTGGAAGCATCCAGGGTCACCACCACCCCAAAAAGGCAAGGCCATCCACAGGAGTTCAGGAAAGGTAATGCTGACGTTCGTCTTTGACCAAGATGGCCCCCTTCTGATACACTTCATGCCGCACGGGATAACAGTGAATGTCCCAGCGTTACTCGCAAACCTGGACCACCCTTCTCCAAGCGATCAAAACAAAACGACCAGGCAATCTCACCCGTGGGGTCATTCTGCTCCAGGACAATGCACGATGTCATACGGCCAAAACAGTCGCGGTATTCCTGCAGAAATTCAAATGGGAGGTTATCGGCCACCCTCCATACAGTCCAGATCTCTTTCCCTGTGATTACGCCATGTTTGGTCCCCTGAAAAGGGCTCTGCGGGGCCAACAACTCACCTCGGACGTCGACGTCCAGCTGTACGTATGAAACTGGTCATAGTGGGACAAGTGCCTCAACAGCCAGGGCCAATACTTCTAACATACAGGTACTGGTTTCTGTAATTATGCCTCCGGCTCGTTACATTTTGAACGCACCTTATAATTTGAAGTGCGATACACAAAAATCCACAGTTTTGCCTTTTCTACTACTACGAGCGCTAGTGAGAGTCAATTAAACTCAACCACATCCGGTCGATTAGATTTCAGACCACTCAACGTTGGAAACATCATTTAATCTCATAGACTAGACCTACCATGAACATTATTCATTTAGGGCAGACTGTTCCAAATCCACGAGTTTGAGTATGCGTACACGCAGTGATGCTCGGAGCATGGTTGGAGATGGACTGGGGGTTATAGCCAATACGTCACTGGGCGAAGGTCATAGCACAAGTCCGTGCGCGTCCTGCCAGTCTTGATGTATCCACCTCGCAGTGACGACATCCCAGCAGCAGAGCTGCATTGCTTGTTGCAGGTTTATTCATGCAAGGCGGCTAGTACTCCGCTCCATACTGGCGAGCAGCTTGGCAGGAGCAGTTTGCTTTAGGGTATAGGAATCGTCCGATTGCTGACTCGTATCCAGTTCATCACTGAATCTTATTGTTAGTGCAATTGTAATTAATTATAGTTTTTTTCTGCAATTTAAAAACGTAAAGAACACACTGAATGTCTCTTATGGGATCCCAGCATGATGACACGCGGTAGATGATGATTGTTCACCGGTAACTCAACCATATCCAATTGATTAGATTTCTTGTTTTCCTTTTATACCACTGCACCGCTAGTGTGAGTCATTGTAGAGTTTCACTTAAGACCTGATAACTACTTTCAGTGTGAAGATTTTTCAAGAAATCAAAATAAGGCCTGTGGGTATTGAACATCTGATCCCTAATAATGATAATAGCAGTTCGTGGAATCATTTGATTTTAAAATTTGATATGCGTAAGCTGATAATCTAATTTCACCATTTATTTGTCTTGTCGGTCAATCACCAATAAATGAGCACACACATCTGTAATGATACAATTAGAGCTGAACATGTCTGTGTGGTGGAATACAATTGAAATATTTAATCAAAAGTTTTCTAACTTTGATGGCCTCGTTTTAAGACAGGACGGGTTTCCAGTAATTATAGAGGAAAATACAATTAAAGACTAGTTCAAATTCATTCGAGTGTGGTCTATTTATTTTTTCTCCAGTAAATTAACACTCAGAACAGGGAGAAGAGTTGTAACCAAAGCCATCAGCCTGATTCTAATTGCTGGCGAGAAAACTTGGAAATGGGTAACTGATTGTCTACTAATTCAACTGACCTCAAGAGAAAAGGTTACTGACAAACAGGATTGAGTAAGTTGCATCATGAAAGTAACTAACATACGGTTGCTGTTATTTATCAAGAATACTAACAAGTAGTTCCGTGAAGAACTAAATATCCTATTTTCAAATACAGTGAAACCTCTCTAAAAGACCACCCCTATTAAAAGACCATCCATCTTAAAGACCGATCTTTCCTGGAACCGATTTAAAACCTCATAAGGTCAATGTATTTTTACCTCTATTTAAGGACCACCCCTCTCCCCGACCAAAGACCAGGCATTTTCTCAGTCTGACCTCTTTCAAAACACCACTTCTCGGTGGAGATGGTGATGAGGGTGATGATGAAAACAATTGTTCTGTTGGCACAGAACTGCATCAGCATACAATGTTATTAGAAAAAGTGTTATGAAACGTACAGTATAAAAAATACAAAAGACGGCTCTCCTAGAAGATTGTTCGAATCCAGAACAAATTGATGGAATTTCGAATTCACTCAGATATATTCTAGAAAGTGAAATTGTTAAAAAGAACGATGTGCTCTTCTGAAACAGAGATCCATTCGTGACTTTTTTAAACGACAGAGCTCAGAAAATAAGTAATTGTAATTAATTTGTACTAAATGTGAACCAATGCAGATAAATTGTCATAATCTAATCAAGTATGTGTTCCAGCTGAACTTTATTAATACTGCAGTATAAATTTATTTTTAATGCCTACCCCTTTTAAGAGACCACCCCTCTAAAAGACCAGTTTTCCATGGAACCATCACTGGTCTCTTAATAGAGGTTTCAATGTATCCTACTTATGTAAATTGCCTCTATCAACATAAAAAAATTCCGTTTGATTGCTGTAATAGGTTGGTAGATATTGAGAACAATCTAAATATTTCGGATGGTCGCCATGTTGGATTTTAATATATGTAGGCAATATAGGTATGTACTATCAGATGAATATTATGCGTAGGTTTATTCAAACACACGATTAGGACACAAGAAATAAAAACGATATTTTAAAATTTCGCAAAGCCGTCATCTTGTGGTTATGAAAACAATTGAAATAAAATAGATCTCAGTGGATTAAAATTTGTATAAGCATTTACCATGCCAAGTTTCACTGCGCTCGGATGGTTAAATCGCGAGAAACGTCCATTCCGATATAACAATTTCGCGTCGCCACCATGGTGTATTTGTGCTGACCAGGTTATTGACAGTCCCGTAGATGAACATAAAATAGCTTTTATCAACATACAAAAAAATCTTCATTTTGATTTCTGTCATAGATTAGTGGATATTGAGAACCGTCTAAATCTTTCGGATGGTTGCCATGTTGGATTATATTTTATTTAGGCCATAAAGTTATGTACTATTAGATGACGATTATTGCTTAGGTTTATTTATCAAACGTTGACTTCGATCGCATGATTAGGACACAAGAAATAAAAACTTAATTTGAAAATTTCGCATAGCCGCCATCTTGATAATATGGAGACAAAATGAACTAAATTAGATATCAGTGCATTAAAATGTGTATATACATTTGTTGTATCAAGTGTCACTGCGCTCAGATGGTTAAGTCGCGAGATACGTCTATTTGTATGTTTCCACTTCGCTTCGCCGCCATGTTCGTTTTGTACTTAACAGGTTTCTGTAACTCACATAGGTAGGTGAACTTCTAGTAGTGCCTTTTACCACCATACAAAATTTGGGGGTGATATCAGTAGTAGTTTCGGAGATATAGAATGCCGGTGAAATATTATGCACAGTCGCCATGTTAAATTGGTGAGACGTATTAAAATTTGAAGGGCACGGTCGGGGTCGGACGAAACAGTACTATGTTCTTGCCGAGTTTCATTGAAATCGATCTAGCCGTTTAGATTTTATTAGGGGCCACACACACACTCATACATACATACACACACACACACACACACACACAAGCGCGTGCGCGCGCCGCGGACAAAAGTTGATCTCATAAGCCTATTTATTTTTTCATCAATGAAAGTAGGCTAAAAATAGTTACAGGCAAGTAAATATTTCCACAGAAAAGAAATCTTTTGACATCAAAGATAGATGTGTGTATTCCACAACTAACCCAGATCTCATATTAGTCTCAACAGATCTTACCAACCACAGTCATCGATCAGTACTCGAAGATCCAGGCAGTGGACATAGAATGTCCCTTCTTACTATTAAATCATACAGTGAATCTGCTCAAAGTGCAGATCAGAAGATTCGGTGGAACATTAAAAAGGCAGCCCGGGAAAATTTCAGAAACAAACTTAAAACTAAAATGTCGGAAATTGATCTTGATGCACCTCCTAACATCATCCTGAATAAATTTACTACAGCCATAAAAGACAAAGCCAAACTGTGCATACCCAGAGGTGCCCAAACAAAATATAAACCTTTCTGGTCAGATCAATTGAACAATCTTAAGTCCGCCAGAGAAAAAGCAAGAAGAACAGCTGAACTTACTCAGGATCAAAATGATGTACGGAAATGGCGACAAGCAACAGAAAAATTAAAACAAGCAATAACAATATCAAAAAGAGAATCTTGGAACACATTTTTAACAACAGTTGACTATAGGACAGACAGCAATAAAGCTCACAAACTTATCAATTCTCTAAACAACAAACACGTAGTCACTCCTTTGAATCCTATTATGATAAATGATAAGGAAATTACAGACTGTCATAAAATAGCAAACCACTTCTGTAAACATTTCACTTCAAATAGACTATCAAAACATAAAAAGAAAGAAGACAAGACTCTCCAAAAATAGACAAAAAATCATGAATAATAATGCAGACGATATCTTTAACAATGAATTTTCAATGGAAGAGTTAATGTTAGCAATAAAGAACACACAAGTCAGAAAACAACCAGGACCTGATGAGATATTCCCAGAATCCATTAAAAATCTAGGTCCATCTGCTCTAAACATACTGCTACACATATTCAACAAATTTTGGACATCAAATGATAACCTACCTAAATACTGGACTAAAGCAACCATTATTCCAATCTTAAAACCGGGCAAGCCAAAAAACTAAGTCCCCTCGTACAGACCTATAGCACTTACCTCCATTCTGGTAAAAATTCTAGAAAGGATGATAACAAATATACTCAATTGGTACTTGGAAACAAAATCTCTTCTATCAGAAGAACAAGCAGGGTTTAGACAAAACAGGTCCTCCTCCCACCAAATAATGAGATTTACACAAGCTGTTAAAGAAGCCTTTAACAAAAGGGAAAGTGTTCTTGCAGTTTTCATCGAATTTAAAGGAGCCTATGATACTGTATGGCGAAACATGCTGCTAAAGAAACTTATCAACTTCAAAGTAAATGGATGTATGTTAAACTGGTTTTCAAGATTCCTCTCACAAAGAATGATCAATGTTACAACAACAAAACTTCAGGTTGCAAGCAATCAAAACTAGGCCTCCCACAAGGAGCTGTATCAAGCACAACTTTATTCAATGTGTACATCAACGATCTTCCAAAAACAATAAAGGAAGTAGGTAATGTGAATATCAGCATGTTTGCAAACTATGTTATCATTTGGCCCAAATCAGCAAATACTTCTTGAACACAGAATGAACCAGGCACTTATAAAACTCAAAAAACTGGACTGAAAACAATAATATGGAAATCAATACTACTAAAACAGCATACCAGTTTTTCTCCCTGAGACACCACAATCCAACTTTCAGTCTCAAAGTTAGTAATCAAGACCTTCCAAAAAGTGAAAGTACAAAGTACCTAGGTATCATCAAGGACAAGAAGCTGAACTGGACCAAACATACAACATCTGGAGGATAAGGTAAGCAAACGGATGAAATTACTGAAGAGACTAGCAGGAGCTACTTGGGGGAGCACTCAAGACACACTCAACAAAACCTACAATACTTACATCAAACCTATCATAAAATATGGCAGCGAAGTACTCTCTACAGCACCCCAGTCAAACATTGATCGCCTCAAGAGGAGTCAGAATAATGCCCTACGAATCATAACAGGCGCAATAAAAACCACACCTATAACCGCCTTGCAATTATATTCCCACAACTTACCAATAGAAGAAGAGATGAAACATCAAACAGCCAATGCATATCTCAGTATACAAAGACTACCTCAAATGGCATGGATCAAAAAACCAGTTTCTAGCCCCAATCTTAAAACACAAAAAGATCCCTTAAGTCTCGTCAAAGAATATATCAATAAGAGCAATCTGCAAATAAAACTTGAACCACTCTGTATGCCAGTCAACCCCATTGAATATATACAAGTGACTACAGATCTTACTTTGCTATAAGAGGTCTGCAAGAAAGACTCTTCACCACAAGATCTAAAACAACTGGCCCTCTGTACAATAGAAGAAAGATATCCATCTAATCAATGGATACAAATATTTACAGACGGCTCACAAGACAAAGAAAATAGAACTGGAGCAGGAATACATTCATCTCTCTTCTCACTCTACTTCCCAGTAGGCCAAAACAAAACAAACTTTGATGCTGAGATAAGAGCAATTTCACATGCACTCCATCAGTTATTAGGCAGAAACATTGATTATCAAAAATGTGTTTATGTTCGACCCTCACTATTATGTGTTAGAAAACTGTATCATAATGATGGTCATTATAACACCGTTTTTCATTATGATACAGTTTCTCCAGCCAATCAGAGCTCGTTCATTGACCAATTAGGTAACGATACCTTCGCGCATGCGCTCAAAATCCAACATGTCGGACATAAACACAACATCGAACTATAATAAATTACCGACATGGAATACGCACCGTCCATATGTTCGCGTAAATAAACTGGCGAATATGAGACAAGAAATAGCACTGTACCGGTACCTTAATATCCCCAAAACCAATTTCTACACAGCGCGTGGTTTAGAACGACTTCAGTGACAGTTTTACTGAATACTGGTGCGCAATCTGAACATATGGTATAGAAGCACACAGAGCGCATGCGTCGGTTGTCCAGAGAGCTTGGACAAGAGAGATATACTACCCACCGCAGCACCCGATCACAACATTCTACTGTAGTGACTGAACAGATATTTATGAATATTTATGTTAAAACATATAATAAAGTTATAATTATCGTCGAACATAAACAGTCGTATGCAACTCGCCTATAATGGTAATTAAGACACTCGTATGGAAATTATAAAACTCGCATACGCTCGTTTTATAAAAATACTCGTGTCTTAATTATAGCCATTATAGGCTCGTTGCATAATGTACTATATCATTACAGATTCAAACGCAGCCATCCAAGCCATCTCGTCAAATTATAAGCCCCAAAATAAAGAATTGAAAGAAATTTTTTGTATGATAAAAATCCTTCAAAGACTCCACAAACAGATCTCATTTCAGTGGATCCCTTCTCATGTTGGAATAGCAGGAAATGAAGAGGCAGACAGATTAGCAAAAAAAGGTACCACACTACAACAACCTGTCAGTCAGACTGATTTTATGTCAGCAAAAAGGATCTTGAAAAATACTATCAAAAACAGGTATGAAGAAATGGCAAAGAAAACAGCAGAAACCAAATTATGGAAGGATATTGATGCTAAATGGGATCAATATAAATTAACACCAAGAAGAGAAGCTGTAGCCTTCTTCAGACTTAACACTGGCCATGACTGCCTTGCAGCTCATCTGAAACGAATCAACATCCTGAGATCTGAAGAAAGCACACTTTGTCACGAACCTGGAAGTAAAATGGATAAGGGGCACCTGCTATATTGCAACAAACTTGATATGACTGCTAGAACTTCTGGAAACCTCACACAACTCTATTAGAACACAAGAAAGCTGATGGATTGGAATCCGGGCTAGCCATAGGAAACAACAACAATAACAGAATAGTACATTATGCAACAATCCTATAATGGCAATATAATAATTAAGACACGAGTTTGTTTATAAAAAGAGCGAAGTGTCTTAATTACTATTACAGTAGAATTGCAATCGACTGTTGATATTCGACGATAATTATAACTTTATTTTATGTTCAAACGTAAATATTCGTAAATATCTCTCGAGATTCCGCCAGTTGAATTTACTGAACAGAGCGCATGGGACGCAGAGAATAGCTTGTATTTGACCATAGCCTCCTCGAATACCCCACTATGGCACTAGCCACGGAGTGAAATTAAAAATTGGAGACCGTAGAAGTCAGCGCAGGTGCGTTGCTATCCTTACCTAATTGGTCAAACAGCTGTATCGTAATGAAAATCTTGAGCTCTGATTGGTGGAGAACCAGTATCATAATGAAAATTGAACCATTAAGAGCCTCTTTAAGTTGCAGTTCTCTGGCGTATAATATTTATATTTCAGTATGATCGAACATAAAATCACTTTTCAAATCCTTTGTCTGAGGCGTGGTGCTCTGTGGAAGTGATACTTGTGTCCTTAGCGCAGCAGAAAAGAAGAGAATAGAAGCATTTGAAATGTGGTGTTACAGAAGAATGATGAAGATCAGACGGGTAGATAGAGTAAAAAATGAAGAGGTATTAACACGAGTGAGGAAAGAGAGATGTTTCTGGTGAGTGCTATTGAAGGGAAGGGTCAGGTTGGTAGGACAGTAGTAAGACACCCAGGAATAGCAAACTTAGCTTAGGATCGAGGGGTAGCCCAAGGTTAGAATATGGTTAACAGATTAGCTCGGATGTTGGGTTTGTTAGGTATGTAGAAATGAAACTATTAGCTCAGGACAGAGAGGCATGGAGGGCTGCATCCGTGGCTAAACACTCAAAGAACCGCACGAACATGAACTAAAACTAAAATACCTTGACTAAACAACTTCAGTGGCATAGTCGGCAGCATGCTCAACTGCTATGCCAAAGATCGCGGCTTCAAACCCGGCCAAAGTCGTCGGATTTTTAAGAGCGTTAAAACCCTTCAGTATGCCTTCCTTCGGAGTGGAAGTATAGATGGCGGGCCCATGACGTAGAATTATGGCATGTAAAATAAAAACTTCCACTGCAATTGGCAGTGTGTACCAAAATATTGTAGGTTGGTTGGTTGGTTCCTCAGTTTAGGGCCTGCGACAACGCGGTCATGTAGCCCCATGTACTTTGGGTGTGTGTAGAATCTTTCTGATAATCAGTGTTAATTGTGATTGCTGTATTAGTGTGTGTTATCTGTTTTCAATTCAAGTGAGGACTGCAGACATTCGATTTCAAGTAGTTCGAACTTTTGCTACCAAACGCCACCGTCCACGACGAACTAGTTCTGAACTTGGTTACTACTGTACTGTAGATGCCAACGCAGTCGGCTCCTGGCGATCAACGTTGCAACCTAAGAGTGTTAGGCAAATATAACCTATAATTTAGCTCCACACAAGTGTAATTAGTGACAGGTTCTTTCACATGCCATAAATCTATGACATGGGACCGCCAGCTTTACTTCCCCTCCGAAGGAAGGCATACTGAGGGATTTTTAACGCTCTTAAAAAATCCGACGACTTTGGCCGGGTTTGAACCCGCGACCTTTGGCATAGAAACTCAGCATGCTACGAACTACGCCAACATCATGCCGAGACGTTAAATGGATATAGGTCGTAGTTCATTGACATCGAAAAAATTGCGCTTATCACGTAATGCATTCATAACTGTTCCCGGGCGAAGCCGGAGGGGGTTGCTAGTAATAAAATATACCACAGTTTTTTTCACAGACTGGAGATGGGGGAAGGCTGTTCAACCAGTCATAATCCAAATGACAGATAAGATATAAGAAATTTGGCACCACCATGGCTTCTACTTAGCTCGTAATTTACGTGCTAACATACACGCAAGAAGTTGAAGAGCTTTGCTAACCAGACAGACTGAGTCAGAGCTGTGAAACTTGGCCAGCTGTTTAGAGGTGAGTTGAAAACACCTCCTCAGCTAGCGTGCCCTGGTGTCAGCCAATTCAATTAGAAGCTGTCAGTTCAGTCCAGCCCAGCTCGAGCTCCAGCTAGTTAAATGCGAAAGTCAGACACGAGTATTGCAAAACTTTTTATATAATTATATTTCTTTCCTCTTCGACTCTATCGTATATCCTTTTTATTTTATTCAACTAGAGATTAACCAGCAGTAACAGACGTCGAATTTCCACAACTGCAGAATACGGCTGCCGATAACGAACAAATGGGGGAAAAGCAATCAAAAGCTATATACAGTATATATATACTAGCAGAAATACCCGCTCTTCAAACGGTCTTCGGTTTTAATAACCAGACGTTATCAATTGAGCTACTGTTGCAATGGTTAGGGGCTTATCATTCCTTCATAAGTTTATCAGAACGAAGTTAGTTTTCTGGGAATATCGCAGACACTGTTAATTTAAGAGCCATAAAATGTGGTTTTTGGAGACCCTTTATAGACTCCCTAGTTTTGTGTCACACATTGAGAAGCGCAACATATGCTTTGGTCGTCCTTCTAGGATAATTTTTATTTTTCGCCTATTTTAGCATGTATTTTGAAAAGTTGTTCCTTATACCCACCCTTCTATGAGAAGTACGTTAAAGAGTTTTCGAAATGATTGGTGTATTGACTCATGGTTACAATACCTAATTTTACGATTCTCCAAGCACCCGAACATGAATTATAGGCGTACATAAACACAAAGGTATATTAACCACACAGTGTCAAACAAAATCATCTTTACGATGAGCCCGTATGTCGACAAAAATATGATTAGTTGAAATGTGCTCTCAAACTAATTTCACCTCACGTGTACTTCCTGACGTGAAAATATTATTGAAAACCTCGAAGACAAAACGCAATATATGTCAAATTAAAATGGCCCTCACCGTTGTGGAAAGTCCCCATCCGCAGGAAGACCCCTTTAATAAATTATAAAGGTTTGTGGTGTATGAAAATTCAGGATTTGTAGCCTCCAATGGCCCAAATTCCCAAAATCTGCAAGAACGCTTTTCAATTCAGGAGTTTTTGATAAAATTGTAGCTGTTTGGAGATATGATAGACCTTCTGTACAACATATCGCACGTGTAAGTCGCGTTTAAACATTAGGGTATCCCTTGACCCCCTTAAGCGCATTGATGAATTTTACAGTCTATGTTTGTTTCCATGATAACCTTGTAGCCATTTGCAATCTTTCGCAGAAATGTAATAAATTGAGTGGCATTGCTTCTTACAGAAATAGACGGAAAGTTGGAGGTCACTCTTGAGATAGTGTTGTCATGGTTCTCGAATTGCATTACTTCATTAGTTTCTTCTTGCTCTTCTCCTTTCAGATGGTCCGGCTAAGGACCACGACGTTGAACTTTTCAACTTGGCGTGGGACTTGATGTTTGCCCAATATTCTCTGGCTATGTTTGTCCTTTCTGTCTTTTGTCCAGATGATGCCGGTTTTCTTAAAGGGTGATCTGTCCTAAAAACTCTTCTGTTTAAGTACCTTTCTGAGATGTGATCACTTTCCATTATCTTCAGTACTTGGCTGTCCTTGTTAACTTCTGTTAGCCATGGTGTCACACTCTTTCTATTCTCCCAGTAGTTGAGAAGCCGGTTGGTTAGTCTCGTTGGGTTCATCCTTGAGACATGTCCGTAGAAATCCAGACGTCTCTTCCTGGCCACATCTGTGATTTTCTCAGTATATCTATATAGCTCCTGATTTGGTGTTCTTCTGTACTCGTCATCTATTTATTAGTTTATTAACTGAAATTAGTTTTCTGGGAATATCTCAGAAACGTGGTTTAGAGCCTTAAAACGTAGTAGCCTCCGAGCCACCGAGGGGCTGAAAATGAGTTTTGTCCCGTCCTTGTACGCCATATAATAATAATAATAATAATTTAATAAAATAGGTATAAGGATATAATAGACCTTCAGACCACACCCGCACGTGTAAATCGCGTGAAAAAATTCAAGAGTATCCCTTGACCCCCTTAAGCGCACTATATACGTATTGATGAATCTTACAGCTTAAGTTAGTTCCGTGATAACCTTATAGCCGTTTGCGAACGTCACAGTAATGTAATAATTGGAATGGCATTGCGTGTTACAGAAATAGATAAACTCCAGAGATTGTGTTGCCATGGTTACCGGCTTGCATTCTTTCATTAGTGTTTAATAAATGAAATTAGTTTTCTGGGAATATCTCACAAACTGCTGGTTTTAGGACCTTAAAATGTGGTTTTCGGGGCCCGTAGGGCTCCCGAGTTTTGTTTCTCACATTGAGACGCTGAAAATGAGCTTTTTCTCGTCTTTCTGCGCCCATTTCAGCATGCATTTTTAGGGGGTACGCCCTCTTTTATGAGAGGTATGGAGAAGAGTTACATCAATGATTACTTTCATGCCTCTGATGGACATCTATACCAAATTTTACGTTGATCCACTCAGCCGTTCTCGAGTGATGCGCGTACATAGTAGTACACAGACACACAAACAGACAGACAGACAAACATTTTGTTTTTGCGCGCAACCGTCTTAAACCGGTCTGAAACGCGTTAATAACTCAAATTTCCGTGAAAATTCAGAAAAAACAGACAAACTTAATTTTTATATAGAGAGAGATTGTAAATACAGTACAGTGTGTATCAACACCTTAATATCACTACACATTATCTGACTATTTTACTAGACGCAGCATAAAAGTCGTCCATTTCTGAGATTGAAGCCATTGAAAGGTACATGACTCTATGGCCTATACATATAACAGTGCAACATGGCGACCATCCTAAATATTTATAGTTAGACGGTTCTCAATATATACAAATCTATTACAGCAATCAAAATGATTTTTTTCATGTTCACCTATAGGACTTTTAATGAACTGGTGATCACAAATCCAACATGGCGGCACGAAGTATAAATATTCGCATGGTCGTTTCTCGCAATTTAACCATCCGAGTGCAGTGAAACATGGCACAGTAAATCCTTATACAAATGTTAATCCACTGGCATTCAACTGTTTCCATAACCACAAGATGGCAGCTGTGCGAAATTTTAAAATCTCGTTTTCACTTCTTGTGTCCTAATCATGCGATTGGAGTTTGAATACTTCACGTACACAATAATCTTCATGTAACAGTACATAACTCTAAGACCTACATATATAAAGGGGCAGATGACCTCGTGGTTCCGCCCCTGAACACAACAATAACTAACTAACTACATATATAAAAATCCAACATGGCGAACATCCGTAATATTTAGTCGGTTCTCAATATCTACGAATCTATTACAGCAATCAAACTGAAATTTAGTATTTTGATAGCGGCAATTAACATGCAACATGCAAATAGGCTTTAGTTCGTCACGGAACAATTTGTTTGCCTTGCAGTATTATTTAAAGCAGCAGGTATTTTTGGCTTCTAGGTACATGACCTAAGTAGGCAGTCTTGCGACATTTAATTGCTGACAAAGGTTGACGGTAACTGTTTGTTCCTCTGAGGACATCTTTGTTCGTAACATTTACGGTCCAGGGTATTTTTAGCATTCGTCGATGGATCCACATTTCGAATGCCTGTAGTTATTTAATGGTGCTAGCCTTGAAAGTCCAAGCCTACATACCATAAGGGTGTTGACCAGACATAAGTTTTTGCCATTCTTTGACGGAGCTTCAGATTTAAGTTGTCGTTGTTGAAGCAAAATGCCATTTTTAGCCTACTTTCGTTTTTGCAAAAAATGGAAAGTAGACTTATGAGATCAACACAGGGCGAAAAAAGTGTGTCTGTCTCTGTGTGTGTGTGTGAGTGTGTGAACTCTGAATGTCTGTCCCCCCACCCCATCAATTCGAACACGGTGAACGCGAATTGAACGAAATTTGGTACAAAGGTAGCACTAGCAAAGGACACCTCAGTGTCATGTTTTATATCACCGCCATCTTGATGGAAACGTAATGGCGGCCACACAAATGTTCAATGCTTAAATCAAATTACGACTAACCTAATCATCCGATCTCTACCAAATTTTTCAACAACATACCTTCATGGAGGAAGCATCCTTTGACCAAATTAATAGGTCATTAGCCTAATAGTTTGCGGATGGCGGCCATCTTTGTGTCGAAATCTATTCCCCCTATTAATTCAAACACGGTGAAACCGAATGGAACAAAATTTGGTACAGAAGTAGCACTAGCAAAGGACACCTCAGTGTCATGTCTTATATCACCGCCATCTTGATGGAAACGTAATGGCGGCCAAACAAATGTTCAAAGCTTAAATCAAATTACGACTAACCTAATCATCCGATTTCTACCAAATTTTGCAACAACATACCTTCATTGAGGAAGCATCCTTTGACCAAATTAATAGGTCATTAGCCTAATAGTTTGCGGATGGCGGCCATCTTTGTGTCGAAATCGATTCCCCTATTAATTCCAACACGGTGAAACCGAATGGAACGAAATTTGGTACAGAGGTAGCACTAGCTAAGGGCACCTCAGTGTCATGATTAATATCGCCGCCATCTTGACGGTAACGTAATGGTGGCCACACAAATGTTCAAAGCTTAAATCAAATTACGACTAACATAATCATCCGATCTCTACCAAATTTCGCAGCAACATACCTTTATGGGGGGAGCATCCTTTGGCCAAACTAATAGGTCATTAGCCTAATATTTTGCGGATGGCGGCCATATTTGTGTGAAAATCGATTCCCCCTATCAATTCGAACACGGTGAAACAGAATGGAACGAAATTTGGTACAGAGGTAGCACTAGCAAAGGGCACCTCAGTGTCATGTTTTATATCACCGCCATCTTGACGGAAACGTAATCGCGGCCACCCAAATGTTAAAAGCTAAAATGTAACTACGACCAAATTTTGCAACAACATATCTTTATGTGGGAAGCATATTCTGACCAAACTGGAAGATCATCAGCCCAATAGTTTGCAGATGGTGGCCAAGTATGGGTGCAAATCGATTCCCCCTATCAATTCAAACACGGTGAAACCGAATTGAACGAAATTTGGTACAGAGGTAGCACTAGCAAAGGGCACCTCAGTGTCTTGTTTTATATCGCCGCCATCTTGACGGAAACGGAATGACGGCCACCCAAATGTTAAATGCTTAAATCAAATTACGTCCATCCTAATAATTTGATCTCTACCAGATTTTGCACAACATGCCTTTTTGTGGAAAGCATCTTATGACTGACTACAAGGTCATCAGCCCAATAGTTTGCAAATAGCGGCCATGTATGTGTGCAAATCCATTCCCCATATCAATTCAAACACGGTGAATCCGAATTGAATGATTTTTTTTCACAGAGGCAGCACTAGCAAAGGGCACCTCGTATTCATGTTTAATATCTCTATAGCACGTTGTATTTCAACAAGCTACTACAACCAACATTCAATTATACTCCTTGAAAAGGACAAAGAGTTATAACAATACTCATGCATTTAGGAGATAGTAGGCTATATGTTCTTTACTGAACATCTTGTTCTATTTGCTATTTCTATGCGACTTCTGATTTCAATGTCGGGATCTAAACCACCAGTGGTGATACTCCCTAGATATTTAAAATTGCGAACCCGTTCGTCTGGAAGACCTTTGATACTCAGAGTAGCCTGGTCATGATTTTGACGACTGAATATCATAACTTTTGTCTTATTTACATTAATATGGAGTCCAAAATCTTCAGATGTTGGGCTGATGTTGACTAGTAATTGTTGAAGATCTTCAAGACTATCACTTAAGATCAATGTGATCAGCATATCTATATCGTAATACTATAATTGCGTCAATTTCTGCCATGTGTTATCGGATACGAGATTTAGCCTACCTTTCGTGACGTAGAGCTGTCTATCAGCCATCTTATTACCATGAATACAAAAGGGTTTTGCTTCATTTGTAACTACCAACCCACCCCGACTTCGCCCGGGATTAGTTATGAATGCATTACGTGATAAGCGCTATTTTTTTACAATGTCAATAAACTACGACCTATATCCGTTTTACGTCTCAGCATGATGGGTTAAAGTCACTGACTGGATTATTAATTATATTATCATGATGATGCATGAGCAACGAATTATTGTCAGACGTATTTTAAGAATAGCGAGGAGCATGGAACACAAATCTCCCTTCCATACAGTCTAAACTTGACTGTGTATTCTGCGGAACGAAAAGTTCACAGGCGAAGTAAAGAACAGCTGAGTTGCACTACCAGGGAAACTCAAAACACAACCACTCTTCTCAGAAGTCCTAACTCATCACGACTCGACAGTTTGCTCCTGGCTGTAACTGGTGTGACAGGCTCGCCCCTAGCTAGCTCGTAAACTGTCGCCTCAGGAATTGAATGGAGATTGTTGAAACAAATGAAAACGTAAAAACACGTATAGTGGGCGATGTATTTAAGAGAGAGATATGCGCTTACGGTCGTGTTTGTAGAACTTTTCATGCTGAACAATTCTTACTCTCATAGTATACAGATATATTTAACGGTTTGCCCAGCGTAAGCTTAAAAGGTGCATGGACATCCAGTTTTTGTTTCAACTTTTTCACTGAAATCGATACTGCACGGCTTCGTTTGATCATAAATAAATTAGTTTCTACAGAAACCTTCCTCGAGATATCCTTTACAGAATGGTGAAAAACGCATGAAAATCCATACAGTGGTTCGCGTGCACTTCACGACATGTTTTCATTTAAAAATCACCAGTAATATGAAAAATTGAAACCTAACTTGCGGACCGAAAGCCATGTTGTTCTTTCAATATTTTTAGAATCCCAGGTTTCAATTATGGAATAAATTTCAGCTAAAGAAGGAAGGCTAACCAGATGCAGAAGAATTGACTCGACATTCAATTGTGTTTTTTTCTTTTCTTTTTATTCTGTTTCAGTTTTTCGTTGGAAGAATAGACACTGTCTTTTCCATTCGTTGCTATTATGAAACCGATCTTTTATTAAGAGTAATGTATTGTTCATACAAACAATATGTTTCCATATTCCAACCTTAATACAGTAATTTGAATCGCAGAAACAATCTCTTCTGTTTTTGTTATTGCTTGGAGCGTAAAATGAAGCCATCACAAACTGCTGTTAATGCTACAAGGTGGACTTGTGAATGCGTCCGACAGTTCTGCTATTAATAGGTCAGGACATGAGTAAGTTAGTCTTCTGTAATGGCAAACAGGTTGGGAATACAAAGGACTTCAAATAAGGTGATATTCACAGTAGCCTAGAGCCAGGAATATCTATTATAAATCATGTTAGGGTGAAAAGCAGAGCTGGGGAAGGTTGTTTGCTTGGTTCCTTTGTTTAGGGGCTGTGACAACGTGGTAATGTAGCCCCGTGTACTTTGGGTGTGTGAAGAATTTGTCTGAAAATCGGTGTTAATTGTGATGGCTGTATTAGTGTGTGTTATCTGTGATTCAGGTAGAAGGACTGCAGACGATCAATTTTCAAGTAGTTCCAACTTTTTCTACCAAATGCAACCGACCACAACAACTAATTGCGCACTTGGCTACTAGATGCCATCGCAACCAGCACCTGGCGGCGAACGTTGGAATTATTATAGCGTTAGTCAAATTAAACCTACAAATTTTAGCTTCACAAAAACGTAGTTAGTGAGTAGGGGGGCTGTGGTGGTTCTAACTCATAGCCTACTTTCCTGGACGCTGTGCCCAAAAAACAAAGATGGCGGCCAAGATGGCGGCGAAGCTGTGCCCAAAACAAATATGGCGGCCAAGATGGTGGCGAAGATGTGTCCAAAAAACAAAGATGGCGGCCAAGATCGTGACTGTGCCCAAAAAACAAAGATGGCGGCCAAGATCGTGGCTGTGCCCAAAAAACATAGATGGCGACCAAGATCATGGCTGTGCCTAAAAACAGAGATGCGGCCATGACGTCCCAACAAGATGGCTGCCACTAGTGACGTTCAACGAGGGGTGTTCAAAAAGTTCCAAACTGTTAACTCATAGCCTACTTTCCTGGTGACGTCACAACGAGGGGTGATCAAAAATTTTCTAAAATGTTAACCCATAGCCTACTTTTCTGGTGAGGTCTCCTACGAGGTGTGATCAAAAGGTTAACCTATATCTTACTTTCCTGGTGACGTCAAAACGAGGGGTGATCAAAAATGTTGACCCATAGCCTACATTCCACAAAACAAAATGGCGGCTAACCAAAATGGCGTCTAACCAAAATGGCGGCCATGGCTCAAATAACCTAGCCTAACCTAACCTCACCTACGAGGTGTGTTCGAAAAGTTCCAAAATGTTAATCCATAGCTTACTTTCCTAGTGACTTTGCAACGAGGTGTAATCAAAAATTCCAAACCGAACGCATGGTCGGATTTTGATGAATGAGGTGTCGTTGAAATCGGGTTGACACTCCCTTTTTCCAAAATTCCAAAATTTTAACCCATAGCCTACTTTCCTGGTGACGTCACATACTAATCTGGCAAGGCCGTTATCTCCCGAAAGCATGGTCGGATTTTGACGAATTAGGTTTCGTTGAAATCAGGCTGACACCTCCTTTTTCCAAAATTCCAAAATGTTGACCCTAAGCCTACTCTCCTGGTGACGTCACATACTAACCTGGCAAAGCCGATATCTCCCGAATGCATAGTCGGATTTTGACAAATGAGGTGTCGTTGAAATCGGGTTGACACCCCCATTTTCCAAAATTCAAAAATGTTAACCCATAGCCTACTTTCCTGGTGACGTCACATACTAACCTGGCAAAGCCGTTATCTCCCGAATACATGGTGACGTTACCAGGAAAGTATTCTATGGGTTAACATTTTGGAACTTTTTGAACACCCCTCGTTGAACGTCACTAGTGGCAGCCATCTTGTTGTGACGTCATGGCCGCATCTTTGTGTTTGGGCACAGCCAGGATCTTGGCCGCCATCTATGTTTTTGGGCACAGCCACGATCTTGGCCACCATCTTTTTTTATTGGGCATAGCCACGATCTTGGCCGCCATCTTTGTTTTTTGGACACAGTTTCACCGCCATCTTGGCCGCCATCTTTTTTTCTTGGCACAGCTTCGCCGCCATCTTGGCCGCCATCTTTGCTTTTTGGACACAACTTCGCCGCCATCTTGTTTTTTGGGCACGGCTTCCAGAAAAGTAGGCTATGAGTTAGAACCACCACAGGCCCCCTACCTTAGTGGAAGGTCTTTTGCATGCCATAAATCTATGACATGGGACCGCCGCCCTTCCGAAGGAAGGCATACTGAGGGATTTTTAACGCTCTTAAAAATCTGACGACTTCGGTCGGGTTTGAACACTCGATCTTGGGCATGGAGATTAAGCAAGCTACCAACTACGCCACTGAAGCCGCCCAGAGTTGGGAAGTTATGCGTTACATGTAACGCCAGTACCACTATCCACTGCTTTTTACGGTAAGGACGTTAGTACGAGGTTCATCCAGAACGTAAGAGAACATACTGTAATTGTATGCAAAGCTTTATTGGTACAGCAATGTGTCAGCTATTTTTCGACATAGCCACCAAACGAATTGTAGCGTGGTATCATTTTTTGCAGTCTTGTGTCATAGAAGTCTGGTTGGTTCCTCGGTTTAGGGGCTGCGACAAAACGGTCATGTAGCCTCGTGTACTTTGGGAGTGTGTAGAATCTGTATGATAACGGGTGTTAATTGTGATGGCTGTATTAGTGTGTGTTATCTGTATTTAATTCAAGTTTATTTTTTATTTTAGCGTATGGCTTTTAGTGCCGGGAGTGTCCGAGAGGACATTTTCGGCTCGCCAGTTTGTAGCTGCTTCTAGGCGGACACCCATGGGGTGAGCTACAAGTACCGTCACGTGTGGAGTGTTGTCTGGGGAGGAAAGTTTGAATTTAAGGACGAGGAGTTGGAAGGTAGCGGCTGTGGCCTATAGTTAGGGACCAATCCCGACATTTGCCTGGAAGGAAGATGGGGAACCACAGAAGACCATCTTCAAGGTTGCCGGCGGGGGGATTCGAACCTCCTCGCATCCCGGATGTGAGCGACTGCCAGCAGCCACGCCGTAACGACCACGGCTAACTCACCCGGTTTTAATTGAAGTAAGGACTGCAGACATTCGATTTTCAAGTAGTTCCAACTTTTGCTACCAAACGCCACCGTCAACGACCAATTAGTTCTGAACTTTGTTAAAAGATACCAATACAGTCGGCTCCTGGCGACGAACGTTGGAACCTAAGAGCGTTAGTCAAATATAACCTCTAATATAGCTTCACATAAGTGTAATTAGTGGAAGGTTCTTTATCATGCCATAAATCTATGACATGGGACCGCCGACTTTACTTCCCCTCCGAAGGAAGGCATGCTGAGGGATTTTTAACGGTCTTTAAAAATCCGATGACTTCGGCCGGGTTTGAACCCGCGACCTTGGGCATAGAAGCTCAGCATGCTACCAACTACGCCTCCGAAGCCGCCACCATCATAGAAGTTTTCCAGCTGCGAATCTAACCAGCTCTTCGTCATTGTGAAAAATATCCCCGGAGGACAGCAATTTCTTGAGGTGCAGGAACAGCTGGCAGCAAGATCACGACTATATGGTGGGGGATCAAACACCTCCCAGCCAAACTCCTGAACAAGTGTTGTGTGGACGAGCATTGTCATGAAGCAGCACAACACAGACGCAAACATTCCACGTCTCTCGTTTCATAATGGCGCGTCGAAATTTCCGCAGTGTTTCAAAGTGTTGTTGATGATGATGATGATAACAGTTGTTTTAAGGAGGGAGCGTGGTGGCGCAGTGGTCAAGCTGTTGGCCTCTCACCAAGGTGGACCGGGTTCGATTCCCGATCAATGCATGTGCGATTTTCGAAGTGAAATGCCAGTGGTTCGGATTCCACGTAAAAAGGAGGTCCCGTGGCTCATGATCGCTTGATTAACGGTCACGTAAAACTAAAAACTTCTTTCCTTCTTTGTTGTTTTAAGGGGCCTAACGGCAGGGTTATCGGCCCTTAATAGTATGGGTACTAACAAAAATGACAACGAAATATCATTAATGAAACTGCGCAGTGAATAACTTTAAGGCAATAAAAATTTCATTCATTTGATAACAATAATGTTTCTAAAATACAGAATTGTTTCTAGGTTTATTCCATGTCTCTTGTGGAGTTTCGCCTAGGATCACCAAACTGGCTCATCAGCAGGCTCTTGGTGTCCGTGCCCGGTGATGAAACTCCACACAAGACACGGCATAAACCTTGAAAAATTGCCGAGTTTTAATTTGCTGGTCGTGAAAGACAATATAGGCTACCATCTTTTTGGAAACCTTTATAGGGAGGTGAAAGACTGCTTGAGCCTTTTGCTCTAGCAGTAGAGAAGCGCAGGTGCACTTCACAATAAGGGAAATAGTCCTCAGTTCGCTACTCCTGTGGGGGTCCAGGCATGGACACCGAGAACCCACTGATGAGCCAGCTTGGTGATCCTAGGTGACATCCCACACAAGACACGGCATAAACCGAGAAAAAAAATGCCGAGTTTTAATTCATTTGCCGTGGAAGCCAATATACCAATAATATTTCTTTCTCTTTTTAAGAATGGCTTTTCGTGTTTTTACGCCCTGATATCTGACGTTTGACCAACAAGCATGGTTGGTATTTTCAAAGGTTTGTTCAGAATAGCTTGAAGTGGCGTTTGTCTGAGGTTTATACAAACGTGATCATTTTATTAGAATAATAATCCTCAAGGGCTCACGGCTGGTGAATTCGGGAGATGGCGTCTCTGAAGGATTCCTGAGTTGAGTTCGGGTTTCCCCCTTTTTCCTGTGTCTCCAATACGGACCCTCTCCTCTTTTCCTTCCGAGCTCAAGAATCCCTCGGGGTCACCAGCCCTGAGCCCTTGAGGTTGTAGCGCTATCCAGAGTGCACCACAAGTCGTGGGGCAACATACACCCTGCCTCCTTTAGAGCCTTGAGCAGAAGGCGGGAGCTACCATGAAAAGAAAACAACAAGGTCAGACCCCTCAAAGAATGAGTGTCTCAGGAAAGATGAGACAAGGGCCAATTAAGGCAGGAAAGTGAAAGACTCCCTTGACCTCGGACACCTTAAAATACCGTCGGGGTAGTAACGAGTTACTGTTTAGGTTACTTTGTGTGCAACCCAGCTCGTAGTGTAGTGGCTAGCAATTTTGGTAACAGTAAGTATCCCTCCCTATATTATTCTGCCAAGGTCCCATTACAGTTTTGTGACGAAAATAAGGTCCCATTAACACTAACCTACACATACGGGGTACCTACAGGTTCAGCGTAACCCAATGCGTAAGCGAAACGCACTCACTTACTCTTTAAATGCCTCACAATTAAATAAATACCTTAAAACATGTATGTTTACAATGAAATAATGAAAGAATGCAACACGGTAACCATGGTAACAGAATCTCACAGGTACATCTATTTCTGTAAGATGCTATGCAATTCCAATTTTTACATGACTGTGAAAGTTTCCCGACGGCTATAAGGTTATCACTGAACCAAATTAAGCTGTAAAATTCATCAATACATACAGTATAATGCGCTTAAGGGGGTCAAGGGGCACTCTAGATTTTTTTCACGCAATTTTCACGTGTGAGTGTGGTACGAAAGGTCTTTTTCACCCGACTATAAAGGGTCTCCGAAAACCACATTTAAAGGCCCTTAAATTAACAGTGTCTGTGATATTCCCAGAAAACTAACTTCGCTCTGATATACCTATGAAGGAATGACAAACCTCTAACCACTGCACCAGTAGCTGAATTGATAAAGTTTGATCATTCATACCAAGGATAAATCAGTCATAGCATTCATGATTGAGATTTTGCCAAGTGTACTCTTTACAACTAGAATATTCGCGGGCGTTGGCGACGGGTTAGTTAGTTTTAATAAGCAACCAGCCCAATGCTGATAATAAAAATCCTCTGACATGATCTAGGAAAAGGAATACATATTCAAATGTTTCACCATGAATTCTAATTAGTCGAGAATAAAAATTAATTCCACACGGTTGATTATAAAAGATAATTTATATTAAAGAGTTGAAAGCACTTATGTTTGTTGAGCGAGTTTAATAATAATTTTTGAATAAAAAGAAAAATGTTTCGTGCTGGTCGCAGTTGTGTAATAATGGGAACACACAAACAATATATTTTCCATTGCATGTTTACCAACTTGTGTTTGATTACTCAAGTTTTTTTTAATGAAAACATAGAGTAGAGTAGAGTACACCAGCCAGCCCGATAATATGACAGCTGACGTAAACAAACATTAACGTTGTATCAGCATTTAAATGTAATGTGCGTGCTCGTATCTCCCTCTGTAATGGAAATCATTTTTAATATTAGTTTAAATAATTCATAGTCTCATATTTTTAATTACAGCTGAAATAACACAAATACAATACGATCCACTTTATTTCTAGTCCCGTATAGGGCTGGTATTTTTTAACCCCGCAATACTCGCGCAAAGTCTCACTGTCCGGGCGAAGGTTTTTGATGTGTAACATTTTTCCGCTCGGTTGCTGGATAGTTTTGTGGGAGTGATTTTGAAAATTGGGGACGGAAATGGATCGGAACGAGCGAGCTGGCAGTGGTGGATCGAACGGAAGTGTGCACTGCCCGCTCGATCGATCGAACGGGTGTACTAGCTAGCAGTGGTGGAAAACGGAAGTATGCACTGCCCGCTCGATCAATCGAACGGAAGTGTACTAGCTGGCAGTGGTGGAAAACGGAAGTATGCACTGCCCACTCGATCGATCGAACGGAAGTGTACTAGCTGGCAGTGGTGGAACGAACGGAAGTATAAGATGCACTGCCAACTCGATCGATCGATCCAGCGAGCAGTGGTAAGACCCAGCTGGCAGTGGTACGAGAAACAATGAGCGCGCGGTGTTGGAAATTGATACCATGACGTATTCTCGGCCATGTAGAATGTATTATGACATACTGAACGGAAAACGCTCATGCGAACTCTGGTGTCAAGTGATTGAAACAAATGACATGGTACATGTTCGAAATCTTCGTATCAGTATTTAAATGGTAAAATGCCTTAATATCAAACATTTTAAGTAGTCGGCATTGCCGATATTATGTTTCTGCACAATGGCTATTCAAATATTAACCCACATAACGGTAATGCAGTCATCAATATAGTATAATCGTTGTGGTTAAACGAGAATTGAGCAAGCCTTCATGAACTATTACTGAATACATTCTCTTTACTCAAAAGAGGGCCTATTCATAAGGCATTTTAAACTCAATTTCACGCAGGAACATTATCGAAACAAGCAAAATATAAATGAAACTTAATTCCGTAATGCAGTAGTATTGAAACGTGGAAATAAGTCACCATCTTGTGCACAATATTTGCGTAGTCGAAATAGCCGTGGGGTTAGTCCTTATGACTGTGAATCTAGAGATCTTGGGTTCGAATCCCGGACGGGGTAGATATTTTTGCTACCAGTATCATTTTAAACGATATTTATCATATCAATATGACTCATTTTAACAGAATCCATATGAAATTACGTGTTGGTCTGTGAATGAAGAGGACCTGTTTATAAGGAATTTAAGGTTATGAGCGGTGTCGCGTCTATTAATCTAGTTGATCCATATCGTATTCTTTATTTAGGCTAGTGCTGGTGGATGCTACAAATCATCTAATAAAATGAGTTCCGTATTATAAACTACAATATCTGTAAATCACTCCCTTTTACAATAGATTAATATTTGTGCCAATAATAGTATAAAAGACCGGTGCATCAACAATTTCACGTTAGGTTTCTTCTATGTCAGATGCTACACATCGTATGCTACTACTGTAAGGCTCGTTTTTTTTATTACATAGCTATAAGTTGGCGAAATGTGTGGCGAGTCGGTATAGCTTCCGTTTCCAACCCCCCAGCCTCGCCCGTACTGTATCGTTCAGTCTGCGGTATGACCTTGAGTTGTAACAGTGCTGTTTAATCAAAGCCCGGTTTGACATTCCGTGCGTGAGTAAATGTGTTTGTAATTTTTCAACTCTTTAGTATATACTGTTATGTGAAAATCCTAAACAAAATGGATCATGATGAGGAGAATTGAATTCTTCGTTCACTAAAGAACCTGATATATTTTTTGATCTTCTGGAAGAACCAGATTCAGACTAAAAAGTGTCAGTGTGTATGTGTAAAAGTGTCAGATGTTGACAGAGTTGGCATTATACTAACCAAACAGATTTCTTTACATTCACGTTTTTCCAAGATGTCATTTAAAACGAAATGTTGTTTGATACGTTATTTTCAGGAAATAAGTTTTTCAGTTAATAGTTCTTTAGTTATACGTTTATAGTTTATAATTACGGCATTTGGATGAAGAGACCTAGTACTAAACTATATCTAAACACCATTAGGATAACAGACGAAATTAGGAAACGCAGAGTCAAATTTTACACTCACATCCACAAGATGGCCACCTCCAGATTGCCCAAGAAACTACTCGGTATCATAACACAGAGAAAATGCGGCACAGAATGGCTTAAAGAGGTACACAGAGCCTTACAAGTAATCAATATACAAAATTTTGAAGACCGAACTGAGTGCCAGACGAAAATCGCGAATATTAAGTTTGAACCAAGATCATTACGACAACCTGGGGAAAAGTGGACGGATGAGAGGAAGAGGGAGAGAGAATGAAGAGATTTTGGGAGGAGCGGAGGATACACACCTCCAAATGAGATCATGTGATCCAAGTTTAATCGCTCTCCTGAAGGGGAATTATCGCTTAAATAAATAAATAATTACACATATTATTGTAGGCTTGTACTTACGTAAAACAGGTAATTACCACTAGCATACTTGTATACTTCTTATGTAAATTAGAGTTTTCCAAAAATATCAAAATTTGTTCATTATAACCCAATTTTAAGAAAGAAAAGATGGTTGGTTGGTTCCTAAGTTTAGGGGCTGCGACAACGCGGTCATGTAGCCCCGTGCGGTTTGGGTGTGTGTAGAATCTGTCGGATAACCGGTGTTAATTGTGATGACTGCATTAGTAAGTGTTATCTGTCTTTTAAATCAAGTAAGGACAGCACACTTTTGAATTTTTTTCAAATAGTTCCTACTTTTGCCTCCAAACGCCACCGTTAACGACTACTAGTTCAGAACTTAGGTACCAGACGCCACCGCAGTCGGCTCTTGGCAACGAACGTAGGAACCTATGAGCGTTGTTTACTTTCTTTACCTATACAATTTAGCTTCACACAGGTGTAATTAGTGGAAGGTTCTTTAACATGCCATAAATCGATGACATGGGACAGCCGGCTTCACTTCACCTCCGAAGGAAGGCATACTGAGGGATTTTTAACGCTCTTAAAAAATCCAACGACTTCGGCCGGAATTGAACCCGCGATCTTGGACATAGAAGCTCAGCATGCTACCAACTAAGCCACCGAAGCCGCCAACAAAGAAAAGAAAACACGGTCTCTGAGTCCGTGCGCGGGCATTGGTGTAACTCTGTTAGCCTGGGTAACGCAGGATTTTAATCGATTAATTCCTGTTACCGAATAGTCGAAGCAGAAAAATCAATTAATTAGTACAAATAACGGTTAAACGAATGGTCGTTTAATCGATTTATCGGTTGGTCGAATAATTGATTAATTCTTTTCTCGATAATCGATGTACTTCGCTCCTTTCACTAGGCTCTCAGAGAAGCCAAACAGACATTTATTTAATTAAAATATATTGTGTTATACAGGGAGCGGCAAAAAGATCTGATGGTTTTTAAATCACAACAACACAAACATTTTACAAGATACAAACTCTTTTATTACTTATAACAGCAAGGTATACATGTTAATTAATGGAAAACATGAAAGAACAATAGATTTCAACTTTTAAGATTTGAAGATACCGTCTGACGGTTTATGTCGTTGTACGGCTGAGCGAGTTAGTTCTGGGGATTGGCGCTATGATGAGCCTACGTGATGCCATTTCAGTAGCCAAGGAGCTGTGGACAGGTGAACAACGTGCGTTTGTTATCGAGGCATTTTTTTTTAAGTGGTGAGTTTTGCGTCGTTAATCAGCGTCAGTTCCGTCAACACTTAAATGTGGGTCGAAGAGGACGCGTTTCATCTCGTAACACAATTTTGTTATGGGTGAGTAATTTTAGAGCTACAGGTTCAGCCTTAAAACGTACGTCGACAGGCCGTCCAAGGTCAGCCAGGACACCAGACAATGTTGAGCGAGTGAGACAAGCTGTGGAAACCAGTCCACGGCGGCCGGCTCGTAAACAAGCTGCTGCTTTGCAAATGTCTGATCGAACAGTGAGACGAATATTGCGATTCGATTAGCATTTTCATCCGTATAAAATGGTTATTGTCCAGCAGTTGAAGCCTAATGACTATGCAAAGCTTCAGTGCAAGACTGGAAGAATGCATGGCAAAAGATGGGCATAATTTGAAAGACGTTATCTTCAAATCTTAAAAGTTAAAATCTATTTTTCTTTCATGTTTTCCATTAATTGACATGTACACCTTGCTGTTATAAGTAATAAAAGAGTTTGTATCATTTAAAATGTTTGTGTTGTTGTGATTTAAAAACCGTCCGATCTTTTTGCCGCTCCCTGTATATTTTAAATTATGTGCATTATTTGTGAAAACTTGCTTAAACAAAGTAAAACAAAAATGTACCTGTCCTAAATTGTAAACATTGAACAAGATTTTAAAATATTTGCTAAATACTCTTAATTTTCTATTTTCAAAACCCTTCCCAATTTGATTGATGTAAAAGGCGCGTTCAAAAAGAAACGAGCCGGAGGCATAATTACAGAAATCAGTACCTGTATGTTAGAAGTATTGGCCCTGGTTGTTGAGGCATTTGTCCCACTGTGACACGAGGCGGTGAATGGCTGTCTCAAAATATTCCCTGGGCTGCGATGTGAACCAATTCCGCACGTACAGCTGGACGTCGGAGTCCGAGGTGAATCATTGACCCCGCAGAACCCTTTTCAGGGGACCAAACATGGCGTAATCACAAGGAGAGAGGTTTGGACTGTATGGAGGATGGCTGAGAACCTACCAATTGAATTTCTGCAGGAGTGCCGCGACTGTGTTGGCCGTATGAGGTCGTGCATTGTCGTGGAGCGACCACGGCGGCTATGGCGTTCACTGTTACTCGACGGTCCTGGGTAATGAGTGCATCAACCAGCTGGACGTTGTCATCGGTAATGCAGGGGGGTGCCCCAGACTAGGCATCATCGGCTAACGACACCCGTCCTTCCCTGAAGCGCTTGTGCCACGCCTTGACCCTTGCAAGGGACATGCAGTGTTCGCCGTACACTTGTGACATTCGGCGATGAATGTCCGTTCCTCCTACTCCTTCCGCTGTCAGAAACCGAACAACACCTCTTTGCTCTTCGGTTGACGCCTCCATGTCACTGTTTGCAATGCGACAGGCAGCGTTGGACGATTGATGCATGCTGCTACTCGCTTTGTAATGTCACGTGACGAGCACGCGTGCCCTCTAGCGACGGGCTGTGACCTTCCACGCTCTGGTCGGAACCACACCTCGTTACACACGCCACGATTAGCCGATGTCGTCACCGGTTTGCGCATTCCAGCTTCCAGTTCGTTACTTTTTGAACGCACTTTATATATCCTTCCATTGTCACTGACTCTTAATTGGTTATTGTTAACATAAACAAGGAAGAACACATTGTACATTTAAGCAAAAAAGTAACTTTTATAAATTACTATACATCATTCCGAAAATAGACGTAACTCAACGTTAGCGATGACCTCTCATTTAAACTTCTTTTCATATCACGTGTCTACTAACCAGTTAATAGATTCTATGGTTTGCCGGTTAATCTATTATTCGGTTAGTCCCGGGCCGTCCAGTGATTGCGATCCGGGAGTGCGGCTGCGCTCGAGTAGCACTGGGCAGTCGGACTAGCGCTCCTTCCCCTACCTCCACTACACTGTGACAGCGAGGAGACGGAATATGTTTGGACCACGCTGACTAGATACGTACGTACAGTCGTGCGGCCGACGGCTCTTGAGGGATTGTTGACATATTAATAGGGCTGTTTTGCCATAATAAATATACTGCATATACAAATCGAATGGCACTCCGATGTATGGAATGTGCAGGAAACGAACACAAGTGTTAAGTGAAGAATATTGTGATTTATTCCAAACTGAAATGTGAACATATTAGAGAGGAAAATTCAACAACAAATTGTGTTCTTTTTAACACATTACATCTCTGTTGCACACTAAACATTTGGCATGCCCTTTATAAGCTGTACAGTAAAATGAAATTTCCCATTCTGCCTTAAAGAATGCTGCTTCACAACTCCTTTTTAGCCTATTTTCAATTTTGAAAAAATAGGCTTATGAGATCACCTTTTGTCCGTGTGTGTGTGCGAGTGTGTGTGTGTGAGGTGTGTGTGTGTGTCCCCCTAATAAAATCTAAACGGCTGGAGCGATTCCAGTGAAACTCGGTAAGTTCATAGCACTATTCCCGGCGACCTCGACCGTGCCCTTCAAATTTTGTTACATCTCACCAATCCAACATGGCGGCTGTGCGAAATATTTCACTAGCATTCAATATCTCCGAAACTCTTACCGATATCGCCCTGAAATTGTGTACGGTGATAAAGGGCACTACTAGAAGTTCACCTATGAGACTTTCAAAAACCTGGTGACTACAAAACCAACATGGCGGCCAAGCGAAGTTGAGACTTTTAAATCGACTTTTCTCGCGATTTAACTATCCAAACGTAATGAAACGTGGTACAGCAAATGTTTATACACATTGCAATGCACTGGAGTCTAATTTAGTTCAATTGTTTACATTACCTCACAATGGCGGCTGTGCGAAATATTTCACTGACATTCTATATCTCCGAAACTATTACAGATATCACCCTGCAATTTTGTACGGTGATAAAGGGTACTGATACAAGTTTACTTATGTATAACTCATAAACCTGTAAAGTACAAAACGAACATGGCGACCAAGCGAATTTGAAATATTTTAATAGACTTTTCTCGTGAGTAACTCTCTGAGCGCAGTGAAATGTGGTACAGTAAATGATTTTGCAGATTGTAATGTACTGCCATATAATTTAATTCAATTGTTTACGTAACCTCAAGATGGCGGCTGTGGGAAATTTTAAAATTAAGTTTTTATTTCTTGTGTCGTAATCATGCGATCGAAGTGAAAGTTTGAATAATGAACCTAGGCAATAAGTGTCCTTGATTGGTACATAACTCTATGGCCTATACATATAACAATCCTAAATGGCGAGCTTACGAAATATTTAGACGGTTCTCAATATCTGTGAATCTTTTACAGCAACCAAACTGAAATTTGTATGTTCATAGAGACTATGAACATATGTTCACCTATAGGACTTTCAGTAACCTGGTGAGCAGCAATCCAACATGGCGGCGACGCGAAGTATAAATATTTAAATGGACGTTTCTCGCGAATTAACTATCCGAGTGCCGTGAAACGTTGCACGTTAAATGCTTACACAAATGTTGATCCACTGGCATCTAATTTATTTCAATTGTTTGCATAATCACAAGATGGCTGCTGTGCGTAATTTTAAAATCTCGTTTTTACTTCTTGTGTTCTAATCATGCGATTGAAGTTTGAATACCACACGTACACAATAATCTTAATATAATAGTACAAAAATAAAAATCCAACCTGGCGACCATCTGAAATATTTAGACAGTTCTCAATATCTACGAATCTCTTACAGCAATTAAACTGAAATTTTGTATGTTGATAGAGGCAATTAACGTGAGCAGGATATATGAAAATAGGCTGTATAGTTCTTCACGGAACTACTTGTTTTGTATGCTGTTCAGTCATGACCACTGTGAAACTGATTTACTTACACGCTGTCAACAAAGCGCATTGGACTAGACTAGAGATTGATGGATCGGCTGCACACTTCAGCGCGCTCAGCCAGCCAAGCTCCTCCCACCACTTCTGAAACTACCTTCCAACAAAGCGCTCGGAGCACTAGCTTAGAGCGGACCCGGAGCGCTGTCTGGATGACCCTGGGTTAGACGATTAATCTATAAAACGGTCAGTCGATGAATCGATTATTCGTTCTCGATTCATTTCAAATTATTCGATTCACTTATTACCAGCCCTAAACCCGTGTTAATTGACTGTACAGTCCCTGGTCAAATAAATATGACTACTTGAGGAAACACAGGAAAATAAATTGTCCAACACATTTGTAATAATAATAATAATAATAATAATAATAATGTTATTGGTTTTACGTCCCTTTGAACTGCCCTGGCTTTTAGAGTCGCCGGGGTGCCGGAATTTTGCCCCGAAGGGGATCTTAAACGTGCCAGTAAATGTACTGACACGGCTCCCTCGCATTTGCGCATCCTCAAATGCCAGCTGACTGCGCCAGGTTTCGAACCTGCAACCTTGGGATCAGCAAGCGAGAACGTTACCCCCGAGCCACGCAGCCAGACCCAACACATTTGCTCTTACAATTCGATATGAAAGTGTTTTTGTAGAAATGCTTTCCTTACCTGAGCCAACCTACGTTTTATATCATCTTCACTTCACTGGATATTCTGCTTCATTATCATTAGTATTGTACATTATGCAACGAGCCTATAATGCCAATAATTAAGACTCGAGTATGTTTATAAAACGAGCGTATGCTAGTTTTATAATTTCCATACGAGTGTCAATTACCATTATAGGCGAGACGCAAACGACTGTTTATGTTCGACGATAATTATTATAATTATTTTTTGTTAGAACATAAATATTCATAAATATCTGTCGAGATTTCACCAGTTTTATGTACTGAACAGAGCACATGTGACGCAGAGAATACCTTGTATTTGACCATGGCCTCCTCGATTACCCCACTATGACACTAAGCAACACAGTGAAATTTAAATTAGAAGGCCTTGGAACTCAGTGCAGGTGCGATGATATCCTTATCTAATTGGTCAAACAACTGTTTCTAGAGCTGTGATTAGTGGGAGGAACTGTTTCATAATGAAAAATAGTGTTATAATGAGCATCATTATGATACAGTTTTCTGACATATAATAGTCAGGGTCGAACATAAAGATCATAATCTACTAATTAGGCTCCAATAACTCATAAGAAATCTTTTAAAGGATATCCATTTCCAAGTATACCTAGTTATATATAAGATTACAGTAGATTGAATTTAAATTAGATGAACTGAAGACGACCTCATTGTTTAGGGTATAGTAATAATATAATAATATCGTATGGCCTCGGGTGCCGGGTACAAGCTTTGTTATTTCTCGCCCAGAGGGCAGCTTGCATGCCAAATTTTGTTGTTCATTGGAGCGCTATGAAAGTCAAGAAGGTTAGATATCTAAGCCCCTTGACACTGTAGCGCTTTCTAGTAGATAAAGGAGGAACATTTTTGTGTTGGCGGAAAATCCCGAGATTGATTTTGCCATTATGAACACGGTCTACTGGGCCCAAGGTTGCAGACGGCTGGCATTTGAGGGTGCGCAAATGCGTGGGAGCCGTATCAGTAGATTTACTGGCACGTTAAAGATCCACTTCGGGGAAAAATTCCGGCACCTCGTCGTCTCTAAAAACTATAGTTAAAGGGGACGTAAAATCAATAACAATATTATTATTATCAAATGGGTTCGTTAACATGCCTACAACGTATGACATACGTGCCATGATTTTTGCCGACTTACAAAAATTACTTACCATGGCCAGGAGCAAAACTGCAAGCTTATGGCAAGCATTGTTTAAAAATGTTGAGGGATAGGGAGGCATAAAACTGACAACACACTTATCACTATTTTGAACTCTTCAACTTTTATCAATTTAATTGATCTTGTCGACTTCGTCGTTACGCTGGGGTCTGGCGTTACGTTACGGTGACGGGACGAAATGTACCCATATGCACTGAGGTGTGTGACGTCATAGTACCGCTTGGTGCATGTGTTCCCCGGCAATCTCTACTTCGTTAGTATAAGACAAAAATCCCCGATTCTTGGATGTCACGGGTAATCTCGAGAATCACTGGATGGATTTAGATGCGGTTTTCACCATTCTGTAAAGGATATCTCGAGGAAAGATTCTATAGAATATAATTTATGTATGATCAAAGGAAGCCAAGCAGTAAGGATTTCAGTGGAAACGTCGAAAACAAACTTGGTGTCCGTGCGTTTCTTAAGCTTACGCTGGGCAAACCGTTAAAAATATCAATATACTATGTGCGTAAGAAGCAAATAGGGCAAGAGCTAGAAAATTGGATTTGGCTTATAGGTTAACCCAGAACAGATACAACAAACGAGCAATATCCTACAAGGCAAAACTCAGACACAATAGCATAGTAGTAAAGCCAGAGGGTCTGTACGCCTCGGAGTGCTTGACACTGAATAAAAAAGGGGATCTTCAGGAACTGGAAAAAAGGAGAGGAAAATTTTGAGGAAAATTTTAGGACCACAGAAAACTGCTGACGGGACATGGAAGAACAGAAGGAATGATAAATATACTGAAAAAATTACTGTCACAATGCGGAAGCGAAGGTTGAAATTCTACGGACATTTGGTGAGAATGGACGAGAACCGACTGACTAAGAGGATATTCAAGTATATTACAGAGCTGAAGGCTACAACTAAGTGGGTAGAAGAGGTTAAAAAAGACGCCAAGGAAAGTGGACTCACAGAGGATGTGATCCACAACAGAAAAGAGTTCAGAAACCGAATTGACAACATCAAGATTTTCGAGGAGAAAACACCTAAAATTAGAGCCAAACTGGTAATATCCGAGGAGGAGCGAAAGATCAGAAGTGAACGAAAGAAGAGGTTTTGGGAAGAGAAGAGGAGATTAACCAGAAAGCCTTAGGGTCCATGCGGTCCACAGGCGGCCAAATTCGGAAGAAAGAAAAGAAGTGCGTAAGAATTGGTCAGCATGAAAAGTTCTACAAAAAAGTCCCCGAGAGCATATCTCTATCTTCAATACAACGCCCACTATAAGTGTTTTTAGACTGGATGGAAGGGGCACATCCCCGCGCGCTCTGGTGAGCGTGACGGCATCCGGCGCGCTTGACCTTGCTTTACCCTTGGTTTGCACATGCCGTTCGCGAGTAATTTGAAACAAGGTATAGAATTATAATGCACGATAAGTATTTGCTGATAATTCTCTAACATATCAAGAGTCTTTCTAGCATTTCTCAGCATTTGTAGCATTTAACATGATACAAAGTCTAGTCTTTCAGACTGACTGTCATTTTTATTACATATATGACAGAATAAAAGAAGTAACAATACAAAGAGCACGGAGAGACAGATAAAACACATACACACTGCAGTCCAACATAATGGCAAAGGCTAAGGAGCTTAGGAGGTGGCACCATCTGTTGCCACGATAACCAGCCACCAACCATGGCAAGCATTGTTTAGGTTAAAACATGTCAATAAAATTTTCAATAAGTGTAATTAAACTTAATATTGGTTTGGTGGATTTATTATTGCTATTTGAATTGTTAATTCAATCAATACAAATAGGGTTATTATTCGAGCGTTTTACAAATGATTGGAGTCAGTTTTAAACACTGTGTTAAAATGCTCTAAAATTGGAATTTATCTAGAAATACTGTATTCTGCTTCTAAATGAAGTGTTGTTGATAAATTTTCGAAACTGATATTCTTCCTGCGCATCCTAATTCCGTTTGCGATGATTAGCCTACTTTTCACATTTTGCAAAAATGAGGAAAAAGTAGACTTAAGAGATCGATCCGGGAAAATGTGTGTCTGTCTGTCTGGCTGGCTGGCTGGCTGTGTGAGTGTCCCCCCCCCCCCTATCAACTCCCCAACGGCTGCAGCAATCAAAACCAACTTTAGTATAAGTAAAGATGTATACCGAAAAATCTCAATCCCATATTAGAAAATGATGTCAGTGCTACCAACTGCTGAAAAAACGCACTAGAAATTTGAGCTCCATGTTGGATATCATGGAAGGTATGCATGAGAGCTATTCCAAAATTGCCACACATGTAGATATTACTATTTCAGTTTAATTTCCAGGAGGCCATATATGACAGTGTTGCCAAAATAAGTTTAAGCCTTCTGATAGGTCCAATTTTTAAATTCATATAACTTCTACACTATTAATTGGATTTTAACAAAATTTTGTATGTAATATGTGTACATAAACAGCTATGACAGAGTGTATTCCTAAGAGCCACCAGGGCTGCCAACTGTTAATAATTGCTCTCTCTATTTTCTTCATCCAAATACCAATATATCGGAAATTATGCAAGCCGACAGATTTAAATTATGCACACGTATAGCACCTGACACTCTAAATAAATTGAAGTAATTAATATAAGTCAGTGCTGCCAACATGATTCCATTTTAAAATACATGTAACTTCTATACTAACAAATGGATTTCATCCAAAATTGGCACAACAAGATATCATAATATTTCCGATCATTTCCAAGCAGCACACGCATGAGATTGTTGCCAAAATGCTTTTACGCGTGCTGATAGATCCTATGTCGAACTGCATGTAACGTCAATTGGACTTCAACCAAATATTGAATTCTGTACCTTAAGAGATGGAACTAAGAATATATTCTGTCACCAGGGCTGCCAACTGTAGTGCTCTATTAGGCTACATTATACCAGGAATATTTCGAGCTAATTAGACATTTCGATATTACCAACTTAATTTCGTCATTATTCTAGATAGGTTCATATACTGTAGAATAATCATTGGAATGAAGAGTAGGCTCTTTAGTTCGTCACGGAACTTCTTGATTTTTACACTTTTTAGCGTTCAGCATTATACAGTAGCTATGTTCAACCTCAATTACAAACACACACACGCTAGTACAATCATCACAATCACTCAATGACACAGGTTATCAAAAAATTCACACACATCGAAATACATGGGGCTACAAGACCACAATATTGGAAAGCCCCTATATTAATCAACAACAAAAGGAACCTATGAAATGTACAACGAGACTCGAACACAGTACGTTGTTGGTGAATGCAGCAAGAGTTGAAGTGTAGGAAATTGCCTCTCCTACACAAATTTTCTCAGTGGCACTTGCCCTTTTTAGCCTATTTTCATTTATGGAAAATAGGCTTAAGAGATCACCTTTTGTCTGTGTGTGTGTGTGTGTGCGTATGTGTGAGTTTCGTGTGTGTGTGTTCCCCTCCCTAATAAAAAATAAACTGCTGGAGCAATTTCAATGAAACTCGGTAAGTTCCTACAGCAATTAAACTGAAAATTTGTATGTTGATAGAGGCAATGAACATAAGTAGGATACATGAAAATAGGCTTTAGTTCTTCAAGGAACTACTCGTTAATGTTGAAAACAAAGTAAGTCCCCATCTTAGGTGAAAATAAAATTAAGCAATTGTTTTGCTGGGGGCGTGCTCGTTGTCTATCAACAGATGTTTGTGTCTCTCTGAATATCTTCATGTTGGCAGATTATTTCAAGTGCGCTAGGAAGTGAAATCAGAGCCATCCATCATTTGATGAGTAAGACGTCACATTTCCACTTGTTTTCCTGTATATCCCAAGAGAGACCCAGCATGATAAATGAAAACATTCCCGACCCCAAGCAGAACAGACAGAAGTTAGCACGGTATCAGGGAACATATTCTCTTCATTGCTCCCCCCAGGGACTCACGACTATTGGGACGTTGGTTGGCGAGCACGGGACCTAAGCTGAGTCCGGAATCACTTCCACTTACTTTCGCTGGTTACCTCAGTGTCACCTTTTCTTTCGACATTCCTTGGTCAACTCTTGTTCTCTTCCGATCCCAACGGTATTGGGGTATCCGAGACCTAGAAAGTCTTTCACTTTCCCGCCGTAATTGGCCCTTCTCTCGTCTTTCCTGATCCCTTATTCGAGGGGTCAGTCCTCTTGTTTTTATTTTCCTGATAGGCCTATCTCCTGCCTTCTGCTGAAGGCCCTAAGGGAGGCAGGGTATATGTAGCCCCACCACTTCAGGTGCATACTGAAAAGTGCTACACCCCCAAGGGCTCACAGCTGGTGAGTTTGGGAGTTGGCAACCCTGAGAGATTCCTGAGCTGGGACAAATGTTCCCCCTTTTACATTGCTTTTGGGGCAGGCACTCTCCTCTTTCCCTTTCATCACTGCAGCTCATGGCTCTCCTTCCTTCCAAGTCACTCAATTCTCAATCTGCGACGGTTGAGGGAATTTCCTTTCCTCCTGTATTATATTTACATTCTTCTCCTTTTTAGCCTATTTTCATTTATGAGAAAAAAAGGCTTATGAGATCACCTTTAGTCCGTGTGTCTGTGTGTGTGTGTGATGGCGTGTGTGATGGCTTTTTGTATGCCCCCCCCCCCCAAATAACATCGAAACGGCTGGAGCGATTTCAATGAAACTCGGTAAGTTCATAGCACTATTCCGGGCGACCCCGTCCGTGCCCTTCAAATTTTGATACGTCTCACCAATTCAACATGGCGGCTGTGCGAAATATTTCACCAGCATTCAATATCTCCAAAACTATTAGCGATATCATCCTGGAACTTTGTACGGTGATAAAGGGAACTACTAGAAGTTCACCTTTGTGACATTTCAAAACCTGGTAAATACAAAACCAACATGGCGGCCAAGCGAATTTGCGACTTTTAAATAGACGTTTCTCGCGATTTAACCAACCAAACGCCATAAAGCATGGTACAGTATATGTTTACACACATTGTAATGCACCGACATCTAACTTCGTTCAATTGTTTACATAACCTCAAGATGGCGGCTGTACGAATTATTTCACTGGCATTCTATATCTCGGAAACTATTAGCGATATCGCCATGAAATTTTTTACGGAGATAAAGGGCACTACTGGAAGTTCATCTATGAGACTTTCAAAAACCGGTTAACTACAAAACGAACATGGCGGCCAAACGAAGTTGAAAGTTTCAAATAGACTTTTCTCGCGATTTAATGATTCAAACGCAATGAAACAAGGTACAGCAAATGTTCATACACATTGTAATGTATTGGTATATAATTTAGTTCAATTGTTTATATAACTTCAAGATGGCGGCTGTACGAATTTCGAAAATTAGGTTGTTATTTCATGTTTTCTAATCATGCAATCGAAATCAACATTTGCATAATGAAAGTACACAATAATCATCATCTAGTAGTACATAACTCTATGGCCTACATATATTAAAATCCAACATGGCGACCATCCGAAATATTTAGACAATTCTCAATATCTATTAATCTACTACAGCAATCAAACTGAAATTTTTATAGCGTATAGAGGCTATAAGCATAAGTTCACCTATGGGACGTTCAATAACCTGGCGAGCACAAATCCAACATAGCGGCGACGCGAAATTTAAATATTCAAATGGACGGTTCTTGCGTTTTAACAATCCGAGCGCAGTCAAACTTGATACGGTATATGCTTATACAAATTTTAATCGTTTGGCATCTAATTCATTTAAATTATTTTCTTAAACCACAAGATGGTGGCTGAGCGAAATTTTAAAATCCCACTTTTATTTCTTGTGTCCTAATCATGCGTTGACTTCGATCACATGGTTAGGACATAAGCAATAATAAAAACGTGATTTTTAAAGATCGCACACTTCGTGAAGTTATATAAACAATTGAACTAAATTAGATTCAGTTCATTACAATGTGTACAAACATTTGCTGTACCATGTTTCACGGCGCTTGGATGGTTAAATCGCGAGAGAAAAAGTCTATTTAAATGTTTCAAATTCGCCTGGCCGCTATGTTCGTTTTGTAGTTAACAGGTTTCTTAAAGTCACATAGGTGTACTTCTAGTAGTGCCTTTTATCACCTCACAACATTTCAGGGTGATATCAGAAACTATTTCGCACAGCCACCATTAGTATTGGTGCAACGTAATAAATTTTGAAGGGCAAAGTCAGGGTCGGAAGAAATAGTACTATGTTCTTACAGAGTTTCATCGAAATCGCTTCAGCCGTTACATTTTATTAGGGACACATACACACGGACAAAAGGTGATCCCATAAGTCAGTTTTGCTGCAATAAACACCTCTACTTAGTATAAAACTAAGTCCCCGATTCTTGGATGTCACGGGTAATCTCGAGAACGACTAAATGGATTTTGAAGTGGTTTTCACCATTTTGTAAAGGATATCTCGAGAAAGGTTTTTGTAGAAATTAATTAATTTATGATCAAAGGAAGCCGATTTTAGTGAAAATGTAGAAAAGAAACAAGGCGAGTAGTGTTTTTGGGGGGTTCTAATGCCTCCTCCTCCTCCTCACCCTCCTCACGAGATGGTGAAACGTGATATCTTGTGAGACAATAAGGCTAGAGACTTGTACGAGGTGTCAAATTACTCGGGTGGACACCCCCTGCCCATTGCATAACATATTTCCAACCCAAAAATAAAACCTACCCCTACTAGGAGGTGAAATTGTAATTTTTTTAGAAAATCTCGCTTTCCAAGTGCAACATCTGGGAGTTTGAATGCCAATATGGAATTAAGCGTTGTTCTACACAAGAGACATGTATACGGTGGATAGCCAATATGAATTAACATGCTTGTTGTTTGCTTTAACGCATGCGAACTCATGGCTTTTGTAAGAGAGCGGGCTTTTTAAAGATGGCGGCTGTAGTATAACCTAACCTAACCCCACCCACGAGGGGTGATCAAAAAGTTTTCCAAGTGGCGCTTATCGATAGGCAAACCAATAATCAAAGAGGGGTAGGTTAGGTCTTGAGGCCAGAGCCCATATCATTGTTGTCAAGTCCCTGTGGACTGGCCCCTGTTGACAGGTCCCTGTGGACGGGTCCTTGTTGGCGGGTCCTTGTTGACAGGTCCCTGTGGACGGGTCCTTTTTGACAGGTCATTGTTGACAGGTCATTGTTGACGAGTCCCTATGGACGAGTCCTTGTTGACGGGTCCTTGTTGACAGGTCATTGTTGATGGGTCTCTATGGACGGGTCCCTTTGGACTGGTCCCTATGGAGCTGTCGAAAGCTTCCAATTCATTCTAAGGTTTGGCGCGCGCTATTCAAACTTTCAATTCTGGACTTAGCATTGTGGCCTGTGCCCTCAAATCTAGGCAACTGGATTTGGGCACAATATGCCATTCATCCGATTGTGATGAAATTTTGTTGAGTTGTTGTGTACATTCCTGCGAAGGGTTATGAATTAGTAAATCCATTTTGCAATGGATGAGTAGATTCAAAAAATGTGTTGCGGTGCGCGAACCGTTTCATCAAAGTCCCATGCAAGTTCATATATTTTTCATCCGATTGCGAAGAAGCTTTGGCGAGTTGTTGAGTACACTCCCGCAAATGTTTCTGACTTAAAAATTCCATTTTGCAACAGGTAGCGCACAAGCAGTTTCAACAAATGAGTGACGGCACGCGAATCGTTTCAAAAATTCACGTATGCTTTCATATACCACTCATACGATTGCTATGAAACATTAATGAATGATTGTGTAAACTCCCGTTAAGGTTTCGGACTTCGTAAATCCATTTCACAGTTGGTAGCGCACGAGTAGATTCAACAAATGAGTAACAGCGTGCGAATTGTTCATATACCGTTCATCCGATCGCAATGAAACTTTGGTGAGTTATTGTATACACTCCTGCGAAGGTTTCTGACTTAGTAAATCCATATTACAATAGGTATCGCACGAGTAGATTCAACAAATGGGCGATGGCACGCGAATCGTTTAAACCAAGTCCCATGTGCGTTCATATACCATTCATCCGATTGCGATGAAACTTTGGTGAGTTTTTGAGCACGCTTCCACTAATGTTTCTGAGATAGTAAATCCATTTTACAATAGTTTAGAGGCAGTTAACGGAAAAAGAAACAAGTAGTTCCGTGAAGAACTATACTGCCTATTTCCATATATCCTACTTATGTCAATTGCCTGTATCAACATACAAAATTTCAGTTTGATTGCTGAAGTAGATTTGTAGATATTGAGAACTGACTAAATAAAGCGGATAGTTGCCATGTTGGATTTTTAGCCTATTTTCAATTTTGAAAAAATAGGCTTATGAGATCACCTTTTGTCCGTGTGTGTGTGCGCGTGTGTGTGGGTGTGTGTGTGTGTGTGTGAGAGAGGAGTGTGTGTGTGCCCCCCCCTAATAAAATCTAAACGACTGGAGCGATTTCAATGAAACTCGGTAAGTTCATAGCACGATTCCGGGCGACCCCGACCGTGCCCTTCAAATTTTGTTACGTCTCACCAATTCAACAAGCCGGCTGTGCAAAATATTTCACCGGCAATCAATATCTCCGAAACTATTACCGATATCACCCTGAAATTTTGTATGGTGACAGAGGAAACTACTAGAAGTTCACTTATGTGACGTTTGAAAACCTGGTAACTACAGAACCAACATGGCGGCCAAGCAAATTTGCGACTTTTAAATAGACGTTTCTCGCGAGTTAACCAACCAAACGCAATGAAACTTGGTACAGTATATCTTTATACACATTGTAATGCACCAACATCTAACTTCGTTCAATTGTTTACATAACCTCAATATGGCGGCTGTGCGAAATATTTCACCGGCATTCTATATCTCTGAAACTATAACCGGTATCACCCTGAAATTTTGCACGGAGATAAAGGGCACTACTGGAAGTTCATCTATGAGACTTTCAAAAACCGATTAACTACAAAACGAACATGGCGGCCAAGCAAAGTTAAAAGTTTTAAATAGACTTTTCTCGCGATTTAATGATCCAAATGCAATGAAACTTGGTACAGCACATGTTTATATACATTGTAATGCACTGGTGTGTAATTTAGTTCAATTATTTACATAACCTCAAGATGGCGGCCGTGGGGAATTTTTAAATTAAGTTTTTGTTTCTTGTGTCGTAATCATGCGATCGAAATGAAAGTTTGAATAATGATCCTACGCAATAATTTTCATTTAAAGGTACTGTCCCCGTTTACCTGGATAGTAGGCTGTCAGATATCCGCCCCCTCAATCGGATTGCCACTTATCAATCGCACCGGCACAGTTACATCAATGAAAATGGCACTGACAGATACTATCGAGATAAGAGCACAGAAATTCACTGGAAATCATTGTGGAACACACCAAAATAGACGGGGGTGTATACTTACCGTTGCTTACCTCTTAATTATCTCGGGGTTTGAGTTGACAACAGGATCACTAAAAGTCTGTTCACACAATAATCTCCGCCATGACATTTAAAAATGAACCAGAAACGAAGACGAGAACTTTGAACTGTACAAAAGCTTTATTTCTAATAAAGGGTCTGATTTTCCTAACACAACAAAATATACGTGGCTATCAGTAGCCCAAGTCAATCTGACTACGTCCTCCAGTAGGACTTGCAAAATTATTATACAACATGATATAAAACATTCTAGCTCCCAAGAGCTCCAAATAACGTAATATTCGTAACACTATTGGATTGGAAAAGGACGTCAGGGTGTGACATATATAGAGCATTTGTTTCCTTTTAATAAACAAGAGAATGATATTTATAGTCGCAAGGCCGGAGTGTACGACCTCACTCTCTGAAAACCATATGTTGACACAGCTGCGGGCTACCTTCCAGCCTGACGCATACTGGTCAAATGCACTCCCTTCTCACACGCTATGTTACGTAAGAATCCAGCCTGCACTCTCAAGCTTTTAAATGCCTTACAAGACAACTCACATTATATTTACGCAAATCTTTCAAGTACTTTGATCACATCCTAATGGATCATTACATAAATTTCTTAAACTTGTTAACTTCAATCCAAATGTTTAATTAGCTCTTAAATGTTTATAACAAAATCACATAAATTATTTATAACAATTCGAAATTGTTTATAATATTTGTCAAAGACAATAAAAATATTATAAGCACGCCTTTAACATCACTCTCGTTTCATATTATTTTCAAAAATATTTACAACAATTATTTACAATATTAACATTTAAATTGTTTAAATTATTACTTTAATAAATACATTAGCCACATGTTCATTCGGTTGGTAATTTTATAATCCTGTTTAATATAATCGACCAATGAAGGTTAGTTATACATATTAATGTCACAATCCGGTTTAATAAAGTTTTTTTAATAATGATTTGTGACGGCTACCTTCATTCATAATCTTGTCTCAAATTCTTTCAGAACTCGTGTTAATTATAACAGTAAATCACTTGATTAATTTTCAACGAACTATAATAATCTTACTCCAGCGGAAAATCCTTCGCTAACAAGTTAATGCACAATCTGCATTAAACATATGCCCAAAATCATCATATATCAATCTATATGGCATTTACAACTTTCACATCACTTACAAAACTTCCACAAATAATTCTTTAACATTTATTCCTGTGGGAACTTCCTTCATACTCAAGGGCATTATATCTCAGCGACTTTCAACACGCGCTGCACTAGCGATTATACATTCATAGTTCCACTTAAAAATTTTATAATCATAAATTGTTTCAAAACTGTTTTTCTATTTAACCTTCGTAGATTTCATTCATGAACTGAAATGAAGTCAAAACTTGCCAATCACAAACAAATTTAATAGTGAATACGCTTATATACGCCTATCTGGTCTATCAAAATTTAAGACTAACATCTTAAAAGAAATTGTAGTATGAAAATACTATCTTCAAATAAAGTGCGACTAAAATGCAAAGTAGTCGAATAGAATCCAATTAGTCTGGGGAATGCAAACATCGTTATACAATTCTCTAATTGAGAAAAACTCCTAACAAAAGTGCTTGACTTTAATGCATTCAATAATTCATTATTAACATTACTCTTTCACAAAATTGTCTATGATGCAATGTTCATTCATAACTGACGATAAATGTCTGTGTTGCAATCAATACAAATAACGACTAGTATTTCCAAGATCGTCGATCACGTAAGAGATTTTAACGCTCTAAAATCATTTAAATGTTCTTCCTTCTTGATGATGACAGAAAATTGTTCAAAGTAATTAAACTGGGGTAGAATTACTTTAATAAAGTGACACGCTGTCTGAATTTAAATCTGCCATAAAAATCATTAACATACAGTCAAATCGTGACTACAAAAAAAAATAATTACTGAAAAATCTAAATATCAGTCTCAACTGATTCAAAATCGTTAACTATGCCCATGACATAACAATGTCTTAATAAATCGTCGAAAAATGCAAAACTCATCAAGGTGTACTGAGAATAAGAATCTCAACAAGAAAATAAGGCAAAATACATGAGGATAAAAATATGGGAAAAATGGTTGCTCAAACATTACTAGGTTACTCAAATACAATAAACGTTCACGACTACCTTATCTGCCGATTGACGTTCCAGAGGAAAATTCCCCAAATAAGACTGCTGATGGATCCATTTCACCACGTTAAAGCTGAGCTCCATCCTCGAAATAGGAAATAGCACCCTCGAAGAATCGAACTGCTTCCTTCTCCGTGAATCGCTCTGCTCCTCGAATACGAATAGACATCCTTCCGGCAATAATCTTCTTTGTGAGTCGGGACTACCCTGACCTCTCTTGAAAAATTCCCTGAAGTTCCAGTAGACAGTCATCATGACGTTTTGTAGAAATTTCCGAAGAAATTATTCATATTCAGAGTATGAAATTGTTTCTATGGCTGTTCGATGGTATTCAGCCTTCACTTACGAAACATGGGTGTAGATGGTATTCACCGCATGTTCGCTTGTGTGGAATAGCAATTAGCGAAGTTCCATGTCGCTATCTTACTCCAATGAAGTATGTCCCAATTGCAATAAGCCTTCTTAGCCTTCCATTTGCACTTCAGTTGTAGTGTCAGAAGAACAAACTGCCGTATTCAAATGCTCCATTATACTGTATCGTTCTGTAAGCAAGCAATCTGAAGTCTTTCTACTCCACTCGCAGCGTTAGCCTTGCGTTGTTTCTGGCTTATACAAAAGTGTTTCTCTAGTGGTGAGATAATCACTTTTGCCAGTCGTACAAAACAGCTAATATCTTTTGAAGTACTCGGTCGAAATTGTTCAGCTTTTCTCTATAATTGCATGTAGTACTGCACAATACAATTATGTTATCGTAGACCGCTAACTGTTTGAAGTTAAACTTATAGAAGCTTTCTAAGGTCCGTTTCAACTTCACCTAGTTTGACCTGTATCTCGTTAACATAGTGGCCTCGCCACGCGTTATAAAAACGATTCTTTTCACTTGCTGTTCACTTTGATGTCTCACTATATTGAATGTATAATAAACTGACTTTCACAAATACTTCGATGATCTGAGCATTAGATCTCAGAATGATCAGCGAACGAAAGAGAAAGAGGAGAGAAGAGGCTCCTTTCTTCTGCGCAAGCCCTTTTATTACCTTCTCGAGGGGCGTTACCATCCCTTCCAAAGCGTGATACTACGTCATCGCTAGAACTTCCAACTTCGTTAATACATGACGGATTTTCAAAATTCAAAAACTGAAAATAAATTTCACCAAAATTCCAAATCAATGCTTTTACTGCAAATGGATTTCCACAATTCTGCATTCCAAAAGTCATAAAAATACCATAGTTTCAGCAATCTCCGTCTTCCTTTAAACTATCGTTCATTGGTTCATGCCTCTCCTCCAATAGCATAGTTTCTTCCTCAGCAGAATTCCTCGTTTCCTGCGACTGCGTCGTACATCTTGGAACATTCTGGACTAAAATGCTGACGTCACTGAGAATCTCAGCTCAAGTAGCTTGCTGGCATAACATTTACGTCATCCGTGCTTACGTCATGACTACCCACGTCATAACTATGACAGCCATAACTCTAATCATAATTTCAAATATAGCCACCGTGGTCTCTACATAATTCAATTACGGGGGCATTCTCCTCCCACCACGTTTTAAAAACAGTTGCAAATTGTTTTTAAACTCAATGTTACAAGTATCTCAACTCTCTTGAACACGAAATTGAATTATTACTGGCTTACTCTAGGATAGTATCTTTTTTTAAATTTCCAGCATTGAACTTGCCGTAAACGACATTATTCTCATCATCGTAGAGTTCATAACAGTTGTTTCCATAAGCGTTCGTAATCCTAAACGGCCCCAGGAACACTAATCCAAATTTGGGGTAGATTTTCTTGGTCATATCAGCCTTGACAGGTCTGCGTAATAATACAAGATTTCCAACTTGAAAGGGTGTACCAAAACGTTTTCCAGCTACTCTCTTCAATCGTTTCTCTGCTGCTTTCTGGAGTTGTTCCTTTGCCTTGTCAATCCTCTGCTGTCTTCCTATGTCGGGATCTATCGGTATGTGGTTGAAAAGATTATCCCACGGCCTTTCTGGGTTTCTTCCTAGATGAAGTCGCATTGGCACTTCTCCTGTGCTCTCCTGCACTGTAGAGTTCAGACATTCCTCAATAAGGGGTACAAATCTCACCCAACCAGAATGATCATTAGGACAGAAAATTCGACAGAATTTCGAAAATTCAGCCATATATCTTTCTGAGGAATTCGATTCAGGGTAACGCACGCTTGAAAATAAGTGCTTAATGCCAAGCCTTTGCATATCCGCTGCAAATTCCACGGATGTAAACTGCGTTCCATGATCCGACAGTAGATATTCCGGTATACCAGCTTTAGGAAATACAGCATTTTCCAGTCTGCTTACTACGTTCCTCGTGTTAGCTTTCTGCATGGGACTCATTGTAACAAATTTTGAGAAAACATCCACGGTCACCAACAGGTACTGGTTACCCTGGTATCCCTTCGGACAGGGGCCAAATATATCCGTCGCCATAAGTTCGTTTGGCTTAGAAGGAATCATCGCCTTCGGTTTTCCCTTTAATAAAGCAGAAGCATACTTTGCTCTTTGACATTTGTCACAGGATCTAATGACCTTGGCAATGCTGGAACGCATGTTAGTCCAGATAAATCTCTCTTTAAGAGTATTAAGAGTTTTATCTAAACCGGCATGTCCAGTTGCATGATGAGCTACCCACACTAAATTGACAACAAGTTTAGGTGGCACGACTATTCTAAGTTTTGTATGCGCAGGGTCAGCTTACTTGCATACAATGTCTCCACTCAAGACAAAATGTCGTGAATTTCTCCGTGTAGTCTCATAGTCAACATCCGTATTGTCCATGTAACCCTTGAGGAACCTGTACATTTTCCTTATTGGAGCGTGTCTCTTCTGTGACACACCGATTCGGGCTAACCTCCTAACGGTTTCTTCATCTTCTTGCTCCAATTGTACATGGTGTATCTGCACATTTTTAATAGGGTTACGTGATAGAGCATCAGCCAGTAAGTTATCTTTCCCAGGCTGGTGGACGATAGTAGCGTTAAACTGTTGGGTGAACAAAGCCCAACGTGTCAATCTATCACTCGACATGTCAGTTTGCAACATAAACTGTAGTGCTTTATGGTCAGTAATAATGATGACCTTATGTCCCAGCAGGATTTTCTTCCAGGCTTGTAAAGCTGTCACAAAAGCTAACGCTTCAAGCTCTGTCGTGAAGTAGTATTCCTCGTGCTTTTTCAACTTCCGACTAGTGAACGCAATGTAGTGCTTGTTGCCTGCCTCGTCTTTCTGGTATAAGACTGCACTAATGCCTATTCTTGATGCATCAGACTCAATATAGAACACCTTCTCAAAGTCTGGGTACTCCAGTTTCACATTATTTTTGAGCATCTCTTTTGCTTTCTCAAAAGCCTCGTCTGCAGCGGTACTCCATTTCCATCTGTTGTTCTTCTTGAGTAAGTCATACAGAGGAGCCATAATTTCCGAGTATCTTGGACAGTGGCTGCTAATAAATTGGCATGCACCTACAAATTCTCTGACTTGTTTTACCTTAGTTGGCTTTGGAAATCTCGTGATCGCATCTACTTTTTTCATGTTTGGATGATATCCATCTTTATCAATAGTATGCCCCAAGTAATTTATCTCCTTCTTCAAAAATTGACATTTTCCAAAGTTCACCTTTATGTTGGCCTCCCTTAAATTCTCGAACAACTTTCTCAAGTGCACTAAATGTTCTGCGGCGCTGGGTGAAGATACGATTAAATCGTCAATGTAGCAGATTACATTTTCTTTCACTTCGTCAGTGAGCTTACTATCAAGTGCTCGAATAAGTGCTGGTCCACTGTTAACCATTCCAAAAGGCATTCTGGCAAAGACCCATGACGTCTGGTCAAATAGGAATCCAGTGTACTGCATACTATCCTCTTCTAATTGAACTTGATAAAATGAAGACGTCAAGTCAAGAACGCTGAAACAAGCTCTTCCTTTGAATTTCCGAAGCAGATCTCTAATCTTGGGTGGTCTGTCATTTTCTGGAAGAATCTTCAAGTTGATGGTCCTGGCATCGAGACAAAGACGTATCTGACCATTACTTTTCTTCACTACTGTGATGGGGTTTATATAAGACGACGCCTGTTTTCTAATAATCCCGTCTACCTCCATTTTTCTGATTAACCCTCGTACTTCTTGATAGTATTTCTCAGGAATGGGGTATATTCTCTTCTGGTAAGGGGTTTCAGCTGTCAGTCTTATCTTGTACTTATAATCCTTAATCAATCCAGGCTTTTCATCGAAAATATCTTGGAATTCCTTTATCAGATCCTCAAATTCCCCCTGAATTTCTTCAAATCCTTCAGTTTTTCTACTGGGTATTCCTTCTAAGTTTTCCACTTCATTAATTATTGTATTCAAAATTTCTTCCCTAAGGTCTATATCCAGACTGTTTTTCACGTCCTGTTCTTCTATCTCTTCTGTGATTAAGTACCCATCATTAAAGCTAATACTTCTGTTCTTCATGTCAATAATAGCTCCGACCTTCGATATAAAATCGATTCCAAGCACCATATCAAAATTGATCTTGCTCACCACAATGAAGATCTGTTCATAATTCCTTCCATTGATCTCAAAGTTCAATAACACTTGAATCTTGCATTGCACTGCCTTATCTTGGAATATCCCTCTCACTTTGACGGTAGAAACAGGTAGAACTGTCATGTTCTCTCCTCTTAGCAGACTTTGATAACATTCCTCTGAAATGATGGAAATAATAGCACCAGTATCCAGCAGGGCTTTGTACTGCTGTCCATCTATCCGTACAGCAATAATCGGTAAGGCACATGGTCTTTCCTCTTTAACAATACCCCTCTCTTCTAGTAAATCTTCATCGGTAACTTCGTATATCTCATTAATCATAATCAGGTGTGGTGTGGCAATGTATTTACAGGTTCTCACTGACGTTGAGAAATCGGCGTTTTTTTTTTTGTGTTACCGACCTCAAAATTCTGTTGGCTCGTAGAAGGCCCAGGATCGATTACAACATCCTGCCTTTTCCTTTGATTGTCAGCTTCTTTATCCCTTAATTCTTTTAAGTATTGCTGGCTTTCCTTTTCTCTTTGCTGATATTGCTCAGGTGTCATAACCTGACTTTGAGTATTCTGGTTTCTATTTTGGTTTTGGTTATTCCTATTATAGTTACGATTATACCCATTATTGTTATAATATCTGCCTCTTCCATTATAGTTTCCTCGGTTGTAGTTCCAACCTCTTCTCTGTTGATATGGTCGGTAACCTTGTGATCTATAATTTCTAAACTGATTATTCCTGTGAGGACCTACATTGTCAGTTTTCTCCTCCTCTGGCTTGTCAGTTTGTTGGACTTGGTCCATGTATACCGTATTGATTTCCTTATACTCTTGCCGTTGACCTTTCTGGACTACGTTAGGCATTGGACTTGTGTAGTCTAACCTTCTTAGTAATTCATCCATGCTGGATAAATCCCTGATGTTGGACGAAATTATAAGTCTCCTCACCTCAACTGGCAGCATACGAGAAATCGCATCTATGAGTTGCTCCGTGGACAATGGTGGTTGCAAAAATCTCAAGCGGGACAACTGACTCGTAAAGAAATCAGCGTACCTCGTTGGAAGAGTACCTGAGTATTTTCTTGAATATACCTCCGCTCTTAACGAATTCTGCGCTTCTATGGACCAAAATCGTTTGATTAATGCCTCTGCAAACTCGTCAAAGTTACTGAATGTATATCTAAAAGCTCTAAACCATTCAAGGGGTCCTCCAATCAGATATCTCTCTACAATCTTCATCTCTCTCTCTCTGGGAATGTGAGCTTCGATGAAATAATCTTTGAGATTCCTTACATACTCTATAGGTGTCAAACTATCAGTGTTACTGAATTTTTGTGGTTTGTCCTCGAAATTCCTAATGACCGTCACGTTCCTTGGATATGAATCCGGATAGTTTTTCCCACTATCTCGATAATTCCACTCAGATTCCATATTCCTCTCGTCATCCTCCTCTCTGAATCTGGATACACGTTCTTCAGGAGTCACGTCTCTTTCTTCTAGATCTAGGTGACATCTTCTGGTATGCTTCCTGTTCAATTCGCAAGCAAAGCCTTCTGTATCCTTATCGGTGATTTCTGTTAAGACTTTCTTGACTATCTCTTCCTTGTAGTTCTCCATTAAACTAGCCTCTCCTAACTTCAAATTTTTCAGTTTACTCGTCGTTTCGTTTACATCCGAGACAACTTTATGAATTTGTTCCTCTAATGTAGATTTTAAAGTTTGCATATCCTGATCTAGTTGTGTTCTATCGTCAACTTGTTTTTCGGATAGCGAATTTATCCTGACGCTTAAATCTTTTCTAATCTGTACTACCTCATTATTAATTTCTATCTGCGTACTGGAAAGTTTTCTTTCAATCCTTTCCTGAATTTGGGTTACATGTTCCCCACTTGACTTATTCCACTCGTCTTTCCATACCGCTACGTTTGCTGTTAACATCTCGGCTATGTCTACTTCGATATCCTCTTTTAATACTCTATTGTGGTCTAATACCTGTGTTCTCATGACCTCTACGTCATACTTCAACTCTGCTAAAGACGTTGTTGTTCTAACTGATTCGTCGACTAACCTAGTCGTTAATGCAGTTATATTACGCGTACAAAGAGTTTTTGAGTTTTAGATTTCTTCCCTGACTTTATTGACATCAGTTTGGACTTTAGTGATATCTACGAAAACTGTGTTGACCTCTACCTGAATCTTAGTTACATCACTTTGCACCTCAGTTATATCCGCATGAATGTTGTTAATGTCTACCTGAACATTGGATACATCTGTCCTAGCTTTTTGAATTTCTTTCTGGACTTCCTCGACCTTGTCTTGGACAGTCGCTACATCGTTTTTGACAACAACTACTTCGGCTCTAGCACAAGAAATATCCCCTCGGACATTAGCTACGTCTAAATTTAACATTGTAAGGTCCCTCTGTACCTTAGACACATCATTTTTAACCTCAGACACATTTGTGCGGATGTCACTTACAGTATTTTCAATTCCTAGGGTATTAATCTGTAAACGCGACATATTATCCTCCAAATTAGCAGCACTAGTTTGGATACCCTTCAAATTAGCAGACATATTACTAGCATTCTCCTCCATTCTTGCATTTAAATTACTAGCATTCTCCTCCATTCGACTAGTATTCCTAGCTTCCATCTCCTTTATACTACTATTCATGCTAGCAGACAAATTAGCAGACAAATTACTATTATTCTCCTTCATGCTTTCATTCAACATCTGCTTCATGTTAGCAGACATCTCCTCTAACATTTTCTTCAAACTTTCATCTGCCATTACAATATTATTATTCAAAATGGATTGCTGTAGGGACATACATCAAAAAAGCAAAATAACAACATTTGAGCAACACTTTTCACCATATATAAATTTGATCAATTTTCTGTCTTAAATCTAACTTATAACTACCTTATAATTAATATTCGAAGATACTTCATGTTGAAACAAACTCAAGCACATGTTCAAATTTCTCTGGCTCATTTTAAAATATCCTAACACAAATAATTTACATTTACAATCCAAATAATTAATTTTATCTTTAATATGACTAAAGTGTCATAAGCCGGTCAAATAAAATAAGATTCCAGATTATAGGCGATTTTTCTAAGTTTCCTGCCCATTTAACTTTTCTCAAGTTGTATAAGATCTGATCTTTTCTGAGCGTAATTTTCCTAATACAATACAACATTTAATTCCTATATAATCACACTCTTAAATACTACAATTGGCCTAGACATCTAACAAAGAATCAACCTCTTTATTTGAGTCTAATCGAACCTCACGTTTTAGGTTTGTCAATCTTTCTGGTGTTCAACCTGGTGATCCAGTGTTGTTGAACACGCCCCACACGTTGACTGCGCCAATCTTTCTGTCCCCGTTTACCTGGATAGTAGGCTGTCAGATATCCGCCCCCTCAATCGGATTGCCACTTATCAATCGCACCGGCACAGTTACATCAATGAAAATGGCACTGACAGATACTATCGAGATAAGAGCACAGAAATTCACTGGAAATCATTGTGGAACACACCAAAATAGACGGGGGTGTATACTTACCGTTGCTTACCTCTTAATTATCTCGGGGTTTGAGTTGACAACAGGATCACTAAAAGTCTGTTCACACAATAATCTCCGCCATGACATTTAAAAATGAACCAGAAACGAAGACGAGAACTTTGAACTGTACAAAAGCTTTATTTCTAATAAAGGGTCTGATTTTCCTAACACAACAAAATATACGTGGCTATCAGTAGCCCAAGTCAATCTGACTACGTCCTCCAGTAGGACTTGCAAAATTATTATACAACATGATATAAAACATTCTAGCTCCCAAGAGCTCCAAATAACGTAATATTCGTAACACTATTGGATTGGAAAAGGACGTCAGGGTGTGACATATATAGAGCATTTGTTTCCTTTTAATAAACAAGAGAATGATATTTATAGTCGCAAGGCCGGAGTGTACGACCTCACTCTCTGAAAACCATATGTTGACACAGCTGCGGGCTACCTTCCAGCCTGACGCATACTGGTCAAATGCACTCCCTTCTCACACGCTATGTTACGTAAGAATCCAGCCTGCACTCTCAAGCTTTTAAATGCCTTACAAGACAACTCACATTATATTTACGCAAATCTTTCAAGTACTTTGATCACATCCTAATGGATCATTACATAAATTTCTTAAACTTGTTAACTTCAATCCAAATGTTTAATTAGCTCTTAAATGTTTATAACAAAATCACATAAATTATTTATAACAATTCGAAATTGTTTATAATATTTGTCAAAGACAATAAAAATATTATAAGCACGCCTTTAACATCACTCTCGTTTCATATTATTTTCAAAAATATTTACAACAATTATTTACAATATTAACATTTAAATTGTTTAAATTATTACTTTAATAAATACATTAGCCACATGTTCATTCGGTTGGTAATTTTATAATCCTGTTTAATATAATCGACCAATGAAGGTTAGTTATACATATTAATGTCACAATCCGGTTTAATAAAGTTTTTTTAATAATGATTTGTGACGGCTACCTTCATTCATAATCTTGTCTCAAATTCTTTCAGAACTCGTGTTAATTATAACAGTAAATCACTTGATTAATTTTCAACGAACTATAATAATCTTACTCCAGCGGAAAATCCTTCGCTAACAAGTTAATGCACAATCTGCATTAAACATATGCCCAAAATCATCATATATCAATCTATATGGCATTTACAACTTTCACATCACTTACAAAACTTCCACAAATAATTCTTTAACATTTATTCCTGTGGGAACTTCCTTCATACTCAAGGGCATTATATCTCAGCGACTTTCAACACGCGCTGCACTAGCGATTATACATTCATAGTTCCACTTAAAAATTTTATAATCATAAATTGTTTCAAAACTGTTTTTCTATTTAACCTTCGTAGATTTCATTCATGAACTGAAATGAAGTCAAAACTTGCCAATCACAAACAAATTTAATAGTGAATACGCTTATATACGCCTATCTGGTCTATCAAAATTTAAGACTAACATCTTAAAAGAAATTGTAGTATGAAAATACTATCTTCAAATAAAGTGCGACTAAAATGCAAAGTAGTCGAATAGAATCCAATTAGTCTGGGGAATGCAAACATCGTTATACAATTCTCTAATTGAGAAAAACTCCTAACAAAAGTGCTTGACTTTAATGCATTCAATAATTCATTATTAACATTACTCTTTCACAAAATTGTCTATGATGCAATGTTCATTCATAACTGACGATAAATGTCTGTGTTGCAATCAATACAAATAACGACTAGTATTTCCAAGATCGTCGATCACGTAAGAGATTTTAACGCTCTAAAATCATTTAAATGTTCTTCCTTCTTGATGATGACAGAAAATTGTTCAAAGTAATTAAACTGGGGTAGAATTACTTTAATAAAGTGACACGCTGTCTGAATTTAAATCTGCCATAAAAATCATTAACATACAGTCAAATCGTGACTACAAAAAAAAATAATTACTGAAAAATCTAAATATCAGTCTCAACTGATTCAAAATCGTTAACTATGCCCATGACATAACAATGTCTTAATAAATCGTCGAAAAATGCAAAACTCATCAAGGTGTACTGAGAATAAGAATCTCAACAAGAAAATAAGGCAAAATACATGAGGATAAAAATATGGGAAAAATGGTTGCTCAAACATTACTAGGTTACTCAAATACAATAAACGTTCACGACTACCTTATCTGCCGATTGACGTTCCAGAGGAAAATTCCCCAAAGAAGACTGCTGATGGATCCATTTCACCACGTTAAAGCTGAGCTCCATCCTCGAAATAGGAAATAGCACCCTCGAAGAATCGAACTGCTTCCTTCTCCGTGAATCGCTCTGCTCCTCGAATACGAATAGACATCCTTCCGGCAATAATCTTCTTTGTGAGTCGGGACTACCCTGACCTCTCTTGAAAAATTCCCTGAAGTTCCAGTAGACAGTCATCATGACGTTTTGTAGAAATTTCCGAAGAAATTATTCATATTCAGAGTATGAAATTGTTTCTATGGCTGTTCGATGGTATTCAGCCTTCACTTACGAAACATGGGTGTAGATGGTATTCACCGCATGTTCGCTTGTGTGGAATAGCAATTAGCGAAGTTCCATGTCGCTATCTTACTCCAATGAAGTATGTCCCAATTGCAATAAGCCTTCTTAGCCTTCCATTTGCACTTCAGTTGTAGTGTCAGAAGAACAAACTGCCGTATTCAAATGCTCCATTATACTGTATCGTTCTGTAAGCAAGCAATCTGAAGTCTTTCTACTCCACTCGCAGCGTTAGCCTTGCGTTGTTTCTGGCTTATACAAAAGTGTTTCTCTAGTGGTGAGATAATCACTTTTGCCAGTCGTACAAAACAGCTAATATCTTTTGAAGTACTCGGTCGAAATTGTTCAGCTTTTCTCTATAATTGCATGTAGTACTGCACAATACAATTATGTTATCGTAGACCGCTAACTGTTTGAAGTTAAACTTATAGAAGCTTTCTAAGGTCCGTTTCAACTTCACCTAGTTTGACCTGTATCTCGTTAACATAGTGGCCTCGCCACGCGTTATAAAAACGATTCTTTTCACTTGCTGTTCACTTTGATGTCTCACTATATTGAATGTATAATAAACTGACTTTCACAAATAATTCGATGATCTGAGCATTAGATCTCAGAATGATCAGCGAACGAAAGAGAAAGAGGAGAGAAGAGGCTCCTTTCTTCTGCGCAAGCCCTTTTATTACCTTCTCGAGGGGCGTTACCATCCCTTCCAAAGCGTGATACTACGTCATCGCTAGAACTTCCAACTTCGTTAATACATGACGGATTTTCAAAATTCAAAAACTGAAAATAAATTTCACCAAAATTCCAAATCAATGCTTTTACTGCAAATGGATTTCCACAATTCTGCATTCCAAAAGTCATAAAAATACCATAGTTTCAGCAATCTCCGTCTTCCTTTAAACTATCGTTCATTGGTTCATGCCTCTCCTCCAATAGCATAGTTTCTTCCTCAGCAGAATTCCTCGTTTCCTGCGACTGCGTCGTACATCTTGGAACATTCTGGACTAAAATGCTGACGTCACTGAGAATCTCAGCTCAAGTAGCTTGCTGGCATAACATTTACGTCATCCGTGCTTACGTCATGACTACCCACGTCATAACTATGACAGCCATAACTCTAATCATAATTTCAAATATAGCCACCGTGGTCTCTACATAATTCAATTACGGGGGCAGTACTGTCCCCGTATATTCTAGAGGCGGTCTGTTGGATATCCGAAGCACCAGCTGGATTCGTAGATCCTGACTGCTCCGGCGCAAAATACTAGTCAAGGATCTACCTCCAACTAGACCCTCGCGAATATACGTGGCGGAAATTACAATACAACTGTGAATTACATGAAAAATACACATAGCTCGCAGTAAAACACCTACCTAATTCTCGGGGATCTTGCGGTCAGCCTCTCTGGACCTACTGTAAACGGGTTTCACAGTTGCATCTCCTTATATCTAAAATAAATTATGACGACACGGCTTCTAATAAAACTAAACTATTCAATAACAAATGTAAACTTGGACTAAACATTCACACAATAAAATAAAATACACACTCCCATTCGCTCATCTCTACACTCACGCCACTGATAGTTCGGCGTTCTATGAACATAATGATAAAATTTGGCGTAGCTTGTGTCCATACATCAAGCTGTACAATAGTTACACACCTCTGTGTATTTACATTCTTCTGGCACGCTCCCAAGCACATATGGGCGCTCGGCGCACGCGACCCTCGCCACGTGTCCGATGACATAACATTCACCGTTGCATTCCCGGTCTGGCTGGTTTAAAAAGAAAAATCGCGAGCCGTGCGGTTCGCAACAACTCTCCCCATTTGTGCGGCCTGGCCGAGCAATGGCCTTGGCTAGAAACGAGTTTTAAAGAAGTCCTCGCTATTCCTGCCTGGTCCACAAACGCGCTCTCCATAACAATAAAAGCTGTGTTAAAATGATGCAGATTCACGTCAGACAAATACGTGAACTGTACGCAAATCATACATGCTACTGACATGAAACGTCTATACACACTAACATTCATACTCTCGCATTGTGGCGTCCCAATGGAGTTCATTTCATTCGTACTGAACAAGAAACAAACCACATACAGTCACTTACTCATTCATACTCTCGCATTGTAGCGACCCAATGGAGTTCATTTCATTCGTACTGAACAAGAAACAAACCACATACAGTCACTTACTCATTCACACTCTAACCTCTACGTTAAACAAACTATAAACATCCTATTCCTAACATGTTATAACTCGATTGGCAATTAATAAAGGTTAACACTAAATGAATTTATAATGACGCTTCTAGCATCAGCTATAGTCTTTCCAAAGTAATAGCGTCTAAATACACTCGAGCCTGTGCTCTGATCTAGCAGTTACGTCAAATACAGTGAACTGTGATCCTTAAAACCTTCTACATCACCAGAAATAACCACCACCAGTCTCTCCTCTCTGATCTGGTGTCAAAATAGTTTTAATACATTCGACCACTTACGGTGAAACATATGCTGTTACAATTCTAGGTTTAATAATCTCGATAAGAGTATAGCATAACAGCTGGCATCATCAATTTCCCGTTCTAATTTCAACCGTGACCCTTCCTGTCCTCCCTAAATCCCAGGTCGTGTATAACAAAATAAGGAGTACTCTCAACTCCCACTTTTAATGCCTTGCCCAATCCTAGTCAAGACCACGCAATGACCGTACCTTAAAATGCGGAACACACCATCGCAATAACCTCGTATGCCAACTACATACGGAAATACACAAAAAAACACTATCAAAGGGTTATCAACTCCACTTCTTTCAACCTGGCATTCCTTACAAAAGGGCATAATTTCTCAGCGTTGTCACCACAATCGCTGGTCTAATGAACAATAACAACAATTGTTAAATTATTAATTTATACATCTTAACGACCTCTGGAATTTACGATACTGACCTCCTCACTTAATGCTCTTGAAACGATACTCTGATAAGTATAAACTGTCGTGCATCCATTTAATAAAAATACTACATCTCATCTTCACACATCTGGGTTCTACTTGAGTCGAGGAAGGAATATTATATCTACAACGTGACATGATATTACTCCTCGTAAATATGTAATCACAACATCATATCTATGTGTTTGTGTCCAACAAGAATCTATCACGACGAGGATATCAAACGATAACTACCCTAACGTCGGATGATAATTAATCTTCCAAGAAGATTCTAGCTTCCAATAAAAATTGAATGACAAAGTTCAAAGCTTTCTTCAATAAAAACATACAGTTAGTCATATTCGTATTCTCTTCATTCTGAACGAATGTCTATGAGTTCTGACGACTATAATCGTTTCCACGTTAAATGTTTCTTTTCCATATTGTGACATGATATTTCCCAATATATCACTACCAAGATCTTCTTTCTTGACGTTTCTTCTCGACGGATAAAACGCCCAAATTAAACTAATAAAAATTAATTTAATGGGTAACATAGACGAAAATGTTATCACCTGCATTCAGAATGAATACAAAACGTCGAAAATAAAATTACTGTTCCTTAAAGGAAATGACAAATGCTTGTTCCTAGAACAAGTTCAGAAACTGGATTCCTAACAAAAAAGTTAATAGCGTCGTAAGACGATCACTATAATAAATTTCGAAGAATAAAATGCTATACATGGAGTACATAACTACTGTATCGAAAAATGGATAAAGGATATGCTCAGAAAATGTCACTACAAGCTCTGACTACAAGGTTAGTGAACACTGCTACCTGGTCTCGAAGTCTAGAAGATCAATATAGAGTATAAAAACACTGCTACCTGGTCTCGAAGTCTAGAAGATCAATATAGAGTATATAAATATACTCGGATGTTACATCTCCCAATGATCTGGGCTGGATCCTAGCTCGTCTCCACGAACTCGTGACCTCAGGAAAGGAACGAATTCCCCCACTGGAAACAGCAAGCTCCGACCGGAATCGAACTGCGGGCCTGTAATCATCATCTTCCTTGTGACCGGGTTAACCCTGGACCTCTTGATAATCCTGAAGTTTCTTCTATCTCCGTCACAGCACAGTCTCATCATAAGAGTGAGTAGCGTCGAAAGTTCTGCTTTCCACTTCGAAAGGCATTTGAAGAGAAAGTCTTGGACCTCACTTGTATAACGAACATTCATGTAGATGGAATCTGAACATCGTTCTGTAGTCTCTGATGTTAATGTTGAGTTCATGTTTGACGAGAATGCACTAGAATACAGTTGTGCATCAAGTCTCATGATCGCTCACTAAGTAGACATTCACGAACAGTCTCCTCTATCGAAGCTCCATCGTTGACTATATTGCTTCTATCTGCTTATACTCCTGGCGCACATAATAATTTAGTCCATAATAATCTTCATATTGATAGACTGAATATTGTTCTTCACTATGGAATACATCTCCATACTAAGTGTTGTAATACAGTTCCACACAAGCAATAGTAATACACACTCGTACTCACTTGTGGCTGTCGCCTGAGCTGCAGTCGCTCGGACATAGTGTCGTATCGCGCTGGAAATAAGCACTTTTCTCGCGCTTCACAAAACTGCTTATAATTGCTGAAATACTTCTCTCAAACTTCTGGAAGTTCGTAATATACAATATCTGCTAGTCAGCTACAATATGTAGTTGAAATAAAGTCTCTGAAGCCGATCAGACCGAAGTGATTGCGGTATATATGATCCTCGCAACTTCACATAGATTCAAGGCGCGGTCGTCTCCTAATTCCGCCCTTGCTTAAGCCTTGTCTCCACGAGTCACCTACTAGCTCGGTGAAACACTCGGAACTCCTTTCTCTTCCAATTACACACGTCTGACCTCTTCGACGTTCAGATACACAAGAGCCCCGGTGCTTGGCGTCTCCCCTCCAAGTCTACCGATTTTAGCCGCCTTTTGAGTTCCCTCTCAAATTTGCGCGGGCTCTAGCAAATCACTTATTTCTTCCAATAGCGATCTGCTATTGACTTATTATCATATTCTTCTCTTTTCCAATATGTAAATCCATTCTCTAACGGCTTAAATGAATTAAATATCCATAAAAATTTAGTTGCTGGAACTCGTCTTCTCTAAAACTTATTTTTATTGGCTGTAAGCTCATATCGAATGGGATAATTTATAACAATAAACAAATCCAGGGAATATTCGCTGTTGCTAGGTTGATTCCAAGCTTCTAGAAACTTCCATTGCGCAATACAATCACGTGACGGAATTTCCCTCGTAGCTCGACGTCGCCTCACGACTGGTTTCTGCCAAGTTCCAGCCATCAAATTCCTTAGTTAAATTTTATCATGGGCTTCGAAAAAATTGTATTATTCCCATTTTCATCCCTTATAATTCATTTTACGGGGGCAGTACATGACTCTAAGGCCTGTACATATAACAATCCAACATGGCGACCATCCGAAATATTTAGATGGATCTCAATATCTACGAATCTATTACAGCAATCAAACTGAATTTTTAATGCTCATAGGGGCTATGGACATATGTTCACCTATAGGACTTTAAATAACCTGGTGATCACAAATCCAACATGGCGGCGACGCGGAGTATAAATATTCACATAGACGTGTTTCGCAATTTAACCATCCGAGTGCAGTGAAACTTGGTACAGTAAATCCTGATACGAATGTTAATCCACAGGCATCTAATTTATTTCAATTGTTTCCATAACCACAAGATGGCAGCTGTGCGTAATTTTAAAATCTCGTTTTTACTTCTTGTGTCCTAATCATGCGATTGAAGTTTGAATGCTACACGTACACAATAATCATAACTATAGGATATACATACATAAAATCCAACATGGCGACCATCCGAAATATTTAGTCGGATCTCAATATCTACGAATCTATTACAGCAATCAAACTGAATTTTTTATGTTGATAGTGGCAGTTAACATTAGTAGGATATATGAAAATAGGCTGTATAGTTCTTCACGGAACTACTTGTTAACTACGCTCTCACAGAATCAACCATCTATGACACAACTTGGTTTCTTAATGCAATCACTCGACATGGTTAGCCGGGGCAGTCCCATGATGGATGATGTCTTTGATTCTTTTAGGGGCTTTGCAACATCGTGGTCACGTATCCCCGCGTACTGGGGTGTGTTTAAGACTTGTCTGATAGCATGTGTCACTGCGATGTCTGTACCGGTGTGTGTATTTGTAATTCAGGTAGAATATGGGTAGGAACCGACCGTGGCCTTGAATTAGGGACCATCCCGGCATTTGCCTGGAGTAGAAATGAGAAACCATGGAAAATCATTTCCAGGATGACTGAGGTAAGAATCAAACCCTCCTCTTATCAGTTTTGCCTCACGAGGCTGAGTGTACACGTTCCAGCCCTAACACCAGAATTAGATTTCTTGGCAGAGCCGGGAATCGAAACCAAACCTTTGTGGTGGCAGCTAAGACTGCTAGCCACTGCTCAACGCCCGCTTTGAGGTTTCATTTAACTTCACTCCAAGGATTACCGTGTTGGAAGTTTTTTTTCAGGCTTCCCTTAGAAATCAAAATTTGTTAGCTAATCCTGAAAAAATACAACATGATGTTAATAAATACACTTGGATAACTAGTTTCGATCGTCAAGTGATCATCATCAGATCATTTACACGTATGCTATTAAGGGGAGATTATACTGAAATTTCATGAATTTCGAGGAAAATATCGAATTTGGGTTTATAGCACTAAAAGATACCCGGATATGTCCTCTATCAAAAAATGTTTTTATTTTTTTAAATACCGCCATTTTAAAAGTCTTCAGCACCATTTTTAAATAGTGCTGCGGTGGCATTTAATTGCTCCATGCGCTACTCGACACGCCCCGTCCAGTTGCTGCTAAGAAATTACGTGTTTATGAAGTCTTTCTTACTGGGATTTCAAATGCTATTGAAGAATAGACTTGCAGAGGTGATATTTTGCAACTCAATGCTCAGTTGTTATACTACGTGATCCATTATTAGTGAAGTAAATACTAATAACCATGGTTTCACTCCTTGCGTTGAAATTTATTTCATAATATTACTGCAATTTTCATTATAGTGCTACTGGTAGTGAAAATGAAAATCCACAGCCTGCTTCCAGTCTCCGACCGGGTCAGGAATGGAATGAATGAAGCCCCCATCTAGCGGCGAGGATATGGACTGTGCTGGCTGCCGAGGCCTGACGCACTCCTCTGGGGCAATGATTAAATGAATGACAGATGAAATGAAATGATAGTGGAGAGTGTTGCTGGAATGAAATGTTGACAGGGAAAACCGGAGTACCCGGAAAAAACCTGTCTGCCTCCGTTTTGTCCAGCACAGATCTCACATGGAGTGACCGGGATTTGAACCACGGGCCCAGCGGTGAGAGGCCGGCACGCTGCCGCCTAAGCCACGGAGGCTTTGCTACTGGTAGTAATAGCTTATTATTGTTTGTGCTGTGAGTGAGCTCATCATGGGGTGTGTTAGAACACTTGAAGTCTTACAGTCCATCAGAGCGAAGCCAGCACCAACCGTTGCTGTGAAAATCAGTACCCAGCGAGACCAAAAGCGCATAAAACAAAGTAGGAAAAGGTGCTCAGGTGACAGCAAGGGGCTATGTATAAAAAAGAAGTTGGTGCAAATATCACCGGAGGAGAAAAGAAAGCAGTCTGAAGGGCATAGCCTACCTGTAGTGCTGGGCAGTTCTTAAGTGTGTAAAGTTGCATAGATTTTTATTTTGCATTTTATGGCTTAACAAAATTTTAATGTTTTTCTTTCATTAAAAAAGTCCAGTGACATGCAGTTTTTGCCTGATACAAGTACAATTTTACACAGCAGTAGCTAGATAGTCGGTGCACAAATATTAGTATGCAATTTGTTGTGAAAATACAATTCAAAATTATTTTTGAGCTACCAAATTCTGTTTGCAATCATATTTTTAAAAAATTTCAACATTACATTTTAAAAAAAATCTACTTGCTAATATGTTTGTCAAACAACAAACTGTGACACTAACATTTGTTAGCATAGGTATTAAGAAGGTTTGTGGACAATTTGGTACCAATTGGAAAAACAAGATGTTCGGTAAAGAACATATAGCCTACTTTCTCCTACATGCATGGGTATTGTTATAACTCTTTGTCCTTTTCAAGGAGTATGATTGAATGTTGGTTGTAGTAGCTTGTTGAAATACAACGTGCTATAGGGATATTAAACATGAATATCAGGTGCCCTTTGCTAGTGCTACCTCTGTACCAAATTTCGTTCCATTCGGTTTCACCGTGTTTGAATTAATAGGGGGAATTGATTTTCACACAAAGATGGCCGCCATGAGCAAACTATTAGGCTAATGACCTATTCATTTGGTCAAAGGATGCTTCCTCTATAAGGGTATGTCGTTGCAAAATTTGGTAGAGATCGGATGATTAGGTTAATCGTAATTTGATTTAAGTTTGAAAATTTGTGTGGCCGCCATTATGTTTCCGTCAAATTGGCGTCGATATAAAACATGACACTGAGGTGCCTTTTGTTAGTACTACCTCTGTACCAAATTTCGTTCCATTCGGTTGCACCGTGTTCGAATTAATAGGGGGAATCGATTTTCACACAAAGATGGCCGCCATCCGCAAACTATTACGCTGATGACCTATTAGATTGGTCAAAGGATGCTCCCTCCATAAAGGTATGTAGTTGAAAAATTTGGTAGAGATCGGATGATTAGGTTAATCGTAATTTGATTTAAGCTTTGAACATTCGTGTGGCCGCCATTACGTTTCAGTCAAGACGGCGGCGATATAAAACATGACACTGAGGTGCCCTTTGCTAGTGCTACCTCTGTACCAAATTTTGTTCCATTCGGTTCCACCGTGTTCGAATTAGTAGGGGGAATCAATTTTGACATAAAGATGGCCGCCATCCGCAAACTATTATGCTAATAACCTATTAGATTGGTCAAAGGATGCTCCCTCCATAAGGGAATGTTGTTGCAAAGTTTCGTAGAGATCGGATGGTTATGTTAGTCGTAATTTAACTTAAGCTTTGAACATTTGTGTGGCCGCCATTACGTTTCTGTCAATATGGCGGCGATATAAAACATGACACTGAGATGCCCTTTGCTAGTGCTACCTCTGTACCAAATTTCGTTCCATTCGGTTTCACCGTGTTTGAATTAATAGGGGGAATTTATTTTCACACAAAGATGGCCGCCATCCGCAAACTATTAGGCTAACGACCTATTAATTTGGTCAAAGTATGCTTCCTCTATAAGGCTATGTTGTTGCAAAATTTGGTAGAGATCGGATGATTAGGTTAATCGTAATTTGATTTAAGCTTTGAACATTTGTGTGGCCGCCATTACGTTTCCGTCAAGATGGCGGCGATATAAAACATGACACTGAGGTGCCTTTTGTTAGTACTACCTCTGTACCAAATTTCGTTCCATTCGGTTGCACCGTGTTCGAATTAATAGGGGGAATCTATTTTCACACAAAGATGGCCGCCATCCGCAAACTGTTACGCTGATGACCTATTAGATTGGTCAAAGGATGCTACCCCCATAAAGGTATGTTGTTGCAGAATTTGGTAGAGATCGGATGATTAGGTTAGTCGTAATTTGATTTAAGCTTTGAACATTTGTGTGGCCGCCATTACGTTTCCGTCAAGATGGCGGCGATATAAAACAAGACACTGAGGTGCCTTTTGTTAGTACTATCTCTGTACCAAATTTCGTTCCATTCGGTTGCACCGTGTTCGAATTAATAGGGGGAATCGATTTTCACACAAAGATGGCTGCCATCCGCAAACTGTTACGCTGATGACCTATTAGATTGGTCAAAGGATGCTCCCCCCATAACGGTATGTTGTTGCAAAATTTGGTAGAGATCGGATGATTAGGTTAGTCGTAATTTGATTTAAGCTTTGAAAATTTGTGTGGCCGCCATTACGTTTCCGTCAAGATGGCGGCGATATAAAACATGACACTGAGGTGTCCTTTGCTAGTGCTACCTTTGTACCAAATTTCGTTCAATTCGCATTCACCGTGTTCGAATTGATAGGGGGGGGGGACAGACATTCAGAGTACACACACACACAGACTCACACACACACATACACACACACACACAGACTCACACACACACATACACACACACAGACAGACACACTTTTTTCGCCCTGTGTTGATCTCATAAGTCTACTTTCATTTTTTGCAAAAATCGAAAGTAGGCTAATATTGTGATGCAAGGGACTTTTTTTTAAGATGGTGGTAAAATGGCATTTAAAAAACTCCTACTCAGAAATTTTCATAGGTACAATATTCAAAGTTGGTAACATTACTTTACTTTAAAAGGGCTATCACAGAAAAAAATGGTAAAAATTCAATGAAAAATATAGAAGTTAGAAATTTCAGTATAGTGTCCCCTTAAATCTACTGTATATGGAGAAGTATGGTATGCTAATTACAATATATACACTTATTTATTTGCAGTAGCAATTAAACTACCAAACTAAAGATTTGTGCTTTTTGTTGAGATACTGATAGTTATTAAATGGTGCACTTCGCAGTTTGAGCGATGTGTGGTCCGTTTTTGTGCACAGCGTGAGGACGATTATGCTGACACAATAACCTGACCATTTAATAACAATCACATAATGGCACTAAGCAAGCAAACTTGAAGATCAATCACAACTATCAGTATCTCAACAAAAAATAACATATATTTACTATTTGTGCTAGATTAAGTACTACTGCAAGTAGGGGGGTAGTAGTTGTTCTAACGCACAGTCTGTTCCAAAAGTAAGTACACACTTTTTGATTATTAATATTTCTCAAACGCATGGTCCGATTTTGACAAATGAGGTGTCGTTGGACTCGGGCTGACGCCCTCTTTCCAATGGACCATTCATGTCAACCCCTAAATAAAATCTACCCCTACTAGGGGGTGAAATTGTATTTTTTAGTAAAAGTCTCTTTTCAAATGCGACATGTATAAAGTGCGCTGCTAAAATGAACTTAAACGTTGTTGCTCATATATCGCATGCGTTTTTCTGGATGCCGCTATGGATCAACATTTTTGTTTTTGTTTTATACGCATGCGCACTTGGGATTTTTGTAAGAGGGCAAGCTCTTTGAAAAAAATGATTGATAAGAAGAGGTTTTGGTGGTGAGGAGAGAACAAGTAAGTCGCCTACTTTCCTATGAAGTTTGCCGATATCTCTCGAACGCAAGGTCGGATTTGGACGTGTGACGTGTCAAATCGCTTGTCTCGAAGCTCTATATATGCTATTAATAGGTTAAAGTTTTGAGAATGAGGGAAACAGGCTTTTTGGGGGTAAAACCATGATTTTAGACTTTTTCAGATATTTCACGAATGCATGGTCGGATTTGGTCCTATGACGTGTCAAATGGCTTGTCTCGAAACCCTCTTTATTTTGGTAATAGGTTAAAGTTTTTGAGAATGAGGGAAACAGAATGTTTTGGGGTAAAACCGTGATTTTTGAAATGTTTGCTATATCTCGCGAACCAATCATGCTAAAGGCGTGTACGACGGGTCCAAGGACTCGGGGTGACTTCCTCTTTGCTATGAACCACTCGTTATATTTAAAAAAAAATTGGAAACGCTATTTTGGGGTAAACACTTGTTTTTTGTGATTTGTACTGATATCTCACGAACCAATAACGCTAGAGACGTGTACAAGGTGTCCTAGGACTCGGGCTAACGCCCCCTTTCAAATGTGGTAGATATTTTTTTCCAAGAAATAATTCACAAAGGCCTAACGCCATACATATTGAGAAAAAAATTATTTACCGATACCTGTTTATAATGTTTATGAAGCGTGGTGGTTGAGAGAGACGATACGGCTGGGTGTGTGTGTTTCAACGAACCTGTCGCTAACCACAAGGACCATGCTTAATAGAACAATCGCTATTTCGGCGGGTCGGTGTATGACAGAGCGAGCGTGCGTTTTCTGATATTTTACCTTTAACGTGTAAACGGTGATGAGAACTTGGTTCTATGTTGGTCGAAGCGAGTACAGAAAACAAACTTTCCGAGGAGTAAGAGGTGAATGTCATTTGAGCTTATTGGAAGGCGTAGATCTGACTTGACAACAGGTGCAATGGAAAAATGACCATGACGCTTGAAGGTGAAATAATCTGACCATTGTGGTGGCAGGGAAGAGCGAAATGCATGCACATGCGTGTGAAACCACATGCACGCTAAACAAGTTACATCCTGTCTTGCTTCGTACGTGACAAAATGCAAGTTCATGTGAAATTGTGTACACTTACGTGAAGGTTTCAAAATTAGTGAATACGTTTCACATTAGATAGCACACGAGTAGATTCAACAAATGAGCGACGACACGCAAAGCGTTTCAACAAAGTCCCGTATGCATTCATATACATTTGACATATATTGCGTTTCGTCTACGAGGTTTTCAATATTATTGTCACGTCAGGAAGTACACGTTAGGTGAATTTTGTTTGAGAGCACATTTTAAGTAATCATATTTTTGTCGACAAACAGGTTCATTGTAAAGATGATTTTGTTTGATACTGTGTGGTTGATATATATTTATGTTTATGTACGCCTATAATTCATGTTCGGGTGCTTGGAGCATCGTAAAATTAGGTATTGTAACCATGAGTCAATACACCAATCATTTAGAATACTCTTCAACGTACTTCTCATAGAAGGGTGGGTATAAGGAACAACTTTTCAAAATACATGCTAAATTAGTCGAAAAATAAAAAATATCCTATGAGGACGACCAAAGCATATGTTGCGCTTCTCAATGTGTGACACAAAACTAGGGATTCTATAAAGGGTCTCCGAAAACCACATTTTATGGCCCTTAAATAAACAGTGTCTGCGATAAACCCAGAAAAATTACTTCGTTCTGATAAACTTATGAAGGAATGACAAGCCCCTAACCATTTTAACTATAGCTCAAATGATAACGTCTGGTTATTAACGTCGAAGACCGTTCGAAGAGCGGGTACTTCTGCTAATATCTATATATATAAAAGAAAGTCGTGTTAGTTACACTATTTATAACTCAAGAACGGCTGAACCGATTTGGCTGAAAATTGGTGTGGAGGTAGCTTAGAACCAGAAGACGGACATAAGATACTTTTTAATCCCGTGACGTGACATAAAACGTCAAAGAGAATACAAGTCACTATAAAAAGTAACGCAAATGACAGCTAAGGCAAGTCGTTTCCAGGCAACAGTAGCTCTTGACGAGACACGGCCGACTGGATGCGAGTAACACTCTCCACTACCGGTATAGAATATGAGGCTCTTAATATGAAATCACGTTAGTTATTCAACGTAATTTGTATAGGGGTAGTAAATCCAATTTACAATAGATGGCGCGACTTGTTTCAACAAAATGGCGTGCGTTTGTTTCAAGAAAGTCCCACATGCGTTCATATACCATTCATCCCATTGCGATGAAACTTGGGTGAGATGTTCTGTACGCTTCAGGTACGGTTTCTGGCTGAGTAAATCCACTTGTGTCATGTAAGACACGTTTTTATTTGATGTTGTACTAGCAACTACTGAATTGTATTTTGAGAGCAAAGAGCTCCAGTAATTGTAACATTACTATCATTTAGATGTCTTTGGTTGAAAGACGGAATTATATTATTCTATTCAGATTTATTGCGTGTTTTTATACAAGGATTCTTTAGAGGTTTATAACCTATGGTAAAGTTTTTTATGAACAGGCCAGATGTATAGTTTTAGTTTGATTAAATCGCCGGCCTTGAATAATGTGTGTTTTGAGTCGACCGAGCGCAGAAATGTGGTAGCCTGCTGGTGACATAAACTGGTTTTGTAATCCAGTGCCCTTGAGAGGACGCTTCATTTGTTTGTGAGACAGAGGACATTGACAAGAGATAGAATGCTTGTAGTATTCGCTCTTTCTTTCATTGCTACTTTGCTTATGTAACCCAGTTTTCAACCCTGTCTCAGATCACCTGTTTTATAGATTGTTTTTTGTTAGTTCGGCGCACTTCTTGCGTGTACCGTTTTGACGTGTACAATTAGGTCAGGTTTTCTATAGTGAGTTGAAGGCGACCCTGTTAAATGCAGGAATTTATTGTATGAAGGTATTTGAGATTACCTTGTCCGGGAGGGTTCCCGTTGACTAGATGTTATTGGAAGGTAACTGTTGTGGACAGGCCTATCCCAGAGTTATTGAATGCGAGCTTTGCGCCGCTGGTAACCCGTGTTATTGTGTGTCCGAGTTGTTATTGCTCGTTGATCTTATTCCGACTGTTGAGTCGAGGCTTTTTGGTGGAGAATGATCTCAGTGTAGACACTCCGTGCCCGAGCTATTGTCAGTATTATTCGCCATAAACCAACGATAAACCTAAACCGACATCTTAATAATAAAACGCCTAATTTTGGTAAAACAAAAGCTAACTAATGAATTCTTTCTATCTAACTTTGTTCTGTTGCATTTTGGAACTGTTGACATAGCCGTGCAGTTGAAGGTAATTTCCTTGTGTGGAAATGACTAGGACAGTTGACACTTTTGTAGCGACCTGAAGCATGCGCGAACCTTGAGTTCGTAGCTTGTGGAGCTCAGGCCATGCGATGTCAGACGTGGTCTCAACTACGCATTCGTCACCGTAATTACACACATTAGATGACTATGGCTTACAAAGAGTAAACCAAGGTGTAGGCAGGAAATTAATAAAAATTTGTGTCTATTTCATTACTTATTTATGATGTACAAGTGTGTAAATCCTACATGTTACCTTATTGTGTGCTGATAGCACGTAGTTATTAAGAATAATTAAATGGTTTTTTTTTCATGGCTGTACATTTAGATTTGTTGTAATTGTTTTCTGTTGCGGACGTCATCGCCGTAAATTTTGTTATTAACTGTTAGGACTTAGCTAGATGATTACCGTTAATGTAAATGTGGAAATGGTATCATCCTAACTTAGATTTGTTTTGCTACCCTGTTAAATGTAAATTCTGATATTAGCTTAATCTTGTAACTTGAACTAGGGACTTGCGTCGTACCATTTTCCTAGTGTTGCTGTTGTTGCTTTATTATTGTGAGATAGATCTTTCGCGAGGGTTTTCAGTAACTTCTCAGGCAGGGACCTGCTCTTTATTTTCTTTTGTTTATTAGCTTGCGGACTAGCCGATCATAACCCTCCGAACTAGGCTAGGGGCTTGTGAAATTTAATAAATTTTCACGGTGTTTTACTTAAGTCTGGATGTTTAATTTCACAGTCTAGTTTTAAGGTGAACCTTTCCTTAGGCAGTCTATGACCATCGTCACCATGTACCACGATCCCCGTGGACTACAGTGTCTCGTGCCGCTCAGCCTATTAGGAAGTTCACCTGATCCTCACGGTAATTTTATTCGACTTATGGGATGTTAGGAAAGTCATTGCGGTTGTTGACTCGACTAACGGTCTCAGTATATCCATGTTACAATAGGTAGCGCACGAGTAGATTCAACAAATGAGCGACGACGCGCAAAGTGTTTCAACATAGTCCCGTATGCGTTCATATACCATTCGTCCGATAGCGACAAAACTTAGGTGAGTTGTTGTGTACACTTCAGTGAAGGGTTCTGGCTTAGTAAATTCACTTTACAATAGTTATCGCACAAGTAGATTCAACAAATGAGCGACGGCACGCGAATCGTTTATACAAAGTCCCGTATGCTTTCATATACCATTCATCCGATTGCTATGAAACTTTGGATAATTGTTGTGCACCCACCAGGAAAGGTTTCTGACTTAGTAAATCCTTTTTACAATAGGTAGCGCACGAGTAGATTCAACAAATGAGTAACGGCGCGCGTATCGTTTAAAAAAAGTTCCGTATGCGTTTATATACCATTCATGCGATTGCAATGAAATTTGGTGACATGTTGTTACCACTCCCGCGAAGATTTCTGATTTTTTAAATCCATTTTACAATATGGTAGCGCACGAGTAGATTCAAATAATGAGCGACAGCTTTGGTGAGTTGAGTACAGTCCTGCGAAGGTGTATGAATTAGTAAATCCGTTTTTCAATGGGTGGCGCGCAAGTAGATTCAACAAATCAGTAACGGCGCGCGAATAGTTAATACAAAATCCCGTATGCGTTCATATGGCATTCATTCGATTGTGATGAAACTTTGATGAGTTGTTGTGTACACGCCAGGGAAGGTTTTCGAATTAGTAAATCCATTTTACAATAGGTAGCGTACGAGTATATTCAACAAATGGGTGACGGCACTCGAATCGTTTCAACCAAGTCCCGTATGTGTTCATATGCCATTCATTTCATTGCGATGAAACTTGGGTGAGTTGTTGAGCACGCTCCCAGGATGATTTTTGAGATAGTAAATCAATTTTACAATAGTTTAGAGGTGGTTAACGGAAAAAGAAAAAAATATTGGGAATCCAAAAGCACTTCAAGAAACAAAGTTACAACGCCAACACTTTCTTTGATTGGCATTGCAACGCATGCCGGGTACAGCTAGTATATATATAGATATCAGTAATAACTGATCGGTCCCATAACATCTTGTGATTAGGATTTTCCAAAACGGCGTCAGGAACATACTGATAGTAAGGCTAAGTATTTTTTGATAATACGTGCTTTTAAGCAAGGTGTAGGTGCATTATTTTGGCCACTTGGTTGTGTCTTTTCATGTAATCAGTACAGGAGATTGCTTGGCAGCCTCCTGTGGTATGTTGAATTGTTTCCGGTTCTAGTGGGCATCTTCGGCATTTATCATTCTGAAGATGTGTCTTAACTATATATTTAAGATAGTTTTTGGTAGCCACAACTTGATCCTGGATTGCAACCATGAATCCTTCAGTCTCGGTGAATAGGTCTGCATGAGTCAACCAGCTGTTCGACGCATCAATGTCGACATGTTTCTGGTTGAGATCATATGGATGATGACCGTGCAGAGCGTTCTGCATCCACTGCTGAAGCTTGATGGCTGAACATTCCTCATCAGTGGCTAACTGTATATCCTTTACGTGAAGAAGATACAGTGGTGTGAACTTGTCGTCTGCCTTCACAGTGACTTGATGTATGGGAGAGTCATGTCTGTCCAGAAAATATCTCTGAAGGTTCCTCACTTGCCTTGCATGCAATTGGATAATGTCCGTGAGTCCTCGTCCTCCTCTTTGGCGCGGAATTGTCAATCGCTCAACAGCTGACTTAGGGTGGAGACATCTGTGTTTTTTAAGATGGTACGTGTCCTAATTATGATGTTCTCGAAGTCAGTCTGCGTCCATTTGATAATACCGAAAGTGTATGTCAGAGCAGGAATAGCATAATAGCCTTAAAAGTGTTCTTTCCATTCAACTTTGATTTTAAAATCTTGTTAAGTCGTTGATTGTAGATAGCTACAGTTCTATCTTTAATACCTTTATGATCAATTCGATTAGATTGCAGGAGACCAAGATATTTGTAGGTCTCATTACCTTCCATAGGCTTTATGAAACAGCCGTCAGCAAGTTGAAATGCTCGGGCCTCTAATTTTCCATGCCGAATGGTGAGGGTGCGACACTTATCTAATCCTAAGGACATTCCAATATCAGAAGAAAATGAAGCAGTTATTGCAATTAAATTGCTGATGTATTTCTCAGAAGATGCATATAGTTCAATGTCATCCATGTACATCATATGAGAAATTTTGTATTTCTCTATACCATGGTGCTTAATTGGAAAACCAAACTTTGCATTTTTCAGCAATGATGATAGCGGATTGAGCGTCTAACAGAACCATAGAGGGCTCAAGCTGTCACCCTGAAAGATACCTCTTTTGATTTCAATAAATCCCGATTCCATACATGTGTCTCCATTAGACATTAATAAATTGGTCCCCCAATGAGACATCATACGTTGCAGACTTACAATGATGGCAGGATCAACTTAATATATCTTCAGGGTTTGGATTAACCAGGAATGTGGCACAGAATCAAAAGCTTTCTTGTAATCAATGAAAGTCATTTAGAGGTTACGCATCATCTTTTCTGCTTGTTCCATGGTAACTGCATCGATTACCAGTTGCTCTTTGCAACCTTGAGACTTCTTAATACACCCCTTCTGCTCCTCAGCCAGGATGTTATGAAGATTTATGTGTTCATAAATCTTACGTACAATGCAAGATATAAATATCTTATACAGGGTGCAGAGACAGGTGATAGGTCAATATTTGGAAGGGTCATTGGTTCTAACACCTTTTGGCAGAAGGTATGTTTTACCTCGCATCTAGTAAGAGGGGATAAGCTGTGGATTTTGGATGAAATCTGAGTAGCAGCGGGCAAGATGCTCATGTGTGCAAGTAAAACGTTTGATCCAAAAGTTGTGGATGTTGTCTGGTCCTACCGCTTTCCAATTTTGGGTCTCTTTAACCACACGGGTCACATCTTCAGTTGATACAGAAGAGTCACACATCGTGTCAATTTCTGGCATTCTTTCCTCCTCCGCAATCCATTTAGCGTTGCTGTTATAATCTCCAGCATTCGACCATAGGGAAGACCAGAAGTTCTCTACCTCTTTATTTGCGGTGAACTGCCCATTAGTGTTCCAGGATCGTCAAGATTCCTATAGAACCCGCACGACCCTGACTGTGCCCTTCAAATTTTCTTACGTCTCACCAATCCATCAAGTCGGCTGTGCGAAATATTTCACTAGCATTCAATATCTACGAAACCATTACCAATATCACCCTGGAATTATGAACGGTGATAAAGGGAACTACTAAAAGTTCACCTATGTGATTTTTGAAAACCTAGTGACTACAAAACCAACATGGCGGCCAAGCGAATTTGGCTTTTAAATAGACGTTACTCGCGATTTAACCAACCAAACGCAATGAAACATGGTAGAGTATATGTTTATACACATTGTAATGCACCGACATCTAACTTCGTTCAATTGTTTACATAACCTCAATATGGCGGCTGTGCGAAATATTTCACCGGCATTCTATATATATAAAACTATTATCGGTATCACCTTGAAATTTTGTACGGAGAGAAAGGGCACTACTGGTAATTCATCTATGAGACTTTCAAAAACCGGTTAACTACAGAACGAACATGGCGGCCAAGCGAATTTGAAAGTTTTAAATAGACTTTTCTCACGATTTAATGATCCAAACGCAATGAAACGTGGTACAGCAAATGTTTGTACACATTGTAATGCACTGGTATCTAATTTAGTTCAATTGTTTACATAGCCTCAACATGGCATCTGTGCGAATTCTGATATTACGTTTTTATTTCTTGTGTCATAATCATACGATCGAAGTGGAATGACCCTATGCAATAATTTTCCTTTAATGGTACATGACTCTATGGCCTGTACATATAACAATCCAACATGGCGACCATCCGAAATATTTAGAGGTTCCCAATATCGGCGAATCTATTACAGCAATCAAACTGATTTTGTTATGTTCATAGGGGCTATGAACATAAGTTCACCTACAGGATTTTCAATAACCTGGTGATCACTAATCCAAGATGGCGGCGACGCGAATTATACATATTCACATGGATGTTTCTCGCAATTTAACCAACCGAGTGCAGTGAAACTTGGTACAGTTAATCCTTATACAAATGTTAATCCACTGGCTGCTAATTTATTTCAATTGTTTCCATAACCACAAGATGGCAGCTGTGCGAATTTTTAAAATCTAGTTTTTACTTCTTGTGTCCTAATCATGCGATTGAAGTTTGAATACTACACGTACACAATAATCTCCGTGTAACAGTACATAACTCGAAGACCTACATATATATATATAATCCAACATGGCGACCATCCGCAACATTTAGTTGGTTCTCAATATCTTCGAATCTATTATAGCAATCAAACTGAAATTTTGTATGTTGATAGTGGCAATTAACATGAGTAGGATATATGAAAATAGGCTGTATTGTTCTTCACGGAACTACTTGTTTTTGGTTGTTTATTATTTTAATTTTATATTTCCTTTATTACTGAAATATTATTATTTTTGTTTCTATATATATATATTATTTTTACATTTTTTAAAAATTTCGTTAGGGCCATCTATGGACCACGGTGCTTGCGTTTTAGCTGTTTCTTGATGTCATCGTCAGGCTTGCCACGATTGGTGTTCTTAGTTGTGGGTTGAAGTTGATAGGTTCAACATGGGGAGCGAACCCTTAGATTCTACGTTCAACAGCATTGGGACTTTGCTTCGCAGCAGGAGAGTACGGATCATCAGTGTGGGCAGCATCTGCCCATACCAAGCAAGTGGACATAGCTCTTAACGAGTCCACACGTATTGTCACTGGATGTCTGAGACCTACTCCAGTGCAGAAGATCTACCCTCTCGCTGGCATTGCACCTCCAGTTATTCGACGCAGGGTGGCAGCAGAGAAAGAGAGACAAAAGCTTGAAACAGATCCCAGACATTCTATGTTCAACCACAAGGTGACCACTCCTCGCCTAAGAACCAGGAAGAGTTTTATTAAGAGAACAGTACCCCTCCATACCAAGCCTGACGTCCGGCGTGTGTCACTCTGGAAACAAATAGTACCGGAGGGGTTTACCCCTAAAGAAGAACTGAGCAGTGGTAGTCATTTGCCTTATACCACCTGGAGGTCCTTAAACCGGATGAGAACAGGAGTGCCTAAGTGTCGTAGCAACCTTGTGAAGTGGGGTTATGCAGAAGATCCACGATGTGCTGTGGAGAAATCCAGACTCCACAACACCTGCTCACGTGCAAAGATCTTAATGAAACCTGCAGCCAGGAAGACCTTATGTTGGCCACAGACCGAGCGATAAGAGCTGCAGAGTTCTGGAAAGGAAGAATTTAGTGTGTCTCCCGGACACGGAAAGTAAAGTAAGTAAGTGGTGGGTTTGGCAGCTGCTTTCATGTTGGTACCTCGAGCTTTTCTGATGGCCCAGTAGTCCTTCATTTTCCGGCTAAAGTGAATCTTACGTTCCTCAGACCATTTCCTAGTCTCGTCTTTTGGTCTGTGGGTAACTTCTGCGAGGGATGTTACGAAGGATTTAATTTTAAGAGCTGTATGATAGTTACTCTGGTCGGCTATGTCATTTTCATTTATATGGAGTTCCGAAAGATCCTTCTCCACTTGCTTCTTCCACAAGAATCCAGTAGCTTTGCCCTTGTTAGCAGCCTTGAAGATCCTATGGGATAACCTGTTTGAGTCCATTCTGAATTTTACATTTTAATTATTAATAATTTTAGTTTTAATTTTTTTTAAATTTTATCCAACACATTACGTCAAGTAGATACTTATACAGTATAATATTTGATTATTAGAAATACTATGACTTCGGCATGATAATTCTCCGAAATTTGACTTAAAGATCCATCTATCATCATCTTTGAAAGCATAAACTGTCCTTATGACTAAAGCCCTGCGCGGATGCGGATATCCGCGGGTTTATCCGCGGATATCCGCAACATTTTTCGCCGTGCGGATATAGTTTGTATGGCTTTGCGGGTAGCGGATAAGCTGCGGATAATGCTTGGAGTAAATTTGCGGATAGTCTTTAGAATATAATCCGAACTTGTTGAATATCATGCGGAAAGTTGGGTAATTGTGCGTAGCGGGTAATCATGCGCGTCTATGTTTTTCGAGTTGGTAGTACAACTAGCAACTCAATTCACTGCTACCCTCAAGCTGTCATCGTACCTATCAGATAGGGACAGTCAGCATGATGCCAGTTGCTATGTGATAACCGTGAGGCTTGGATGAAGAAACATAACACGTTGCATGTTATTTTCTGTTGCCAGCAAATAAGAAGGTAACCCTACTGTTGTGATTCAATATTTAAAATTAAATGTAAATTAAATGCCAGTGTTTACAGTGGTTTGGCATGTATTTATTTTTCAATATAATACATTAGTTTACCGGGATTCAGTGAGTTTTTTTTTAGAAGAATGGGGTAATGGTGCTCAAATGTCTAAAAGATAAAGTATAAAGCAACACATTGAAAATATTATTGTAATGCCAGTAGATTCGGATAAAAAACGTGCGGATAACAGTCGTGCGGATGCGGGGCGGATGCGGATAACAGCCGTGCGGATGCGGGGCGGATGCGGATAACATTTTGTCTATCCGCGCAGGGCTCTACTTATGACAGGTGGTTAATATAGATACCACTATCCCATAAGTGTTAATAGTTGAGTTATAAATGATTGTACATTTATGTTCGACCCTGACTATTATATGTCAGAAAACTGTACTATAATGAGGCTCATTATAACACTATTTTTCATTATGAAACAGTTTCTCCCGCCAATCAGAGCTCAAGAAACAGTTGTTTGACCAATTAGATAATTAGATGCGCGCTGAGTTCCACGGCCTTCTAATTTAAATTTAACTGCGTTGCCTAGTATCATAGTAGGGTAATCGAGGAGGCCATGGTCAAATACAAGGCATTCTCTGCGTCTCATGCGCTCTGTTCAGTACATAAAAATTGTGAAATCTCGACAGATATTTATGAATAAGTATGTTCGAACATAAAATAGTTATAATAATTATCGTCGAACATAAACAGTCGTATGCAACTCGCCTATAATGGTAATTAAGACGCTCGTTTTATAAACTTACTCGTGTCTTAATTATTGCCATTATAGGCTCGTTGCATAATGTACTATTAGCTTAATATTATGCTATAAAAATTATTAATTGTAATGTTGGTAATAGTGATAGATATTGCTATTTCAGTAACAACTATTTTATCTCATAAAATAAATATCACTCAACATTTTGGGTAATATGATCATATTAAGGAATTGTTTTATTTATATATTCAGTAATCGCCACCTTAAGTAATAAAAAAAAGCCAATTTCGGATGACATTTTGCGAACAAAGTACAATGCTTCCCAATTACGAAGATAGATCGAAGTAGAACGTTCCACCATGCACTACATTATAGAACGTAGTACCTGGCTTGAAGAAGACATATGCTCTGACCTACTTTAACTCGTACATAATTGAAAGTCCAATCAATTTCGAGCAAACTCGTGGTGGCGGCTGCTGTAAGTCCAATACATAGTCTAACAGACCGTATGAATGAATGTTTGCTGTAAAAGGCAATCGGAGAGGCCGAAGCCTATCATTTCGTAATTTCAAACCCAACCTCACATCGCACATCGCTTCTCTGTTTGAACTAGGAAAAGACGGGTCTAAACCTGTCAAATCACTAACATTTTACATTACGTGACTTGTTTTCCTTTGCGTGCTTCCTTATAAAATATTCAGTATTGCCAGTCTAGATCAGCAAGCATGCAGCGTTACAAAGGTTTAAAAAGCTTCCCTGCTTAGGAATATGTTACATCACTCCTATTGCGAATATCGAATTAGGCATATACCAGACAGAGAAAGATTTGCTACCTGGGATCGCTGATAAACTATGTAGTAAGCTGTACCGCATATATCAAGTGGAGAACAGCAATGGGTGGAATAGCTGCGTCAAAAATAAATAGAATTTGTAAACTCTAGTAGGAATAAGGTAAGCTGTACTAAATCTAGGATCATCTTTGAAAGGAGAAAATGAAATGTTAAGACAAAGCTGTGGTTGTTGTTGTTGTTTGAGTCTTCAGTCTCATCAGATAATCCTTTCATCTCTACATAGCTACCACACCCTACATCTGAGGCAATCTGTTTAACATATTCTAACCTTGGTCCACCCCTACAGTTCTTGTCCTCGACCCTTCCTCCCATAACTAAGCTTGCTATTTCTGGGTGTCTTAGTATGTGTCCTACCAACCTATCTCTTCTCTTCATTAGCAGTCACCAGAAACATCTCTTCTCTCCCACTAGTTTTAATACCTCTTCGTTTGTAACCCTATCCACCCTTTCTGATCTTCATCATTCTCCTGCAACAACACATTTCAAACGCTTCAATTCTCCTCTTTTCTGCTGCACCAATAGTCCAAGTTTCACATTCATAGAGTTCCACGCTCCAGACAAAGGCCTTCAAAAATTACTGCCTAGTACCTAAATCTATATTCGATGTCAAGAGATTCCTTTTCTGTAGAAATGCCTGCCTTGCCTGAGCTAACCTATTTTTATATCGTCTTTGCATCGTCCATCACTGGTTATTTTGCTTTCTAAGTAACAAAAGTCTCCTGCTTCCTTTATTTTTCACCTACCAATTTGATGTCAAAGAGGTTTCTGATCTATTTCGGCAGAATTCCAATATTTTTGTATATGTTCACAACGCTATAGGCCGAACGTTTGTTTTAGACGATTGCCCTTGACCTTGAAGCCTGCGGGTGAGCCTACACACACTCACTCTCTCACCCTATCGCTTCACACTTGTCACCACTGATCTGATATAATGGAATTCCAGACTTGAGCAGACAGTACAGTCCACGTCGAAGTATTGTGTGACGCGGAAGTACACGTTACGTAGTTACGAACAGAACATCATTATATATTGGCTTTCACGGCCGGTGAATTAAAACTCAGCAATTCTTCTAGGTTTGTGCCGGCCGTGAAAGCCAATATACCATCTTTTTGGAAGCCTTCATAGGGAGGTTAAGGCTGCTTGAGCTTTTAGTTCTTGTAGTCAAGTGGTGCAGTTGCACCTTATATAAAAGGGAGGTGGCGCGCAGTTCGTCACTCCTGTGGGGGTCCGGGCAGGGACACCAAGAGCCCACCGATGAGCCTAGCTTGGTGTCCTAGGCGAAACCCCACACAAGACACGGCACAAACCTAGAAGAATTGCTGAGTTTTAGAACATCATTATATTTGCCAATGACTGTACTTCAGCAGCAGTGTCAGACAGCTTTGCCAATCATCGGACCGCTTGGGGCAGCTGATAACAACACAGGTACTGTAGTAACTCGCCTCCAGGCTTCCATTAAGATTTTTCACTCGTCTAAAACAAACGTCCAGCCTGTACATTAATTTGAAATATTTTTTATCAATAATTTAGGCATTAAAACTGTACTCTCATGGCCCCTTATTTGTAAATATATTCTCCTGTATTGTGCTTAATGAAGCAATGTTTTCTATCGCCCTGTTGATTAGGTCCTATTTATTTAATTTCAAACTTTATATTCAGAGGTACAGAAGGTAACAAAAACAAAACTATGGTGCTTTTCAGTTGGTCAACACGAATGTACCCAAAAAGAGCTGAGTTATGCCCTAATCCTGAAATAAATTACATGAGATTAATAAATACACTAGGACGAGCAGTTTCGATCGTTAAGCGATCATCATCAGATCCATTACACTTAGGCTATAACATCTATGTTTGAGAATAAAAGTGAAAAGAATTTACAATATGTACAATTATTTGGTTGCAGTATTGGTAATGCATATAATCATCCCAAACAGACAAACTCCGGATTTCTATCACCATTTTAGCATTTCACCTAACATGAGATATACTACATTTAGCATACACCGACAGTTGCATTACCAATACTGCAACTAAATAATTGTGCATATTGGAAATATTTTTCACCTGTAATGGATCTGATGATGATCGCTTGACGATCGAAACTGGTCATCCTAGTGTATTTATCAATCTCATTTAATTTATTTCAGGATTAGGGCATAACCCAGCTCTTTTTGGGTACATTCGTGTTGACCGAATGAAAAGCACCAAACTTTTGTTTACTTAGAAAACAGTGAAAAATGGCTTCAAACCTCGCAAGGTACAGAAGGTCCAATGTTTCTTGTTAAGGAGCTCTGAAATGAACAGTTTCCATTAGATGTTCTTGTCATCATGTGATAGCCAGGAGATCTTTTCAGATAGACTGACTGCCAGAATATTGTCGCTCGTTTAGCACAGCCCATGGGTCACGTGTAGGGTACTAGAGTGGATAGAAAGACTGGACATTTCAATATGAAATTACGATTTCTTGTTATTGTAGTATATTTAATTATAAACCCTCTGTCTGAAAAATTCGGTGAATGGGTGTAGACTATATTACGAACGGATTGTTGGCTTACCTGAAACAGCCGTTACTATCCTTCGAAGTAATCCCCGTTTATGGTTATGCACTTCTTAGAACTGTTGTACAAGTCCTGGCATAGTCTTCCCGAGGGATAGCCTTCAGTTGGGTCGTCACATTACGTTGGATGCCCGAAATGTCCGAAAACCTTCAGGGCTTTTCGGTGATCCTGGACCCCAATACTCCATACATTGACGCTTGCCTTCGAGTCCGTACCTCAAGCACCAGGTCTCGTCACCCATGACGATGGTTTTCAGGACCATTCCATTCCACTCCACGGAACATTCACCCTTCTCACTGCCACCCGTCGAACAGGTGTGCACGTTAGGTTGCATAAATTCACCCTTCTCACTGCCGCCCGTCTATCAGGTGTGCAAGGCAGGTTACATAAATTCACGCTTCTCTCTTGCTTTCAATTTAAGGTTTAGACGACCCAAACTGAAGGCTATTCCTAAAGAAGACTATGCCAGGAGTTTCCAGGACTTGTTCAGTCGTTCTCAGAAGTGAATAACCATCCACGGGGATTACTTTGCAGGACAGTAACTGCTGTTTCAGCTAAGCCAACAATCCGTTCGTAATATAGACCCATTCACCGAACTTTTCAGACTGAGGGTGTAGGCTATATATGCAATTTTATGCCATACGCTAAATAATAATAATACGGTAATTAAGTCTCATTGCTTCAGAATGTATGTTTTCCATTTTTAAAATGCGAATTATAAGACGTAGAGAAAAATGAAAGAAGGATACTTAGAAAAATATTGGGACCATTAAAAACAGAAAGAGGAGAGTTCAGATACATAAGAGATGACGACCTCTACAAAAAAAAAAAAAAATCCTCTCGGCATGGCGGAAGGCGGAGGTAGATTTCACCGGGCAAACTAGGGGATAGGCTATAATAGGCAAAATATGCAGGTTTTCATTTATTGCGAGAAAGTATTTTACAATGTAATTAGAGCTCAATTAACTTTTCTTTCGTCTTACTATGCATATTTTTAAAATTTTATTGTGTTAGGGGGACGGTAACCTTCTTGTCATTTGGGGTCCATTTTTAGCCTACTTTCGATTTTTGCAAAAAATGAAAGTAGACTTATGAGATCAACACAGGGCGAAAAAAGTGTGTGTGTATGTGTGTGTGTGAGTCTGTGTGTGTGTGAGTCTGTGTGTGTGTGTGTGTATGTGTGTGTGTGAGTCTGTGTGTGTGTCTGTGTGTGTGTGAGTGTGTGTACTCTGAATGTCTGTCCTCCCTATCAATTCGAACACGGTGAAACCGAATTGAACGAAATTTGGTACAGAGGTAGCACTAGTAAAGGACACCTCAGCGTCATACTTTATATCGCCGCCATCTTTACCAAAACAGAATGGCGGCCACTCAAATGTTCAAAACGTAAAATCAAATTACGGCTAAACTAATCATCCGATCTCTACCAAATTTGGTGACAACATACCTTTATATACGATGCGTCTTTCACCCAAAATTCAAGGTCATCGGCCATGCCAATTATGCAACCATTTTAATAAATAGCTTAAGACCCACCAATTCCGATTATCGAGCCTAGGGGGGTTTAAGCTATCCTGAAGGTCGTGATCCGTTATTTATTATAATTTAATATTATAATATTATACAGTATGAGTGGCTTAAAAGAGCTGAGCCGTTTGTGTCACACGACAAGATGGCAGCTGTCCTCATGTGCCTGTCTTATATTTCAGTAGTTTTAGTATGTTGTATGTGATATACCGTACTGATACAATAATATAAACTTTGTATGAAATGATCTTTAATGAAGATGTACTGCAGTGAAGAAATCGTTTATTTAAAGTCATTATTTGCCAACAGTTTGTAACTAATATGTCAGTTAAGAACACCTGACGTCATGGATACGGTTAGCTCTGGGCTAGCATGTTAGTCTGACACGCAGTTGACTGGGGATCGAGTACTGCTACAGTTAGGTTTTTTTTCTTGAATTCTTTTACAAATGATGTGCACGAGCTTTTTCCACAGATACTGAATAAAATGTCATTTAGCTCAAAGGAGAGGATAAAGTATACACTCGTATATTAATAAAATCACAGTCCCAGCATCGCACATAAACAGAAGACATTAGAAAAAGGAGAATAGAAGAACTAGATACACGTTGTCATTAACCACAGCCTTCTTAATGCCTCTGTACGGTGCTGTCCTCTTGTGGGTTATGTGGGTAATATTGTTCCAAACATAACGCTGTGTAAATGCCTGAGCTGGCCTCCTGAAGTATGGCAATTTTGTAATACTGGTAGTTCAACTATTAGCCACGATCGCGCTCCGAATACCTTTAAACACTGCCAGCTGGATCGCCTCCCTCTTGGCTACTTTAAACTGCCTACTCATTCAACACCCATAGAACACTGCCATCGTAGTACATTACGATGGCAGTGCATAGGCGTACAAGATAAAGATTAATTCACTGATAGGTCGCAGCACCACCTGCTGTGATTGGGGCGGAAGATTCTTAATTTTGCAGGCTGGCTTAATATAGAGATTAACGGACGTGAATGCATTACAATAAGTTAGTAGTTTTATTATTCAATCATCATAAAGTATATAATATTGATCTTGACACTTACTGGCTTATTATCAATATAAAAGAAAACAAACAATACATTGTGGTTGGGGAGATTGTTTTAGGGATGAGGACAAAGTGTCATAAAGATACCCATACATTTAGGAGAAAGTAGGCTATATGTTCTTTGCTGAACATCTTGTTATACTTGTGGTCACACCGTCATTATGCAAGGTTTGGAACTGATGTGTAACTATCTAACAGCCTGTTACTTCTTCTCGTCAAATTTTATCTCCCGCAGAGATGTTGGTTGATTCCTCAGTTTAGGGCTGCGACAACGCGGTCATGTAACCCCGTGTACTTTGGGTGTGTGTAGAATCTGTCGGATAAACGGTGTTGTGATGGCTGTATTAGTCTGTAATTCAGGTCTTTCTTTATTCGTGTCAGAAGTATCGACTTTACACATAGATATTTTAAAATACACGATATATAGCCTACATTGCTACTATACAAATATACAGATATACACATATAAACAATGCTACTGAGCAACACAATCGGAAGCTAGATAATTCTTGTCCAGTATTGGGCGACGTCAATAGCATTAGAGGAAGCTGCAACCAAGTCTATCATAGTGCACTTTGAGGGACATAAGACACACTGACATAAATTCAGGTAAGGACTGCAGACGGTCAATTTCAAGTAGTAGTTCCTAATGTTGGTACCAAATATACCGTCAACGACACCTAGCTGTGAACTTGGCTACTAGATGCCACCGCAAGCTGTAACTTGCAACGAACGTTGGACTTCCCCTCTGAAGGAAAGCATACTGAGGGATTTTCAGCGCTCTTTGAAAATCCGACGACTTCGGCCGGCTTTGAACCCGCGACCTTGGACATAGAAGTTCAGCATGCTAACAGCTAGGCTACGTCACCGAAGCCGCTTCCCACATAGTCAGATGGAAAACTGAATGTGATCTCGTTGTCATGACAACCTCTGATAGCTCATCCCTCATCAATTTAGAAGCGTTGTCATGGTAACCTCTGATGGCTCTTGGCATTTTCTTCTAATTCCGAAATCATTTTTCTCATCCCTTGGCGTAATGGTGGGTTGTATCAAAAATTCTTTCAGACAAACGTTTTAGGTAATTATTAGGGGAATATCATCCATTTTGTAGGGTTTTGATATTGTGCCTATTAAGAGAGATATGATTAATGTTTCCCGAAAAACTCACTTTTTTCCACCCCATTGGCCAATGGTTGGTGCTATCAAAAAACTTTTTCAACATACATTTTTGGCACTTACCCGAAACATAATATGAACTTTGAAGGGATTCGATAGTTCACATATTAAGACAGTTATAGTGATATTTCACTTTTTCGAAAAAAGCGCCCCATTTTTACTCCCCTTCGACCGATTTTGCCCATTAACGAACTAGACCGAGATTGTATAGGGATACATATTATGAAAAAAATTGAAAGTGATTGGTGCAAAATTACGGCAGTTATCGTGTCCACAAGAATCTGATTATATATATATATATATATGAAATGCGACAGGCTTCGGCAGCCGGCACAGTTCATATCCTCGCCGCTAGATGGGGGCTTCATTCATTCCATTCCTGACCCGGTCGGAGACTGGAAGCAGGCTGTGGATTTTCATTTCATATATATATATGATACATATATACATAAATTATATATAAACTTTTGAACTGACGGTGGTTTTGGGGTCTGGGGGATGTGAAACGCGAAGATATGTCGAAATTTTCCGGAAGTCGAAACATGGCACCCATTGCAATAGTTAGCTTTCTAATGAAATCTACCTAATAAAGCAATTGAAAAAAATCTACCATGCGATCAGGAAAAGGAGGGTTAATTTCTTTGGACACGTAATGAGGATGAATAACACCAGACTCACAAAACAAATTTTCAGTCATGTATACAAAAGCAAGAATGGTAATCAATGGGTACAAAGTATAAAAAGGGATATGGAAGAGATGTAAGTAACAATAGATATTATTCAGGACAGACCACTTCTCAGAAATATGACAAAAATTTCAAGGGTTTCCAGGAGAAGGAAAAGAAGAAGCAGGTTAACATCTGGACGGAAGACAGAAGAAGGAAACAATGTGAAGTAATGAAGAACTACTGGAAGGCAAGAAAGGATAAAGGAAATAAGAGACAGTAAATGCAATGGGTTATTTTACGCTGTCCAAAGATGTTCAAAATCGAGGTAAGAAGAAGAATAGAGGTACAGAAAAAAATGGATTTGGTAATAAGAGATTCGACGTCATTCATTTTCCTATGTCGCACACAACCAGCATATTAAATAAGCCTAACTACCACAAAAGTTAAGAACACATTGAAAATCCACAGCCTGCTTCCAGTCTCCGACCGGGTCAGGAATGGAATGAATGAAGCCCCCATCTAGCGGCGAGGATATGGACTGTGCCGGCTGCCGAGGCCTGACGCACTCCTCTGGGGCAATGATTAAATGAATGACAGATGAAATGAAATGAAAGTGGAGAGTGTTGCTGGAATGAAATGTTGACAGGGAAAACCGGAGTATCCGGAGAAAAACCTGTCTGCCTCAGTTTTGTCCAGCACAGATCTCACATGGAGTGACCGGGATTTGAACCACGGACTCAGCGGTGAGAGGCCGGCGTGCTGCCGCCTAAGCCACGGAGGCTTCAGTTAAGAACACATTAATGTATAGAAATTAAGTAAAAATTCAGTAAAGATTCAGACTTTCACGACCGGCGTTGAAATAGGAATCTCTCTTTCGTGGGCTTATAGGCCGTGTTCTAAGGACATTTTGTCGTCCTGACGTTTTGCTAAAGACTACGTTCAGCATGTTCACAGGTTACATTAAGCGAGGTTAAACAAGTAAACAGAAGATATATAAACAGTCAACAACCCACACATAGAGGCTACCATAGCAACGGCGTACCACATAAAAGTAATGCATCAAGGACAGGGCTGCTCTTCTGTTGCATCTTCTCGTCTACGACGGTCAATGAGAGCAGGCTTGAGGGGATTAAGGACTGGAAGCCAAGCTCTGTTCACAGGTTGACGAAGACGAGAAGACGCAACGGAAGAGCAGACCTGTCCTTGATGCATTACTTTTATGTGGTACGCCGTTGCTATGGTAGCCTCTCTGTGTGGGTTGTTAACTGTTTATATATCTTCTGTTTACTTGTTTTACCTCGCTTAATGTAACCTGTGAACATGCTGAACGCAGTCTTCAGCAACACGTCAGGACGACAAAATGTCCTTAGAACACGGCCTATAAGCCCGCGAAACAGAGATTCCTATTTTATAGAAATTAACTTCATTCACAAACTCACTGACAAACTTCTACTGAATTTACAAACTGAAACTGTATAAATATATTTTTGCATACAATCGTAACTTTCACAAGCAGTAGTAAAAAGTGATTAAGTACCTCTTCACGGGCGATGGGTGGACACATCTCCCCTACACCGGTTTGATCTAAAACCCGAGGCAGAAGAAGGAAGTATAATAAAGAGATCTTCTATTTAACTCCAACGCAAGGTTATGGGCCAATTTTCAAGGTGATTGACAAGAAGAATTTGCGTGCTAGACAGTGCTATGGGCGCTGTTTTCTCACCTGGTGCCTATCACCTTGAGTAAATCATGGCTGCCCTCTATAGTTTCATTACCAACACCTTCTTAGTCTCAGGAGGCCATGGAGTAACTAGGCCTATTTGTTTCGACATGGCTTCCTATCTTATACCATTTATGTATGGAGGCCATATGCCATTGTTTACTCGTTCTTTCTTTCTTTCTTTCTTTCTTTCTTTCTTTCTTTCTTTCTTGACAAACCTTCATAAAGAGACAAGTAGTTGTGTCGAAACGTCGGGTTTTTAAGGATTTAACTCGACTTAATTGCCCCAAAGCTACGAAGGTGGATCAAAATGTTAGTTGCACTAACGCTCTGCAGCAGCGCGCTGTGTGTCGCAAACGTGGACACAGCGGAGAAAGGGACAGACACTGCCCACATGTCTGTTAGGCAGGTCGCTGTGGTGTCTCGTCTTGTATGATGTGAATAGCGGCCAAATGCAATGGCGCGTCGACTGGACGTTCATTCCAGATATGAGGAGCGTGCGACAATCCGATTCCTATGGGCCGAAATGAAGAATTGCACGGACATTCATCGTGAAATTAGTGCTGTTTATGGGGAGCAAGCCATTTCCCGGCAAGGGATAACTCAACACCTCACAAGGCCCACCAAACGAGCGAACTGCTGCAGAGTTTCAAGTGGGAGGTCTGGCAACATCCACCCTACAGTCCCGACCTAGCACCATGTGACTATCATCTGTTCGGTAAGCTCAAAACGGAGCTCAGTGGTTGACGTTTCCAGACCGATGAGGAGGTGAAGGCCGCTGTCTCCGTGTGGTTGCAGAACGCTGGAGGAACTTTCTATGGATCCGGTATCGACAAGTTGGTTGTGCGTTCGCAGAAACGTTTGGAGTCTCTTGGAAACTATGTGGAAATGTGACGTTACATTGTATGTCGTTATAATCGTGTTGCTATTGTATAGATGGTGAAATAAATGGCCATAACTGGGAAGTGCACCTTATTTTTTGATGTACCCTCGTATATTATGTATTAATTATTACAGCTCAGTGAAATGACGAACGCTCTTAATTTCGACGTATCGTCTCTAAAAACAAGAATTTACAAGAATTGTCCATCTTAGACGCAAACCTGTAACTGTATGACCTCCATGAGAAACGGAAACTTAACCCCTTGATCGCGGCATCCCTGAAGAACAAGACTACGACACGTGTTGCAGTGCATGATCAATAAGTTATGAGTTCCGAGCGAAGGCACACCAGAGCGATGGCCCTTGGGCTGAATTATAATTCTTGGAACAGCGTCAAAACCCTGTTGCCTTATCCATAAACAGCTGCTCCCACACTCCTTGCTAGCTTGCTTGCCTCAATGCTCTTATGTTAACTTAAACCAACTTAAATATTCTAGGGACAAGTTCCTTGGTTAATTAAAAGCTCGTAATTTTAAAGCATACTGAAAAAGGGTTAACATTACCATCAAGACTGACCTATGAGCTGCCTGAAGGAGAGTATTTTCATTCAGGATATTTGAAATCAATTGTATCATTCAAATACACACGCCTATGATCACATACTTCAAATTCTAAAAAGTAAAAAGAACGATTGCGGCTTCGGTGGCGTAGTTGGTAGCATGTTGAGCTTCTATGCCCAAGATCGCGGGTCCAAAACCGGCCGAAGTCGTCGGATTTGTTAAGAGCGTTTAGGGGCTGCGACAACGTGGGCATGTAACCCCGTGTACTTTGCATGTGTGTAGAATCTGTCTGTTAACCGGTACCAATTGTGATGGCTGTATTAGTGTGTGTTATCGTTTTTCTAATATTCAAGTAAGGACCGCAGACATTCAATTTTCAGGTAGTTCCTACTTTTGCTACCAAACGCCACCGTCAACGCCAACTACATCTGGACTTGGTTACTAGATGCCACCGCAGTCGGATCCTGGTGACGAACGCTGGAACCTAAGAGCGTTAGTCAAATCAAAACTATAATTTAGCTTCTTCTTCTTCTATGGCTCTACAGTTCGTTGTAAACCTTGGCCTCTTCAACAACCTTCCGCCATTTATCTCGTTCCAACGCTAGAGCTTTAAAATTCCTATAACCCATTTCCCGAAGATCTTCGACAAGTCCGTCCATCCATCTGGTTCTCGGTCGACCTCGTCCTCTCTGTCCCCCTGGGGTTCAATTTAATACCTTTTTAGGTACTTCCGCACCCCTCATCTGTGCTGCATGCCCGGCCCACCTCAATCTGGCTGATTTCACTATTCTTCTAATAGGTGGGTCTTTTAGCTCCACACAAGTGTAATTATTGAAAGTTTTTTTACATGCCATAAATCTATGACATAGGATCGCCGGCTTTACTTCCCCTCCGAAGGAAGGCATACTGAGGGATTTTTAACGCTCTTAAAAATCCGACGACTTTGGCTGGGTTTGAACCCGCCATCTTTGGTATTTAAGATCGGCATGCTAGCAACTACACCACCAAAGTCACGGTAACACAGTAATCTGACAACTAGAGATAGCAGTTCATTCAGGAATATCACAGACATCTGTGTGTCACATTTTAATTTAGACATTGAAGATTTTTTATGACGAGGCTTATATAGCCGCCATGTACACTGCAGCAAATTCACCACGTTTCCGAAGTATTGCAATACTTTAACACATAGCATTGAATTTATCCATCTTGCGAAAGGATGTCTGCAACGCGCAGATGTTTTCTGAGTGTGGAGAGAAAAAGTAGAACTCAATTCCCTTGAACATGAAACCAGGGAATCGAATTCTATGTTGTTGATGGTCTATTGTCTCAGAGGATGATAGATCCTATTTTGAAACTTGTCAAAAGATTGATGGAAGCAGGTGAAGTGAACCGCACGCGAACACTTTGCTGGATGTTGAGGTTTTGCACGCTAATGACGTAGGATGTCACGAATAGGCACAATACAAATATTACCATACAGTTAATCGTGTGATTTATTACACATCCCGTCCTTAATAAAGTCTTGGACACAAATCTTCCACTTCCCGTCTTTGCGTTCTGATACCCCGGTAACACACCTCATTATAGGCATCATTCACCTCAGAAGGAAATTATCAGGCAATAAACGTGTATGCAAATACTGTACAAGGTATATGATACGTAGAGCACAAAACTTCGCGCAGGTATTCTACGATACATATCAGATAGCCCACCTGCACCGTAGTTTCTACGCATACGTGTCCATCATGCACGAATGGCCAACGGGATGCATAAACCCTGTTCTCAAAGGGGCACCACAACGTGCTAGGCCTATATGTCGGAAGTTGTTAAACAAATAGCACTCATTTTACTACCCACTTCCTGTAACAGACCACTCCGTAGTGTAGCGGCTAGCATTCTTGGCTATCACCCCAGAAGTCCGGCTTCGATACAAAGCTCTGCCAAAAAAAAAAAAACTGGTCTGAGTACTGGAACGAGGTACAGTCAGTCTCGAGAGGCAAAGCTGAGAAGACGTAGGTTAGAAAACAACATCATCCTAACTTAAAACCACGACCACCTCCTTCCCAATCCTCATCTGAATTACAAATACAGTACATTAAAATTAATACAGGCATCACAATGACACAGGCTATCAGGCTAATATTCCACACACACACACGCACACACCCAAGTACACGGGGATAAATGACCACGATGTCCAAACCTCTCAAATAAAATAACTCTCACGCTATTCCACTGCTTAGGAACTACGATGCAAGTAGAAACCAGAATATAAGCCTATACGATTTAACATTCATTCGGTATCCTTCTCTATAAAACTCAATCCCCTTAATGTTTATTTTTCTTCCCCTCATCGTCCTCATTTTTAAAAGGGTGCGTGCGTGTTGGGGAGAAGAAATACTCTGATGCTTACAAATTGCCACAACGGTTATACTCGACGCTGAAATTCTTTCACACATACGTTCATTGAAAGAAACCAGTTTCGCATTTCTAAGACGGCTTATAAGAAGAGGAAAAAAATGGTTCAAGGAAGAAGATGAAAAGTAGAAAGGGGGATAGAGTTGAAGGAAGGAAGGAAGGGTTTATTCTTTACGTGTCGCTTCCTCGAGGTCGTTTGGCTACGGTCCAATGATGCTGTCTAAAGAAAGTCCACCCCACGGTCTACTGGGAGACTTGTGGTAAATCAAAACATGCTCACCATAAAGGGATATGCTTGAAGGAAACCTTTAGTTACACTTGATATGGAAAGTCTATAAAGTATACCAGATTCTAATAGGGGTCTGGTACAGGTTACCACGGTGAAATTTTAACAATATCTTTTTTATGAATAATTTATTGCGCACAATGTGCATGATCGTGGTTCTTACGAACCATCATTAATACACAATTTTGTCGTTGTCACTGTAAATGCTTCTTTCCGAGGGTTGTCCATATATTTTCTAATTTTCACAAAATTTCGTCAGAGACACCTCTCTGCACTTGCACGTCCTCACGTGGTATCTGTCGCAAGGACCCTTACAAAGCTTGCACACGCATAGTTCGTCTGGTTGGTGATAGACGTCTCTCATGCAGATCCGGTGGTGGAAACCATGGACCGCAAAGCGCGTCAAGATATGTCTCAGCTCGTAGGATCCTTGCATCCAGTCCTGTGTAGTCATAGCGTCCGTCATATAAAATTCATGCCAAATGTCATTTCTCTTTGCAGTCATGAGACGTAAATACTCCCCATATCCCGGTGTGTACGGCAGGAGCATCTGTAATCTGACTTCTTCCATGAAGGGTAGTTCCCCTGTAATGACATACACAAGCCGCGAGAGCGTGAACTTGGATAGGCATAAGGCTCTTTTTAGATGCATTGCCTTGATCCTTTCCGGCGTTGCCAGATGTCTGTGCCTAAGATGTTTCCAAATAATTTCCAGGCCATACATAGCGACAATTATCTTTTTCTTTTTCCTTCAACACCACAACAGTTACAGCAATGAAATGTTGTGCACATGAAACACGGGCGCTATTTTATATGTAAATCAGCATTACATTCATGTCAAAAAATAATTTGGGTATTTTTTCAAAATTCAAAATGGTGGTTGTTCATCAAAAAAAGCTGCAGCGTTTTACGGATAACTCCTGTAGTTTTCAACGTATTTAGGTTCTGTTGATTTTATATTATTGCGAAGATATTCCTCTAGAAATGCAAGTACTTTCAGCAACATATCTTAACAAACAAGATGTTCAGTAAAGAACATATAGCCTACTTTCTCCTAAATGCATGGGTATTGTTATAACTCTTTGTCCTTTTCAAGGAGTATGATTGAATGTTGGTTGTAGGAGCTTGTTGAAATACAACGTGCTATAGGGATATTAAACATGAATATGAGGTGCCCTTTGCTAGTGCTACCTCTGTATCAAATTTCGTTCAATTCGGTTTCACCATGTTTGAATTGATAGGGGGAATCGATTTGCACACATACTTGGCCACCATCTGCAAACTATTGGGCTGATGTTCTTGCAGTTTGGTCAGAAAATGTTTCCCACATAAAGATATGGTGTTGCAAAATTAGGTAGAGACTAGATTATTAGGTTGGTCGTAATTACATTTTAGCTTTTAACATTTGGGTGGCCGCGATTACGTTTCCATCAAGATAGCGGTGATATAAAACATGACACTGAGGTGCCCTTTGCTAGTGCTACCTCTATACCAAATTTCGTTCCATTTGGTTTCAGCGTGTTTGAATTAATAGGGGGAATCGATTCTGACACAAAGATGGCCGCCATCCGCAAACTATTAGGCTAATGACCTATTAGATTGGTCAAAGGATGCTCCCTCCATAAAGGTATGTAGTTGCAAAATTTGGTAGAGATCGGATGATTAGGTTAATCGTAATTTGATTTAAGCTTTGAACATTCGTGTGGCCGCCATTACGTTTCAGTCAAGATGGCGGCGATATAAAACATGACACTGAGGTGCCCTTTGCTAGTACTACCTCTGTACCAAATTTCGTTCCATTCGGTTCCACCGTGTTCGAATTGATAGGGGGAATCAATTTTGACATAAAGATGGCCTCCATCCGCAAACTATTAGGTGAATGACCTATTAGATTGGTCAAAGGATGCTCCCTCCATAAAGGTATGTAGTTGCAAAATTTGGTAGAGATCGGATGATTAGGTTAATCGTAATTTGATTTAAGATTTGAACATTCGTGTGGCCGCCATTACGTTTCAGTCAAGATGGCGGCGATATAAAACATGACACTGAGGTGCCCTTTGCTAGTGCTACCTCTGTACCAAATTTCGTTCCATTCGGTTCCACCGTGTTCGAATTAATAGGGGGAATCAATTTTGACATAAAGATGGCCGCCATCCGCAAACTATCAGGTGAATGACCTAAGAGATTGGTCAAAGGATGCTCCCTCCATAAAGGTATGTAGTTGCAAAATTTGGTAGAGATCGGATGATTAGGTTAATCGTAATTTGATTTAAGCTTTGAACATTTGTGTGGCCGCCATTACGTTTCCGTCAAGATGGCGGCGATATAAAACATGACACTGAGGTGCCTTTTGTTAGTACTACCTCTGTACCAAATTTCGTTCCATTCGGTTGCACCGTGTTCGAATTAATAGGGGGAATCGATTTTCACACAAAGATGGCCGCCATCCGAAAACTATTACGCTGATGACCTACTGGTTTGGTCAAAGGATGCTCCCCCCATAAAGGTATGTCGTTGCAAAATTTGGTAGAGATCGGATGATTAGGTTAGTCGTAATTTGATTTAAGCTTTGAACATTTGTGTGGCCGCCATTACGTTTCCGTCAAGATGGCGGCGATATAAAACATGACACTGAGGTGTCCTTTGCTAGTGCTACCTTTGTACCAAATTTCGTTCAATTCGCATTCACCGTGTTCGAATTGATAGGTGGGGACAGACATTCAGAGTACACACACTCACACACACACACACAGACACACACACACACAGACTCACACACACACATACACACAGACAGACACACTTTTTTTCGCCCTGTGTTGATCTCATAAGTCTACTTTCATTTTTTGCAAAAATTGAAAGTAGGCTTAAAATCTACTTGTGTATTGAAAAGAAAATGTCAAAATTTTACAATATTTTTGCTACATGTTACTTTTTTTAAGAAACTATCTTAGAGAGAGACATGAATTTACATCATTTTGTAGATATAGTAAGAAGAAATACACACACAAAAGTGCATTAGTGTACGTCAGTTAGTATCTGAGTTATGATTAAAACTGGTGTCAAAAACACAACTCTGAGAACATGAGCGACAAACATTTGTGCATACATCACACATACCATTAATCAGGGGGGATATTGGGTGCAGGGCTTTTCCTTTTAAATCATAACTCAAAAACTATGGCACATATTGATATACAGGGTGTCTTTTATGTACCTTTGGAGAATGATAGGACGTGTAGGGGACGGGTATAGAAGTAATTTGAGATAGGGAACTTGGGGTCGGAGCGGCCTCCTTAACCCCTAAAATAGGGCTTGATTCTGGCCCTCCACCCTGTAAGTTAGGCAACCGACTCTTGGCAAGATTCATTTCAGCATGTGGCGCTGGCGTAATGGATAGCGTTGCGGTGCGAAAGGCCGGTAGTCCGGGGTTCGATTCCGGGTTTGGGCAAAATCAGCCATCGAGCGAAATTAAACTCAACGTAATAGTTTATGTGAACTGCTCGACTGTTGTTCTCTAAAACTGTACGCCTGCACTCTCTTCTCTGCCGTAGCATCAGACTGTATCAAGTGACTTCAATACGACAAATAACATTTTAAAAAAAGATTTTGCCCAAGCCCGGAATCGAACGCGGAATCGATCCCGGGACTATCGGCCTTTCGCACCGCAACGCTATCCATTACGCCAGCGCCACGTGGTGAAATGAATCCTGCCAAGAGATAAAGGATTGAGAAAGGTAATAGGGGCTTGGGTGGTTGCCTATCTTACAGGGAAGAGGACCTGAATCAACCCTTATTCTAGGCGTTAAGGAGGCCGCTCCGACCCCAAGTCCCCTATCTCAAATTAATTCTATACCCGTCCCCTACACGACCTATCATTCTCCAAAGGTACATAAAAGACACCCTGTATTTCTTGCACCAAAATGTTCCTAAACGATAGGAGCATAAAATGAAAAATATTTTCCGAGAAATTGATTTTTCGAAGGTCATAACCCCTTAGACAACAAGTCCACAGTATTCAAGAAAAATACTTTTGAAACCTTTTCTTAGCAAGAGTGTAAAATTAAGTAATTTCTTCAATTGCGCCAAACATTAAGGGGCTAAAGGGTCCGGAAAGGTTCCTAATTGGGAGTCTTGGAGAGCTTTATCAAACTAAAAAACAAGATGTTCAGTAAAGAACATATAGCCTACTTTCTCCTAAATGTATGAGTATAGTTATAACTCGTTGTTATTATCAAAGAGTATAATAGAACTATTCTTTGTTGAAGACCTTAGAAACGATTTACCTCTACCAAACGCCACAACCTAGATAAAAACTGCTACCATCATTGAAGAAAGAAAGATAAGAAGTATATCAAGAATGTTATGGATCTGGAGACATAATCGACCGGACTGGCTGCGTGGCTCAGCGGTAACGTTCTCGCTTGCTGGGCCCTAGGTTGCAGGTTCGTAACCAGGCGCAGTCAGCTGGCATTTGAGGGTGCACAAATGCGAGGGAGCCGTGTCAGTACATTTACTGGCACGTTAAAGATCCCCTTCGGGCCAAAATTCCGGCACCCCGGTGTCTCTAAAAGCAGCAGTAGTTAAAAGGGATGTAAAACCAATAACATTATTATTATTATTATTATTATTATTATTATTATTATTATTATTATTATTATTATTATTATTATTATTACATATACGACCTGCCGTGGGAAACATCCAACTTTTAGTTGAGGCATGTCTTTACACGTCTGGTTGTGAATGGCTTTCACAACCCTAATTGAATTAACAAATCTTTCCATGACCCTACAGAGACGTGTGTATACAAACTATGTGGATATTTTCGATTGCTATTTGCCTGAAATAAAAGTAGTAATTAATAACCTGAACTAACACCAACGGCTTGAATTCAGTTAATATGTGAAATCGTTTTGTTCTTTACTTCAAATAACATTTTCAAGTAACGCAAAATAGGCTGTTACAAACCCTTTAAAATAAAAAGTAAAAATGTATCGTAGTATCATCTTGTCATTCTTCAAATTCGATGCGCACAGAATGCCAATGGTATAGTAATCAATGGAGCCCCACGTAGACTAGTCGTGACATCTAGTGGTGAAATATCGAACAATATAATCCTAACAGAGAGAGTGTATTCTAGCGGCCAGAAGAAGAAACTTTTCAATAAAATCTGGAAGTTAATAAGTAGGTCCGCGTGCAGTTACCTTTTTGGCAGCTAGATGTCTCGAGTAAATCTGCTGGCGAATTATGTTTTAATTAAATATATATTTTACACCATAATATGCACAATATAACGCTTAATTTTAAAACATCTGAGTCATTACAAAACAATAAACATATAACATTTCAAGCAAAAAACCTAGCTCTAATCGGGTTTGAACCATAGGCATTTGAGCGATAGGCTAACGCTCTACCACTGAGCTAATTGTGTCAACGAATATCGTTCTATATAAAATGACTTACATAGAACTTGTTAGCAAATAATGATTTATACTAAACGATTTCATCACTGGAGTATATTATTTATATATAAAGCATTTCATACAAAGTTTATTTATTTTGTATCAGTACTCTATATTGCATGCAATACTCAAATTAGTGAAATATAAGTCAGGCACAAGATATCCGCTGCCATCTTGTCTTATTACTGAATCGGCTCAGCTTTTTAAAATCACGTCTGCACTATAGTATTACAAAATAAACTTTTAATTTCGAACGTGCCTCTTCCTTTAGAACAGTTAAAACGATTCTCGGCTCGATAATCGGAACTGGTGGGTCCCATGATATGGATTATAAAGTTTGCATAATTCGCACGGCCGCCATCCTGAAATGGTATGGCGGACGACCTTGTGGTTTGGTCACAAGACGCATCCTATACGAAGGTATGTTTTTACCAAATTTGGTAGAGATCGGATGATTTGGTAAGTCGTTATTTGATTTTACGTTTTGAACGTTTGAGTGGCCGCCATTCAGTTTTAGTAAAGATGGCGGCGATATAAAACATGACACTGAGGTGTCCTTTGCTAGTGCTACCGTTGTACCAAATTTCGTTCAATTCGCATTCACCGTGTTCGAATTGATAGGGGGGGGACAGACATTCAGAGTACACACACACAGACACACACACACAGACTCACACACACACATACACACACACAGACAGACACACTTTTTTCGCCCTGTGTTGATCTCATAAGTCTACTTTCATTTTTTGCAAAAATCGAAAGTAGGCTAAAAATCCTTTCGGCACGCCGGAAGGCGGAGGTAGATTTCACCGGGCAAACTAGGGGATAGGCTATAACAGGCAAAATATGCAGGTTTTCGTAGAAGGATCAGACCTCATTTATTGCGAGAAAGTATTTTACAATGTAAATGGAGCTCAATTAACTTTTCTTTCGTCTTACTATGCATATTCTTAACATTTTATTGTGTTAGGGGGACGGTAACCTTCTTGTCATTTGGGGTCCATTTTTATACTTGTGGTCACACCGTCCTTATGCAAGGTTTGGAACTGATGTGTAACTAACAACAGTCTGTTACATCTTCTCGTCAAATTTTATCTCCCGCAGAGATGTTGGTTGGTTCCTCAGTTTAGGGGCTGCGATAACGTGGTCATGTAACCCCATGTACATTGGGTGTGTGTAGAATCTATCTGATAAACGGTGTTAATTGTGATGACTGTATTAGTCCGTAATTCAGGTAAGGACTGCAGACGGTCGATTTCAAGTAGTAGTTCCTAATGTTGGTACCAAATATACCGTCAACGACACCTAGCTGTGAACTTGGCTACTAGATGCCACCGCAACCAGTAACTTGCAACGAACGTTGTACTTCCCCTCTGAATTATTGGAAATATCTGTTCCCGTAGGAAATTGTCCGATTGAGCTATGTACATTAACAAATTCACAAAGAAATTTGATACAATGGTCCGGCTAGCTCAAAACAGTTGCCAGCGTTTCGCCCCAGTGTACCAATGGGCTCTTCAGTTGGTTATGGTACACCTCACCAAGACGCGTGGCTAGTACATACTGTGAAGGCCGCTGCAAGGCACAAATGTTGCCACGAGCAGCGCCAATGTACTATGGAAGTCAAAACTTCCTCTGAAGGAAAGCACACTGAGGGATTTTCAGAGCTCTTTGAAAATCCGGCGACTTCGGCCGGCTTTGAACCCGCGACCTTGGGCATAGAAGTTCAGCATGCTGCCAGATAGGCTACGTAACCGAAGCCGCTTCCCACATAGTCAGATGGAAAACTAAATGTGATATCGTTGTCATGGCAACCTCTGTTAGCTCATCACTCATCAATTTAGAAGCGTTGTCATGGTAACCTCTGATGGCTCTTGGCATTTTCTTCTAATTCCGAAATAATTTTTCTCATCCCTTGGCGTAATGGTGGGTTGTATCAAAAATTCTTTCAGACAAAAGTTTTAGGTAATTATTAGGGGAATATCGTCCATTTTGTTCGGTGTTGATATTGTGCCTATTAAGAGAGATATGATTAATGTTTCCCGAAAAACTCACTTTTTCCACCCCATTGGCCAATGGTTGGTGCTATCAAAAAACTTTTTCAACATAAATTTTTGGCACTTATCCGACACATAATATGAACTTTGAAGGGATTCGATATTTCACATATTAAGACAGTTATAGTGATATTTCACTTATTCGAAAAAAGCGCCCCATTTTTACCCCCTTCAACCGATTTTGCCCATTAACGAACTCGACCGAGATTTTATAGTGACACATATTATGTACAAAAATCAAAGTGATTGGTGCAAAATTACGGCAGTTATTGAGTCCACAAGAAACTAATATATATAGATACATATATACATATTTACATAAATTATATATAAACTTTTGAACTGACGGTGGTTTTGGGGTCTGGGGGATGTGAAACGCGAAGATATGTCGAAATTTTCCGGAAGTCGAAACATGGTACCCATTGCAATAGTTAGCTTTCTAATGAAATCTACCTAAAAAAACACTTTAACCCTAAATGCAGTTCCGAAGCCGTCAGATGTTTTAAGAGCTTTGAAATTCCCTCAGATCGTCTTGCGTAAAAGAACCTTCCACTAACTACAATTGTGTGAAGCGAAATTTTAGGTTAGATTTCATTAATGCTCTATTAAAGTTCCAACGTTCATCGCCAGGTGCCAGTTGTGGTGGCATCTAGTAGCCAAGTTCACAGCTAGGTGTCGTTGACTGTAGCATTCGGTAGCAAAAGTAGGAACTACTTGAAATTGATCGTCTGCAGTCCATACCTGAATTACAGATAACACACACCAACACAGCCATCACAATTAACACCGGTTATCAGACAGATTCTACACATACTGACAGCAGTGGCTACGCTGGCTAAAGCACAGCGTTAGGTCATGAGGCCAAGCTCACTGCTAACTCGGTAGAAGCGTGGGTTAGAGCTCCACCGTCAGCTGTCCTAGAAATGGTTTGCCGTCCCATTTTCAACACCAGGCAAATGCAGGGACGGTACCTTCTGACAGGCCACGGCCGCTTCCTTCCACATCCTTGCCCAGTTTCATTCATCTTCATCCATTCCATCTCTCTTCCCGTCGCGCAGGTCGCCCACGGGCGTCGACTAGAAAGACCCGCACTCGGGCTCTCAGGAGGCCAGACGAAAAGAAAAAAAGTCCTCTCGGCACGCCGGAAGGCGGAGGTAGATTTCACCGGACAAACTTGGGGATAGGCGAAAATAGGCAGAATATGCAGATTTTCGTAGAAGGATCAGACCTCATTTAATGCGAGAAGGTATTTTATAATTGGAGCTTAATTAACTTTGTTTTTCATTATATGCTTATTTTAAACATTTTATTGTCTTATGGGAACAGTAACCTTCTTGTCATTTGGGGTCCATTTTTATACTTGTGGTCACACTATCCTTATGCAAGGTTTCGACACTGATGTGTAACTATGTAACGGTCTGTTACTTCTTCACGCAAAATTATATCTACCGCAGAGATTTTGGTTGGTTCCTCAGTTTAGGGGCTGCGACAACGCGGTCATGTTACCCCGTGTACTTTGGGATGGCTGTATTAGTCTGTAATTCAGGTAAGGACTGCAGACGGTCAATTTCAAGCAGTAGTTACTAATGTTGCTACCAGGTACTACCGTCAACGACACCTAGCTGTGAACTTGGCTACTAGATGCCACCGCAACCAGCAACTAGCAACGAACGTTGGAACTTCCCCTCCAAAGGAAAGCATACTGAGGGATTTTTAGCGCTCTTAGAAAATCCGACGACTTCGGCCGGCTTTGAACTCGCGACCTTGGGCATAGACATTCAGCATGCTACCAGTTACGTCATCGAAGCCGCTTCACACTTAGATGGAAATCTGAATCTGATCTCGTGCAAGTGCGTTATCTTGGCAACGTCTGATGGCTCATCCCTCATCAATTTAGTAGTGTTGCCATGGCAACCACTGATAGGTCTTGGCATTTTCTTATAATTCCGAAATTATTTTTCTCATCCCTTGGCATAATGGTGGGTTATATCAAAAATTCTTTCAGACAAAAGTTTTAGGTAATTATTATGGGAATATTGTCCATTTTGTACGGTTTTGATATTGTGCCTATTAAGAGAGATATGATTAATGTTTCCCGAAAAAACCACTTTTTCCCACCCCTTTGGTCAATGGTTGGTGCTATAAAAAAACTCTTCAAACATACATATTTGGGCTTTATCCGACACATAGTATGAATGTTGAACGGATTTGATATTTCACATATTAAGAGAGTTATAGCAATATTTCACTTTTTCGAAAAAAAAGCCCCCCATTTTCACCCCCTTCGACCGATTTAGCCCAGTAACGAACTCGACCGAGATGTTATAGGTATACATATTCGGTAAAAAATTCAAAGTGATTGGTGCAAAATTACGGCAGTTATCGTGTCCACAATAAACTGATATACATATATACATATACATACATAAATTATATATAACTTTTGAACTGACGGTGGTTTTGGGGTCTGGGGGATGTGAAACGCGAAGATATGTCGAAATTTTCCGGAAGTCGAAACATGGTACCCATTGCAATAGTTAGCTTTCTAATGAAATCTACCTCTGGTGTGTTCCTCAGTTTAGGGGCTGCGACAACGCGGTCATCTAACCCCGTGTACTCTGGGTGAGTGTAGAATCTGTCTGATACACGGTGTGAATTGTAATGGCTGTATTAGTTTTAATTCATGTAAGTACTGCAGACGGCCAATTTCAAGCAGTAGTTCCGAATGTTGCTACCAGGTACTACCGTCAACGACACCTAGCTGAGAACTTGGCTACTAGATGCCACCCCAACCAGCAACTCGCAACGAACGTTGGAACTTCCCCTCCAAAGGAAAGCATACTGAGGGATTCTAGTGCTCTTAGAAAATCCGACGACTTCGGCCGGCTTTGAAACCGCGACATTGGGCATAGACATTCAGCATGCTACCAGTTACGTCACCGAAGCCGCTTCCCACTTTGTCAGGCGGCTTCGGTGGTGTAGTCGGTAGCATGCTGAGCTTCTGTGTCCAAGATACCGGGTTCAAACCCGGCCGAAGCCGTCGGATTTTTTAAGAGCGTTAAATATCCCTCAGTATGCCTTCCTTCGGAGGGGAAGTAAAGCCGGCGGTCCCATGTCATAGATTTATGGCATGTTAAAGATCCTTCCACTAATTGCACCTGTGTGAAGCTAAATTGGATAGGTTAAGAATGTATGCAACGCTCTTAGGTTTCTATGTTCGTTGCCAAGAGCCGACTGCGGCGGCGTCTAGTAGCTCAGTTCTGAACTTGGCCTCGTAGTCGTTGACAGTGGCGCTTGGCGGCAAAAGTAGGAACTATCTGTAAAATTGTTAGTTGCAGTACTTAAATTAACAAACAGATAACACACACTAATACAGTCATCACAATTAACACCGGTTATCAGACAGATTCTACACACACCCAAAGTACACGGGGCTACATGACCGCGTTGTCGCAGCCCCTAACCTTTAGAACCAACCACTTAGTCAGATGGAAATACTGAATCTGATCTCGTGCAAGTGCGTTGTCATGGCAACGTCTGATGGCCCATGCCTCATCAATTTAGTAGTGTTGCCATGGCAACCACTGATAGCTCTTAGCATTTTCTTATAATTCCGAAATCATTTTTCTCGTCCCATGGCGTAATGGTGGGTCAGATCAAAAATTCTTTCAGACAAAAGTTTTAGGTAATTATTAGGGGAATATTGTCCATTTTGTACGGTTTTGATATTGTGCCTATTAAGAGAGATATGATTAATGTTTCCCGAAAAAAACACTTTTTTCCACCCCTTTGGTCAATGGTTGGTGCTATCAAAAAACTTATTTGACATAAATTGTTGGCACTTATCCGACACATATTATGAACTTTGAATGGATTCGATATTTCACGTATTAAGAGAGTTATAGCGAAATTTCACTTTTTCGAAAAAAGCCCCCCATTTTCACCCCCTTCGACCGATTTAGCCCAGTAACGAACTCGACCGAGATTTTATAGGTATACATCTTCGGTAAAAAATTCGAAGTAATTGGTGCAAAATTACGGCAGTTATCGTGTCCACAAGAAACTGATATACATATATATATACATATATATATATACATAAATTATATATAAACTTTTGAACTGACGGTGGTTTTGGGGTCTGGGGGATGTGAAACGCGAAGATATGTCGAAATTTTCCGGAAGTCGAAACATGGGACCCATTGCAATAGTTAGCTTTCTAATGAAATCTACCTAAATAGCTTTCTAATGAAATCTACCTAAAAAACAGACAGATTCTACACACATCCTAAGTACACGGGGCTACATGACCGCATTGTCGCAGCCCCTAAACTGAGGAACCAACCAACTATAATTTTAACTCCAGTTCGTTGGTATCTCATTTGATGGCATGTATAGAAAGGCGGCAGGATGCTCTCACTTAGTGAAGGCTCCGGATAACAAATGGTGCAGGGTGAGGTGTATTGGCTGGTTTGAAAAATGTATGACCGTGCTATAGGGGGTAACATATAGGGCATACGACCAACCCCGACAAGCAGGGGGGTGGCGCTTAAGTAAATGAAGTGGAAAGGCACGTTCGACGGCTGTAATTTGTCCTCGGAACGTCCATCTGTCTGTTAGGTTGCGCCCGTCACGTCACCTAGGTAATGCGCCACGCAATGACAAGGCGCAGTGGAATATGTTCCCACTGATATATTCTGGATTATCGAGTGGTTGATCCAACTCGTAGCAGATTCACGCTGCTGTCTCTCTTGAATCAAGAATGATATAACCTTTCTAGGTATTTATTTAGTCGCCTCCGTAGCGTAGCGGTCAGCTGCCACCCCGGAGGTCCTGGGTTCGATTCCCGGCTCTGCCACGAAACTTGAAAAGTGGTATGAGGACTGGAACGGGGTCTACTCAGCCTCGGGTGGTTCAAATGAGTAGAGGGGGTTCGATTCCCACCTCAGCCATCCTCGAAGTGGTTTTCTGTGGTTTCCCACGTCGTCTTTGGGCAAATGCCGGGATGGTTCCTACTGTAAGGCCACGGCCGCCTCCTTCCATCTTCCTGCCTATCAATCCTAACCTTCCATTCCCTTCCCTCATGAGGCCCCTGATCGCTTTGCAGGTGAGGCCGCCTGGGCGAGTGCCAATCCCACCTCACCAGTTGTATCCACTTCGATTAGATGTTCCCAGCTCTAGAACACTGCCTGAAAATGTTAAATAATATTATTGGTTTTACGTCCCTTTTAACTGCCCTGGCTTTTAGAGACGCCGGGGTGCCGGAATTTTGCCCCGAAGGGGATCTTTAACGTGCCAGTAAATGTACTGACACGGCTCCCTCGCATTTGCGCACCCTCAAATGCCAGCTGACTGCGCCAGGTTTCGAACCTGCAACCTTGGGCTCAGCAAGCGAGAACGGCCTGAAAATGGCGGTAGGGGTGAGCTCTCTCACTGAGTCCGTGGGAGCCACCACCCTGGAGGGTAAAGCCGATTTAAAAAAAAGGTATTTATTTGCTAACCAGCTGTCATGTAGCCCCGTGTACTTTGGGTGTGTATAGAATCTGTCTGTTAACCGGTGTTAATTCCGATGGCTGTATTAGTGTGTGTTATCTGTAACTCATTTAACCCTCTTAGTGCCAGGCGAAAAGGTAAAGATGAAGTCTAAAAGTGCCAGGCTGTTTTAATGGAAAATGTAGGCTTTCAGAAAAAAATATGTACATCCTCTGTTTTGAAAGATACGAAAGCGAAATTTAGTCAGGGAGTGCAAAACATAGCTATCTAAATTCAAGGAACTTTTCAGATCATTATGAAACTTATTTCTTTCTTAATTAATTAATTAATTAAAATAATTTCTTCTGTCAAATAAAATTAGAAAGTTTGATTATTCCTATTACCACACGCATATAAATGGAGTAAAAATGAAACTGGAGAGCACACATACATAACAAAAGAACCAGCAAATGCAGTTTTTTTTTTAAATATCAGCAGGGGTGTCAAAAATCCGAAATTCTAAAATCTAGCATATTCATAAAATACCGTACACCAACAATGGCATTGTTGATATAAATAAAATAAAAATAATTACAGTGAAAATAAATAAACAGAAGGGCACTCTGTAGTTTTATCTTGCACATTTGTGGTTGTGTAGCCTGTGGAGGATTGTCCTGGTCAACATTCCTTTATTCTCAGTCACTATTACTATCAACATCATTACCATCACTCTCATTTGTTTGGTTATGTACGATCGCATTATTCCGAAGCGGAATCGGCACTTGATTCGTCACACAAAAGATCGCAATCACTGTCCACGAAGTCCAAGAGTTCACCACTTGACTCATCAATCAATAATTCTTCAATTTCTTCCTCTCTCAAACAATGCTTCCTTCCCTTGGACGCCATGCATTTACGAGTCACGCGTAAACAAGTCAAGGAACTTCAAATATCGCTCGAGTATATCGATAGGCAGAAAACTAAAGTTGTTTGCCAGAAAATGGTAGCTAGAACTCTCTTTAATGGTCACGTCAAGTTTAGACGCCATTTTCGGTCTATAAGCCCTTCTAAGAATACAAAAACGAAGCGTCTCTCAGAGCGACGCTGGCAATTTTCGTTCATTTTATGAGGATCGCTCACAGCGACTCTGGCACTAAGAGGGTTAAGGACTGCAGACGATCAATTTCAAGTAGTTCCTACTTTTATTACCAAATTATACCGTTAACGACATCTAGCCGCGAACTTGGCTACGAGATGCCACCGCAACTGGCACCTTGCAGCGCACGTTGGAACTTTAATAGAGTGTTAATCAAATCCAACCGACAAATTTAGCTTCACACAATTTTAGTTAGTGGAAGGTTCTTTTCCATGCCATAAATTTATGACATTGGCCCGCCGGCATTAATTCCCCTATGAAGAAAGGCATACTGACGGATTTTAACGCTCTTTTGGGCATAGAAGCTCAGCATGCTACCAACTATCTTCAAGTTAAAAAATACAAGAGTTAAATAAGACGCCAAATTCTAGTGGGCGACTGTTTCTAGGGGGACATAATGTAAATAAATATATATTTCAATGGTTAATCTGACAGATTAGTTGCGTCCGACGGTGTTATTATTTAGATTACGTCTGATGGAGGGATAAAATAGTGCGTTTAAATAAATAAATAAATAAATAAGAATCCCGCATTATAGGAAAGCCTATATGCACACGGGAGATTTTTCGCATAAATTAAAAAATCCAAGCCTACATGAGCTAACGTAAAATAGAACTACGAATATGATGATGTTATTGGATTTTATGTAAGTCTATTGGTTACTTCATAAATAACCTTCAAACTCGAGTACACACAATATTTTGGTCGACAGTAGTTGTTATTGTCTCCAGTATCCGGGTGAGAGAAGCCTCAAACAAGATGTAGATCAAGCTTGCCATAGTGACAGGCCAGAGGTCAGAGAGTCCTGCAGTTCATAGGTCACGTGTAAATATTTGCTACGACGAGCGGATATGTTTGTCTTAGTCCTGTCGCCTCTACGTTCCGGCTAGATGTCCACTGTGCACACAGAAGACAAACTTGCTACCGACAATTCTGCACACAAGAAGATACCACAATTAAGTTAGTCTGGTATTAAACTATCAAAGATACTTGTCAAATAAATTTTATCAAATACTAGTTGTACCCAGCATGCGTTACAATGCCAATCAAAGAAAGTCTTGGCGTTGTAACTTTGTTTGTTGATGTGCCTTTGGATACACAATATGTTTTCTCATTTTCCGTAAACTGCCTCAAAACTATTGTAAAGTGGATTTACTATCTCAGAAACATTCATGGGAGCGTGCTCAACAACTCACCAAAGTCTCATCGCAGATGAATGGTACATGAACGCATATAGGACTTTGTAAAAACGATTCGAGCGCCGTGACTCATTTGCTAAATCTACTCGAGCGCTACCTATTGTAATATGGATTTACTAGGCCAGAAACCTTTGCAGGAGTGACAACAACAACTCACCAAAGTTTCATCGTAATCGGATGAATAGTAGTCTATATGAAAACATGCGGCGTTTGTTGAAACGAATCGTGCACCGTCATTCATTTGTTGAATCTACCCGTGCACTACCTATTATAAAATGGATTTACTAAGTCGGAAACCTTCGCAGAAGTGTATACAACAACTCACCAAATTCTCTGCCCAATCGGATGAATGTTATATGAACGCATAAAGGAACGAACAAACAAACAAACATATATACTGTATACAGTAGATTTTATAAAACTCAACTTTTATAAAAGTTATACAAAGAAATCTTCACACCATTACACTACATGAAATAATTTATCATGTATGTATATTAAAGCTTTCACGACCCGGAATACTGTTCAAGTTATTAGCCTACTTTCGATTTCTGCAAAAAATGAAAGTAGACTTATGTGCGTGTGTGAGTCTGTGTGTGTGTAACATAATCATCCGATCTCTACCAAATTTTGCAACAACATACCTTTATGGAGGGAGCATCCTTTGACCAATCTAATAGGTCATTAGCCTAATAGTTTGCGGATGGCGGCCATCTTTGTGTCAAAATCGATTCCCCCTATTAATTCGAACACGGTGGAACCGTACGGAACGAAATTTGGTACAGAGGTAGTACTAGCGAAGGGCACCTCAGTGTCATGTTTTATATCACCGCCATCTTGACGGAAACGTAATGGCGGCCACACAAATGTTCAAAGCTTAAATCAAATTACGACTAACCTAATCATCCGATCTCTACCAAATTTTGCAACAACATACCTTTATGAAGGAAGCATCCTTTGACCAAATTAATAGGTCATTCGCCTAATAGTTTGCGGATGGCGGCCATCTTTGTGTGTAAATCGATTCCCCCTATTAATTTAAACACGGTGAAACCGAATGGAACGAAATTTGGTACAGAGGTAGCACTTGCAAAGGGCGCCTCAGTGTCATGTTTTATATCGCCGCCATCTTGAGGGAAACGGAATGACGGCCACCCAAATGTTAAAAGCTTAAATCAAATTACGACCATTCTAATAATTCGATCTCTACCAGATTTTGCAACAACATGCCTTTTTGTGGAAAGCATCTTATGACTGACTACAAGGTCATCAGCCCAATAGTTTGCAAAGCGGCCATGTATGTGTGCAAATCCAGTCCCCATATCAATTCAGACACGGTGAAACCGAATTGAATGAATTTTTTTACAGAGGTAGCACTAGCAAATGGCACCTCATATTCATGTTTAATATCCCTATAGCACGTTGTATTTCAACAAGCTACTACAACAAACATTCAATTATACTCCTTGAAAAGGACAAAGAGTTATAACAATACCCATGCATTTAGGAGAAAGTATGCTATATGTTCTTTACTGAACATCTTGTTCATACTTTTGGGATACTACCGTGTAAGAATGAAATCAAATAAATCCTAGACGTTTCGAGAGGGGCCATGCCTCCTTTTTCAATAGAAATTAAACAAGTAGTTCCGTGAATAACTATACAGCCTATTTTCATATATCCTACTCATGTTAATTGCCTCTATCAACATACAAAATGTCACTTTGAAGGTAGAGATAGATTCGTAGATATTGAGAACCGACTATATATTTCAGATGGTCGCCAGGTTGGATTTTTAGCCTACTTTTCACATTTTGCAAAAATGGGGAAAATGTATACTTATGAGATCGATCCGGGAAAATGTGTGTGTGTCTGTCTGTCTGTCCTTCTGTCTGTCTGGCTGTGTGTCCCCCCCCCCTATCAACTCCTAAACGGCTGCAGCAATCGAAACCAAATTTAGTATGAGTAAAGATGTAGACCGGAATATCTGAAGCCCATATTTGAATATAACGTCAGTGCTACCAACTGCTGGAAAAACGCACTAGAAATTTGAGCTCCATGTTGGATATCCTGGAAGGTATGCATGGGAGCTATTCCAAAATTGGCACACATGTAGAGAATACTATTTCAGTTTAATTTCCAGGAGGCCATACATGGCAGTGTTGCCAAAATAATTTTAAGCCTTCTGATAGGTCAATTTTTAAATGCATATAACTTCTGCACTATCAATTGGATTTCGACCATATTTTGTATGTAATATGTGTATATAAACAGCTATGACTCAGTTTATTATTAAGAGCCACCAGGCCTGCCAACTGTTAATAATTGCTCTCCCTATTCTCTTTATCCAAATACCAATGTATCTGAAAGTATGCAAGCCGACAGCTTTAAACTATGCACACGTATAGCACCTGACATTCTAGATTTATTTGGAGCAATTAATATAAGTCAGTGCTGCCAACATGATTCTATGCCTGTCCAATTTTAAAATGCATGTAACTTCTATACTAACAAATGGATTTCATCCAAAATTGGCACAACAAGATATCATAATATTTCCGATTATTTCTAACCAGCACACGCATGTTGCCAACATGCTTTTACGCGTGCTGATAGTTCCAATGTCTAACTGCATGGAACGTCCATTGGACTTCAACCAAATGTTGTATTCTGTACCTTAAGAGATGGAACTAAGAATATATTCAGTCACCAGGGCTGCCAACTGTAGTGCTCCATTAGGCTACGTTATACCAGGAATATTTCGAACTAATTAGACATTTCGATATTACCAATTTAATTTCGTCATTATTCTAGATAGGTTCATATACTGTAGATTAATCATTGTCGTGAAAAGTAGGCTCTTTAGTTCGTCACGGAACTTCTTGTTATTTATGTACTACTAGCTGTACCCGGCATGCGTTGCAATGCCAATCAAAGAAAGTGTTGGGGTTTTGTCTTTGTTAGTTGCAGTGCTTTTGGATTCCCAATATTTTCTTCTTTTTCCGTTAACCACCTCTAAACTATTATTTAAAAAAAAATACTATCTCAGAAACATTCACGGGAGCGTGATCAACAACTCACGAAAGTTACATCGCAATGAAATGAATGGTATATGAACGCATACGGGACTGCTGAAACGATTAGAGCGCCGTCACCCTTTTGTTGAATATACTCGTACGCTACCTATTGCAAAATGGATTTACTAACTCGAAAACCTTTCCTGGCGTGTTCACAACAACTCATCAAAGTTTCATCGCAATCGGATGAATGGCATATGAACGCATACGGGATTTTGTTTAAACGATTCACGCCGTCACTCATTTGTTGAATCTTCTTGTGCGCCACCCATTGAAAAACGGACTTACTAATACATGAACATTCGCAGGACTGTACTCAGCTCTCCAAAGTTTTATCACACTCGGATGAATGGTATATGATCGCATACGGGAATTTATTGAAACGATTCACGCGCTGTCGCTTATTAGTTAAATCTACCCGTTTGCTACCAATTGTAAAATTGATTTACTAAATCAGAAACCTTCATTGGAGTGTACACAACAACTCACCAAAGTTCCATCTCTATCGGACGATTGTATATGAACGCATACGGGTCTTTGTCGAAACACTTCGCGAGTCGTCACTCATTTGTTGAATCCATTCGTGCGCTACCTATTGTAACATGGATTTACTAAGCTAGAAATCTTCCCTGAAGTGTACACTACATCTCACCCACGTTTCATCGCATTGGGGTGAATGGTATATGAACGCATGTGGGACATTGTTGAAACAAACGCACGCCATTTTGTTGAAGTTACTCGCGCGCCATCTATTGCTAATTGGATCTACTATACCTATAACTTTTCCTAGCGTTTGCACAACTCACCGAAATTTGATTACAATCGGATGAATTGTATATGAACGCATCACCAACACTCATTTGTTTAAACTACTGGTGCGTTATCTATTTTAATTGGATTAACTGTGCCTATAACCATCCCGGAAGTGTGCCAAACAACCCACCAAAATTTGGTCGCAATCGCATGAATTGTAGGCTATATGAACGCATCGCTAACATTCATTTGTTTAAAATACTCGCGCGCTGTCCATTGTAAATTGGATTGACTATGCCTAATAATGATTTCTGAAGTGTTCACAACAACTCACCAAAGTTTCATAGCAATCGGATGAATGGTACATGAACGCATACTCCCGTTGAAACGATTCGCGTGCCGTCGCTCATTTGTTAGATCTACTTGTGCGATACCTATTGTAAAGTGGATGTACTAAGCCAGAAACCTTCCCTGATAAATACACAACATATTACCCAAGTTTCATCGCTATCGGACGAATGGTATATGAACGCATACGGGACTTTCATGAAATGCTTCGCGCGACTTCGCTCATTTATTGAATTTACTTGTGCGCTACCTATTGAAAAATGGATTTACTAAGCCTAAAACTTTCCCTGGAGTGTACACAACAACTCACCCAAGTTTAGTCGCTATCGGACGAATGGTAGTCTATATGAACGCATACAAGACTATGTTGAAACACTTCGCGCGTCGTCGCTCATTTGTTTAATCTACTTGTGCGATACCTATTGTTAATTGGATTTACTAACCCAGAAACCTTCCCTGAAGTGTACACAACATCTCAGCCAAGTTTCATCACTATCAGACGAATAGTATATGAACGCATACTGGACTTTGTTGAAACGCTTCGCGCGTCGTCGCTCATTTGTTGAATCTTTTCGTGCGCTACCTATTATAACATGGATTTACTAAGTCAGAAACCTTGCCTGTAGTGTACACAACCTCTCACCCAAGTTTCATCGCTATCGGACGAATGGTATGTGAACGCATACTGCTCTTTGTTGAAACGTTTCGCCCGTCGTCGCCCATTTGTTGAATCTACTTGTGGGATACCTATTGTTAAGTGGATTTATTAAGTCAGAAACCTTCCCTGTAGTGTACACAACATCTCACCCATGTGTCATCGCTATCAGACGAATGGTATATGAACACATGTGGAACTTTCTTGAAACAAACGCACGCCATTTTCTTGAAGCTACTCGCGCGCCATCTATTGTAAATTGGATTTACTACGCCTATTACTTTTCCGGGACTGTGCACAACAACTCACCAAAATTTTATCTCAATCGGACGAATTGTATATGAACGCATCGCCATTACGCATTTGTTTAAACTACTCGCGCTCTATCTATTGTAAAATGGATTAACTATGCCTATGATCATCCCGGAAGTGTTTACAACAACTCACCAAAATTTGATCGCAATCGGATGAATGGTTTATGATCGCATAAAAGAGGAACACACAGACATTCCTTTTTATATATACATAAGATATAAGATTACATGAAGATTATTGTGTACGTGTGGAATTCAAACTTCAATCACATGATAAGAACACAAGAAGTAAAAAAGAGATTTTAAAATTTCGCACAGCCGCCATCTTGAGGTTATGTAAACAGTTGAACTAAATTAGATGCCAGTGCATTACAATATGTGTTATCATTTACTGTACCACATTTCACTGCGCTAAGAGATTTGACTCATGAGAAAAGTCTATTAAAATGTTTGAACTTCGCTTGGCCGCCATGTTAGTTTTGTGCATTACAGTTTTATGAAAGTTACATAGATCAATTTGTACCAGTGCCCTTTATCACCGTACAAAATTTCAGGGTAATATCTGTAATAGTTTCGTAGATATAGAATGCCAGTGAAACATTTCGTACAGTCGCTATTTTGAGGTTATGTAAACAATTGAACTCAATTAGACGCCAGTGCATTACAATGTGTATAAACATTTGCTGTACCAAGTTTCATTACGTTTGGATGGTTAAATCCCGATAAAAGTCTATTTAAATGTCTCAACTTCGCTTGGCCGCCATGTTGGTTTTGTAGTTAGCCTACCAGGTTTTTGAAAGTCTCATAGGTGAACTTCTAGTAGTGCCCTTTATCACCGTACACAATTTCAGGGTGATATCGGTAATAGTTTCGGAGATACTGAATGCTGGTGAGATATTTCGCACAGCCGCCATGTTGGATTGGTGAGACACAATCAAATTTTAAGGGCACGGTCGAGGTCGGCCAGAATGGTGCTATGATCTTACCGAGTTTCATTTAAATCGCTCCAGCTGTTTAGATGTTATTAGGGGGGGGGGCACACACACCATCACACACACACACACACGCACACAAAAATGAAAATAGGCTAAAAATGTGGCCAATGAATGTGTGTCAGTGAGCTTACAATAACCTAGAGAAATTCCTCTGTTAGTCACCAGATAGCAGCCAGGTAAGTACAGTGTCCAACTTCATTTTTGCTGCATCTGCAATTTTACCTGTACCACGATTTAGTTGTTCCACAGTTTTTTTCACCATCTCGAAACTTTAAGAAAGTGAGAGTTGCGAGTTGCGAGTTTTCTAGACATTTGAGTGTTTTTTGTAATCTCACCTCTTCCGTGCTCAGTTCTCTCTCTAACTTTCTTTCTTTCTTTCTTTCTTTCTTTCTTTCTTTCTTCCTATCTTATCAACTCGTGCGTGGACAGACATAATGATAAGTTGCAAACCAGCTAAATTATTACATTTTTAGATATAGATTTTAGGTAGATTTCATTAGAAAGCTAACTATTTAATTCGTTTCTCTGTTATCGACAGGAGAGCAAATTTAATGGAATGTAATACTCTTTAGCCGAAATATGGATTATATATTCATTTTAATGATTAAGAATATGGAACATGTGTGCTAAACTCAAAAATATGGAAAAATATGAAAAATAAACACTCGATTTTTCAACTCTACATGCGATGATTCGTAACGATAACACAAAATATAATTAAGTTTAGTTTCCAAAATAGACAGGCCTATGTATTTTGAAATCTTTTCCCTATTCATGATCTTATATTGATAATATAATCGAGGTGGACTTATTTGCTTTCAGTTTGTATTAACTCCTTAGTACTATTCGGCAGAAACATTCCATTTGTTCCAATTTGAAGTGACTGACCGACGAGCAACAGAAGGATTACCCAAACGTAAGCAATCAAATATCAGTGCCGCTCATCGCCTCTGGGCATGCTTGCTTGCTCTTTCTGCCGGCCATCGATTGGATGTTTGCTTCAGTTTAGAGGCTGCACGTGGAACGAGTTAAACCCTATACAGGATTGTTGGAGTAAAAACACATTTCTTTTAAATTATTCGATTTTAACTATGGAACTCCTCGGTAAATTTATTTATTTATGTATTTATTTATTCATTATTATTATTATACTATTTTTGCCGTTGTGGACAGTGTTTGAACTTATGTATGTAACGATGACACAATTTTCACTTCTCTCCCTTCTTCCTCTTCCCTTCTCAAAATCTCTCCATCCTTTGACTGTGCTCCAGTTTCCTTTGTTCTGTCTACAGTGTTCCCGTTTCCTTCTTTTCATTTACTGTAACTTTTGTAGTCTTAATTTTTTTTCTGAATTCTCCTCTGTCTCCAATCATTTGCCTGTTGATCCCCACCTGCCTTAAATCTTCATTTATTTATTTATTTATTTATTTATATTTATTTATTTATTTATCTATTTTTTTCTTTCATTCATTTACTCATTCCCTCACTCATTCATTCATTCATTCATTCAATTATTCACTCATTCATTCATTCACTCATTCCCTCACTCATTCATTCATTCATTCACTCATTCCCTTATTCATTCATTCAATTATTCACTCATTCATTCATTCACTCATTTCCTCACTCATTAATTCATTCCATTATTCACTCATTCGTTATTCATGCATTCAATTATTCACTCAATTCATTCATTCACTCATTCCCGTACTCATTCATTCATTCTCTCATTCCCTCACTCACTCATTCATTCATTCATTCATTCATTCGTTCGTGTTTAACAAGCCGCCTGGTCAACCCAAAGCCTGCTCTTCTAGCATGCTTTGTGTTCTTCTCGTCCAGCGAAGTAGAATTGTGAACTTCGAATGAATAATTAGCCATATGCTTTGTATGTTGCGGTCATTATGACAACGTCACTGAGCTCACTAGCGCAGGGTAGCCAACATAACATGGAGTTGCCTTGTGAAATATTAAGACAGCCTAAGTATAGGAGTTGACTAAATTTACGCATTGAAAGAATGTGTTACTATTATAAGAAGTGATCAAAAGGTTTCTGTTTGAGGGCGTTGAGTATATGGCTAACACGGCTTCGGTGGCGTAGTTGGTAGAATGCTGAACTGCTGTGCCCAGATCGCAGGTTCAAACCCGGTTGAAGTCGTCGGATTTTTAAGAGCGTTAAAATCCTTCAGTATGCCATCCTTCGGAGGGGAAGTAAAGCCGGCGGTCCCATGTCATAGATTTATGGCATGTAAAAGAACCTTCTGCAAACTAAACTTGTGTGAAGCTAAATTTCTGTGTAAGATTTCGTAGAAACGCTCTATCAAAGTTGCAACGTTCACCACTAGGTGTCAGTGAATTCTGGTAACGAAAGTTGATACTACTTGAAATTGAACGGAATTTGTAGCTCACCCCATGGGTGTCCGCTTGAAGCAGCTACAGACTCAGGCGAGCCGAACATGTCCTCGGACACTCCCGGCATTAAAAGCCATACGATAAATAAATACATAAATAACCCCGGGCGTTGAATGGCAACCCAAAAGCATATTGGGTGGCTGTTTGCCTGCAGCACCTGATGTGTTTCAATGTTGAAGGCAAGAAGTTCCTGGAGTTCATTGTTGCAGGCAATAAAAACTGGTGCCACCACTGGGTATCGAAGCCGTCATCCATGCAGTGATGTCATCCATCGTCCCCTCGTCCCAAGAAGTTCCAAGAACCAACCAACCGGTGGAAAGGTGATGTTAACCCTTTTATGTTCGACCCTCACTATTATGTGTTAGAAAACTGTATCATAATGATGGTCATTATAACACCGTTTTTCATTATGATACAGTCTCTCCAGCCAATCAGAGCTCGTTCATTGACCAATTAGGTAACGATACCTTCGCGCATGCACTCAAAATCCAACATGTCGGGCATAAACACAACATCGAACTATAATAAATTACCGACATGGAATACGCACCGTCCATATGTTCGCGTAAATAAACTGGCGAATATGAGACAAGAAATAGCACTGTACCGGTACCTTAATATCCCCAAAACCAATTTCTACACAGCGCGTGGTTTTGACACGACTTCAGTGACAGTTTTACTGAATACTGGTGCGCAATCAGAACATATGGTATTGAAGCACACAGAGCGCATGCGTCGGTTGTCCAGAGAGCTTGGACAAGAGAGATATACTGCCCACCGCAGCACCCTATCACAACATTCTACTGTAGTGACTGAACAGATATTTATGAATATTTATGTTAAAACATATGATAAAGTTATAATTATCGTCGAACATAAACAGTCGTATGCAACTCCCCTATAATGGTAATTAAGGCACTCGTATGGAAATTATAAAACTCGCATACGCTCGTTTTATAAAAATACTCGTGTCTTAATTATAGCCATTATAGGCTCGTTGCATAATGTACTATTCTTTCATTACCATGGCCCATTGCTTATTGATTTCAAGGAATCTGGTGTCTCCATAACTTCCCCCGGGGGCACACAACTTGTGGGACATGGGTTGGCGACCATGGGACCCCAGCTCAGTCCGGCATTGCTTCCACATACTTGTGCCGGGCTCCTTTCAGTTATCTTTCCTGTCGACCTCCATTGGTCAACTTTTGTTCTTTTCCGACCCCGACGGTATAAGAGTGTCCGAGGCCTCGGGAATCTTTCACTCTCCCGCCTTAATTGACCCTTTTCTCATCTTTCCTGATCCGTCATTCTTTTCATGTTATATTTTGCCTTCTGCTCAAGGCCCTAAAGGAGGCAGGGTGTGTGTAGCCCCACCACTTCTGGTGCACCCTGGATTGTGCTACGCCATCAAGGGCTCACGTCTGGTGAGTTCGGGGAGTTGGCGACCCCGAGAGATTCCTGAGCTGGATCCGGTTTATCTCCTCCTTCCATTGCCTTTGGGGCGGACCCTCTCCTCTTTACCTTTCCTATCTGCCTTTCTTGGCTCTCCTTTCTTCCAAGTCCCTTAATTCTCATTCTTTGAGGGTTGAGGGCATATCTTTTCCTCCTGTTTTTTGTTTTCCTTATTCTTCCTTTTGATTTCCATCTCCTCTTCTAGTTTATAAGTATGTAGTTAGTTTTAGTTATAGTTTCATTTGATTTACATTTCCACGATCATGCAAACCATTAGGGGCCGATAACCTAGATGTTAGGCCCCTTTAAACAACAATGTTCATCATCATCATCTCGATCACTGGGGACCAATACTGAGCAACACTGGAGAAATTACGGCGTACAATTAATGCACGTCCGGGAAAACTGCGACAAGGGGTGCTGCTACTTCATGATAACGCACGTCCCCATACCGCAAATATCGTTACACAGAAGGTACGCCAACTCATGTGAGAGACACTGAACTGACTTCCCTATAGGCCTGATCTCTCCCCATGCGATTATCACGCTTTCGGTCCCTTACAAATAGGCCTTGAAGGGTCGACGATTCGACGATGTGCAGCAGGCGGTTACGGACTTTACCACACTGAGATATTCAACCAGGTAATAATATTATCGTGTGGCCTCGGGTGCTGGGTGCAAGCTTTGTTTTTTGCCGCCCAGAGGGTAGCTTGCATGTCGAATTTTGTTGTTACTTGGAACGCTATGAAAGTCAAGGAGGTTAGATATCTAAGCTCCTTGACACTATAGCGCTTTCTAGTAGAGAAATGAGGAACTTTATATTCGCGGAAAATCCCGAGATTAATTTTGCCATTATGAACACGGCCTACTTAATTCAAATGGGTTCTTTAACATGCCAACAAAGTATGACTTGTGTTTCGTGATATTTGTCGTCTTTAAAAAGGCGAGGAGCGAACCCGCAAGCTTGGGGTTGGCAGTCCGACACGGTAACCACTCACCCACCTGGTGCGTTGGTGGGATGAATTTCTTAATGCTCACAGAGATTGTGCCTGATTCACAAACCGATTCTGGACTATACTGCCGTCAAGCAGAATCTTTTTGATCCCGCCTTATATTTCCTGAATATCGCTCGTGCTACTCAGACAGCGCCATCTCGGCCACCAAACAGCACGCATCCCTTTTGAGAAGAATTTAAGACTCCCCCTATTCTTCTTTTGTGTACTGCAGAAATTTATTAAGACTCTTAGTAGAAGTTCTAGCTAAAGGCAGCGACTTTCATGGATAGAATTATGTGTTTCAACCCTACCCTTAGCGGGGGCAAGGAACGCATTTTTAATTAATTCTAGTCCAGCCTTGCTCGTTAGCTCTTGTGCTGCTGTACATCTCTCTGTGTATAAGAAAGGAAATGTATTTAAAAAAAAGGAAAAACGAAAAGTAGTCCAACTGACCAAGGAATGCCTGAAAGTGAAGCATTGCTTCTGATAGCTTTTGAAGAGCTTTCTGAGCAGTAAGGAGAAGGGACTTTCCCAGTAGCATCACAGAGAGAGATAAGTGGGTGGGGAAGGGAATAGAACGAATACTGTAGATGAAGTGAATTGAGGATAAAGTGAAAAGGAGGGGGTGATAGAGGTAGAAGGGATGAAAGATTGAAGAGAAGAGTGGAATTCTCCGAAGCTGAGAAGTAAAGGAGAAGAGAAGAGGAGAGACGAGAAAAGTTTCTGATTGATCCAAGTTTTGGTGGAAGTACCTCTTCACGAGTTGAGTTCTTTGCTTTGCCCCCACTGCTATTCTCAGTGGATGATCATAAGCGTACTACTTCTGCTTTGCCGACCATGTAATTGTGTGCAAGGCTGAGCCAAACTTTGTGAAGGAAAAGCAAACTTATAATAATAATAATATTAATAATAATAATTTTTATTTTTCGTGTAGCCTCCTGAGAGGCCGAGTGCAGGTCTTTCTAGGCGACGCCCGTGGGCGACCTGCGCGTCGGGATGAGAGATGGAATGGATGAAGATGAATGAAACTGGGCAAGGATGTGGAAGGAAGCGGCCGTGGCCTGTCAGAAGGTACTGTCCCAGCATTTGCCTGGTGTTGAAAATGGGAAACCACGGAAAACCATTTCAAGGGCAGCCGACGGTGGGGCTCGAACCCACGCGTCTACCGAGTCAGCAGAGAGCTTGGCCCCTTGACCTAACGCAGCGCTTTAGCCCGCGTAGCCACTACTGTCGGTAATAATAATAATAATAATAATAATAATAATAATAATAATAATAATGGTATATTGGCTTTCACGGCATTTTTTCTAGGTTTGTACCGTGTCTTGTGTGGGGTTTTGCCTAGGACACCAAGCTGGCTCATCAGCGAGCTCTTGGTGTCCCCGCCCGGACCCCCAAAGGAGTAGCGAACTGCGCGCTACCTCCCTTTTTATGGAGCAAACCTGCCCCTCTTTACTGCGAGAACTAAAAGCTCAAGTAGCCATATACTCCCTATGAAGGCCTCCAAAAAGATGGTATATTGGCTTTCACGACCTGTGAATTAAAGCTCAGCAATTCTTCTAGGTGTGTGCCGTGTCTGGTGTGGGGTTTCACCTAGGACACCAAGCTGGCCCATCAGCGAGCTCTTGGTGTCCCCGCCCTGACCCCCATAGGACCCTACACAAGACACGGCACAAACCTAACAGAATTGTTGAGTTTTAAGGGGTCTGATACAACGTCAGTGTATAGTTTCGCATACAGTTACGAATCATATCATAGCTTCACTATTATGTAACATAGAGTTATGAAAACTGACACAAGTATAGTAAATACATAGAGCTTTCATCTAATTTAGAGAGACTAACAGTATATAAAGTATATCGTGATAGGATCATACTCGTGATTTCTTAAACTCCATGAATCACAAAAGCACGATTTAACAAGAAATACCAGTCTGAATGGAATGATTTTTTTCATGTAAAGTGAACGCATAAATACCGAGGATGAACCACCATGTTAATAGTATATTTTTTTTAAATATTAAATTTGTCTTTCAAAATATGAACAGTTTTTTTCTGTTTAATTTTCCAAGTATATATTGGACAGATATCTCCTCGAGCTGAAGAACATGAGCGAGAAGCTGGTATTCAGAAAGGTGTAAGGCAAGGCTGCAACTTATCACCCATACTTTTCAATCTTTACATTGAACAAGTAATGAAGGAAATTGGAGAAAAATTTACAGTGGGAGTGAAGATTCAAGGAGAAATAATTTCAACTCTGAGATTTGCTGATGACATCGTCATCTTGGCCGACAAGCCTGAGGATTTGAATGAGTTTTTGAATGGTGTGGATTCCGTCTTACGGAAGGACTTCATGATGAAAATCGATAAATGTAAAACAAAAATACTGGAATGCAGCCGAAATAAATCAGAAACCTCTATGGAGATCAAATTGGCAGGTGAAAAGCTGAAGGAAGTAGGAGACTTCTGTTACTTAGGAAGCAGAATAACCAGTGATGGACGAAGCAAAGAGGATATGAAAAGTAGGTTGGCTCAGGCAAGGAAAGCCTTTCTACAAAAAAGGAATCTGTTGACATCGAATATAGATTTAGGTATTAGGAAGTCATTTTTGAAAGCCTTTGTCTGGAGCATGGCGCTCTATGGAAGTGAAACTTGGACTATTGGTGCAGCAGAAAAGAGGAGAATTGTGGCATTTGAAATGTGGTATTACAGGAGAATGATGAAGATCAGATGGGTAGATAGGGTTACAAACGAAGAGGTATTAAGGCGAGTGGGAGAGGAGAGATGTTTCTGGCGACTGCTAATGAAGAGAAGAGATAGGTTGGTAGGACACATACTATGACACCCAGGAATAGCAAGCTTAGTTATGGAAGGAAGGGTCGAGGACAAGAACTGTAGGGGTAGACCAAGGTTAGAATATGTTAAACAGATTGCCTCGGATGTAGGGTGTGGTAGCTATGTAGAGATGAAACGATTAGCTCAGGACAGGGAGGCATGGAGAGCTGCATCAAACCCGTCAAAAGACTGAAGACTCAAACAACAACATCTCAATTATTATTTAAGATAATTTCATGAATCACGTTCATCCTCTAGGGATAATAGGTTGGAATGTATCTGCTGAGTTTCATCCAGTTTCCTACCAAAAATTAAAACAACAACCTTTCGGGAAACAGCATTGAATATTAAACACTCCATTGACAGATAGGCGCACGGTCTCAAGTAATACGCTACATCTCTGCCAAGACGTTGAATTTTGTTAAAAAAAACTTAACAGATATATTTCATTTAAATGTAAAAAAGAAAGAAATTGATATCCGACAGAGTATTAGCCCCCTTAATTCACTGGCCGTGAAAGCCAATATAACAATTTTAATCGCATTCCGGATCGTGATAGTCTTAATCTACAAAATTAAAATAGTACATTATGCAACGAGCCTATAATGGCAATAATGAAGACATGAGTACGTTTATAAAATGAGCGAAGCGAAGCATATTTATGTTCGACGATAATTATAACTTTATTATATGTTTTAACGTAAATATTCATAAATATCTGTGAGATTCAGTTACTTCAGTTAGTGAACAGGGCGCGCTGACTTTGCTGACTGAACAGAGTGCATGCGTGGGTCAAAGATATTCGAAAGCAGAGACCATTTACTTTGCTTGGCAATGCTATTGTTTACAGCCTGCATGATGACTAGTGCCGATCAGAACCAGCATTCACTAATATTATCACCGAAGTCGTTTGAAAGCAATGCGCTGTGTAGAAATTGGATTCGGGGATATTAAGGTTAGTGCTATTTCTTGTCTCATATTTTCCAGTTTATTTACTCTATCGATGGTGTACTTTCCATGTCGGTAAAGATGCTGTGTTGCTAACTTCCGGACGTAGATTCACAAATTTCTTGCATAAGTCATAGTATTTTCTTGTTACCGTATAGGTTCGTGCCGATTTTGTCTTTGTGTTTGGGATTGTAACCACAATGGTTGATCCGATATCTAATTTGAATTTTCAAATCATGTAATTCATGTCCGACATGTTTGATTTTGAGTGCATGCGCGAAGGTATCCTTACCTAATTGGTCAATGAATGAGATCTGAGTGGCTGGAGAAACTGCTTCGTAATGGAAATATTACAGTCAGTCTGAAAGATGAGACGTTATATCATTTCAAATGACACATGTTACAAATGCTGCACATGTTAGAAAGGCTCAGGAGGGCTCTTTCAACAGACTCCATTATCCATTAACTTAGGCTTCCCGCGCGAGCATTTCTTTAAGGGTCACCCTCTTTTTGAGTCTGACATCTTTTACAACTCTTTAAGGGTCACCCATTATTTGAATCTGATATCTTGCAAACCTCTTTAAGGGTCACCGTGCTTTTGATAGAATCTAACATACTGTACACCTCGTCAAGTGTCATCCTGTATTTTGCTCTGACATCCTGCACACCTCTTTAGGAGGCACCCTGCGTTCTTATCTGGTATCTTGTATATATCTTTAGAAGTCACCCTGCATTCTTGTGTGACATCTTGTACACCTCTTTAGGAGTCACCCTGTATTCTTGTCTGACATCTTGTGCACCTCTTTAGGAGCCACCCTGTATTCTTCTCTGCCATCTTGTACACCACTTTAAGAGTCACCTTGTATTCTTGTCTGGCATCATGTATATCTCTTTAGGAGTCACCCTGTATTCTTATCTGGCATCTTGTACTGTATTTTGCTCTGACATCCTGCACACCTCTTTAGGAGGCACCCTGTATTCTTATCTGGCAACTTGTGCACCTCTTTAGGAGACATCCTGTATTCTTGTGTGACATCTTGTACACCTCTTTAGGAGTCACCCTGTTATCTTGTGTGACATCTTGTGCACCTCTTTAGGAGACATCCTGTATTCTTCTCTGCCATCTTGTACAACTCTTTAAGAGTCACCTTGTATTCTTATCTGGCGTCTTGTATATCTCTTTACAAGTCACCCTGTATTCTTATCTGGAATTTTGTACACCTCTTTAGGAGTCACCCTGTATTGTTTTCGCTTCGCTCGAGGCCCCAGGTCACTCGACGCCCCAGGACTCTTTCAACAGACTCCATTAACCATTAACTTAGGCTTCCCGCGTGGCTGCATGACGTCACGCACTCGCCGTTCTTTACCCATTAACTTAGGCTTCCCGCGCGGCTGCATGACGTCACAGTCTCCGTCTCCGTAACGCAACCGTCTCCGTCTCGCATAACGTTAGACCCAAAGCATAACGACGCAGTCGACAAGATCATTTGAAATGATAAAACAGAACTATAATGGCCATAATTATGATACAGTTTTCTGACGTATAATATTTACATTTCGACATCGTCAAACATAAAGCGAATTAACAAAATTTCTGGAAAACATTCCTTTGCGTGTTTATATAATTATTATGGGTCTGTGTATGAACCCTTCAATAATCCGTACCCTGGAAGATCAATATGTGAAGAGACTTCTTCGTGTATAAATACATGAATTTCATTTACACGCATAACAGATAAAAGGGAATGAATTCTCTCCCAATATTGAATTTAGAACACATTTAGTTTGTGCAGCACTCCCGACACAAGTTTATCTCATCGCACATCTGTTTTGAGTGCTATCGATATTGGTCCAATAGGAGAGAAAGGCGAGGCGTCACTGGAAACTTTACCAGCTGTATGAGAAGATTTGTGTTTACATGATGGAATAATCTGCCTCCAGTTTGTTCACATCTTGTGGTAATATTCTCTCTCTCCTTCTCTCTTCTTATTCACTTCCCCTGTCTCACTCTATCCTACCATTTTATCGACCAGACCCAACCCATTCCACTGTGATGCCACCAAACCAGCCTGTCTGCTTGCCTTTTTCCTTGGCGCACACAGTAACAGAGAAAGACACTGTACTATACAGACAGACACACACACGTCACGACTACTTTGAATGTCAGGGATTTAGGACTGGATACAAGTTGCGTTTCAACATATTCACCCACTTCAATGAAATATATCTATACACTGGGTTTGACAGTGACTCAAAGCAATTTCCACTATGAACCAGGGCGTAAAAGTTTCAGTCACCAAATATTTTATGTAGGAGACCTAATGTATACAGGGCGATTCATAATTCCTATGCTTGCCACGGTGGGTAAGTGGTTAAACTGTCGGTCTACTAACCCCAAGCATGGAGGTTCGCTCCTGGGCGTGGTAAGTGATTTTTGATAGGCGGCCAAAAATTACCACACTCATGTCATACGATGTTGGCATTTCAAAGAACCCATTTAAATTCAGTAGGCCGTGTTCATAATGACAAAATTAATATCGGCAGTTTCCGCCAGTACAAAGTTCCTCATTTCTCTACTAGAAAGCGCTGTAGTGTTCAAGGAGCTTAGATATCTAACCCCATTGACTTTCATCGTGCTTCAAGGAACAACGAAATTGGACATGCAAGCTACCCTCTTGGTGTCAAATAACAAAGCTTGCACTCGGCACACGAGGCCATACGATATTATTATTATTATTATTCCTATTACAAACTTCTGGGGACTGGCTGCGTGGCTCAGCGGTAACATTCTCGCTTGCTGGTCCCAAGGTGGCAGGTTCATATCGTGGCGCAGTCAGCTGCCATTTGAAGGTGGGCAATTGCGAAGGAGCCGTGTCAGTAGATTTCCTGGCACGTTAAAGATCCCCTTCAGGGCGAACATCCAGCACCCCGCCGTCTCTAAAAGTCAGAGTAGTTAAAAGAGAAGTAAAACCAATAACATTACTATTATTTATTTATTTATTCGTTAATTCCCCATAAGGAGAGCGTTACAACACAATCAATTTTCATGTTTCATTCTGGACCTTTCTTCTTTTTTCCCAAAAACCTCTCATATAGACACTATGTTTCCTCTTTCTCTCTTCTGTCCACCTCTTTGCTGGTTGTCTCTCTTTGGGAGTTTGCTCAAACTTCTGTAGTCTAAGTTTTTCTCTGTATTTGCTCCTGTCTGCGATGTCTTCTGGAGAGATGTTTAGTTTCTTAAGGTCTTCCACGGTTTCCTTTACCCAATTGGATTTTAGTGTGCTATTCGTAACTATGTTAAAAATTTTCTTGGTCAGTCTGTCTTCGGTCATCCTATGTATATGTCCATAAAATTTTTCCCTTCTTTTCCTTATGTTGTTTGTAATCGTCTCTGTCTGTTTGTACAGTTCTATTGTCGGTCTCTTCATCCATATTCCCTCTTTCTGAACTGGCCCGTAGATCTTTCTGAGAATTTTTCTCTCTTGTTTTTCTAATTCCTTGATTTTTGTTCGCCCCTTGATTGCTGTCGTTTCTGAAGCGTATAAGGCCTCTGGTAAGACTACTGTACGGTAGTGTCGTAATTTGGCATTGATGGAAATACTTTTTTTATTGTAGTGGTTCCATGTAAGTCGGTATGCTTTCTGCAATTTAGCGATCCTGTCTTCATTGGATGCCAAGTTCAGTCCTGTTTTCTGTAAAATCTCTCCTAGATATTTGAAACTTTCCACTTGTGTTATTTTTCCATACTTGGTTTCCAGTGGGTGCTTGTCTGTAGATTTTGTGTCCATGAACTGTGTTTTTTCGTATGAGATTTGTAACCCTGTTTTGGCAGAGATTTCATGTAGCGTCTCTAGAGCTTCTTTGGCTTCTTTTCTGTTATTTGTTATAATCGCTACATCATCGGCAAAGGCCAGGCACTTAATGTTGACTGTCCTTTTCTGGTGTTTTGCCATTTTTATGCCTTTGACTCCTTTTTCCCATTACTATTATTATTATTATTATTATTATTATTATTATTATTATTAAACTTCTGGGGATTGTAGAGGGGACTAAGTAGATCACATTTTGCTTGGGAACCCTCGTCCGGACATGCATCTTTTCGATACCAAATCAGTTTGACTCGATTGCACATCTCCCACTTCACTAGACACGTACAGTATGCACTACAAGAGTTATTCCACGTGGCGACCCTGCTGTTCATTTCACAACGTGTATCTGCGCAGCATGTTGTCATACACACGTCCCACGAGACCTGGTGTGAGCTCAATTACGTGCGCTGCCGTCCAGAACGCGTGCAATAAGATCTTCTTCCGACTCGACGGGAGGCTCATAAACAAGGTTCTTCACGTGGCCCCACAGGAAAATGTCGAGGGGAGTTAAATCTGGTGATCGTGGTGGTCACGAAATTGGACTACCTCGACCTGTCAAAGTGGACTCACAGTCACTACCATTTGTAAGCGAACCGACGACCCGATATCATTGGACTGCGGTCTCGTCCTGTAGACTACTGCACCCTGACTGCATCACAACTGCTGTCAAAGCAGCCTCACTGTCACTACGGTTTATAAACCGTATGACATGAAGGGACTGCAGAGGTTACCCTCAGCCAATGTTATTTACGTTCCGTGAAGCGGGCGAAGTAAAATAAAAATGGTCTTCAAATCGATTTGGTATCGAAACGATACATGTCCGGACATGGGTTCCTAATCAAAATGTGATCTACTTAGTCCCCTCTACAACCCCCAGATATTTGTAATAGGAATTATGAATCTATGTTAATATTTGTAATGTACGTAATAAATCTTGAGTCAATCTGTACTTCATATTCAGACATTTTTAATAAATATTTCTGATGAACTAACCGATAGAGTTCAATGATTCTTGTGCCAATTGAATCCTTTTGTAGCGTATTATTTGCAAGTAATTCTAAAAAAAAGTGGTTTATTTTGCATTTTAATTTTAGTGGAAACATAAACCTTTGAAATAAACACTATTTTGATGATTTTCACGGTCAACCTTAATGATTCTTTCGCCAATGAAATCTCCTTTTGTAGCTTATTTTTCTTTACAGGTAATTCCCTAAGTAATCGTTTATTTTGGATTTTTGTTTTATTGAAAAAATATATTTTCATTTGAGACTCTTTTGATTCAGCGTCCAGTCTAGTCTGCAAGCCTCTGTTTGAGAACAAGTCACCTCCATTATCACCTATTTGCAGTTATCTTTGAGACCTCCTCTGCTTCTGCACCTTCACTTTGAAATTGTTCAACACTGAATCTAATCACCTCCAAAAATCCATTTGCCTAGTCGAGACAGTGGCTCCGGCTACCCGGACAGGGAAACACGCCCAGTTCACGTCATCGACTCTGCCGGGCAGGGGTAGCCAATAAGCTCTGAGATCATTAGTCATGCCGTAGCCCTAGAAAAGACAAGACTTGCTGCACTGTATACTGTTGCCTGTCGTAAGCAGTTAAGAACTTATTAATTAATTAATTAATTAAATACATACTTAAACGAACAATAAACAAACCACGCTGTAGCATGTAACAGATGAGTCAGTCCGTTTCACATGCGGGCTATACACAGCACTGCAGTTGGCGTACGTTCAACAGGCACAGCTCTATGAACCCCTTGCGGGGAGCCTTGCAATCACGTGTACAACTGTGTTTACTACCACTATCTTGACTCGGCGAACAGACTTTAGGTCTATATCTGCTTCTCTTACCCTCTGCAGCCGAACTCATTAACCTCTTCGGTAATCTCTATTTCCACCATCTCAGACGTCTCATAAAAACAGCTCCATCTAGCGCAGGACCATCCAGTCATTGCGCTCGGAGAACGCGGTCGCACTCGGGGAGCCCTGGGCAGTCAGACTAGCGCTCCTTCCCCGACCACCACTACACTGTGATATCGAGGGCACATGAGACAGACGGACGATGCTCGGACCACGCTGACTAGATACGTACGGTACGTACAGTCGTACGGCGACGGCTTTTGTGGGTTTGTGGACATCATATTGATAGGCCTGTTTTGCAGTAAAATAATATACCGCATATACAAATCGAATGGCACTCCGATGTATGGAATGTGCAGGAAACGAACGCAACTGTTAAGCAAATAATATTGTGATTTATTCCAAACTGAAATGTGAACATATTAGAGAGAAAAATTCAACAACATTTTACCAATATGAACAGATAGTACAGGCCTTGAGTTACTCTTGCTCCGTCGTTTTTACGAGCTTTTAGTTTTGGGGGAAACAATCTTCTCCAAATTGGGTACTATCTTTCTGGATACAGCTATTCGTAAACAATTGCGCAAGTTTCTATCGCTCACTGTTGCACGATGTTTACTTTTTGTAAGCTTAAGAACCGAAAAGAAACTCTCACAAATGTACGTTGAGCCAAACATTGCTCACATCGGCGCGGCGGGCAGACCGAGCACTCGACCAGCCAAGCTCCTCCCACCAGTACCGAAACTACCTTCCACCAAAGCGCTCGGAGCACTGGCTTAGAGTGCGGCCGGAGCGCAAGTGCTTGGCGAGCGCTGTGTGGATGGCCCTGATTTAGCGTGTTCAATTTTAACTTAACCTTTCTCTGCTGTGTGATGTAGGGAGAGTTTCGTCGCTATACTAACTTCTTTCTCGCAGAATACTGTAGATCGCAACTGAAAACTAACTGTAATGGCTCTTACACACCCCAACCCTATTTCCTTCCCCATACTACCACCCTGAGAGAATACACAGCCCAAGAACTTAAAATGTTCCACTTGTTCCAATTTAGTTCCTCCTACCTGGCATTCTATTTTCTTGTGTTCCTTCCCAATCGACATAATCTTCATCTCACCTTCATGCAATATACCCCCCTGCATTTCCGTTCAAGTTCTAACATGTTGGCTTCTCTACAGAAAAGGAATCTGTTGACATTGAATATAGATTTAGTGTTAGGAAGTCATTTTTCAAGGCCTTTGTCTGGAGCGTGGCGCTCTATGGAAGTGAAACTCGGACTATTGGTGCAGCAGAAAAGAGGAGAATTGAAGCGTTTGAAATGTGGTGTTACAGGAGAATGATGAAAATCAAGCGGGTAGATAGGGTTACAAATGAAGGGGTATTAAGACTAGAGGGAGAGGAGAGATATTTCTGGCGACTGCTAATGAAGAGAAGAGATAGGTTGGTAGGACACATACTAAGACACCCAGGAAGAGCAAGCTTAGTTATGGAAGGAATGGTCGAGGACAAGAACTGTAGGGGTAGACCAAGGTTAGAATATGTTAAAGAGATTGCCTCGGACGTAGGGTGTGATAGCTATGTAGAGATGAAACGATTAGCTCAGGACAGGGAGAAATGGAGAGCTGCATCAAACCAGTCAAAAGACTGAAGACTCAAACAACAAGTAGCATAAACATGGATGGACAACATGGAAATCTTTGAACAGATTGAGATCTGGCGTCGGCAGATCAAGAGTTAACCTGGAAAGCAAGATTTTAAGTGTGATTGTGGAGAAGACCAGACTGTTAGGCACATGCTCCAGTGTGGACTGTGCCCAGCTTCCTGCACAGAGGAGGATTTACATCAAATTTCAGACAATGCACTGAAAGTAGCCAAATGTGTGTCTACTTTTGTTTAAAGTTTGTAAATATTTGTGACTGTGTATATAAATGTATTTATTAATTGTACATTTTTGCTGTTTTGTATGTTCCTGACACAGGATTTTTTTTAGCGTATGGCGTTTAGTGCCGGGAGTGTCCGAGGACATGTTCGGCTCGCCAGGTTTATAGCTGCTTTCTAGACGGACACCCAATGGGTGAGCTACAAGTACCGTTGGGGAGGAAAGTGGGAATGTAAGGACGAGGAGTTGGAAGGTAGCGGCTGTGGCTTATAGTTAGGGACCAACCCCGGCATTTGCCTGGAAGGAAGATGGGAAACCACAGAAGACCATCTTCAAGGTTGCCGGCGGGGGGATTCGAACCTCCTCACCTCCCGGATGTGAGTGACTGCCAACAGTCATGCCGTAACGACCACGGCTAACTCACCCGGTAGGAATAATAATAATAATAACATAATTAATCACTATTTCTGATGTTGACATTCCAACATTTTAGTCAGTGAAGACAATACCAATCGTCAATAAGGTAACACTGAGAAATGGAATCAATGTTATCTATATTTCTAAAGTCTAGTCGATAGAGTGGGGCAGATGACCTCGTAGTTTCGCCCCTTTAAAAGACAATAGCTAACTATAACTAACTAGTCGATAAAGCTCAATTATTCTTGCAGCAATCGAAGCTAATTTTTGCAAGAAATTTCTTAAGTAATTGCTTATTTTGCATTCTTATTTTGTTAAAAAAAATAAGGCTCTGAAATAAAATACTATTCCTAATGATCTAGCCAGCCAATTTTAATAATTCTTGTGACGAGGGAATACTCTTACGCTACCTATTTTTGAAATTAATTCATAAAGTACAAGTTCATTCCGTATTGAAATATTACGAGCAATTGTTTAGTGCTGCCTAAGTAATCTACCTGTATTATGGAATCGCTTACACACCATAGCCAGGCTACACATCTCTGCATAGTATAAAGCAAAGTCCCCGATTCTTGGATGTAACGTCGAGAACCACTGGATGGATTTTGATGTTGTAAAGGATTTCTCGAGAAAGATGGGGAACATTTTCATCATCTACTATAAGCATGGTGAGTAGAAATGCATGATACTGATTTTTAAGCACGGTATTCTGCCGTACATATGCGCGCCCGGCAGCCGGCAACTGGTGTCATCACTGGCAGAACGCGTGAGCAAGAATGTCCTTGCCAAGCAAATATAAAGACCCTGTATGATAGTAAGAATTGTTCAGCATGAAAAATTCTACAAAAAGAGCACGACATCATATCTCTATCTTCAATACATCGCCCACTATAAGTGTTTTTACATTTTCATTTCTTCCAACAATCTCAATTTAATGGATATTTAAATTACTAGCTTTGAGCTAGCAAGCAAGCCTTTCACCCCAGCTTCGGTCTGGATAAACTGTCGAGTTAATACTTCAGAGAAGAGTATATGTGTTGGAGTTTCGCTGTTCACCTCGGCTTTTCTGAATTGTGTTTGGGACCTGCCGTCCATGCGCCTTTTAAGCTTACATGGGGGTAAATCGTTACACATACCGGGCGAAGCCGAGGCAGGTTACTAGTGTTAAAATAAATTAATATTCACAACTTACGGTGAAGCACCCTGAGCTTGTTAGTTTTAGCGAGAATGATCCGGTCTGGCAATGATCCTGACACGGGCGAATGTCACTGTCATCCCCACATGTGGCGCAAGATCAAAGCCGTTAGTAAATGATCACGTGTATTGATCGCTATAACAAACTGCCTGTTCCTCACACACAGCGGTGTTAATAATGAATTGACAAAACCGACCTCAAAACGGGTGTCCAAACTGTGGCAGGGGTGGGCATATTATTGTTGTTTGAGTCTTCAGTCTTTTGACTGGTTTGATGCAGCTCTCAATGCCTCCCTGTCCTGAGCTAATCGTTTCATCTCTACATAGCTACCACACCCTACATCCGTTAAACATATTCAAACCTTGGTCTACCCCTTCGGTTATTGTCCTCGACTCTACCTTCCATAACTAAGCTTGCTATTCCCGGGTGTCTTAGTAAGTGTCCTACCAACCTATCTCTTCTCTTCATTAGCAGTCGCCAAAAACATCTCTCCTCTCCCACTCGTCTTAATATATCTTCGTTTGTAACCCTATCTGATCTTCATCATTCTCCTGTAACACCATATTTCAAACGCTTCAATTCTGCTGCACCAATAGTCCAAGTTTCACTTCCTTAGAGCGCCACGCTCCAGACAACGCCTTTCAAAAAAAAGTCCTCTCGGCACGCCGGAAGGCGGAGGTAGATTTCACCGGACAAACTTGGGGATAGGCGAAAATAGGCAGAATATGCAGATTTTCGTAGAAGGATCAGACCTCATTTAATGCGAGAAGGTATTTTATAATTAGAGCTTAATTAACTTTGTTTTTCATTATATGCTTATTTTAAACATTTTATTGTCTTATGGGAACAGTAACCTTCTTGTCATTTGGGGTCCATTTTTATACTTGTGGTCACACTATCCTTATGCAAGGTTTCGACACTGATGTGTAACTATGTAACGGTCTGTTACTTCTTCACGCAAAATTATATCTACCGCAGAGATTTTGGTTGGTTCCTCAGTTTAGGGGCTGCGACAACGCGGTCATGTTACCCCGTGTACTTTGGGATGGCTGTATTAGTCTGTAATTCAGGTAAGGACTGCAGACGGTCAATTTCAAGCAGTAGTTACTAATGTTGCTACCAGGTACTACCGTCAACGACACCTAGCTGTGAACTTGGCTACTAGATGCCACCGCAACCAGCAATTAGCAACGAACGTTGGAACTTCCCCTCCAAAGGAAAGCATACTGAGGGATTTTTAGCGCTCTTAGAAAATCCGACGACTTCGGCCGGCTTTGAACTCGCGACCTTGGGCATAGACATTCAGCATGCTACCAGTTACGTCATCGAAGCCGCTTCACACTTAGATGGAAATCTGAATCTGATCTCGTGCAAGTGCGTTATCTTGGCAACGTCTGATGGCTCATCCCTCATCAATTTAGTAGTGTTGCCATGGCAACCACTGATAGGTCTTGGCATTTTCTTATAATTCCGAAATTATTTTTCTCATCCCTTGGCATAATGGTGGGTTATATCAAAACTTCTTTCAGACAAAAGTTTTAGGTAATTATTATGGGAATATTGTCCATTTTATACGGTTTTGATATTGTGCCTATTAAGAGAGATATGATTAATGTTTCCCGAAAAACCCACTTTTTCCCACCCCTTTGGTCAATGGTTGGTGCTATAAAAAAACTCTTCAAACATACATATTTGGGCTTTATCCGACACATAGTATGAATGTTGAACGGATTTGATATTTCACATATTAAGAGAGTTATAGCAATATTTCACTTTTTCGAAAAAAAAAGCCCCCCATTTTCACCCCCTTCGACCGATTTAGCCCAGTAACGAACTCGACCGAGATGTTATAGGTATACATATTCGGTAAAAAATTCAAAGTGATTGGTGCAAAATTACGGCAGTTATCGTGTCCACAATAAACTGATATACATATATACATATACATACATAAATTATATATAACTTTTGAACTGACGGTGGTTTTGGGTTCTGGGGGATGTGAAACGCGAAGATATGTCGAAATTTTCCGGAAGTCGAAACATGGTACCCATTGCAATAGTTAGCTTTCTAATGAAATCTACCTCTGGTGTGTTCCTCAGTTTAGGGGCTGCGACAACGCGGTCATCTAACCCCGTGTACTTTGGGTGAGTGTAGAATCTGTCTGATACACGGTGTGAATTGTAATGGCTGTATTAGTCTTAATTCATGTAAGTACTGCAGACGGCCAATTTCAAGCAGTAGTTCCGAATGTTGCTACCAGGTACTACCGTCAACGACACCTAGCTGAGAACTTGGCTACTAGATGCCACCCCAACCAGCAACTCGCAACGAACGTTGGAACTTCCCCTCCAAAGGAAGGCATACTGAGGGATTCTAGTGCTCTTAGAAAATCCGACGACTTCGGCCGGCTTTGAAACCGCGACATTGGGCATAGACATTCAGCATGCTACCAGTTACGTCACCGAAGCCGCTTCCCACTTTGTCAGGCGGCTTCGGTGGTGTAGTCGGTAGCATGCTGAGCTTCTATGCCCAAGATACCGGGTTCAAACCCGGCCGAAGCCGTCGGATTTTTTAAGAGCGTTAAATATCCCTCAGTATGCCTTCCTTCGGAGGGGAAGTAAAGCCGGCGGTCCCATGTCATAGATTTATGGCATGTTAAAGATCCTTCCACTAATTGCACCTGTGTGAAGCTAAATTGGATAGGTTAAGAATGTATGCAACGCTCTTAGGTTTCTATGTTCGTTGCCAAGAGCCGACTGCGGCGGCGTCTAGTAGCTCAGTTCTGAACTTGGCCTCGTAGTCGTTGACAGTGGCGCTTGGCGGCAAAAGTAGGAACTATCTGAAAAATTGTTAGTTGCAGTACTTAAATTAACAAACAGATAACACACACTAATACAGTCATCACAATTAACACCGGTTATCAGACAGATTCTACACACACCCAAAGTACACGGGGCTACATGACCGCGTTGTCGCAGCCCCTAACCTTTAGAACCAACCACTTAGTCAGATGGAAATACTGAATCTGATCTCGTGCAAGTGCGTTGTCATGGCAACGTCTGATGGCCCATGCCTCATCAATTTAGTAGTGTTGCCATGGCAACCACTGATAGCTCTTAGCATTTTCTTATAATTCCGAAATCATTTTTCTCGTCCCATGGCGTAATGGTGGGTCATATCAAAAATTCTTTCAGACAAAAGTTTTAGGTAATTATTAGGGGAATATTGTCCATTTTGTACGGTTTTGATATTGTGCCTATTAAGAGAGATATGATTAATGTTTCCCGAAAAAAACACTTTTTTCCACCCCTTTGGTCAATGGTTGGTGCTATCAAAAAACTTATTTGACATAAATTTTTGGCACTTATCCGACACATATTATGAACTTTGAATGGATTCGATATTTCACGTATTAAGAGAGTTATAGCGAAATTTCACTTTTTCGAAAAATAGCCCCCCATTTTCACCCCCTTCGACCGATTTAGCCCAGTAACGAACTCGACCGAGATTTTATAGGTATACATCTTCGGTAAAAAATTCGAAGTAATTGGTGCAAAATTACGGCAGTTATCGTGTCCACAAGAAACTGATATACATATATATACATAAATTATATATAAACTTTTGAACTGACGGTGGTTTTGGGGTCTGGGGGATGTGAAACGCGAAGATATGTCGAAATTTTCCGGAAGTCGAAACATGGGACCCATTGCAATAGTTAGCTTTCTAATGAAATCTACCTAAATGACTTCCTAATACCTAAATCTATATTCGAAGTCGACAGAATCCTTTTCTGTTGAAACGCTTTCCTTGCCTGAACAAACCTACTTTTTATATCCTCTTTGCTTCGTCCATCACTGGTTATTTTGCTTCCTAAGTAACAGAAGTCTCCTATTTCCTTTAGTTTTTCACCAGTCAAATTGATATCCATAGAGGTTTCTGATTTGTTTCGGCTGCATTCCGATATTATTGTTTTACATTTATTAATTTCCATCACGAATTCTTTCCTCAAGACGTGGTCCATACCATTCATAAAATCATTCAAATCCTCAGGCATGTCGGCCAAGATGACGATGTCATCAGCAAATTTCACAGTTGAAATTATTTCTCCTTGAATCTTCACCCCCACTTCAAATTTTTCTCCAATTTCCTTCATTGCTTGTTCAATGTATAGATTGGGTGATAAGTTGCAGCAAACACATTTTGATCCTTTATGTGTTGAAATAAGAGAATCCACTTCTCATTGTTGGCTAAGTAATCCCTTCTTAGAAGCTTTTCAGTCGGTCAACACAAGTGTGCCCAAAATAGAATAATTAATTAATCAATTGACATAAAATGAACATAATAGCCCGATTCCTCCTACAGCGTGGTATACGATAAGTAAATGTGCAGTACCATACAACTTAAAAGACATGTTTTGTCATAATAGAGGATGCTATAAATATGTTTGTTCCAAAAGCTCACAGAGTAAAATTCCAATAGCCAGATCTGCTACAAAAATAGGGTTGAATTGAAGAGATTTATATAGAAGAAATTGAACTGAGAAACAATAACACATGAAAACAGAACAGAAAATGATAAATAAAAAAATTAAAAATTATAACCCTTCGTGTATGTGAAAATATATATACAAATCAATCAATCATCATTTATATCCTAACTTATTCAGCATATATATTTACACATACACGTAAGTGTTATAATTTTTTTTATGTTCGAACCTGACTATTACATGTCAGAAAACTGTACTATAATGAGGCTCATTATAACAGTATTTTAATTATGAAACAGTTTCTCCCACCAATCAGAGCTCAAGAAACAGTTGTTTGACCAATTAGATAATTAGATGCGCTGAGCTCCACGGCCTTCTAATTTAAATTTCACTGCCTGGCCTAGTGTCATAGTGGGGTAATCGAAGAGGCCATGGTCAAATACAAGGCATTCTCTGCGTCTCATGCGCTCTGTTCAGTACATAAAACTGGCGAAATCACGACAGATATTTATGAATATTTATGTTCGAACATTAAATAGTTACAATAATTATCGTCGAACTTCAACAGTCGTATGCAACTCGCCTATAATGGTAATTAAGACTGCCAGTATAGGCTCGTTGCCTAATGTACTATTTCCGTTCCGTTTTCATGTTTTTGTTTCTCAGTTTAATTTCTTCTTTTTAGATCTCTTCAATTCAACGCTGTTTTACCAAGACTATTTTATGCTTTATTAACAAAAATTTTGTTACAGATCTTGTTTTTGAAATTTTACTCTGTGAGCTTATGGAACAAAAATTATATATAGTATCCTCTATTATGACAAAAATGTATAAAGTTACTTATCCTATACCACGCTGAAGGAGCTCACAATGTGACTTTAACCGGTACGATTTCAATGTACTAAATATTGACTTAAGGTAATAAATAGTTTAATATAAACAATTAATTAATATTATTAGTTTTACGTCCCTTTTAACTACTGCGGATTTTAGAGACACCCGAGTGCCGGAATTTTTCCCCGAAGGGGATCTTCAACATTCCAGTTCACTGTCACTCGGCGGTCCTGGGTAATGAGTGCATCAACCAGCTGGACGTTGTCATCGGTAATGCAGGGGGGGGGGGGGGTGCCCCAGACCGGGCATCATCGGCTAACGACACCCGTCCTTCCCTGAAGCGCTTGTGCCACGGAATGACCCTTGCAAGGGACATGCAGTGTTCGCCGTACACTTGTGATGAATGTCCGTTCCACCTTCTCCTTCCGCTGTCAGAAACCGAACAACATCTCTTTGCACTGCGGTTGACGCCTCCAGGTCACTGTTTGCAATGCGACTGGCAGCGTTGGACGATTGATGCAGCCAGCTGCTCGCTTTGTATCGTCACGTGACGTACACGCGTGCCCTCTAGCGACAGGCTGTGACCTTCCACGCTCTGGTCGGAACCACACCTCGTTACACACGCCACGATTAGCCGATGTCGTCACCGGTTTGCGCATTACAGCCTCCGGCTCGTTACTTTTTGAACGCACATTATAATAAATGAACTTCATCTAAAATTGGCTCTAGAATAGATCGTAATATTTCAGATTAATTCTGAGCAACATAATATATGCCATTGTGGCCAATATGATTTTACGAGCACTGTTAGATCCAATATTTAACATCATGTAACGTCCATACTATCCATTAGACTTCAACTAAATTTTGTATGTGCATTCTGTACCTTAAGAGATGGAATTAAGAATATATTCAGAGTCATCAGGACTGCCAACTGTACTGCTCTATTAGGCTACTTTATTTCAGGTATACTTCAAACTAATTAGGAATGTTAGTATTACCAACTTAGTTACGTCATCATTCTATACAGGTCAATAGAGATTAATCATTGGCTTGAATCTTGAATTTTAAGAAAAGTAGGCTGTTTAGTTCGTCAGGGAACTACTTGTCCTTAAAAGAGAATGAGTGTAGCTGTGTCTTAACACCAACGCTCTAACTATTTCTCAGCGAACTGCCAACTATCCACTTTCCGCTTTCATGGTATATAACCCAAGAGAAGCTGGAATTTTCCGTAAATTACATTTGTCAATTCTGTATATAAGGAATATTTCCTCTTAAACTATCAGAGATAATTTGCCGACATTTATCAGAGTAAATTCATTATAGAACAAGAAGTTTCGTGACGAACTAAAGAGCCTACATTTCCTAAAATTTATGATTCATGCCAATGATTAATCTATATGGATCTATCTAGAATGAAAATGAAAATCCACAGCCTGCTTCCAGTCTCCGACCGGGTCAGGAATGGAATGAATGAAGCCCCCATCTAGCGGCGAGGATATGAACTGTGCCGGCTGCCGAAGCCTGTCGCACTCCTCTGGGGCAATGATTAAATGAAGGACAGATGAAATGAAATGATAGTGGAGAGTGTTGCTGGAATGAAATTTTGACAGGGAAAACCGGAGTACCCGGAGAAAAACCTGTCTGCCTCCGTTCTGTCCAGCACAGATCTCACATGGGGTGACCGGGATTTGAACCACGGACCCAGCGGTGAGAGGCCAGCGTGCTGCCGCCTAAGCCACGGAGGCTTGATCTATCTAGAATAATGATGAAATTAAGTTGGTAATATAGAAATTTCAAATTAGTTCGAAATACTGTATACCTGGCGTAATGTAGCCTATGTAGCCTAATGGAGCACTACAGTTGGCAGCCCTGGTGACTGAATATATTCTTAGTCCCATCTCTTCAGGTACAGAATACAACATTTTGTTGAAATCCAATGGATAGCATGGACGTTACATGCAATTGAACATTGGATCTAACAGCACGCGTAAAATCATGTTAGCAATAATGGCATGCTTTTATTGGTCAGAAATAATCTGAAATAATACGATCTATTGTTGTGCCAATTTTGAATGAAATCCATAAGTTACCGTAGTATAGAAGTTACATGCATTTTAAAATTGGACCTATCAGCAGGCTTAGAATCATGATGGCAGCACTGACGTATATCAGTTACTCCAAATTAATCTAGAATGCCAGGTACTATACGAGTGCAAAGTTTAGAGCTATTGGCTTGCATACTTTCTGATATATTGATATTAGGGTAACAAAAATAGAGACAGCATTTATTAACAGTTAGCAGCCCTGGTTGCTCTTAATAATGCGCATAGCCATACCTGGTATGGTACACATAGCACATACGAAAATTGGTTGAAATCCAAATGATAGTATAGACGTTACATGTATTTAAATTTGGACCTCTCAGCATGCTTAGAATCATGTTGGTAGAACTGACGTATATAAGTTACTCCAAATTAATATAGAATGTCAGGTACTATACGTGTGCATAGTTAAATGCTGTCGGCTTGCATACTATTGGTATTTGGATAAAATAAATTGAGAGCATTTATTAACAGTTGGCAGCCCTGGTGGATCTTAGGAATACTCTCAGTCATATCTGTTTATGTACACATACCAAATACAAAATTTGGTTGAATTCAAATTGATAGTGTAGAAGTTACATGCATTTACAAATTGGACCTAACAGCAGGCTTATAATAATTTTGGCAACACTGCCATATATGGCCTCCAGGAAATTAAACTGAAATTTTATTATCTATACGTGTGTCAATTTTGAAATAGCTCCCATTCATACCTTCGAAGATATCCAACATGGAGCTCAAATTTCAATTACGATTTTTGAGCAGTTGGTAGCAGTGACATCATTTTCAAATACGGCATTGAGTGCTACCAACATGATTCTAAGCATGCTGAGAGGTCCAACTTTAAATACAAGTAACTTCTATACTATCATATTTGGTTTCGATTGCTGCAGCCGTTCAGGAGTTGATAGGGGGGGACACACAGACAGACAGACAGACAGACGGACAGACATAAACACATTCGCCCGGATCGATCTCATAAGTCTACTTTTTCCTCATATTTGCAAAATGTGAAAAGTAGGCTAAAAATATCCATACGGTCACCTCCAATTGTGTCCAATTACATTAGGCTTCGGTGGCGTAGTCGGTAGCAAGGTGAACTGCTAAGCCCAAAATCATGGATTCAAAACCGGCAGAAGTCTTTGGAATTTAAGAGCGTTAAAATCCATCAGTATGCCTCCCATTGGAGGGGAAGTAAAGCCGGCTGGCCCATATCATAGATTTATGGCATGTAAAAGAACCTACCACTGCAATTGGTAGTGCGTAGCAAAATTTGTAGGTTATTTTGTTATAAACGCTCTATCAAGATCCAATGTTCGCCGCTAGGTGTCAGCGACAGTGGCATCTGGTAGTCAAAGTTGGAACTACTTGAGATTGAACTTGCCCGGAGCCCTCGGGTTTTTCAATCAAAAATACCCAGCTCTGGCCATTGGCTGCAATTCATATATGAAAATATCTTCATCTTGTTGCCGACTTGTTCCTGATTCGTCGCTGAATCTTACTGTTTTCTGATTTCAAATTTCATTATTCCACTTTAGAATATTTTGTCTATTAACCAAACCTCTCTTACGATATGGCGGCACGGTAACATACACTAAACTGACAAGTCATGGGCACCAAGCGATAGACCACACCCTTTGTGGCCTAAAGCGCCAGGGTCAACCCATACATGGTCAAATCAAAATTAAAAAAAAGTGACAGTCAGTCTGAAAGACTAGACTTTGTATCATGTTAAATGTTACAAATGCTGAAAAATGCTAGAAAGGCTGGAGGCTTCTCGCTTCGCTCAAAGCCAAAGACTCTTGATATGTTAGAAAATTATCTGCACAATACTTATCTTGCTTATCTTGTTTCAAATTACTCGCGAACGGCAAGTGCAAACCAAGGGCAAAGCAATTTCAAGCGCGAGGGATGCCGTCACGCTCACCAGAGCGCGCGGGGACGTGCCCCTTCCATCCAGTCTAAAAACACTTATAGTGGGCGATGTATTGAAGATAGAGATATGCTCTCGCGGACTTTTTTGTAGAACTTTTCATGCTGACCAATTCTTACGCTCATAGTATATTGATATTTTTAACGGCTTGCCCAGCGTAAGCTTAAGAAGCGCACGGACGCCAAGTTTGTTTTCGACTTATTCACTGAAATCGTTACTGCTTGGCTTCCTTTCATCAAACATAAATTATTTTCTACAGAATCTTTCCTCGAGATATCCTTTACAGAATGGTGAAAATCGCATCAATATCCATCCAGTGGTTCTCGAGATTACCTGTGACATCCAAGAATCGGGGAATTTTGTCTTATACTAACGAAGTAGAGATTGTTGGGGAACACATGCACCAAGCAGTACTATGACGTCACACACCTCAGTGCATCTGGGTACATTTCGTCCCGTCACCGTAACGTAACGCCAGACCCCAGCGTAACGACGAAGTCGACAAGATCATTTAAAATGATAATATCTACTACCGTATGAGAAATTCAAAATGTCGCTTTTCACAAATTAAAGATAAAGAATCAATGAATATCAGGACTCCACGTGAGAAACGTGGTAAGTCATAGTCCGTAAATTTTTCAGAAGATCGAATTTAGACTTTCAACACTAAATAGAAATACTTAAAATACCCCAATTGAGGGTAAACAGTATAGTTTTTGTACATATAAAACAAATAACAAGTAAAGTTAAATTATGAAAATGTTAGAGGATGTGGGCCGTTCTTTCCGTTTCCACTAAAAATAAAAGCCTCTGTATCTCGGTGACATTCCACTTTATTTGAAATTAATTTCAACTAATTCCGTAGTGACGATGGCTGGCCACCACAATGCGCCATAAACTCATTTCTGAATAGAATGGACTTACCTCGTTCCTTCCTTGGGGGTCTTCATATATTAAAACAATGAAACTTCTATTTCATTTAAATCTGTAGAACATGTTCCATCTTAACAAACACGCGTTTTTATGTATGATTTGTTTTTGAAAATATTATTAAAGCGGGAAGTAATTTTCAAATTTTTATTTTAAAATTAAAATACACATATTTTGATACTTTTTTGAGTCTTCTAGATTTTCTATTGTACTCACAATTATCAAAATAGCTTAACTTTTAAGTTTTTAAGAAAATGAATCCATAGAATCCGAGTTCTCAGATGAATCAGTAATATCACTGTCCGCGGGAACCTTTATAATTTTAACACAAAAGCCATCATTATTTTCCACACAGCCGTCACTCCTGATTATTCTAGGGCCTATGTTAGCTTTTCCAGGGAATGGAAGCGATCTCACTACTACATCCAGCGATGCGTGGCACGGTTTCAGTTGCACAATATCAGAATAAGGGCCAGTATAATTTCTACGACATTTACACTCTCCTTCACCGAGGAAATTATAAAAGAAAGTATTATTCAGGCAGATGCTAGTATCCACTTCACTGATATTATGACACTTCTTATCAAAAGCCATGTAGTGTTGAGATCCAGAAGAGCATGGTTTGGTACGACATACCGGTTTGAGTGCAGTAGTATTAAGATATCGCTGGAATACCCACCACTCAGTATCTCGGCAGAAACCTTGCTGAAGAAGATAAGAACATGCACCTGTCACATTGCACACCTTACCACCAATAATGCCTTCACTATATAAATCATAGTTCACTGTTTTATTGATTATATTCGTGGATATAATATAATGCACATACATGAGAGAGAATTGAATAATAACAGACACGGTCTTCATGCTGCAGGATTATTAAAATCAAAAATATTGTACCAATTTACTATTCTCACAAAATAGGATTGTATGAAGCTACTGACGCACTATATAAGAATGTCTTCGCTGGCGGAATGGCTGAGATGAGATTATACTTTACTTAAACAACCTCTGGCTATGAGCACAAGGTTACGATAAGAAAACATGTCGTGGTTCAGAGTCCAGCGAATGTCCTAGATAAGAGTTTGTTAATCTGAAGTAGACCACAGGCGGCTACGGTGACGCAGTTGGTAGCATGCTAAGCTTCCATGCCCAAGATCGCAGGATTAAAACCCAGCAAAAGTCGTCGGATTTTTTAAGAACATCAAAAATCCCTCCGTATGCCTTTCCTTGGAGGGAAAATAAAGCCGGTGGACCCATGTCATATAGATTCATAGCATGTAAAAGGACCTTCCACTAACTACAATAAATGTGTGAAGCTAAATTTCTAGGTTAGATATGATTAACGCTCTCTAAGTTTCAACGGTGGCATCTAGTAGCCAAGTTCTATGCTAAGTGTCGTTGGCGGTTGCAAAAGTAGGAACTACTTGAAATTCATCGTTTGCGGTGCTTATCTGAATTACAGATAACACACACTAATACAGCCATCACAATTAACGCTGTTTATCAGACAGATTCTACACACACCCAAAGAACACGGGAGTCGAACGTTGTCGCAGCCCTTACACTGAGGAACCAACCAAACCCGTGGTCTAGTGGATAGCTTTCTTGGCCCTTGCCCCATAGGTCGGGTTCAATTCCCGGCTCCGCCAAAAAATATCATTCTGGTCTGAGGACTGGAAAGATTTACACTACACCTCGTAAAGAAAAACTGAGAGGAATTAGGTTATATTGTCACCTCAGCCATCCTGGAAGTGTTTTACCTTGTTTCCCCCCATTTTCTCCATGATAATGCAGGGATGGTTCCTAACTTAACAGGGCACATACAGCTTAAGGGCGGCTTCGGTGGCGTAATCGGTAGCACGCGGAGTTTCTATGCCCAAGATAGCCGGTTCAAACCCGGCCGAAGCCGTCGGATTTTTTAAGAGCGTTAAAAATCCCTGAGTATGCCTTCCTTCGGAGGGGAAGTAAAGCCGGCGGTCCCATGTCATAGATTTATGGCATGTTAAAGAACCTTCCACTAATTGCACCTGTGTGAAGCTAAATTGGATAGGTTAAGAATGTGAACAACGCTCTTAGGTTGCTAAGTTCGTTGCCAAGAGCCGACTGCGGTGGCGTCTAGTAGCTAAGTTCTGAACTTGGCCTAGTAATCGTTGAAGGTGGCGCTTGGCGGCAAAAGTAGAAACTATTTGAAAAATTCTAAGTTGCAGTACTTAAATTTAAAAAACAGATAACACACACTAATACAGTCATCACAATTAACACCGATTATCAGACAGATTCTACATACACCCAAAGTACACGAGGCTTTATGACCGCGTTGTCCTAGTCCCTAAACTTATGAACCAATCATACAGCTTATGGAGCCAAAGCAATAAACATACTAATATTATAAATAGGGCTCGGATTTTTAGGTAAATAAATATTTTTTATATAAATACATATTTTAAGCATTTCTTCTATAAATACATAAACTCCTGCTTTTCACATATTAGCACATAAAAAGACATAATATTTACATTTAAAAAATTCAGTATGCTAGATCTTTCAGTTTATTGCATTTTTGTTCTGTGTTACTTCAATGGTGAAGAACCTGTGAGCTATCTAATCTTCATGCAGAGCGTTTGTCAGCTTGTAACTGTGTTATTCTTAACTTGTCGCCCCGTACCACTCACTGTGGAAGCCGGGGATTTCCAGATAATGTTACTTCCTATGGGGGTGTTCGGTTCTACCAAGCATGAGGGAAACCAATCCAGGCTGAACAGCGATCTCAAGTTCGCAACACCTCAAGCGCAAGAAACCTACCGTATTGCCGCAGTTTCGGGCCTCCAGAAGAAGTGTTTCGCAATAATCGTCGGTCATTTGTGATGTATAACCTGAAGAAATATCTCGTTGTGTATTGTAATTGTTCAGCAGTCAGTGAGGCATAGCATAAATTGCATTCGTGAGTACTGCAAATTGTTTATATTCACATTAATAAACTAAATATTAATTATATATTTTTACTTTTTGTCACATATTTTAGGTATTTATAATGCATAAACAATAAATATTTTCCCGATTTTTAGCACCCAAAAATCCTAGCCCTAATTATAACTGTGCCTCCCATATATCTAGTACAACAATTATATACATTTTCCAAGGAAACACACACGTCTTGCTTTTAGAAGCAAAGTTCTAAATTTACAAAATTGAAATCGCAACTATTTCTGTCAATTGTTAGCCTATTTTAGCCTATTTTCACCTTTGAAAAGATAGGTTTATGAGATCACCTTTTGTCCGTGCGTGTGTGATTGATTCTTCTGTTTCCCCCTAATAACTTCTAAACTGCTGGAGCGGTTTCAATGCAACTCGCTAAGCACTATTCCGGTTGACCCCGACCGTGCCCTTCAAATATTTTACGTCTCACCAATCCAACATGGCGGTTGTGCAAAATATTTCACCTTCATTCAATATTTCCGAAACAATTACTGATATCACCCTGGAATTTTGTACGGTGATAAAAGAAACTAACAGAAGTTCACCTATGTGACCTTTGAAAAACTGGTGAATAAAAACCAACATGGCGGCCAAGTGAAGTTGCGAGTTTCAAATGGACGTTTCTCGCGATTTAACCAAGAAAACGCAAAGAAACTTGGTACAGCATATGTTTATACACATTGTAATTCACCGACATGTAACTTCGTTCAATTGTTTACATAACCTCCAGATGGCGGCCGTGCGAAATATTTCACCGATATTCTATATCTCTGAAACTATTACCGGTATCCCCCTCAAATATTGAACGACGATAAAGCGTACTGCTGGACGTACATCTATGAAATTTTCAAAACCCGGTAAACTACAAAAGGAACATGGCGGCCAAGCGAAGTTGAATGTTTTAAATAGACTTTTCTCGCGATTTAATAATCCAAACGCAAAGAAACTTGGTACAGAAAATGTATATACACGTTGAAATGCACTGGTATTTAATTTAGTTCATTTGTTTACATAATCTCAAGATGGTGGCTGTGCGAATTTTAAAATTAAGTTTTTATTTCTTGTGTCGTAATTATTCGATTGAAGTAAAAGTTTGAATAAAGAACCTACACAATAATTTTCCTTTAATGGCACATGACTCTATGGCCTATACATGTAACAATCCAACATGGCGACCATCCGAAAAATTTAGACGGATCTAAATATCTACGAATCTATTACAACAATCAAACTGATTTTTTATATGTTCATTGGGGCTATGAACATAAATTCACCTATAGGACTTTGAATAACTTGGTGACCACAAATCCAACATGGCGGCGACGCGAAATATAAATATTCAGATGAACGTTTCTCGCAATTTAACCATCCGTGTGCAGTGACACTTGGTACAGTAAATCCTTATGCAAATGTTAATCCACAAGCATCTAATTTATTTCAATTGTTTCCATAACCACAAGATGGCAGCTTTGCGAAATTTTTAAATCTCGTTTTTACTTCTTGTATCCTAATCATGCGATTGTAGTTTGAATACTACACGTGCACAATATTCTTCATATAACAATGCATAACTGTAAGACCTACATATCAAAATCCTACATGGCGTCCATCCGCAATATTTAGTAGGTTCTCAAATCTACGAATCTATTACAGCAATCCAACTGAAATTTAGTATGTTGATAGTGGCAATTAACATAAGAAGGTTATATGACAATAGGCTTTAGTTCTTCACAGAACTACTTGTTATTTCTCGTTCTCCTCTTTCGAATCATATTTTTTCAATTCGTTTGTAACTTACATTACATGTGGCAGTACTGTAGTTAGTAGATAGCCGTTTCCCTATTCATTATTATGAATATCATTAGAAGAAAGTGACCTGAATATTACGTCCATTATACTGTACTACTTATCAACCGCACAACCACCACCACAAAAAGTTTTTTTTTTACTTTTTTTCTGTTAGTATAATTATCATGTGCCAGTTCTGTAGTAGTATTCATTATCATCCATAAAACAAATTAATCCACCGGGCGAAGCCGGGCACTACAGCTAGTAACAAGTAAAGTTAAATTATGAAAACGTGAGAGGATATGGGACGTTCTTTCCGTTTCCACAAAAAATAAAACCTCTGTATCTCGGTGACATTCCATTTTATTTAAATTAATTTCAACTGATCTGTAGTGACGATGGCTGGCCACCAGAATGCGCCATAGACTCATTTCTGAAAAGATTGTACTTACCTCGTTCTTTTCATGGGGTCTTCATATATAAAAACAATGAAACTTTTATTTCATTTAAATCTGCAGAACATGTTCCTTCTTAAAAACATGCGTTTTAGACATGATTTTTTTAAAATATCATTAATGCGGGAAGTAATTTTCCAAAATTTATTTTAAAACTTGAAAGAGCATTAAAATACACGTATATTGACACTTTTTGAGTCTTCTAGATTTTCTAATTTTGCGCAATTATCAAAATAGCATAATTTTAAGATTTTTGCTAAAATGAACCCATAGAGTCCGAGTTCTCAGATGAATCAGTAATATCACTGTCCGCAGGAACCTTTATAATTTTAACACAAAAGCCATCATTATTTTCCACACAACCGTCACTCCTAAGTATTCTAGAATCTATGACACCTTTTGTAGGGCATGCAGGAATTTTCCCTAATATATTCAGCGATGCGGGGCACGGTTTCAGTTGCACAATATCAGAATAAGGGCCAGTATAATTTCTACGACATTTACACTCTCCTTCACCGAGGAAATTATAAAAGAAAGTATTATTCAGGCAGATGCTAGTATCCACTTCACTGATATTATGACACTTCTTATCAAAAGCCATGTAGCGTTGAGATCCAGAAGAGCATGGTTTGGTAAGACATACCGGTTTGAGTGCAGTAGTATTAAGATATCGCTGGAATACCCACCACTCAGTATCTCGGCAGAAACCTTGCTGAAGAAGATAAGAACATGCACCTGTCACATTGCACACCTTACCACCAATAATGCCTTCATTATATAAATCATAGTTCACTGTTTTATTGATTATATTCGCGGATAAAATATAATGCACATACATGAGAGAAAACTGTATAATAACAGACACGGTCTTCATGCTGGAGGATTATTAAAATCAAAAATATTGTACCAATTTACTATTCTCACAAAATGGGATTGTATGAAGCTACTGACGCACAATATAAGAATGTCTTCGCTGGCGGAATGGCTGAGATGAGATTATACTTTCCTTAAACAACCTCTGGCTATGAGCACAAGGTTACGATAAGAAAACATGTCGTGGTTCAGAGTCCAGTGAATGTCCTAGATAAGAGTTTGTTAATCTGAAGAAGACCACAGGCGGCTACGGTGGCGTAGTTGGTAGCGTGCTGAGTCTCCAAGCCCAAGATCGCGGGATTAAAACCCAGCAAAAGTCGTCGGATGTTTTTAAGAACATCAAAAATCCCTCCGTATGCCTTTCCTTGGAGGGAAAATAAAGCCGGTGGACCCATGTCATATAGATTCATAGCATGTAAAAAGACCTCCCACTAACAACAATAATTGTGTGAAGCTAAATTTCTAGGTTAGATATGATTAACGCTCTCTAAGTTTCAACGGTGGCATCTAGTAGCCAAGTTCTATGCTAGGTGTCGTTGGCGGTTGCAAAAGTAGGAACTACTTGAAATTCATCGTTTGCGGTGCTTATCTGAATTACAGATAACACACACTAATACAGCCATCACAATTAACGCTGGTCATCAGACAGATTCTACACACACCCAAAGAACACGGGACTACATGACCACGTTGTCGCAGCCCTTACACTGAGGAACCAACCAAACCCGTGGTCTAGTGGATAGCGTTCTTGGCCCTTTCCCCGAGGTCGGGTTCAATTCCCGGCTCTGCCAAGAAATATCATTCTGGTCTGAGGACTGGAAAAATTTACACTACGCCTCGTAAAGAAAAACTGAGAGGAATTAGGTTCTATTGTCACCTCAGCCATCCTGGAAGTGTTTTACCTTGGTTTCCCCACATTTTCTCCATGATAATGCAGGGATGGTTCCTAACTTAAGGGGGCACATACAGCTTAAGGGCGGCTTCGGTGGCGTAATCGATAGCACGCGGAGCTTCTATGCCCAAGATAGCGGGTTCAAACCCGGCCGAAGCCGTCGGATTTTTTAAGAGCGTTAAAAATCCCTGAGTATGCCTTCCTTCGGAGGGGAAGTAAAGCCGGCGGTCCCATGTCATAGATTTATGGAAAGTTAAAGAACCTTCCACTAATTGCACCTGTGTGAAGCTAAATTGGATAGGTTAAGAATGTAAACAACGCTCTTAGGTTGCTACGTTCGTTGCCAAGAGCCGACTGCGGTGGCGTCTAGTAGCTAAGTTCTGAACTTGGCCTAGTAGTCGTTGACGGTGGCGCTTGGCGGCAAAAGTCGAAACTATTTGAAAAATTCTAAGTTGCGGTACTTAAATTTAAAAAACAGATAACACACACTAATACAGTCATCACAATTAACACCGATTATCAGACAGATTCTACATACACCCAAAGTACACGAGGCTTTATGACCGCGTTGTCCTAGTCCCTAAACTTATGAACCAATCATACAGCTTAAGGAGCCAAAGCAATAAACATACTAATATTATAAATAGGGCTCGGATTTTTAGGTAAATAAATATTTTTTATATAAATACATATTTTAAGCATTTCTTCTATAAATACATAAACTCCTGCTTTTCACATATTAGCACATAAAAAGACATAATATTTACATTTAAAAATTCAGTATGCTAGATCTTTCAGTTTATTGCATTTTTGTTCTGTGTTACTTCAACGGTGAAGAACCTGTGAGCTATCTAATTTTCATGCAGAGCGTTTGTCAGCTTGTAACTGTGTTATTCTTAACTTGTCGCCCCGTACCACTCACTGTGGCAGCCGGGGATTTCCAGATAATTTTACTTCCTATGGGGGCGTTCGGTTCTACCAACCATGAGGGAAAGCAATCCAGGCTGAACAGCGATCTCAAGTTCGCAACACCTCAAGCGCAAGAAACCTACCGTATTGCCGCAGTTTCGGGCCTCCAGAAGAAGTGTTTCGCAATAATCGTCGGTCATTTGTGATGGATAACCTGGAGTTGTATCTCGTTGTGTATTGTAATTGTTCAGCAGTCAGTGAGCCATAGCATAAATTGCATTCGTGAGCACTGCAAATTGTTTATATTCACATTAATAAACTAAATATTAATTAAATATTTTTACTTTTTGTCACATATTTTAGGTATTTATAATGCTAAAAAAATAAATATTTCCCCGATTTTTAGCACCCAAAAATCCGAGCCCTTATTATAACTGTGCCTGTCATATATCTAGTACAACAATTATATACATTTTCCAAGGAAACACACACGTCTAAATTTACAAAATTGAAATCGTAACTATTTTTGTCAATTGTTAGCCTATTTTAGCCTATTTTCACCTTTGAAAAGATAGGCTTATGAGATCACTTTTTGTCCGTGCGTGTGTGATTGATTGTTCTGTGTCCCCCTAATAACTTTTAAACAGCTGGAGTGGTTTCAATGAAACTCGGTAAGTTCATAGCACTATTCCGGTTGACCCCGACCGTGCCCTTCAAATATTTTTACGTCTCACCAATCCAACATGGTGGATGTGCGAAATATTTCACCTTCATTCAATATTTCCGAAACAATTACCGATATCACCCTGGAATTTTGTACTGTGATAAATGAAACTAATAGAAGTTCACCTATGTGACCTTTGAAAAACTGGTATCTAAAAAACCAACATAGCGGCCAAGTGAAGTTGCGAGTTTTAAATGGACGTTTCTCGCGATTTAACCAACCAAACGCAAAGAAACTTGGTACAGTATATGTTTATACACATTGTAATTCACCGATATCTAACTTCGTTCAATTGTTTTCATAACCTCCAGATGGCAGCCGTGCGATATATTTCACCGGCATTCTATATCTCTGCAACTATTACCGGTATATCCCTGAAATATTGAAAGAAGATAAAGGGTACTGCTGGACGTACATCTATGAAACTTTCAAAAACCGGTTAACTAAAAAGGAACATGGCGGCCAAGCGAAGTTGAAAGTTTTAAATAGAATTTTCTCGCGATTTAATCATCCAAACGCAAAGAAACTTGGTACAGAAAAAGTATATACACATTGTAATGCACTGGTATTTAATTTAGTTCAATTGTTTTCATAATCTCAAGATGGTGGTTGTGCGAATTTTAAAATTATGATTTCCAAGCCTCTAAGTAAAACAAAAACAAATTATTTCCATTTCCAAACAGTTGGTGTGAGGTGAGGTGAGGTGAGTTTTCTAAACGTCAAACTCATGTGGATTTCCACTTTTACTCCAGGTAAATGCCGTGTTTGCCCACAGAAAAGTGCAAAGAAAATCGAAACATGTTATGTTTGGATCAATTCCTTACCTACATGACAACATGTACTCGAAAGAACAAGTAATGAGCATTCTATGTTAACAATAGAGAGATGTTTGCAAACTGCCAATGCTTAGAGCTCATTAGCGGCTTCTAAGAGAGATAAGGAGTACACTCACTTGAAAGACTAACAAGAGGAGTTTTCGATTTTCCCACAACATCCAATCTGAAAGTAAATATAAATGACTATGCACTTAAGTCCATAACCATCTCCTTACCATTCCTACCCTTCATAGTCAAAGGCACACATTAATACAGCCATCACAGTGACAGAGGTTATTTTTAAAATATCTAAATATCTGAGATTTATCTTGAAATTGACCAGAATTTTGTAAAATCCACTAAATTTACCGCAAATTTAGCAAATTCCACCAAATTTCAGCAAAATCCAACAAATCACTACCAGATTTATTGAAATGCCATTGAATTATTAAAGAATGGTTTGAACTAGCTCAAATTTATATAAAATTACCCGAATATTGATGAAAATTCACCAAATTCTACCAAATTTAGCCAAGAGGACTACAAAGCATGAAATTTAACCATTTTTTAAAATTCACAACATATACTCGAAAATTCTATAATATTCCCTTTACGTGTATGCTTTTTTTTAGTTGTTGTTTCGTTTCCCACACTCCCTGCAGACAAATACCTGAACATGACTTTCTGCTAGACTAGGAGCTCCACATTCGACATGATAGCTGAGTTTCATCTCCCATAAACTCGTCTCTGAGGTGGGTGCCAGAAAAGGCATCCAGCTGTAAAAACCACACCCTCACATAGACTTTCATAACTTCTTACGTTGAGGTTCATAACACTACGTTGAATGATTTATCGGTTTCCTTTTCACAATTCCTGTCTATACTTTCCTCTTGAAGGTTGCAAGATGCTTGCAAGGTTCCTAAAATGCAATTCAATTTAATAAATACCTTAAGATGGTTTGATTTGTTTAATGATATGGTGTTAATACTATTTTTAGGTCTTGACTGGCTTTGCAATAAGAATTGACTAACCAAACATGAGTTACCTATGAGGGAAACATTTTGGCCACTATGTTGGCTATTGACCAGTGAGTTTAGCTGTTTATCATTTTTTAAAATCATAGACAACAGAGGCTTAAACGTATAGATAAACCGTGTGACCATGTTTGTTAAACAAGACATTATACCAGAGACAATTAGGACACACACACACACACACACACACACACACACACACACACACACACACACACACACACACACACACACACACACACACACACACACACACACACACACACACACACACACACACACACACACACACACACACACACACACACACACACACACACACACACACACACACACACACACACACACACACACACACACACACACACACACACACACACACACACACACACACACACACACACACACACACACACACACACACACACACACACACACACACACACACACACACCCCCCCCCCCTCTGTGTCCACAGTCTGTTCAATGGTTTGAGTTGTCTTTGATAGTGTTGAAAGCTTCAGCTTCTTTTTAGATGTGCGAGAATGCTTTAACATTGTTATGTTATTATTACCACTATTCCCTTTCCTCACTAACTTTTTGATGGGGTATATTGTCTCTGATAGGGTTGAGGGCTTTTGAGATGTGGGTGCATGTCTGAACATGGGTTTCACAGGAGGTGTTAAAGGTTTCTCATTAAACAACTCGCTAACAGCATGAGTGCGTTGTAGTGTATTAAACTTGAGGTTAATATTATCTTGAGCAGTACTATCTTTCTCTTGGACTTGGTTTCTTGCTTTGGTTTGGGTTTTCCTTACATTTAGACTAGCGTGATTATTAAGTTTACATTCATGATTGTTTGAAGAAAGTACGTCCAATTCTTTTGTTTTAAGCATTCCTCGACACTGTTTCGATCGTTGCTTTGAACAGCGCCAAATAACAGTTCCATTTTTATTGCTTCGTTTCACAATATATGAATATCCTTTATAGTATGCATAAGGCTTACCATACCTAGTCACTGATACTTCCATATCAACTGTCAAGCATAAACTAATTTCTAGTAAAGACAACTTGGTAATAACAACAATAGATTAATGTGGGAGCATATATAGATGCAAAAATAGGGAGCAAAATTGGGGGTAAAAAGTGTCAGCGAAAGTGGGAGCAAATGTGGGAGCAAAAACTGTGAGCAAACATTGGGAAGCAAAAAGTGGGAGCATATATGGGATGAAATGTGGGAGCAAAGCAAATATAAAAAGTGGGAGCAAATATGCTAACAAATATGTCAACAAATATGCCGGCAAAAGTAAATACACATTTCAAGATAGTTGAAAGTGCAAAGAAAATATGGAAGCAAATATGAGAGCCAATGCAGTGTTTTTCTAAAACAACTAAGCATAACAAACTTAGTCATAACCTAACCTGCCGCAACCTCACCTAACTTAACTTCACCTATCCTAACCTAACCTAACCTACCCTAACCTAACCTAACTTCACCTATCTTAACCTAACCTAGCCTAACTTAACCTAACCTAACCTCACCTAACCTAACGTAACCCAACTTCACCTAACCTAACCTCACCTAACCCAACTTCCCCTAACCTAACCTAACTTCACCTAACCTAACTTGACCCAACTTTACCTAACCTAACCTATCATAAATTCACCTAACCTAACTTTACCTAACCTCACCCAACCTAACCTTTCAACTCTCAGATCAAAATTAAATTCTGGGCATAGCCGAGTTGGAACCCATGACCTCAGGGATAACACCAAAGTATACTAACCACTACATCGCGAGATGGGCAAATTATCACGCTACACAACACAAAAATAAAAGTTTCCTGTAGTGGAATTCATTGGCTGACAACCATAGTTGGGAATTCAAACCCAAGACTTCAGGACTTTTGTTATGAACATTATCAGAAATATTATTCCATTTACATTTTGCTGCTGCTTATAATTATAAGAGTTGGCATTAATATGGGATCAAAAAGTGGGAGAAAAAAGTGGGAGCCAATATGGGAGCAAAAGTGGGAGCAAAAGTGGGGGCAAAAGTGGGAGCAAATGGGGGAGCCAATATGGGAGCAAATGTGTGAGCAAATCAGCTCACCTCGGATATCACCAGTGAGTGCTCATATCCACCGCTAGGTAGCGGAAACACACTTTGCGTGTTGTATGTAATTATCTTACTAAATTTGACTGCATGCAAAACGTGCTTGTATAAGCTGTGCATATAATTTTAATATACAATTAACACTAATTGTTCAGAACTAACATGTATAGCCTTTTCTAGGGTATCCTTAGCAAGAACGACTGACTAACCCAGGAGTGTAAAGCCTTGCCATATTCAGTAAGCACCTGTTGCCGCTTCCATATTTTCTTTGCACTTTCAACTATCGTGAAAGTTGAAATTTTCTCTTTAGATGATCTGGTAGATGTTCCCACTCTATACGAATTCGTTGTGGTTCATATATACTCAAGCCTTACAGTTGTGACATATCGCGTATATTATGTTACATGTTATCCTACATTCCACATAGGGCTCTCCGTTATTAACAGTGAACTCTGTTGTCATTAAAATAACTACTTGAAAAATAATTCCAGTGGCATATCCTGTTAGCAAATATCATATAATAAATATTTTCACGTCACAGAACGACAACTTGAAAATCATTTATTGTAGGAATACCTTTAATGGGACCACCAAACCTTTAAGTAAACCATATTTGATATACATTCCACATAGCTACATAACCGCGTCGTGGTATCAATTTCAGCCACCAGGCGCGCTCATCGTTTGTATTGCATTTCAGTTCCATTTGCATTTCTTGAAAATCACCCCCAAGCCAAAAAATACATAGCAAGTTAGTGGAATCATGTTACACATCAATAATTTTAGAAGAGCTCTCAGGTATTGTATGATGATTTTTTTTAGAAGTGTATAACTGTTTGTTGACTAGCATTTACTGTTACACAACATTATTTTTGGTAAACTCTACATATGTATCCTAATTGTCTCTGGTATAATGTCTTGTTTAACAAACATGGTCACACGGTTTATCTATACGTTTAAGCCTCTGTTGTTTATGATTTTAAAAAATGATAAACAGCTAAACTCACTGGTCAATAGCCAACATAGTGGCCAAAATGTTTCCCTCATAGGTAACTCATGTTTGGTTAGTCAATTCTTATTGCAAAGCCAGTCAAGACCTAAAAATAGTATTAACACCATATCATTAAACAAATCAAACCATCTTAAGGTATTTATTAAATTGAATTGCATTTTAGGAACCTTGCAAGCATCTTGCAACCTTCAAGAGGAAAGTATAGACAGGAATTGTGAAAAGGAAACCGATAAATCATTCAACGTAGTGTTATGAACCTCAACGTAAGAAGTTATGAAAGTCTATGTGAGGGTGTGGTTTTTACAGCTGGATGCCTTTTCTGGCACCCACCTCAGAGACGAGTTTATGGGAGATGAAACTCAGCTATCATGTCGAATGTGGAGCTCCTAGTCTAGCAGAAAGTCATGTTCAGGTATTTGTCTGCAGGGAGTGTGGGAAACGAAACAACAACTAAAAAAAGCATACACGTAAAGGGAATATTATAGAATTTTCGAGTATATGTTGTGAATTTTAAAAAATGGTTAAATTTCATGCTTTGTAGTCCTCTTGGCTAAATTTGGTAGAATTTGGTGAATTTTCATCAATATTCGGGTAATTTTATATAAATTTGAGCTAGTTCAAACCATTCTTTAATAATTCAATGGCATTTCAATAAATCTGGTAGTGATTTGTTGGATTTTGCTGAAATTTGGTGGAATTTGCTAAATTTGCGGTAAATTTAGTGGATTTTACAAAATTCTGGTCAATTTCAAGATAAATCTCAGATATTTAGATATTTTAAAAATAACCTCTGTCACTGTGATGGCTGTATTAATGTGTGCCTTTGACTATGAAGGGTAGGAATGGTAAGGAGATGGTTATGGACTTAAGTGCATAGTCATTTATATTTACTTTCAGATTGGATGTTGTGGGAAAATCGAAAACTCCTCTTGTTAGTCTTTCAAGTGAGTGTACTCCTTATCTCTCTTAGAAGCCGCTAATGAGCTCTAAGCATTGGCAGTTTGCAAACATCTCTCTATTGTTAACATAGAATGCTCATTACTTGTTCTTTCGAGTACATGTTGTCATGTAGGTAAGGAATTGATCCAAACATAACATGTTTCGATTTTCTTTGCACTTTTCTGTGGGCAAACACGGCATTTACCTGGAGTAAAAGTGGAAATCCACATGAGTTTGACGTTTAGAAAACTCACCTCACCTCACCTCACACCAACTGTTTGGAAATGGAAATAATTTGTTTTTGTTTTACTTAGAGGCTTGGAAATCATGGTCATCATTCCCATGTACTGTAATTAGGGAAAATAATAAGGGGTGATGTACACTATTATTAGCTGAGTACCTAATACAATACAAGCAATGCAGCTCCAAGAGGAACGCAATCTTATAAGTATAGACATATAATTGAACCCCTTCTCACTGAAGACATAGATAGAATTATAAAAACAGCAGATGAAAATGAAAAAGCAAATACTACGATGCATACTGGATATGGTCAAAAAAAACACATCGCGCCACAAGCCATTTGGAAATTTGAAGGCGGAAACAATATTGAATTCGTTCACTGGAATGAACCAAACAAATTGGTATCAAGACTTAAAAAATTAATTGCATCGAAGGCTGCAGGTCACACAGGACTAGACAGCGAAATCTTTGCAATAGAAGAAGAACTAAGAAATGCTGGATATATTGAATAAAAATTCCAACGTTTGTAAAACAATGCACAGTATGTTATAAAACATTGTTTGGAAAATAACTATGAACGAAATCAGACGAGAAATTGCAAAAGAACTTCACGCACCGCTTAGAAAAAAGTTTAAAAGACGACGTGTTATTAGCAAAGGAATCGATGACCTCCATGAAGCTGACCTTGTGGACATGTCCAAACTTGCAAAATGGAATAATGGATTTAAATATTTATTAACCATTATTGACGTTTACTCGAAATATGCATGGGCAATTCCTCTTAAAACCAAAAAAGGAAGTGAGATTGTAAAAAGCTTAAAATTTGTTTATTCTCAAAGTAAAAGATTGCCCAATTATTTTCACACCGATCGAGGAACGGAATTTTATAACAGTGAATTCAAAACATGGTCTCAGAAACAAAATCTAAAGCATTATTCCACTGGCAGCTCCATTAAAGCGAGTGTGATAGAAAGATTTAATCGAACTCTTAAGGAATCGATGTGGAAAGAATTCACAACACGAGGTTCTTACCGATGGGTACATATTTTGCCTGAGTTACTAGTAAAGTATAATCACAAAATACATCGCAGCATCGACATGAAACCTAATGATGTAAAAAGAAACAATCCACCCCGCTTGCCAACACAATATAATGAAACTTTAAGAAAACCAAAATATAAAATCGGTGACATTGTAAGAATATCAAAAATCAAGAAACACTTCACTAAAGGATACGAAGCTAATTGGACAACAGAATTATTTACAATTTATAAAGTTCAAAATACTAATCCACGAACATATCTTTTAAAAGATAATAAAAATATCCCAATATTTGGTGCGTTCTATGAAGCAGAGTTACAACGAACAAAACATCCTAATATTTACTTAGTCGACAAAGTACTACGTAGAAAAGGAACCCGAGCCTTCGTATCTTGGCTTGGATTCGATTCAACTCACAACTCATGGATCCCCAACAAAAATATCTTCTAATTACAACAATGTAAGTTATTTTTTTTTAAATTCCTCGCAAAAATATTATTATTATTATTATTATTATTATTATTATTATTATTATTATTATTATTATTATTATTATTATTATTAATGTGTCTCTATATATATTTTTCAGCTCACTAAAACCAACACACGCAAGAAAGAAAAGAATGATTGTACTTACCCGTGCACAAGACCAGCATATTCCACTCTGCAAACAACACAGCATCTTCAATTCTCTGCAGCTTGTTGGAAAAAGAACTACTTACCACTTTAAGAACGAAGATCATATCATTTTTCACTAATTCATATTTATATAATTAATGTAAACCACAAATGATCAAATAAATATATTTTTAAAAAGATTTACACCACACAATTTTTTTTTTTTTTTTTTTTTTAACACCCACTGTCCAACGTCCATTAGTTAGGCCCTTTTGACAAAAGCCACCGGTGTGCATACATACAAAAATTGCTCTTTCACCCCAGGTAAGGGTAGTTTTTATTTTGGGGGTTGACATACCTCATTCATACAAAAGGAGAATTCACTACGAGTCCTATGACACCCCATATGTTTAAATCGCATTATTGGTTAGCGAGATACTAAAAAGCGAATGACCTATTAGTTTTTGTTTTTTTAATAAATTTTTTAAAAAGCCTCATCTATAAAGAATCTTTTAAAAATTCCGCTCTCTTACAAAAGCCCTCAAGTGCGCATGCATACAAAAATAACCACTACTTAACCTCCGGGTAAGGGTAGATTTATTTTGGTGTGGATATACTCCCGTCCATAGCAAGGGGTGGTTCACCACAAGTCCTACGACACCCTATATGCTCAAACCCGACCATGCCTTCGCCGAATCATCGCCAATGTTCGCCAGAAAGTAGGCTATCATTTTGTTTTGTCCTACACACTTCAAACTTGCTGTCAGCCTAGAGGGCATAGGGACCTTTCATTGACTTCAAACAAACTTTTCTCTCATCTTCACCGTTTCCAAAATAGCACCAATTTCAAAAACAACAATTTAAAAAATATATATATACCGACACGCATTCATAGCAAAGAGGACGTCACACCATTCCTAAATAACACATCGTTCTAGCCTTACAAGCTCATTAAATTCGCCAAAATGTCAAAAACGCACGTTTACCTCAAATTGCGTTTCCAAATTCCACCCATTTAAAAAAAAATTACCTCACCATCAAATAGAGCGGGAAAAATAGCATTTAAACGAGCCCTCACTCAACCCTAGTCCTCGCCCACCACCAAACATTTTCCCAACATAGCCATACGTATTCAAGCACACACGCGACTTGCAAGAGAACATACACTACCCCACTACCCGCGAATGACCTTTTGTTTTGGTATTGTATTTAAATAATGAGGCTATAGGAAAAGAGGGGGGCATTACTACGAGTGCGAGATATCAGGTTCGGGGCCGATACGACGAGGGTTCAATCGCGAGCAAAAAAACATAACAGCTGCACACCACATGTGTGGATTGCTCGCACTGGCACACATGCTCACAGTCGCACGGGTGTCAAATGACAGTTAAAATCCTAATAAACAACCCCCATGGCGTCAACACCCATTAACTTTTTATCACCATCACATAAACAAGCCAAGAGGTCACCCCCTTCCCACGCTAACACGTGCAGTGCACATGCTCGCTCCTGGACCACGTGCTCGCTCTAAGGACCCATGACGTCATCCCATGACGTCATCAGGATTACGCAATTTCTGGTCATGATGATGCAATATTTGGAGTCTAGGAAACACTTACTACTAATGGCACATGACTCTATGGCCTATACATGTAACAATCCAACATGGCGACCTTCCGAAATATTTACACGGATGTCAATATCTACGAATATATTACAGCAATCAAACTGATTATTTGTATGGTCATTGGGGCTATGAACATAAGTTCACCTATAGGACTTTGAATAACTTGGTGACCACAAATCCAACATGGCGGTGACGCGAAGTATAAATATTCACATGAACGTTCCTCGCAATTTAACCATTCGAGTGCAGTGACACTTGGTACAGTAAATCCTTATACAAATGTTAATCCACTAGCATCTAATTTATTTTAATTGTTTCCATAACCACAAGATGGCAGCTGTGTGAAATTTTAAAATCTCGTTTTTATTTCTTTTATCCTAATCATGCGGTTGAAGTTTGAATACTACACGTACACAATAACCTTTATGTAACAGTACATAGCTCTAAGAACTACATATATAAAAATCCAACATATTGTCCATCCGCAATATTTAGCCGGTTCTCAATATCAACGAATCTATTAGAGCATTCAAACTGATATTGTGTATGTTGATAGTGGCAATTAACATAAGTAGGTTATATGAAAATAGGCTTTAGTTCTTCACAGAACTACTTGTTATTTCCTGTGCTCCTCTTTCGAAATATCTTTTTCAATTCGTTTGTGTATTACATGTGGCAGTACTGTAGTTAGTAAATAGCCGTATCCCTATTCATTATTATGAATATCATTAGAAGAAAGTGACCAGAATATTACGAGCATTATACTAATCTACTTACCATCCGCACTGCCACTACCACAAAAAGTTTTATTTTAAATGTTAGTTATTTCCTGGTAGTTTAATTATCATCTGCCACGTGTGTAGTAGTATACATTATCATCCATAAAACAAATAAATCCACCGGGCGAAGCCGGGCACTACATCTAGTAACAAGTAAATTTAAATTACGAAAAAGTGAGAGGATATGGGACGTTCTTCCCGTTTCCACTAAAAATAAAAACCTCTGTATCTCGGTGACATTCCACTTTATTTTAAATTAATTTCAATGATCTGTAGTGACGACAGCTAGCCACCAGAATGCGTCATAGACTCATTTCTGAAAAGATTGAACTTACCTCGTTCTTTCCATGCGGTCTTCATATATTAAAACAATGAAACTTTTATTTCATTTAAATCTGTAGAACATGTTCCATCTTAAAAACACGCGTTTTAGGCATATATATTTTTTTTAAATATCATTAAAGTGGGAAGTAATTTTCAAAATTTTATTTTAAAATATGAAAGAGCTATAAAACATGTATTTTGACACTTTTTTATTTGAGTTTTCTAGCTTTTTACTGTTTGCACAACTATCAAAATAGCATAACTTTTAAAAATGAACTAAAATGCTAAAATGAACCCACCCACAAAGTCTGAGTGTTCAGATGAATCAGTAGTATTACTGTCCTTAGGATCCTCTATCATAGGTTTAGCACATAAGCCTTGATTATTTTCCACACAACCGTCACTCCTAAGTATTCTAAAATTTGTGACACCTTTTGTAGGGAATGAAGGAAATTTCCCTAATATACTCAGCGATGCGTGGCACGGTTTCAGTTGCACAATATCAGAATAACGGCCAGTATAATTTTTACATTTACACTCTCCTTCACCGAAGAAATTATAAAAGAAAGTATTATTCAGACAGATGCTAGTATCCACTTCACTGATATTATGACACTTTTTATCAAAAGCCATGTAGCGTTGATATTCAGAAGAGCATGGTTTGGTACGACATACCGGTTGAAGTGCAGAAGGTTTATGATACCTTTGGAACCCCCACCACTCAGTATCCTGGCAGCGATCTTGCTGAAGTAGATATGAACATTCACGTCTCACATTGCACACCTTACCACCAATAATACCGTCACCAAATAGAAAGTAGTTGTCTGTTTTATTGATTATATTCCCGGATATAATATAATGCACATACACGAGAGAAAACTGAATAATAATAGAAACGGTCTTCATGCTGCAGAATTATTAAAATCAAAAATATTGTACCAATTTACTATTCTCAAAAATTAGGATTGTATGAAGCTACTGACGCACAATATATGAATGTCTTCGCTGACGGAATGGCTGAGATGAGATTATACTTTATTTAACAACCTCTGGCTATGAGCACAAGGTTACGATAAGGAAACATGTCGTGGTTCCGAGTCCAGTGAATGTCCTAGATAAGAGTTTGTTAATCTGAAGTAGGCCACAGGCGGCTTCCGTGGCGCAGTTGATAGCGTGCTGAGTTTCCAAGCCCAAGATCGCGGGTTCAATCCCGGACGAATTTGTCAGATGTTTTAAGAACATTAAAAATCCCTCAGAATGCCCTTCTTTGCGGGGAAAGAAAAGCAGGTGGAACCATGTCATAGATTCATGGCATGTAAAACGACCTTCCACTAATTACAATTAATGTGTGGAACTAAATGTCTGGGTTAGATATGATTAACGCTCTAAATTCCAACGGTGGCATCTAGTAGCCAAGTTCGCTGCTAGGTATCGTTGACGGTAGCAAAAGTAGGAACTACTTGAAATTGGTCGTTTGCAGTCCTTACCTGAATTACAGATAACACACACTAATACAGCCAACACAATTAATGCTGGTTATCAGACAGATTCTACACACACCAAAAGTACACGTTGACCACGATGTCGCAGCCCCTACACTGAGGAACCAACCAACCATGAAGTATACCACCCCGTGGTGTAGTGGTTAGCATTCTTGGTCATCTCCTTGAAGGTCCGGGTTCAATTCCCGGCTCTGCCAAGACATGTCATTCTGGTCTGAGGACTGGAAAGGTGTACACTAAGCCTCGTAATGCAAAACTGAGAAGAATTAGGTTCTATTCTCACCTCAGCCATACTGGAAGCGTTTTACCGTGGTTTACCCACATTTTCTTCATGATAATGCAGTGATGGTTCATAACTCAATGAGCCAAAAAAAAAAATATTAATTTTATAACTATGTGTGTCATAAAACTTGCACAACAATTATATACGTTCTGCTTTTAGATGCAAAGTTCTAAATTTACAAATTTGAAATCATAACTATTCTGTCCATTTTTTTGCCTATTTTTAGCCTATTTTCAATTTTGAAAAAATAGGCTTATGAGATCACCTTTTGTCCGTGTGTGTGTGTGTGTGTGTGTGTGTGGGTGTGATTCGTGTGTGTGTCCCCCCCCCCCTAATAAAATCTAAACGGCAGGAGCGATTTCAATGAAACTCGTAAATTTCATAGCACTACCCCGGGCGACCTCCACCGTGCCCTTCAAATTTTGTTACGACTCACCAATCCAACATGGTGGCTGTGCGAAATATTTCACCAGCATTCAATATCTCCGAAACTATTACCGATATTACCCTGACATTTTCTATGGTGATAGAGGGAACAACTATAAGTTCACTTATGTGACCTTTGAAAACCTGGTAACTACAAAACCAACATGGCGGCCAAGCGAATTTGCGACTTTTAAATAGACGTTTCTCGCGATTTGGCCAACCAAACACAATGAAACTTGGTACAGTATATGTTTATATACATTTTAATGCACAGACATCTAACTTCGTTCAATTGTTTACATAATCACAAGATGGCGGATGTGCGAAATATTTCACCGGCATTCTATATCTCTGAAACTATTAGCGGTATCTCCGTAAAATTTTGTACGGAGATAAAGGGCACTACTGGAAGTCCATCTATAAGACGTTCAAAAACCGGTTAACTACAAAACGAACATGAAAATTTTAAATAGACCTTTCTCACGATTTAATGTTCCAAGCGCACTGAAACCTGGTACAGTAAATATTTATACACATTGTAATCCACTGGTATCTAATTTAGTTATTGATATCATGCAGCAGGTCCCAGGGAGGACATCGCTTTGAGATAAGGGAATAATAAACTAGGGGGAAAAAGGAATTAAGCAGGCACGATGTCACTCACCCCACCGTTAATACCGGTCTTCCATGATGATGGTGGCGTTGGGACTCGATATGGGGCCATCCCCCATATCGGTCCGACGTAGCACAACTCCTATAGAGTGTAGGACTGTAACTCCGTCCCAGTTCAGAAGAGTCCACGTTCCTAAGAGACCGCGGCGCGTGTTCGTACCTCTATTTATAAGTAAAAGGTGCGATGTCAGTCCAGTCAGCGGTATGTTGGGAGTGTAATGTCCGCTGTGTCCTGTCCAAGTGCTTGCTGTTGGAGCCTAGGTCTATGACCTACGGCTTACTCCGTAGTCGTGTTGCCATGTCGTCTTTTACGTAGTTCCCTCTAATTATATTTTATGTATTTATAGGTACAGTCCTTTTATAAAGGGCTGGGGCCAGGACACTATGTAACTTTCAAAAACCTGTAAAGTACAAAACGAACATGGCGGCCAAGCGAATTTGAAACATTTTAATAGACGTTTCTTGTGATTTAACCATCTGAGCGCAGTAAAATGTAGTACTTTAAATGATTATACATATTTTAATTCACTGGCTTCTAATTTAGTTCAATTTTTTACATAACTTCAAGATGGCGGCTGTGCGAAATTTTAAAATTAAGTTTTTATTTCTTGTGTCGTAATCATGCGATCGAAGTGAAAGTTTGAATAATGAAGCTACGCAATAATTTTCCTTTAATGGTACATAACTCTATGGTCTATACATATAACAATCCAAAATGGCGAGCATCTGAAATATGTTGATGGTTCTCAATATCTACGAAACTTTGACAGCAATCAAACTGATTTTTTTAAATGTTCATAGAGGCTATGAACGTAAGTTCCCCTATAGCTCTTTCAGTAACCTGGTGACCACAAATCCAACATGGCGGCGACGCGAAGTATAAATATTTAAGTGGACGTTTCTCGCGATTTAACCATCCGAGTGCAGTGAAACTTTGCACGCTAAATACTTATACAAATGTTAATCTACCGCCATCTAATTTATTTCAATTGATTTCATAACCACAAGATGGCAACTGTGCGAAATTTTAAAAACTCGTTTTTACTTCTTGTGTCCTAATCATGCGATTGAAGTTTGAATACCACAGGTACACAATAATCTTCATGTAATAGTTCATAAATAAAAATCCAACCTGGCGACCATTTGAAATATTTAGACGGTTCTCAATATCTACGAATCTATCACTGCAATAAAACTGAAATTTTGTATGTTGATAGAGGCAATTAACATGAGTAGAATATATGAAAATAGGCTGTATAGTTCTTCACGGAACTACTTGTTTCTTGTGTATTAATCAAGCAATCAAAGTGAACGTTTGGATATTATTTTTTTTTGCGTATGGCTTTTAGTGCCGGGAGTGTCCGAGGACATGTTCGGCTCGCCAATTTTGTAGCTGCTTCGAGACGGACACCCAATGGGTGAGCTACAAGTACCGTTGGGGAGGAAAGTGGGAATGAAAGGACGAGGAGTTGGAAGGAAGCGGCTGTGGCCTATAGTTAGGGACCAACCCCGGCATTTGCCTGGAAGGAAGATGGGAAACCACAGAAGACCATCTTCAAGGTTGCCGGCGGGGGGATTCGAACCTCCTCGCCTCCCGGATATGAGCGACTGCCAGCAGTCCTGCCGTAACGACCACGGCTAACTCACCCGGTGTTTGAATAATGAACCTAAGCAATTGACGGGTGGGTGTGTAAAGTGCGTTAAGTCAAGAAATGGTGTGAATTGAGTTAATACTGGCATCGGTGAGAGGAGGGCGATCTGCTTGCGCGTGTATAGTACGTTATGTCATATTGTGAACAGTTAAAGTTATTGAGTTGTGTATCACGTGTTATGTTCACTTCGGCCAGACTTCGGGTGTGTAAAGAGGGTCATGTCAGTTTGGTAGTGACTAAGCGCATTACTCAATCGCGCTCCTCTTGAAGTTGCCCAGCACTAAGCATCACTCATTATCACTGTATGATTATTTAAACTAAATTCCCGACAACAGGAAAGTCACGTAGTCCATTGTCAATCGTCATTTCCCGGCTGTTCTGCTTGTTGGCTATACTCGGTGAGCTGCCTGAATAGGATTGAAATTTAGCCGGAAATTCCTCGCCAGTCATCACCTCTCTGCCTCTTGACCAATCCATGTTTGCATAGTTGATGTCATAATACAGTGAAATCTCTCTAAAAGACCACCCCTATTAAAAGACCACCCCTCTTAAAGATTGATTTTTCTTGGAACCGATTTAAAACCTCATAAGGTCAATGTATTTGTTACCTCTATTTAAGGACCAACCCTCTCCCCGACCAAAGACCAGACATTTTCTCAGTCTGACCTCTTTCAAAAGACCACTTCTAGTCTGCCTTCCCATTGCAGATGGTGATGAGGCGGACGATGTAAACAATGGTTCTGTTGGCACAGAACTGCATCAGCATACAATGTCATTAGAAAAACTGTTATGTAACTTATCAAAAATACTAAAAACTGCTCTCCTAGAAGATTGTTCGAACCCAGAACAAATTAATAGACTTTCCGAACTCACTCAGAGATATTCTAGAAAGTGAAATTGTTAAAATAAAAAAATGTGCTAATCTGAAGCAGAGATCAATTCGTGACTTTTTTAAATGACAGAGCACAGAAAATAACTAATTGTAATTAATTTGTACTAAATGTGAACCAATGCAGATAAATTGTAATCAAGTATGTGTTCCAACTGTACTTTATTAATAATGCAACATAACATTATTTTAATGCCTACCTCTATTAAGAGACTACCCCTCTAAAAGACCGGTTTTCCATAACCGTCACTGGTCTCTTAATAGAGGTTTCACTGTACTCTGCGTTGCAATATTACATCCCACTGCATCCCACGTGCTTCAGTGCCTGGCCAGCTGTATCTCTGGCTTGTACTTCTTGGGTCTAAGCTGCGTGAACCTGAGAGGAATGTGCGTCGCGGACTATCAGAAATGGTGGTGACGAATGATGAGGTTTCTGGGCCCTTGCGTACTAACGGAAGCAACTACGTTAGTGGGTGACTCACTCACTCATTTGTAACGCCACACTGGTTTCAGAAAAGACCCAATGTTAGCAGTATTGGAACAGGCGAGGATGTCAGGTAACACGGCGGGCTGTCGACAGGCCTCTCAATTCTTGCCTGCTCCTTCCCTGCCTCTGCCCTTCATCCCACAAGTTCACAGAGCTTAGACACGAGCAGTACAGTTTGGCAACCTCGTTCTCAGACCACATGGCGAGGCGAAAACTGTCAATCCCATTATGACAGCTCACAGTGTATATTGACAGGCCTTGTTGCGGTACCTATTGCTTTGCTGACAAGAGATTTTCACAGTGTGTTTATGAGCTTAGTTAAAAATCATAATGTCTTCCAGAGCGGAAAAGATATTTTATTTGCTTTAATAAGCATTGATCATAAGTTTTTAGTCCTTGGCCAGGCCAGCCAACAAGAGACTTATTTAAATATTCTTGCACTTACACTACTTCCGACACGATTGGTTCTATGGCTTCAAAACGTGGTTTTCAGGTCCATTTGTCTGTTATTTACACAAATATGCACCATTTCACCAAACTAAACTAAAGTTTACGTCCCGAGTTTTGTTTCTTGCTTTGCTAGGCTTAAAATGAGCCCAGATTGGTCCTTCTACTACAAATTCGATCCTTCGTCTATATGCCAAATGGCCTAAATCTAGGAAATGGATAGAGATGTCCAAATTTCAGGTACTCAGTGTTATCTGCTAGGTTTCGAATGGTAAGTACGTAAAATTTGGTTCAGTTTAGTGGAACGGTATAGATTAGTGCCAAAGGGACTAAATGCAGTGAATGGAGAGGGCTGTCCAAAATTTCAAGTGGACAATGTTAATCGTCGGGTTACAAAGGGTAAGTACATAAAATTTAGTTCTGATCTGTGAAACAGTGTAGATTTGTGCCAAGGGGCCTAAATGCAGAGAATGGAAAGATCTGTCCGTAATTTCTAGTGGGTATTGTTACTCATCGGGTTCCAAAGGGAAAGTACGTAGAATTTCGTCCAGATCGGCGAAACGGTGTAGATTTGAATAAATAACAAACAGAGAGACAAACCAACATTGAGCTTTATATTAGCCTATATAGGCTTGATGCGGGTGTGCAAAGTGTTTTAAGTCATAATTTATGAGACACCTCGTGTTGTTTGGCTCCGTAGCTACGTGAATTTACATGGAATTTATTATGACGAGTTACCCCATTGTTGTGAACACTATTAGGCTCCTGAAGGCATAATTCAAATTACTTATATTCCACAACTCGATTTTGGGTTTCGAATTGAACTTTAAAACTTGATTTTTCTCAAAACTAATGAATTGTGACATAACGCACTTTACACACCCACCCGTCAATCTAATAGTAGCCTACATAACTCTACGGTCTTCAAACTGTATATAAGAATCCAACATGTTGACCATCCGAAATATTTAGACGGTTCTCAATATATATTTATTAATCCTATGACTCCAATCAAACTGAAATTTTGGATCCTGATAGAAGCTATGAACAAAAGTTTACCTAAGGGACTTTTGATAACATGGTGATCACAACTCCAACATGGCGGTGACGTGAAATATTAATATTTAAATGGACATTTCTCGCGATTGAATCATACGAGCGCAGTGTAACTTAGTACGGTAAATGCCTTTACAAATTTTAATCCTCTGGCATTATTCACTAATTTATCTCAATTGTTTTAAGACCACAAGATGGCAGGTGTTCAAGATTTTAAAATCTCCATTTTATACCTTGTGTCCTAATGATGCGATTTAAGTTTGAATACTACACTTATACAATAATCTTCATGCAATAGTACATATCTCTAAGACCTACATATATAAAATAACAACATGGTGACCATCCATAATATTTAACGAATCTATTACAGCAATCAAACTGAAATTTTGTATGTTGATAGAGGCAATTAAGTGAAGGTGTTAGCCCAATTCGGTGAAGAAAATCAAAAATCAAAATTTGTGTGTAGTGTGTCCCTTATAACCTCACTTACGTGTCCAAAGCAAAATTTTACTTCTAACGACCTTTCTAGTAGTTTAAATAGACGTTAAATAAGCATGCTGCATTATGTGCGACACCCCCGTTTTCTTTCGCTCGTCAGCTATCTTGTATAATTGTGAAATGCTTCATGCTTTCGAGATGAGAGGCATTAATATAGAGAAGCTTGAATGTGTAGGACACGTTCAAAGGGGATGGGTGCCCGCTTGAGAAAACTGAGAAAGTATATGAAAGGCAAGAAACATGAAGATGGGCATGTTTTATCAGGAAAGGGTGGACTGAATGACAGAGAAATTGACATTCTTCAAAGTTACTATGACTCGGCAATCAGAAATAATGTGGATTCCTTGGAAAATACAAGACACGCTGTGTGGGCTAAATTCCAACTGACAGTCACCCACAGCATTATCTCTGTCCAAACAGTGAATCATCGTGGTGTAAATATAACAAGTCACAAGTTACTGGAGATCAATACAGGCATGAACATTCACTCCCTGTCGAGATATCATAAAACCAGTTAAATGGCTCTTTCTGATCCAAAGAAATGATTGCAAGGCAAGACGCAAATCCCCAACGAGTCTTTCAAAAATGTTGTGTGGACTCGAATCCCTAAGAATGTGTTTGTTGCCTTGGAAACTGAGTGCATTGGTGTATTTGATGCTGTATTGACCTTTAATGATGATAATTTTGGAAAGATATGTGTTTTGAACGTTGAATCCGGTAAAAAAGAAATGAGAGCGCTTAAAGAAATTGATAGTTTAAGAGTTAAAAGAGCTGATAAGGATATCTAAACTATATTAAGGAAGCTAGGAAGAGGGGCAGATGATCTCGTAGTTCCGCCCCTTAAAAGTACAAGAAGAAAAATAAAAAAAGGAAGATTGTAGTTTTACGTGACCGTGAATCTGGTGATTATGAGCCACGGGACCTCCTTTTTACGTGGAATCCGAACCACAGGACATGGAATTTCACTTCGAAAATCTCACATGCATTGACCGGGAATCGAACCCGGACCGCCTTGGTGAGAGGCATACAGCTAGACCACTGAGCCACCACGCCCCCAAGAAGAAAAATAGAAAGACTAAGGATGAGGATGATGATGATGGCAACCCGGAGTATGGTGCAGGGATTCACTGATACATGTTGAAACTTTAAGTTCATTTATCTCAAAACTATTTTTTTTTATAAATAACCCGTGTTTTTTTTCAGAAACTCGTAATCATAGAAAAATGTTTTTTTATAAATATATAATGATACTAATGATAAATACACTGAGTTACTCCTAACTCCCATCTTGCAGTTGTTACAGATACATTTTCAATGAAAAATTTACTAAAAATTGTGTACTATAGAAAAATATCCCTTAAAATTTTATATTCAGTAAAAACTTCTTGAAACAAACTCAGTGTACATACAAGGTATCACCATAAGAGCATACCAAATTTGGTACATGTGGGGCTAACGGTTCCGGAGAAAACGGGTCATAAAACTTGCCAATTTAACATTGTTAGTATAGGGGCTAACACCTCCCCTTAACATAAGTGGAATATATGAAAATAGCTTTAGTTCTTCACGGAACTACTTGTTAAGTGCGTGTTAAAACCTTCAGCTTCAAAATGAAACTCACTCAAACCTCTGTGGCTTTAATTAGTCTTTCTATAAAACGTTAAAAATATATTATTCGCCTATGTTTGCTCAAAATTTAAAATAAATAATAAAAGTCAATTAATTAATAACGTGCAAATGTGTGAGATTCAATTTGTAGCTGAAGGCGTAAAATCTACTTCAAAAGAAAAAAAGTCCAACACTTCCTAAAATATGGGAGATTATGAGAAAAACGGTGAAGTTCAGCACAAAGCAAAGATCAATTCTTTTTAAAATAGATTAAAAAAATTACGATTTTAATTTCAAAAATTTTAAACTTGGCTGCGAATGACATGTTGCGTGGGTTTCCTTGGAAACGATCTATATAATTGTTGTACAAGACCTGTGACAGGCACAGTCATAATATTAAGATCATAATTGTTTTGGCTCCATAGGCTGTATGTACCCCCTTAAGAGAAGAGATCAGGACTATATGGCGGGTCGTCGAGTGTCTCCCACTTGCGTCGGCGTACCATATGCGCTACAACCTTTGCGGTATGGGGGCGTGTGTCTTCCTGAAGCAGCACCACTTGACGCTGTTTTCCAGGAGGTTTCACCTTATTTGCACGTCGCAATCTCCCCAGTATTTCGCAGTACCGTTCCCCAGTGATGGAGATACCAGGGTCCTTGAAATCAATAAGGAATTGGCCACGGTAATCAAAGAACAGTGTGCATCACCTTTGCAGTTGATGGCGGGCTTTTGAACTTCTTGGAACGATGGATGACACCATTGCATCAGTAGTAAGTGTTTCCTAGACTCCAAATATTGCATCATCATGACCAGAAATTGCGTAATCCTGATGACGTCATGGGATGACGTCATGGGTCCTTAGAGCGAGCACGTGGTCCAGGAGCGAGCATGTGCACTGCACGTGTTAGCGTGGGAAGGGGGTGACCTCTTGGCTTGTTTATGTGATGGTGATAAAAAGTTAATGGGTGTTGACGCCATGGGGGTTGTTTATTAGGATTTTAACTGTCATTTGACACCCGTGCGACTGTGAGCATGTGTGCCAGTGCGAGCAATCCACACATGTGGTGTGCAGCTGTTATGTTTTTTTGCTCGCGATTGAACCCTCGTCGTATCGGCCCCGAACCTGATATCTCGCACTCGTAGTAATGCCCCCCTCTTTTCCTATAGCCTCATTATTTAAATACAATACCAAAACAAAAGGTCATTCGCGGGTATTGGGGTAGTGTATGTTCTCTTGCAAGTCGCGTGTGTGCTTGAATACGTATGGCTATGTTGGGAAAATGTTTGGTGGTGGGCGAGGACTAGGGTTGAGTGAGGGCTCGTTTAAATGCTATTTTTCCCGCTCTATTTGATGGTGAGGTAATTTTTTTTTAAATGGGTGGAATTTGGAAACGCAATTTGAGGTAAACGTGCGTTTTTGACATTTTGGCGAATTTAATGAGCTTGTAAGGCTAGAACGATGTGTTATTTAGGAATGGTGTGACGTCCTCTTTGCTATGAATGCGTGTCGGTATATATATATTTTTTAAATTGTTGTTTTTGAAATTGGTCTATTTTGGAAACGGTGAAGATGAGAGAAGAGTTTGTTTGAAGTCAATGAAAGGTCCCTATGCCCTCTAGGCTGACAGCAAGTTTGAAGTGTGTAGGACAAAACAAAATGATAGCCTACTTTCTGGCGAACATTGGCGATGATTCGGCGAAGGCATGGTCGGGTTTGAGCATATAGGGTGTCGTAGGACTTGTGGTGAACCACCCCTTGCTATGGACGGGAGTATATCCACCCCAAAATAAATCTACCCTTACCCGGAGGTTAAGTAGTGGTTATTTTTGTATGCATGCGCACTTGAGGGCTTTTGTAAGAGAGCGGAATTTTTAAATGATTCTTTATAGATGAGGCTTTTTAAAAAATTTATTAAAAAAACAAAAACTAATAGGTCATTCGCTTTTTAGTATCTCGCTAACCAATAATGCGATTTAAACATATGGGGTGTCATAGGACTCGTAGTGAATTCTCCTTTTGTATGAATGAGGTATGTCAACCCCCAAAATAAAAACTACCCTTACCTGGGGTGAAAGAGCAATTTTTGTATGTATGCACACCGGTGGCTTTTGTCAAAAGGGCCTAACTACACATTTATAATATTTTCTGAACCCAGGATGGGATTTTCCCATAGGCAGTATCCTAGCACTTGGGGTGACACCTCGTTTTTGAAAGTATCATTCATTTATTTTTTTGTCAAAAGGGCCTAACTACACTTTTGTTAATATCTCGTGAACCAATCATGCTAGGGACTTGTATGAGGGGTCCTAGCACTTGGGGCGACGTCCCCCTTTGTGGGGTGAAACTACCCCCCCAAAATTGAAAACTCAATATCTTGGAAACTATGAACCCTAAAATTAGGCGTTATAGCTTTAAAAATAGGTGATGACATAGGCTTTTACCTGGATTGGTCATTTCACCCCTAAAATAGTAAATAGTCATGTTATGGGGAAAAAACGTGTTCAACACCTAAAAATGATAAATGAAACTAAGATCTTTTGTTTTTTATGAAAAATAGCAGGGGGGTGAAAACTACCCCCAAATTGAAAAATCGATACCTTGGAAACTAAGAACCGTAAAATTATGTGTAATAGCTTAAAAAATTCGTTGTGACATAGGCTTTTACCTGGATAGATGATGTCACCCCTAAAACAGTAAATAGTGATTTTACAGTGGGGAAAAAGGTATTAAACGGGTAAAAATGATAATTGAACCTAAGATCTTTTGTTTTTGATGAAAAATAGCACGGGGGTGAAAACTACCCCCAAATTGAAAAATCGATACCTTGGAAACTAAGAACCGTAAAATTATGTGTAATAGCTTAAAAAATTCGTTGTGACATAGGCTTTTACCTGGATAGATGATGTCACCCCTAAAACAGTAAATAGTGATTTTACAGTGGGGAAAAAGGTCTCAAACGGGTAAAAATGATAATTGAACCTAAGATCTTTTGTTTTTGATGAAAAATAGCACGGGGGTGAAAACTACCCCCAAATTGAAAAATCGATACCTTGGAAACTAAGAACCGTAAAATTATGTGTAATAGCTTAAAAAATTCGTTGTGACATAGGCTTTTACCTGGATAGATGATGTCACCCCTAAAACAGTAAATACTGATTTTACAGTGGGGAAAAAGGTCTTAAACGGGTAAAAATGATAATTGAACCTAAGATCTTTTGTTTTTCATGAAGAATAGTAGGGGGGTGAAAACTACTCTCAAATTGAAAAAATCGATATCTTGCAAACTAAGAACCCTAAAATTAGGTTTGAAAGTTGAAAAATAGGTGATGACATAAGCTTTTACCTCGATAGATTATTTCACTCATAAAACAGGGAATAGTAATGTTACAGGAGAAAAAGGTATTAAACACTTAAAAGCATAAGAGTTTTTTGAAACCATGCTTTTTAATGAATGTGTGTTTGGAGGATGACAGCTTGCAAATTATTTTTATTATTATTATTATTGGGTAATTATGGATTAATGTGTTTATAGCTAATGAATAAGGCTACAGAGTTGTATCAGGTGTTGTACAAATCAGGATGGCCAAACCGTTGCCATTCCCCATGAATATACCCAAAAGAGCCAAAACGTTAAGGTTATCGACCTGAGATTTTATAAAACTAATTATCGGAGAGGGTGAAGTAAGGTGTTGTTTTGGACTGACAGTGGCTAACCCTTTCCCATGATTTATGAATTCACCCAAAATGTTTTACCTGACAAGACTGAGTGTACCTGTTGCAGCCTTTAGAAAATCGAACCCCGGACCTGTGTGGTGACAGTCGAGTTATATTAATGATGCTTTTTGAACAAACACAGTCTTGCATACTATCGCTGGGTTGAATCTGCACAGAGACACTGGCTTTGTTTGTGTAATGAGTCTTGGTGATAAGAACACGAAGCTCTTGCCAGCAAGTTTCATATTACTCGTCTGCTTGATGGTGGACGTGATTCACACCGTGTTAACGTACATGACTTGATAGTTGTTAGGTAAGGGTTGACAAGGCTCAATGAACCTTATTGCAACCTTAAGATGAATATGAATTTCTTGGTATAGTCGGGGTTGCAAGCCAAGGCCTTAGGGTAGACAACCAACTATGTTGAACACTACACTGTGAGATGGTCAAATGATAATGTAACAGAACATATAGAAAAGTTTTATGTAGTTTATCGAATTGACTAAGAGCCATACCATGAGAGGTATAGGTAATTGAAATTGAATCCTTAGCTGTTGACCCTACTACATGTAAGCTATAGCAATGCCCACCTATAAGCTATCATGTTAGAAAAAGAAATTTATGGGTTGTTTTAAACGGAGAATGATTGTGTTTACTGTGAAACACACATCTGAATTTAAAAATAGTTTATGCCCTACATGATGTTTGAACTCTCTTTTTATTTATACTTTAGACAAACGCTAACATAGTTGTAATTCAGAAGCCCTGGGCTGCCTCCTTTCCAATCCTACACCGTACACTGAAGTTAAAGTTAATAATGATCACGTTACAGGCAGCCAGTTTCAAAGCCATGAGAAATAAGTGAACAAAGTATAAAATACTTGACCCAGTCGGGAAATCAACATGGTGTTGTTTCAAACAAAAGATAAGCGTTCTATAAACTTGACCACCAAGCTGTCCTATCGACCCCTAATTGTTTGGCTGATGGTGAAAAATAAAATTAAATGTAAACTATAACTAAAACAAACTACACATTTATAACTAGAAAAATGAAATGTAAGACAAAAGGATAACAGGACAAATAAAGGACAGAAGGAATAAATAATGCCCCTCAACCCTCAAGAATGTGGATTGATGAACTTGAAAGGAAGGAGAGCCATAAAAGGTGGATATGAAAGTAAAAGAGGAGAGGGTCCCGCTCCAGAGGTAATCGATAAAAAGGAGGAAAACGGGGCCCAGCTCAGGAATCCCTTGTGGTCGCAAACTTCCAAACTCATCAGCCGTAAGCCCCTGAGGGTGTAGGCATATCAAGGGTGCACCACAAGTGGTGGGCTACATACACCCTACCTTTAGTGTGGCTTGGGCAATAGGCAGGAAATAACATAAAAATAAAAAGAAGGCTGCCTCCTCACACAAGGAGGGTATCAGAAAAAATAAACAAGGGTCAATTAAGTCGGAAAATAAAGAGACTCCCTAAGCCTTGGATAGCCTAGTAATGTCGGAGTTGGTAGAGAACAAGAGTTGACCAAGTGTGGTCGACAGGAAAGAAGACAGACAGGAGCCTAGCACAAGTCAGTGGGAACAATGACGGACTCAGCTGGGGCTCCATGGTCGTCAACCTACATTCCACTAGATGAAAGCCCTTGTTTGGGGGTGGTGGAAAATAAACAGCTCTTTTGTTTTAAATCACTGGCTTTAAGGACGGTAACAAATGGCATGCCTTTATAATGCAATACTGGCCCTAGGGGTATGCAAAATTGTATTAGGTACTCAGCTAATAATAGTGTACATCACCCCTTATTATTTTCCCTAATTACAGTACATGGGAATGATGACCATGATTTCCAAGCCTCTAAGTAAAACAAAAACAAATTATTTCCATTTCCAAACAGTTGGTGTGAGGTGAGGTGAGGTGAGTTTTCTAAACGTCAAACTCATGTGGATTTCCACTTTTACTCCAGGTAAATGCCGTGTTTGCCCACAGAAAAGTGCAAAGAAAATCGAAACATGTTATGTTTGGATCAATTCCTTACCTACATGACAACATGTACTCGAAAGAACAAGTAATGAGCATTCTATGTTAACAATAGAGAGATGCTTGCAAACTGCCAATGCTTAGAGCTCATTAGCGGCTTCTAAGAGAGATAAGGAGTACACTCACTTAAAAGACTAACAAGAGGAGTTTTCGATTTTCCCACAACATCCAATCTGAAAGTAAATATAAATGACTATGCACTTAAGTCCATAACCATCTCCTTACCATTCCTACCCTTCATAGTCAAAGGCACACATTAATACAGCCATCACAGTGACAGAGGTTATTTTTAAAATATCTAAATATCTGAGATTTATCTTGAAATTGACCAGAATTTTGTAAAATCCACAAAATTTACCGCAAATTTAGCAAATTCCACCAAATTTCAGCAAAATCCAACAAATCACTACCAGATTTATTGAAATGCCATTGAATTATTAAAGAATGGTTTGAACTAGCTCAAATTTATATAAAATTACCCGAATATTGATGAAAATTCACCAAATTCTACCAAATTTAGCCAAGAGGACTACAAAGCATGAAATTTAACCATTTTTTAAAATTCACAACATATACTCGAAAATTCTATAATATTCCCTTTACGTGTATGCTTTTTTTAGTTGTTGTTTCGTTTCCCACACTCCCTGCAGACAAATACCTGAACATGACTTTCTGCTAGACTAGGAGCTCCACATTCGACATGATAGCTGAGTTTCATCTCCCATAAACTCGTCTCTGAGGTGGGTGCCAGAAAAGGCATCCAGCTGTAAAAACCACACCCTCACATAGACTTTCATAACTTCTTACGTTGAGGTTCATAACACTACGTTGAATGATTTATCGGTTTCCTTTTCACAATTCCTGTCTATACTTTCCTCTTGAAGGTTGCAAGATGCTTGCAAGGTTCCTAAAATGCAATTCAATTTAATAAATACCTTAAGATGGTTTGATTTGTTTAATGATATGGTGTTAATACTATTTTTACGTCTTGACTGGCTTTGCAATAAGAATTGACTAACCAAACATGAGTTACCTATGAGGGAAACATTTTGGCCACTATGTTGGCTATTGACCAGTGAGTTTAGCTGTTTATCATTTTTTAAAATCATAAACAACAGAGGCTTAAACGTATAGATAAACCGTGTGACCATGTTTGTTAAACAAGACATTATACCAGAGACAATTAGGATACTTATGTAGAGTTTACCAAAAATAATGTTGTGTAACAGTAAATGCTAGTCAACAAACAGTTATACACTTCTAAAAAAAATCATCATACAATACCTGAGAGCTCTTCTAAAATTATTGATGTGTAACATGATTCCACTAACTTGCTATGTATTTTTTGGCTTGGGGGTGATTTTCAAGAAATGCAAATGGAACTGAAATGCAATACAAACGATGAGCGCGCCTGGTGGCTGAAATTGATACCACGACGTACTGTCGGTTATGTAGCTATGTGGAATGTATATCAAATATGGTTTACTTAAAGGTTTGGTGGTCCCATTAAAGGTATTCCTACAATAAATGATTTTCAAGTTGTCGTTCTGTGACGTGAAAATATTTATTATATGATATTTGCTAACAGGATATGCCACTGGAATTATTTTTCAAGTAGTTATTTTAATGACAACAGAGTTCACTGTTAATAACGGGGAGCCCTATGTGGAATGTAGGATAACATGTAACATAATATACGTGATATGTCACAACTGTAAGGCTTGAGTATATATGAACCACAACGAATTCGTATAGAGTGGGAACATCTACCAGATCATCTAAAGAGAAAATTTCAACTTTCACGATAGTTGAAAGTGCAAAGAAAATATGGAAGCGGCAACAGGTGCTTACTGAATATGGCAAGGCTTTACACTCCTGGGTTAGTCAGTCGTTCTTGCTAAGGATACCCTAGAAAAGGCTATACATGTTAGTTCTGAACAATTAGTGTTAATTGTATATTAAAATTATATGCACAGCTTATACAAGCACGTTTTGCATGCAGTCAAACTTAGTAAGATAATTACATACAACACGCAAAGTGTGTTTCCGCTACCTAGCGGTGGATATGAGCACTCACTGGTGATATCCGAGGTGAGCTGATTTGCTCCCACATTTGCTCCCATATTGGCTCCCCCATTTGCTCCCACTTTTGCCCCCACTTTTGCTCCCACTTTTGCTCCCATATTGGCTCCCACTTTTTTCTCCCACTTTTTGATCCCATATTAATGCCAACTCTTATAATTATAAGCAGCAGCAAAATGTAAATGGAATAATATTTCTGATAATGTTCATAACAAAAGTCCTGAAGTCTTGGGTTTGAATTCCCAACTATGGTTGTCAGCCAATTAATTCCACTACAGGAAACTTTTATTTTTGTGTTGTGTAGCGTGATAATTTGCCCATCTCGCGATGTAGTGGTTAGTATACTTTGGTGTTATCCCTGAGGTCATGGGTTCCAACTCGGCTATGCCCAGAATTTAATTTTGATCTGAGAGTTGAAAGGTTAGGTTGGGTGAGGTTAGGTAAAGTTAGGTTAGGTGAATTAATGATAGGTTAGGTTAGGTAAAGTTGGGTCAAGTTAGGTTAGGTGAAGTTAGGTTAGGTTAGGGGAAGTTGGGTTAGGTGAGGTTAGGTTAGGTGAAGTTGGGTTACGTTAGGTTAGGTGAGGTTAGGTTAGGTTAAGTTAGGCTAGGTTAGGTTAAGATAGGTGAAGTTAGGTTAGGTTAGGGTAGGTTAGGTTAGGTTAGGATAGGTGAAGTTAAGTTAGGTGAGGTTGCGGCAGGTTAGGTTATGACTAAGTTTGTTATGCTTAGTTGTTTTAGAAAAACACTGCATTGGCTCTCATATTTGCTTCCATATTTTCTTTGCACTTTCAACTATCTTGAAATGTGTATTTACTTTTGCCGGCATATTTGTTGACATATTTGTTAGCATATTTGCTCCCACTTTTTATATTTGCTTTGCTCCCACATTTCATCCCATATATGCTCCCACTTTTTGCTTCCCAATGTTTGCTCACAGTTTTTGCTCCCACATTTGCTCCCACTTTCGCTGACACTTTTTACCCCCAATTTTGCTCCCTATTTTTGCATCTATATATGCTCCCACATTAATCTATTGTTGTTATTACCAAGTTGTCTTTACTAGAAATTAGTTTATGCTTGACAGTTGATATGGAAGTATCAGTGACTAGGTATGGTAAGCCTTATGCATACTATAAAGGATATTCATATATTGTGAAACGAAGCAATAAAAATGGAACTGTTATTTGGCGCTGTTCAAAGCAACGATCGAAACAGTGTCGAGGAATGCTTAAAACAAAAGAATTGGACGTACTTTCTTCAAACAATCATGAATGTAAACTTAATAATCACGCTAGTCTAAATGTAAGGAAAACCCAAACCAAAGCAAGAAACCAAGTCCAAGAGAAAGATAGTACTGCTCAAGATAATATTAACCTCAAGTTTAATACACTACAACGCACTCATGCTGTTAGCGAGTTGTTTAATGAGAAACCTTTAACACCTCCTGTGAAACCCATGTTCAGACATGCACCCACATCTCAAAAGCCCTCAACCCTATCAGAGACAATATACCCCATCAAAAAGTTAGTGAGGAAAGGGAATAGTGGTAATAATAACATAACAATGTTAAAGCATTCTCGCACATCTAAAAAGAAGCTTTCAACACTATCAAAGACAACTCAAACCATTGAACAGACTGTGGACACAGGTGGAAATTATCATGGAAATGATAACGATGATAATGATCATCATTATGAAAATGATTATAATAATGAGGATGATAATCATATTAATGGTGATAATGATGAACTGCTTCCCGAGATTCTGAAACCATTCATAAAAAATAGCAAATGGAACGATCCTAATATATTAGTCGAACGTCTACAGCTCTTGCATGCCTGTAAACAGCTTGGTCATATTGGTTATGAGAAAGAGCTATTAAATATAGAAAATGAACTTCGTAAAGCTGCTATTATTGTGTGATGGGTCAACGTAGCAACACCCCCATCCCCTAAAAAAAATTTCATCAAGTGTTATGTTTAAAAGAACTGATAAACAAAAACGAGCTGTATTCTGTGTGTATATCTCTTGTAAAAAAAAAAAAAAAAAATTGATTAAATTGATAAACATAGTTTGTGTATATTTCTTGTTTTCTTGCATGTTCAAGCAATAGTTATGTCAGGGAAGGGATTCGAACCCTTGCTTCGTTATATATTTGGAAATTTGATCTTAAGTCAAACGCCTTAACCACTCGGCCACCCTGACAGTTACTGATTTAATTAGTCTTGTTGGACATTAGTGTTTACAAAACTTTTCTTTTCCCCACTATATATATATATGCTCAACCACTTTTTGGTTTTTCAATGCTGATTTTTGTTTTGTTTCAATTTTTTCAGAAACATTGCAGTTATCAGTATTGCAAACTGGGTGATTAATATAGGGATAAAGGCATCTTAAAAATCACAAGCCTTACAGTTGTCACGTATCATGTATAACATGTTATCCTACATTCCACATAGGGCTCTACCTTCTTAACAGTGAACTCTGTTGGTCATTAAAATAACTACTTGTAAAATAATTGCAGTGGTAAATCCTTTTAGCAAATATCATATATTAAATATTTTCACGCCATAGAACGACAACTTAAAAATCATTTATTGTAGGAATACCTTTAATGGGATCACCAAACCTTCAAGTATGCAATATACATTCCAGATAGTGCTGTATTTTGGTCGATAGTGCCTCCAGTGCTTACATTAAATAAGAATACAGTAAACGTATAAATTTCTTATAAATCATAATTGTTTTCATAAAATACCATATAATAAATATTTTCACACCAACGAATGACCATTTGAAAATGGTTTATTGTAGAAATATCTTTAATGGAATCTCCAAACCTTCAAGTAAACCATATGTGATGTACATTCCACATAGCTACATAACCAACAGTACATCGTGGTACCAATCTCCGCCGCATTGTGCGCTCATTGTTTGTGTTGGATTTCTGTTTCATTACTAGAACTGTACTTACTGGTCAATAACCAACATAGTGGTCAAAGTGTTCCCCTGGTAGATAACCCATGTTTGGTTTGTCAATTTCTAATTGCAAGGCCAGTCAAGACCTAACAAAAATTAGTCTTAACGTATATATCCATCATCAACACCATATCATTAAACAAATCAAACCATCTTAAGGTATTTATTAAATTGAATTGCATTTTAGGAACCTTGCAAGCATCTTGCAACCTTCAAGAGGAAAGTATAGACAGGAATTGTGAAAAGGAAACCGATAAATCATTCAACGTAGTGTTATGAACCTCAACGTAAGAAGTTATGAAAGTCTATGTGAGGGTGTGGTTTTTACAGCTGGATGCCTTTTCTGGCACCCACCTCAGAGACGAGTTTATGGGAGATGAAACTCAGCTATCATGTCGAATGTGGAGCTCCTAGTCTAGCAGAAAGTCATGTTCAGGTATTTGTCTGCAGGGAGTGTGGGAAACGAAACAACAACTAAAAAAAAGCATACACGTAAAGGGAATATTATAGAATTTTCGAGTATATGTTGTGAATTTTAAAAAATGGTTAAATTTCATGCTTTGTAGTCCTCTTGGCTAAATTTGGTAGAATTTGGTGAATTTTCATCAATATTCGGGTAATTTTATATAAATTTGAGCTAGTTCAAACCATTCTTTAATAATTCAATGGCATTTCAATAAATCTGGTAGTGATTTGTTGGATTTTGCTGAAATTTGGTGGAATTTGCTAAATTTGCGGTAAATTTTGTGGATTTTACAAAATTCTGGTCAATTTCAAGATAAATCTCAGATATTTAGATATTTTACAAATAACCTCTGTCACTGTGATGGCTGTATTAATGTGTGCCTTTGACTATGAAGGGTAGGAATGGTAAGGAGGTGGTTATGGACTTAAGTGCATAGTCATTTATATTTACTTTCAGATTGGATGTTGTGGGAAAATCGAAAACTCCTCTTGTTAGTCTTTCAAGTGAGTGTACTCCTTATCTCTCTTAGAAGCCGCTAATGAGCTCTAAGCATTGGCAGTTTGCAAGCATCTCTCTATTGTTAACATAGAATGCTCATTACTTGTTCTTTCGAGTACATGTTGTCATGTAGGTAAGGAATTGATCCAAACATAACATGTTTCGATTTTCTTTGCACTTTTCTGTGGGCAAACACGGCATTTACCAGGAGTAAAAGTGGAAATCCACATGAGTTTGACGTTTAGAAAACTCACCTCACCTCACCTCACACCAACTGTTTGGAAATGGAAATAATTTGTTTTTGTTTTACTTAGAGGCTTGGAAATCATGGTCATCATTCCCATGTACTGTAATTAGGGAAAATAATAAGGGGTGATGTACACTATTATTAGCTGAGTACCTAATACAATACAAGCAATGCAGCTCCAAGAGGAACGCAATCTTATAAGTATAGACATATAATTGAACCCCTTCTCACTGAAGACATAGATAGAATTATAAAAACAGCAGATGAAAATGAAAAAGCAAATACTACGATGCATACTGGATATGGTCAAAAAAAAGCACATCGCGCCACAAGCCATTTGGAAATTTGAAGGCGGAAACAATATTGAATTCGTTCACTGGAATGAACCAAACAAATTGGTATCAAGACTTAAAAAATTAATTGCATCGAAAGCTGCAGGTCACACAGGACTAGACAGCGAAATCTTTGCAATAGAAGAAGAACTAAGAAATGCTGGATATATTGAATAAAAATTCCAACGTTTGTAAAACAATGCACAGTATGTTATAAAACATTGTTTGGAAAATAACTATGAACGAAATCAGACGAGAAATTGCAAAAGAACTTCACGCACCGCTTAGAAAAAAGTTTAAAAGACGACGTGTTATTAGCAAAGGAATCGATGACCTCCATGAAGCTGACCTTGTGGACATGTCCAAACTTGCAAAATGGAATAATGGATTTAAATATTTATTAACCATTATTGACGTTTACTCGAAATATGCATGGGCAATTCCTCTTAAAACCAAAAAAGGAAGTGAGATTGTAAAAAGCTTAAAATTTGTTTATTCTCAAAGTAAAAGATTGCCCAATTATTTTCACACCGATCGAGGAACGGAATTTTATAACAGTGAATTCAAAACATGGTCTCAGAAACAAAATCTAAAGCATTATTCCACTGGCAGCTCCATTAAAGCGAGTGTGATAGAAAGATTTAATCGAACTCTTAAGGAATCGATGTGGAAAGAATTCACAACACGAGGTTCTTACCGATGGGTACATATTTTGCCTGAGTTACTAGTAAAGTATAATCACAAAATACATCGCAGCATCGACATGAAACCTAATGATGTAAAAAGAAACAATCCACCCCGCTTGCCAACACAATATAATGAAACTTTAAGAAAACCAAAATATAAAATCGGTGACATTGTAAGAATATCAAAAATCAAGAAACACTTCACTAAAGGATACGAAGCTAATTGGACAACAGAATTATTTACAATTTATAAAGTTCAAAATACTAATCCACGAACATATCTTTTAAAAGATAATAAAAATATCCCAATATTTGGTGCGTTCTATGAAGCAGAGTTACAACGAACAAAACATCCTAATATTTACTTAGTCGACAAAGTACTACGTAGAAAAGGAACCCGAGCCTTCGTATCTTGGCTTGGATTCGATTCAACTCACAACTCATGGATCCCCAACAAAAATATCTTCTAATTACAACAATGTAAGTTATTTTTTTTTAAATTCCTCGCAAAAATATTATTATTATTATTATTATTATTATTATTATTATTATTATTATTATTATTATTATTATTATTATTAATGTGTCTCTATATATATTTTTCAGCTCACTAAAACCAACACACGCAAGAAAGAAAAGAATGATTGTACTTACCCGTGCACAAGACCAGCATATTCCACTCTGCAAACAACACAGCATCTTCAATTCTCTGCAGCTTGTTGGAAAAAGAACTACTTACCACTTTAAGAACGAAGATCATATCATTTTTCACTAATTCATATTTATATAATTAATGTAAACCACAAATGATCAAATAAATATATTTTTAAAAAGATTTACACCACGCAAATTATTATTTTTTTTTATTATTTTATTTTTATTTTTAACACCCACTGTCCAACGTCCATTTAATTAACAATTTGGACTTCTTCTTCTTCTTCTCCACCTTCTTCGGCATCCATGGCATCCATGCCTGCACGATCTTCACCCCCCACACTCTCTTCCTCCAGCGGCGGAAAATCGAGCAGCTCGATACTGTCGGAGTTGATTGATTCCAGCCGCTGAATGATCACCCCCAATATGTGGGGGGTTACGCCATCCGCCGTCAACTCTCTGCAATGCTGGCGGTCTCGAATTATTTCTAATAACTCGCAATTGTACATGTCCTGTTGAAGATTAGTAAGCCTGTTGAACCAAACATCCTCTTCCACTTTGAACGCGCTCACGGCAAAGTTTAGCCCCAGCCTCTCTGATTGCTCTCTCAGAGATTTTATCTCATAGAGCTGCTGGAGCTTAACTAGAAGACTTCCATACATGGTCATGTTGATTGTTAACTGAGTTGCTTTGAAACTAAGTGTTACTTCATAGCTATGTGCTCTTATATATTGTGAATATCAAACTGCAAAAAGCTATTTTAAACATTTTCACAAGGAGCTCTGGGAACCGACATCCAATGTCGTTCTCGCATTAAAAATTACGGACTTGACTAATGGCGTCTGGGAATCTAAAAACAAACAGATCGAAATTCATTTCACACACTCAAAGTTATACATGTCATATAAAACACTTTAACCAGATTGAGATCATGAAGCAAGCCAGAACACAAAAACATGTTAACATCATTTAAATTAAACAGACATAACATAGCGACAACTAATAACACAACTCCACTCTCACGCTCTGGTAATATATGGCGTTTAGCATGCGCGAGCAAAAACTTAAACAACCATGCACCACATGTGTGGGGGGGTGGTGGCCGGTCTCATGGCTTGCCGCACGGCGCGAGCACAAACGGAACAGCTGCACACCACATGTCTGGTAGCGATCCGGCTATGTCGAGCGCCTCACTGTACACTCTCATTCAAAAGTTATGACACCCAAGACTCTCTACACTTCCTTGAACAATTACCAAAATATAATTCAATAATCAATCAATAATTAATAGCCATGATACGCACGCTGTCCCGGGAATTAAATAACAAAACACAGAATCGAACCAAGAAACTCCCCTGTAGGAGTGAAAGAGGAGTCTGAATTTCGAGTTACCATCCTAATAAACAACCCCCATGACGTCAACACCCATTAACTTTTTATCACCATCACATAAACAAGCCAAGAGGTCACCCCCTTCCCACGCTAACACGTGCAGTGCACATGCCCGCTCCTGGACCACGTGGTCGCTCTAAGGACCCATGACGTCATCAGGATTACGCAATTTCTGGTCATGATGATGCAATATTTGGAGTCTAGGAAACACTTACTACTTGCATCGTCGACGCTTTCGATTTCGGTTCCCATTGTTGGCACCAGCTTTCGCCCACAAACACAAACTTTTTGTTCACGCCTTATATATAATGATTAGTTGAAGCACCCGTTCTTCGAACGGCTTTTAGTACTTGCTGGCCTAAATCATTCATATAATCACACATTCGTAATGTAGTTATGTTATTTCCATGTTACCAACTAAATCCATAAGTTAACCAGCGGAACCGAAATAAATAGTATTAAAACAGCTCAAGCGTAGTGATTTGATTGCTTTCCGTTACATTGATGATTTTGAAAGTGAACCAAGTTAGTCTTCGAAACTAAATAATAATTTGAACATTTTAACGACATCGATAACACAAGAAACAAAACTGAAATACCAGTTAAATAAAGCTCGTTGAAGTAACCAAATGGAAGGACTGAAATTAAACAATGGGTGACGCGTAAGTGCAATAACCAACACCCAGGACTATCCTATAAACAAAAGCTGAATATACTCCTTAGAATTACAACAGAGAATACCTCAGCTAAAATTGCCCGATATGTATTTACGAAGTCTTCGAACAGAGCAGATTTTTTAAATGTACAGTTTGCCCGGTTAATGTACTGTTCCATTTGTCAACTCTAACGATTAACTCAACGATCACTTATAGCATGCTACTGAATGGAAGCGTGAGATTTTATGTGATCGTTAATTTGACGTCTTAAACAACGGAACATCTTTCTTACGTGGAGTCCGAACCACAAGATATGGCACCTGACCTTTATTAGCCGACAAAAGTACTGTGTTAACTTTGTGACCATAACGCAGCCGCAGTTTTCACGCCCTTAGCACTGATTGGCTTCCGCTTGATAATTCACAATGCCTCTACGTAATTCCCAAATGAGTAAGAAAAGTCTGAAAGCCACTGCACCGTAGTGATTGGATCACTGTCAATTTGCAAGAATGGTGATGAAAGAAGGTGAGTCATAGAGACTTCAAAACATACGAAATCCTAAATGAAGGACACGGCTCCCTCGTCCAATCCTCACCAGAATTAAAAATACACACACGAATACAGTCATCACAATACGACAGGTTAACAGGCAAATTCACCACACCCCGAAGTAAACGGGGCTACATGACCACAATGTCGCAGAGCCCCAAACTAAATCAACAGCAACAACAACAACAACAACAACATAAATAACAGCAACACGATTGCAAATATGAAAGAACGGCAATAGAATGAGTCGTAAAACTGGCCCAATGTCAGCATCTTCCTAATGTAAAGTTTCACAAAGCGTATAAAACTCGACTCAAAATCACGTTTGTTTCGCGACCCCATAATAGCATAATAATTACGGAATATTATATTATTAAGAGTATTATTAAGAGAATTTCAAAATGTCAGTTCTAAGTGGGTGTTTCCGTCATGGAAAGAAACCAAATTTCATACTTCTATATTTTTAGCCTATTTTCAATTTTGAAAAAATAGGCTTATGAGATCACCTTTCGTCCGTGTGTGTGTCCCCTAATAACTTCTAAACGGTGGAGAGATTTCCATGAAACTCGGTAAGTTCATAGCAATATTCCGGGCGACCCCGACCGTGTCCTTGACATTTTGATACATCTCACCAATCCAACATGGCGGCTGTGCGAAATATTTAACCAGCATTCAATATCTCCGAAACTATTCCCGATATCACCCTGGAATATTTTACGGTGATAAAGGAAACTACTAGAAGTTCACGTATGTGACTTTTGAGAGACTGGTAACTACAAAACCAAAATGGCGGCCACGCGAATTTGCGACTTTTAAATAGACGTTTCTCGCGATTTAACCAACAAAACACAATAAAACTTGGTACAGTATATGTTTATACACATTGTAATGCACCGACATCTAACTTCGTTCAATTGTTTACATAACCACAAGATGGCGGATGAGCGAAATATGTCACCAGCATTCTATATCTCTGAGACTATTAGCGGTAACACCCTGAAATTTTGTACGGAGATAAAGGGCACTACCGGAAGTTCATCTATAAGACTTTCAAAAACCGGTTAACTACAAAGCGAATATGGCGGCCAAGCGAATTTGAAAATTTTAAATAGACCTTTCTCGCGATTTAATGTTCCAAGCGCAATGAAATCTGGTACAGGAAATGTTTATACACATTGTAATGCACTGGTATCTAATTTAGTTAAATTGTTTACTTAACTTCAAGGTGGCGGCTGTGCGAATTTTAAAATTAAGTTTTTATTTCTTGTGTCGTAGTCAAGCGATCGAAGTGGAAGTTTGAATAATGAACCTACGCAATAACTTTACTTTAATGGTACATGACTCTATGGCCTATACATTTAACAATTCAACATGGCGACCATCCGAAATATTTAGACGGCTCTGAATATCTACGAATCTATTATAGCAATCAAACTGATTTTTTTATGTTCATAAGGGCTATGAACTTAAGTTCACCTATAGGACTTCAAACAACCTGGTGATTACAAATCCAACATGGCGGCGACGCGAAATATAAATATTCACATGGACGTTTCTCGCAATTTAACCATCCGATTGCAGTGAGACTTGGTACAGTAATTCCTTATACGAATGTTAATCCACTGGCATATTATTTATTTCAATTATTTCCATAACCACAAGATGGCAGCTGAGCGAAATTTTAAAATCTCCTTGTTACTTCTTGTGTCCTAATCATGCGATTGAAGTTTGAATGCTACACGTACACAATAATCGTCATGTATCAGTACATAACTCTAGAATCTACATTTATAATATCCAACATGGCGACCATCCAAAATATTTAGTCGGTTCTCAATATCTACGAATCTATTACAGCAATCAAACTGAAATTTTGTATGTTGGTAGTGGCAATTAACATAAGTAGGATATATGAAAATAGGCTGTATAGTTCTTCACGGAACTACTTGTTATTTACTTTTTCTTAATTGTATTAGCCTTGCGTGTTTTGTCGAACAGCAACATTTCAAAAGGAATGTTAGTCCGCAGATAAACGCTTAGAATCCCAGCTTCATAATCATAAATGCATTTAATTAGGGAAATAACGAATACCAAATATATATAACAAGTAGTTCCGTGAAGAACTATACAGCCTATTTTCATATAACCTACTTACGTTAATTGCCACTATCAACATACAAAATTTCAGTTTGATTGCTGTAATAAATTCGTAGATATTTAGAACCGACTAAATATTTCGGATGGTCGCCATGTTGGATTTTATATATGTAGCTCCTAGAGTTATGTACTGTTCATGAAGATTATTGTGTACGTGTAGCATTCAAACTTCAATCGCTTGATTAGGACACAGGAAGTAACAAGGGGATTTTAAAATTTCGCTCAGCTGCCATCTTGTGGTTATGAAAATAATTTAAATGAATTAGATGCCAGTGGATTAACATTCGTATAAGGATTTACTGTACCAAGTTTCATTGGATGGAGTCCCATCTCAGACAGAATGATGACAGCTAGCTTTCAAGGTAAAAATGTACGGGGCGGCTAGGATCATGAAATTTGGCATGGATATGACAGATGTATGTGGCAAATAGCGTCATACAAGTACGGAAACAAGAAAAGAACGAGAGTAGGGGAGCAGTGAATGTTTAAAATAGTGGCACGAGCCGTTCGGCTACGCTGACCTTTTATGTATATTTCGTGAAACCATGGGCATGCGACATATCGTTGGACTCGGGCTGACGTCGTCTTTCCTATGGACGACTCGATATATTTTTCAATTTTTTTTGAAAATTTTTGTTTTTGAAAGTAGGCGATAGTTTAAAAACCAAACATGATAGAATTTTATGCCATTGTTCAAACGAATGGTCTTTATGTCTTTTATTTTTTATAATAAAACATTTTTATTTTTCATGTTCTTTTTGAAAACAGTCCAATTTTGAAATTCCCATATTTTGTAAACTAGGAATTTTACAAAAACGTTTGTTCGATATAAATAAAAGGTCCTGACCCCCTCTAGCCCCAAAATAAATTTCAAGTCTCTAGGATAAAAATGCAAAAAGAGTAGTGGGGTGAGGGGACTTCTACTACTCTTCTACTTTCATATAAACTTTGACGATATCTCCCGAACGCATGATCGGATTCTAACGAACGAGATATTGTTGGCGTTGGGGAGATGTCCTCTTTGCTAAGAATGTGTGTTGGTATCTTTGAAAAAAAATGAAAATTCTTGTTTTTTGGATTGTCGCTATTTTGGAAACGGTGAATTTTAGGAAAACGTTTGTTTGACGTGAATGAAAGGTGCCTAGGCTCTCTAGGCTGACAGCAAGTTTCAAGTGTGTAGGACAAAAAAATGATAGCCTACTTTCTGGCGAACATTGGCGATAATTCGCGAACTCATGGTCGGATTTTAACGAATGAGGTGTCGTAGGACTCGGTCTGGGGCCCTCTTTGCTCTGAATGTGTGTTGCTATTTTACAAAAAATGTATTCAAAATTTGGTTTTTGTAAATCAAACATGATAGAACGTTGTTCCATGGTTCAAACGAATGGTAATTATGTCCTTTATTTTTTATAATAAAACTTTTTTATTTTTATGTTTTTTTTGAAAACAGACAAATTTTGAAATTCTTATATTTGGGAAACTAGGAAGTTTACAAAAGAGTTTGTTTGAAATAAATGAAAGGTCCCTATCCCCTCTACCAAGAAAATAAATGTCAAGTCTCTAGGATAAACAATATGTATTTTAAAACTTTTAAAACATTTAAAATAAAGAGTGTTTGTAGACAGAGAGAGAGGGAGAGCCGGTAGCGCTTGGCGTGTGTTACAACAAGGCTATGACTGGTCATGGTGAATACAGGAAATGACTATTTCGACGGGGCGATGTATGGCAGAACGATAGAACGAGGAGTCGCTTTTCGATATTTTCCTATGGCAGATGAATGAAGGTGAATATTTCAAAATCCCTCATGGCGATCTCGTGACCGTGCCCGGAAGAAATGAATTGCTACTTTGGCGGGATGGCGGGGCAGCTTATTACGATTGGTTTTGTGATATTTCCTATGACGGATGGAGGCGAATATTTGAAAATGTGTGCTAGGATTTTTTTTTTTCACCGAAGGGGATCTTTAACGTTTTAGTCAACGTTGATGAGCGAGACCGCTCTCTGACACAGCAGACGGTTGTAGGATATCACCAAGTGATTCTTGGACGTAGTGAAAGTATGCGGTTAACATGGTCATTTATTGAGGATGGCCGCTTGCTAATGATTATTATTATTACAGTAAAATGCTTAAGACACACACGTTTTGATTGCTAACACACATAGTCCTTCTCGCTGGAGACTGAATACTGTACCTAGCCAGAGGCCTTGTGAGAGCTGTTGCTGTTGCTGATAAGGCAGGAATTTTCATGCAGGCAGGAAGTGCAGTGTCAGGTTACTTGCCTCGTGGTGGCTAGCAGGTGTGACGTTTAAGCAGAGACCGCCATGCTGGTTCCTAGACAGTCGTACTAGCGATGTATAAGAGGCAGCCATTTTGGTTCTTTATTAAAATCATGAAACTAGTATAAGGTACAGGAATCTTAAGCTTAAGGAATGTGGTGAGGCGTGGGAACATGTGAGAGAAAAACAACAATTGAAGGTCAAAACGCTGAGAAAATGCAGATTGTCTCTGTTGCTAAGCAGACTGATAACGATTGTGTTAGTCATACACTTACTGGTTTAGCAAACGGACGTATACAGTAGAGCTGTGTAAGAAAAATCATTTTGCTTTCGGTAAGTACCTATGAATAATTATTTTAATAATGTAATGCTAATGAACCTTAAATTTGTAGTTATGGATAAGGTAATTAATGCTTTTTTTTTGTATTTATTTGTTTACAGATAACCGGTATACCTTATACATCTGAGAGAGAATAAACCATAAACCCACTAGAAAGTAACAGCAAGAAGCCAGTACAAATCAAGGTGAGATTTTTTTTAAACTAACTTGTTTCATTTCTTGTTAGTTATTTTTTATTTTATTTTATGAAATGCATGTATTAACCTGAATGTAGGTATTTATAGCGGTTCTTAAGATCCACAAAGATTGACACGTGCGGTTTGGACCTGAGATTGCAATATCTAATTATCGTTTTGAGCCTGTGTATCTGTTCAGCAGTTGAACGACCCTTTCTGAAGCCTTCTTGGTATTCTCCTATTTGATGATCGACTTCAGCTTCTATTCGCTCCAGGATATCAAGTGAGATAAGTTTGTATGTTTTTGTTATTATTATTATTATTAATAATAATAATAATAATAATAATACTAATAATAATATTGTTATGACACATTTGTTTCACCACATCAATGGGTACAAATCAGCATATCGTCGGCTTATTTCCAAGACGGTATGCCAACTTCTCTTAGTATGGCACATTGAGAAACGAGTGAACAATGGAACAAGGCTCCAAGATGACTGCCTTCTGAATGTTGATACGCAGTCCAGGATGTATTCCCAATATTTAGCCTATTTTTATTTATGAAAAAAAATGGCTTATGAGATCACCTTTTGTCCGTGTGTTGTATGTGTGTGTGCGTCTGTGTGTGTGTTTCCCCCTAATAAAATCTAAACGGCTGGAGCGATTTAAATGAAACTCTGTAAGGTCATATTACTATTTTGGCCGATTGCGCAGTTAGAGCTGTACCAGGCAGAAGACGGGAAGTTAACCATTGACGCCGCTGTGGCAACGAGATTGAAACTCTCCCTCATGTCCTTGGGTTCAGCAGTTATGTTGAGGCTCTACGTAACACAGGATATCACTCACAAGGAGAGGTCGCCATGTGGTTTACTAGAAAAGCGTTGAAATTTGGAGGGTTTTCTCTTAATAAAAAGATATTTTGCCCCTGTTTGAGCGTTTTTGCCTATGAGACTTAGTGTGTTCAACAATGAACGTTTAAAATCAATCGTCAAACTTTTGTAGTCCTATTCCCACACGTTCCCGGCTCGTCTCCGTCGCGAAGTCGCTAGCACGATGGCATGGGGAGTTGAAGGTTTTGAGTTCGAGTCACATCTTGGTCTCTATTTCTTTTTTCTCTTACTGATAGATCCCTTATTGTCTCTTGTGTTTTCTATAATGTATTTGCTGTGGTCTCTTCGGTTTTGGAGCTATGTACAATATTTTAACACCAGTATTCGTCCGTAACGCTTGAACGTGTTGTAAGTTTTATTTGTTAGAATTTAAATGCAGCGTGGCCGGCGACGCTACGTTCATGTGCACTGCGCCGAGTCTAATACAGAAATGCGAGAGCCCTTCCCTCTGTTACACTCTGCTCCACCATCAAGCTTAACTTTCTGTATGTAAACAATATCGCAAATATTAATTTATTAATATTGTAATTAGAAAAAACAACAACAAATAATAAAGTACCTGATGTAATCTGCCAACTTAAATATTGTACCACAAATATAAAATTAAATTTAAATATGTCAAAGAAAGATAAAGAAAAAAATTAAAAAGATCAAGGTAGGTTCCGACACGCTAGCGACACATTTTCAGCCCTGGTGACTGAATATATTCTTAGTTCCATCTCTCAACGTACAGAATACAAAACTTGGTTGAAGTCCAGTGCCAATTTTGTATGAAATCCATTTGTTAGTATAGAAGTTAAATGTAATTTAAAATTGGACCTATCAGCAGGCTTAGAATCATGCTCGCAGCACTGACGTATATTAGTTTCTCTAAATTAATCTAGAATGTCAGGTATTATACGTGTGCAAAGTTTAGAGCTGCTGGCTAACATACTTTCTGATATATTGATATTAAGGAAGGAAGGAAGATTGTAGTTTTACGTGACCGTGAATCTGGTGATTATGAGCCACGGGACCTCCTTTTTACGTGGAATCCGAACCACAGGACATGGCATTTCACTTCGAAAATCTCACATGCATTGACCGGGAATCGAACCCGGACCGCCTTGGTGAGTGGCATACAGCTAGACCGCTGAGCCACCACGCCCCTAAATATATTGATATTAGGGTAAAGCATTTATTAACAGTTGGCAGCCCTGGTTGCTCTTAAGAATAAGCATAGTCATATCTGATATGGTACACAGAGCACATACGAAATTTGGTTGAAATCCAATTGATATTATAGAAGTTACATATATTTACCAATTGGTCCTATCAGCAGGCTTAGAATCATGTTGGTGGCACTGACGTCAAAAAGTTACTCCAAATTAATCTAGAATGTGTGATACGATACGTGTGCATAGTTTAAAGCTGTCGGCTTGCATACTTTCTGATATATTGGTATTTGGATAAAAAAAACAAGAAGTTCCGTGAAGAACTAAACAGCCTACTTTTCTTAAAATTTAAGATTCATGAAAATGATTAATCTATATGGACCTATCTAGGATAATGACGAAATTAAGTTGGTAATATCGAAATTTCTAATTAGTTCGAAATACTTTATACCTGACATAATGTAGCCCAATAGAGCACTACAGTTCGCAGCCTGGTGACTGAATATATTCATAGTTCCATCTCTCAAGGTACAGAATACAAAATTTGGTTTAAGTCCATGCAGTTAGAAATTGGATCTATCAGCGCGCGTAAAATCATGTTGGCAACAATGTCATGCACGTGTTGGTCAGAAATAATCTGATATATTATGATCTCTTGTTGTGCCAATTTTGGATGAAATACATTTGTTAGTATAGAAGTTACATGTATTTTAAAATTGGACCTATCAGCAGGCTTAGAATCATGCTGGCAGCACTGACGTATATTAGTTACTCCAAGTTAATCTAGAATGACAGGTACTATACGTGTGCAAAGTTTAGTGCTGTTGGCTTCCATACTTTCTGATATATTGATATTAGGGTAAAAGAATGGAGACAGCATTTATTAACATTTAGCAGCCCTGGTTGCTCTTAAGAATTAGCATGGTCATATCTGTTATGGTACACATAGCACATACGGAATTTGGTTGAAATCCAATTGATAGTATAGAAGTTACATGAATTTACATATTGGTCCTATCAGCAGGCTTAGCATCATCTCGTAACACTGGCATGTATGGACTCCTGGAAATTAAATTGAAATATTATTATCTATACGTGTACCAATTTTGGAATAGCTCCCATGCATACCTTCCAAGATATCCGACATGGAGCTCAAATTTCAATTTCGGTTTTTCAGCAGTTGGTAGCACTGACAATTTTCAGATATGGCCTTGATATATTCAGGTATAGGTCTTTACTCATACCGAATTTGGTTTTGATTGCTGTAGCCGTTTAGGAGTTAATAAGGACACACACACAGACAGACACACTTGCCAGGATCCATCTCATACGTCTACTTTTCACTCATTTTTGCAAAATGCGAAAAGTAGGCTAAAAATAGAGAGAGTTTTCATTAACAGTTGGCAGCCCTGGTGGCTCTTAAGAATACGCTCAGTCATATCTGTTTATGTACTGTAATCGATATCGCATGGTTTTGAGAGCTCTGGCAACGTCGCATAGCAGGAGGAAGAAAGCAAGCGTAAGTAACCTGAGGTTGATGTTTTTACGTCATGGACATAGTCGACAGCATGACTAGGCGAAGGTTCCAGAAGTGTAGAGGGCGCTGATGAGCTCCAGGAAAAGTCAAGGTGGGAAGGTCACCCCGGAGAAGCGGGTCACTTTATTCTGCATCACCGTACAACGAAGTTCACTTTCTTTCCTATCACCGTACAACGAAGTTCACTTTCTTTTGTGTCGCCGTACGCCGAAGTTCTTCTTTATTTTTGTGTCGCCGCACGCTGAAGTTCCAAACAAGTGTGTAGTAGCAGTCGTACCGTGGCAGCTTGGAACCAGTGCGGTATTCCGACAGTTTTTGGGACATAGATGAAAGGCTCAGTATTATTTCTTGCGTGGACAGCTCTGTATTAACGAATACTAAAGCCGAATGTGGCGAGGTGATATTATAACGCAGATCATAATGCATTATGTTGTGGGACACTAGTCATTAGTACGACGAAGTGCGAGCAGACACACGTGGTGTCTCAAGCTTTTACTAGGTACGGGACTGCATGGGCCGTGCGCGATATAATTGACGCCCAGAACATATGAGCGAAGCGATGTGCTTTTGTTTGACGAGCAGACAAATGAGTATCCAGGGTCAGTGAACTATGAGAGATAAACTGAGTGTAGTCCAAATATAGAGCGACATTCAAGGCCAAGGACGGACGTAATCTCTTATGAGTGCAGGTTGGTGTAGATGCGTACGATATAACCTGTGCCGTTATAGGGTTATTATCACGGCCATAAGTTGATATTACTTGGCATTTTCGACATGAAGATTGCAGCGATGTATTGGACGGACATAAAGGCTATCAGTACAGACCAGTGCGAGTTTTGTGTCAAGAACTTTACGAGCGAAGAGATGACCAGCTAAGTCTAGAAATGTGGAAGCTGTTATGATGACGTGGAAACGAAGGCGAGCCAGGACCATGGACACCCCGAGGGTCGCGAGCTGGATCCAGGACGAGAGGGGAGGATGTTCAATGGGAAGAACGTGGACCCAAACCCCCAGGAAACGTGTCAGCGGAACCAAGACTGAGGTGGTCGAAAGGTACTGAAAACCATGTTAATTCTTAAGTAGTGGTTAATGGGTAGTGGTTACTAAGATTTGGACAGATGGGCTTAAATCGAAATAGAAGTTAATCAAAAAGATAAAATGCGATATCATGACAAGATTATTAGGATAGTAAATTTTAAGTTTTCTTTTGAGAGATTAATGCAGTCATATTTAGGGTTTAAAATAAAATATATGGATGCTTTAAAATATAATCTGAGTACAGGGATATTTCAGCGTGTTACGTCGCTGTGTTCTTTGAATTGGTGCAACCTGGATGACAATTTATGGTTTGAACAGGCTTAAATTACAGGGGATTCATTTACACTCACACGTCACTGAGGTTTCCCTTTACATGCTAACATGAGAAGATGCGTTTGGTAGGTAACTGATACAAGGTTGTGTAAATAATGAAACTGCATTGATAAAATAGCAGGGTTGCCTAATACGAAGTTATGATGAAACTAAAGGTTCTCGCTATAGCGAGGTGAATAAAATAAATGATTATAATTAATGTTACGTGATAGGTTCAAGTATATGAAATTTTGAGGCAATTGTCAGTTGAAAATAATACAGATAGGCAGAGGCCATCTACTTAAATGTTTATGGTGTATTTATAAATATGTGAAGAGCATGCAGTGATAAACAAATAAATAAATAAATAAATATCTGGAATCATAAAGATGTTACAATGTAAAGTAATAAATGTAAAAGCCAACAACCAGTCATTTTTCTGAGTGAGGCACAGCTGAACGAAAACCAGTGAAAATAACAATGAAAGTATTTAATCCATGAATAAAAGGTCTAAAAATAAATTCTTTAACGCCAGTGACATCCATATATAAAAATATTTTTTTTCTATTTTGGTGATTACATTTAGTTAGAAGGAGATCGAATGAGGCAACACATTTTTTCTTTGAATATTTTCTCAGATTTATGCACCTGCTCATTTATGGACTATTCAACGGAGAGGTGACATAGCATTTTGAAGTAATGGTTGTAATACTAGGGTGATATAGCTCTGATCTCCGTAAGTTATTTTGTATCCAAAGATTAGGACGCCCGGAGATTTTTGTCCTCATTAATTTGAATTTTGCTTCTGCGTCATTTATTTATTTGCACATCAAGAGTAATTTTGAGAAGTCTCCGAGCGAAGGTAGGCTTCTGTGTTTGATTTAATGTATTTAGTGGTGTGGTTCTGTAATAAATGGTGGATGAGTTTTATTTTAACAGCGGAGTTTTTTGTCATTCTTGTTCGTTGTCATACTTGTGTGTCCACCGGATCAATTTTGAGATTTCACCCCAGTTGTACCCATCATTATAAAGACCCCGGGATTGCTTGAATCTCGTTCCCGATAGTTTTTTTAAGGCCAAAATTGATTCGGACATTCAAGATTTTTTTTCTTTTCGAGTTGTACCGAATTCTGGGTGAGGGTTGACGTGTGTGTCGGGACACCCAATCCAAAGCCAGATTATCGGGCACAGTACGTACATACGAAATGTGGTTGAAGTCCAATTGATAGTGTAGTAGTTATAATATGCATTTAAAATTGAACCTACCAGCAGGCTTAGGGCTGGCTGTGTGGCTCAGCGGTAACGTTCTCGCTTGCTGAGCCCAAGGTGCAGGTTCGTATCCTGGCGCAGGCAGCTGGCATTTGACGGTGCGCAAATGCGAGGGATCCGTTTCAGTAGATTTACTGACTCGATAAAGATCCCCTTCGAGGCAAGATTCCGGCACCCGGGCATCTCTAAAAGCCAAAGTATTTAAAAGGGACGTAAAACCAATAACATTATTATTATCAGCAGGCTTCGAATCATTTTGGCAACACTGCCATGAATGGCCTCCTGGAAATTACACTAAAATACTATTATCTATATGTGTGCCAGTTTTGGAATAGCTCCCATGCTTACAGTACCTTCCAAGATATCCAACAAGGAGCTAAAATTTCAATTGCGGTTTTCAGCAGTTGGTAGCACTGACATCATTTTCAAATATGGGATTTAGATATTTAGGTATAGGTCATTACTCCTACCAAATTTCGATACGATTGCTGCAGGCGTTTAGGAGTTGATAAGGGACACACACACACACACACACACACACACACACAGACAGACATTTGCCCGGATCAATCTCATAAGTCTACTTTATTCCCATTTTTGGAAAATTTGAAAAGTAGGCTAAAAATATCCAATCTGTCAACTCCAATTGTGTCCAATTACATTAGGCTTCGGTGGCGTAGTCGGTAGCATGGTGAGCTGCTATGCTCAAAATCGCGGATTCAAAACCGACAGAAGTCGTTGGATTTTATGAGCGTTAAAATCCTTCAGTATGCCTTCCTTTGGAGGGGAAGTAAAGCCGGCAGGTCCATATCATAGATTTATGGCATGTAAAAGAACATTCTACTGCAATTGGTAGTGCGTAGCAAAATTTGTAGGTTATATTTGACTTGTTACAAACGCTCTATCAAGTTCCAATGTTCGCCGCTAGGTGTCAATGACAGTGGCATCTGGTAGTCAAAGTTGGAACTACTTGAGATTGAACTTGCCCGGAGCCCTTTGTTGTTCAATCAAAAATACCCAGCTATGACCATTGGCTGCAATTCATATCAGGTGCGTTCAAAAAGTAATGAGCCGGAGGCTGTAATGCGCAAACCGGCGACGACATTGGCTAATTGTGGCGTGTTTAACGAGGTGTGGTTCCAACCAGAGCGTGAAGGTCACAGCCCGTCGCTAGAGGGCACGCGTGCACGTCACGTGATGATACAAAGCGAGCAGCAGCATGCATCAATCGTCCAACCAAGACCAAGACAGTAGTCCATTCGACATGCTTCCTGGTGTGTTTGAAGACTGTGGGGCACCCATTGGGCACACACTTTGCGCAAGTGCAGTCGTTCCTTCATGATGGTGTGTACACTTCCGACGCTCAATCCGACCACGGCGGCTATGGCATTCACTGTCACTCGGCGGTCCTGGGCAATGAGTGCATCAATCAGCAGGACGTTGTCATCGGTAATGCAGCGGGGTGCCTCAGGCCGGGCATCATTGGCTAACGACACCCGTCCTTCCCTGAAGCGTTTGTGCCACGCTTTGACCCTTGCAAGGGACATGCAGTGTTCGCCGTACACTTGTGACATGAATGTCCGTTCCCCCTACTCCTTTCGCTGCCGGAAACCGAACAACACTTCTCTGCTCTTCGGCTGACGCCTCCATGTCACTGTTTGCAATGCGATTGGCAACGTTCGACGTTGGATGCATGCTGCTGCTCGGTTTGTATCGTCAAGTGACGTGCACGCGTGCCCTCTAGCGGCGGGCTGTGACCTTTAACGCTGTGTGGTCGGAACCACACCCCGTTACACACTCCACGATTAGCCGATTTAGTCACCAGTTTGCGCATTTCAGCCTCCGGCTCGTTACTTTTTGAACGCACCTTATACATCATAATATCTTCATCTTGTTGCCGACTCGTTCCAGATTCGTCGCTGAATCTTACTGCTTTCTGCTTTCAAATTTCATTATTCCATTTTAGAATATTTTGCCTATTAACCAAACGTCTGTTACGTAATGGCGGTATATTACGGTAAACTATACTAAACTGACAAGTCATAGGCACCAAGCGATAGACCACATCCTTTGTGGCCTAAAGCGCCAGTGTCGACCCATACATGGTCAAATCAAAATCAAAATATTTACTACCGTATTGAGAAATTCAAAACATTGCTTTTCACAAATTTAAGATAAAGAATCAAAGAATATGAGGGCTCCACGTCAGAAACGGGGTAAGTCACATTCCGTAAAATTTTCAGGAGATCGAATTTAGACTTTCAACACTAAATAGAAATACTTAAAACACCCCAATTGAGGGTAAACAATATAGTCTACATTGGACAAACAAAACGGCCCATTGTAACTCGCATCAAAGAGCATCAAAGGAACATCCGTCTAAACCAACCTGACACATCAGCTATAGCTGAACATGCCCTGTCTTCAGGGCACGATGTATGTTTCAAGGATGCTCATGCGCTTGCCCTTGTTGAGCACAACTAGTCTAGAATTATACGGGAGGCAGTTGAAATTCGTAAATATCCTAATAATTTTAACAGCTAAGTGACACTTGGCTACCAGTTATTAAGGATCTAAGAATATAGTTCCTCTCGTCTCTCTGTTCTTCACCTATTTCAAATTGTACTTTTTTCCTCTATGGCTACAGAGCCTGGATTTGATCTCCTTTGTTCGTCACTAGAGGAGTTTCCATCTGTTTTTTCGCCGTAGTCTGTATGACGTTAGGTGTCGTTCAGATACACTTCCCTTTTGTTTATGTTTCCTTATATCCGTCTAACCCTCCCACCTCCCCCCTTTTCTTTTGGACATCCTCATATTTCGAGCAGTCTCTATATTTTCACCCCGCCACCTTTACCTTCTCCTTACTTACTACTCTGTCCGCCGTTCTACCATGGTCCATACAGTAATTTCTGGCAGCTGCACTCTGGTGACGAACGGAGGAATTTATCCATATTTTTTGTAATTTTTTGTAATCTCATTGATATACTTTCTTTGACCACATTGTTTGATTCCATTGAAAAAGGAGGCAAGGTTTCTCCGAAACGTATGTTTCTAATTTAAATATACACGGCCAAAAACATGAATTATTTATATAATATAGTTCTCTTCTTTTTTTTGCAAAATGTATTTCTTAGAAAGGAAGTAACTTACATATAAAACAACGAACAAGTCAAGTTAAATTATGAAAAAGTGAGAGGATATGGGACGTTATTTCCGTTTCCACTAAAAATAAAACATCTGTGCCTCGGTGACATTCCACTTTATTTGAAATTAATTTGAACTGATCTGTAGTGACGAAGGCTGGCCACCAGAATGCGCCATAGACTCATTTCTGAAAAGATTGGACCTACCTCGTTCTTTCCATGGGGTCTTTATATATTAAAACAATGACACTTTTATTTCATTTATATCTGTAGAACATGTTCCATCTTAAAAACACGCGTTTTAGGCATGATTTTTTTTGAAAATATTATTAAAGCGGGAAGTAATTTTCAACTTTTATTTTAAAACTTGAAAGAGCATTAAAATATACGTATTTTGACACTTTTTTGAGTCTTCTTGTTTTTCTATTTATGCACAATTATCAAAATAGCATAATTTTATTTTTTTTGCTAAAATGAACCCATAGAGCCCGAGTTCTCAGATGAATCAGTAATATCACTGTCCGCAGGAACCTTTATAATTTTAACACAAAAGCCATCATTATTTTCCACACAACCGTCACTCTTAGGTATGCTAGAATCTGTGTCATCTTTTCCAGGGAATGGATGCGATCTCACTCATATATTCAGCGATGCGTGGCACGGTTTCAGTTGCACAATATCAGAATAAGGGCCAGTATAATTTCTACGACATTTACACTCACCTTCACCGAGGAAATTATAAAAGAAAGTATTATTCTGACAGATGCTAGTATCCACTTCACTGATATTATGACACTTCTTATCAAAAGCCATGTAGCGTTGAGATCCAGAAGAGCATGGTTTGGTAAGACATACCGGTTTGAGTGCAGTAGTATTAAGATATCGCTGGAATACCCACCACTCAGTATCTCGGCAGAAACCTTGCTGAAGAAGATAAGAACATGCACCTGTCACATTGCACACCTTACCACCAATAATGCCTTCACTATATAAATCATAGTTCACTGTTTTATTGATTATATTCGTGGATATAATATAATGCACATACATGAGAGAGAATTGAATAATAACAGAAACGGTCTTCATGTTGCATAATTATTAAAATCAAAAATATTGTACCAATTTACTATTCTCACAAAATAGGATTGTATGAAGCTACTGACGCACAATATATGAATGTCTTCGCTGGCGGAATGGCTGAGATGAGATTATACTTTACTTAAACAACCTCTGGCTATGAGTCCAAGTTTACGAGAAGAAAACATGTCGTGCTTCAGAGTCCAGTGAATGTCCTAGATAAGAGTTTGTTAATCTGAAGTAGACCACAGGCGGCTACGGTGGCGCAGTTGGTAGCATGCTAAGCTTCCATGCCCAAGATTGCAGGATTAAAATCCAGCAAAAGTCGTCGGATTTTTAAGAACATCAAAAATCCCTCCGTATGCCTTTCCTTGGAGGGAAAATAAAGCCGGTGGACCCATGTCATATAGATTCATAGCATGTAAAAGGACCTTCCACTAACTACAATAATTGTGTGAAGCTAAATTTCTAGGTTAGATATGATTAACGCTCTCTAAGTTTCAACGGTGGCATCTAGTAGCCAAGTTCTATGCTAGGTATCGTTGGCGGTTGCAAAAGTAGGAACTACTTGAAATTCATCGTTTGCGGTGCTTATCTGAATTACAGATAACACACACTAATACAGCCATCACAATTAACGCTGGTCATCAGACAGATTATACACACACCCAAAGAACACGGCACTACATGACCACGTTGTCGCAGCCCTTACACTGAGGAACCAACCAAACCCGTGGTCTAGTGGATAGCTTTCTTGGCCCTTGCCCCATAAGTCGGGTTCAATTCCCGGCTCTGCCAAGAAATATCATTCTGGTCTGAGGACTGGAAAGATTTACACTACGCCTCGTAAGGAAAAACTGAGAGGAATTAGGTTCTATTGTCACCTCAGCCATCCTGGAAGTGTTTTACCTTGGTTTCCCCACATTTTCTCCATGATAATGCAGGGATGGTTCCTAACTTAAGGGGGCACATACAGCTTAAGGGCGGCTTCGGTGGCGTAATCGGTAGCACGCGGAGCTTCTATGCCCAAGATAGCGGGTTCAAACCCGGCCGAAGCCGTCGGATTTTTTAAGAGCGTTAAAAATCCCTGAGTATGCCTTCCTTCGGAGGGGAAGTAAAGCCGGCGGTCCCATGTCATAGATTTATGGCATGTTAAAGAACCTTCCACTAATTCCACCTGTGTGAAGCTAAATTGGATAGGTTAAGAATGTAAACAATGCTCTTAGGTTGCTACGTTCGTTGCCAAGAGCCGACTGCGGTGGCGTCTAGTAGCTAAGTTCTGAACTTGGCCTAGTAGTCGTTGACGTTGGCGCTTGGCGACAAAAGTAGGAACTATTTGAAAAATTCTAAGTTGCAGTACTTAAATTTAAAAAAAAAAACAGATAACACACACTAATACAGTCATCACAATTAACACCGGTTATCAGACAGATTATACACACACCCAAAGAACACGGCACTACATGACCACGTTGTCGCAGCCCTTACACTGAGGAACCAACCAAACCCGTGGTCTAGTGGATAGCTTTCTTGGCCCTTGCCCCATAGGTCGGGTTCAATTCCCGGCTCTGCCAAGAAATATCATTCTGGTCTGAGGACTGGAAAGATTTACACTACGCCTCGTAAAGAAAAACTGAGATGAATTAGGTTCTATTGTCACCTCAGCCATCCTGGAAGTGTTTTTCCTCGGTTTCCCCACATTTTCTCCATGATAATGCAGGGATGGTTCCTAACTTAAGGGGGCACATACAGCTTAAGGAGCCAAAGCAATAACCATATTAATATTATAACTAGGGCTCGGATTTTTAGGCAAATAAATATTTTTAAGTAAAGACATATTTTAAGCATTTTTTCTATAAATACATAAACTCCTGCTTTTCACATATTAGCAATAAAAAGACATAATATTTACATTAAAACATATCAGTATGCTAGATCTTTCAGTTTATTGCATTTTTGTTCTGTGTTACTTCAACGGTGAAGAACCTGTGAGCTATCTAATCTTCATGCAGAGCGTTTGTCAGCTTGTGACTGTGTTATTCTTAACTTGTCGCCGCGTACCACTCACTGTGGAAGTCGGGAATTTCCAGATAATTTTACTTCCTATGGGGCGTTCGGTTCTACCAACCATGAGGGAAAGCAATCCAGGCTGAACAGCGATCTCAAATTCGCAACACCTCAAGCGCAAGAAACCTACCGTATTGCCACAGTTTCGGGCCTCCTGAAGAAGTGTTTAGCAATAATCGTCGGACTTTTGTGAAGGATAACCTGAAGATGTATCTCGTTGTGTATTGTAATTGTTCAGCAGTCAGTGAGGCATAGCATAAATTGCAGTCGTGAGTACTGCAAATTGCTTATATTCACAATAATAAACTAAATATTAATTAAATAATTTTTAGTTTTTGTCACATATTTTAGGTATTTATAATGCATAAAAAATAAATATTTTCCCGATTTTTAGCACACAAAAATCCTAGCCCTAATTATAACTGTGCCTGTCATATATCTAGTACAACAATTATATACATTTTCCAAGGAAACACACGTCTTGCTTTTAGAAGCAAAGTTCTAAATTTACAAAATTGAAATCGCAACTATTTTTGTCAATTGTTAGCCTATTTTAGCCTATTTTCACCTTTGAAAAGATAGGCTTATGAGATCACCTTTTGTCCGTGCGTGTGTGATTGATTGTTCTGTGTCCCGCTAATAACTTCTAAACAGCTGGAGCGGTTTCAATGCAACTCGCTAAGTTCATAGCACTATTCCGGTTGACCCCGACCGTACCCTTCAAATATTTTTACGTCTCACCAATCCAACATGGTGGTTGTGCAAAATGTTTCACCTTCATTCAATATTTCCGAAACAATTAGCGATATCACCCTGGAATTTTGTACGGTGATAAAAGAAACTAATAGAAGTTCACCTATGTGACCTTTGAAAAACTGGTATCTAAAAAACCAACATGGCGGCCAAGTGAATTTGCGAGTTTTAAATGGACGTTTCTCGCGATTTAACCAACCAAACGCAAAGAAACTTGGTACAGTATATGTTTATACACATTGTAATTCACCGACATCTAACTTCGTTCAATTGTTTACATAACCTCCAGATGGCGGCCGTGCGATATATTTCACCGGCATTCTATATCGCTGAAACTATTACCGGTATATCCCTGAAATATTGAAAGAAGATAAAGGGTACTGCTGGACGAACATCTATGAAACTTTCAAAAACCGGTTAACAACAAAAGGAAAATGGCGGCCAAGCGAATTTGAAAATTTTAAATAGACTTTTCTCGCGATTTAATAATCCAAACGCAAAGAAACTTGGTACAGCAAATGTATATACACATTGTAATGCACTGGTATTTAATTTAGTTCAATTGTTTACATACTCTCAAGATGGTGGCTGTGCGAATATTAAAATTAAGTTTTTATTTCTTGTATCGTAATTATTCGATTGAAGTAAAAGTTTGAATAAAGAACCTACACAATAATTTTCCTTTAATGGCACATGACTCTATGGCCTATACATGTAACAATCCAACATGGCGACCATCCGAAATATTTAGACGGATTTCAATATCTACGAATCTATTACAACAATCAAACTGATTTTTTTGTATGTTCATTGGGGCTATGAACATAAATTCACCTATAGGACTTTGAATAACTTGGTGACCACAAATCCAACATGGCGGCGACGCGAAATATAAATATTCACATGAACGTTTCTCGCAATGTAACCATCCGTGTGCAGTGACACTTGGTACAGTAAATCCTTATACAAATGTTAATCCACAAGCATCTAATTTATTTCAATTGTTTCCATAACCACAAGATGGCAGCTGTGCGAAATTTTTAAATCTCGTTTTTACTTCTTGTATCCTAATCATGCGATTGAAGTTTGAATACTACACATACACAATAATCTTCATGTAACAGTACATAACTCTAAGACCTACATATATGAAAATCCAACATGGCGTCCATCCGCAATATTTAGTAGGTTCTCAATATCTACGAATCTATTACAGCAATCCAACTGGAATTTTGTATGTTGATAGTGGCAATTAACATAAGTAGGTTATATGACAATAGGCTTTAGTTCTTCACAGAACTACTTGTTATTTCACGTTCTCCTCTTTCGAATCATATTAGGTAGATTTCATTAGAAAGCCAACTATTGCAATGGGTCCCATGTTTCGACTTCCGGAAAATTTCGACATATCTTCGCGTTTCACATCCCCCAGACCCCAAAACCACCGTCAGTTCAAAAGTTTATATATAATTTATGTATGTATTGTGCCCTTGACCTACGTCTTAGGCCAAGGACACATTATGTCATTGGAGTACTTATATAGGGCAATGTCATGATGTTAATGAGAATGAAATCATCATTTTGTAATGATTATAATAATAACTAGGATCTTCCTGCCGTGTTGAGATCACATAAACTGTATGTGGCTTGGCAGTTCTGACAGGGAGAAATTTATGGTTTTCACACAATGGGCAGAGCAGGTGTGTCACAAGTCGCTTGCCTGCAAGTTTCAGAGCAGGAGCACTCCAGCGAATTCTGAGAATCTTGCCAAAACGCAGTAACTATCTCAAGTTAGCACGCAGTAGATGCTTGACTCCGTCCTTAAAGAGTACGCCTCAGTTGGTTACAAGAGATCAAGACATTACATGAATGATCTAAAACGCCCATGATGAATCTAATTATTATCAAGAATTTTGAGAATGCGGTAACGGATTAAATATCTCTGTGTTTACCGAGCAGAAATAGTCCCCGCGCAAGGAAATTTGGCAACGTCGAGTGTGTGAGAGAGAGAACATAGCGTCCTTCAGCAAGAAATTAGTTCTACCCAAGCGCTGATGATATAAATTTAGCCTATGATCGAGTTCCGTCGTGAATCATATGATTAGCAAGGCCATATTTTTATGTATGAATTAAGGTACCTGATTACTGTAGCCTATGATTGTGAAGGGAGCATTTGGTGTCGTATGTGCAAAACTGTGAATTGGCAACCATTTTGTCATATATGTGGGTGAAGTCTGTGACAGGGGCATTGTCCATCATTCAGCCAACGTTAGTGGATGCTAGTCTATGTAGCACCAAGCATTAATGTACAAAACGCACCGTCTATTGTTCGGCTGATGCAAAATAATATTAAAAATGAATACTAAGTTGTGAATGTGTATAACAGAAAGGAAAGATGTGAAATTATATATATAATTCAAGTGAAAAATATGTAACAGAAAATGTGTCCGCGACAAGTGTGGAAAGAGTGTGAGAATTTGTCATCTATGACACAAGTGTATAGTCCACTAATGTATATATTTTTTTTAGTGGTGCATAATCTAATTAAATATGTGTGTATGTGCATTTTAAAAGGGTGCTGGCTTATAGCAACCTAGTGATAATGGAGGATTGCGGTGATATTAGCGAGTGGTGTTACATCATCATGATGGGATTCGAACTGGCCATGGAGGTCATGTGTTAAGTTATACTGTTGCGGGCCTCTGGTCCAGCTTATGCAAAGATGACAAAGGAGCCTTCAATATGATAAGTATCTTTTGATTATATTTTAAAGTGTCAAATAATTCATGGATTTTATCGCCATAATGTTAGCATGTTATTTGTTTTCTTTTGATTTGTTTTATCTTGTGTGTACAATGACCGTGTCAATGGCGACCATAGTTGTGCATCTGACGGAGCTGGGTACGCTCATAATGATTAATGATCACAATAATTATTTTAATGAATTAAAAGTGCCTAATTTAACGTAAGGATGTTGCTAGGTAATCGTATCCGTACATAAAACACATGGTAGAACTACCTATTTTATTTATAAATGTGTGTTAGAAATATCCCCTGTGTTTTCCACCCAAATAGAACGAACGAAGCATGGTATTTCGATAGAGGCCCTTTCCAGGCAAAATCTCATCATTTCGTATAAATGACCAGAAATAGTAATTTATGTATTTACATACCGGATGAATTAATATCCGAGGATTTTTTTTTGGGACGATATTTAAAGGACCATGGTGTATTGTGATGGATAATGACGGGATATTATGGTGTAAGCAATGAGTATAGTTTAGAGGACAGTTTACAATGGCGTGAGTTATTTAAGAAGTGACGGCTGAACCAGCCTCATTAATTGTTATATTAGTTTTTATTGAACGCGTGTGATATTTAAGGACATACAGGTAAGATGTTGTAAGGAGGAATCTACGATGAAATAAGATAAAATAGATAATGATGCCAGGTAAATATAGACCTGAGGGAAGATGTCAGATGAGAGTTAGTATGATAAGTTTACAATGATATGAGTGAATTGTACGTGCAAGATAGGGGCCAGTAAGCGCAGGTAAGATAACGCTATAATTAATCTATATCCAAATGAGAGCGCTCCGCTCCACATTTAGAATACAAAGATCTGGTCGCACGGCTGGTGAGGATACAATCATATGTTAGCCCGGGGGAAGGGGTGAAGACTTGCATCTCTACCTTTCCACGGTCAAGGTTAGCTAGCAGGCGCGGCCACCTATTGTCATTCTCCACAAAAGAGAGGGGTCCACTCTAGACTCGGGTGTTTGCCGCAGTGATTCTTTAAAATGTTTGTTATGTTTGGTCCCAAGTTTAATATTCACGTAAGGGTATGTTAGGTTACTATCCTGATGCCTCCAATCGATAGTGTTTCTTTTACTGATCATTTTGATATAAGGGACGGTTTTGTCTGCTGACCATACAGTCCCGGGTTCGATATCCTTTTGTTGTGCCTGGTCCAGAAACTATTTTAAACGGGTGCTAGGTAGGCAGTAACCTTGCGGTCCCGTGTTCGAAATCCTTTTGTTTATGCCTGGTCGATCAGTCTTTTAAATGGGTACTAGCTAGACAGTGACCTTAGAGTCCTGTGTTCATGAATAATTATTTTCGATCCTGGAAAATAATTATTATTAGTTTTTTTATAGTTAATATTGGTTCAAAATTATCTTGAGATTTCTTTTTCTCAATAATTGTTGAACGGACCATGCTTTGTTCTATTGTAACCTCGTTCTGCGAGATAAGGCATTCAAGGTAAGAAATGTATAGGTAGCGAATACCCCTAAATACATATTGATCCTGTTGAATAGGCTACTTAGAACATGTTTGTGCCATGCCTATCTTTTTCAGGGGTCGCGGCTTCAAATACATTCACCGTTGTTTAACATAACACTGATACAAGGTATTTCTTCTGTGTCATGTCCATTTTTTCTAGGGGTCACGGCTTCAAATACATTCACCGTTGCCTAACGTGACTCTGACACGATACGATTAGTTTAATAATGTTTGGTTGGAATTATTAATTGTTTTTCATGTTTATCCAACCCAAGTTTGAAAGGCAAATGATTAGTCATCATTTTTTATGATGCCATTTTTGTCTGTTCTTAAGGCATTTTTCTTAGTTTGTTTATTAAATATCCATGAATTATTTGACAAGGCATCGAGTGCTTGGTTCGAAAGTGTATCACGTCGATCGCAAGGGCCGAAGCCAGGCTTATCATATCGCTAATATGTTAATGCAATTTGTGACAATTTGTAAGTGTGTTTCAAGGCTAATGAAACTAAATGGCTTCATTGATTCAGCTATTTTGTTTTAAAGCTAAGACGTCCAAAGTAATGTCGGGATTGGACATTAAGATTCCGTACGGAAAGGCTTCCATAATTAATTTACAAGAGTATGTAAATAAGATGCATAAATCATATTCATGTTTGCAGATAGAAATACATAATTAATGCCATGAAGGTTAAGATTTGATATGAGGGTAAACTTTTATTTAACGGAGGGATTCTAGTAAATGTTAATTAAACGCCATTAATAATTAAATAAGCCAATGGCTAGGCTATAATGTATACTTCGGAATGGCCATGGATGTCTCTGATATTGAACATACCATGTATCTGAAATGTAATTGGATGATATTAGACTCAATGATCATTATGTTTACTCAGATTAATGATTGATTAATTTCGTATAAATGGATTTCTTTTTCTTAATCCATACTGATGTTACAGTTGACCGGACCCTCTTGATCCATCATTTCTTAATAACTTAACTTTCTGGTGATATCTTATCATCGTAATTAATAAATTTGATTATGGCAATTAATGCTAATTGGTGTTAACCAGATTTCATTTCGATTCATTTTCTTTATTTTGCCATATGATTGGTTTTTATTTGTTAATAAATTTGATTGTAATCATACATCATAACTACTATGATAAGTATTAATTGATGCTGATTAGCATTTAATTGGTGGTTATTGGACATTAATTAGTCCATTGTTTATATTTTTGATTTTGACTTAATTTTATTGATTCCGTATTTGATTTATTTTACCTTTGAGTTATTATTATTATTATTATTATTATTATTATTATTATTTTAAATTTCATTTCTACTATTTTGGTTTTATTTCATTTATTTGTTTTTGCTGTACTGGTGTTGGTGCATTAAATTTGTTTATTCTCATTCAGAATCTGTGTGTGATGAATTTTATTCAGCCCTAGTGATCTTCCTATAATATCCAGAACAGTTTCATATTCAAGCTAGTGTACCGTTCATGCCCCGACGACAGAGTCCTGTTCTGAAGGCCTTGTGCAAGGGTACATGGCAAAGGATAGATTATTCTCTATTCTTCTTCGATTTCTCTATTCTGGAAGATCCTAGTGGTTAACATACACAGATGCACCCGGGTTTTGTGCTTGATTGATTAAGTTTGGCTTGCCTACTCGTTTGGCATGTTAATTATTTTTTTTGACTTTTTCCTGAGCGGGTAAACGCTGGAAGATACCCATAAGTCACTTATCAATTCAAACCCGAATCCAAACCATACTCCATTCATTTCATACCCGTTATTTTTCCGTGAGGATCAGCCTTGACCTTTTTCCGCTTGCCACATTCATTTAATACCAAATCCTGTTCTCCCCACCACCAGTGTAAAGTGCAAAATGGCGCCCAGCGGTGTGACTTAAGCTTGAGACAATAGCAGCCCAACATAAGGTCGAAATGGAGCTCAATTAATTGATCGAGAGTTACTGTAATTAAATTTTCATTTATATAAATTTTTATAGTATCATACAGTAATCTCAAGGAGTCCCTTGAAATTTTTATAGTATTGACCATCCATCAGATAGTTAATTAAGGCTCATTAGTGGCCTGATGAGAAACATTAATCACTTTAATTAATGTTTGATTAAATTAAATTAGTTAATTAATTTTTCTTTTAGTGATAAGTCAAATATTTAATGACACCAATGGATTACAATCAAATTTTGAATCGTTTTACTGTTGCAATATCAGTGTAGGTGATTGCAAATTTGAAGGATAGGGGAAGGAAGCCTTGAAAGCTTTGAAATACACTTACATTGCATGGTGTGTTGATGTGTATATTTGCATGAGTTGGGACAAGCCCGCATATTCTCTTATTGATAATTATGTCATCGACAGAGGACCTGATGGTCGTATTGCAAGAATTTAAGGACAGTAGTTATAAGCAGATGCAGGAAATAAAAGACAGTAATCAGGAACTTAGAGTTAGTACTGAACAGCAATTGTCACAGATGCAGAGAAATATAGAACATGTAGGCCGCATTTGCAATCAGAGTACTGAGCAAATAGAAATTCATATGGTCACGATCGAGAACGAGATCAAGAACGTGTCTCAGAGAATGGCTAGTATGGAAATTCGAGTCCAAGCGCAGGTAGCGAAATGTGAAGTGGGAATCGCAGCAACTCAGGCAGATGTCGACAGGCTGAGAGATGAGAATAAGTCAACGCAAGCCAAGATAGGAGTGATCGAGGCCGACATTTCTACATTTAAGGACGAGATTAAGGATTCATTGCAGCTCATACGAGATGATATGAATGTCCAACATGACGAATGTAAGAAATCATGGGAAAAGGATAAGGAAGGGTTGAAGAGAGATGTCGAATTAGCATACGAGGACATGGGCCAGGAGGCTAAGGAAGAAAGGATAGCTGTACTCCGCAAATTAGAAGAGAGCAAATTAAAGATGAATAAGGTCGAGATGGAGCTTTTGTCAAGGATGGAACGACAAGAAAATAAACAAGTCAAAAGCGACCTCAAGATGCTGATCCAAGAAGAGGTCATCGCCGACTTACAAAAAGGATTGGCCAAGTCCATTACAGAAACCCGTATGGAAGGGAAAGTAGGATTTCAGGAGCATACGACCATAGATGAGGGGATGGAACCTCACAGTCAGGAATTCAGGGGTCGTACTTCGACACCCGTGGAGTCTAACGCAGCTGCTCAGGTCATTCACGTTATAAAAATGAGTGATGACCGGCCGAACAAATTTTCAGGGAACAATAACTTTACTCCTAAGAGTTTCCTCAGAGAATTGATGGAATACATCAAGGAAAGCAAGATCTCAGAAGACCGACAGTTAAGGACAGTGGAGAAACTGTTGACTGGACACGCGTTACAATGGTTCCGTAGCTTCAGGTATACCTTTGACACTATGGGGGAATTCCGTGAAGCATTTCTGAAGAAGTATTGGAGCCTTGCCTCGCAACAGAACCTGAGGATGGAACTATACGCGCGCCGCTATAGTACCACATCACCCACAAAATATTCAGAATATTTCATCACACAGCTACACCGGAAGAGTTGGATATGTCTCCATCAGAAGAAGAGATGATCACCGCCATTGAGAAGCAATTGCCAGTCGGAGTTCAACAGATCATGGCGGCAGTGAACGTACGGACAGCGGTACATGCCGAGGAAATATTGAGAAACCTCGATGAAACGACGATCCACAGTCCGCAAAGATCAGGTCGAACGACTGAAAATGTAAACGTGGTCGGCCTAGAAGAAGCACTTAGACGACGCATGAAAGACCAAAGTACAGACGCCATGGACATGAGGCAGAACTGGGAACGTCGGGAATACCAAGATCAAGAGTTGAGGCCCCCGTGGTATGGTAACCGAGGTAATAATAACTGGAGGTCGTCTCAAAGACAAAATGAACCATGGAGAGGACATCGTGGATCATACAGGCCGTATAACAAGAGAGGTGGGCGTTTTCAACGCGGAAGACCGCCGTGGGACCAAAACAGAGAGCCAGAAGTGAGATGGGACTTGCCAGATGACCACAGAGAGGAAATGGAAAGGTGGCACAGCGATTCGGAGCGGTATTTGGCAGAATTACGTGCCAAAGAATCGGCCGAACAAAGTAAGAAAGACAAATGGAACAGGGGAATGAATGATCGAAGGGATCCAGATGTCATCGAACAGGGAGCTGAGAGCCTGGAACTCCAGAATGCCCGGAGGAACAACAATCAATCATCCGGAGGTGCACCAGATAGGAATGGCAACAACGAGAAAAAAAAAGCCAATTTTAGAAGATGGGAACGTCGCTAGTGCACAAAACAGTCACAATGCAAAGTATATGGTAGTAGCGCAGATCAGTGACTGGGTCATCAAAGAAGAGGACTTGACGGAGGACACAAGAGGGCCAAAGATTAATACAATTAGAGAATTACCCATAATTTACGCCCGAGTGGGAGGTCTAACGGTACGATGTATGGTAGATACGGGTGCCAGCATCAGTATAGCTTCCCAGGCATTAGTTAAAGAGTTGGAGAGATTGGGGAAGGTTCCCGTGATGCCAATTTCTAACATCACAGTCAAGGGCATTATCCCAGACAAATCCGCAGTCTGTAAGTTCCAAGCATTGTTGGACATTACACTGCAAGGACATAATATGCCGCATTCGTTCATCATAATGAACAAGATAAATTATAACATTATCTTGGGAGCAGACTTCATTCGAGAATATAAAGCAGTCATCAACCTATATGAAAACACCATTTGTTTTAAAGATATCGGAGAGGACAATCATTTGGACATGCAATTAAATACGGATATTCCAAGAGATGGCGAAGAGATATGGACATTGTGCACCACTGAAGAGATGGAAGCATATGAGAAAATCGACGAAAGGTTAAGGGATATTGAGGATGATTTAATGGAACCTGAATCCTGGGTCATGGCGCTAGAAGAATTGGAAGACAGAGTTACTGACGCTTTTGAGGAGAAGGCTCGTGAAGCAAAGATAAATGAGGAGAACAGGATCAAATTGATGGACATGTTAAAGCGACACGAACCGGTTTTTAATTCTAAACCCGGTAAGATAGAACATTTCAAGTACCAAATGCAGGTCAACGATTGGTCACCGTTTAGGAAAAAGCCTTATCCGATAGCCGAAAAACATATGAATGAGGTGAAAGAAACCATCAAGCAAATGGAGGATGCTGGAGTCATAGTTAAGATGGCTACCCCATTCGTGAGTCCGTTGGTTGTAGTCAAGAAACCCAATGGCTCTGTTCGAATATGTCTGGACGCCAGGACAATTAATGAACGATTGATTCCTGAATATGACCAAGCTCCAGCGATCAAAGAGGTCATAAACAAATTCCAGAACAAGATATATTTTTCATCAATAGACTTGACTAGTAGCTATCACCATTTGGAACTGGATGACAAGTCAAGGTTATTGACTGGATTCCTATTTAATCAGCAAACTTATGCATTTCAAAGATTACCATTCGGTATCAAAACAGCAGGTTCGGCACTCATACGAGCGTTAGACCGGAACCTGACGTCGGAAGTCAAGGATGCCACTGTAAGATATGTCGATGACATACTCTTGGCGTCTGATAATTTGGATGATCACCTCACGAATTTAGAGAAATTACTAGACAATTTGGAGAAAGCCAATTTCAAAATTAACATCCAAAAATCTCATTTTTGCCAGAAGGAGGTACTCTATTTAGGCCACATCATCGATGGTGAAGGAGTACGCCCAAATCCTGCGAAACTAGAGGCTATTCGGAACTTTCCTAAACCAAACAGGGTAAAACACGTCCGCCAATTTCTGGGCATTTGCAATTTCTTTGCAAATCATTGTCCCGGGTATACTGAGGCTGTGGCGCCACTACAGGATATGCTTCGTAAGAACAGCAAATGGGCATGGAAGGAAGAATGCGACGCGGCTTTTCGGAAAACGAAGGAATTACTAACCAATAGTATTAAATTGGGTTACCCGGATTTCTCAAGAAAATGTATAATTCAAATAGACGCCTCACGGATTGGAATTGGATGCATGCTGTACCAAGAAGATCCAAACAACCCTCGAGAACGATCTTACTTGGCATTTTCTAGCCGTAAGCTAATGACACCCGAGCGAAATTACACAGTAACGGAATTGGAACTTCTATCCATCATTTTTGCTTTACAACAATGGAGGAAGACTGTCTATGGTTTCGAGATTTTGATAAGAACCGACCACAAGAGCCTTGTCTTCCTATTGAAAACTCCCATGGCTAGCGAGCGAGTGAACAGATGGTCGTTATATGTTCAACAGTTCAATATTGACATTGAACACTGCCCAGGAAGATTCAATGTGATACCCGACGCGTTAAGTCGAAACCCAGAACGAGGAGAAGGAGTAGTATCTGTACATCAAGTCGAGCTCACTCAGGCGGATCAGGAATTTTTGGTTAAACTGGGAGAAATTCAGGCTGAACAAGTTAAGGATCCGTGGATGAATATGATCATCGATTATTTAAGAGGAAGATTGCAACGAGGAACGCCCGCGTATTTGGAAGCGGAGAAAATTTCGACAAGTTATATTTGGTATAATAACCTGCTGCACAAGTACGTGGATCCCGATCGCGTGAAATCAAGGATTGTGGTGCCACCTTCTTTACAGAGAGGTCTAGTCTGGCACGCACATAGCATATCTGGACATGGAGGAATCGATAAGACAAGTGCTCTTATTCAAGAAGCATTTGTATGGCCCAAATTAAGGGAAACCATTCGCAGTGTTTTGAAGACCTGTGACAAATGTCAAAGGGTTAAGCCAAACTCATTCCTCATGAAGCAATATCCCAAACCTCTACTGCCACAGAAGCCGTGCGAACTGGTCGCCATGGACGGTTATGGTCCATTACCAAAAGGCAGAAGAGGATGCAAATACATTCTCGTCAGCATCGATGTATTTTCAAAATACGTGGTGTTATGTCCAGTTCAGAAGTTAAACACTAAACAGGTACTGAACAGAATTAAGGCAAGGGTAATTCCAACGTTAGGGAAGATGGAATTCTGTCTTACGGACCACGGCAGTTATTTCACTAGTGCCGAGTTTAGGAGTGAGATGGTGAGGTTAGATGTCCGGCACGTGTTGAGTTCAGTGCGCCATCCTGAGGGAAATCCATCAGAAAGAATAATGCGGGAGATCGCAAAATATTGCCGAATTTACTGTTCTGATCAGCATTGGAAGTGGGTCGACGTATTACCCGTAATGGAATTCTGTATAAACAATACGATCCATGAAAGCACAGGACAGATCCCCACAGTCCTTCACTTAAATCGATGGCCGGATCGACCGTGGAAGAACATCTTGCCGTGTCCATTGGACGCACGACCAAGCCATGAATTAACCATACAGGCCACGGCAACTTATTTGAAGAAACAAGCTGATCGTCGATTACGTAGAGTGCGTAATAAAAGATTTCACCGTCCTTTGGAATTGGAAGAATTGGTCTTGGTGAAACGACCAGCAGTATCCGATCCAGCGAAGCGAATATACTCAAAATTTTGCGAGATATTCTATGGACCGTACCGAGTCATAAAGGTGATTGGAAATAATGCTTATAAAGTGAAACACCTACGCACTGGGGTCGAGTCTGTCTATAACGCACAGAATCTAAAACTGTACTATCCCGCCGAAGAAGATGAGGTCCAACACCAAGTCAACGTAGTGGAGAAGAAAGAAGAAGGGGAAGATCCATTCCAAGTAGAAGAACCATCGGAAGCAGAAGAAGAGAATCAACGGACAAATAATCACGACCGTCAATGGATAACGCTGCGTGAAGAATTTGATAATGCTAAGAGAGAGTAAACTTAGGATAAATGCAGAATTTAAAGCTGAGAATAAGAGGCTGCTTGAAGAATTTGGTGATCCAAATTAATTTGGAGTCCATCAGAAAGCCAACTTCGAAAGAAGGTCGATGAGGAAGATATGACATTGTTAAAATGGATTATGTTGCCGAGTATTGTTGAATTGTAAAAACTCTTCGTAACCTCAGCAGTTTTTCCAAACTAAGAAGGAGGGAGATGTGCCCTTGACCTACGTCTTAGGCCAAGGACACATTATGTCATTGGAGTACTTATATAGGGCAATGTCATGATGTTAATGAGAATGAAATCATCATTTTGTAATGATTATAATAATAACTAGGATCTTCCTGCCGTGTTGAGATCACATAAACTGTATGTGGCTTGGCAGTTCTGACAGGGAGAAATTTATGGTTTTCACACAATGGGCAGAGCAGGTGCGTCACAAGTCGCTTGCCTGCAAGTTTCAGAGCAGGAGCACTCCAGCGAATTCTGAGAATCTTGCCAAAACGCAGTAACTATCTCAAGTTAGCACGCAGTAGATGCTTGACTCCGCCCTTAAAGAGTACGCCTCAGTTGGTTACAAGAGATCAAGACATTACATGAATGATCTAAAACGCCCATGATGAATCTAATTATTATCAAGAATTTTGAGAATGCGGTAACGGATTAAATATCTCTGTGTTTACCGAGCAGAAATAGTCCCCGCGCAAGGAAATTTGGCAACGTCGAGTGTGTGAGAGAGAGAACATAGCGTCCTTCAGCAAGAAATTAGTTCTACCCAAGCGCTGATGATATAAATTTAGCCTATGATCGAGTTCCGTCGTGAATCATATGATTAGCAAGGCCATATTTTTATGTATGAATTAAGGTACCTGATTACTGTAGCCTATGATTGTGAAGGGAGCATTTGGTGTCGTATGTGCAAAACTGTGAATTGGCAACCATTTTGTCATATATGTGGGTGAAGTCTGTGACAGGGGCATTGTCCATCATTCAGCCAACGTTAGTGGATGCTAGTCTATGTAGCACCAAGCATTAATGTACAAAACGCACCGTCTATTGTTCGGCTGATGCAAAATAATATTAAAAATGAATACTAAGTTGTGAATGTGTATAACAGAAAGGAAAGATGTGAAATTATATATATAATTCAAGTGAAAAATATGTAACAGAAAATGTGTCCGCGACAAGTGTGGAAAGAGTGTGAGAATTTGTCATCTATGACACAAGTGTATAGTCCACTAATGTATATATTTTTTTTAGTGGTGCATAATCTAATTAAATATGTGTGTATGTGCATTTTAAAAGGGTGCTGGCTTATAGCAACCTAGTGATAATGGAGGATTGCGGTGATATTAGCGAGTGGTGTTACATCATCATGATGGGATTCGAACTGGCCATGGAGGTCATGTGTTAAGTTATACTGTTGCGGGCCTCTGGTCCAGCTTATGCAAAGATGACAAAGGAGCCTTCAATATGATAAGTACCTTTTGATTATATTTTAAAGTGTCAAATAATTCATGGATTTTATCGCCATAATGTTAGCATGTTATTTGTTTTCTTTTGATTTGTTTTATCTTGTGTGTACAATGACCGTGTCAATGGCGACCATAGTTGTGCATCTGACGGAGCTGGGTACGCTCATAATGATTAATGATCACAATAATTATTTTAATGAATTAAAAGTGCCTAATTTAACGTAAGGATGTTGCTAGGTAATCGTATCCGTACATAAAACACATGGTAGAACTACCTATTTTATTTATAAATGTGTGTTAGAAATATCCCCTGTGTTTTCCACCCAAATAGAACGAACGAAGCATGGTATTTCGATAGAGGCCCTTTCCAGGCAAAATCTCATCATTTCGTATAAATGACCAGAAATAGTAATTTATGTATTTACATACCGGATGAATTAATATCCGAGGATTTTTTTTGGGACGATATTTAAAGGACCATGGTGTATTGTGATGGATAATGACGGGATATTATGGTGTAAGCAATGAGTATAGTTTAGAGGACAGTTTACAATGGCGTGAGTTATTTAAGAAGTGACGGCTGAACCAGCCTCATTAATTGTTATATTAGTTTTTATTGAACGCGTGTGATATTTAAGGACATACAGGTAAGATGTTGTAAGGAGGAATCTACGATGAAATAAGATAAAATAGATAATGATGCCAGGTAAATATAGACCTGAGGGAAGATGTCAGATGAGAGTTAGTATGATAAGTTTACAATGATATGAGTGAATTGTTCGTGCAAGATAGGGGCCAGTAAGCGCAGGTAAGATAACGCTATAATTAATCTATATCCAAATGAGAGCGCTCCGCTCCACATTTAGAATACAAAGATCTGGTCGCACGGCTGGTGAGGATACAATCATATGTTAGCCCGGGGGAAGGGGTGAAGACTTGCATCTCTACCTTTCCACGGTCAAGGTTAGCTAGCAGGCGCGGCCACCTATTGTCATTCTCCACAAAAGAGAGGGGTCCACTCTAGACTCGGGTGTTTGCCGCAGTGATTCTTTAAAATGTTTGTTATGTTTGGTCCCAAGTTTAATATTCACGTAAGGGTATGTTAGGTTACTATCCTGATGCCTCCAATCGATAGTGTTTCTTTTACTGATCATTTTGATATAAGGGACGGTTTTGTCTGCTGACCATACAGTCCCGGGTTCGATATCCTTTTGTTGTGCCTGGTCCAGAAACTATTTTAAACGGGTGCTAGGTAGGCAGTAACCTTGCGGTCCCGTGTTCGAAATCCTTTTGTTTATGCCTGGTCGATCAGTCTTTTAAATGGGTACTAGCTAGACAGTGACCTTAGAGTCCTGTGTTCATGAATAATTATTTTCGGTCCTGGAAAATAATTATTATTAGTTTTTTTATAGTTAATATTGGTTCAAAATTATCTTGAGATTTCTTTTTCTCAATAATTGTTGAACGGACCATGCTTTGTTCTATTGTAACCTTGTTCTGCGAGATAAGGCATTCAAGGTAAGAAATGTATAGGTAGCGAATACCCCTAAATACATATTGATCCTGTTGAATAGGCTACTTAGAACATGTTTGTGCCATGCCTATCTTTTTCAGGGGTCGCGGCTTCAAATACATTCACCGTTGTTTAACATAACACTGATACAAGGTATTTCTTCTGTGTCATGTCCATTTTTTCTAGGGGTCGCGGCTTCAAATACATTCACCGTTGCCTAACGTGACTCTGACACGATACGATTACTTTAATAATGTTTGGTTGGAATTATTAATTGTTTTTCATGTTTATCCAACCCAAGTTTGAAAGGCAAATGATTAGTCATCATTTTTTTATGATGCCATTTTTGTCTGTTCTTAAGGCATTTTTCTTAGTTTGTTTATTAAATATCCATGAATTATTTGACAAGGCATCGAGTGCTTGGTTCGAAAGTGTATCACGTCGAACGCAAGGGCCGAAGCCAGGCTTATCATATCGCTAATATGTTAATGCAATTTGTGACAATTTGTAAGTGTGTTTCAAGGCTAATGAAACTAAATGGCTTCATTGATTCAGCTATTTTGTTTTAAAGCTAAGACGTCCAAAGTAATGTCGGGATTGGACATTAAGATTCCGTACGGAAAGGCTTCCATAATTAATTTACAAGAGTATGTAAATAAGATGCATAAATCATATTCATGTTTGCAGATAGAAATACATAATTAATGCCATGAAGGTTAAGATTTGATATGAGGGTAAACTTTTATTTAACGGAGGGATTCTAGTAAATGTTAATTAAACGCCATTAATAATTAAATAAGCCAATGGCTAGGCTATAATGTATACTTCGGAATGGCCATGGATGTCTCTGATATTGAACATACCATGTATCTGAAATGTAATTGGATGATATTAGACTCAATGATCATTATGTTTACTCAGATTAATGATTGATTAATTTCGTATAAATGGATTTCTTTTTCTTAATCCATACTGTTGTTACAGTTGACCGGACCCTCTTGATCCATCATTTCTTAATAACTTAACTTTCTGGTGATATCTTATCATCGTAATTAATAAATTTGATTATGGCAATTAATGCTAATTGGTGTTAACCAGATTTCATTTCGATTCATTTTCTTTATTTTGCCATATGATTGGTTTTTATTTGTTAATAAATTTGATTGTAATCATACATCATAACTACTATGATAAGTATTAATTGATGCTGATTAGCATTTAATTGGTGGTTATTGGACATTAATTAGTCCATTGTTTATATTTTTGATTTTGACTTAATTTTATTGATTCCGTATTTGATTTATTTTACCTTTGAGTTATTATTATTATTATTATTATTATTATTATTATTTTAAATTTCATTTCTACCATTTTGGTTTTATTTCATTTATTTGTTTTTGCTGTACTGGTGTTGGTGCATTAAATTTGTTTATTCTCATTCAGAATCTGTGTGTGATGAATTTTATTCAGCCCTAGTGATCTTCCTATAATATCCAGAACAGTTTCATATTCAAGCTAGTGTACCGTTCATGCCCCGACGACAGAGTCCTGTTCTGAAGGCCTTGTGCAAGGGTACAGTATATATATATATGTATATCAGTTTCTTGTGGACACGATAACTGCCGTAATTTTGCACCAATCACTTTGAATTTTTTACATAATATGTATCCCTATAAAATCTCGGTCGAGTTCGTTAATGGGCAAAATCGGTCGAAGGGGGTGAAAATGAGGGGCTTTTTTCGAAAAATTGAAATTTCGCCATAACACTCTTAATACGTGAAATATCGAATCCATTCAAAGTTCATAATATGTGTCGAATAAGTGCCAACAATTTATGTCAAATACTATTTTTGATAGCACCAACCATTGGCCAAAGGGGTGGAAAAAAGTGGGTTTTTCGGGAAACATTAATCATATCTCTCTTAATAGGCACAATATCAAAACCGTACAAAATGGACAATATTCCCCTAATAATTACCTAAAACTTTTGTCTGAAAGAATTTTTGATATGACCCACCATTACGCCAAGGGATGAGAAAAATGATTTCGGAATTATAAGAAAATGCCAAGAGCTATCAGAGGTTGCCATGGCAACACTACTAAATTGATGAGGGATGAGCCGTTGCCATGACAACGCACTTGCACGAGATCAGATTCAGTATTTCCATCTGACTAAGCCGGCCCCGTGGTGTTGGGGTAGCGCGCCTGCCTCTCACCCGGAGTCCCCGGGTTCGATCCCCGGCTCCGTCAGGGATTTTAAATCTGACGTGAGGGTTGGAACGGGGTGCACTCAGCCTCGTGAGGACAATTGAGTAGCTTTCTGACAGTGAGACAGCACCCCGATCACGAATACCAATATTAACGGCCGAGGGGACCCGACGCGCTGATCACGCGTCACCCCAATATCTGCAGGCCAAATGGCTGGGCAGCGGTCGCTTGGTCGGCCTTAGCCCGTCATGGGCTGGATGGTGCCAGGGGTTGACTTTGACATCTGACTAAGTGGGAAGCGGCTTCGGTGACGTAACTGGTAGCATGCAGAATGTCTATGCCCAAGGTCGCGGTTTCAAAGCCGGCCGAAGTCGTCGGATTTTCTAAGAGCGCCAAAATCCCTCAGTATGCTTTCCTTTGGAGGGGAAGTTCCAACGTTCGTTACGAGTTGCTGGTTGGGGTGGCATCTAGTAGCCAAGTTCACAGTTAGGTGTCATTGACGGTAGTACCTGGTAGCAACATTAGGAACTACTGCTTGAAATTGACCGTCTGCAGTCCTTACCTGAATTACAGACTAATACATCCATTACAATTCACACCGTTCATCAGACAGATTCTACACTCACCCAAAGTACACGGGGTTAGATGACCACGTTGTCGGAGCCCCTAAACTGAGGAACCAACCAGAGGTAGATTTCATTAGAAAGCTAACTATTGCAATGGGTAGGCTACCATGTTTCGACTTCCGGAAAATTTCGACATATCTTCGCGTTTCACATCCCCCAGACCCCAAAACCACCGTCAGTTCAAAAGTATATATATATCAGTTTCTTGTGGACACGATAACTGCCGTAATTTTTCACCAATCACTTTTTACCGAATATATATACCTAGAAAATCTCGGTCGAGTTCGTTACTGGGCTAAATCGGTAGAAGGGGGTGAAAATGGGGGGCTTTTTTCGAAGACGTGAAATATTGCTATAACTCCCTTAATATGTGAAATATCGAATCCGTTCAACGTTCATACTATGTGTCGGATAAAGCCCAAAAATTTATGTTTGAAGAGTTTTTTTATAGCACCAACCATTGACCAAAGGGGTGGGAAAAAGTGGGTTTTTCGGGAAACATTAATCATATCTCTCTTAATAGGCACAATCTCAAAACCGTACAAAATGGACAATATTCCCCTAATAATTACCTAAAATTTTGTCTTAAAGAATTTTTGATATGACCCACCATTATGCCAAGGGATGAGAAAAATGATTTCGGAATTATAAGAAAATGCCAAGAGCTATCAGTGCTTGCCATGGCAACTCTACTAAATTGATGAGGGATGAGCCATCAGACGTTGCCAAGATAACGCACTTGCACGAGATCATATTCAGAATTCCATCTGACTAAGTGTGAAGCAGCTTCGGTGACGTAACTGGTAGCAAGCATGCTGAATGTCTATGCCCAAGGTCGCGAGTTCAAAGCCGGCCGAAGTCGTCGGATTTTCTAAGAGCGCTATAAATCCCTCAGTATGCTTTCCTTTGGAGGGGAATTTCCAACGATCGTTGCGAGTTGCTGGCTACGGTGGCATCTAGTAGCGAAGTTCACAGGTAGGTGTCGTTGACGGTAGTACCTGGTAGCAACATTAGGAACTACTGCTTGAAATTGACCGTCTGCAGTCCTTACCTGAATTACAGACTAATACAGCCATCCCTAAGTACACGGGGTTACATGACCGCGTTGTCGCAGCCCCTAAACTGAGGAACCAACCAAAATCTCTGCGGGAGATATAATTTTGCGTGAAGAAGTAACAGACCGTTACATAGTTACACATCAGTGTCGAAACCTTGCATTAGGACAGTGTGACCACAAGTATAAAAATGGACCCCAAATGACAAGAAGGTTACCGTTCCCATAAGACAATAAAATGTTTAAAATAAGCATAAAATGACGAAAAACAAAGTTAATTAAGCTCCAATTATAAAATACCTTCTCGCAATAAATGAGGTCTGATCCTTCTATGAAAGCCTGCATATTCTGCCTATTTTCGCCTATCCCCAAGTTTGTCCGGTGAAATCTACCTCCGCCTTCCGGCGTGCCGAGAGGACTTTTTTTATTTTTTCAATTCGTTTGTAACTTATATTACATGTGGCAGTACTGTAGTTAGTAAATAGCCGTTTCCCTATTCATTACTATGAATATCATTAGAAGAAAGTGACCTGAATATTACGTCCATTATACTGTACAACTTATCATCCGCACAACCACCACCATAAAAAGTTTTTTTTTATTTTTACTTTTTTCTGTTAGTATAATTATCATGTGCCAGTTCTGTAGTAGTATTCACTATCATCCATAAAACAAATTAATCCACCGGGCGAAGCCGGGCTCTACAGCTAGTAACAAGTAAAGTTAAATTATGAAAACGTGAGAGGATATGGGACGTTCTTTCCGTTTCCACAAAAAATAAAAACCTCTGTATCTCGGTGACATTCCAGTTTATTTAAATTAATTTCAACTGATCTGTAGTGACGATGGCTAGCCACCAGAATGCGCCATAGACTCATTTCTGAAAAGATTGTACTTACCTCGTTCTTTTCATGGGGTCTTCATATATTAAAACAATGAAACTTTTATTTCATTTAAATCTGCAGAACATGTTCCTTCTTAAAAACATGCGTTTTAGACATGATTTTTTTAAAATATCATTAATGCGGGAAGTATTTTTCCAAAATGTACTTTAAAAATTGAAAGAGCATTAAAATACACGTATATTGACACTTTTTGAGTCTTCTAGATTTTCTAATTTTGCGCAATTATCAAAATAGCATAATTTTAAGATTTTTGCTAAAATGAACCCATAGAGTCCGAGTTCTCAGATGAATCAGTAATATCACTGTCCGCAGGAACCTTTATAATTTTAACACAAAAGCCATCATTATTTTTCACACAACCGTCACTCCTAAGTAATCTAGATTCTAAGAAACCTTTTGTAGAGAGTGAAGGAATTTTCTCTAATATATTCAGCGATGCGGGGCACGGTTTCAGTTGCACAATATCAGAATAAGGGCCAGTATAATTTCTACGACATTTACACTCTCCTTCACCGAGGAAATTATAAAAGAAAGTATTATTCAGACAGATGCTAGTATCCACTTCACTGATATTATGACACTTCTTATCAAAAGCCATGTAGCGTTGAGATCCAGAAGAGCATGGTTTGGTAAGACATACCGGTTTGAGTGCAGTAGTATTAAGATATCGCTGGAATACCCACCACTCAGCATCTCGGCAGAAACCTTGCTGAAGAAGATAAGAACATGCACCTGTCACATTGCACACCCTACCACCAATAATGCCATCACTATATAAATCATAGTTCACTGTTTTATTGATTATATTCGCGGATATAATATAATGCACATACATGAGAGAAAACTGTATAATAACAGACACGGTCTTCATGCTGGAGGATTATTAAAATCAAAAATATTGTACCAATTTACTATTCTCACAAAATAGGATTGTATGAAGCTACTGACGCACAATATAAGAATGTCTTCGCTGGCGGAATGGCTGAGATGAGATTATACTTTCCTCAAACAACCTCTGGCTATGAGCACAAGGTTACGATAAGAAGACATGTCGTGGTTCAGAGTCCAGTGAATGTCCTAGATAAGAGTTTCTTAATCTGAAGAAGACCACAGGCGGCTACGGTGGCGTAGTTGGTAGCGTGCCGAGTTTCCAAGCCCAAGATCGCGGGATTAAAACCCAGCAAAAGTCGTCGGATGTTTTTAAGAACATCAAAAATCTATCCGTATGCCTTTCCTTGGAGGGAAAATAAAGCCGGTGGACCCATGTCATATAGATTCATAGCATGTAAAAGGACCTTCCACTAACTACAATAATTGTGTGAAGCTAAATTTCTAGGTTAGATATGATTAACGCTCTCTAAGTTTCAACTGTGGCATCTAGTAGCCAAGTCCTATGCTAGGTGTCGTTGGCGGTTGCAAAAGTAGGAACTACTTGAAATTCATCGTTTGCGGTGCTTATCTGAATTACAGATAACACACACTAATACAGCCATCACAATTAACGCTGGTCATCAGACAGATTCTACACACACCCAAAGAACACGAGACTACATGACCACGTTGTCGCAGCCCTTACACTGAGGAACCAACCAAACCCGTGGTCTAGTGGATAGCTTTCTTGGCCCTTGTCCCATAAGTCGGGTTCAATTCCCGGCTCTGCCAAGAAATATCATTCTGGTCTGAGGACTGGAAAGATTTACACTACGCCTCGTAAGGAAAAACTGAGAGGAATTAGGTTCTATTGTCACCTCAGCCATCCTGGAAGTGTTTTACCTTGGTTTCCCCACATTTTCTCCATGATAATGCAGGGATGGTTCCTAACTTAAGGGGGCACATACAGCTTAAGGGCGGCTTCGGTGGCGTAATCGGTAGCACGCGGAGCTTCTATGCCCAAGATAGCGGGTTCAAACCCGGCCGAAGCCGTCGGATTTTTTAAGAGCGTTAAAAATCCCTGAGTATGCCTTCCATCGGAGGGGAAGTAAAGCCGGCGGTCCCATGTCATAGATTTATGGCATGTTAAAGAACCTTCCACTAATTCCACCTGTGTGAAGCTAAATTGGATAGGTTAAGAATGTAAACAATGCTCTTAGGTTGCTACGTTCGTTGCCAAGAGCCGACTGCGGTGGCGTCTAGTAGCTAAGTTCTGAACTTGGCCTAGTAGTCGTTGACGTTGGCGCTTGGCGACAAAAGTAGGAACTATTTGAAAAATTCTAAGTTGCAGTACTTAAATTTTAAAAAAAAAACAGATAACACACACTAATACAGTCATCACAATTAACACCGGTTATCAGACAGATTCTACATACAACCAAAGTACACGAGGCTACATTACCGCGTTGTCGCAGCCCCTAAACTTATGAACCAATCATACAGCTTAAGGAGCCAAAGCAATAAACATACTAATATTATAAATAGGGCTCGGATTTTTAGTCAAATAAATATTTTTAAGTAAAGACATATTTTAAGCATTTTTTCTATAAATACATAAACTCCTGCTTTTCACATATTAGCAATAAAAAGACATAATATTTACATTAAAACAAATCAGTATGCTAGATCTTTCAGTTTATTGCATTTTTGTTCTGTGTTACTTCAATGGTGAAGAACCTGTGAGCTATCTAATCTTCATGCAGAGCATTTATTTTGTCAGCTTGTAACTGTGTTATTCTTAACTTGTCACCCCGTACCACTCACTGTGGAAGTCGGGGATTTCCAGATAATTTTACTTCCTATGGGGGCGTTTGGTTCTACCAACTATGTGGGAAAGCAATCCAGGCTGAACAGCGATCTCAAGTTCGCAACACCTCAAGCGCAAGAAACCTACCGTATTGCCGCAGTTTCGGGCCTCCAGAAGAAGTGTTTCGCAATAATCGTCGGTCATTTGTGATGTATAACCTGAAGATATATCTCGTTGTGTATTGTAATTGTTCAGCAGTCAGTGAGCCATAGCATAAATTTCATTCGTGAGTACGGCAAATTGCTTATATTCACATTAATAAACTAAATATTAATTATATATTTTTACTTTTTGTCACATATTTTAGGTATTTATAATGCATAAAAAATAAATATTTTCCCGATTTTTAGCACCCAAAAATCCTAGCCCTAATTATAACTGTGCCTGTCATATATCTAGTACAACAATTATATACATTTTCCTAGGAAATACACACGTCTTGCTTTTAGAAACAAAGTTCTAAATTTACAAAATTGAAATCGTAACTATTTTTGTCAATTGTTAGCCTATTTTAGCCTATTTTCACCTTTGAAAAGATAGGCTTATGAGATCACCTTTTGTCCTTGCGTGTGTGATTGATTGTTCTGTGTCCCTCTAATAACTTCTAAACAGCTGGAGCGGTTTCAATGAAACTCGGTAAGTTCATAGCACTATTCCGGTTGACCCCGACCGTGCCCTTCAAATATTTTTACGTCTCACCAATCCAACATGGCGGTTGTGCAAAATATTTCACCTTCATTCAATATTTCCGAAACAATTAGCGATATCACCCTGGAATTTCGTACTTTGATAAAAGAAACTAATAGAAGTTAACCTATGTGACCTTTGAAAAACTGGTATCTAAAAAAGCAACATGGCGGCCAAGTGAAGTTGCGAGTTTTAAATGGACGTTTCTCGCGATTTAACCAACCAAACGCAAAGAAACTTGGCACAGTATATGTTTATACACTTTGTAATTCACCGACATCTAAATTCGTTCAATTTTTTACATAACCTCCAGATGGCGGCCGTGCGATATATTTCACCGGCATTCTATATCTCTGAAACTGTTACCGGTGTATCCCTGAAATATTGAAAGAAGATAAAGGGTACTGCTGGACGTACATCTATGAAACTTTCAAAAACCGGTTAACTACAAAAGGAACATGGCGGCCAAGCGAAGTTGAAAGTTTTAAGTAGACTTTTCTCGCGATTTAATAATCCAAACGCAAAGAAACTTGGTACAGCAAATGTATATACACATTGTAATGCACTGGTATTTAATTTAGTTCAATTGTTTACATAATCTCAAGATGGTGGTTGTGCGAATTTTAAAATTAAGTTTTTATTTGTTGTGTCGTAATTATTCGGTTGAAGTAAAAGTTTGAATAAAGAACCTACACAATAATTTTCCTTTAATGGCACATGACTCTATGGCCTATACATGTAACAATCCAACATGGCGACCATCCGAAATATTTAGACGGATGTCAATATCTACGAATCTATTACAACATTCAAACTGATTATTTGTATGGTCATTGGGGCTATGAACATAAGTTCACCTATAGGACTTTGAATAACTTGGTGACCACAAATCCAACATGGCGGTGACGCGAAATATAAATATTCACATGAACGTTCCTCGCAATTTATCCATCCGAGTGCAGTGACACTTGGTACAGTAAATCCTTATACAAATGTTAATCCACTAGCATCTAATTTATTTTAGTTGTTTCCATAACCACAAGATGGCAGCTGTGCGAAATTTTAAAATCTCGCTTTTATTTCTTTTATCCTAATCATGCGGTTGAAGTTTGAATACTACACGTACACAATAACCTTTATGTAGGCTAACAGTACATAACTCTAAGAACTACATATATAACAAGAAGTTCCGTTAAGAACTATACAGCCTACTTTTCATGCCAATGATTATTCTACAGAATATGAACCTATCTAGAATAATGACGAAATTAAGTTGCTAATATCGACATTTCTAATTAGTTCGAAATACTGTATACCTGGCATAATGTAGCCTAATAGAGCACTACAGTTGGCAGCCCTGATGACTGAATATATTCTTAGTTCCATCTCTTAAGGTACAGAATACAAAATTTCGTTGAAGTCCATTGAATAGCATGGACGTTACATGCAGTTAAACATTGGATCTATCAGCGCGCGTAAAATCATGTTGGCAACAATGTCATGCATGTATTGGTCAGAAATAATCTGAAATAATATGATCTATTGTTGTGCCAATTTTGAATGAAATCCATTAGTTAGTATAGAAGTTACATGCATTTTAAAATTGGACCTATCAGCAGGCTTAGAATCATGTTGGCAGCACTGACGTATATTAGTTACTCCAAATTAATATAGAATGTCAGGTACTATACGTGTACATAGTTTAAAGCTGTCGGCTTGCATACTTTCTGATATATTGGTATTTGGATAAAATAAATTAGGAGCATTTATTAACAGTTGGCAGCCCTGGTGGGTCTAAAGAATACGCTCAGTCATATCTGGTTGTGTACACATACAACATACGAAATTTGGTTGAATTCCAATTGATAGTGTAGAAGTTATATGCATTTTAAAATTGGACCTATCAGCAGGCTTATAATCATTTTGACAACACTGCCATGTATGGCCTCCTGGAAATTAAACTGCAATATTATTATCTATACGCAAGCCAATTTTGAAATAGCTCCCATTCATACCTTCCAAGATATCCAACATGGAGCTCAAATTTCAATTGCGACTTTTTAGCAGTTGGTAGCAATGACATCATTTTCAAATATGGCCGTGAGATATTCGGGTATAGATCTTCACTCCTACCAAATTTTGCTTCGATTGCTCCAGCCGTTTAGGAGTTGATAGGGGGACACACACACACAGCCAGACAGACAGACAGACAGAAGGACAGACAGACAGACAGACAGACAGACAGACAGACAGACAGACAGACAGACATTTGCCCGATCTCATAAGTCTACTTTTTCCTCATTTTTGCAAAATGTGAAAAGTAGGCTAAAAATCCATTATATTGTCCATCCGCAATATTTAGCCGGTTCTCAATATCAACGAATCTATTAGAGCATTCAAACTAAAATTGTGTATGTTGATAGTGGCAATTAACATAAGTAGGTTATATGAAAATAGGCTTTAGTTCTTCACGGAACTACTTGTTATTTCCTGTGCTCCTCTTTCGAAATATCTTTTTCAATTCGTTTGTGTATTACATGTGGTAGTACTGTAGTTAATAAATAGCCGTATCCTTATTCATTATTATGAATATCATTAGAAGAAAGTGACCAGAATATTAAGACTTTTATACTAAACTACTTACCATCCGCACTGCCACTACCACAAAAAGTTTTATTTTAAATGTTAGTTATTTCCAGGTAGTTTAAGTATCAACTGCCACGTCTGTAGTAGTATACATTATCATCCATAAAACAAATAAATCCACCGGGCGAAGCCGGGCACTACATCTAGTAACAAGTAAATTACGAAAAAGTGAGAGGTTATGGGACGTTCTTCCCGTTTCCACTAAAAATAAAAACCTCTGTATCTCGGTGACATTCCACTTTATTTTAAATTAATTTCAATGATCTGTAGTGACGACAGCTAGCCACCAGAATGCGCCATAGACTCATTACTGAAAAGATTGAACTATTGAAGTATCTCAAGAATGTTATGGATCTGGAGACATAATCGACCGGACTGGCTGCGTGGCTCAGGGGTAACGTTCTCGCTTACTGAGCCCAAGGTTGCAGGTTCGAAACCTGGCGCAGTCAGCTGACATTTGAGGGTGCTCAAATGTGAGGGAGCCGTGTCAGTACATTTACTGGCACGTTAAAGATCCCCTTCGGGGCAAAATTCCGGCACCCCGGCGTCTCTAAAAGCCAGTGTAGTTAAAAGGGACGTAAAACCAATAACATTATTATTATCTTTCCATGCGGTCTTCATATATTAAAACAATGAAACTTTTATTTCATTTAAATCTGTAGAACATGTTCCATCTTAAAAACACGCGTTTTAGGCATATATTTTTAGCCTACTTTCGATTTTTGCAAAAAATGAAAGTAGACTTATGAGATCAACACAGGGCGGAAAAAGTGTGTCTGTCTGTGTGTGTGTATGTGTGTGTGTGAGTCTGTGTGTGTGTGTGTGTGTGTGTGTGTGTATGTGTGTGTGTGTGTGTGTGAGTCTGTGTGTGTGTGTGTGTGTGTGAGTGTGTGTACTCTGAATGTCTGTCCCCCCCCTATCAATTCGAACACGGTGAATGCGAATTGAACGAAATTTGGTACAAAGGTAGCACTAGCAAAGGACACCTCAGTGTCATGTTTTATATCGCCGCCATCTTTACTAAAACTGAATGGCGGCCACTCAAACGTTCAAAACGTAAAATCAAATAACGACTAACCAAATCATCCGATCTCTACCAAATTTGGTAACAACATACCTTCGTATAGGATGCGTCTTGTGACCAAACTACAAGGTCGTCCGCCATAGTATTTCAGGATGGCGGCCGTGCGAAATATGCAAACTTTATAATCCATATCATGGGACTCACCAGTTCCGATTAGCGTGCCGAGAATCGTTTTAACTGTTCTAAAGGAAGAGGCACGTTCGAAATTAAAAGTTTATTTTGTAATACTATAGTGCAGACGTGATTTTAAAAAGCTGAGCTGATTCAGTAATAAGACAAGATGGCAGCGGATATCTTGTGCCTGACTTATATTTCACTAATTTGAGTATTGCATGCAATATAGCGTACTGATACAAAATAAATAAACTTTGTATGAAATGCTTTAAATATAAATAATATACTCCAGTGATGAAATCGTTTAGTATAAATCATTATTTGCTAACAAGTTCTATGTAAGTCATTTTATATAGAACGATATTCGTTGACACAATTAGCTCAGTGGTAGAGCGTTAGCCTATCGCTCAATTGCCTATGGTTCAAACCCGATCAGAGCTAGTTTTTTTTGCTTGAAATGTTATATGTTTATTGTTTTGTAATGACTCTGATGTTTTAAAATTAAGCGTTATATTGTGCATATTATGGTGTAAAATATATATTTAATTAAAACATAATTCGCCAGCAGATTTACTCGAGACATCTAGCTGCCAAAAAGGTACTTATTAACTTCCAGATTGTATTGAAAAGTTTCTTCTTCTGGCCGCTAGAATGCACTCGCTCGGTTAGGATTATATTGTTCGATATTTCACCACTAGATGTCACGACTAGTCTACGTGGGCTCCATTGATTACTATACCATTGGCATTCTATGCGCATCGAATTAGAAGAATGACAAGATGATACTACGATACATTTTTATTTTTATTTTAAAGGATTTGTAACAGCCTCTTTTGCGTTACTTGAAAATGTTATTTGAAGTCTCTGTAGGGTCATGGAAAGATGTGTTAATTCAATTAGGGTTGTGAAAGCCATGCACAACCAGACGTGTAAAGACATGCCTCAACTCAAAGTTGGATGTTGCCCACGGCAGGTCGTATATGTAATATTATTAATAATAATAATAATAATAATAATAATAATAATGTTATTGGTTTTACATCCCTTTTAACTACTGCTGCTTTTAGAGACACCGGGGTGCCGGAATTTTGGCCCGAAGGGGATCTTTAACGTGCCAGTAAATGTACTGACACGGCTCCCTCGCATTTGTGCACCCTCAAATGCCAGCTGACTGCGCCAGGATACGAACCTGCAACCTAGGGCCCAGCAAGCGAGAACGTTACCGCTGAGCCACGCAGCCAGTCCGGTCGATTATGTCTCCAGATCCATAACATTCTTGAGATACTTCTTATCTTTCTTTCTTCAATGATGGTAGCAGTGTTTATCTAGGTTGTGGCGTTTGGTAGAGGTAAATCGTTTCTAAGGTCTTCAACAAAGAATAGTTCTATTATACTCTTTGATAATAACAACGAGTTATAACTATACTCATACATTTAGGAGAAATTAGGCTATTTGTTCTTTACTGAACATCTTGTTTTAAAATATCATTAATGTGGGAAGTAATTTTCAAAATTTTTTTTTAAAATATGAAAGAGCTATAAAACATGTATTTTGACACTTTTTTATTTGAGTTTTCTAGCTTTTTACTGTTTGCACAACTATCAAAATAGCATAACTTTTAAAAATGAACTAAAATGCTAAAATGAACCCACCCACAAAGTCTGAGTGTTCAGATGAATCAGTAGTATTACTGTCCTTAGGATCCTCTATCATAGGTTTAGCACATAAGCCTTGATTATTTTCCACACAACCGTCACTCCTAAGTATTCTAAAATTTGTGACACCTTTTGTAGGGAATGAAGGAAATTTCCCTAATATACTCAGCGATGCGTGGCACGGTTTCAGTTGCACAATATCAGAATAACGGCCAGTATAATTTTTACATTTACACTCTCCTTCACCGAAGAAATTATAAAAGAAAGTATTATTCAGACAGATGCTAGTATCCACTTCACTGATATTATGACACTTTTTATCAAAAGCCATGTAGCGTTGATATTCAGAAGAGCATGGTTTGGTACGACATACCGGTTGAAGTGCAGAAGGTTTATGATACCTTTGGAACCCCCACCACTCAGTATCCTGGCAGCGATCTTGCTGAAGTAGATATGAACATTCACGTCTCACATTGCACACCTTACCACCAATAATACCGTCACCAAATAGAAAGTAGTTGTCTGTTTTATTGATTATATTCCCGGATATAATATAATGCACATACACGAGAGAAAACTGAATAATAATAGAAACGGTCTTCATGCTGCAGAATTATTAAAATCAAAAATATTCTACCAATTTACTATTCTCAAAAATTAGGATTGTATGAAGCTACTGACGCACAATATATGAATGTCTTAGCTGACGGAATGGCTGAGATGAGATTATACTTTATTTAACAACCTCTGGCTATGAGCACAAGGTTACGATAAGGAAACATGTCGTGGTTCCGAGTCCAGTGAATGTCCTAGATAAGAGTTTGTTAATCTGAAGTAGGCCACAGGCGGCTTCCGTGGCGCAGTTGATAGCGTGCTGAGTTTCCAAGCACAAGATCGCGGGTTCAATCCCGGACGAATTTGTCAGATGTTTTAAGAACATTAAAAATCCCTCAGAATGCCCTTCTATGCGGGGAAAGAAAAGCAGGTGGAACCATGTCATAGATTCATGGCATGTAAAACGACCTTCCACTAATTACAATTAATGTGTGGAACTAAATTTCTGGGTTAGAAATGATTAACGCTCTAAATTCCAACGGTGGCATCTAGTAGCCAAGTTCGCTGCTAGGTATCGTTGACGGTAGAAAAAGTAGGAACTACTTGAAATTGATCGTTTGCAGTCCGTACCTGAATTACAGATAACACACACTAATACAGCCAACACTATTAATGCTGGTTATCAGACAGATTCTACACACACCAAAAGTACACGTTGACCACGATGTCGCAGCCCCTACACTGAGGAACCAACCAACAATGAAGTATACCACCCCGTGGTGTAGTGGTTAGCATTCTTGGTCATCTCCTTGAAGGTTCGGGTTCAATTCCCGGCTCTGCCAAGACATGTCATTCTGGTCTGAGGACTGGATAGGTGTACACTAAGCCACGTAATGCAAAACTGAGACGAATTAGGTTCTATTCTCACCTCAGCCATACTGGAAGCGCTTTTCCAAGGTTTACCCACTTTTTCTTCATGATAATGCAGTGATGGTTCATAACTTAATGAGCCAAAAAAAACTATATTAATTTTATAACTATGTGTGTCATAAAACTTGCACAACAATTATATACGTCTTGCTTTTAGATGCAAAGTTCTAAATTTACAAATTTGAAATCATAACTATTTTATCCATTTTTTGCCTATTTTTAGCCTATTTTCAATTTTGAAAAAAATAGGCTTATGAGATCACCTTTTGTCCGTGTGTGTGTGTGTGTGTGTGTGTGATTCGTGTGTGTGTCCCCCCCTAATAAAATCTAAACGGCAGGAGCGATTTCAATGAAACTCGTAAATTTCATAGCACTACTCCGGGCGACCTTGACCGTGCCCTTCAAGTTTTGTTACGACTCACCAATCCAACATGGTGGCTGTGCGAAATATTTCACCAGCATTCAATATCTCCGAAACTATTACCGATATTACCCTGACATTTTCTATGGTGATAGAGGGAACTACTATAAGTTCACTTATGTGACCTTTGAAAACCTGGTAACTACAAAACCAACATGGCGGCCAAGCAAATTTGCGACTTTTAAATAGACGTTTCTCGCGATTTGGCCAACCAAACACAATGAAACTTGGTACAGTATATGTTTATATACATTTTAATGCACAGACATCTAACTTCGTTCAATTGTTTACATAATCACAAGATGGCGGATGTGCGAAATATTTCACCGGCATTCTATATCTCTGAAACTATTAGCGGTATCTCCGTAAAATTTTATACGGAGATAAAGGGCACTACTGGAAGTCCATCTATAAGACTTTCAAAAACCGGTTAACTACAAAACGAACATGGCGGCCAAGCGAATTTGAAAATTTTAAATAGACCTTTCTCACGATTTAATGTTCCAAGCGCACTGAAACCTGGTACAGTAAATATATATACACATTGTAATCCACTGGTATCTAATTTAGTTCAATTGTTTACATAACCTCAAGATGGCGGCAGTGCGAATTTTAAAATTAAGTTTTTATTTCTTGTGATGTAGTCATGCGATTGAAGTGAAACTTTGAATAATGAACCTACGCAATAATTTTCCTTTAATGGTACATGACTCTATGGCCTATACATTTAACAATCCAACATGGCGACCATCCGAAATATTAAGACGATACTGAATATCTACGAATCTATTTTAGCAATCAAACTGCCTTTATTAATGTCCATAGGGGCTATGAACTTAAGTTCACCTATAGGATTTTAAATAACCTGGTGATCACAAATCCAACATGGCGGCGACGCGAATTATAAATATTCACATGGACGTTTCTCGCAATTTAACCATCCGCGTGCAGTGAAACTTGGTACAGTAAATTCTTATACGAATGTTAATCCACTGGCATCTAATTTATTTCAATTGTTTCCATAACCTCAAGATGGCAGCTGTGAAAAATTTTAAAATCTCCTTGTTACTTCTTGTGTCCTAAATATGCGATTGAAGTTTGAATACTACACGTTCACAATAATCTGCATGTAACAGTACATAACTCTAGGACCTACATATATAAAATTCAACATGGCGACCATCCGCAATATTTAGTCGGTTCTCAATATCTACGAATCTATTACAGCAATCAAACTGAAATTGTGTATGTTGATAGTGACAATTAACATAAGTAGGATATATGAAAATAGGCTGTATAGTTCTTCACGGAACTACTTGTTTTTTACTTAAAAAATAGGCTTATGAGATAACATTTTGTCCGTGTGTGTATGTGTGTGTGTGTTCCCCCCTAATAAAATCTAAACGGCTGGAACGATCTCAATGCAACCCTGTGAGACCCCGACCGTGCCCCTCAAATTTAATTACGTCTCACCAATCCAACGCGGCAGCTGTGCGAAATATTTCACCGGAATTCTATATCTGAGAAACTATTTCTGATATCACCTTGAATGTGATAAAGGGCAATACTAGAAGTTCACCTATGAGACTTTAAAAAACTTGTTAACTACAAAACAAACATGGCGGACAAGCGAATTTGAAATATTTAAATAGACATTTTTCGTGATTTAACCGACCAAACGCAATGAAACTTGGTACAGGAAATGTTTATACACAATGTAATGCACTGGCTTCTAAGTTAGTTCAGTTGTTTACATAACCTCAATATGGCGGCTGTGCGAAATATTTCACCGGTATTCTATATCTCCAAAGCTATTACTCATATCCCCCTGCAATTTTCTACGGTGATAGAGGGCACAACTAAATGATTACCTATGGGACTTTTAAAGACCTATTAACTACAAAACAAACATGGCGGCCATGCGAAATTAAAACATTTGAATAGACTTTTCTCATGATTTAACCATCTTAGCGCAGTGAAATGTGGTACATTATATGTTCATACAAATTGTAATGCACTGACATTTAATTTAGTTCAATTGTTTACATATCCTCAACATGGCGGCTGTGCGAAATGTTTATATTAAGTTTTTATTAGCCTATTTTCATTTTATGAAAAAATCACCTTTTGTCCGCGTGCCTGTGTGTGTGTCTAATAACTTCTAAACAGCTGGAGCGATTTCAATGAAACGCGGAAAGATCAAAGCACCATTCAGGCCGACCCCGACCATGTCCTTTAAATTTTAATGTGAGTCACCAATCCAGCATGGCGGTTGTGCGAAATATATCACTGGCATTCTATATCTCCGAAACCATTACAGATATCACCCGGAAATTTCGTACGGTGGTAAAGGGCACTGCTATACTTTATCTATGTAACTTTCAAAAACCTGTAAAGTACAAAACGAACATGGCGGCCAAGCGAATTTGAAACATTTTAATAGACGTTTCTTGTGATTTAACCATCTGAGCGCAGTAAAATGTAGTACATTAAATGATTATACATATTGTAATTCACTGGCTTCTAATTTAGTTCATATTTTACATAACTTCAAGATGGCGGCTGTGCAAAATTTTAAAATTAAGTTTTTATTTCTTGTGTCGTAATCATGCGATCGAAGTGAAAGTTTGAATAATGAAGCTACGCAATAATTTTCCTTTAATGGTACATAACTCTATGGTCTATACATATAACAATCCAAAATGGCGAGCATCTGAAATATGTTGATGGTTCTCAATATCTACGAAACTTTGACAGCAATCAAACTGATTTTTTTAATGTTCATAGAGGCTATGAACATAAGTTCCCCTATAGCACTTTCAGTAACCTGGTGACCAAAAATCCAACATGGCGGCGACGCGAAGTATAAATATTTAAGTGGACGTTTCTCGCGATTTAACCATCCGAGTGCAGTGAAACTTTGCACGCTAAATACTTATACAAATGTTAATCTACTGCCATCTAATTTTTTCAATTGATTTCATAACCACAAGATGGCAGCTGTGCGAAATTTTAAAATCTCGTTTTTACTTCTTGTGTCCTAATCATGCGATTGAAGTTTGAATACCACAGGTACACAATAACCTTCATGTAATAGTTCATAAATAAAAATCCAACCTGGCGACCATTTGAAATATTTAGACGGTTCTCAATATCTACGAATCTATCACTGCAATAAAACTGAAATTTTGTATGTTGATCGAGGCAATTAACATGAGTAGAATATACGAAAATAGGCTGTATAGTTCTTCACGGAACTACTTGTTTCTTGTGTATTAATCAAGCAATCAAAGTGAACGTTTGGATATTTTTTTTTTGCGTATGGCTTTTAGTGCCGGGAGTGTCCGAGGACTTGTTCGGCTCGCCAGTTTTGTAGCTGCTTCGAGACGGACACCCAATGGGTGAGCTACAAGTACCGTTGGGGAGGAAAGTGGGAATGAAAGGACGAGGAGTTGGAAGGAAGCGGCTGTGGCCTATAGTTAGGGACCAACCCCGGCATTTGCCTGGAAGGAAGATGGGAAACCACAGAAGACCATCTTCAAGGTTGCCGGCGGGGGGATTCAAACCTCCTCGCCTCCCGGATATGAGCGACTGCCAGCAGTCCTGCCGTAACGACCACGGCTAACTCACCCGGTGTTTGAATAATGAACCTAAGCAATTGACGGGTGGGTGTGTAAAGTGCGTTAAGTCAAGAAATGGTGTGAATTGAGTTAATACTGGCATCGGTGAGAGGAGGGCGATCTGCTTGCGCGTGTATAGTGCGTTATGTCATATTGTGAACAGTTAAAGTTATTGAGTTGTGTATCACGTGTTATGTTCACTTCGGCCAGTCTTCGGGTGTGTAAAGAGCGTTGTCAGTTTGGTAGTGACTAAGCGCATTACTCAATCGCGCTCCTCTTGAAGTTGCCCAGCACTAAGTATCACTCATTATCACTGTGTGATTATTTAAACTAAATTCCCGACAACTGGAAAGTCACGTAGTCCATTGTCAATCGTCATAATCCCAGCTGTTCTGCTTGTTGGCTATACTCGGTGAGCTGCCTGAATAGGATTTAAATTTAGCCGGAAATTCCACGCCAGTCATCACCTCTCTGCCTCTTGACCAATCCATGTTTGCATAGTTGATGTCATAATACAGTGAAATCTCTCTAAAAGACCACCCCTATTAAAAGACCACCCCTCTTAAAAGATTGATTTTTCTTGGAACCGATTTAAAACCTCATCAGGCCAATGTATTTGTTACCTCTATTTAAGGACCAACCCTCTCCCCGACCAATGACCAGGCATTTTCTCAGTCTGACCTCTTTCAAAAGACCACTTCTAGTCTGCCTTCCCATTGGAGATGGTTAACAAAGGATCTGTTGGCACAGAACTGCATCAGCATACAATGTCATTAGAAAAAGTGGTATGTAACGTATCAAAATTACAAAATAATGGCTCTCCTAGAAGATTGTTCGAACCCAGAACAAATTAATGGACTTTTAGAACTCACTCAGTGATATTCTAGAAAGTGAAATTGTTAAAATAAAAAATGTGCTAATCTGAAGCAGAGATCAATTCGTGACTTTTTTAAATGACAGAGCTCAGAAAATAACTAATTGTAATTAATTTGTACTAAATGTGAACCAATGCAGATAAATTGTAATCAAGTATGTGTTCCAACTCTACTTTATTAATAATGCAGCATAACATTATTTTAATGCCTACCCCTATTAAGAGACCACCCCTCTAAAAGACCGGGTTTCCATAACCGTCACTGGTCTCTTAATAGAGGTTTCACTGTACTCTGCGTTGCAATATTACATCCCACTGCATCCCACGTGCTTCAGTGCCTGGCCAGCTGTATCTCTGGCTTGTACTTCTTGGGTCTAAGCTGCGTGAACCTGAGAGGAATGTGCGTCGCGGACTATCAGAAATGGTGGTGACGAATGATGAGGTTTCTGGGCCCTTGCGTACTAACGGAAGCAAATACGTTAGTGGGTGACTCACTCACTCATTTGCAACGCCACACTGGTTTCAGAAAAGACCCAATGTTAGCAGTATTGGAATAGGCGAGGATGTCAGGTAACACGGCGGGCTGTCGACAGGCCCCTCAATTCTTGCCTGCTCCTTCCCTGCCTCTGCCCTTCATCCCACAAGTTCACAGAGCTTAGACACGAGCAGTACAGTTTGGCAACCTCGTTCTCAGACCACATGGCGAGGCGAAAACTGTCAATCCCATTATGACAGCTCACAGTGTATATTGGCAGGCCTTGTTGCGGTACCTATTGCTTTGCTGACAAGAGATTTTCACAGTGTGTTTATGAGCTTAGTTAAAAATCATAATGTCTTCCAGAGCGGAAAAGATATTTTATTTGCTTTAATAAGCATTGATCATAAGTTTTTAGTCCTTGGCCATGCCAGCCAACAAGAGACTTATTTAAATATTCTTGCACTTACACTACTTCCGACACGATTGGTTCTATAGCTTCAAAAAGTGGTTTTCAGGTCCATTTGTATGTTATTTACACAAATATGCACCATTTCACCAAACTAAACTAAAGTTTACGTCCCGAGTTTTGTTTCTTGCTTTGCTAGGCTTAAAATGAGCCCAGATTGGTCCTTCTACTACAAATTCGATCCTTCGTCTATATGCCAAATGGCCTAAATCTGGGAAATGGATAGAGATGTCCAAATTTCAGGTACCCAGTGTTATCTGCTAGGTTTCGAATGGTAAGTACGTAAAATTTGGTTCAGTTTGGTGAAACGGTATAGATTAGTGAAAAAAGGGACTAAATGCAGTGAATGGAGAGGGCTGTCCAAAATTTCAAGTGGACAATGTTAATCGTCGGGTTACAAAGGGTAAGTACATAAAATTTAGTTCTGATCTGTGAAACAGTGTAGATTTGTGCCAAGGGGCCTAAATGCAGAGAATGGAAAGATCTGTTCGTAATTTCTAGTGGGTATTGTTACTCATCGGGTTCCAAAGGGAAAGTACGTAGAATTTCGTCCAGATCGGTGTAGATTTGAATAAATAACAGACAGACAGACAAACCAACATTGAGCTTTATATTAGCCTGTATAGGGTGTGCAAAGTGTGTTAAATCATAATTTATGAGACACCTCGTGTTGTTTGGCTCCGTAGCTACGTGAATTTACATGGAATTTATTATGACGAGTTACCCCATTGTTGTGAACACTATTAGGCTCCTGAAGGCATAATTCAAATTACTTATATTCCACAACTCGATTTTGGGTTTCGAATTGAACTTTAAAACTTGATTTTTCTCAAAACTAATGAATTGTGACATAACGCACTTTACACACCCACCGGTCAATTATCGCCATCTAAGAGTAGCCTACATAACTCTACGGCCTACTGGGCCGATAACCTCGATGTTAGGCCCCTTAAAACAACAATTATCATCATCATATTATCTACGGCCTACAAACTGCATATAAGAATCCAACATGTTGACCATCCGAAATATTTAGACTGTTCTTAATATATATTTATTAATCTATGACTGCAATCAAACTGAAATGTTGTATCCTGATAGAAGCTATGAACAAAAGTTTACCTAAGGGACTTTTGATAACCTGGTGATCACAACTCCAACATGGCGGTGACGTAAAATATAAATATTTAAATGGACATTTCTCGCGATTGAATCATGCGAGCGCAGTGTAACTTAGTACGGTAAATGCTTTTATAAATTTTAATCCTCTGGCATTATTCACTAATTTATTTCAATTGTTTTAAGACCACAAGATGGCAGGTGTTCATAATTTTAAAATCTCCATTTTATACCTTGAGTCCTAATGATGCGATTTAAGTTTGAATACTACACTTATACAATAATCTTCATGTAATAGTACATATCTCTAAGACCTACATATATAAAATAACAACATGGCGACCATCCATAATATTAGACGAATCTATTACAGCAATCAAACTGAAATTTTGTATGTTGATAGAGGCAATTAAGTGAAGGTGTTAGCCCAATTCGGTGAAGAAAATAAAAAATCAAAATTTGTGTGTAGTGTGTCCCTTATAACCTCACTTACGTGTCCAAAGCAAAATTTTACTTCTAACGACCTTTCTAGTAGTTTAAATAGACGTTAAATAAGCATGCTGCATTATGTGCGACACCCCCGTTTTCTTTCGCTCGTCAGCTATCTTGTATAATTGTGAAATGCTCCATGCTTTGGAGTTGAGAGACATTAATATTGAGAAGCTTGAATGTGTAGGACACGTTCAAAGGGGTTGGGTGCCCGCTTGAGAAAACTGAGAAAGTATATGAAAGGCAAGAAACATGAAGATAGGCATGTTTTATCAGGAAAGGGTGGACTGAATGACAGAGAAATTGACATTCTTCAAAGTTACTATGACTCGGCAATCAGAAATAATGTGGATTCCTTGGAAAATACAAGACACGCTGTGTGGGCTAAATTCCAACTGACAGTCACCCACAGCATTATCTCTGTCCAAACAGTGAATCATCGTGGTGTAAATATAACAAGTCACAAGTTACTGGAGATCAATACAGGCATGAACATTCACTTCCTGTGGAGATATCATAAAACCAGTTAAATGGCTCTTTCTGATCCAAATAAATTATTGCAAGGCAAGACGCAAATCCCCAACGAGTCTTTCAAAAATGTTGTGTGGACTCGAATCCCTAAGAATGTGTTTGTTGCCTTGGAAACTGAGTGCATTGGTGTATTTGATGCTGTATTGACCTTTAATGATAATAATTTTGGAAAGATATGTGTTTTGAACGTTGAATCCGGTAAAAAAAAGAAATGAGAGCGCTTAAAGAAATTGATAGTTTTAGAGTTAAAAGAGCTGATAAGGATATCGAAACTATATTAAGGAAGATAGGAAGAGGGGCAGATGATCTCGTAGTTCCGCCCCTTAAAATAACAATATCTTACTAAGCTAGGAAGTACAAGAAGAAAAATAACAAAAGGAAGATTGTAGTTTTACGTGACCGTGAATCTGGTGATTATGAGCCACGGGACCTCCTTTTTACGTGGAATCCGAACCACAGGACATGGCATTTCACTTCGAAAATCTCACATGCATTGACGGGGAATCGAACCCGGACCGCCTTGGTGAGAGGCATACAGCTAGACCACTGAGCCACCACGCCCCCAAGAAGAAAAATAGAAAGACTAAGGATGAGGATGATGATTATGGCAACCCGGAGTATGGTGCAGGGATGCACTGATACATGTTGAAACTTTAAGTTCATTTATCACAAAACTATTTTTGTTATAAATGACCCGGTTTTTTTTTTCAGAAACTCGTAATCATAGAAAAATGTTTTTTTTATAAATATATAATGATACTAATGATAAATATACTGAGTTACTCCTAACTCCCATCTTGCAGTTGTTACAGATAAATTTTCAATGAAAAATTTACTAAAAATTGTGTACTATAGAAAAATATCCCTTAAAATTTCATATTCAGTAAAAACTTCTTGAAACAAACTCAGTGTACATACAAGGTATCACCATAAGAGCATACCAAATTTGGTACATGTGGGGTTAACGGTTCCAGAGAAAACGGGTCATAAAGCTTGTCAATTTAACATTGTTACTATAGGGGCTAACACCTCCCCTTAACATAAGTGGGATATATGAAAATAGCTTTAGTTCTTCACGGAACTACTTGTTAAGTGCATGTTAAAACCTTCAGCTTCAAAATGAAACTCACTCAAACCTTTGTGGCTTTAATTAGTCTTTCTATAAAACGTTAAAAATATATTATTCGCCTAAGTTTGCTCAAATAAAAAATAAATAATAAAAGTCAATTAATTAATAACGTGCAAATGTGTGAGATTCAATTTGTAGCTGAAGGCGTAAAATCTACTTCAAAAGAAAAAAAGTCCAACACTTCCTAAAATATGGGAGATTATGGGAAAAACGGTGAAGATCAGCTTAAAGCAAAGATCAATTCTTTTTAAAATAGATTAAAAAAGTTACGATTTGAATTTCAAAAATTTTAAACTTGGCTGCGAATGACATGTTGCGTGGGTTTCCTTGGAAACGATCTATATAATTGTTGTACAAGACCTGTGACAGGCACAGTCATAATATTAAGATCATAATTGTTTTGGCTCCATAGGCTGTATGTACCCCCTTAAGAGAAGAGATCAGGACTATATGGCGGGTGGTAGAGTGTCTCCCACTTGCGTCGGCGTACCTTATGCGCTACAACCTTTGCGGTATGGGGGCGTGTGTCTTCCTGAAGCAGCACCGCTTGACGCTGTCTTCCAGGAGGTTTCACTTGATTTGCACGTCGCAATTTCCCCAGTATTTCGCAGTACCGTTCCCCAGTGATGGAGATACCAGGGTCCTTGAAATCAATAAGGAATTGGCCACGGTAATCAAAGAACAGTGTGCATCACCTTTGCAGTTGATGGTGGGATTTTGAACTTCTTGGAACGATGGATGACACCATTGCATCGTCGACGCTTTAGATTTCGGTTCCCAGTGTTGGCACCAGCTTTCGCCCACAAACACAAACTTTTTGTTCACGCCTTATATATAATGATTAGCTGAAGCACCCGTTCTTCGAACGGCTTTTAGTACTTGCTGGCCTAAATCATTCATATAATCACACATTCGTAATGTAGTTATGTTATTTCCATGTTACCAGCTAAATCCATAACTTAACCAGCGGAACCGAAATAAATAGTATTAAAACAGCTCAATGCTAGTGATTTGATTGCTTTCCGTTACATTGATGAAGTAGAAAGTGAACCAAGTTAGTCTTCGAAACTAAATAATAATTTGAACATTTTAACGACATCGATAACACAAGAAACAAAACTGAAATACCAGATAAATAAAGCTCGTTGAAGTAACCAAATGAAAGGACTGAAATTAAACAATGAGTGACGCGTAAGTGCAATAACCAACACCCAGGACTATCCTATAAACAAAAGCTGAATATACTCCTTAGAATTACAACAGAGAACACCTCAGCTGAGATTGCCCGATAAGTCTTCGAACAGAGCAGATTTTTTAAATGTACAGTTTGCCCCGTTAATGTACTGTTCCATTTGTCAACACTAACGATTAACTCAACAATCACTTATAGCATGCTACTGAATGGAAGCAAGAGATTTTATGTGATCGTTAATGTGACGTCTTAAACAACGGAACATTTTTCTTACGTGGAGTCCGAACCACAAGATATGGCACCTGACCTTTATTAGCCGAGAAAAGTACAGTGTTAACTTTGTGACAATAACGCAGCCGCAGTTTTCACGCCCTTAGCACTGATTGGCTTCCGCTTGATAATTCACAATGCCTCTACGTAATCCCCAAATGAGTAAGAGATGTCTGAAAGCCACTGCACCGCAGTGATTGGATCACTGTCAATTTGCAGGAATGGTGATGAAAGAAGGTGAGTCATAGTGACTTCAAAACATACGAAATCCTAAATGAAGGACACGGCTCCCTCGTCCAATCCCCACCTGAATTAAAAATACACACACGAATACAGCCATCACAATAAGACAGGTTATCAGGCAAATTCATCACACACCGAAGTAAACGGGCCTAAATGACCTCAATGTCGCAAAGCCCCAAAATAAATCAACAGCAACAACAACATCATAAATAACAGCAACACGATTGCAAATATGAAAGAACGGCAATAGAATGAGTCGTAAAACTGGCTTAATGTCAGCATCTTCCTAACGTAAAGTGTCACAAAGCGTATAAAACTCGACTCAAAATCACGTTTGTTTCGCGACCCCATAATAGCATAATAATTATAAAAGAAATCATAAAAGCACGGAATATTATATTATTAAGAGTATTATTAAGAGAATTTCAAAATGTCAGTTCTAAGTGGGTGTTTCCGTCATGGAAAGAAACCAAATTTCATACTTCTATATTTTTAGCCAATTTTCAATTTTGAAAAAATAGGCTTATGAGATCACCTTTCGTCCGTGTGTGTGTCCCCTAATAACTTCTAAGCGGTGGAGAGATTTCCATGAAACTCGGTAAGTTCATAGCAATATTCCGGGCGACCCCGACCGTGTCCTTGACATTTTGTTACATCTCACCAATCCAACATGGTGGCTGTGCGAAATATTTCACCAGCATTCAATATCTCCGAAACTATTCCCGATATCACCCTGGAATTTTTTACGGTGATAAAGGAAACTACTCGAAGTTCACGTATGTGACCTTTGAGAAACTGGTAACTACAAAACCAACATGGCGGCCACGCGAATTTGCGACTTTTAAATAGACGTTTCTCGCGATTTAACCAACAAAACACAATAAAACTTGGTACAGTATATGTTTATACACATTGTAATGCACCGACATCTAACTTCGTTCAATTGTTTACATAACCACAAGATGCCGGATGAGCGAAATATGTCATCAGCATTCTATATCTCTGAGACTATTAGCGGTAACACCCTGAAATTTTGTACGGAGATAAAGGGCACTACCGGAAGTTCATCTATAAGACTTTCAAAAACCGGTTAACTACAAAGCGAATATTGCGGCCAAGCGAATTTGAAAATTTTAAATAGACCTTTCTCGCGATTTAATGTTCCAAGCGCAATGAAATCTGGTACAGGAAATGTTTATACACATTGTAATGCACTAGTATCTAATTTAGTTCAATTGTTTACTTAACTTCAAGGTGGCGGCTGTGCGAATTTTAAAATTAAGTTTTTATTTCTTGTGTCGTAGTCATGCGATCGAAGTGGAAGTTTGAATAATGAACCTACGCAATAACTTTCCTTTAATGGTACATGACTCTATGACCTATACATTTAACAATCCAACATGGCGACCATCCGAAATATTTAGACGGCTCTGAATATCTACGAATCTATTATAGCAATCAAACTGATGTTTTTATGTTCATAAGGGCTATGAACTTAAGTTCTCGTTAAATAACCATCTTGTGGTTATGAAAATAATTTAAATGAATTAGATGCCAGTGGATTAACATTCGTATAAGGATTTACTGTACCAAGTTTCACTGCACGCGGATGGTTAAATTGCGAGAAACGTCCATGTGAATATTTATACTTCGCGTCGCCGCCATGTTGGATTTGTAATCACCAGGTTATTTGAAGTCCTATAGGTGAACTTAAGATCATAGCCCCAATGAAAATAAAAAAAATCAGTTTGATTGCTATAATAGATTCGTAGATATTCAGAGCCGTCTAAATATTACGGATGGTCGCCATGTTGGATTGTTAAATGTATAGTCATGTACCATTAAAGGAAAATTATTGCGTAGGTTCATTATTCAAACTTTCACTTCGATCGCATGACTAGGACACAAGAAATAAAATTTTAATTTTAAAATTCGCACAGCCGCCATCTTGAGGTTAAGTAAAAAATTGAACTAAATTAGATACAAGTGCATTACAATGTGTATAAACACTTCCTGTACCAGATTTCATTGCGTTTGGAACATTAAACCGCGAGAAAGATCTATTGAAAATCTTAAAATTCGCTTGGCCGCCATGTTCGTTTTGTAGTTAATCGGTTTTTGAAAGTCTTATAGAAGAACTTCCAGTAGTGTCCTTTATCTCAGTACAAAATTTCAGCGTGATACAGCTAACAGTTTCAGAGATATAGAATGCCGGTGAAATATTTCGCACATCCGCCATCTTGTGGTTATGTAAACAATTGAACGAAGTTAGATGTCGGTGCATTACAATGTGTATAAACTTATACTGTACCAAATGTTATTGCGTTTGGTTGGTTAAATCGCGAGAAACGTCTATTTAAAAGTCACAAATTTGCGTGGCCGCCATGTTGGTTTTATAGTTACCAGTTTTTCAAAAGTCACATAGGTGAACTTCTAGTAGCTCCCTTTATCACCGTAAAATATTACAGGGTGATATCGGGAATAGTTTCGGAGATATTGATTGCTGGTGAAATATTTCGCACAGCCGCCATGTTGGATTGGTGAGACGTAACAAAATTTGAAGCGCACGGTCTGGATCGCCCGGAATAGAGCTATGATATTACCGAGTTTCATTGAAATCGCTCAGACCGTTTAGATTTTATTAGGGGGACACACACACACATACCTCACACACACACAGACACACACACAAACGCACACACACACACACACACACACACACACGGACAAAAGGTGATCTCATATGCCTATTTTTTCAAAATTGAAAATAGGCTAAAAATACCATCTAAGAATCAGTATGTCCATCCACACTTAAATAAGAACTACTCATACAAGTGCACAGACACCTAGTGACCACGAGGCAAACTAACACTAATCAGACACGATATCACCCAAATTACCAAATCTGGAGGTGAAAACCATACAACAAAAGGAACCAAGTTCTATGTGATGGCGAAATTTGACGACAAAACTTAGATGATTTGTGACAAATCCACTCTGAAACTATATTTACCAAAGCTCTCCATCTTCAGATAAAAACAATATTGACACACTCGTACACGAAAAGCAACATATAAAGTATAAAAAGAACCTTAAACAAAAAAGAAAACAAATAAAGTATGCACTAAGCCTAGCTATTTTCCATGCTCAGTGCCAAATGGCCGAAAAAACTCACAAATTGAATTTTCAAAAACCGTTTCTTAGTGAGCCCCTACAACCTAGGATCTACCAACATTATTATTATTGTTTATTTTGCGCATGCGATTACACATTCTCGGCATATTTGCTGGAAAGAAATCATCTACAATCCCAGATACCGTATATATCACAAGGAGCAAATTCTTGGTGACTGCATTGAGTAGTAGCTTTATACTTTTCCCTCACTTCTTCAGGCCTGATTGCCCAAGAACAGCCTTACTACGCGGCACGTAGAAAGTATGACTGTTTTCTGCATAAGTTTGAAAAGGCCTGAGTCTAATTTCAAATTTGTGAGCGATTCCCTTAAATTGTTGGGAATCACGTCAGTGCTGGAGATGATAATAGGAGCTGTCCTGATTTGTGCCATGTGCCATTGCTTCCTTATCAGTTCGGAAAGCTCTGTCTATTTTGACAGCTTTTCAACATGCTTTGTTAACATGTTGCCACTGATTGGGATTGCCACATCTATGAAGGTGGTGTGCTTCATGCATTTGTCAACAAGAACCAAATCCGGTCAGTTGTGCACAGCTGACTGGTCTGTCAATACAGTACGATCCCAATACACTTTCAGGAGCATATTTATAGTAGGGCATTTTCTCTTGGCTCAGCAGTTGAATGTGTATAGCCAGTTCTTGATGTACCGGTACTATCTTGGCAACAAAATCATGTCCCTTCCTATATTCTGTCCCTGCAAAATGGCGAGAACATGATATAATATGCTGAACAGTCTCAGATGTTGGGCAACCGTATCTGCAATGGTCATCTTGCACAGATGCATCCTCGATAACGAACTTTTGGTAGTTCCTCCTAGGGACAACCTGGTCCTGAATAGCCATCATAAAGCCTTCTGTTTCAGGAAACATCTGCCCAGAAATCAACCAATAGTTCGACGCTAGCATGTCGACGTTTATTACTATTATTATTATTATTACTATTATTATTATCATTATTACACTACTAAAAAGGGTCCGTGTTGGTGCTGTAGTCACGCTGCTTGCTTCTCACCAAGGCTGACGGAGTTTAATTCCCAGCCAAAGCATTTGTGTAGACTACATGCATTTTCACTCACCCAATTATTGATCAGAGGTAGGAAAGTGAAAATCCACTGCCTGCTTCCAGTCGACCGACCGGGTCAGGGAATGGAATGAATGAAGCCCCCATCTAGTGGCGAGGATATGAACTTTGCCGGCTGCCGAAGCCTGTCGCACTCCCCCGGGGCAATGATTAAATGAATGACAGATTAAATAAAATGATAGTGGAGAGTGTTGCTGGAATAAAATTGTGACAGGGAAAACCGGTGTACCCGGATAAAAACCTGTCTGCCTCCACTCTGTAGGTAGGATAGTGTGTTTATATATTGGAAGTAAATATCAGCTTCTATGTAGTAAAATTTAAATAACCTTTATAAACATTAAACACCTATCGTTTAACGTCTTCATACAATATTAAAACATATAAACAGTATGCTAAAAGTACATCAAACTTGGTAGCAATTGTCATATCCGCAGTAAGTAATATTGCGGAAAGTACGTATCATGTCATGATAAAGAGTAACAGTAACGGAACAAACTTCAATCATCCCAAGTAATAATAACAGAAACAAATTAATCACAGAAAAATTTTCTAAGTTTATGCCGTGTCTTGTGCGAGATTACGCCTAGTAACTCCGAGATGGTTCATCAGCGGGCTCTTGTGGTCTATTTGCGGACTACCAAAGGAGTGGCAAACTGTGCGATACCTCAATTCTTATTTAGAACACCTCAGCTACTTTACTGCGAGTGCTAAAGGCTAAAATAGTCTTTCACCTCCCTATAAAGGCTTCCAAAATGATTGTATATTGAATATCAGGGCCAAGCAATTAAAACTCAGCAACTTTCCTAGTTTTACGCCATATTTTGTGCAGAGTTTCATTGACCGTGAAAGGCAAAATACCAACTTTATTGAAATAAGTTTGCCATATTCAACGGTAAGATTAATTATGAAAACTAAATAAATTAATGTGACAGTCGGTAGACTTCGACACATTAGTCAATGAATTTGGGTTCCTTATCATGGTAAAAACCGACAAAAAGCAGATAAATATTGGCCAAAAGAAGTAATCAGTTAACAAAAAACAAATCTATAAACAGTATGAAAGCATACCGTGCAAAGTAGCAAGCATTAAAACATTGTAAAACAGCGTAAATCTCCAAATACTCACATACAATAACAGGCGAAAAGAGTATAAAATTAGACTCAAAATCACGCCTCGTTTCAGACCCCACAAACCACCTCTATAAATAAACTTACCTCTTTGATTTTAATTCCTCTTGTTCCCACTGGAACATAGGGCATCCGTGGAACGTCTCCATTGCGGTCGTCGACTTGCCAATGATTTAACTTCCATCCAGGTCTTCCCAATTTCAAGTGCCTCCTCCTCTAATGTCCTCCTCCAGGTCTTCTTAGGACGACCTCTCCTCCGAGAACCTTGCGGATTCCATTCAAATGCTGTTCTTTCTACAGATCCCACTGGCTTCCTCAAAGTATGCCCTATCCATTTCCATTTTCTCCTCTTGATTTTCACTTCAACTGGAACTTGATTTGTTATTCTCCATAGTTCTTCGTTGGATATTATTTCAGGTCATCTGATGTTTATGATGCGTAGTAAACAACCGTTTATAAATGTTTGCAGAAGATTAATGATAGTTCGTGTAACCTTCCAAGTTCCACAAGCATATAGAAGGACTGACTTAACATTTGTATTGAAAATTTTAATGATTTTATTCTTCCAAACCGCATACAGCTGCATAAATGGTCCATTTGCTTTCCTTATTCTCGCTTTCACATCGTCTTATGCTCCTCCTTCTCTTGTCACTACACTTACCAAATAAGGAAATGTTTTAACCTCCTCAATCTCTTCTCCTGCCACAATCAACCTTTCTTCAATTTTGGCATTTACTATCGTTTCCTTGGTCTTATGAACTTTTATATTGAGTCCAGCAGCCTCTGCTTCTTTCCGTAATCCTTCTAGCTTGTGTTTCATGTCACTAAATCTTGAAGACAAAAGTCAAATATCATCCGCAAACTCTAGATCTTGCAGTCATTCCCCCATTCCCCATTGCATTCCTCTTTTTCTGCTGCCGAACATTTGCCTCATAACATTATCAAGCACCACTAAAAAGAGTGTTGGTGACAGAACGCATCCCTGGCGAACTCCACTTGTGACATTCACATAGTCTGTGAGCTTCCCCTCATGTACTACTTTACACCTGTTTCTTCAATAATGGTAGGAGCAAATTAATGGTGACCTCTTCAACTGCTTTTAATATTTCTGGAGCTATATTATCTATACCTGCTTCTTTACCATTCTTCATTTGTTTCAATGCGAGTCTAACTTCTGTCCTTGTTGGGGGGTCAAACTTTATTCTTGGATATTCACTGTCTAAATCATCATTTACGTCTTGTATTTCCTGTTAATTTCCACCATCTTTGTTTAAGATTTCCGAAAAATATTCTTGCCATCTGCTCAACTGTTCTTCTTGGGATAACAACTCTCACTGGTTTTCTCTTCCTATAACCTCCTCTTGACAATTTCCTTGTAATATTGTAAAGTTGTTTCATATCACTCTTCTTCTCGGCCTCATCGGCAATTTTTGCCTGTTCATTAATCCATCTTCTTTTATCGCTCCTCATACTCCTTTTAACCATTTTGACAAGTTCCAAATATTTCCTTTGTGCTTCTGCCTTCTGCTGCCGTGTTCTGCTTTGGATTACTATAGCTTTTGCTTCTTATCGTTTTTCAATTAAGTCCCATGTTTCCACAGACATCCAATCTTTCTGTTGATAACTCCTATAACCAATTACTTTTTCACTCGTTTGAATAAAAATATTCTTTACATTCTCCCAAGTTCTTTCCACACTTGACTCTTCCTCTTCTTCTTCTTCTTCAAGATTTGCAAGGGCTCCAAATCGGTTTTTTAACTCCAAACTAAATTCCTTCCTCCTCTCTTCAATTTTCAACTTTTGTATGTTGAACCTCTTTTTCCGAGTGTCAAACTTCTTAGATACAGCCTCTATTTTCAATTTAAACTCTGCCCCCACCAGGTGATGATCGCTACCAATATCTGCTCCTCTTCTGCTCCTCACATCTGTGTGAGATCTTCTGAATTTCTTTCTAATAGCTACATGATCGATGTGATTTTCTGTTTTGTGATCTGGTGATACCCATGTAACTTTATGACACTTTGTGAGGAAAATGTGTTCCTCCAATCACCATTTCCTGACTGACACACAGATTTACAAATCTCTCTCCATTATCATTAATTTCCTCTAATTCATGTTTCCCAATCACATGCTCTAATCCCTCATTATTTGGTCCAATCTTCGCGTTCATGTCACCCATCATAATAATATCAATATCTCTTTGATTTTATCTCTTTATTTTATTTACGTATATTCTTCACAGTTACGTTCAGCTGGTGGTGAAATTTGGCCCTTCGTGTTACCATCAGATACTTCTGTTGGTTCATAACAAACTATAAGGTGCGTTCGAATATAACGAGCCGGAGGCATAATTACAGAAACCAGTACCTGTATGTTAGAAGTATTGGCCCTGGCTGTTGAGGCACTTGTCCCACTGTGACACGAGGCGGTGAATGGCTGTCTCATAAAATTCCCTGGGCTGCAATGTGAACCAGTTCCGCACGTACAGCTGGACGTCGCCGTCCGAGGTGAATCGTTGGCCCCGCAGAGCCCTTTTCAGGGGACCAAACATGGCGTAATCACAGGGAGAGAGGTCTGGACTGTATGGAGGGTGGCCGAGAACCTCCCATTTTAATTTCTGCAGGTGTGCCGCGACTGTGTTGGCCGTATGGGGTCGTATATTGTCGTGGAGCGACCACGGCGGCTATTGCGTTCACTGTCACTCGGCGGTCCTGGGTAATGAGTACATCAACCAGCTGGGAATTGTCATCGGTAATGCAGGGGGTGCCCCAGACCGAGCATCATCGGCTAATGACACCCGTCCTTCCCTGAAGCACTTGTGCCACGCCTTGACCCTTGCAAGGGACATGCAGTGTTCGCCGTACACTTGTGCAATTCGGCGATGAATATCCGTTCCCCCTACTCCATCCGCTGTCAGAAACCGAACAACACCTCTTTCCTCTTCGGTTGACGCCTCCATGTCAATGTTTGCAATGCGACTGGCAGCACTGGACGATTGATGCATGCTGCTGCTCGCTTTGTATCGCCACGTGACGTGCACGCGTGCCCTCTAGCGACGGGCTGTGACCTTCCACGCTCTGGTCGGAACCACACCTCGTTACACACGCCTCGATTAGCCGATGTCGTCACCGGTTTGCGCATTCTAGAATCCGGCTCGTTACTTTGTGAACGCACTTTATATTATTGTTACATTGCGAAATTTACCCATAAGTCCAACTCCTCGTCCACGTCGTGGGAGATGGGCAACGTTAGAAGTAGGGGAATGCCTGTAAGGGTGAAGTACAGTGGGGAACTCGTGTGCCCCGAGACCGCTACGGTAGCTGTGAAGGCCTTGCAGCAACCCTGAGAATAGCGGCTAACGGAGCTCTGGTGAACCTACTGCCTTGTAGTGTGGAGTTGGACCTCCAAAGGCTAAGGGAGACAACCCCGACAGATAGATAGGCAAGCTTGGAGGCTTAGATGGCAGCCTCACCACCAAGCTCGGATGCTGTGGATTAATTTCCTGCACATCTTAAGTTAAATTATTAAAGAAACTGAAGTGAAACAAAACCGGATAGATACCTCGATGACGACCTTTGGCCCGAAACAGAAAATGAGAATAGGGATGTAGCCTGAGAAAGTTCGCGCCAGATAGCGCTTGTGTAGTACTGGGTATGCGCAAGGCGATCGTCCTATGTTTCCCCCAGTCAGCTACGAGGAATGTATAGGTTGTGACCGAGTTTTCTAAGCTAAAGTAAATTATATCTTCTCTAATTTTACTCCAAGACTATATTAATTAATTCTATAGGTATATCCTCTAATATATTATGAACGATTTTCAGCGTTTAAGCGTTAAACAGCTGTAAAATGAGCTACGGACTAGAGGCGCTAAAACTAGTGGGAGGAGGGAAGAATTAGTAGGCTACAGCGATAATAACAAAATTCTAACACGTGTTATTATTCAAATTATGAATAGGAGTCAGCATGCTTGAGTATTGTAGGCCTATATTGATAAATAGCCTATATCTCCATAAGACTTAAATCATAAATAGAGATTTCCCGGTCAATGCATGTGAGATTTTCAAAGTGAAATGCCTTGTCCTGTTCGGATTCCACGTAAAGAGGAAGTCCTCTGTGCATTATGATATCTAGATTAACGGTCACGTAAAACTATAATCTTCCTTTTATAAATAGAGATTTAAATATTCACTGGCTCCCCTTGCTTATAGACTTCGATTCGTGTATTTTAGGTAGATTTCATTAGAAAGCTAACTATTGCAATGGGTCCCATGTTTCGACTTCCAGAAAATTTCGACATATCTTCGCGTTTCACATCCCCCAGACCCCAAAACCAGCGTTAGTTCAAAAGTTTAAATATAATTTATGTATGTATATATATATATTGTGACCGTTTGACGAACGTCCTACGACCACACAAGTGCACATCCGAACAACAGTCGAGCACAAAGACTCAAAAACATCTCGGGGTTAATAGTGAGCATTCTACAAAGATGTAGAATAAAGAAAAGAAAAGCTCTGCTGTTCCCCAGATGCACACTACAGCAAGGATAGAAGGCATATTTCAAGAATCATGAATGACCACAGTATCAGTTAAGATAAAATTTGTATCAATTTAATTGATCCATTCAACCATCCTAATCTTTACAAGGGCATCCTCAGGGAGAAAACTAAAACACCACCTGGAAAAAATAACATCCTGCGCTCCCCCTGGGATCCTATACTATTTAATCGCAGGTGTAGAATAACGTTCCAAAAAAATTATATGCACCGAAAACGTCAACTTTTAAACATTTCATTGTATTAGAATACCCATGAAATTAAGAGTCCATCATGGTATTCTATTATATTATAAACGATATTTACAGTATTCAAGTTGTGTGGATCACTGATCGTCCTATCACACTTGAGTAAAATTTTATTTCTGAAGTTCTACACATTTCCATATTTCCAAAATCATGGATAATCCTATGGGATATTCTCTTCCATGAAACGAGAAGAAATTCCAAAACATACTAGAATTGTTAATTATACAACTTGATGCCAGACAGACCAAGTCGAACAAAGATGGACCCATTAGAAACGTAATACCATTTATATTTCATTATTCCCACACAAGGAATATTCATATTAGAAATTATGAATTATGGATCTATGATTTATCCTCGATAATAAAATAAATTATGGGATTAATTATTAAGTGATGTTAATTGCAACTCAACCTTATTATTCCAACCAATTTCAAACACTTATGGATGATTCGTAGCTATTTCAAGATTTTCATCGGAACATGAGGTCGCATATTAAATGCCCCATTTCTTTATGCACTTTATGAATTTAGTTTATTCCTTGATATCACAATATGGCAAAATTGTTAGGCATTTTAATCTATCTGCAGGTTTATATAATTCAACCAGAAAATATGTAATTATGGTTAGAGCAAATTAAAGTAGAATCTAGAATTCCACTGGTGACAATATCTAGATAGAGGCGTGGGGCTGCCACAGCGGCATCGCCCTTCTTTTGAGTAAAATGAGGCAACATCCTCCAAATTCCAACATTTCATTATATTCAACAACTATAATTCTTTTATATATTATTTTCACATATTAATTTCCATCCAGTCATATTTACTGTATTTAATGGATTATCACAATCATTAATGGGACAAATGCCTACGCGCATTCCCAATTCAACTCATCACCCCATCAGATCTATCATATGACTGTTATAAGTAACTATCTCTAATTAACCTGTCCAATTATCCGCTTGTCACCATAACAAAAATCCTCCAAATTGATACACCTTGCTCTAATAACAAAACTACGTTACGATTGCTTTATCAATCCAATGTGCATTAATTCATGTTAATTTCTCATATTTGTTTTAAGGAAACATCACCTAAATAATCCAAACTCATTCATTTATTATTATTATTAATATGAAATTCTCATGGATAATTACCATGTTCTATTTTTCATAAGATCCATTAAATTGTTATGAATAAGCCTCCTTAATTCCCCATGTAAATTCTCACACATGATTATTCCGCATTATCATTTTAAAGAAAATCCTTAACCACCAGAAAAATCGAATCATTTTACGATAAATGACAATCAGAACTCATCCAAGATGAATTGCATAAAAAATGATCAAGAACTACATTTAAATAAACAATTTACCAATAAACTATCTCAAAACGATCGCTAAAATAACAATGTGCCATAAAAATATGCACGGAACTGTACAACAAATATCCGGATGAAACTCCTGTCTAATTAGAACAGCCGGATGCCTTCCGAAAATATACTCATTCTACGATATGCCCACCGTGGATATGCTATCTCAAAAGGAATAATATAAAAAAAATCGAAGAGTGGACAACATCAAAAAGATCCAGGCTTATGTTCCAATATAATGCAGAAAATAAAGATCTATGGCGTGTAAAACGATTCCTACATGGTTGAATGGTATAGTCTAAGGTCTGATATTCACTGGTACTAGATATTAAGAATAGAATAAGGGGCTCACGTCCATTTCAGATGTTCTTGAAGAAGGTCCAAGCTCCTGCGGAAGATCCTCGGTCGGAGCATAAAATTCCACGCATTCCTCCGCACACGTAAATGTGTACGGCTAGACTTCATGGCTCCACGGGTTCGAGTCCCAAGTATCCAAACGTCAGCTCCCATCGTACGTCCCGTTCATATTTAGCGCACCATAATAATGGCTCGACTCATGGTAGATTTCAAAAGTTCATACCGGCGTATTGCTACCATGACGTCCTGATCGGATTGTCTTAACACCATAGCTTCTGCTATGAAAAAGCACGTGTCTAATACTGTCACTGGTGTGTTTTACCGTCCCGAAATATTCCGAATAGTCACCGCAATGTTCCCGGTTACTTGCTTGTAATCCTTCTGTAGTTATCACAGTACGCATCCCCCTGTTTAGCCTTAATTCAAAGTCAATTACTAGCCAGAAATCTACCCTGGTATGAGGTATTACATTCTCATAACTCAAGTAAGGAATTATTTTCAGCCCGTGTGCCTTAATACGCTATGAGCTCTGGCCTTACACCTCACAATCTTGCATTTACAAGAGCTAATCCCATCTAATAAAACAATCCTGAGCACATTTGAACAATGCCTCGTTTGTAGGCTAATTTTGGCTCCCAGGTCAGGTACTAGTAACTTAGATTGATTAAGCCGCCCGCTTATGCACGGATCCAATGCACAAAAACGACTGTCCCTGACAGAACAGCTGCCTCCCAGACCATGCAGACTGTCACGTGATAGCATACTGACGCGCATCGCCGTCCGCGCATCTCTTCCAGACTGCAATCAACGACAGTGAAATTCAACTCAGCCAGGCGCTCACTTCAAATTCAAAATACAGCCGCGACAAAAACAACATCACCAACCAGCAACTGACGCTCTTTCACACGGTTACATCCGCCCTACACATGGCCAAAAATAAAAATCCCCATTTTTATTTTTATGGTTCCTGTTGTTTTTTCGTCCTTCTTATCTGGTTCTTCTAAAATACATCTTGAGATTCGCTGCGCTGAATGTTCCCACGGTGTTACCAGATACAATCTCCACAACACGGTAACTACCATTACCTAAGCTCTGGGCTATCCGAAATGGTCCATTATACAAACTGGCAAACTTGGAATAGACTTTGTTGCTAACATCAGATGGAGTAGGCTTCCTGATCAATACCAAAGTTCCCTCTCTCAAAGGATTTCTAAATCTTCTTCCTCTAACCCTTCTGTTCCGTTTCTCTGCCTGTCTTCGTAATCTTCCTAAGGCTTCCATTTCACGTCCTCTCCTGTTAGGCTCTATCTCCGGAGGAATAGATACGATTCCGTCCCACGGTCGTATAGGTTTTTCTCCAAGATGTAGTACTGAAGGAATATGCCCCGTGCTTTCATGTACGGTGGAATTAATCGAATTCATCATAATAGGAACCACATCCATCCATCGCCAATGTTCGTTTGCACAATAAGGACGACAAAACTTAGCTATTTCTGACATGAGTCGTTCGGCCGGGTTACTCTCTGGATGCCGTATTGAACACAATACCTGTGTGATATCCAGCTCCCTCATAGCATTCCTAAACTCCCATGATGTGAATTGGGACCCATGGTCTGATAACAAAAATTCTGGTTTACCCGCAACGGGAATAACACATTCTTTAATCCTCTTGATTATATATCTGGAGTTCGCCTTCTGAATCGGATGGATCATGGTAAACTTACTGAAAACATCAACCGTGACCAAAATGTATCGGTTACCTCGCTTGGACTTAGGTAGAGGTCCGTAGATATCGGTAGCATACAACTCACATGGCTTCGACGGAATAATAGGCCTAGGTTCCTCCCTCAACAAATGCGTATTGTGTTTGCTGCGTTGACACAAATCACAGGTCCTGATGACCTCTCGGACAGTATTCCTCAAATGATCCCAAGTGAACTTCTCCATTATCAAACATACCACTTTGTCCACTCCAGTGTGACCTGAGCTTCTGTGAGCTAACCATATTATATCTTCCTGTAATCTAGGCGGAATTACTATTCGTAATTTAGTGTGTTCGGAATCAATGAACTTATATATGATGCCATTCAACAATACATAATCTCTAGCCATCCTTTCCATCCCTAGATATTCATCATATGTAGGATCCATGTCCCTGTGTAGAAATCTGTAAATATTCCTCAAAGGTCCATATCGCTTCTGGGCTTGGGGTATTCTCTCAAGTCTACGCAAAGTATCATCATCTTCTTGCAGGAGGGTTATAGGCAATACTCGAAGAGTAGGTTCCGCAACTCTGCTTAGCAAATCAGCCCCTAAGTTATTCCTTCCTGGTCGATGTTCAATCGTGACGTTAAACTGTTGCACGAATAATGCCCATCTAGTGACCCTGTCACTGGCGAAATTGGTCTTCAGTATAAACTCTAGTGCGTGATGGTCAGTTCTGATTATAATCGAATGTGCGATAAGCAACTTCTTCCATGTTTCCAATGCATAGATGATCGCTAAAGCTTCTAGTTCAGTCGTATAGTAATTGCGTTCTGATGGTTTCAATTTTCGACTGATAAAGGATAAATAGTGTCGAGTGTGATCTTCATCCTCTTGGAGTAATATGGCACCTATCCCAATATTGGATGCATCCGATTCGATAATGAAGTTCTTCTCAAAATCCGGATACTCCAACTTGACGCTATTAAGCATTAATTCCTTTGCCTTCTTGAATGATTCCTCACATAGATCGTTCCATTTCCACTTATTATCTTTTTTTAACAAGTCCTGTAGGGGTGCAACTATCTCCGTGTATTTATGGCAATGTCCCGCAAAAAACTGGCAAGTTCCCAAGAATTGGCGTACATGCTTTACCCGAGTAGGTCTGGGAAATTCTGCAATGGCCTGAAGTTTTTGTTCATTTGGTCTATATCCGTTCCCATCCAAGACATGTCCAAGAAATCTAATCTCATTCTTAAAGAATTGGCACTTTTTCAAGTTAACTTTGAAATTTGCTTTCCTCAAGTCCATAAACAAATCCCGTAGATGAACTAAGTGCTGGTCTTCAGTCTCCGATGCTATCAGAATATCATCCACGTAACGTATGACCGTATCCTTGACCGCATTACTTAGGTTCTGATCCAAGGCACGTATCAAAACTGCTCCTGAGGTTTTCATCCCAAATGGAAGTTTTCTAAAAACATAAGTCTGTTGTTCGAATAAAAATCCCGTAAACTTCTGAGAATCCTCACTTATCCTTACATGATGGTATGACGATGTCAAATCCATTGTAGAAAACCATTTCTTGTTTTTAAATTTCCTTAATAGATCTTTTATCACTGGAGGTCTATCATATTCTGGCAACAGTCTCGAATTCAATGACCTCGCGTCTAGGCATATTCTCAAATTTCCATCCGGTTTCTGCACCACCGCTAACGGATTTACATAGGATGTCACACACTTTTTAATTATCTGATCTTTCTCAAGATCCTGAATGATCTCCTTCACCTTAGTCCTGTGTTTTTCTGGAATTTGGTACAGCTTTGCATGATATGGGCTATCATCACATACTTGAATCTTGTACTCAAAGTTCTGAATCTCTCCTGGTGTCGTATCAAAGACATCAACGAATTCTTCCAACAGGTTGGCTATAACTGGAACATGCTCAACTACTTCATTGGTGTCTTCACATATCTCTAAACCTTCAAAAACCTTGGCCCATCGAACTTCTCCCACGGTGAATTTATCTTCCTCTTCGAAATGGACGTCTCCCGCATGATGGAATTTAATCGTATCAGATTCCATATCGATAACAGCTCTCTTGATAAAATCCGTCCCCAGGATCAAATCATGTGCAATGTCCTTCATAACGACAAATATATGTTCAAAGACACATCCTCCAATCTTGACCTTCAAGTACAGCTGAATTTTACAAGTTGTGATCTTGTCTGGGATGATTCCCTGAATCTTGATTCCGGATACTGGTATTTCCTCTATTTCCTCGGTCAACTTCCATATGGCGTACAACCTCTCGCTCACCAAACAAAGCATCGCTCCTGTGTCAATCAAAGTATACACTGGTTTTCCATACACCTCACACACAATAATGGGTAGCCTAGTTCTTGGTCCATACTCTTTTCCTTCCTGTTCTTCTTGAATCAAGTCTTCATCCTCAACTTCCCATTTCACGATTTTGGAAACATATTGTGTAGTAATTAGTTCTGTTGATTTCCTTGTTCCGAAATCGAAGTTTTTTTCGTTTTTACCTGTCGAATTATTTGTCCCAGAAGTACCAGGTTTATTTCTTGCCTCTTCCATTTCTTTCAAATACTGTTTACTTTCTTCTCCTCTTTGCTCAAGGTTCTGCCTCTGTTGATCTTTGAACCTTTCATTATCCGTTCTATCGTAAGATTTATTGTATCCTGATCTGTCATATGGTCTCGTGTATCCTTGTCTTCTCCACGAATTCCAATTGTTCCCGTATCTTCCTCGCCTTATGTAAGGTCGTCCACTATCTCTTTCTCTTCTATCTTGATAATCCCTCGACGTTTGCTCTTCTCTATTCCGTTCTGGCATGGTTTGGCATTGTCGATCGGCGAAAACAGCATATGCGGCCTGGGACTCTTGCTTATTACCCCTCTGCTGGTAAAATTGAGCATTAGAATGATCTAGACGTTGCAACACTTCATCAAATTCTTCCATGTTCTCAACATTCGCAGAAATGAGACTCCGCTGAACTTCCAAAGGAAACTGTCTAATCAAAGCTGGGATTAACTCGTACGTCGGCATTGGTGGATCTAAGCATTGCAATTTAGCAAGTTGATTTGCAAAGTAATTTGAATATTTGGTCGGCTGTGACGTGGAATACCGCTTGACATATAATTCGGCCCTGATGTTCTGTTGCGTCTCCGGCGACCAAAATTTACGTAAGAGTGCCTGTTCAAATTCGTCATAGGTTCTCAAATTACCTCGAAAAGCCCTAAACCATACGAGTGCTGGTCCATCTAAGAATCTACTAATCACTCTCATCTCTCTTTACTTATTCACCTTAGCATTCTTCAGATAATCTCTTAATTCGCGCAGAAATTCAACAGGAGAGACATTTCCAGTCCCTGAAAATTTTATAGGTTTCTCTTCGTAACTTTTAACGAGCGTGATCGGAGTAGAAGTGCGAATGGTAGAAATTTCTTCAGATTTCCCAACCTCTGGCAACCTTTCTCTATTTGAAAAAGCGTTTTCATTTATGCTGTCTTGTTTTGTATCCGCTTTCGATCTATAATCCTCAATTTTCTTCTCTAACTCACAAATGGTCTTCCTGAATTCATACATTTCATCCCTATTCTGCCTTTCAGTTTCTTCCCCTATTTGACTATCTTTCAACTCTTCTGTCATTTTCTTCGGATTCTCTTCGACAACAGTTTCGTGACCTTTCAATTTCTCTATACTTTCCCTAATGGCTTGAATATCTCCAGATACGACTTTAATCTCTGATGAAAAAGCATTCCTGATATCTTTGACTTCGACCTGAGTTTCTTTTACAACCTGAGCTTGAATTTCATTAATTACAGTTTATTTTACTTCATTTTTCAAGTCTGCTACAACTCCTTCCTTTAATTGTTCTACAATTATTTCTCTAAATTCAGAAGTAACTCTCTGCACTACCTGTGTGGCATTTAACGTACTTTCCTTCGTTGTGTTAATCTCTAAGGACGCAAGATCATCTGTTATTTTCCTAACATTATCTTCCATTTTATTTTCTAATGATCTAACCATCTTTTGAATCTCGTTCTTATGTTGAGCTAACTCTTCCTTCATCGCTTTTCGACTATCTTGTAAACTATCTTTCATAATGCCATAGTTTGCGAATAAATTATCCTTTAAATTCGTTCCCGAATCCACGATCCTAGCTTCTAAACTTAGGAAACTCTCCTGAGCTCTCCTAGCGTTGTCTCTTATCTTGGTTTCCAATGACACAACTTTATCCTCAATCTTAGCATCTATCGATTCAGACATTTTATCATCGAATGAATCTATGTTTCTAGACATCCGGCTTTCTATTGCTTCTATCCTTTCTAACATTTCCGCTTTTAATGAGTTCGAATTTTCTGTGATTTTACATTCTAAACTTGAAATTTTATTTTCCAGAGAAGCAGAATTCTCTTTTATTTGATTTTCAATTTTATTTTCCAGAGAAACAGAATTCTCTTTTATTTGATTTTCAATTTTATTTTCCAGAGAAACAGAATTCTCTTTTATTTGATTTTCAATTTTATTTTCCAGAGAAACAGAATTCTCTTTTATTTGTTTTTCCAGAGAAGCAGAATTCTCTGTGATTTTCTGTCCCAGCTCTTCCATCATTTTGGTAAGTGCTTCCATGACCACTCACAATAATACTTATAGCACTGGGGTACGATGTCAACTGATGATGGGGAAACTTAATCTAAACTACTAGTACAGTGAATATTCAGACACGACATTAAATTGATACTTCAATACTGATGACTTTTAAATTTAAAATCTACAATAAATGACCAGAAACAATCACTACAAACCAAACTATGAAAACTGCGCATTCATGACCATGAATCCTACTACAGCAAGAACAAACACAAATCGACCTCGAATCGAAATTCGGAATCGAATCATATCAGAAACTGAATCGAACTCGGGCCCATACACGTTGGGCGCCAAAACTCTTCTATCTTACTTTATGTGACCGTTTGACGAACGTCCTACGACCACACAAGTGCACATCCGAACAACAGTCGAGCACAAAGACTCAAAAACATCTCGGGGTTAATAGTGAGCATTCTACAAAGATGTAGAATAAAGAAAAGAAAAGCTCTGCTGTTCCCCAGATGCACACTACAGCAAGGATAGAAGGCATATTTCAAGAATCATGAATGACCACAGTATCAGTTAAGATAAAATTTGTATCAATTTAATTGATCCATTCAACCATCCTAATCTTTACAAGGGCATCCTCAGGGAGAAAACTAAAACACCACCTGGAAAAAATAACATCCTGCGCTCCCCCTGGGATCCTATACTATTTAATCGCAGGTGTAGAATAACGTTCCAAAAAAATTATATGCACCGAAAACGTCAACTTTTAAACATTTCATTGTATTAGAATACCCATGAAATTAAGAGTCCATCATGGTATTCTATTATATTATAAACGATATTTACAGTATTCAAGTTGTGTGGATCACTGATCGTCCTATCACACTTGAGTAAAATTTTATTTCTGAAGTTCTACACATTTCCATATTTCCAAAATCATGGATAATCCTATGGGATATTCTCTTCCATGAAACGAGAAGAAATTCCAAAACATACTAGAATTGTTAATTATACAACTTGATGCCAGACAGACCAAGTCGAACAAAGATGGACCCATTAGAAACGTAATACCATTTATATTTCATTATTCCCACACAAGGAATATTCATATTAGAAATTATGAATTATGGATCTATGATTTATCCTCGATAATAAAATAAATTATGGGATTAATTATTAAGTGATGTTAATTGCAACTCAACCTTATTATTCCAACCAATTTCAAACACTTATGGATGATTCGTAGCTATTTCAAGATTTTCATCGGAACATGAGGTCGCATATTAAATGCCCCATTTCTTTATGCACTTTATGAATTTAGTTTATTCCTTGATATCACAATATGGCAAAATTGTTAGGCATTTTAATCTATCTGCAGGTTTATATAATTCAACCAGAAAATATGTAATTATGGTTAGAGCAAATTAAAGTAGAATCTAGAATTCCACTGGTGACAATATCTAGATAGAGGCGTGGGGCTGCCACAGCGGCATCGCCCTTCTTTTGAGTAAAATGAGGCAACATCCTCCAAATTCCAACATTTCATTATATTCAACAACTATAATTCTTTTATATATTATTTTCACATATTAATTTCCATCCAGTCATATTTACTGTATTTAATGGATTATCACAATCATTAATGGGACAAATGCCTACGCGCATTCCCAATTCAACTCATCACCCCATCAGATCTATCATATGACTGTTATAAGTAACTATCTCTAATTAACCTGTCCAATTATCCGCTTGTCACCATAACAAAAATCCTCCAAATTGATACACCTTGCTCTAATAACAAAACTACGTTACGATTGCTTTATCAATCCAATGTGCATTAATTCATGTTAATTTCTCATATTTGTTTTAAGGAAACATCACCTAAATAATCCAAACTCATTCATTTATTATTATTATTAATATGAAATTCTCATGGATAATTACCATGTTCTATTTTTCATAAGATCCATTAAATTGTTATGAATAAGCCTCCTTAATTCCCCATGTAAATTCTCACACATGATTATTCCGCATTATCATTTTAAAGAAAATCCTTAACCACCAGAAAAATCGAATCATTTTACGATAAATGACAATCAGAACTCATCCAAGATGAATTGCATCAAAAATGATCAAGAACTACATTTAAATAAACAATTTACCAATAAACTATCTCAAAACGATCGCTAAAATAACAATGTGCCATAAAAATATGCACGGAACTGTACAACAAATATCCGGATGAAACTCCTGTCTAATTAGAACAGCCGGATGCCTTCCGAAAATATACTCATTCTACGATATGCCCACCGTGGATATGCTATCTCAAAAGGAATAATATAAAAAAATCGAAGAGTGGACAACATCAAAAAGATCCAGGCTTATGTTCCAATATAATGCAGAAAATAAAGATCTATGGCGTGTAAAACGATTCCTACATGGTTGAATGGTATAGTCTAAGGTCTGATATTCACTGGTACTAGATATTAAGAATAGAATAAGGGGCTCACGTCCATTTCAGATGTTCTTGAAGAAGGTCCAAGCTCCTACGGAAGATCCTCGGTCGGAGCATAAAATTCCACGCATTCCTCCGCACACGGAAATGTGTACGGCTAGACTTCATGGCTCCACGGGTTCGAGTCCCAAGTATCCAAACGTCAGCTCCCATCGTACGTCCCGTTCATATTTAGCGCACCATAATAATGGCTCGACTCATGGTAGATTTCAAAAGTTCATACCGGCGTATTGCTACCATGACGTCCTGATCGGATTGTCTTAACACCATAGCTTCTGCTATGAAAAAGCACGTGTCTAATACTGTCACTGGTGTGTTTTACCGTCCCGAAATATTCCGAATAGTCACCGCAATGTTCCCGGTTACTTGCTTGTAATCCTTCTGTAGTTATCACAGTACGCATCCCCCTGTTTAGCCTTAATTCAAAGTCAATTACTAGCCAGAAATCTACCCTGGTATGAGGTATTACATTCTCATAACTCAAGTAAGGAATTATTTTCAGCCCGTGTGCCTTAATACGCTATGAGCTCTGGCCTTACACCACACAATCTTGCATTTACAAGAGCTAATCCCATCTAATAAAACAATCCTGAGCACATTTGAACAATGCCTCGTTTGTAGGCTAATTTTGGCTCCCAGGTCAGGTACTAGTAACTTAGATTGATTAAGCCGCCCGCTTATGCACGGATCCAATGCACAAAAACGACTGTCCCTGACAGAACAGCTGCCTCCCAGACCATGCAGACTGTCACGTGATAGCATACTGACGCGCATCGCCGTCCGCGCATCTCTTCCAGACTGCAATCAACGACAGTGAAATTCAACTCAGCCAGGCGCTCACTTCAAATTCAAAATACAGCCGCGACAAAAACAACATCACCAACCAGCAACTGACGCTCTTTCACACGGTTACAATATATATATATATATATATATATATATATATACAAGCTGACCCGGCAGACGTTGTCCTGCCAATCAAAGAAAGTGTTGTAACGTTGTTTCTTGAAGTGCTTTTGGATATACAATATTTTTTTCAATTTCTGTTAACTGCCTCTAAACTATCGTGAATTGAATAAACTAATTTAGAAACATTCGTTGGAGCGTGCAGAACAACTCTCCAAAGTATCATCGCAAACGGATGAATGGCATTTAACGCATACGGGATTTGGTTTAAATGATTCGTGCGCTGTCACTCATTTGTTGAATCTACTCGTGCTCTACCAACTGTGAAATGGATTTACTAAGTTAGAAGCCTTCACTTAAGTGTACACAACAACTCATCAAAGTTTCATCGCAATCGATGAATAGTATATGAACGCATACAGGATTTTTTGGAACGCTTCGCGCGTCGTCACTCATTTGTTACATCTACTCGTGCGCTACCAATATTGCAAAATGGATTTACCAAGTTGAACACCTTCCCTGGCGTGTACACAACAACTCATCAAAGTTTCATCGGAATCTGATGAATGACATATGAACGCATAAGTGATTTTCTTTAAACGATTCGCGTGCCGTCACTCATTTGTTGAATCTACTCATGCGCTACCTATTGTAAAATGGATTTATTAAGCCAGAAACCTTCCGTAGTGGTGCATTCTTAGAATACACGGTACCTGAGATTATAATTTTCAATGTTTTTGCATGTTCTTTCCTTCCTCTTTGTCAGACACCAACAGTGATCTTCTGTTCTCTCTTAGGGGTTCAGGTCGCTTATATTTTGTATGAGTCTGTTCCAGATATATATTCTGTGACCCACCTAGCGTCAGATAACAACGAATCTCTGAAGCTCTTCAACTCTTCCTCGCGCAAGAGGAATTCCATATCCATTTGGCTACCAGATCCTGTTATCATCGCCAGCTATTTTCTCCTTGAGCAAGAGGACTATGTCTACTTCTTTACTCACCATGCTGCGCTGGTATTAACTGTTAGCAACTCCTTGAAGACCAGCTCAACAAGAGATCAATTTGTTGTTTTGAAGTTGGCAATGCTTATATGTTCTCCTTTTGTCTCCTACCCCCCACTCTTTTCCCCTTCCGTGGTCTCTCCGTGCTCCGTTGAGCAGGTCTCACTTCTCAGTCTGCAGTTGACTCGGTCAGTCAAAGCTCTTGTTGAGCTATGTCTCCTCAACCCATGAGGCAAACTCTCTTCTACGCCATGTTGGCAAAGTAGTCATCGTCAACGGGAACTTCATCTTCTACATGAACTCAAGATAAGTACCATCTTAAAGTTTTAACCTCATCTTCATGGTTTTAACTTCTACATGCTTTTAACTAATATTTTATAGACAGCGTGAGATTACTCATTTTGGGGCAAAATCATTCTTCGTGGGATTTGCCATGTTAAGCCTTTGGTTGTATAAGCCAACCTTATTAAAAAGAGCTTTTCTTAGGCTATTTAAATGAGAAATCCTCTCACTACGTGGGATATTACTTAATACCCGCTGTCTATAATTATAAAGCTAGTTCCTCCGTTGGATTTTCTCAACCCCATTTTTCTGCTAAGGTCGTTCTGGAACCTTCGAGATCTTGTACTCTATCTGCGAGTCTTGCCGTCAAGTATTGTTCACGCACTTGTGAAAATGCTAGTTAAAATAAGGAATCTTCCTTAAATTTCTGCAATAGCGAACTTTCTTCCCCCGTTGGAACATTCTATGGCGCATTTAATTGTAAATCACAACTTTTTCAAGAAATAGACTCTCACCTATATAGTGCAATCAGTTATTTCCATAATTGCAATAACTTTCTTTCTCATAAACGTCAGTGTTTCTATAGTGAACTTTGCATCCATCTTTATAGACTACAGTGATAACCAGTGCTTGCTCCACGTTTCTACCGCGTCGCGCTCGTCCGTTTCTATTAAATACGGCCATGAACATTGATCCTATATCTCAATGATCTTTCCTCAACCTTCTACTAACAACCATTATTAATAAAATTGTAACTTTCTATAAGGCGTTACTCACGAAGTACCCTTCCAACTTTGCTAGTTTAACATTAATTAAATTCTGCACAATTGCTTGTGTGATACAAGTTTTAAATCACATTGTTCCTTTCCTATAATCAGGGAAAACATTTCTTTAAACTCTTGAGCGAGTCATGTTCAAGTTTCACGAAATGGAAACTGTCCCATTTTGCTCGTGATTCCTAATTAAACATAGGAAGTCTGGAATCTTCCTTTTGATTACTTACTTAGGTTTCACAATAAGTGACCTGCCCTCCTTTGTATAATTCTCATAAAGTAATCCTGTTTAAATATATGAAGTTGTAGGAACTTCTATTTTTATGCTTTATGTTTTCCTTATAGTTAGCTTGAAAGTTGTTGTTCTCTCTAGAATATTCTTGCAGAAATTTCTTATAGTACACTCCTTGTACTCGTGTAAATGTTTAAACTTTAATCATTTCATTTAGTCCTTTTTCAAATCTTAAAAAAGATTTTAGTACTAGGTTTAAAAACCTTAAGAATTGTTATTTGCCTGGAGCAACTTTTGAATGTTGTCGGAGGTCTGCGACCTCAAATTGTTAATAAGATTGGAAAATATTTACTTGTTAAAAATATTAATTTCTCCTGAATTGTTAAATAAATTAAATATTTGTTTTTGGATTCATCGTTTCTCTGATACTACAGTTAGGCAGGATCCTGGCTTTCCTAGCTCTTCCTAGGTTTATGCCCTCGTTCATACTCAATAAAGCTTTTACTATCTGTCTGGCCAGACCATCACCCTTCCCCATAGTACTTTTATTCGTGCTTGGAAGGAAATACACTAAAGCCTTTCTCTGGCAAACTGCCCAAGTCTTAGCTGCGGTTCCCGTCAGCTTCGACCAAGCTCGTACCCACTTTAGGTATCCTAGCACGGATTTGCGGTGGCAACCGCTTCTAAATGTATTGAAAGTTAAATTAATAACTTTTGTGGGACTCTCCTCCTATTTTTCTATCCTTTTTCTCCAATCCAAAATCTACTTCCTTCCTTTAATCATCTTCCCTTGGTGGGTGGGTTATTCCTCAGCCAATAATCTACCCAAAATTTGGTACCAGAAACCCGGGAGAGTCCATTTTTTATTTCTATTGTTTGTCAAGTGTCATTTGACAATACTTGGCAAATTATTAATATCTGCTTTGGATTTTTCAGCTATATCTACGTCGCGTAAAGCCTGTGAACGGGAAAGAGGCCGCTCCTGTCTCCTTTGGTGTGTCCCGTTCTTTCTACCCATTTGCTGCTGCAAGCTTGACAGCATATCCAAGGTTCTACAGTGTCGTGAGTTGTATTTCAATTTATTCTCTTTATCATGGCTCCTACTGAAAAAGATGAAACTCTCATTGATAGACGTTCTTCTTATAAAGGGCAACTCACTAGATTCCGAAATTTCATCAACAAATTAAATCCCGCCGAGTGTGATTTAGATATCTTAACACAACGCCTTAAGTTGTACGAACGGTCTTATGATTATTATGACCAAATTCAAACCGAGATTGAATCCGCTTGCCCAGACCTTCAATCGGATCGGGACGAGGTCGAACCCTTGTACTTTGAAGGGATTGCAAAGGCCCACCAATTGATCCGCAATATCTCAGAACCGGACACTAAGGTCATCAATCCGGCCCAGTTCGCACCCGCTTCAGTTCACAAGAACAAACCGAAACCGTTACTTCCCAAGATAAGCCTACCGCACTTCTCAGGCAAGGAAGGTGAATGGTATTCTTTTTACGAACTTTACTGCTCCTTAATTCATGAAAATATCGAGATCCCAGACATACATAAATTTTACTTCCTCCGCACTTCTTTGGAATGTGAGGCCTTAGCCTTAGTGGAGTCACTGCCTTTAAGCGCAGACAACTACCACATCGCCTTTAATCTCCTTAAAGAGAGATATGGCAATTTACGCTTGAGTGTAGCTCACCACATCCGTTGTTTGTTTAACCTACCAGCCGTCAAACCTAATGACGTCACCTCCTTAAGAGACCTCTTAGACTCTATGCAGTTAAATGTCAGAGCGTTATACCAACTAAAGCAGCCTGTCCAAACATGGGACACCATACTTATTCACCTAGCTACATCAAGATTCGATTTTTCGACACTGAAGGCCTGGGAGATCGAACTCGCCTGCAACAAGGAACATTCGTTCGAACACCTTATCTCGTTTCTCAACAGTCGATGTCAATTCCTTACAGCACTCGCATTTCAGTGCGAAAAAGTCGAAACGAATCCTCAGTGTCAAATTTTTGAAAAAAAAACTTGCTTCTTCAAAGGGTCATCAGCCCCCATCTGTCGAGAACAAGCAAACCCGTTCTTCTTTCAATAATCCAAGAGAACATATCAGGCCGCTTAACAAATCATTAAAATGCACGCTCTGTAAAAAGCTTCACACATTGTATTCGTGCAAATCCTTTAAAGAATTGTCTGTCGAAGATCGAAGGAAGTTTGTCTTGAATAGCAAACATTGTTTCAACTGCTTATCACCTAAGCATTCTTCTTCGAACTGTACGTCATCAAATCTCTGTTTCCATTGTAAAAAACCGCATCATTCTTTATTGCACGTTCACGATAAATCGAGGTCATCAGTACCTGCCTCTTCAAGCTCCTTGCAGAGCCGCTCCGAACAAACTAATGCTTCTTCCTGCATTTCCAACGCCGACACTTCTCACAGTGCGCAAACCCTTTTGACCACTGTACAATTCGAAATCCAAGATAAATTTGGAAATTGGTTTAGAACCCGTGGTCTTCTCGATTCCGCTTCAACTCATAACTTTGTTTCGCAATCGTTGATTAAAAAACTAGGTCTTTCGTCATCGCCTACTTCTATCAATGTGACTGGCATTGACAATTTGAAAACTCAAGTTTTGCAGTCTTCAAAATTGAAAATCAGAGACGTTTGCCAAAGAAACACCAATCTTAATTTAAACTGTCTCATTCTTACCAGTATTGGCAAGGACACTCCAAGTCACTCTATTAATACCTTCGGATTAAAGATTCCTTCGCACTTAAGGTTAGCCGATCCTCAGTTTAATGCTCAAGGTCCCATTGATGTACTTTTCAGTGCCAATGTTTTTTGGAAGTGCCTTCGCAAACAAACACGCAAGTTATCTTCAACCGCGGTCGCCAGATACACCGATTTTGGTTGGGTTATTACTGGTGAAATTCAGCATCCCAGTGTTCAAACCAAAGCGCAATGTCATCTCGTTACAGCTGACATAAATCCCATTTCTGAAAAAGAGAACGCTCATGTTTCAGATCTCAATATTTTTGAAAAACACTTGTCGAAACGATGTCTTATCGTGAACAACTGCGCTACCTCTGTAAGTTGTTTAAATGGTTTTTCCTTCTTCCCGCATAATATGGCAATTCAAGTTCGCCTTGCTTTGTGTTACTTCGTCTACTTTCTCATGTCATTTTTTATAGCAGTTAATTGCTTAAACTCTTCCTCGAACACTATCTTCCCCTTGTGTAAAACCATGGCTATCAGTCACCATCACTTTGCTGTACGCTATGTTTCACTTCTTTCGCTATGTAGAAGGATGGCCACGGCCGGCTCCTCCCTCCTTCCTCACAATTGGAAGTCGCTCATGAAACCGCTTGAAAATCTGAATTCTATAGCATCTAGAATAACTATTCTTATGCATAACCTTCTTCTCAATGTCCCAGCTTGTCTTCTTTGCTCGGAAGAATTAAGCTTCTTTTTGTTGAAAATTGTCCGATTTCGTGATCCTCTCAATTATGCGAAATTGATTTCTTACTTTATTTCATATAGCTTTAAATTGCTTTTTCACGTCCAAGTTACGATTGACTGCATGCCGGTCAACCTGAATATCTGCTTTAAGTTACAGCTGATTCAACTAGTGTTTGTGTACTTTGAACTGCTTGTTTTTCAAACTTGTTGGTATACAAGTCTGAGGAAGGCCAAGTTGCTGTTTATTTCCTGTACGCTTGACACAGTTCAAAGCAAGTTTCTCTTATCTCAACTCTGGCTGATTGCCAACCATTGTCTGGCGAGCCGCTACTGCAAGTACAGAAGCCGTTCACCTACTTCCCAAAATAAACTTGTTCCGTTTAAGGACTCTTTCAGCTATTTATATTCGTTATCTCGCTGTACTCTGTGGGTCAAGGCCGCGCTTGCTTACGTCTTCCACTTACTCATGCTCGTATTCTATAACTGCTTCGATCCTTGTTTCAAAACTTCGTTGCGTATTTTTCACGCGCTCATGTATTTCACTTTGCTTACATATTTTGAAATCTTATTGTTCATTGATGAACAAACTTACTTTTTCTCGTCGTCACATTCGATGTATTTTTGCATTCATACTTTGTTATGTCACGTTTCTCGCTGACTTAAGTATTTTTCTGAGTGACCCCTTTGATGCTTATTGTGACTTAAGGTCATTGCTTATGGCTACTAGGTTGTTACCTATGGCGTTCTTGCTTTCTACTCGCATAGTTTCTTTGTTTATTTGGTATATTCTTGTCCTGAATAGATGTACTTGTTTCTATACGCTTTGTTTAAACTTGTTAATTCTCCTTTTGCATTGTATCGCAATCTTTACTAGTGCTTTATTTCTCTCAGCTTCCAGCTATTTCGTGATTGAAAGTGTTGATAATTCTCGCCTTTTAACTCCGCTTTCCAATGACCCTGATGACCTCCTTCCACTCACACCTGGTCACTGTCTTACACGCACTTCTCTCTCTGCCCATCCTCCCCTTCCTAATTCTTTCAGGGATTTTGATTTACCTATTGTTTGGCGTAAACTTGTAGCCCTCCGCAATTCCTTTTGGAAGAGGTGGAACTTGGAATATTTAACTTCCTTGCAAGGGAGACAGAAGTGGTTTCTTTCCAGTCCCGACATTCAAGTGGGAGACTTGGTCTTAGTTAGGGATGTTTCACCCCCCCCCCCCCCTAGTCTGGCCTTTTGGAAGAGTGACCGAGTGTTACCCTGGAGGAGATAGGAGAGTCAGGGTATTCAGAGTCGTGACCACTAATGGTCAGATCACAAGACTACTTTTCCGCAATTGCTTATTACTGTACTTGTTTTTCTTGTTCGCTGTTGGTGTCTGCCCCCCCCCCCCCAGTATGGTGCATTCCTAGAATACACGGTACCTGAGATTATAATTTTCAATGTTTTTGCATGTTCTTTCCTTCCTCTTTGTCAGACACCAACAGTGATCTTCTGTTCTCTCTTAGGGGTTCAGGTCGCTTATATTTTGTATGAGTCTGTTCCAGATATATATTCTGTGACCCACCTAGCGTCATATAACAACGAATCTCTGAAGCTCTTCAACTCTTCCTCGCGCAAGAGGAATTCCATATCCATTTGGCTACCAGATCCTGTTATCATCACCAGCTATTTTCTCCTTGAGCAAGAGGACTACGTCTACTTCTTTACTCACCATGCTGCGCTGGTATCAACTGTTAGCAACTCCTTGAAGACCAGCTCAGCAAGAGATCAATTTGTTGTTTTGAAGTTGGCAATGCTTATATGTTCTCCTTTTGTCTCCTACCCCCCACTCTTTTCCCCTTCCGTGGTCTCTCCGTGCTCCGTTGAGCAGGTCTCACTTCTCAGTCTGCAGTTGACTCGGTCAGTCAAAGCTCTTCTTGAGCTAAGTCTCCTCAACCCATGAGGCAAACTCTCTTCTACGCCATGTTGGCAAAGTAGTCATCGTCAACGGGAACTTCATCTTCTACATGAACTCAAGATAAGTACCATCTTAAAGTTTTAACCTCATCTTCATGGTTTTAACTTCTACATGCTTTTAACTAATATTTTATAGACAGCGTGAGATTACTCATTTTGGGGCAAAATCATTCTTCGTGGGATTTGCCATGTTAAGCCTTTGGTTGTATAAGCCAACCTTATTAAAAAAGAGCTTTTCTTAGGCTATTTAAATGAGAAATCCTCTCACTACGTGGGATATTACTTAATACCCGCTGTCTATAATTATAAAGCTAGTTCCTCCGTTGGATTTTCTCAACCCCATTTTTCTGCTAAGGTCGTTCTGGAACCTTCGAGATCTTGTACTCTATCTGCGAGTCTTGCCGTCAAGTATTGTTCACGCACTTGTGAAAATGCTAGTTAAAATAAGGAATCTTCCTTAAATTTCTGCAATAGCGAACTTTCTTCCCCCGTTGGAACATTCTATGGCGCATTTAATTGTAAATCACAACTTTTTCAAGAAATAGACTCTCACCTATATAGTGCAATCAGTTATTTCCATAATTGCAATAACTTTCTTTCTCATAAACTTCAGTGTTTCTATAGTGAACTTTGCATCCATCTTTATAGACTACAGTGATAACCAGTGCTTGCTCCACGTTTCTACCGCGTCGCGCTCGTCCGTTTACATTAAATACGGCCATGAACATTGATCCTATATCCCAATGATCTTTCCTCAACCTTCTACTAACAACCATTATTAATAAAATTGTAACTTTCTATAAGGCGTTACTCACGAAGTACCCTTCCAACTTTGCTAGTTTAACATTAATTAAATTCTGCATAATTGCTTGTGTGATACAAGTTTTAAATCACATTGTTCCTTTCCTATAATCAGGGAAAACATTTCTTTAAACTCTTGAGCGAGTCATGTTCAAGTTTCACGAAATGGAAACTGTCCCATTTTGCTCGTGATTCCTAATTAAACATAGGAAGTCTGGAATCTTCCTTTTGATTACTTACTTAGGTTTCACAATAAGTGACCCGCCCTCCTTTGTATAATTCTCATAAAGTAATCCTGTTTAAATATATGAAGTTGTAGGAACTTCTATTTTTATGCTTTATGTTTTCCTTATAGTTAGCTTGAAAGTTGTTGTTCTCTCTAGAATATTCTTGCAGAAATTTCTTATAGTACACTCCTTGTACTCGTGTAAATGTTTAAACTTTAATCATTTCATTTAGTCCTTTTTCAAATCTTAAAAAAGATTTTAGTACTAGGTTTAAAAACCTTAAGAATTGTTATTTGTCTGGAGCAATTTTTGAATGTTGTCGGAGGTCTTCGACCTCAAATTGTTAATAAGATTGGAAAATATTTACTTGTTAAAAATATTAATTTCTCCTGAATTGTTAAATAAATTAAATATTTGTTTTTGGATTCATCGTTTCTCTGATACTACAGTTAGGCAGGATCCTGGCTTTCCTAGCTCTTCCTAGGTTTATGCCCTCGTTCATACTCAATAAAGCTTTTACTATCTGTCTGGCCAGACCATCACCCTTCCCCATAGTACTTTTATTCGTGCTTGGAAGGAAATACACTAAAGCCTTTCTCTGGCAAACTGCCCAAGTCTTAGCTGCGGTTCCCGTCAGCTTCGACCAAGCTCGTACCCACTTTAGGTATCCTAGCACGGATTTGCGGTGGCAACCGCTTCTAAATGTATTGAAAGTTAAATTAATAACTTTTGTGGGACTCTCCTCCTATTTTTCTATCCTTTTTCTCCAATCCAAAATCTACTTCCTTCCTTTAATCATCTTCCCTTGGTGGGTGGGTTATTCCTCAGCCAATAATCTACCCACGTAGGGTGTACACAACATCTCACCCAAGTTTCATCGTAATCGGACGAATGGTATTTGAACGCATACGGGACCTTTTTGAAACGCTTCGCGCGTCGCCGCTCATTTGTTGAATCTACTCGTGCGCAACCCCCTGTGAAATGGATTGCTAAGTCAGAAGCCTTGAATTAAGTGTACACATCAACTCATCCAAGTTTCATCTCAATCTATGAATGGAATATAAACTTATACGGGATTTTGTTGAAACGCTTCGCGCGTCGTCACACATTTGTTGAATCTAGTCGTGCGCTACCTAATGTGAAATTGATTTACTAAGCCAGAAGCCTTCCCTGGAGTATACACAACATCTCACCCAAGTTTCATCGCTATCGGACGAATGGTATTTGAACGCATACGGGACCTTTTTGAAACGCTTCGCGCGTCGTCACTCATTTGGTGAATCTATTCGTGCGCTATCTATTGTAAAATGGATTTACTAAGCCAAACACCTTCCCTGGAGCTCACTCAACATATCACCCAAGTTTCATTGCAATCGGATGAATGGTATATGAACGCATACGGGACTTTGATTAAAAGTTCGCGCGTATTTGCTCATTTGTTGAATCTACTCGTGAGCTACATATGTGTTTGAGTCTTCAGTCTTTTGACTGGTTTGATGCAGCTCTCCATGTCTCCCTGTCCTGAGCTAATCGTTTCATCTCTACATAACTACCACACCCTACATCTGAGGCAATCTGTTTAACATATTCTAACCTTGGTCTACCCCTACAGTTCTTGTCCTCGACCCTTCCTTCCATAACTAAGCTTGCTATTCCTGGGTGTCTTAGTATGTGTCCTACCAACCTATCTCTTCTCTTCATTAGCAGTCGCCAGAAACATCTCTCCTCTCCCACTCGTCTTAATACCTCTATGTTTGTAACCCTATCTACCCATCTGATCTTCATCATTCTCCTGTAACACCACATTTCAAATGCTTCTATTCTCCTCTTTTCTGCTGCACCAATAGTCCAAGTTTCACTTCCATAGAGCGCCACGCTCCAGACAAAGGCTTTCAAAAATGACTTCCTAATACCTAAATCTATATTCGATGTCAGCAGATTCCTTTTTTGTAGAAAAGCTTTCTTTGCCGGAGCCAACCTACTTTTTATGTCCTCTTTGCTTCGTCCATCACTGGTTATTCTACTTCCAAAGTAACAGAAGTCTTCTACTTCCTTCAGCTCTTCACCTGTCAATTTGATCTCCATAGAGGTTTCTGATTTATTTCGGCTGCATTCCAGTATTAGCCTACTTTCGATTTTTGCAAAAAATGAAAGTAGACTTATGAGATCAACACAGGGCGAAAAAAGTGTGTCTGTCTGTGTGTGTGTATGTGTGTGTGTGAGTCTGTGTGTGTGTGTGTATGTGTGTGTGTGAGTCTGTGTGTGTGTGTGTGTGTGTGTGTCTGTGTGTGTGTGAGTGTGTGTACTCTGAATGTCTGTCCCCCCCTATCAATTCGAACACGGTGAAACCGAATTGAACGAAATTTGGTACAGAGGTAGCACTAGTAAAGGACACCTCAGTGTCATACTTTATATCGCCGCCATCTTTACCAAAACAGAATGGCGGCCACTCAAATGTTAAAAACGTAAAATCAAATTACGGCTTAACTAATCATCCGATCTCTACCAAATTTGGTGACAACATACCTTTATATAGGAAAATTCAAGGTCATCGGCCATGCCATTTCAGGATGGCGGCCGTGTGAATTATGCAACCATTTTAATAAATAGCTTAAGACCCACCAATTCCGATTATCGAGCCTAGGGGGGTTTAAGCTATCCTGAAGGTCGTGATCCGTTATTTATTATAATTTAATATTATAATATTATACAGTATGAGTGGCTTAAAAGAGCTGAGCCGTTTGTGTCACACACAAGATGGCAGCTGTCCTCATGTGCCTGTCTTATATTTCAGTAGTTTTAGTATGTTGTATGTGATATACCGTACTGATACAATAATATAAACTTTGTATGAAATGATCTTTAATGAAAATGTACTGCAGTGAAGAAATCGTTTATTTAAAGTCATTATTTGCCAACAGTTTGTATCTAATATGCCAGTTAAGAACACCTGACGTCATGGATACTGTTAGCTCTGGGCTAGCATGTTAGTCTGACACGCAGTTGACTGGGGATCGAGTACTGCTACAGTTAGGTTTTTTTTTTCTTGAATTCTTTTACAAATGATGTGCACGAGGTTTTTCCACAGATACTGAATAAAATGTCATTTAGCTCAAAGGAGAGGATAAAGTATACACTCGTATATTAATAAAATCACAGTCCCAGCATCGCACATAAACAGAAGACATTAGAAAAAGGAGAATAGAAGAACTAGATACACGTTGTCATTAACCACAGCCTTCTTAATGCCTCTGTACGGTGCTGTCCTCTTGTGGGTTATGTGGGTAATATTGTTCCAAACATAACGCTGTGTAAATGCCTGAGCTGGCCTCCTGAAGTATGGCAATTTTGTAATACTGGTAGTTCAACTATTAGCCACGATCGCGCTCCGAATACCTTTAAACACTGCCAGCTGGATCGCCTCCCTCTTGGCTACGTTAAACTGCCTACTCATTCAACACCCATAGAACACTGCCATCGTAGTACATTACGATGGCAGTGCATAGGCGTACAAGATAAAGATTAATTCACTGATAGGTCGCAGCACCACCTACTGTGATTGGGGCGGAAGATTCTTAATTTTGCAGGCAGGCTTAATATAGAGATTAACGGACGTGAATGCATTACAATAAGTTAGTAGTTTTGTTATTCAATCATCATAAAGTTTATAATATTGATCTTGACACCTACTGGCTTATTATCAATATAAAAGAAAACAAACAATACATTGTGGTTGGGGTGATTGTTTTAGGGATGAGGACAACGAGTCATAAAGATACCCATACATTTAGGAGAAAGTAGGCTATATGTTCTTTGCTGAACATCTTGTTTTTGTTTTACATTTATTAATTTTCATCATGAATTCTTTCTGTAAGACGGAGTCCATACCATTCAAAAACTCATTCAAATCCTCAGGCTTGTCGGCCAAGATGACTATGTCATCAGCAAATCTCAGCGTTGAAATTATTTCTCCTTGAATCTTCACTCCCACTTTAAATTTTTCTCTAATTTCCTTCATTGCTTGTTCAATGTAAAGATTGAAAAGTATGGGTGATAAGTTGCAGCCTTGCCTTACACCTTTCTGAATACCAGCTTCTCTCTCATGTCCTTCAACTCGAATGACTGCTGTCTGGTTTCTGTATAGATTGTATATCACCCTCCTATCCCTGTACTTTATTCCAATCGATTTCAAAATGTCAAACAATTTAGTCCAATCAACGTTATCAAAAGCCTTTTCTAAGTCTACAAAAGCCATGAACGTTCTCTTATCTTTCCTTATTCTACCTTCCAGAATCAGCCTAAGACTTAGTACAGCTTCCCTTGTTCCTACATTTCTCCTGAAACCAAACTGGTCTTCACCCAACTCCGTTTCTATCTGGCTTTCAATCCTCTTGTAAATTATCCTAGACAGGATCTTTGAAGCATGAGTAATCAAGCTGATTGTACGGTAATCTTCACATCTGTCAGCTCCCACTTTCTTTGGTATAGGGATGATTACATTCTTCTTGAAATCAGGGGGTACCTCACCTGTCTCATAAATCCTACACACCAAGTGAAATAACCTGATCAGACCTTCATCTCCTATGCAGCGTAGCAACTCAATCGGTATATCATCTATGCCTGGTGCTTTGTTCCGGCTTAAGTCTTCCAAAGCTCTATCAAATTCTGATCTCAATATTAAATCTCCCTTCGCATCCTCATCAATTTCCTCCTCCCTTTCCATTACACGATTCTCAATCTCCTTTCCCTTATACAAACTCTCTATGTAAGCTTTCCATCTCTCAACCTTTTCTTCCCTATCTGTTAGAGGCTTTCCATTTGTGTCCTTAATATTACAGCACTTAGTCTTCTTTTCCCCAAAAGTATTCTTAATCCTTCGATAAGCTGTGTCTACTTTACCTAATTTCAGACAATTTTCTATACCTGCACATTTCTCTTTCAACCATTCTTCTTTCGCTTCCTTGCACTTCTTGTTAACCTCATTTTTCAGACGTCTGTATTCTGCTTTCCCCTTCTCATCTCTTACATTCTTGTGTTTCCGCCTTTCATCCATCAATTCTAGTATATCCTGAGTGATCCACGGTTTTCTACCTATTCTTTCTTTCCTACCAATGTTTTCTTCTGCGGATTTTGTTATTTCATTCTTCAAAAGTGCCCATTCGTCTGCAATTGAAGTTTGTTTAGGGTTTTTCATTAGTCCTTCCTTTATACTCTTCTTGAATCTTTCGTTTACATCCTTCTCTTTCAGTCTGTCTATTGCCCACCTTTTTGGCTTTTGACTTTTCTTCAGTTTCTTCAACTTTAATCTGCATTTCATTACGACCAGATTGTGGTCAGAGTTTATGTCAGCACCAGGATATGCTTTACAATCCAAAATCTGGTTTCGAAACCTCTGCTTGACCATAATGAAGTCGATTTGGTAACGCCCTGTATCTCCTGGTCTCATCCATGTGTATATTCTTCTATTGTGGTTATTGAATAAGGTGTTAGCTATGACCAAGTCATGCTCGGTGCAGAATTCTACCAGCCTGGTTCCTCGATCATTCCTTTCACCTAATCCGAAATCTCCTACTATTTTCCCTTCTCTCCCTTTTCCTACCACAGCATTCCAATCTCCCATTACTATAACATTTTCATCACCCTTGATATACCTCAGAATTTCGTCTATTTCTTCGTAGACCTTTTCAACATCCTCATCATCAGCTTGACTGGTAGGCATATAGACTTGTACCACTGTGGTGCAGGTAGGTTTAGTATTGATTTTTGCTACAATAATCCGTTCACTATATTGTTCATAATATTCCACCCGCTGTCCAAGTTTCCTACTCAATATGAGGCCAACCCCTGCTTGGCCATTGTTTGATTTAGTGCTAATGACCCTATAGTCTCCTGACCAAAAGTCCTGTTCTTCCTGCCAGCGCATTTCACTAATCCCAACCAAATCCAACCTCAACCTATCCATTTCCCTTTCTAAGTTTTCTAACCTTCCACTTCCTAGCAGACTTCTAACATTCCACGCTCCGATCCGTAGAATGTCAGATTTCCTCTTTGTCACTTCTGTGATGTTAACCCCCTCTCGAGTAGTCCCCACCCGGAGATCCGAACGGGGGACTAGTTTACCTCCGGATTGAAATTTTACAAGGGAGGAGGCCATCATCACATGTAATTATGCATAGAGAGGTGCATATCCTCGGGAATAGCATATGGCTGTAGTTTCCCGTTGCTTTCAGCCGTGCAGCAGGACGCAGTGTAGCCATTATTTGGCTTATATTATCAATATCTTAACCGTCTATAAGACTAGTAAAGAATTGATTTATTCTGAAATGCTGCTACTCCCTTTCGGAATAAGTAAAGAGCAATTCTACTAAACAAAAATACTAACCTTCTACCGTACTAACAATTAAATACCAAAATTCTACTAACGAAAAAAATACTAAAGTTCCACCAACAACAAATACTACCACTAAAACAGTCTGTCACCAGGCACACTCACATGCACCCTCACACATCACAGTCTACTGAAACAATGAACTAGAACTAATAAGCAATGCAACTGCTACCAGACACACTCACACACCACAGTCTAATAGAACAATGACATATATCTAATAGACAAACTAACTACCTACTTACAACTAAAACTAACTACATACGTACTGTACTGTTATTTGAATTGACAATATTTACAGTAATAATAATAATAATATTATTAAGTTTTTATTAAACCCGAATTTATGTAATTAAGTACAGTTCACCTTAATCAGTCGACTGTACTATACCGACATTAAAACAATTAAAAACCACTAAAAACCATAACACGACAAATCATGAACAACCAAGACACTCCCACTGCCCACAGCAAATCAACATGCCACTGCTGCAAAGACAAACATCCATCCGCCCGGCATGAGACGTTCACAAGTCACAGCTACGAAAAACGTAGATATCGAAAAATCTATGAGCATTTTGTTGTTATATTGTTCGTGTCCTTGAGCATTGCAAATCTTGAGCTTATGAAGGATAAAATGATGATGAAGTGGGCTCTTTGATTCCCCGAATTCTGAACATTGTTTGAAGTGCTGATGGAAGATGTCTGTAAATGTACCGCTAGCACAATAAAACTATGGAAGCTCATTCGAACTTGTTGACTTTCAAGTTTGAAATTGACCCATTAAGTAGATATGAGATCTTGTACTTTCTGCTTCCCGGACCTGAAATGAATTCGTTCGTTCGATATCTAAGTTTCTCACAACTGTGACCTGCAAACATCACACACCAAGCAGACAAACGTTCGCCCTCACAACAACAACATACTAATCCGCTGCAAGCAGCAGGAATGCTCTAGCCGCCCACAACCCCCCACGCTACAGCCCCCAATAGCCCTCAAGCGTTTTAATGTCAGTGTTTTAATACCCAAAATGATCTATTTGGAACTAATGAAACGGTTCTTAGTGCCCCATGTTGGTAGCGACAAATGAAACGTTTTGGCTGCCCATACTGTTGGGTGATAAATGTAACTGTTTACCTCTGCCTAAGCTATGTTGTTTTAATGGGCGCCAAGACTTCAACGCAATGCTGAAATCTAAATTTGTATTTAACAACGTCTAGCTCTGGTAGAACACCTTCAAGAATCTATTCACTCAGATCGTGGTATGATTTGATGATTAACCCAACAAACAATTGTATCAGGAGAAGGAATTGGTCTATATCTAATGCTACCTACTGAAAGCAAAGATTGCATTGTAAAAGAAATGAATTTATTATATAAAACAAGTATAGCAAAATTAATAATAATAATAAGTATAACATTTAAATTGGAGCGTTGCGATTTAATATTACCGATAGAAAATTACGTGAAAACGGAGGCTGATAAATTGATTTTACACTTATTTCCAAGCTATGAAGTTACTGAAATATGAAATGTAAAACAAAGAGAAATGAGAGATTGCGTATTTCTGCGTCATATGCGCTTACCACTGGAAATTGCCAAAGCATTTCCCTCGTTCTTGATGATGCTGTGTGCTTCCCACAGTCTCCTGGACGTCGTCATCTCCGTCGAACTATTTGATGATATTCTGGTAGATTAGATAATTCTATGGTCCGTACATCGGATCCAAACACTCGTACAACTCCACGGAACATTGGAGCGACTCCCGCGTCCAACCGTACTACTTTCGTCTTACACAGAATGTATAACCACACTCGGCAAGAACTACACAGATTGTTCTCGTTTCACGGCGCGTCGAACGATATATCCACACGTTGGCTCCCCCACCATGGTACCGTCTTCCAGCTTACGTTGTCTCCGCTGATTGGCTGCACCCCACGCGCTATACTCCCCTCCTCTGCCTCATTACACTCCGCGGGCGAGAGGGAGAAGTCGTTTTCCGTTCCAACAATTCGCCTCTTCTTGACGATGCGACTCCGCTTGCGTAATGCTTTTTGACAGGAATCAGCTTGTATTTGAATTCCCAGTGAGTCATGTCTCTCAATATATCCTAACTGACAAAACTCCGTAAAATTCCGTAATCAGATAATTTTCTATGATATCGTCGTTCGTAATAATTTGCTTGATAGCGTTTTCTAATACATAGAAAACCTATCTGAATACTAATAATTTTTATAAAATGCTCCGAAAATACCTTAATAATAATTATAATAAATTAATAATAATAATAAATTAACATGAAAAATTCACTTGGCTGAACAATTTTCCGCGTAAATAAATATAGAATGGCTTCTTACTGACTTATGCCAGTGGCATAAAAACCCCTCGAAAAACACGTTACACTAAAATGTGAATTTCTTCAATTACTCAATATATTATGCAATACTTTGGTGCATTAAATGTTGAGGCAGCTTGTATCGCACGTGTAGCCTGCTGCTTGTAGGCTGGCGTGGAAAATTTCCGTCAAAATTGCAACTTCAGCAATAATTACAGCGCTGGTTTTTCTGGAGCAATTGTTCCATTGCCAAGATACCAATGCAAGTACACAAACTTTGTAACTTTGCTTTAGGCAAAATTTTCACTTTAAAAGACTTTATTGTGGCGTTTTGGACATGAGCGGCGCGATCACGCGCAGCTGGTGCAAAAGGCTGCAAATGATTACGAACTCCGTTGCTAAAAAAGAACGACTTGTTTTGAAAATCATAAAAGCAAACTTAGCGTGTGAATCAAATATGAGGAGGCTCGGATTCCTCCCCGATTACAAAGGAGAAGGAACTCTGAGTAAACACTGGACTGATTTCAAAGCATTAAATTATTTAGAGTAAAGATTAAATGGTGTGCTCACGTGGTCGATGAAAGATATGTTTTATTTGCAGGTTAAGTTATATTTAATGTTTGAGGTTAGCTGATCTTGGTTTTGTCGTAGTAATCTTGTTGAATTTAAATTGAGAATTTGTTTCCGTGGTTTTTAAAGAAGGCAATCTTTGTCTGTTCCGGCCATGTGAGCACCAGCAGTTGAACACCAATTTTATTTTTTATAATGTTTTCTTAAGTACCGGATGTAGTAAAAAATATTCGGTTTTCGATGGGTAATTTGTAGGGACCTGAAAATTTGGCATCTATTTTCCTTTAAATTAGCATTTATTTTTTCCCTATTTAGCATCTATTTTTGGAAAATTAGCATCTTTTTTCTGGATTCTTACAGACTATATGACTTTATTGGCGACACATTATTTTGTTTAAATACACATTAATACCCTAATTCCACTTGAGATACAATTTAATGTTCAAATGAAAGCTTCCATCGTTTGGCACCCTGTAATCTTTCAATAACAGAGGTTTGTTTGGGTTCAGAAACTGTTGCGCATTCTCGTCGCTTCGCAATATGTTTTACCGATGTAATATGTTTCTGAATATTGTCCTTCTTCTACCACCCAACACGGCATTTACAATATTTGCAAAATACTGTTGCAGAGTCGGAACAATAAAAGCCATGATTAGCGTACTGCTGTGCTCTTTCATGAGCAGTTACAGCAGTACGTCCCTTTTCTAGAAAAAATACTTTGAACCTTGAAGTGCTTGAAGGTTACAAAAAGAATAAGGTTACTATTCAAGCGGCAAACCGCAATATTTTCCGTTTAGCGAAGTCCACGTGTTCGACAAACCACCAGTCGCCACGATGCGCCAAGTACACAAAACGAGTTTCGTTCGTCAGCTCTTCTGAATAAGTTATAGATAGTCGAAAGTTCGTATCGATACAGAAATTGATTGTTATATCGACCAATATGCGTAGCACACTGCGAGTCCAAGATGAGGTATCGCTAGTGAGCAATTAGGCCACCTACTAAACATTTTCTTTTGTTTAATAAACAAATTCGCAAATAAATTAGCAGATTTAAAGTAATTTCGCTATAAAATCGCACTTATTTGGTATTTTTGCATTTTGGGTCACAATTCGCATTTTGTCGCACTTTGAATTACGCGTAAAAATGGTTGGTTTTCACATTAAAATTTACGTAGACTTGGATTCTGTACGAAATTTAAAAATTCGCATTTATTGCAAATGCGATTTTTTCAGGTCCCTAGTAATTTGTTAATTTATTAATTTGTCTAGTTTATTTTGGTAATGTTGATTTTGTTTTTTTTACGGTCGCTAGTTGTCGAGGAGAGGTTGGTGTGTCCGTTGGTTTGGATATTCTGCGATTTCTGCGGTACAAGTAATATTGCAAATATACTTCAAGTTTTATACTTGAACTATCCACTTTCGTTTTTAAGCTCAGCAATTTTGCCCCAGTTTACATCAATTCTAGTTGCTTGTAAAATATATTCAGGGAAAGTATCACACTGATAAACAGAACATTCCTCTTCAAGTTTGTCATGTTCACTTTCCTTGACCAAACTTGGGAATCTTTGAACAAAATAATCAAGAGATGAATATGAAACCTTCATCCTAAGAAAAATATCGAGATGTTACACGATCGGCGCTGGCCTCAGCCATTTGACGAGATTCCCGTAGTTTTCACGATAGAACAGAGAGAAAAATCGCTATTCACATAATTGGTGTCACTTTTAGCCGATCGACTAGATTTCGATTGTCCTTGATGTGGGGACGGGAAATTATAGCATAATTACGCAATCGGTGCCACTTGCTGTACGTTTGACAAGAATCCAGTTGTTCTAGTCATCGAATGCGGAGAAATATCGCGATGTATTGCAATCGCTGCCGCTTTCGGTCGTTATACGAGAATCACGATGTCCTCGCGGTTGGTCACTGAGAACGCGATAATATGCAATCGGCGCCGCATCCGGCCGTTCAACGATTGTCTGACTGTCTATCTGTTCTGGCAGAATGGCGTAGGCAAGCTCGAGGTTGGGCATGGTTAAAATTCACGAGCAGTTATGGACATGTTGTATGGTCCCTATGCTGTGGTTGGGAGTTCACGGTGGATCACGAGGAGAAATGAGTATCGCGATGCTACGTAGACTGTCATTTCTAAGAGGGTTGACGCACTTCTCGCTCCCCGTACGCTTTTAAGTATACGGTCATGGGAAAAATGGCGAGTAGGTTTCGGGATGTTTCGTGATGGGCGTCCAATCACCTTTGACAGGATTCCCGCAGTCCTCGTGTTCAGAAGTTCACGATTGGGCACGGGTTTTATGATTTTACGTAACTGGCATCGATATCGGTCCGTTTGACGAGATTCCCGCAGGCAAGTCGTGCAGTCAGCCGGCCGTCTTGAGCATGTGAGTTCGGAGGATGAACGTTCGAAGTAGGTATCGAATATTAAGAATTATTCTGATAGGATTGCATGAATATTACGACAAGAAGGCACATTTTCTTTCGAATCACGAATTATACAAGTTTTAGAAATAACCGGTTAAATTATCCGATGGGACCAAAGTTCGAAGGAAAAGTCGACATAACGGAATTTTGAATTAACCATACAGGATATCGCAAATTTTCGAGACGGGTAGATTTTTAAAATAAATGTATTTCGAAGCATTTTCGGGATTCTTTTTTCGAAACTCTAATTTCGCAAGATTGCGACATTAAATTATTTCGCGTTATTTCTGGACTTCAATATGAGATAGTCTCCAAATTCAGAGGTCAATAACAGAAATGAGAGGTCTCTGTTGAGTTTCGGAAATGTTCGCGAATAAAAGTCTCGCGGAAAGTAAGGTTTCTTAATACAGAAAAATATTTCACACAAAACTGGAAACTCTTCTCGACACCGAAATTATACGTTGGACCGATGTATACCACTCAAGGTATCCTCAGTTTGCTTTCCTTGAGTTCGGGCAGGGGGAAATATAGCATACGCAATCGGCTCCATCGCAATCTGTGAGCCAAGCGGCGCGAGTTAAGACGATTTAAACCGACTTCGGCGAATTTTTGTTACCTCCTACTATGCAGACATAAAAATTAGCTACTTTTACTTTCGTTACCTGTTTGTAAAATTAGCTACTTTTTCGTTACTTTTCGTTACCGGTAGACGCCCTGCAACTTTCCTTTTATTTCTTTCATAGAAATGTATTTTTTCGTGATGTCACTTTTCCGTAATAATTTCCCCTTTGATCGTAATGCCGTAATCGTGAGCTGAAATCCGTAATAATTACGGACAATCCGTAATAGTTGGCACCTCTGAAGATTAACCCTTTAACGAGTACAGATCTTTGCCTTTAAATAGTATTGACATTCCAGAACGTCTTTTGCTGTTTACGTGAAAAGGAGTAGCATCGTTCTGGAACGTCATTTACCAAGATTTGCGTAGCTCCAGTTTTTGGATATCTAGCATGAATTTCGTGCCACCTGATAGTCGACACAAATCATTCACCCTCCCCCTTTCCCCCGGAGGCCAGTCGCGTCACCATATTTCTGCTAGATAAGAACGCCAACCTAATTACAGCATTAGCTTGACTTTCATAGTTTTACTTCTATGGACAACCCTGACGAAACAAACAATTTGAATATATGAATATGTAAATTTGGACTGTGGGGGAATACTTAAATTCAAGCGGCATAACCTTTGTATTGTCGTTACTGTCCATTCCATTGTTTGGCGTGTTTGAAAGGCATGGTCTGTTTTAGGCCTAGAGTTATTTACATTAATCCTGGTTGCTTCACATGCAAATTGTGTAGCTGTTTCGCTAGCCCACACTGTTGGGAGAAAATGTAATTGCTTACATTTGCCTAAGCTATGTTGTTTTATTGGGCGCCAAGACCTCAATGCAATGCTGAAATCTAAATTTGTATTTAACAACGTCTAGCTCTGGCAGAACACCGTCAAGAATCTATTCACTCAGATCGTGGTATGATTTGATCATTAACCCAACAAACAATTGTATCAGGAGAAGAAATTGGTCTATATCTAATGCTACCTACTGAAAGCAAAGATTGCATTGTAAAAGAAATGAATTTATTATATAAAACAAGTATAGCAAAATTAATAATAATAAGTATAAAATTTAAATTGGAGCGTTGCGATTTTAATATTACCGATAGAAAATTACGTGAAAACGGAGTTTGATAAATTGATTTTACTCTTATTTCCAAGCTATGAAGTTACTGAAATATGAGATGTAAAACAAAGAGAAATGAGAGATTGCGTATTTCTGCGTCATTTGCGCTTACCACTGGAAATTGCCAAAGCATTTCCCTCGTACTTGATGATGCTGTGTGCTTCCCACAGTCTCCTGGACGTCGTCATCTCCGTCGAAATTTGATGATATTCTGGTAGATTAGATAATTCTATGATCCGTACATCGGACCCAAACACTCGTATAACCACACTGGATAAGTTTTACAAAAGTTAGTCCTCCACTCCACGGAACATCGGAGCGACTTCCGCGTGCAACCGTACTGCTTTCGTCTTACGCAGAAATGTCCTCGTTCCACGGCGCGTCGAACGATATATGCACCTGTCGGCTCCCCCACTCTTCAGTCCCAACTAGCTTACGTCGTCTCCACTGATTGGCTGAGCACGCCGCTAGATCCTCACTCTGCCTCATTACACTCGGCGCGCGAGAGGGAGAAGTCGTTATCCGTTCCAACAATTCGCCTTTTCTTGACGAAGCGACCCAGCCTTGCGTAATACTTCTTGACAGGATTCAGCTTGTATTTGAATTCCCAGTGAGTCATGTCTCTCAATATATCCTAACTGACAAAACTCCGTAAAATTCCGTAATCAGATAATTTTCTATGATATTGTCGTTCGTAATAATTTGCTTGATAGCGTTTTCTAAGACATAGAAAACCTATCTGTATGCTTATAATTTTTATAAAATGCTCCGGAAATATCTTAATAATAATTATAATAAATTAATAATAATAATAAATTAACATAAAAAATTCTCTTGGCTGAACAATTTGCCGCGTAAATAAATATAGAATGGTTTCCTACTGACTTATGCCAGTGGCATAAAAAACCCTCGAAAAACACGTTACACTAAAAATGTGAATTTCTTCAATTACTCAATATATTATGCAATACTTTGGTGCATTAAATTTTTAGGCAGCTTGTATCGCACGTGTAGCCTGCTGCTTGTAGGCTGGCGTGGAAAATTTCCGTCAAAATTGCAACTTCAGCAATAATTACAGCGCTGGTTTTTCTGGAGTAATTGTTCCATTGCCAAGATACCAATGCAAGTACACAAACTTTGTAACTTTGCTTTAGGCAAAATTTTCACTTTAAAAGACTTTATTGTGGCGTTTTGGACATGAGCGGCGCGATCACGCGCAGCTGGTGCAAAAGGCTGCAAATGATTACGAACTCCGTTGCTAAAAAAGAACGACTTGTTTTGAAAATCATAAAAGCAAACTTAGCGTGTGAATCAAATATGAGGAGGCTCGGATTCCTCCCCGATTACAAAGGAGAAGGAACTCTGAGTAAAAAAAACAAAACACTGGACTGATTTCAAACCATTAAATTATTTAGAGTAAAGATTAAATGGTGTTCTCACGTGGTCGATGAAAGATATGTTTTATTTGCAGGTTAAGTTATATTTAATGTTTGAGGTTAGCTGATCTTGGTTTTGTCGTAGTAATCTTGTTGAATTTAAATTGAGAAGTTGTTTCCGTGGTTTTTAAAGAAGGCAATCTTTGTCTGTTCCGGCCATGTGAGCACCAGCAGTTGAACACCAATTTTATTTTTTATAATGTTTTCTTAAGTACCGGATGTAGTAAAAAATATTCGGTTTTCGATGGGTAATTTGTAGGGACCTGAAAATTTGGGCATCTATTTTCCTTTAAATTAGCATTTATTTTTTCCCTATTTAGCATCTATTTTTGGAAAATTAGCATCTTTTTTTTCTGGATTCTTACAGACTATATGACTTTATTGGCGACACATTATTTTGTTTAAATACACATTAATACCCCTAATTCCACTTGAGATACAATTTAATGTTCAAATGAAAGCTTCCATCGTTTGGCACCCTGTAATCTTTCAATAACAGAGGTTTGTTTGGGTTCAGAAACTGTTGCGCATTCTCGTCGCTTCGCAATATGTTTTACCGATGTAATATGTTTCTGAATATTGTCCTTCTTCTACCACCCAACACGGCATTTACAATATTTGCAAAATACTGTTGCAGAGTCGGAACAATAAAAGCCATGATTAGCGTACTGCTGTGCTCTTTCATGAGCAGTTACAGCAGTACGTCCCTTTTCTAGAAAAAATACTTTGAACCTTGAAGTGCTTGAAGGTTACAAAAAGAATAAGGTTACTATTCAAGCGGCAAACCGCAATATTTTCCGTTTAGCGAAGTCCACGTGTTCGACAAACCACCAGTCGCCACGATGCGCCAAGTACACAAAACGAGTTTCGTTCGTCAGCTCTTCTGAATAAGTTATAGATAGTCGAAAGTTCGTATCGATACAGAAATTGATTGTTATATCGACCAATATGCGTAGCACACTGCGAGTCCAAGATGAGGTATCGCTAGTGAGCAATTAGGCCACCTACTAAACATTTTCTTTTGTTTAATAAACAAATTCGCAAATAAATTAGCAGATTTAAAGTAATTTCGCTATAAAATCGCACTTATTTGGTATTTTTGCATTTTGGGTCACAATTCGCATTTTGTCGCACTTTGAATTACGCGTAAAAATGGTTGGTTTTCACATTAAAATTTACGTAGACTTGGATTCTGTACGAAATTTAAAAATTCGCATTTATTGCAAATGCGATTTTTTCAGGTCCCTAGTAATTTGTTAATTTATTAATTTGTCTAGTTTATTTTGGTAATGTTGATTTTGTTTTTTTTACGGTCGCTAGTTGTCGAGGAGAGGTTGGTGTGTCCGTTGGTTTGGATATTCTGCGATTTCTGCGGTACAAGTAATATTGCAAATATACTTCAAGTTTTATACTTGAACTATCCACTTTCGTTTTTAAGCTCAGCAATTTTGCCCCAGTTTACATCAATTCTAGTTGCTTGTAAAATATATTCAGGGAAAGTATCACACTGATAAACAGAACATTCCTCTTCAAGTTTGTCATGTTCACTTTCCTTGACCAAACTTGGGAATCTTTGAACAAAATAATCAAGAGATGAATATGAAACCTTCATCCTAAGAAAAATATCGAGATGTTACACGATCGGCGCTGGCCTCAGCCATTTGACGAGATTCCCGTAGTTTTCACGATAGAACAGAGAGAAAAATCGCTATTCACATAATTGGTGTCACTTTTAGCCGATCGACTAGATTTCGATTGTCCTTGATGTGGGGACGGGAAATTATAGCATAATTACGCAATCGGTGCCACTTGCTGTACGTTTGACAAGAATCCAGTTGTTCTAGTCATCGAATGCGGAGAAATATCGCGATGTATTGCAATCGCTGCCGCTTTCGGTCGTTATACGAGAATCACGATGTCCTCGCGGTTGGTCACTGAGAACGCGATAATATGCAATCGGCGCCGCATCCGGCCGTTCAACGATTGTCTGACTGTCTATCTGTTCTGGCAGAATGGCGTAGGCAAGCTCGAGGTTGGGCATGGTTAAAATTCACGAGCAGTTATGGACATGTTGTATGGTCCCTATGCTGTGGTTGGGAGTTCACGGTGGATCACGAGGAGAAATGAGTATCGCGATGCTACGTAGACTGTCATTTCTAAGAGGGTTGACGCACTTCTCGCTCCCCGTACGCTTTTAAGTATACGGTCATGGGAAAAATGGCGAGTAGGTTTCGGGATGTTTCGTGATGGGCGTCCAATCACCTTTGACAGGATTCCCGCAGTCCTCGTGTTCAGAAGTTCACGATTGGGCACGGGTTTTATGATTTTACGTAACTGGCATCGATATCGGTCCGTTTGACGAGATTCCCGCAGGCAAGTCGTGCAGTCAGCCGGCCGTCTTGAGCATGTGTGTTCGGAGGATGAACGTTCGAAGTAGGTATCGAATATTACGAATTATTCTGATAGGATTGCATGAATATTACGACAAGAAGGCACATTTTCTTTCGAATCACGAATTATACAAGTTTTAGAAATAACCGGTTAAATTATCCGATGGGACCAAAGTTCGAAGGAAAAGTCGACATAACGGAATTTTGAATTAACCATACAGGATATCGCAAATTTTCGAGACGGGTAGATTTTTAAAATAAATGTATTTCGAAGCATTTTCGGGATTCTTTTTTCGAAACTCTAATTTCGCAAGATTGCGACATTAAATTATTTCGCGTTATTTCTGGACTTCAATATGAGATAGTCTCCAAATTCAGAGGTCAATAACAGAAATGAGAGGTCTCTGTTGAGTTTCGGAAATGTTCGCGAATAAAAGTCTCGCGGAAAGTAAGGTTTCTTAATACAGAAAAATATTTCACACAAAACTGGAAACTCTTCTCGACACCGAAATTATACGTTGGACCGATGTATACCACTCAAGGTATCCTCAGTTTGCTTTCCTTGAGTTCGGGCAGGGGGGAATATAGCATACGCAATCGGCTCCATCGCAATCTGTGAGCCAAGCGGCGCGAGTTAAGACGATTTAAACCGACTTCGGCGAATTTTTGTTACCTCCTACTATGCAGACATAAAAATTAGCTACTTTTACTTTCGTTACCTGTTTGTAAAATTAGCTACTTTTTCGTTACTTTTCGTTACCGGTAGACGCCCTGCAACTTTCCTTTTATTTCTTTCATAGAAATGTATTTTTTCGTGATGTCACTTTTCCGTAATAATTTCCCCTTTGATCGTAATGCCGTAATCGTGAGCTGAAATCCGTAATAATTACGGACAATCCGTAATAGTTGGCACCTCTGAAGATTAACCCTTTAACGAGTACAGATCTTTGCCTTTAAATAGTATTGACATTCCAGAACGTCTTTTGCTGTTTACGTGAAAAGGAGTAGCATCGTTCTGGAACGTCATTTACCAAGATTTGCGTAGCTCCAGTTTTTGGATATCTAGCATGAATTTCGTGCCACCTGATAGTCGACACAAATCATTCACCCTCCCCCTTTCCCCCGGAGGCCAGTCGCGTCACCATATTTCTGCTAGATAAGAACGCCAACCTAATTACAGCATTAGCTTGACTTTCATAGTTTTACTTCTATGGACAACCCTGACGAAACAAACAATTTGAATATATGAATATGTAAATTTGGACTGTGGGGGAATACTTAAATTCAAGCGGCATAACCTTTGTATTGTCGTTACTGTCCATTCCATTGTTTGGCGTGTTTGAAAGGCATGGTCTGTTTTAGGCCTAGAGTTATTTACATTAATCCTGGTTGCTTCACATGCAAATTGTGTAGCTGTTTCGCTAGCCCACACTGTTGGGAGAAAATGTAATTGTTTACATTTGCCTAAGCTATGTTGTTTTATTAGGCGCCAAGACCTCAATACAATGCTGAAATCTAAATTTGTATTTAACAACGTCTAGCTCTGGCAGAACACCGTCAAGAATCTATTCACTCAGATCGTGGTATGATTTGATCATTAACCCAACAAACAATTGTATCAGGAGAAGAAATTGGTCTATATCTAATGCTACCTACTGAAAGCAAAGATTGCATTGTAAAAGAAATGAATTTATTATATAAAACAAGTATAGCAAAATTAATAATAATAAGTATAAAATTTAAATTGGAGCGTTGCGATTTTAATATTACCGATAGAAAATTACGTGAAAACGGAGTTTGATAAATTGATTTTACTCTTATTTCCAAGCTATGAAGTTACTGAAATATGAGATGTAAAACAAAGAGAAATGAGAGATTGCGTATTTCTGCGTCATTTGCGCTTACCACTGGAAATTGCCAAAGCATTTCCCTCGTACTTGATGATGCTGTGTGCTTCCCACAGTCTCCTGGACGTCGTCATCTCCGTCGAAATTTGATGATATTCTGGTAGATTAGATAATTCTATGATCCGTACATCGGACCCAAACACTCGTATAACCACACTGGATAAGTTTTACAAAAGTTAGTCCTCCACTCCACGGAACATCGGAGCGACTTCCGCGTGCAACCGTACTGCTTTCGTCTTACGCAGAAATGTCCTCGTTCCACGGCGCGTCGAACGATATATGCACCTGTCGGCTCCCCCACTCTTCAGTCCCAACTAGCTTACGTCGTCTTCACTGATTGGCTGAGCACGCCGCTAGATCCTCACTCTGCCTCATTACACTCGGCGCGCGAGAGGGAGAAGTCGTTATCCGTTCCAACAATTCGCCTTTTCTTGACGAAGCGACCCAGCCTTGCGTAATACTTCTTGACAGGAATCAGCTTGTATTTGAATTCCCAGTGAGTCATGTCTCTCAATATATCCTAACTGACAAAACTCCGTAAAATTCCGTAATCAGATAATTTTCTATGATATTGTCGTTCGTAATAATTTGCTTGATAGCGGTTTCTAAGACATAGAAAACCTATCTGTATGCTTATAATTTTTATAAAATGCTCCGGAAATATCTTAATAATAATTATAATAAATTAATAATAATATTAAATTAACATAAAAAATTCTCTTGGCTGAACAATTTGCCGCGTAAATAAATATAGAATGGTTTCCTACTGACTTATGCCAGTGGCATAAAACCCCTCGAAAAACACGTTACATATTCGCCTCGGATCATCGGATCATTTACCGTGACGACGGTCCATTATCCGATTATCCCAGACACGTTAATAAACCCCATCCAAAAAACATATTACATAAATGAAATCACCCTAAATTACAGATATATACACTCATAATTTTTCTTCACGCACTTTGCGTCAAAGTTTGTTGTCACTATGGATTGCACTTTGCAACCAGTCCAAGGTTTTACATATAGAATAGTGTTCCACGGATATTTCCGCCTCTCAAATTTCTCTATGTTGGAGAAATAGACATAATTAATGTGTGAGCACTATGTATTTATGATGTCATATCACACGCATTGAAGGTGTTCTGATATATTTATATCACCATAGAACTTCCTAATTTCACTGGAGGTCCCTTCCTTATGGTGACATTTAATCTCACTTATCACTGAGCACACGATCACACTATTGTGGCAGCGCCTCGTGACCATAATACTTAATCTCTCTTTAAAGTAGATTAAATTAATATTGACTTCTGAAAAAAAAACAGTAAATGCGCATTACATATAACACCAAATATTTCTGTGCCGTTACCGCCCTGTCTTGTTAAGTTCCCGTAGACCATATTCTACTTAATACTAGTTCTTAACACAGACCAGTTCTCCTGACACAAATAATACCTTTGTACAAATTATCTTAAATTACACACTTACAAATCTTACACGGCGAGGCCGTAAACGGAAATCACGTGTGCTGATATGTATGAGTTTCATGAAGGACTGTCTCGCATTCTGATGGCCCATCTTTTATCTCGTGGACGCCTTAAGCTAACAAGCCCTATACAAGCGCTCCCCCATCTCTTGGAGATAAATGGGAACCCATCAGCGCTGCCAAAATGGCCTTGGTGCATCGAGACAATTTAGTGCTCAACAGCATCCGACAATCCCGTCATATTTCCCTGTACCTTAAAAACTCTCATTTACTTACATACTACCCCCCTGTGTGACTTCTGATACGCCTGCCTGGAAGACCATCTCCTCCCACGCACCAAATACCACACTTACTCATTTGATAGGCTGGCTCGCCAGCTAAACATCCTCACTTTATGACATACTTTCGTAGACTATGTATATTATACGTCCCGTATAATCTGTTTCCCTCACTATTCTCCAGCACATATGCTGTTTTCCCAATACGTTTGGAAACTAAATGTTTCTGTATCACCTGCTTCCAACCTTGCAAGTGGCTCCCTTAAATGAACGTCATCACGTTGCTCTACCAGCATATTTCTCAGTGTCTGTAACGATGCCCTGTTGCTACTGTCCACACATGCACATATTAAAATACCGTCCTCTGCTTTAACCACAGGATAATCCCTACATAAATTAGTGTCCCTCGATAGCATGTCTGCAAGAATGTTATCTTTACCTTTAATATATTTTACTGTGAATTCGTATTCCTGCAGAGCAAGAATCCACCTACTAACTCTGTTAGAACTGAGTTTACAAGTTCTCATATACAATAGTGCATGGTGATCTGTATGGATCTCAAATTTCCCCCTTACTAAATACATTCTAAATTTCCCTAAACTGAAAACAATACCTAAAAGCTCTAACTCAGTAATCGTGTATCTTTTCTCTGCTGCTGTCAGTCCTCGCGAGGCTAAAGATACAATGCACAGATTACCCTTATCATCTTTCTGACATAATACTCCAGCAATGCCTATTGTAAAATGGATTTACTAAGTTAGAAACCGTCACGTAAGTGCACACATCATCTCACCCAAGTTTCATCGCTATCGGACGAATGGTATTTGAACGCATACGGGACTTTGTTGAAACGCTTCGCACGTCGCCGCTCATTTGTTGAATCTACTCGTGCGCAACCTCCTGTGAAATGGATTACTAAGTTAGAAGCCTTCACTTAAGTGTACACAACAACTCATCAACGTTTCATCTCAATCTATGAATGGAATATAAACTTATACGGGATTTTGTTGAAACGCTTCTCGCGTCGTCACACATTTGTTGAATCTAGTCGTGCGCTACCTAATGTGAAATTGAGTTACTAAGCCAGAAGCCTTCCCTGGAGTGTACACAACATCTCACCCAAGTTTCATCGCTATCGGACGAATGGTATTTGAACGCATACGGGACCTTTTTGAAACGATTCGCTCGTCGTCGCTCATTTGTTGAATCTATTCGTGCGCTATCTATTGTAAAATGGATTTACTAAGCCAAACACCTTCCCTGGAGCTCACTCAACATATCACCCAAGTTTCATTGCAATCGGATGAACGGTATATGAATGCATACGGGACTTTGAAACGCTCTAACGTGCAGAGACAAACAGTAGAATTCGACATCACTGCCACCTTTGGTATAAAACACAACTTTTCGCCACGGGCGGAGTGTATGTAATGGCGGTAGTTGCACAGGTTGCGACCAGGTGGCTCTAACGTGCAGAGACAACCCGTCCAAAGACATCAGCTTTCACGAAGGCCAAGGCCAGTGGTTTCCATGACGACTGTTTTTGACTGTATATTGTGGCTCTAAAATTGTGTGTAAATTGTGGTTCTAAAATTGTGTTCATTCCACCTACCGGGTCACATTGTGAATCTAAACCATACATGGACCCACCCTAATATACATACCAAATTCCATCAAAATCGGTTCAGTCGTTTAGGAGGAGTTCAGTCACATACACACGTGTCGAAGAATTATATATATAAATCAGTTTCTTGTGGACACGATAACTGCCGTAATTTTGCACCAATCACTTTGAATTTTTTACATAATATGTATCCCTATACAATCTCGGTCGAGATCGTTAACGGGCAAAATCGGTCGAAGGGAGTGAAAATGGGGGGCTTTTTTCGAAAAATTGAAATTTCGCTATAACTCTCTTAATACGTGAAATATCGAATCCATTCAAAGTTCATAATATGTGTCGGATAAGTGCCAACAATTTATGACAAATAAGTTTTTTGATAGCACCAACCATTACCTCTTACCCGGAGTCCCCGGGTTCGATCCCCGGCTCCGTCAAGGATTTTAGAACTGACGTGAGGGTTGGAACGGGGTGCACTCAGCCTCGTGAGGACAATTGAGTAGCTGTCTGACAGTGAGACAGCACCCCGATCACGAATACCAATATTAACGGCCGAGGGGACCCGACGCGCTGATCACGCGTCACCCCAATATCTGCAGGCCAAATGGCTGGGCAGCGGTCACTTGGTCGGCCTTAGCCCGTCATGGGCTGGATGGTGCCAGGGGTTGACTTTGACATCTGACTAAGTGGGAAGCGGCTTCGGTGACGTAACTGGTAGCATGCAGAATGTCTATGCCCAAGGTCGCGGTTTCAAAGCCGGCCGAAGTCGTCGGATTTTCTAAGAGCGCTAAAATCCCTCAGTATGCTTTCCTTTGGAGGGGAAGTTCCAACGTTCTTTACGAGTTGCTGGTTGGGGTGGCATCTAGTAGCCAAGTTCACAGCTAGGTGTCATTGACGGTTGTACCTGGCAGCAACATTAGGAACTACTGCTTGAAATTGACCGTCTGCAGTCCTTACCTGAATTACAGACTAATACATCCATTACAAATCACACCGTTTATCAGACAGATTCTACACTCAACCAAAGTACACGGGGTTAGATGACCACGTTGTCACAGCCCCTAAACTGAGGAACCAACCAGAGGTAGATTTCATTAGAAAGCTAACTATTGCAATGGGTACCATGTTTCGACTTCGGGAAAATTTCGACATATCTTCGCGTTTCACATCCCCCAGACCCCAAAACCACCGTCAGTTCAAAAGTATATATATATCAGTTTCTTGTGGACACGATAACTGCCGTAATTTTTCACCAATCACTTTTTACCGAATATGTATACCTATAAAATCTCGGTCGAGTTCGTTACTGGGCTAAATCGGTAGAAGGGGGTGAAAATGGGGGGCTTTTTTCGAAAAAGTGAAATATTGCTATAACTCTCTTAATATATGAAATATCGAATCCGTTCAACGTTCATAATATGTGTCGGATAAAGCCCAAAAATTTATGTTTGAAGAGTTTTTTTATATCACCAACCATTGACCAAAGAGGTGGGAAAAAGTGGGTTTTTCGGGAAACATTAATCATATCTCTCTTCATCATCATCATCTTGCACAGTTTCCAGCCACTGGCCGGGTCTGTTTGGAACACAAGCCTCTCCAACGTCTTCTGTCTTCCCACCATCTCTCAGCCTCCACCCTTGTCCAGTCTTCTCCTCTCTTCTTCACGCTTTCTTCCACCCCCTTCAGCCACCTGTCTCTCGGTCTTCCCCTCGGTCTCTTTCCTTCCCACTTCGTCTCATGTACTCTCCTGGGTATCCTCTTCTCCTCCATTCGTTTTACATGTCCATACCATCTAAGTCTAGATTTCTCTATACCATCCTGTAATGGTTCCTCCTTCATTAATTATCTGGTCCTCTCATTTCTTATTCTGTCCATCTTTGTAGCTCCAATACTGCTTCTCAAGAACCTCATCTCACTGGCCTGTATTTTGCTCTTCTCCCTTCCTTTCATAACCCAGGTCTCCGAGGCATACGTCAGGATAGGGACATAGTACGTCCGATATATGATCTTTTTGCTGTTCTGAGGGACATCCTTGCTCCATAACATGCTTCTCACACTCCTCCGAAATGCTTCTGCCTGCCTCCCCCGCTCATTTATTTCTCTATCGTTTCTTCCATTATCTTGTATCAGGCTTCCCAGATACTTGAAACTCTCCACTTTCTTCAGCTGTTCCCCACCAATTGTTATTCCCGTTGTGGTTCTTTCCTTCTTCCTTGTTGTGATCACCATCTCACTCTTATTTATGCTAAATTTCATCCCATATCCTTGTATTATTCCTTCCCACACGTCCAACTATTCCTGTACCTCCTCCTCCTTGTTTCCCCAAATCATCAAATCATCTGCAAACACCATTGCTTTCATCTTTCCGTCCCCAATTACTTGTGCCACTCGGGTCATTATGTCATCCATCACCACAATGAAAAGTAACGGTGACAGTGCACTTCCTTGTTTCAGGCCGTTTCTTTGTTCCAACCAGTCTGATCTCTCTCCTCCCACTTTCACACAGCTCACGCTTCCCTTGTACATCTCCTTTATCCTCTTTATAGTCCATTTCTCTACTCCTCTATCCTCCAGGGACTTCCATACTTTGTTCCTGCATACACTGTCATATGCTTTCTCAATGTCCAGGAAGGCCATCAGTAGATCTGTTCCATACTCATAGTGCTGTTCTTGTAACTGCCTTACAGCAAAAATCAAATCCACTGTGGACCTTCCTGTTCTGAAGCCATGTTGTTCTTCCCTCATCCCTCCTTCTATCCTTGTCCTAATCCTCTTTTCCAAAACTTTCTCGAAGATCTTTGCACAATGACTCATAGGCACAATATCAAAACCGTACGAAATGGACAATATTCCACAAATAATTACCTAAAACTTTTGTCTGAAATAATTTTTGATATGACCCACCATTATGCCAAGGGATGAGAAAAATGATTTCGGAATTATAAGAAAATGCCAAGAGCTATCAGAGGTTGGCATGGCAACACTACTAAATTGATGAGGGATGAGCCATCAGACGTTGCCATGACAACGCACTTGCACGAGATCAGATTCAGTATTTTCATCTAAGTGGGAAGCGGCTTCGGTGACGTAACTGGTAGCATGCAGAATGTCTATGCCCAGGGTCGCGGTTTCAAAGCCGGCCGAAGTCGTCGGATTTTCTAAGAGAGCTAAAATCCCTCAGTATGCTTTCCTTTGGAGGGGAAGTTCCAACGTTCGTTGCGAGTTGCTGGTTAGGGTGGCATCTAGTAGCCAAGTTCACAGCTAGGTGTCGTTGACGGTAGTACCTGGTAGCAACATTAGGAACTACTGCTTGAAATTGACCGTCTGCAGTCCTTACCTGAATTAAGACTACTACAGCCATTACAATTCACACCGTTTATTAGACAGATTCTACACTCACCCAAAGTACACGGTGTTAGATGACCGCGTTGTCGCAGCCCCTAAACTGAGGAACCAACCAGAGGTAGATTTCATTAGAAAGCTAACTATTGCAATGGGTACCATGTTTCGACTTCGGGAAATTTCGACATATCTTCGCGTTTCACATCCCCCAGACCCCAAAACCACCGTCAGTTCAAAAGTTTATACATAAATTATGTATGTATATGTGTATATATATGCATATCAGTTTCTTGTGGACACGATAACTGCCGTAATTTTGCACCAATCACTTTGAATATATTACCGAATATGTATACCTATAAAATCTCGGTCGAGTTCGTTAATGAGCTAAATCGGTCGAAGGGGGTGAAAATGGGGGGCTTTTTTCGAAAAAGTGAAATATTGCTATAACTCTCTTAATATGTGAAATATCGAATCCGTTCAACGTTCATACTATGTGTCGGATAAAGCCCAAAAATTTATGTTTGAAGAGTTTTTTTATAGCACCAACCATTGACCAAAGGGGTGGGAAAAAGTGGGTTTTTCGGGAAACATTTATCATATCTCTCTTAATAGGCACAATCTCAAAACCGTACAAAATGGACAATATTCCCCTAATAATTACCTAAAATTTTGTCTTAAAGAATTTTTGATATGACCCACCATTATGCCAAGGGATGAGAAAAATGATTTCGGAATTATAAGAAAATGCCAAGAGCTATCAGTGCTTGCCATGGCAACTCTACTAAATTGATGAGGGATGAGCCATCAGACGTTGCCAAGATAACGCACTTGCACGAGATCATATTCAGAATTCCATCTGACTAAGTGTGATGCGGCTTCGGTGGCGTAACTGGTAGCAAGCATGCTGAATGTCTATGCCCAAGGTCGCGCGTTCAAAGCCGGCCAAAGTCGTCGGATTTTCTAAGAGCGCTAAAAAACCCTCAGTATGCTTTCCTTTGGAGGGGAAGTTCCAACGTTCGTTGCGAGTTGCTGGCTGGGGTGGCATCTAGTAGCCAAGTTCACAGGTATGTGTCGTTGACGGTAGTACCTGGTAGCATCATTAGGAAATTGACCGTCTGCAGTCCTTACCTGAATTACAGACTAATACAGCCATCCCTAAGTACACGGGGTTACATGACCGCGTTGTCGCAGCCCCTAAACTGAGGAACCAACCAATATCTCTGCGGGAGATATAATTTTGCGTGAAGAAGTAACAGACCGTTACATAGTTACACATCAGTGTCGAAACCTTGCATAAGGACAGTGTGACCACAAGTATAAAAATGGACCCCAAATGGCAAGAAGGTTACCGTTCCCATAAGACAATAAAATGTTTAAAATAAGCATAAAATGACGAAAAACAAAGTTAATTAAGCTCCAATTATAAAATACCTTCTCGCAATAAATGAGGTCTGATCCTTCTACGAAAACCTGCATATTCTGCCTATTTTCGCCTATCCCCAAGTTTGTCCGGTGAAATCTACCTCCGCCTTCCGGCGTGCCGAGAGTACTTTTTTTTTGGTTGATAGCGTACATGAAACGGTCTTGTTTTAAGGTAAACATAATCAAAGAAAGTTGATACCGGTATTGTTTACCTCAAAATGCATCGCAACGTTTGGTTCTTTTGTAATTTGTCAATTTCTTAATACAAATCGTTTCCGTACCCCTCGAAAACGACTTAGGGGTACAGTATTTAAAAAGTTTGAGAATCCCTGTTTTAAGGCCCATTCATCTGTTTAACTTAGGCCTATGACTCAAGAAAGTAGAAGTCAGTCACTACCGGTACCACATCCTCCGTCGGGCAGATGTGAGTTGACGATTAATTCTGATTTCAAGAGACCAACCATAATACGTTTTTGACTGTTAATGTAGTGACATTTACTCTTGAAGTATTTGTCCGAGTATTGATGCCTTTGAAAATGGGAGTCACAAATGTTACATTCACTTCTTCCTGTATATTGACGATTTCTTCCCGTACCGTACTTCAATGGAGATAATTTATGCAGATTCTGATATTGTAGGCTTATCGTGGTAAACTGGCAATTTTCTTGTGTATGGCCTCTTCTTATTTTTCTTTTGTTCGTGGTCCACGGAAAAAGCGATGGAACAGTGCCCGGTTTTAATCTTGCTCTCTCACCTTCAAATACAAACGCATACATTCAGTGGTTGTTATCGATATGTCTAGTCAGTTTATAGGTAGGAATTATTTCCCTTTGTAAATCACACTTGACCAACACAGTTTTCGTGAAGTCATCGAGTTGAAAACGATGGGAACACACTTTAATATTTTCGGTCAGATTTTCTTCACCGAAATGTTTCCTTCTAATATCATGTAACCATTTCTTCCTCATTTCTTTATTTTGTGAAAATTGGTGACATGAAATCGGATTTCCCTGATTTTTGCAAAGAGGAACACTGCAATAGCTCGGCATAGTCACAAAAATAGCAATTTAAACAACTTAAATTCGTGGATATTAGCGGCATGAGAACACAGGAGACAAATGAAGAGCGCCTTGCGCTTACCCAGTACAACAGCAGTGCGCTCTATCGGTGCTAGTTCTATACATCCCTATTGGTTGTTGCAATGTTAGAACTTTGACAGAGGAAGGTAAACTAAAGCAAGTTGAGAAAGAGATGCAGAATTATGGTTTGGAAATTCTTGGACTAAGTGAAGTGAGGTGGTGTGATTTTGGGGAGATTACGACCCAGAATGGGAACGCATTTATTTATTCTGGACAGACTGGAGATGGTGTTGAACGGAGAAATGGAGTGGGTATGCTGCTAAGTAGGACATCCAAGAGCAGTTTAATTGGATGGAGTCCCATCTCAGACAGAATGATGCCAGCTAGATTTCGAGGTAAAAATATACGGGGTGGCTAGCATCATGAAATTTGGCATGGATATGAGAGATGTATGTGGCAAATCGCATGCGAATTTTCACGATTCTTGCGGTCATACAAGTACGGAAAAATTAAAAGAACGTGAGTAGGGGAGCAGTACGGTTTAAAAATAGTGGCACTAGCCGTTCGGCTACGCTGACCTTTTATGTATATTTCGCGAAACCATGGGCATGCGACATATCGTTGGACTCGGGCTGACGTCGTCTTTTCTACGGACGACTCGATATATTTTTCAAACATTTTTTGAAAATGTTTGTGTTTGAAAGTAGGCGATAGTTTAAAAACCAACATGATAGAATATTGTACCATGGTTCAAACGAATGGTCTTTATGTCTTTTATTTTTTACAATAAAACTTTTTTATTTTTTATGTTTTTTTGAAAACAGTCCAATTTTGAAATTCCCATATTTTGGAAACTAGGAATTTTACAAAAACGTTTGTTTGACATAAATAAAAGTTCCTGACACCCTCTACCGCCAAATATATTTCAAGTCTCTAGGATAAAAATGCAAAAAGAGTAGTGTGGTGAGGGGACTTCTACCTACTCTCCTACTTTTATATAAACTTTGGCGATATCTCCCGAACGCATGATCCGATTTTAACGAACGAGGTATTGTTGGCGTTGGGGTAACGTCCTCTTTGCTAAGAAAGTGTGTTTGTATTTTTGAAAAAAATTAGAGAATTCTTGTTTATTGGATTGGCGCTATTTTTGAAACGGTGAATTTTAGGAAAACGTTTGTTTAACGTGAATGAAAGGTGCCTACGCTCTCTAGGCTGACCGCAAGTTTCAAGTGTGTAGGACAAAAAAAAATATAGCCTACTTTCTGGCGAACATTGGCGATAATTCGCGAACGCATGGTCAGATTTTAACGAATGAGGTGCCGTAGGACTCGGTCTGAGGCCCCTCTTTACTCTGAATATGTGTTGCTATTTAAAAAAAGAAAAAAATTGGTTTTTGAAAGTAGGTGATAGGTTGAAAATCAAACATGATAGAACGTTGTGCCATGGTTCAAACGAATCGCCATTATGTCCTTTATTTTTTATAATAAAACTTTTTTTTTTTTTATTTTTTTTTGAAAACAGTCAAATTTTGAAATTCTTATATTTGGGAAACTAGGAAGTTTACAAAAGAGTTTGTTTGAAATAAATGAAAGGTCCCTATCCCCTATACCATGAAAATAAATGTCAAGTCTCTAGCATAAACACTATGCATTTTAAAACGTTTTTAAAACATTTAAAATAAAGAGTGTTTGTAGACAGAGAGAGAGGGAGAGCCGGTAGCGCTTGGCGTGTGTTACAACGAGGCTATGACTGGTCATGGTGAATACAGGAAGTGACTATTTCGACGGGGCGATGTATGGCAGAATGATAGAAAGAGGAGTCGCTTTTCGATATTTTCCTATGACAGCTGAATGAAGGTGAATATTTCAAAATCCCTCATGGCGATCTCGGTGACCGTGCCCGGAAGAAATGAATTGCTACCTTGGCGGGATGGCGGGGCAGCTTATTACGATTGGTTTTGTGATATTTCCTATGACGGATGGAGGCGAATATTGGAAAATGAGTGCTTGGATTTTTTTTACCCCGAAGGGGATCTTTAACGTATTGGTCAACGGTGATGAGCGAGACTGCTCTCTGACACAGCAGACGGTTGTAGGATATGACCAAGTGATTCTTGGACGTGGTGAAAGTATGTGGTTAAAATAGTCATGTATTGAGGAAGGCCGCTTGCTAATGATTATTATTAATATTATTACAGTAAAATGTTTAAGACACACACGTTTTGATTGCTAACACACATAGTCCTACTCGCTGGAGACTGAATACCGTACCTAGCCAGAGGCCTTGTTAAAGCTGTTGCTGCTGCTGATAAGGCAGGAATGTGCATGCAGGCAGGAAGTGCAGTGTCAGGTTACTTGCCTCGTGGTGACTAGCAGGTGTGACGTTTAAGCAGAGACCACCATGTTGGTTCCTAGACAGTCGTACTAGCGATGTATAAGAGGCAGCCATTTTGGTTCTTTATTAGAATCATGAAACTAGTATAAGGTACAGGAATCTTAAGCTTAAGGAATGTGGGGAGGCGTGGGAACATGTGAGAGACAAACAACAGTTGAAGGTCAAAACGCTGAGAAAATGCAGATTCTCTCTGTTGCTAAGCAGACTGATAACGAATGTGTTAGTCATACACTTACTGGTTTAAAAAACGGACGTATACAGTAGAGCTGTGAGAGAAAAATCATTTTGTTTTCGGTAAGTACCTATTAACAATTATTTTAATAATGTAATGCTAATGAACCTTAAATTTGTAGTTATGGATAAGGTAATTAATGCATTTTTGTACTTATTTGTTTACAGATAACCGGTATACCTTATATGTCTGAGAGAGAATAAACCATTGCACTTTTGAGCCCACTAGAAAGTAACAGCAAGAAGCCAGTACAAGTCAAGGTGAGATTTTTTTAAACTAACTTGTTTCATTTTTTGTTAGTTATTTTTTATTTTATTTTATGAAATGCATGTTTTATCCTGAATTTAGGTATTTACAGCGGTTCTTAAAGTCAACAAAGAATGACACGTATGGTTTTGATCTGAAGATTGCAATATCTAATTATCGATTTGAGCCTGTGGATCTGTTCAGCAGTTGAACGACCCTTTCTGAAGCCCCCTTGGCATTCTCCTATTTGATGCTCGACTTCAGCTTCTATTCGCTCCAGGATAGCAAGTGAGATAAGTTTGTATATTTTTGTTATTATTATTATTATTATCATTATTATTATTATTATTATTATTATTATTCAGTTCTTCTACTTCACACCTTCTTCGTGTGCGGCCATTGGATGTTAAAGAGAGAATATGTGGAAACTGAACTGGGAGAACTGACACCAGATAATATTATTTCTGTGATGTTACGGAACCAGCAATCGTGGGATCATGTAGCAGTGTATGTGGAGGATGTCCTTCGCCAGAAAAAGCGGGATCTGGAAGCGTACGAACGCCCTTAAGAAGAAATGAAGAAAGAAGAAGTCTGAAAGGCTAAGTAAGCACGACATCACCCTGAAGTAATGCGAGAGCGGTTCCGGGGTGACGAACGCATCGTGGGAAAAGGGATGTGGTTTTTACTGGGTAAGAATCCCACACTACTGTGGAGTGCGGACCCTTCACAAGAGTCTTTTGAAGATTTTCCACAGTCCCTCGTAAAAAAAATATTATTGTTATTGTTATGACACATTCGTTTCACCACATCAATGGGTACAAATCAGCATATCGTCGGCTTATATCCAAGACGGTATGCCAACTTCTCTTAGGATGGCACATTGAGAAACGAGTGAACAATGGAACAAGTCTCCAAGATGACTGCCTTCTGCATATTGATACGCAGTCCAGAATGTATTCCCAATATTTAGCCTACTTTCATTCATAAAAAAGGCTTATGAGATCACCTTTTGTCCGTGTGATGTATGTGTGTGTGCGTCTGTGTGTGTGTTTCCCCCTAATAAAATCTAAACGGCTGGAGCGATTTAAATGAAACTCTGTAAGGTCATAGTACTATTTTGGCCGATTGCGCAGTTAGAGCTGTACCAGGCAGAAGACGGGAAGTTAACCGTTAGCGCCGCTGTGGCAACGAGATTGAAACTCTCCCTCATGTCCTTGGGTTCTGCAGTTATGTTGAGGCACTACGTAACACAGGATATCACTCACAAGGAGAGGTTGCCATGTAGTTTACTAGAAAAGCGTTGAAATTTGGAGGGTTTGCTCTTCATAAAAAATATTTTGCACCTGTTTGAGTGTTTTTGCCTATGAGCCTTAGTGGGTACAACATTGAACGTTTAAAATCAATCCTCAAATTTTGTAGTCCTTCGAGTTCGAGTCAGACCTTGGTCTCCATTTCTTTTTTCTCTTACTGATTCCTCCCTCATTGTCTCTTGTGTTTTTTATAATGTATTTGCTGTGGTCCCTTCGGTTTTGGAGCTATGCACAATATTTTAACATCATAATTCGTCTGTGACGCTTGAACGCGTTGGGAGTATTATTCGTTAGAATTTAAATGCAGCGTGGCCGGCGACGCTACGCTCATTCGCACTGCGCCGAGTCTAATGCAGAAACGCAAAGGTCCTTCCCTCTGCTCCACTCTGCTCCACCATCAAGCTGAACTTTCTGTACGTAAACAATATCGTAAATATTAATTTATTAATATTGTAAATAGAAAAAACAACAACAAATAATAAAGTACATGATGTAATCTGCCAACTTAAATATTGTACCACAAATATAAAATAAAATTAAAAAATGCCAAGAAAGATAAAGAAAAAAAAATTAAAAGTTTCCGATCACGGTAACTTCCATTTCCAACGCCGACACGCTAGCGACACATTTTCAGCCCTGGTGACTGAATATATTCTTAGTTCCATCTCTCAAGGTACAGAATACAAAACTTGGTTGAAGTCCAATGCATAGCATGGACGTTACATACAGTTAGACAATGGATTTATCAGCGCGCGTAAAATCATGTTGGCAACAATGTCATCCATGTGTTGGTCAGAAATAATCTGAAATAATATGATCTCTTGTTGTGCCAATTTTGGATGAAATCCATTTGTTAGTATAGATGTTACATGTATTTTTAAATTGGACTTATCAGCAGGCTTAGAATCATGCTCGCAGCACTGACGTATATTAGTTTCTCCAAATTAATCTAGAATGCCAGGTACTATACGTGTGCAAAGTTTAGAGCTGCTGGCTTACATACTTTCTGATATATTGATATTAGAGTAAAAGAAGAGAGACAGCATGTATTAACAGTTGGCAGCCCTGGTTGCCCATACGAAAAAGCATAGTCATATCTGTTATGATACACATAGCACAAACGGACTTTGGTTAAAATCCAATTGATAGTATAAAAGTTACTTGTATTTAAATATTGGTCTTATCTGCAGGCTTAGAGCCTGGCATGTATGGACTCCTGAAAATTAAATAGAAATAATATTATTTATATGTGTACCAATTTTGGAATAGCTCCCAGGCATACCTTCCAAGATATCCGACATGGAGTTCAAATTTCAATTTCGGTTTTTCAGCAGTTGGTAGCAGTGACATAATTTTCAGATATGGCCCTGAGATATTCAGGTATAAGTCTTTACTCATACCGAATTTGGTTTCGATTGCTGCAGCCGTTGAGGAGTTGATAAGGACACACAGATAGACAGACAGACAGACAGACAGAAGGAGAGACAGACAGACAGACACACATTTGCCGGGAACCATCTCATAAGTCTACTTTTTCCTCATTTTTGTAAAATGTGAAAAGTAGGCTAAAAATAGAGAGAGCATTTATTACCAGTTGGCAGCCCTGGTGGCTCTGAAGAATACGCTCATTCATAACTGTTTATGTACACACAGTACATACGAAATTTGGTTGAAGTCCAATATTTGATAGTGTAGTAGTTATATGCATTTAAAAATTGGACCTATCAGCAGGCATAGAATCATTTTGGCAACACTGCCATGTATGGTCTCCTGGAAATTAAACTAAAATATTATTATCTATATGTGTGCCAATTTTGGAAGAGCTCCCATGCAAACCTTCCAAGATATCCAACATGGAGCTCAAATTTCAATTGCGGTTTTCAGCAGTTGGTAGCACTGACATCATTTTCAAATATGGGCTTGAGATATTTAGGCATAGGTCATTTCTCCTACCAAATTTCGATTCGATTGCTGCAGCCGTTTAGGAGTTGATAAGGGACACACACACACACACACACAGACAGACATTTGCCCGGATCAATCTCATAAGTCTAGTTTTTTCTCATTTTTTTGAAAATTTGAAAAGAAGGCTAAATATTTCCAATCGGTCACTTCCAATTTTGTCCAATTACTTTAGGCTACGGTGGCTGTAGTGGCCAACGCGGGAAGTCAACAACCCACCAAGAGTATTCTGGTAATAGCGGACATGTATAAGGGTCTGTTGGCCAAAGCATTAGATAAAGATGTAATGATAAAAAGGGTTGACTTTATAAAAGGTCGCATAACAATTTAGCAAACATGTGGAGGACCAGACAATAGCATTGTCACCAAGTAAGGAGGTCCAGGAAGGCATAAAGGGCACAACACAAACAATTACTAATAATAAGATATATTATCAAATAGGTGGCACATAAAATAAATATTCAAAGGACAAATATATAAGAAACACTGGCACAAATTTACACAATTGAAGAAACACTCGCATGGAATTAACACACGTAAGGCTTGAGCCTAAAACACATAAATTGTCTTGAACGTAGCTGCAGATCAATACATCAAGGAACGGCATGCTATACAAGGCGGTTCCAAAGAATGGTATAGTTTAAACATGCAACGTAAGTGGAGTTGCAACAAATAGTTAAAACAGGTCGCATGGAACGAGAATGTGTCGTCGAACCAGGACTAACTTACAGTGATGCGCCGATACCGTAAGCCCAAAAAAAATGAATTGTTAATAAAACAAATTATGTGTGAAACGCAGGAAGTCAAAGTAGTTGCTGTCATACAAACACCGGGATATGCCAATCGCACGGTATTGTCACAATAGTAAAGTAGTTGAGCCCAGTGTCAACCTCCATTTCAGTGATGGTGCAGGAAGATAGTGCATGGCCTTGTAGCACATGCTTCAAGACAAACGATGAATTACTTATCACACGAAACAAAATCATATTCATACGCGTGATGACAAATTGTTTGGCAATAGGTGAAGAACAGAATTAAACATGTTACAACAAACTATCCGACGCCGCGGATTGAAGGATTCGTCAACATGGCGCGTAGCGATAACAACAAGCATGGTCTGATGAGACCGAAAATCACCAAAATGTCACTGCCCTAACAAAAATATGAATCATGTGCAGGATATGATCACTAACCACGGTTACTACGAAGATAGCACCAATTACAGAAGTGATTAACTGGATATTCGTCGATAGATCACAACCAGTATCAAAGCACAACATTCTGTCATGGCTACAAGCTTAAAAGACGAAGAAGAAAAACGTGATTGGTCGCTACAAACAGCAAGGAGGCCTCTGATAGGCTGAAAGCAGCCAATCACAGCAGAGAGTTCAAAGACAAGTCAAAGAGAATACAAAGAGAAAGAAGAAGAATCAAAGTGGCCAAATTAGAATACCAAAATATCTTCTAAGTTTTTTTTTTTTTTCGTGTAGCCTCCTGAGAGGCCGAGTGCAGGTCTTTCTAGTCGACGCCCGTGGGCGACCTGCGCGTCGGGATGAGAGATGGAAAGGATGAAGATGAATGAAACTGGGCAAGGATGTGGAAGGAAGCGGCCGTGGGCTGTCAGAAGGTACTGTCCCAGCATTTGCCTGGTGTTGAAAATGGGAAACCACGGAAAACCATTTCAAAGACAGCCGACGGTGGGGCTCGAACCCACGCGTCTACCGAGGCAGCAGAGAGCTTGGCCCCTGGACCTAACGCGGAGCTTTAACCCGCGTAGCCACTACTGTCGGTTATCTTCTAAGTAAAAATATCCCACTGGAAACACCGGCAGTGGGAATACAACATGTAATCAAAACAAATGAATCATGACAACTAACCAACATAAACAAAACAAACTTGACAATGAATAAATACAATGAAGACAAATAATAAAGATATGTACAACCACACAGAGAGGAAACAAATAGGGAAACACAAAACTGGTTTGCCAAGACAGTGGCCGAACCAGTGGCGTAGTCGGTAGCATGGTGGAATGCTATGCCCAAAATCGCGGATTCAAAACTGGCAGAAGTCGTTGGATTTTAAGAGCGTTAAAATCCTTCAGTATGCCTTCCTTTGGAAAGGAAGTAAAGCTGGCAGGCCCACACATAAATGTATGGCATGTAAAAAACCTACTACTGCAATTGGTAGTGCGTAGCGAAATTTCTAGGTTATATTTGACTTGTTATAAACGCTCTCTCAAGTTCCAATGTTCACCGCTAGGTGTCAGTGACAGTGGCATTTGGGATTCAAAGGTGGAACTACTTGAGATTGAACTTTCCCGGAGCCCTTGGTTGTTCAATCAAAAATACCCAGCTATGACCATTGGCTACAATTCATACATGAAAATATCTTTATCTTGTTGCCGACTCGTTCCAAATTCGTCCCTGAATCTTACTACTTTCTGCTTTCAAATTTCATTATTCCACTTAAGTTTATTTTGTGAATAAACCAAACGTCTCTTACGTTATGGCGGATTGGTAAACTAAGGTGCGGAACCACACCTCGTTACACACGCTACAATTAGCCGATGTCATCACCGGTTTGCGCATTACAGCCTCCAGCTGGTTGCTTTTTGAACGCACTTTACACACTAAACTGACAAGTCATTGGCACCAAGCGATAGACCACATCCTTTGTGGAATAAAGCGCCAGTGTCTACCCATACATGGTCAAATCAAAATCAAAATATATACTACCGTATTGAGAAATTCAAAACGTCGCTTTTCACAAATTAAAGATAAAGAATCAAAGAATATGAGGACTCCACGTGAGAAACGGAGTAAGTCACATTCCCTAAATTTTTCAGGGGATCGAATTTAGACTTTCAACACTAAATAGAAATACTTAAAATACCCCCCAATTGAGGGTAAACAATATAGGTTTTTTTACATATAAAACAAATAACAAGTAAAGTTAAATTAAGGAAATGTGAGAGGATGTGGGACGTTCTTTCCGCTTCCACTAAAAATAAAAACCTCTGTATGTCGGTGACATTCCACTTTATTTTAGCGGCTTCGGTGGCGTAGTCGGTAGCATGCTGAACTGCTATGCCCAAGATAGCGGGTTCAAACCCGGCCGAAGTCGTCGGATTTTTTAAGAGCGTTAAAAATCCTTCAGTATGCCTTCCTTCGGAGGGGAAGTAAAGCCGGCGGTCCCATGTCATAGATTTATGGCATGTAAAAGATCCTTTCACAGACTAAACTTGTGTAAAGCAAAATTGTTAGGTTAGATTTCGTCAGAACGCTCTATCAAAGTTCCAACGTTCACCACTAGGTATCATTGATATCTGGTGGCGAAAGTTGGAACTACTTGAAATTGAACGGAACTTGTAGCTCACCCTTTAAGGTGTCCGCTGGAAGCAGCTACAGACTCAGGCGAGCCGAACATGTCCTCGGACACTCCCGGCACTAAAAGCCATACGATAAATAAATAAATAAATAAAATCCACTTTATTTGAAATTAATTTCAACTAATTCTGTAGTGACGATGGCTGTCCGTCAGAATGCGCCATAAACTCATTTCTGAAAAGAATGGATTTACCTCGTTCATTCTGTTACGACTGTGAGTTCGTTTCATCGCTCGCCGCATGAGTCAAAACTGCCCCAGGGCTGGACTGCTCTCCCTCAGTGTATTGCATGCGCGTTACGCAACGGACTGCGAAGTGAAAGGGATGGTCCAGAATCTTCGTGACACCACCAGCGAAGGAAATATCGAGAAGCCGTGTGTCCTGGACGATTCTAGAATTTATTGAGTCACCAGCCTGCTATATAAGCGGCTTCAACAGTGAGGGGACCGAGTTTTCTGTGGGTGTGTGTTTTTGAGCGAGTGCGACAAAGTGTGGTGACGAAGTGCTGTGCGAGTTACGAAATCCTGTGACATTGTTTCTCCAGCTTGTGGACTGCGAAATAGCCTGCAGCAAGTGATCGTAAGTAATTGTGGTCGGTGAACATAAGAGAGAGGGGCAGGTAGTTTCTGTCAAGGCCACCGTACTCATTAGGACGGATTAACTTCTGTGGTCTGTTGGCAAGTGGAAGGGCCAAGAGCACTCAAGGAAGAGACTTGTGGAAACTGGAATAAGGCTCTTAATTGCTTGTATTTGCTGACTAGTGTAATTTTCTGGCCACAATAAAGTTAATTATTTCTTTAAGCAGTAACTGGTGTTGTGCTTTGTACCCCCCACCGTAATCCAGTTAACAAAAGTGCCACTAGGGGGTGGCACGCAACAACTGGTGTCAGAAGCCGGATTACGAACTCAAGCACAACACCTGACGGTCCTGGTTTCAAAACCCCGAGCAGGTCATTTTCTCTAATTTTCCTGTGAGTGCATGCCCTTTACAAGACAAACAACTAAAATGGAGGAGAAATTGGCAGCATTGCTAGAAAAGTTAAATGGCATGGAAACCAAGATGGAGGACGGCCAGAAGTATTTAACCAAGGAGCTAACTGCCAAATTAGAAGACGGCCAGAAGAAGCTAGAAGACGGCCAGAAGAAGATGGAGGACGGCCAGAAGAAGTTAGCCGAGGACCTAACTGCCAAACTAGAAGACGGCCAGAAGAAGTTAGCCGAGGACCTAACTGCCAAACTAGAAGACGGCCAGAAGAAGATGGAAGACGGTCAAAATAAGCTAGCGGAGGACCTGAAGAAATTAGAACTGGGTCTGCGTGAGGAAGTCACGGCAGTGGAAAAGAAGTTCGACGCCTTACAAGTGGAAGTTGCCGAGCTGCGCCAACGCCCGCTGATGGGGGTGGAGGAGAAATTCAACGCCTTACAAGTGGAAGTTGCCGAGCTGTGCCAACGCCCGCTGATGGGGGTGGAGGAGAAATTCAACGCCTTACAAAAGGAAGTTGCCGAGCTGCGCCAACGCCCACTGACGGGGGTGAAAGAGGAATTCAACGCTCTACGAGAGGAAGTTGCCGAGCTGCGCCAACGCCCGCCCACCGTTACACCGGGAATATCAGGAACGGGACATAGCAGAGTGACGCCCCCAACCTTCGACGGAAAAGTCCCGTGGAGCACCTATTTACGTCAGTTCGAGGCAGCCTGTTCCATAAACAACTGGAACAGCACGGAAAAGGCTACAGCTCTCATTGTAGCGCTGAGAGGGGACGCCCTTAACGTCCTTCAGGCCATCCCGACTGGATCCCAGGAATACGCTTCACTGATCGCCCATATGGAGTCCCGATATGGGGATAGCCATCTTCAGCCGGCCTACCAGATGCAGCTCCGGACCCGGGTACAAAAGAACGCGGAAACCCTGCAGGAGTTCGAGATGGACATCGCACGCCTCGTAAGGCTAGCCTACCCAACAGCGCCGGCCGACTTTCTGGAGCAGATTGCGACGCTAACCTTCACCGACGGACTACGGGACTCAGACACTCAACAGGCGCTGCGACTCGCGCGCAATAAGACCCTGACAGATGCGCTGAGCCACGCACTTGAGTTTGAGACGGCGAAACAGGCATCTAGAATGTACGCGTGGGTGCGTCAAGTGAACGTCGACGAACCAGCAAAAACCAACGAGACCAAGCCCCTGGCCGACGAATTGATGGAGGCGCTAAGCCGTTTCTTCGATAGTCGCGGCACTACCAGCAACGACACAGCCGGAAGACAACCGGAGAGGCGGCCCGGAAGAGGACTACCGACCTGCTGGACCTGCGGTAAGAAAGGCCACCTGAGCAAGGACTGCGGTGATCGCCGCCGCCGAGGGTATCGACGGGAAGTCAGTCGTCGGAAAAACCGCGCGGCCCAGGGAAACGAGTATTAGCCAGCCTTGGGGGGCAAAGGTTGGCTTGTGACAGTCGTCAAGCCCCGGCAGTCCAAGTCCGTGTGACGAAGTTACGGAGGGACAATAGCAGCCTGATGGTCGACGGAGTTATCAACGGAGTGAGCTGGCCCATGCTAATCGACACGGGAGCATCGAGGACCATCGTCAGCCCCACCGTGATCCCGAAGTGGAGAGTGCAACCCACACAAAGGAACCTCCAGCTAATAACCGCGACCGGAGAGACCGCACCGGTACATGGCGAAGCATCACTGGAGTTCGTCATTGGTCGACGGGCGATAAAGCATCCAGTACTTGTGGCTGACGTATCAAATGAAGTGATCATCGGACTGGACTTCCTGGACCAGAACAACATCATCTTGGATCTGAGTACCAACACTCTGCACTTCGGAAGTGAGGAACTTGCTTTGCAACCAGCACACGAGGCCGTCGCCGCACGACGAGTAAGGCTGAGAGAGGACGTCATCGTTCCCGCCAGGACGGAAGTCAGCGCCGCCGTAATTGTCGACGGAACTGCTGAGGGAGTGGCGGCTGTCATCGAGCCAAAATATGAGGACATCCAGACAAAAGGCTTGCTAGTTGCCAAGACCCTCATCAACACGACGTCTCGGCCGTACGTCCGCCTGTCCAACCTGAACGACTACGACATTACGGTTCACCGGGACACCAACCTAAGAGTCTGCGAGCCCGTTACCTGGATTGCCCGCATCACCGACACGACGGACGGAAACCTGCAGACGGACAACCGAAGAAGACGCACACTGCCAGAAGAACTACAGAAGCTGTACCAAGGATCCCAGGACCATTTAGACGAGGAACAATCACGCCAACTTCAGGACCTGCTACGCGAATTCCAGGATGTCTTCTCCGTGGGGAGCAAAGACTTCGGCAGGACAAGCTTGGTCCAGCACAGAATCGACGTTGGGGACAGCGCACCGATTAGGGCCCCATTCCGACGTGTCCCGCTCGCCAAGCAAGCCGAAGTCGACCGGATGGTAGAAGAGATGAAGGAGCAAGGGGTGATCGAGCCATCACATAGTCCTTGGAGTTCTCCGGTCGTGCTTGTGAAGAAGAAGGACGGTTCCACCAGGTTCTGCGTGGACTACAGGCGGGTGAACGACGTCACGAAGAAGGACAGCTACCCTCTACCTTGGATCGACGACACGCTGGACACCATATCAGGGTCAAGATGGTTCTCCACCTTGGATTTGAAGAGTGGCTACTGGCAGGTGGAGGTCCACCCTAGGGACCGCGAGAAAACGGCGTTCTCTGTAGGCAGCGGGCTCTGGCAGTTCACCGTCATGCCATTCGGTCTGTGCAACGCCCCCGCGACCTTCGAAAGGCTAATGGAGTCCATTCTGAGGGGACTACACTGGAAGACCTGCCTGGTCTACCTAGACGACGTCATCGTTCTGGGGAGGAGCTTCGAGGAGCACTACAGCAACCTGAAGGAGATCTTGTTGAAGCTACGGGCTGCCCAGCTGAAGTTGAGCCCCAAGAAGTGTCAGCTCTTCCAGAAGCGGGTCCAATACCTTGGGCATATCGTCTCCGAGGAAGGGGTGCGCACCGACCCAGAGAAGACCGCAGCTGTGAGGGAGTGGCCAGTCCCGAAGGACAAGTCCCAACTACGAAGCTTCCTGGGACTCTGCACTTATTACCGTCGCTTCGTGAGAGGATTCGCAGACATCGCCAAACCTTTACATCGACTGACTGAGAAGGACCAACTCTTCACGTGGACAGCAGAATGCCACAGTGCCTTCGAACAACTCAAGCAAGCTCTGTGCACCGCGCCTATTCTGGCCTACCCCAGACCGGGAACAAGGTTCATCGTCGATACCGATGCCAGTGACTTTGGCATAGGGGGAATCCTGTCGCAAGTAGTGGACGGCGAGGAGAGAGTAGTGGCCTACTTCAGCAAGGCCTTGTCAAAGCCAGAAAGGAACTACTGCGTCACCAGGAAGGAGCTGCTCGCCATCGTGAAGACCATTGAACACTTCCACAAGTACCTGTACGGGCAAGAATTTCTCATCAGGACCGACCATGTATCCCTGCGGTGGCTCCTGAACTTCAAGCAGCCCGAGGGTCAACTCGCGCGGTGGTTAGAGAGGCTTCAACAGTACAACTTTGAGATTCAGCACAGGAAAGGCCAACTGCATTCTAACGCCGACGCCCTGTCACGAAGACCGTGCCCCGAAGACTGCACCTTCTGTGCCCGAAGGGAGGAGAACACCGGGATACAGTGCCGAAGGACTACCGTGGAACTACAAGGGAGCTGGAGCCGCGAATCTTTCACGCGGGCGCAAGCAGAAGATGATGACCTGGGACTGATAGCCGAATGGAAGAGGGCCTGTGTCCCCAGACCCGGGTGGAACATTGTGAGTGACTGCAGCCCAAAGTTTAAGTCCTACTGGGCGCAGTGGGACTCGCTGATTGTAAGGGATGGCCTCATCTGCCGTTCCTGGGAGAGCACCGACGGGAAGACATCTCGGGAACAAGTCGTCGTTCCAAAGGCTATGACGGAGGAAGTCCTGAAGGAAGTTCATGGAGGATCATCTGGTGGACACCTAGGGATAAAGAAGACCCTGGAGAAGCTGAGAGAGCGGTTCTACTGGATCGGATGCCGAACAGACGTGGAGAACCACTGCGCGAGGTGCCACGATTGCGGAGCCAGCAAGGGCCCAGGACGAAGACGACGGGGTCCACTGAAGACCTACAACGTGGGCGGCCCCATGGAGAGAGTGGCCATCGATGTTGCTGGGCCATTCCCGTTAAGCGAGGCAGGGAACCGCTACATATTAGTCGTCAGCGACTACTTTACCAAATGGCCGGAGGCGTATGCGCTCCCTAACCAAGAAGCCGCGACGATTGCAGAGACCCTGGTGAAGGAATTCGTCAGCCGGTACGGAGTACCCCTGGAGCTGCACTCCGACCAAGGGAGGAACTTCGAGTCGCAGGTGTTCCAGAACCTATGCCAGCTGCTGGGAATCCGGAAGACAAGGACAACGCCACTACACCCTCAGTCCGACGGGATGGTAGAGCGATTCAATCGCACCATCAAGAACCATCTTCGAATAGTCGTCAGCGAGCACCAGAGGGATTGGGACAAACATCTTCCACTATTTCTCCTGGCCTACCGCGCCGCCGTGCATGAAGCCACCGGGTGCACACCAGCCCGGGCCATGTTTGGGAGGGAGCTCCGTCTACCTGTCGATCTTGCCTTTGGCCGACCTGGGAATGATCCGATCCCGGTAAGCCAGTATTGTCAAGAACTGGTCGACCAACTGGAGGACGTGCACGCGTTCGCGAGGAGGAAACTGCGGATCGAGACCGACAGAATGAAGACCCGATACGACCAGCAGACGGATGCCGGCGGATTCCACGAGGACGACCTGGTCTGGCTCTTCAACCCATTACGGAAGAAAGGCCTGTCACCCAAACTGCAGAAGTCCTGGGAGGGCCCGTACCGAGTCGTGAAACGGATCAACGATGTCGTCTACAGGATCCAGCGGAGCCCGAGGGCGAAGATGAAGATCGTGCATCGAGATCGCCTGGCAGCCTACGGAGGGACACAGACGGACCAATGATTGATCGGGACGATCAGCCTTTTAGGAAGGGGGTGGTGTTACGACTGTGAGTTCGTTTCATCGCTCGCCGCATGAGTCAAAACTGCCCCAGGGCTGGACTGCTCTCCCTCAGTGTATTGCATGCGCGTTACGCAACGGACTGCGAAGTGAAAGGGATGGTCCAGAATCTTCGTGACACCACCAGCGAAGGAAATATCGAGAAGCCGTGTGTCCTGGACGATTCTAGAATTTATTGAGTCACCAGCCTGCTATATAAGCGGCTTCAACAGTGAGGGGACCGAGTTTTCTGTGGGTGTGTGTTTTTGAGCGAGTGCGACAAAGTGTGGTGACGAAGTGCTGTGCGAGTTACGAAATCCTGTGACATTGTTTCTCCAGCTTGTGGACTGCGTAATAGCCTGCAGCAAGTGATCGTAAGTAATTGTGATCGGTGAACATAAGAGAGAGGGGCAGGTAGTTTCTGTCAAGGCCACCGTACTCATTAGGACGGATTAACTTCTGTGGTCTGTTGACAAGTAGAAGGGCCAAGAGCACTCAAGGAAGAGACTTGTGGAAACTGGAATAAGGCTCTTAATTGCTTGTATTTGCTGACTAGTGTAATTTTCTGGCCACAATAAAGTTAATTATTTCTTTAAGCAGTAACTGGTGTTGTGCTTTGTACCCCCCACCGTAATCCAGTTAACAAAAGTGCCACTAGGGGGTGGCACGCAACAATTCCATGGGGTCTTCATATATTAAAACAATGAAACTTTTATTTCATTTAAATCTGTAGAACATATTCCATTTTTTAAAAGAAACGTTTTTAGGCATGATTTTTTTAAATATCATTAAAGCGGGAAGAAATTTTCCAACATTTAGGCTATTTTAAAACTTGAAAGAGCATTAAAATACACGTATATTGACACTTTTTTGAGTCTTCTAGACTTTCTAATTTTGCGCAATTATCAAAATAGCATAATTTTAAGATTTTTGCTAAAATGAACCCATAGAGTCCGAGTTCTCAGATGAATCAGCAATATCACTGTCGGCAGGAACCTTTATAATTTTAACACAAAAGCCATCATTATTTTCCACACAGCCGTCACTCCTGAGTATTCTAGGAGCTATGTCAGCTTTTCCAGGAAATGAAAGCGATCACACTACTACATTCAGCGATGCGTGGCACGGTTTCAGTTGCACAATATCAGAATAAGGGCCAGTATAATTTCTACGACATTTACACTCTCCTTCACCGAGGAAATAATAAAAGAAAGTATTCCTCCGACAGATCCTAGTATCCACTTCACAGAGATTATGACACTTCTTATCAAAAGCCATGTAACGTTGAGATTCAGAAGAGCATGGTTTGGTAAAACATACCGCTTTGAGTTCAGAAGTATTAAGATATCGCTGGATTACCCACCACTCAGTATCTTGGACCGAGCCTCCGTGGCTTAGGCGGCAGCACGCCGGCCTCTCACCGCTGAGTCCGTGGTTCAAATCCCGGTCACTCCATGTGAGATCTGTGCTGGACAGAACGGAGGCAGACAGGTTTTTCTCCGGGTACTCCGGTTTTCCCTGTCAAAATTTCATTCCAGCAACACTCTCCACTATCATTTCATTTCATCTGCCATTCATTTAATCATTGCCCCAGAGGAGTGCGTCAGGCCTCGGCAGCCGGCACAGTTCATATCCTCGCCGCTAGATAGGGGCTTCATTCATTCCATTCCTGACCCGGTCGGAGACTGGAAGCAGGCTGTGGATTTTCATTTTCAGTATCTTGGCAGAAACCTTGCTGAAGAAGATAAGAACATGAACCTGTCACATTGCACACCTTACCACCAATAATGCCTTCACTATATAAATCATAGTTCACGGTTTTATTGATTATATTCGCGGATATAATATAATGCATATAAATGAGAGGAAATTGAATAATAACAGAAACGGTCTTCATGCTGCAGAATTATTAAAATCAAAAATATTGTACCAATTTACTATTCTCACAAAATAGGATTGTATGAAGCTACTGACGCACTATATATGAATGTCTTCGCTGGCAGAATGGCTGAGATGAGATTATACTTAACTTAAACAACCTCTGGCTATGAGTCCGAGTTTACGGTAAGAAAACATGTCGTGGTTCAGAGTCCGGTGATTGTCCTAGATAAGAGTTTGTTAATCTGAAGTAGACCACAGGAGGCTCCGGTGGCGTAGTTGGTAGCATGCTAAGCTTCCAAGCCTAAGATCGCGGGTTCAAATCCGGCCGAATTTGTCAGATGTTTTAAGAACATTAAAAATCCCTCAGAATGCCTTTCTTTGGGGGGAAAGTAAAAAAGGTGGGACCATGTCATATAGATTCATGGCATGTAAAAGCACCTTCCACTAACTACAATAAGTGTGTGAAGCTAAATTTCAAGGTTAGATATGATAAACGGTCTCTAAAAAAATCCAAGCGTGGCATCTAGTAGCTATGTTCGCTGCTAGGTGCCGTGGGTGGTTTCAAAAGTAGCAACTACTAGAAATTCGTCGTTTGCAGTCCTTATCCGAATTACTGATAACACAAACTAATACAGCCATCACAATTTACGCCAGTTATCAGACAGATTCTACTCACACCCAAAGTACACGGGGCTACATGACCTAGTTGTCGCAGCCCTTACACTGAGGAACCAACCAACCCCGTGGTGTAGTGATTAGGATTCTTGGCCCGTGCCCCGTAGGTCGGGTTCAATTCCCGGCTCTGCCAAGAAATATCATTCTGGTCTGAGGACTGGAAAAGTGTACACTACGCCTCGTAAAGAAAAACTGATAAGAATGAGGTTCTATTGTCACCTCAGCTATCCTGAAAGTGTTTTACCTTGGTCTCCCCACATTTTATCCATGATAATGCAATGATGAACTACCTCACTCCTCTTCTTGCCTAGAACGTCTCAAAATAGCGCTGCCTTTGGGTTTTTGTGGGTATCTACTCACATAACGTAACGGCGGTACTTTTTGAGGATCCAACCAGCCTTCGGGCTGACTACCTAACAGACAATGCAATGATGGTCCCTAACTTAAGGGGGCACATACAGCTTAAGGAGCCAAAGCAATAAACATACTAATATTATAACTAGGGCTAGGATTTTTAGGTAAATAAATATTTTTATGTAAATACATATTTTAAGCATTTTTTCTATAAATACATAAACTCCTGATTTTCACTTATTAGCACACAAAAAGACATAATATTTACATTAAAACAAATCAGTATGCTAGATCTTTCAGTTTATTGCATTTTTGTTCTTCAACGGTGAAGAACCTGTGTGCTATCTAATCTTCATGCAGAGCGTTTGTCAGCTTGTAACTGTGTTATTCTTAACTTGTCGCCCCGTACCACTCACTGTGGAGCCGGGGATTTCCAGATAATTTTACTTCCTATGGGGGCGTTCGGTTCTACCAACCATGAGGGAAATCAATCCAGGCTGAATAGCGATCTCAAGTTCGCAACACCTCAAGCGCAAGAAACCTACCGTATTGCCGCAGTTTCGGGCCTCCAGAAGAAGTGTTTCGCAATAATCGTCGGTCATTTGTGATGTATAACCTGAAGATATATCTCGTTGTGTATTGTAATTGTTCAGCAGTCAGTGAGGCATAGCATAAATTGCATTCCTGAGCACTGCAAATTGCTTATATTCACATTAATCAACTAAATATTAATTAAATATTTTTACTTTTTGTCACATAATTTAGGAATTTATAATGCATAAAAAATAAATATTTTCCCGATTTTTAGCACCCAAAAATCCTAGCCCAATTTATAACTGTGCCTGTCATATATCTAGTACAACAATTATATACATTTTCCTAGGAAACACACACGTCTTGCTTTTAGAAGCAAAGTTCTAAATTGTCAAAATTGAAATCGTAAATATTTTTGTCAATTGTTAGCCTATTTTAGCCTATTTTCACCTTTGAAAAGATAGGCTTATGAGATCACCTTTTGTCCGTGCGTGTTTGATTGATTGTTCTGTTTCCCCCTAATAACTTCTAAACAGCTGGAGTGGTTTCAATGAAACTCGGTAAGTTCATAGCACTATTCCGGTTGACCCCGACCGTGCCCTTCAAATATTTTTACGTCTCACCAATCCAACATAGCGGTTGTGCAAAATATTTCACCTACATTCAATATTTCCGAAACAATTACCGATATCACCCTGGAATTTTGTACTGTGATAAAAGAAACTAATAGAAGTTCACCTATGTGACCTTTGAAAAACTGGTATCTAAAAAACCAACATGGCGGCCAAGTGAAGTTGCGAGTTTTAAATGGACGTTTCTCGCGATTTAACCAAGAAAACGCAAAGAAACTTGGTACAGTATATGTTTATACACATTGTAATTCACCGACATCTAACTTCGTTCAATTGTTTACATAACCTCCAGATGGCGGCCGTGCGATATATTTCTCCTGCATTCTATATCTCTGAAACTATTACCGGTATATCCCTGAAATATTGAAAGAAGATAAAGGGTACTGCTGGACGTACATCTATGAAACTTTCAAAAACCGGTCAACTACAAAAGGAACATGGCGGCCAAGCGAAGTTGAAAGTTTTAAATAGACTTTTCTCGCGATTCAATAATCCAAACGCAAAGAAACTTGGTACAGCAAAAAGTATATACACATTGTAATGCACTGGTATTTAATTTAGTTCAATTGTTTTCATAATCTCAAGATGGTGGCTGTGAGAATTTTGAAATTAAGTTTTTATTTCTTGTGTCGTAATTATTCGGTTGAAGTAAAATTTTGAATAAAGAACCTACACAATAATTTTCCTTTAATGGCACATGACTATGGCCTATGCATGTAACAATCCAACATGGCGACCATTCGAAATATTTAGACGGATCTCATTATCTACGAATCTATTACAACAATCAAAATGATTTTTTGTATGTTCATTGGGGCTATGAACATAAGTTCACCTATAGGACTTTGAATAACTTGGTGACCACAAATCCAACATGGCGGCGACGCGAAGTATAAATATTCACATGAACGTTTCTCGCAATTTAACCATCCGACTGCAGTGACACTTGGTACAGTAAATCCATAAACAAATGTTAATCCACAAGCATCTAATTTATTTCAAATGTTTCCATAACCACAAGATGGCAGCTGTGCGAAATTTTTAAATCTTGTTTTTACTTCTTGTATCCTAATCATGCGATTGAAGTTTGAATACTACACGTACACAATAATCTTCATGTAACAGTACATAACTCTAAGACCTACATATATGAAAATCCAACATGGCGTCCATCCGCAATATTTAGTAGGTTCTCAATATCTACGAATCTATTAGAGCAATCAAACTGAAATTTTGTATGTTGATAGTGGCAATTAACATAAGTAGGTTATATGAAAATAGGCTTTAGTTCTTCACAGAACTACTTGTTATTTCATGTTCTCCTCTTTCGAATCATATTTTTTCAATTCGTTTGTAACTTATATTACATGTGGCAGTACTGTAGTTAGTAAATAGCCGTTTCCCTATTCATTATTATGAATATCATTAGAAGAAAGTGACCTGTATATTACGCCCATTATACTGTACAACTTATCATCCGCACTGCCACCACCGCAAAAAGTTGTATTATATTTTTAGCCTATTTTCAATTTTGAAAAAATAGGCTTATGAGATCACCTTTTGTCCGTGTGTGTGTGCGTGTGTGTGTGTGTGTGTGTGTGTGTGCGTGTGTGATTCGTGTGTGTGTCCCCCCCCCTAATAAAATCGAAACGGCTGGAGCGATTTCAATGAAACTCGGGAAGTTCATAGCACTATTCCCGGCGACCTCGACCGTGCCCTTCACATTTTGTTACGTCTCTCCAATCCAACATGGCGGCTGTGCGAAATATTTCACTAGCATTCAATATCTCAAAAACTTTTACCGATATCGCCCTGAAATTGTGTACGGTGATAAAGGGCACTACTAGAAGTTCACCTATGAGACTTTCAAAAACCTGGTGACTACAAAACCAACATGGCGGCCAAGCGAAGTTGAGATATTTAAATAGACTTTTCTCGCGATTTAACTGTCTAAATGTAATGAAACTTGGTACAGCAATTGTTTATACACATTGTAATGCACTGGAGTCTAATTTAGTTCAATTGTTTACATAACCTCAAAATGGCAGCTGTGCGAAATATTTCACTGACATTCTATATCTCCGAAACTATTACAGATATCACCCTGCAATTTTGTACGGTGATAAAGGGTACTGATACAGGTATATCTATGCATATTTCATAAACCTGTAAAGTACGAAACGAACATGGCGACCAAGCGAATTTAAAATATTTTAATAGACTTTTCTCGTGACTTAACTCACTGAGCGCAGTGAAATGTGGTACAGTAATTGATTTTGCAGATTGTAATGCACTGCCATCTAATTTAATTCAATTGCTTACATAACCTCAAGATGGCGGCTGTGCGAAATTTTAAAATTAAGTTTTAATTTCTTGTGTCGTAATCATGCGATCGAAGTGAAAGTTTGAATAATGAACCTAGGCAATAATTGTCCTTGAATGGTACATAACTCTATGGCCTATACACATAACACTCCTAAATGGTGAGCTCCCGAAATATTTAGACGGTTCTCAATATCTATGAATCTTTTACAGCAACCAAACTGAATTTTTTAATGTTCATAGAGACTATGAACATATGTTCACCTATAGAACTTTCAGGAACCTGGTGAGCACAAATCCAACATGGCGGCGACGCGAAGTATAAATATTTAAATGGACGTTTCTCGCGAATTAACTATCCGAGTGCCGTGAAACGTAGCACTTTAAATGCTTATACAAATGTTGATCCACTGGCATCTAATTTATTTCAATGGTTTGCATTATCACAAGATGGCTGCTGTGCGTAATTTTAAAATCTCGTTTTTACTTCTTGTTGTCTAATCATGCGATTGAAGTTTGAATACCACACGTACACAATAATCTTAATGTAATAGTACAAAAATAAAAATCCAACCTGGCGACCATCTGAAATATTTAGACGGTTCTCAATATCTACGAATCTGTTACAGCAATTAAACTGAAATTTTGTATGTTGATTGTGGCAGTTAACATAAGTAGGATATATGAAAATAGGCTGTATAGTTCTTCACGGAACTACTTGTTACTTTTTTCTCTCAGTATAATTATTATGTGCCAGTTCTGTAGTAGTATTCATTATCATCCATAAATCAAATTAATCCACCGGGCGAAGCCGGGCACTACAGCTAGTAACCAGTAAAGTTAAATTATGAAAACGTGAGAGGATATGGGACGTTCTTTCCGTGACGATGGCTGGCCACCAGAATGCTCCATTTATTCATTTCTGAAAAGAATGGACTTACCTCGTTCTTTCCATGGGGTCTTCATATATTAAAACAATGAAAGTTTTATTTCATTTAAATCTGTAGAATATGTTCCATCTTAAAAACTCGCATATATAGGCATGATTTTTTTGAAAATATTTTTAAAGCGGGAAGTAGTTTTCAAACTTTTATTAAAAATTAAAATACACGTATTTTGACACTTTTTTGAATCTTCTAGATTTTCTATTGTTCTCACAATTATCAAAATAGCTTAACTTTTAAGTGTTTGCTAAAATGAACCCATAGAGCCCGAGTTCTCAGATGAATCAGTAATATCACTGTCCGCAGGAACCTTTATAATTTTAACACAAAAGCCATCATTATTTTCCACACAACTGTCACTGCTAGGTATTCCGGAATCAATGTCATCTTTTCCAGGCATTGAAAGCGACCTCACTACTACATTCAGCGATGCGTGGCACGGTTTCAGTTGCACAATATCAGAATAAGGGCCAGTATAATTTCTACGACATTTACACTCTCCTTCACCGAGGAAATTATAAAAGAAAGTATTATTCAGACAGTTGCTAGTATCCACTTCACTGATATTATGACACTTCTTATCAAAAGCCATGTAGCGTTGAGATCCAGAAGAGCATGGTTTGGTAAGACATACCGGTTTGAGTGCAGAAGTATTAAGATATCGCTGGAATACCCACCACTCAGTATCTTGGCAGTGACCTTGATGAAGTAGATAAGAACATTCACGTCTCACATTGCACACCTTACCACCAATAATGCCTTCACTATATAAATCGTAGTTCACTGTTTTATTGATTATATTCGCGGATATAATACAATGCACGTAAATGAGAGAAAATTGAATAATAACAGAAACGGTCTTCATGTTGCAGAATTATTCAAATCAAAAATTTTGTACCAATTTACAATTCTCACAAATTAGGATTGTATGAAGCTACTGACGCACAATATATGAATGTCTTCTCTGGCGGAATGGCTGAGATGAGATTATACTTTCCTTAAACAACCTCTGGCTATGAGTACAAGGTTACGATAAGAAAACATGTTGTGGTTCAGATTCCAGTGAATATCCTAGATAAGAGTTTGTTAATCTGAAGAAGACCACAGGCGGCTACGGTGGCGCAGTTGGTAGCGTGCTGAGTTTCCAAGCCCAAGATGGCGGGTTCAAACCCAGCAGAAGACGTCCGAATTTTTAAGAGGGTTAAAAATCCCTCAGTGTGCCTTCCTTCAGAGGGGAAGTAAAGCCGGCGGTCCCATGTCATAGATTTATGGCATGTTAAAGAACCTTCCACTAATTGCACCTGTGTGAAGCTAAATTGGATAGGTTAAGAATGTAAACAACGCTCTTAGTTTGCTACGTTCGTTGCCAAAAGCAGACTGCGGTGGCGTCTAGTAGCAGAGTTCTGAACTTGGCCTAGTAGTCGTTGACGGTGGCGCTTGGTGGCAAAAGTAGGAACTATTTGAAAAATTCTAAGTTGCAGTACCTAAATTTTAAAAAATTCCTCTCGGCCCGCCGGAAGGCGGAGGTAGATTTCACCGGGCAAACTAGGGGATAGGCTATAATAGGCAAAATATGCAGGTTTTCGTAGGAGGATCAGACCTCATTGATTGCAAGAAAGTATTTTACATTTAGAGGTTAATTAACTTTATTTTTCGTTTTTGTATGCATATTTTTATCATTTTATTGTCTTATGGGGATGGTAACCTTCTTGTAATTTGGGGTTCATTTTTATACTTGCGATCACACTGTCCTTATGCAAGGTTTGAAACTGATGTGCAACTATCTGACAGTGTGTTACTTCTTCACGCAAAATTTCATCTCCCGCAGAGATTTTTGTTGGTTCCTCAGTTTAGGGGCTGCGACAACTTGGTCATGTAACCCCGTGTACAATAGGTGTGTGTAGAATCTGATAAACGGTGTTAATTTTGATGACTGTATTAGTCTGTAATTCAGGTAGGGTCTGCAGACGGTCAATTTTAAGTAGAAGTTCCTAATTTTGTACCATATACTATCGTCAACGACACCTAGCTGTGAACTTGGCTACTAGATACCACCGCAACCAGCAACTTGCAACGAACGTTGTAACTTCCCCTCCGAAGGAAAGCATGCTGAGGGATTTTTAGCGCTCTTAGAAAATCCGACGACTTTGGACCAGTTAGCCGCTTCCCACAATCAGATGGAAAAATGAATGTGATCTCGTTCAATGGCGTTGTCTTGGCAACCTCTGATTACTCATCTCTCATCAATTTAGAAGCGTTGTCATGCTAACCTCTGATGGCACTTGGCATGTTCTTTAATTCCAAAATCATTTTTCTCTTCCCTTGGCGTAATGATAGGTCAGATCAAAAATTCTTTCAGACAAAGTTTTAGGTAATTATTAGGGGAATATTTTCCATTTTGTACGGTTTTGATATTGTGCCCATTAAGAGAGATATGATTAATGTTTCCCGAAAAAAACACTTTTTTCCACCCCTTTGATCAATGTATGTTGCCATCAAAAACTTTTCAAACATAAATTTTTGGCACTTATTCGGCACATATTATGAACTTTGAATGGATTCGATATTTCACGTATTAAGAGAGTTATAGCGATATTTCACTTTTTCGAAAAAAAATCCCCCCCCCCCCATTTTCACCCCCCTTCAACCGATTTTGCCCATTAACGAACTCGACCGATATTTTAAGTTACATATTATGTAAAATATTCAAAGCGATTGGTGCAAAATTACGGCAGTTATCGTGTCCACAAAAAACTGATATATATGCATATATATACACACACATATATATAAACTATTGAACTGACGGTGGTTTGGGGGTCTGGGGGATGTGAAACGCGAAGATATGTCGAAATTTTCCGGAAGTCGAAACATGGCACCCATTGCAATAGTTAGCTTTCTGATGAAATCTACCTAAAATAGGCTACATAATTTAAAATACTACCATCAACGACACCTAGCTGTGAACTTGGCTACTAGATGCCACCGGAACCATCAACTCGCAACGAAAGTTGGAACTTCTCCTCCGACGGAAAGCATACTCAGGGTTTTTTAGCGCTCTTAGTAAATCCGACGAATTCAGCCGGGTTTGAACCCGCGACCTTGGGCATAGGAGTTCAGTTTGCTACCAGTTCCGATACCGAAGTCGCTTCCCGCAGACATTTGAAAAAAAGTCCTCTCGGCACGCCGGAAGGCGGAGGTTGATTTCGCCGGACAAATAGGCAGAATATGCAGGTTTTCGTAGAAGGATCAGACCTCATTTATCGCGTGAAAGTATTTTATAATTGGAGATTAATTAACTTTGTTTTTCGTCATTTTATGCATATTTTAATCCTTCTTGTCATTTGGAGTACATTTTTATACTTGTGGTCACACTGTCCTTATGCAAGGTTTCGACACTGATGTGTAACTATGTAACGGTCTGTTACTTCTTCACGCAAAATTATATCTCCCGCAGAGATGTTGGTTGGTTCCTCAGTTTAGGGGCTGCGACAACGCGGTCATGTAACCCCGTGTACTTTGGGTAAGTGTAGAATCTGTCTGATAAACGGTGTGAATTGTGATGGCTGTATTAGTCTGTAATTCAGGTAAGGAATGCAGACGCTCAATTTCAAGCAGTAGATCCTAATGTTGCTACCAGATACTACCGTCAACGCCACCTAGCTGTGAACTTGGCTACTAGATGCCACCTCAATCAGCAACTCGCAACGAACGTTGGTACTTCCCCTCCAAAGCAAAGCATACCGAGGGATTTTTAGCGCTCTTAGAAAATCCGACGACTTTGGCCGGCTTTGAACCCGCGACCTTGGACATAGACGTTCAGCATGCTACCAGTTACGTCACCGAATCCGCTTCACACTTAGTCAGATGGAAATCTGAATCTGATCTCGCGCAAGTGCGTTGTCATGGCAACGTCTGTTGGCTCATCCCTAATCAATTTTATGTTCGACCCTCACTATTATGTGTCAGATAACTGTATCATAATGATGGTCATTATAACACTGTTTTCCATTATGATACAGTTTCTCCAGCCAATCAGAGCTCGTTCATTGACCAATTAGGTAACGATAACTTCGCGCATGCGCTCAAAATCCAACATGTCGGACATAAACACAACATCGAACTATAATAAATTACCGACATGGAATACCCACCGTCCATATGTTCGCGTAAATAAACTGGCGAATATGAGACAAGAAATAGCACTGTACCTTAAAATCACGAAAACTAATTTCTACACAGCGCATTGTCTTCAAATGACTGCGGTGACAATATTACTGAGGGACGGCTGATGTAAACATATGGTTGCATATGGCATTGCAACCACACAGAGCGCATGCGTCGGTTGTTCAAAGCTCTTGAAAGACAAAGATATAACACCCAACGCTCGCTCTGCGATCACAAAATTCCAGTAGCTGACTCTCAACAGATATTTATGAATATTTATGTTAAAACATATAATAAAGTTATAATTATCGTCGTACATAAACAGTCGTATGCAACTCGCCTATAATGGTAATTAAGACACTCGTATGGAAATTATAAAACTCGCATACGCTCGTTTTATAAAAAATACTCGTGTCTTAATTATAGCCATTATAGGCTCGTTGCATAATGTACTATAGTAGTGTTGCCATGTCAACCACTGATAGCTCTTGGCATTTTCTTATAATTCCGAAATCATTTTTCTCATCCCTTGGCGTAATGGTGGCTCATATCAAAAATTCTTTCAGACAAACGTTTTAGGTAATTATTAGGGGAATATTGTCCATTTTGTACGGTTTTGATATTGTGTCTATTAACAGAGATATGATTAATGTTTCCCGAAAAAAACACTTTTTCCCACCCCTTTGGTCAATGGTTGGTGCTATCAAAAAACGTTTCAAACATAAATTTTTGAGCATTATCCGACACATAGTATGAACTTTGAACGGATTCGATATTTCACATATTAAGAGAGTTATAGCAATATTTCATTTTTCGAAAAAAAAAAAGGCCCCCATTTTCATTCCCTTCAACCGATTTAGCCCAGTAACGAACTCAACCGAAATGTTATGAGTATACATATTCGGTAAAAAATTCAAAGTGATTGGTGAAAAATTACGGCAGTTATCGTGTCCACAAGAAACTGATATACATATATATATACATATATTACATAAATTATATATAAACTTTTGAACTGACGGTGGTTTTGGGGTCTGGGGGATGTGAAACGCGAAGATATGTCGAAATTTTCCGGAAATCGAAACATGGTACCCATTGCAATAGTTAGCTTTCTAATGAAATCTACCTAAAATACTACCGTCAACGACACCTAGCTGTGAACTTGGCTACTAGATGCCACCTCAATCAACAACTCGCAACGAACGTTGGAACTTCCCCTCCGAAGGAAAGCAAACTCAGTTTTTTTGCGGTCTTAGTAAATCCGACGACTTCAGCCGGGTTTGAACCCGCGACCTTGGTCATAGAAGTTCAGCATGCTACTAGTTCCGATACCGAAGTCGCTTCCCACAGACAGATGGAAAACTGAATATTATCTCGTGCAGTGGCGTTGTCATAGCAACTGCTGATGGCTCATCCCTTATCAATTAAAAGTAAAGTTGTCATGGCAACCACTCTTGGCACTTGGCATTTTCTTATAATTTAAATCATTTTGTTCACCCCGTGGCGTAATGGTGGGTCATTTCAAAAATTATTTCAGACAAAAGTTTTAGGTAATTATTGGAGGAATATTGTCCATTTTGTGCGGTTTTGATATTGTGCCTATTAACAGAGATATGATTAATGTTTCCCGAAAAACCCACTCTTTCCCACCCCTTTGGTCAATGGTTGGTGCTATCAAAAAACTTTTCAAACATACATCTTAGGGCCTTGTCCGACACATAGTATGAACTTTGAATGGATTCAATATTTCAGATATTAAGAGAGTTATAGCGATATTTCACATTTTCGAAAAAAGCCTCCCATTTTCACCCCCTTTGACCGATTTTGCCCATTAACGAACTCGACCAACATTTTAAGGGGATACATATTATGTAAAAAATTCAAAGTGATTGGAGCAAAATTACGGCAGTTATCATGTCCACAAGAAACTAATATACATATGTATATATATATACATACATAAATTATATATAAACTTTGGAACTGACGGTGGTTTTGGGGTCTGGGGGATGTGAAACGCGAAGATATGTCGAAATTTTCCGTAAGTCGAAACATTGGACCAATTGCAATAGTTAGCTTTCTAATGAAATCTACCTAACTGAATGTGATCTCTTGCAGTGGCGTTGTCACTGCTGATGGCTCATCCCTTATCAATTAAAAGTAAAGTTGTCATGGCAACCTCTCTTGGCACTTGGCATTTTCTTATAATTTAAATCATTTTGCTCACCCCGTGGCGTAATGGTGGGTCATATCGAAAATTCTTTCAGACAAAAGTTTTAGTAATTATTGGAGGAATATTGTCCATTTTGTACGGTTTTGATATTGTGCCTATTAACAGAGATATGATTAATGCTTCCCGAAAAACCCACTTTTTCCCACCCCTTTGGTCAATGGTTGGTGCTAAAAAAAACTTTTCAAACATAAATTTTAGGGCATTATCCGACACATAGTATGAACTTGGAATGGATTCAATATTTCAGATATTAAGAGAGTTATAGCGATATTGGGAAGGCAGAATCCCTTCATTTTCTTTTTAATCAACGAATCTATAAGAGCAATACAACTGTAATTTTGTATGTTGATAGTGGCAATTAACATAAGTAGGTTATATGAAAATAGGCTTTAGTTCTTCACTACTTGTTATTTCACGTACTCCTCTTTCGAATCATAGTTTTCAATTCGTTTGTATATTACACGTGGCAGTACTGTAGTTAGTAAATAGCCGTATCCCTATTCATTATTATGAATATCATTAGAAGAAAGTGACCTGAATATTACGTCCATTATACTGTACAACTTATCATCCGTTTCTCGTTAGTTTAAGTATCATGTGCCAGTTCTGTAGTATTCACTATCATCCATAAAACAAATAAATCCACCGGGCGAAGCCGGCCACTACAGCTAGTAACAAGTAAAGTTACATTATGAAAAAATGAGAGGATATGGGACGTTCTTCCCGTTTCCACTAAAAATAAAAACCTCTGTATCTCGGTGGCATTCCACTTTATTTTAAATTAATTTCAATGATCTGTAGTGACGATGGCTAGCCACCAGAATGCGCCATAGACTCAATTCTGAAAAGATTGGACTTACCTCGTTCTTTCCATGGAGTCTTCATATATTAAAACAATGAAACTTTTATTTCATTTAAATCTGTAGAACATGTTCCATCTTAAAAACACGCGTTTTAGGCATATTTTTTTAAAATATCATTAAAGTGTGAAGTAATTTTCAAAATTTTATTTTAAAATATCAAAGAGCTATAAAAACATGCATTTTGACACTTTTTTATTTGAGTCTTCTAGCTTTTCTACTGTTTGCACAATTATCAAATTAGCATAACTTTTAAGATTTTGCGAAAGTGAACCCACCCACAAAGTCTGACTGTTCAGATGAATCAGTATTATTACTGTTCTTAGGATCCTCTTTCATAGGTTTAGCACATAAGCCTTGATTATTTTCCACACAACTCTCACTCCTAAGTATTCTAAAATCTATGACACCTTTTGTAGGGAATGAAGGAAATTTCCCGAATATATTCAGCGATGCGTGGCACGGTTTCAGTTGCACAATATCAGAATAACGGCCAGTATAATTTTTACATTTACACTCTCCTTCACCGAAGAAATTATAAAAGAAAGTATTATTCAGACAGATGCTAGTATCCACTTCACTGATATTATGATACTTCTTATCAAAAGCCATGTAGCGTTGAGATTCAGAAGAGCATGGTTTGGTACGACATACCGGTTTAAGTGCAGAAGGTTTATGATACCTTTGGAACACCCACCACTCAGTATCCTGGCAGCGATCTTGCTGAAGTAGATAAGAACATTCACGTCTCTCATTGCACACCTTACCACCAATAATAACGTCTCTAAATAAATAATAGTTCACTGTTTTATTGATTATATTCGCGGATATAATATAATGGACATAAATGAGAGAAAACTGAATAATAACAGAAACGGTCTTCATGTTGGAGAATTATCAAAATCAAAAATATTGTACCAATTTACTATTCTCACAAATTAGGATTGTTTGAAGCTACTGACGCACAATATATGAATGTCTTCGCTGGCGGAATGGCTGAGATGAGATTATACTTTACTTAAACAACCTCTGGCTATGAGCCATAGTTTACGATAAGAAAACATGTCGTGGTTCAGAGTCCAGTGAATGTCCTAGATAAGAGTTTGTTATTCTGAAGTAGACCACAGGCGGCTTCGTTGGCGTAATTGGTAGCATGCTAAGTTTCCATGCCCAAGATCGCGAAATTAAAACCCAGCAGAAGTCGTCGGATTTTTTAAGAACGTTAAAAATCGCTCCGTATGCCTTTCTTTGCTGGGAAAGTAAAGCTTGTGGCATGTAAAAGGATCTTCCACTAACTACAATAATTGTGTGAAGCTAAATTTCTGGATTAGATATGATTAACGCTTTCTAAATTTCAACGGTGACATAAAGTGGCCAAATCGCTGCTAGGTGTCGTTGACGATAGCAAAAGTAGGAACTACATGAAATTGATCGTTTGCAGTCCTCACCTGAATTACAGATAACACACACTAATACAGCCATCTCAATTAACGCCGGTTATCAGACAGAATCTACACACACCCAAAGTACACGGGGCTACATGACCACGTTGTCGCAGCCCCTACAATGAGGTACCAACCTAGCATGAAGTATACCACCCCGTGGTGTAGTGGTTAGCATTCTTGGCCATCTCCCCGAAGGTCCGAGTTCAATTCCAGGCTCTGCCAAGAAATGTCATTCTGGTCTGAGGACTGGTAAGGCGTACACTAAGCCTCGTAATGCAAAACTGAGAAGCATTAGGTTCTATTCTCACCTCAGCCATCTTGCGAGTGTTTTACCGTGGTTGGCCCACTTTTTCTTCAAGATAATGCAGGGATGGTTCATAACAATAACGATATTAATATTATAACTATGTGTGTCATAAAACTTGCACAACAATTATATACGACGTGCTTTTAGATGCAAAGTTCTAAATATACAAAATTGAAATCATAACTATTTTTATCCATTTATAGTCTATTTTTTATGAAAAACAATTAGTTCCGTGAAGAACTATACAGCCTATTTTCATATATCCTACTCAAGTATAATCATTTACTGTACCATATTTCACTGCGCTCAGATGGTTAATCAGGAGAAAATTCTATTAAAATTTTTCAAATTCGCTTGGACGCCATGTTCGTTTTGTATTTAACAGGTTTTTGAAAGTTACACAGATAAACTTGTAGCAGTGCCCTTTATCACCGTACAAAATTTCAGGGTGATATCATAAAAGTTTCGGAGATATTGAATGCCAGTGAAAAATTTCGCACAACCGCCATTTTGAGGTTATGTAAGCAATTGAACTAAATTAGATGCCAGTGCATTGCAATGTGTATAAACATATGCTGAACCATGTTTCATTGCGTTTGGATGAATAAATCGCGAGAAAAGTCTATTTAATTGTCTCAACTTCGCTTGGCCGTAATGTTAGTTTTCTAGTTACCAGGTTTTTGAAAGTCTCATAGGTAAGCTTCTAGTAATTCCCTTTATCACCGTAAAAAAATCAGGGTGATATCGGTAATAGTTTCGGAGATGCTGAATGCTGGTGAAATATTTCGCACAGCCGCCATGTTGGATTGGTGAGACACAATCAAATTTGAAGGGCACGGTCGGGTTCTCACTGAGTTTCATTGAAATCGCTCCAGCCATTTAGAATTTATTAGGGACACACACACACACACCATCACACACACAAAAACACGCACACACGCACACACAGACACACGGACAAAAGGTGATCTCATAAGCCTTTTTTTTTTTCATAAAATGAAAATAGGCTAAACATAGGCTTATGAGATAACCTTTTGTCCGTGTGTGTATGTGTGTGTGTGTGTGTGTGTGTGTGCGTTCCCCCCTAATAAAATCTAAACGGCTGAAACGATCTAAATGAAACTCGGTGAGAACCCGACCGTGCCCCTTAAATTTAATTACGTCTCACCAATCCAACATGGCAGCTGTGCGAAATATTTCACCGGAATTATATATCTCCTAAACTATTACTGATATCACCTTGAAGATGATAAAGGGCACTACTAGAAGTTCACCTATGAGACTTTCAAAAACTTGTTAACTACAAAACGAACATGGCGGCCATGCGAAGTTGAAACATTTAAATAGACTTTTCTCACGATTTAACCATCTGAGCGCAGTGAATTATGGTACAGTATATGTTCACACACATTGTAATGCACTGGCATCTAATTTAGTTCAATTGTTACATATCCTCAACGTGGTGGCTGTGAGAAATTTTAATATGAATTTTTTCGCATGACATTGTTGCCAACATGCTGTTACGTGTACTAATAGATCCAATGTCTAACTCCATGTAACGTCCTTTGGACTTCCACATTTTGTATTCTGTACCTTAGGAGATGGAATTAAGAATATATTCAGTCAGCAGGGCTGCCAACTGTATTGCTCTATTAGGCTACATTATGCCTAGTATACAGTATTTCGAACTAATTAAGACATTTCGATATTACCAACTTAATTTCGTCATTATTCTAGATAGGTACATATACTGTAGATTAATAATTGGCATGAATCTTAATTTTAAGAAAAGTAGGCTCTTTAGTTCGTCACGGAACTTCTTGTTCCATCTGACTATGAGGGAAGCGGATAACTGTTAGCATGCTGAACTTCTATGCCCAAGGTCGCTGGTTCAAGGCCGGCCAAAGTCGCCGGATTTTCTAAGAGCGCTAAAAATCCCTCAGCATGCTTTCCTTCGGCGGGGAAGTTACAACGTTCGTTGCATGTTGCTGGTTGCGGTGGCATCTAGCAGCCAAGTTCACAGCTAGGTGTCGTTGAAGGTAGTATTTGGTACAAAATTAGGAACTACTACTTAAAATTGGCTGTCTGCAGACCTTACCTGAATTACAGACTAATACAGTCATCACAAATAACACCGTTTATCAGACAGATTCTACACACACCCAATGTACACGGGGTTACATGACCACAGCCCCTATACTGAGGAACCAACCGACATCTGTGCGGGAGATAAAATTTTGCGTGAAGAAGTAACAGACTGTTAGATAGTTACACATTAGTTCCAAACCTTGCATAAGGACAGTGTGATCACAAGTATAAAAATGAACCCCAAATGACAAGAAGGTTACCATCCCCATAAGACAATAAAATGTTAAATAATGCATAGAAAGACGGAAAAAAAAGTTAATTAACCTCCAATTGTGAAATACTTTCTCGCAATAAATGAGGTCTGATCCTCCTACGAAAACCAGCATATTTTGCCTATTATAGCCTATCCCCTAGTTTGCCCGGTGAAATCTACCTCCGCCTTCCGGCGTGCCGAGAGGATTTTTTTTTATTTCAAAATGAATTTCATATTTTGCCAAATATTGTATTTGTAATTTTTAGTGGTAAAATGTTGGTATCATTTTCTTTAGGTAATTTTTGCTCATACTGATCTATTAAAAAGGAATTATTTTGGCCCTTTTCACCTTATAAAAGATGTTAGTAGTATCGAAATCAAATTTGTTGTAGTTTGGACCTTCTTCTTCTTCTTCTTTTGCTACTTCTGATCGACCTGGTCCACTATGTACCACGGAGAATTTTTGATATACCTTACCCTCCAACGGCATGATCTTCTGCCAATACAGCTTCATTTGGTGGCTAATTTCTTCCTTCCTTTGCTAGTTGTTCCAGCTTGTTCTTCTGCTTGTTAAATCCAAGGTCTCAGCAGTGTTAAGTCCTTCTGGCTTGATCACAGTGCAGTTTGGATTTGCGTATAAAGCCCGCCTAAATAAATAGATCATTTTAGGGGAATTAACGCTTTAGTAATTCACAGTAGTATCACCAGCTGTCGTACCTTGGTGGGTTGTTGTTGTTGTTGTTGCGCGTGGCATTGTAGGTTCTGGTAATGTTTTGTCTTGTATATTTGTTCCTTTTTTAAATTATCGTGGATCTGAGGATGATCGCTTGACGAGTGAAACCTGTCATTCCTTTTATCCCCTCCCCTTCTTGTAATCTGCGCAAATCTTGTATAATCTTGAAAATCATTCTCAGGTGGTATATTATTATTCCAATACCGACAGCAGTGGGTACGCTGGCTAAAGCGCAGCGTTAGGTCATGGGGCCAAGCTCTCTGCTGACACGGTAGACGCGTGGGTTCGAGCCCCACCGTCGGCCGTCCTTGAAATGTTTTTCCGTAGTTTCCCATTTTCAACACTAGGCAAATGCTGGGACGGTACCTTCTGACAGGCCACGGCCGCTTCCTTCCACATCCTTGCCCGGTTTCATTCTTCTTCATCCATTCCATCTCTCATCCCGACGCGCAGGTCGCCCACGGGCGTCGACTAGAAAGACCTGCACTCGGCCTGTTAGGAGGGCACACGAAAAAAAAAAACAATTTAATTTGGCCAACTGAAGGATATCAATCATTTGTTAATCCTCATCAAAATAAATTCTGTGTTTTACCTCAAGTAACTAATGTAGATTGAAATTAAATTTACAGTATGCAACCTTACAAGAATTTTTTGGTTTGAATTTTCAAAACTGTAAATAGCCAACTTCAGTGGAAGCCTCTCCCCTGGGCTTTATTTCATTCCGTCTGTGAAGATTTCATTTGAAATTTATTTCTACTTCAGGTCAAGCAAGCCTTTGATGCTATTTTAGGAGTTTTTCAGTGATTATGTTTATCAATGATAACCCATCATGCCGAGAAGGAAAGCGGATATAATTCATAGTACATCGAACTCTAAAAGAGTGCGGTAACGTCATCCACAACGAAATCTTGAAAGGCATCAGTTAAAAGTTTTCTATCACATCACACATTTCTTACCGCGCCTCTGCGAATCATGGACATGAGCGAGAGTACTATATGCTTTCTTTTATTGTGTTTCAAAGGTGCAAAGTTGCAATTAATCCCAATGATTCCAGTATTAATCTCAAGAGGACGTCGCAGGTTTCAGAAGGAAATTCTTAGGAAACACGTACAGTGTACTGGGTGATCCATAATTCCTATTACAAGCTTCTGGGGGTTGTGGTGGGGGCTGGGTACATCGGATTTTGATTGGGAGCCCATGTCTGGACGTGTATCGTTTCGATACCAGGTCAGTTTGACTAGATTGCACATCTCCCACTTCACTACAGACAAGTATGTACTACTAGAACTGTTCCACGTGGTGACCCAGCTGTTCATTACACAACGTGTACCTGCGCAGCATGGTGTCATACAGATGTCCCACGATACGTGTGTGTTCAATAATGTGCGCTGCCGCCAGAACGCGTGCAACGTTACTTCCGACTCGAGAGGAGTCTCATAAACAAGGTTCTTCACGTGGTCTCACAGTAAAAAGTCGAGGGGAGTTAAATCTGGTGATCGTGGTGGCCACGAAATTGGACTACCTCGACCTTTCAGAGTGAACTCGACTGTCATTACCGTTTGAAAACGAACATACTACACGATATCATTAGACTGCGGTCTCGCCCTCGAGACTACTGCACCCTTAATGCATCACAACTGCTGTCAAAGGGGACTCACTGTCACTACGGTTTGTCAACAGAAGATATACATACTCTATGACATCAGTGGAATGCAGTGGTTGCCCTCAGCCAATGTTATTTGCGTTCCGCGGAGCGGGGAATGTAAAATGAATGTGATCTTCAAACTGATTTGGTGTCTAAACGATGAATGTCCGGACAAGGGTTCCTATTCAAACTGTGATCTACTTGGTCCCCACTACAGCCCCCGGAGGTGTGTAGTGGGAATTGTAAATCACCCTGTATTTGTATTGAGGTATTCTAATCAGTTTCCCTAGGAAACTAATAAATATTTTGTACACATATTGTAGAGGAGAAAGGAGAGCCTCCGTGGCTTAGGCGGCAGCACGCCGGCCTCTCACCGCTGGGTCCGTGGTTCAAATCCCGGTCACTCCATGTGAGATCTGTGCTGGACAAAACGGAGGCAGACAGGTTTTTCTCCGGGTACTCCGGTTTTCCCTGTCAAAATTTCATTCCAGCAACACTCTCCACTATCATTTCATTTCATCTGTCATTCATTAATCATTGCCCCAGAGGAGTGCGTCAGGCCTCGGCAGCCGGCACAGTCCATATCCTCGCCGCTAGATGGGGGCTTCATTCATTCCATTCCTGACCCGGTCGGAGACTGGAAGCAGGCTGTGGATTTTCATTTTCATTTTAGCTTATGAGATCACCTTTTGCTGTGTGTGTGTGTGCGTGTGTGTGTGTGTCCCCTAATAACTTCTATACGGCTGGAGGGATTTCAATGAACCTCGGTAAGTTCATAGCACTATTCCGGACGACCGTGCCCGTCAAATTTTGTTACGTCTCACCGAACCAACATGGCGGCTGTGCGAAATATTTCACCAGCATTTAATATCTCCGAAACTATTCCCGATATCACCCTGGAATTTTTACGTTGGTAAAGGGAACTACCAGAAGTTCACCTATGTGACTTTTGAAAAACTGGTAACCTCAAAACCAACATGGCGGCCACGCGAATTTGCGACTTTTAAATAGACGTTTCTCGCGATTTAACCAACCAAACGCAATAAAACTTGGTACAGTATATGTTTATACGCATTGTAATGCACCGACATCTAACTTCGTTCAATTGTTTACATAACCACAAGATGGCGGATGTGCGAAATATTTCACCGGCATTCTATATCTCTGAACCTATTAGCGGTATCACCCTGAAATTTTGTACGGAGATAAAGTAATAATGTTAATAATGTTATTGGTTTTACGTCCCTTTTAACTACTCTGGCTTTTAGAGACGCCGGGGTGCCGGAATTTTGCCCCAAAGGGGATCTTTAACGTGCCAGTAAATCTACTGACACGGCTCCCTCGCATTTGCGCACCCTCAATTGCCAGCTGACTTCGCCAGGATACGAACCTGCAACCTTGGGCCCAGGAAGCGAGAACGTTACCGCTGAGCCACGCAGCCAGCCACGGAGATAAAGGGCATTACTGGAAGTCCATCTTTAATACTTTCAAAAACCGGTTAACTACAAAACGAACATGGCGGCCAAGCGAATTTAAAAAAATTAAATAGACCTTTATACACATTGTAATGCACTGGTATCTAATTTAGTTCAATTGTTTACATAACCTCAAGATGTCGGCTGTGCGAATTTTAAAATTAAGTTTTTATTTCTTGTGTCGCAATCATGCGATCGAAGTGAAAGTTTGAATAATGAACCTACGCAATAATTTTCATTTAATGGTACATGACTCTATGGCCTATACATTTAACAATCCAAAATGGTGAGCATCCGAAATATGTTGACGGTTCTCTATATCTACGAATCTATGACAACAATAAAACTGAAATTTTGTATGTTGATATAGGCAATTAACATGAGTAGGATATATGAAAGTAGGCTGTATAATTCTTCATGGAACTACTTGTTTCTTGTGTATTAATCATGCAATCAAAGTGAACGTTTGAATAATGAACCTAAGCAATTGACGGTTGGGTGTGTAAAGTGCGTTAAGTCAAGAAATGGTGTGAACTGAGTTAATACTGACATCGAAGAGAGGAGGGCGATCTGCTTGCGCGTGTATAGTGCGTTATGTCATATTGTGGACAGTTAAAGTTATTGAGTTGTGTATCACGTGTTATGTTCACTTCGGCCAGACTTCGGGTGTGTAAAGAGGGTCATGTCAGTTTGGTAGTGTAACCGATACCTAGTTGAGGCTATCGGCTACGCCAGCAGACATTAAGCCGTAGTTGAGATTATGGGAAGAGTTATGGAAAGATAGCGCTCAGATCGAGTCAAGAGGAATGTCAAGATGACGTAGAAGGTCTAGGATTAAGAAGGCACTGACAACTGTAAGCAGATGGAATTATGGATGGAAATGTGAAGCTTTATTTAAGATCTATATGGAATATGGTATTTAAACATCTCAGAAGAGAAGATATAACATGCATTATATGTGGTAATAATTTGAAGGAAGTCAGATAACCCTTAAGTTATTTTATAACTTAATAGCCGAGATGATGGGGGTTCGAGATTATATTTGTGACGCAAGACCACAGAGGTGGGGAGAACGTCACGTGACTGCGCCAGGGAGGTACAGGTCATTGCAGTCTAGAGACAGTCAGTTGAGCTCAGTGAGCCAAGCAGTCGAGCTCTGTAAGCAGAGGAGTCAAGTACAGTTAGCACGGCAGTCGAATTCAGAGAGCGAGCCGAGTAGGACAGGCACCGAGCGTATAGTTAAGGTCGCGCGGTGAGCAGCATTTGTCACGGAAAGTGAAAGCGACAGTTTCAACTTCACCCAGCAGCGAACGAAAAGTAGGTCATTGAGCCGGGCGGACACCCGCAGTAGGCAGCGTGAAGACCGGTTACAGAACCAGCTGTACGGGCCCAAGCAAGCATAGAAGGCCGGGGTTTAGAACAGAGCTGTAAAACGTGTTGGAGAACTCATTTCAAGCTGCAATTTGGAAACGCAGAACAGCATAGCAGAGCGACATGGCGAGGCCAGCTTTAGGCAGAGATTACAACATTGAGTTGGAACGTTTATTCAGCATTTGAATTATACAAGCAAATAGTTACGAGATACTGCAACTGTAAACTTCGAATGAACATAGTTTTTCCATGACATTACGACTATGCATTTCATAACGCATTCCAAGTAACATTAACGATTTCAGGCAAACGGAATGTTGTAAGCATATGCACTTCTGAACATTAGCACGTGCATTAATGCAATTATTTCTTATGAAGTGTTATAAATTACCGAGTATGAACACAGCTACAGGGTGTTTCATAAACTTAGACACTCTCATATAAAATTTTATTTTATGAAAGTGAGACTTAACAGTTATTGGAGATTGAACTTTCAACACTCAAACTGAACATTGTATGGAACAGTGGCGTAACGTAGAAGAGGAATAGGGGGTCCGCTGTTTCTATGAACTTTTTCGTGAGGATTTGGACAGTATCCGCTATGGATAACCAGCAGTTCATCATGTCGGAGTAAACGCAGACAGAGACGCGATGGCACCACAGAGCGATGGATTCGATTCCTGACGAGGAGGAGGTCCACCAGCTGATTCACATGGGATTCGAAGGCAATCGTCATTGCGTGGGTGGAATGATATTCACGCCGATCTTTCGAGAAATTCATTACATAAGGAAAATCGACGATCTTTGAAATTTAATAACAGCTGATTATGAGAAGAGTTATAACTTCCTGATACGATTATTTTCATGAATACTGGGCACACATGTATATTTTTCTAATAGGAGTGATACGATTATTTAGACATGGTTTGACTTTATATGCTTCGAATTTTGCTAGAATATGGCGTGACCATATGATATGGCAGGCATCATTATACGAAATTCTCACCAAGGGTTGGCTTTATTAAGCAGATGTTTGGTCTTTTAGACATTTTTCCAGCAAGGATAGTTTTCATGAATAGTTTTTTTGTGTGACGAGTATTTCGAACTCGTGATCTGCAATTGATTATCTAAATTACTTCGTCAGTTCATTGCATACTAGCGAGTGTGTATTATTCATCAGTAGGGATTTTTTCCATTGGATTGTTTGGAGATATTAAGATGTTATTCACTTTAGTGAATGAATATCGCTTTTATATGAAAACTAGAGACTTGTTGATTCCTATCTGGTACATTCACTCATTTAGTCTTCGAGATGGGGTCTTTCGTATTTATACGATTGTATGGTGGTTACTCATCCTACCCATCGCTCAGGGCACTATCATGTTAGTCGACGGGGCGAGGTCTTTCGTATTTATACGATTGTACGGTGGTTACTCATCTTACTTGCCATTGAGGGACTCATTTTATCATCCAAGTGTACTTGAGATTGTAAGAGGATCAAACAAGGAACTACTAGTCACATACCAGTCGAAATTTTGTTAAATAAATTAAAGATAAATGTTAGCAGGGTTACATTTGTAATTCTTGTTTGCCAATCCAATATTTTGTTGCTATACTCTTTTGAGAGTACTTTCAGTTTAACAGCTGATACAGCTGATGCTTTTGATGATTTTTATAATTGTGTTTGATACCTTTGAGAAGGATTTAAAGTAATTGAATCTTGTAAGATGAATCATTAATGGTCAGATTTATTCTAAGGCAGATCAATATTGCAGTTTTTGATATGAGAGATTATAGCACATTGGTGTTTTTCTGTGATGTGAATTATGAGAATTGTAAGAGAATTTATGCTATTTGAAAGCAGATCTTGAATTACTAAGGTAATATTTTGTCCAATTGTTTAAGAAGTTGTCTAGATGTGATCAGAGTAATTACAGTTATTGGAGATTGTGTGCGTTGATAATTTGAAGCCAGTTATATATTTTTTGTAGATCATGCAACATGGTTAAGAGAAGTTTGTGATAGGCATTTTGTGGAAGTTGCCATGTGATAGTTGCAATATTGCTAATGTATTTTGAGGCAGACATGAGGTTGTCGACCCCAGTCTAGCGTAATTGTTGAGATTCATGCTGTATGCTGAATATTTATGGAGTTTTGTGGAATAATTGTGGTATTCAAATGTGATATTTGAAGATGTGAGGATATATAATGTAGTTGTGGATAGTCAGATCCAACGTGATGTCGTGAAGGCAATAATATTTTTTGGCATGATAATTAAATACGAGATATAACTTGGAAGTGATAAAACTGTAAGACAACGTTCTATAAACCCATATTAAACAATTTGTTAGGAAATTAAACAAATAAATAAAGTTGATAATACAAGATTTTCTGAGAATAATAATTAATGAAATAATAATCTGAAATTTAAGCATATTAATGATCTGACCTCATGAAATAAAAATCAGAATGACGAGTTGAAATAATAAAAATCTAAATAACCAGAAGAATAACATTTAAATAAATTAATAAATTAAATTTTGGAATAAATCAATGAATTAAATAAATGGATGAATTAGAGATTGAATAAATAAACTGATTAAAAAAAATAGATGATTGGATATATGATGAATAACTGAATTAGAAGGTGATAATTAATTAAAGAAGCTGATGATTAATAAACTCAAATGGAATTAACTAAATTTAATTGAAATATAATTTGAGGAATTGCAACTTAATTTGAGGAATTAAACAATTTGTATTGATGATTTAAGATGATTTAATCTGAAGGAGATGATAAAATAAGAGTGTGTGAATAATTAGAAAGTATAATGAAATAATGATAATAATTTTCATTTAAATGATTTAATGGTGATGAGTTAATGATTCTGACAGGAATATGTTGAATTTTGAGGTGAGAATTAATGTGAGAAATATTTAACTTTGATGATGATGATGATGATGACCAATGAGCAGTGAATTTTCTGTAATTCACAAACAAGCAATTCGTAATGACAATGTAAATAGTGTAAATTAATTATTCGATGTTTAGGAGCATTTTACTAACGTATTCAACATTTGAATTATGCCATGCAAGCCATAAATTACGTGATATTTAAAATATGTGATTATAATGTGTATGTTTAGACAGATTAATAATTTTCTCAAATCCACATTTATGATGTTAAATTAAAGAGAAATTAGGTCTCAGGTATCACAAATGTCAGTGACGAAAGACATAGTGCTACAGTGATCCTGAGAACCCAAGAGAACTTTAGAGATTTTTCTTGTTCTATGTGGATGAAATACTTTTGATTAGAAAAGAGATGGTTCGATTTTTGGACAATGACAATTTAACGTTGGCATTCGACCATGCTCTCAGGTAGGATGAATATTTAAAATGTCTGTCTGACTATCAAAGTGAAATAAATTTGTTTTTATCTTAGTTGTGATCTGATGATGGTGTGATTTTCCTTTTTCTTTCCTTGTCTTGATTAAGGCTTAACCGGAAAGGATGTGGTTTGCTAGGAGTTCAGTTGATCGCGCCCATTTATATTTGCATTATTTTTATTAAACTTAAGCCCGTAACGACCCTAGAGATACTTTGTCTCGTGTTACCCACTGCTTTTTCGATAACTCAGCTGAATTTCCGACACATTCCTTATTTGACTAGAGGTTCATTTAACTCCGCTCTGTCCTGGAACTCCAGGAATGCGATGTAATAGCAGATGGGTCATCGCATCCCCAGGACGAACGGGTACAGTAGTGACTAAGCGCATTACTCATTCGCGCTCCTCTTGAAGTTGCCCAACACTAAGTATCACTCATTATCACTGTGTGATTATTTAAACTAAATTCCCGACAAGAGGAAAGTCACGTAGTCCATTGTCAATCGTCATTTCCCGGCTGTTCTGCTTGTTGGCTATACTCGGTGAGCTGCCTGAATAGGATTTAAATTTAGCCGGAAATTCCACGCCAGTCATCACCTCTCTGCCTCTTGACCAATCCATGTTTGCATAGTTGATGTCATAATACTGTGAAATCTCTCTAAAAGACCACCCCTATTAAAAGACCACCCCTCTTAAAGATTGATTTTTCTTGGAACCGATTTAAAACCTCATCAGGCCAATGTATTTGTTACCTCTATTTAAGGACCAACCCTCTCCCCGACCAAAGACCAGGCATTTTCTCAGTCTGACCTCTTTCAAAAGACCACTTCTCGTCTGCCATCCCATTGGAGATGGTTAACAAAGGATTTGTTGGCACAGAACTGCATCAGCATACAATGTCATTAGAAAAACTGTTATGTAACGTATCAAAAATACTAAAAACGGCTCTCCTAGAAGATTGTTCGAACCCAGAACAAATTAATGGACTTTTCGAACTCACTCAGAGATATTCTAGAAAGTGAAATTGTTAAAGTAAAAAATGTGCTAATCTGAAACATAGATCAATTCGTAACTTTTTTAAATGACAGAACTCAGAAAATAACTAATTGTAATTAATTTGTACTAAATGTGAACCAATATAGATAAATTGTAATCAAGTATGTGTTCCAACTGTACTTTATTAATAATGCAGCATAACATTATTTTAATGCCTACCCCTATTAAGAGACCACCCCTCTAAAAGACCGGTTTTCCATAACCATCACTGGTCTCTTAATAGAGGTTTCACTGTACTCTGCGTTGGGGGCGTGGTGGCTCAGCGGTCCAGCTGTATGCCTCTCACCAAGGCGGTCCGGGTTCGATTCCCGGTCAATGCATGTGAGATTTTCGAAGTGAAATGCCATGTCCTGTGGTTCGGATTCCACGTAAAAAGGAGGTCCCGTGGCTCATAATCACAAGATTCACGGTCACGTAAAACTACAATCTTCCTTTTTGAACTCTGCGTTGCAATATTACATCCCACTGCATCCCACGTGCCTCAGTGCCTGGTCAGCTGTATCTCTGGATTGTACTGCTTGGGTCTAAGCTGCATGAACCTGAGAGGAATGTGCATCGCGGACTATGAGAAGTGGTGGTGACGAGTGATGAGGTTTCTGGGCCCTTGCGTAGTAACGGAAACAAATACATTAGTCGGTGACTCACTGACTCATTTGCAACGCCACCCTGGTTTCAGAAAAGAACAAATGTTAACAGTATTGGAATAGACGAGAATGTCAGGTAACACGGCGGAATGACGACAGGCCTCTCAATTCTTGCCTGCTCCTTCCCTGCCTCTGCCCTTCATCCCGCAAGTTCACAGAGCTTAGATCCGAGCAGTACAGTTTGGCAACCTCGTTCTCAGACCACATGGCGAGGGAGAACTGTCAATCCCATTCTGGCAGCTCACAGAGTATAGTGACAGGCCTTGTTGCGGTACCTATTGCTTTGCTGACAGGAGATTTTCACAGTGTATGTTATGAGCATAGTTAAAAGCATCATGTCTTCCAGAGCGGAGAAGATTTCTTTATTTGCCTTAATAAGCATTGATCATAAGTTTCTAGTCCTTGGCCATGCCAGCCAACAAGAGACTTATTTAAATATTATTGCAGTTACACTACTTCCGACAGATTGGTTCAATGGCTTCAAAACGTGGTTTTCAGGTCCATTTGTCTGTTATTTATACAAAATATGTGCATCATTTCACCAAACTAAACTAAAGTTTCTTGCATTGCTTGGCTTAAAATGAGCCTAGATTGGTCCTTCGACTAGAAACTCGATCCTTCGTCTATGTGCCAAACGGCCTAAATCTAGGAAATGGATAGGGATGTCCAAATTTCAGGTACACAGTGTTATCTGCTAGGTTTCGAATGGTAAGTGCGTAAAATTTGGTTCAGTTCGGTGAAACGGTATAGATTAGTGCCACGGGGCCTAAGTGCAGTGAATGGAGAGGGCTGTCCAAAATGTAAAGTGGACATTGTTACTCGTCGGGTTACAAAGAGTAAGTACATAAAATTTAGTTCTGATCGGTGAAACAGTGTAGATTTGTGCCAAAGGGCCTAACTGCAGAGAATGGAAAGATCTGTCCATAATTTATAGTGGGCATTGTTACTCGTCGGGTTCCTTAGGGAAAGTACGTAGAATTTCGTCCAGATCGGCGAAACGGTGTAGATTTAAATAAATAACAGACAGACAGACAAACCAACATTGAACTTTATATTAGCCTATATAGGCTAGATTTGGGTGTGTAAAGTGTGTTAAGTCATAATTTATGAGACACCTCGTGTTGTTTGGCTCCGTAGCTACGTGAATTTACATGGACTTTATTATGACGAGTTACCCCATTGTAGTGAACACTATTAGGCTCCTGAAGGCATCATTCTAATTACCTATATATTCCACAACTCGATTTTGGGTTTCGAATTGAACTTTAAAACATGATTTTCTCAAAACAAATGAATTGTGACATAACGCAATTTACACACCCACCCGTCAATTATCGCCATCTAATAGTACATAACTCTACGGCCTACACACTGTATATAAGAATCCAACATGGTGATCATCTGAAATATTTAGACGGTTCTCAATATTTATTAATCTATGATAGCAATCAAACTGACATTTTGTATCCTGATAGAAGCTATGAACAAAAGTTTACCTATGAGACTTTTGATAACCTGGTGATCACATGACCACAATCAATGTTGCAAAGTCCCAAAATAAATCATATGCAACAACAACAACAACAACAACAACATCATAAATAACAGCAACACGATTACAAGTATCAAAGAACGGCAGTATAATGAGTCGTAAAACTGGCTTAAATATCAGCATCTTCTTAACGGAAAGTACAAAGCGTATAAAATTTGACTCAAAATCACGTTTGTTTCGCTACCCCATAGGCATATCAAGGGGTTTGTGCTTTTTGTTTTTCTTTTCTTTTTTAGCCTATTTTCAATTTTGAAAAAATAGGCTTATGAGATCACCTTTTGTCTGTGTGTCTGTGTGTGTGTGTGTGTGTGTCCCTAATAACTTTTAAACGGCTGGAGCGATTTCTATGAAACTCGGTAAGTTTATAGCACTATTCCGGGCGACCTCGACCGTGCCCTTCAAATTTTGTTACATATCACCAATCCAACATGGCGGCTGTGCGAAATATTTCACCAGCATTCAATATCTCCGAAACTATTCCTGATATCACGCTGGAATTTTTTACGGTGATAAAAGGAACTACTAGAAGTTCACCTATGCGACTTTTGAATAACTGATAACTACAAAACCAACATGGCGGCCACGCGAATTTGCGACATTTAAATAGACGTTTCTCGCGATTTAACCAACCAAACGCAATAAAAATTGGTACAGTATATGTTTATATACATTGTAATTCACCGACATCTAACTTAGTTGAATTGTTTATCCAACCACAAGATGGTGGATGTGCGAAATATTTCACCGGCATTCTATATCTCGGAAACTATTAGCGGTATCACCCTGAAATTTTGTACGGAGATAAAGGGCACTACGGGAAGTTCATCTGTAAGACTTTCAAAACCCGGTTAACTACAAAAGGAACATGGAGGCCAAGCAAATTTGAAAATTTTAAATAGACCTCTCTCGCAATTTAATGTTCCAAACGCAATGAAATCTGGTACAGGAAATGTATATACACATTGTAATACACTGGAATCTAATTTAGTTCAATTGTTTACATAACCTCAAGATGGCGGCTGTGCGATTTTTAAAATTACGTTTTTATTTCTTGTGTCGTAATCATGCGATCGAAGTGAAAGTTTGAATAATGAACCTACGTAATAATTTTCCTTTAATGGTACATGACTCTAAGGCCTATACATTTAACAATCTAACATGGTGACCATCCGAAATATTTAGACGGCTCTGAATATCTTCGAATCTATTATAGCAATCAAACTGATTTTTTTATGGTCATAGGGGCTATGAACTTAAGTTCACCTATAGGACTTTCAATAACCTGGTGATCACAAATCCAACATGGCGGCGACGCGAAGAATAAATATTCACATGGATTTCTCGCAATTTAACCATCCGAGTGCAGTGAAACTTGAAACAGTAAATCCTTATACGAATGTTAATCCACTGGCATCTAATTTATTTCAATTGTTTCCATAACCACAAGATGGCAGCTGTGCGAAAATTTAAAATCTCGTTCATACTTCTTGTGTCCTAATCATGCGATTGTAGTTTGAATGCTACACGTACACAATAATCTTCATGTAACAATACATAACTCTCGGACCTACATATATAAAATCCAACATGGCGACCATCCGAAATATTTAGTCGGTTCTCAATATCTACGAATACACTACAGCAATCAAACTGATATTTTGTATGTTGATAGTGACAATTATCATAAGTAGGATATATGAAAATAGGCTGTATATTTCTTCACGGAACTACTTGTCTTATTTGTATTAGCCTTGCGTGTTTTGCCGAACAGGATCATTTCAAAAGGATAATGGTAGTCCGCAGATAAACGCTCAGAAACCCAGCTTCATAGTCATAAATGGATTTGATTAGGGAAATAACGAATACCAAAAAATTATATATAACAAGAAGTTCCGTGACGAACTAAAGAGCCTACTTTTCATGCCAATGATTATTCTACAGTATATGAACCTATCTAGAATAATGACGAAATTAAGTTGCTAATATCGAAATTTCTAATTAGTTCGAAATACTGTATACCTGGCATAATGTAGCCTAATAGGGCACCACAGTTGGCAGCCCTGATGACTGAATATATTCTTAGTTCCATCTCTTAAGGTACAGAATACAAAATTTGGTTGAAGTCCAATGAATAGCATGGACGTTACATGCAGTTAAACATTGGATCTAACAGCTTGCGTAAAATCGTGTTGGCAACAATGTCATGCATGTATTGGTCAGAAATAATCTGAAATAATATGATCTATTGTTGTGCCAATTTTGAATGAAATCCAATATTTAGTATAGAAGTTACATGCATTTTAAAATTGGACTTATCAGCAGGCTTAGAATCATGTTGGCAGCACTGACGTATATTAGTTACTCCAAATTCATCTAGAATGCCAGGTACTATACGTGTGCAAAGTTTAGAGCTATTGGCTTGCATACTTTCTGATATATTGATATTAGGGTAACAAAAATAGGGACAGTACATATTAACAGTTGGCTGCCCTGGTTGCTCTTAAGAATACGCATAGTCATATCTGTTATGGTACACATAGCACTTACGAAATTTGGTTCAAATCCAAATGATAGTATGGAAGTTGCATGTATTTAAAGTTGGACCTGTCAGCAGGCTTAGAATCATGTTGGTAGCACTGACATATAGGCTATAAGTTACTCCAAATTAATATAGAATGTCAGGTACTATACGTGTGCATAGTTTAAAGCTGTCGGCTTGCATACTTTCTGATATATTGGTATTTGGATAAAATAAATTAGGAGCATTTATTAACAGTTGGCAGCCCTGGTGGGTCGTAAGAATACGCTCAGTCATATCTGGTTATATACACATACAAAATACGAAATTTGGTTGAATTCCAATTGATAGTGTAGAAGTTATATGCATTTAAAAATTGGACCTATCAGCAGGCTTATAATCATTTTGGCAACACTGCCATGTATGGACTCCTGGAAATTAAACTGCAATATTATTATCTATACGTGTGCCAATTTTGAAATAGCTCCCATTCAGACCTTCCAAGATATACATCATGGAGCTCAAATTTCAATTGCGATTTTTTAGCAGTTGGTAGCACTGACATCATTTTCAAATATGGCCGTGAGATATTCAGGTATAGATCTTTAATCCTACCAAATTTTGTTTCGATTGCTCCAGCCGTTTAGGAGTTGATAGGGGGGACACACACACAGCCAGACAGACAGAAGGACAGACAGACACACATTTGCCCGATGTCATAAGTCTACTTTCTCCTCATTTTTGCAAAATGTGAAAAGTAGGCTATAAATACCATCTAAGAATCAGTATGTCCATCCACACGTAAATAAGAACTACTCATACAAGTGCACAGACACCTAGTGACCGCGAGGCAAACTAACTCTAATCAGACACGATATCGCCCAGATTACCAAATCTGGAGGTGAAAACCATACAACAAAAGGAACCAGGTTCTATGTGATGGCGAAATTTGACGAGAAAATTAGATGATCAGTAACAAATCCACTCTGAAGCTATATTTACCAAAGCTCTCCATCTTCAGGTAAAATCAATATTGACACACTAGTACACGAAAAGCAACACATAAAGTATAAAAAGAACCTTAAAATAGAAAACAAGTAAGGTATGCAATAAGTTACATCAATGAACAGTGTCGTGCCTCTGATGGATATCTGTACCAAATTTTACGTTGATCCACCCAGCCGTTCTCGAGTTATATGGGAACAAAATTGTCCACAGACAGACAAACAAAACATATTGTTACGGCTGTGAGTTTGTGTCATCACTCGCCGCATGAGTCACAACTGCCCCAGGGCTGGGCTGTGGCCGCCTCCCGTATTGCGCGCGCCTTATGCAACAGGGCTACTACAGACAAAGGGATAGTCCAGAAGATTCGTGACTGAACCAGCGATGGAAACCTCGAGAAGCCGTGGATCCTGGATGGATCTAGAACCATTTATTGAGTCACCGGCCTGCTATATAAGAGTGACCCGTGAAGCAGTTGTTGTTGTGTTTTACGAGCTAGTGCGAGCGATTATCTTGTGCGACAGAAGTATGGTGACGAAGTGCTGTGCGAGTTACGAAATCCTGTGACATTGTTTCTCCCAGCTTGTGAACAGCGTACATCAAGTGCTCGTAAGTAACTGTATTTGTTGTACCTGAGGAAGAGGGGCAGGTAGCTTCTGCCAAGGCCACCGGACTCATTAGGACGGATTAACTTCTGTGGTCTGTTGCAAGTGAAAGGGGCCAAGAGCGCGTAAGGAAGAGACTTGAGGAAACTGGAGAAGGCTCCTAATTGCTTGTATTTGCTGATTAGTGTAATTTTCTGGCCACAATAAAGTTAATTATTTCTTTAAGCAGTAATTGGTGTTGTGCTTTGTACCCCCACCGTAATCCAGTTAACAAAAGTGCCACTAGGGGGTGGCACGTAACAACTGGTGTCAGAAGCCGGATTACGAACTCAAGCACAACACCTGACGGTCCTGGTTTCAAAACCCGAGCAGGTCATTTTCTCTAATTTTCCTGTGAGTGCATGCCCTTTACAAGACAAACAACTAAAATGGAGGAGAAATTGGCAGCACTGCTAGAAAAGTTAAATGGCATGGAAACCAAGATGGAGGACGGCCAGAAGAATTTAAGCAAGGACCTAACTGCCAAAATGGAAGACGGCCAGAAGAAGATGGAGGATGGCCAGAAGAAGATGGAGGATGGCCAGAAGAAGTTAGCAGAGGACCTGAAGGACAGCCAAAATAAGTTAGCAGAGGACCTAACTTCCAAATTAGAAGAAGGCCAAAATAAGTTAGCGGAGGACCTGAAGCAGATGGAAGACAGCCAGAATAAGTTAGCAGAGGACCTAACCGCCAAATTTCTGGATGGCCAGAAAAATCTGGAAGAGTGTCTGCTGACGAAATTAGAGGAGAGCCAAAGGAAATTAGAACAGGGCCTACGTGAGGAAGTCGCGGCAGTGGAGGAGAAGTTCAACACCTTGCAAGTGGAAGTTGCCGAGCTGCGCCAACGCCCGCTGATGGGGGTGGAGGAGAAATTCAACGCCTTGCAAGTGGAAGTTGCCGAGCTGTGCCAACGACCGCTGATGGGGGTGGAAGAGAGATTCAACGCTCTACAAAAGGAATTTGCTGAGCTGCGCCGACTCCCGCCGACAGGGATGGAAGATAGATTCAAAGCCCTACAAGAGGAAGTTGCCGAGCTGCGCCAACGCCCGCCCACCGTTACACCGGGAATATCAGGAACGGGACATAGCAGAGTGACGCCCCCAACCTTCGACGGAAAGGTCCCGTGGAGCACCTACTTACGTCAGTTCGAGGCAGCCTGTTCCATAAATAACTGGAACAACACAGTAAAGGCTACAGCTCTCATTGTAGCGCTGAGAGGTGACGCCCTTAACGTCCTTCAGGCCATCCCGACTGGATCCCAGGACTACGCTTCACTGATCGCCCATATGGAGTCCCGATACGGAGATAGCCATCTTCAGCAGGCCTACCAGATGCAGCTCCGGACCCGGGTACAGAAGAACGCGGAAACCCTGCAGGAGTTCGAGATGGACATCGCACGCCTCGTAAGGCTTGCCTACCCAACAGCGCCGGCCGACTTTCTGGAGCAGATAGCGACGCAGACCTTCACCGACGGGCTACGGGACTCGGACACTCAACAGGCGCTGCGACTCGCGCGCAATAAGACCCTGGCAGATGCGCTGAGCCACGCACTTGAATTCGAGACGGAAAAACAGGCATCTAGAGTGCACGCGCGGGTGCGTCAAGTGGACGTCGATGAACCAGCAAAATCCAACAAGACCAAGCCCCTGGCCGATGAACTGATGGAGGCGCTAGGCCGGTTTTTCAAGAGTCGCAGTACCACCAACAAAAACGTAGCTGAAGAACATTCGGAGAGGCGGCCCGGAAGAGGACTACCGACCTGCTGGACCTGCCGTAAGAGAGGCCACCTGAGCAAGGACTGCGGTGATCGCCGCCGCCAAGGGTTTCCGTCGGGATAGTCAGTCGTAGGGAAACCGCGCGGCCCAGGAAAGCAAGTATCAGCCAGCCTTGGGGGGCAAAGGTTGGCTTGTGACAGTCGTCAAGCCCCGGCAGTCCAAGTTCGTGTGACGCAGTTACGGAGGGATAATAGCAGCCTGATGGTCGACGGAGTCGTCAACGGAGAGAGCTGGCCCATGCTAATCGACACGGGAGCATCGAGGACCATCGTCAGTCCCACCGTGATCCCGAAGTGGAGAGTGCAACCCACACAAAGGAACCTCCAGCTAATAACCGCGACCGGAGAGACCGCACCGGTACATGGCGAAGTATCACTGGAGTTCGTCATTGGTCGACGGGCGATAAAGCATCCAGTGCTTGTGGCTGACGTATCAAATGAAGTGATCATCGGACTGGACTTCCTGGACCAGAACATCATCTTGGACCTGAGTACCAACACTCTGCACTTCGGAGGTGAGGAACTTGCTTTGCAACCAGCACACGAGGCCGTCACCGCACGACGAGTAAGGCTGAGAGAGGACGTCATCGTTCCTGCCAGGACGGAGGTCAGCGCCGCCGTAATTGTCGACGGAACTGCTGAGGGAGTGGCGGCTGTCATCGAGCCAAAATATGAGGACATCCAGACAAAAGGATTGCTAGTTGCCAAGACCCTCATCAACACGACGTCTCGGCCGTACGTCCGCCTGTCCAACCTGAACGACTACGACATTACGGTTCACCGGGACACCAACCTAGGAGTCTGCGAGCCCGTTACCTGGATTGCCCGCATCACCGACACGACGGACGGACACCTGCAGACGGACAACCGAAGAAGACGCACACTGCCAGAAGAACTACAGAAGCTGTACCAAGGATCCCAGGACCATTTAGACGAGGAACAATCACGCCAACTTCAGGACCTGCTACGCGAATTCCAGGATGTCTTCTCCGTGGGGAGCAAAGACTTCGGCAGGACAAGCTTGGTCCAGCACAGAATCGACGTTGGGGACAGCGCACCGATTAGGGCCCCATTCCGACGTGTCCCGCTTGCCAAGCAAGCCGAAGTCGACCGGATGGTAGAAGAGATGAAGGAGCAAGGGGTGATCGAGCCATCACATAGACCTTGGAGTTCTCCGGTCGTGCTTGTGAAGAAGAAGGACGGTTCCACCAGGTTCTGCGTGGACTACAGGCGGGTGAACGACGTCACGAAGAAGGACAGCTACCCTCTACCCCGGATCGACGACACGCTGGACACCATATCAGGGTCAAGATGGTTCTCCACCTTGGATTTCAAGAGTGGCTACTGGCAGGTGGAGGTCCACCCTAAGGACCGCGAGAAAACGGCGTTCTCTGTGGGCAGCGGGCTCTGGCAGTTCACCGTCATGCCATTCGGTCTGTGCAACGCCCCTGCGACCTTCGAAAGGCTAATGGAGTCCATTCTGAGGGGACTACACTGGAAGACCTGCCTGGTATACCTAGACGACGTCATCGTTCTGGGGAGAAGCTTCGAGGAGCACTACAGCAACCTGAAGGAGATCTTGTTGAAGCTACGGGCTGCCCAGCTGAAGTTGAGCCCCAAGAAGTGTCAGCTCTTCCAGAAGCGGGTCCAGTACCTTGGGCATATCGTCTCCGAGGAAGGGGTGCGCACCGACCCAGAGAAGACCGCAGCTGTGAGGGGGTGGCCAGTTCCGAAGGACAAGTCCCAACTACGAAGCTTCCTGGGACTCTGCACTTATTACCGTCGCTTCGTGAGGGGATTCGCCGATATCGCCAAACCTTTACATCGACTGACTGAGAAGGACCAACTCTTCACGTGGACAGCAGAATGCCACAGTGCCTTCGAACAACTCAAGCAGGCTCTGTGCACCGCGCCTATTCTGGCCTACCCCAGACCTGGAACAAGGTTCATCGTCGATACCGATGCCAGCGACTTTGGCATAGGGGGAATCCTGTCGCAGGTAGTGGACGGCGAGGAGAGAGTAGTGGCCTACTTCAGCAAGGCCTTGTCAAAGCCAGAAAGGAACTACTGCGTCACCAGGAAGGAGCTGCTCGCCATCGTGAAGACCATTGAACACTTCCACAAGTACCTGTACGGGCAAGAATTTCTCATCAGGACCGACCATGCATCCCTGCGGTGGCTCCTGGACTTCAAGCAGCCCGAGGGTCAACTCGCGCGGTGGTTAGAGAGGCTTCAACAGTATAACTTTGAGATTCAGCACAGGAAAGGCCAACTGCATTCTAACGCCGACGCCTTGTCACGAAGACCGTGCCCCGAAGACTGCACCTTCTGTGCCCGAAGGGAGGAGAACACCGTGATACAGTGCCGAAGGACTACCGTGGAACTTCAAGGGAGCTGGAGCCGCGAATCTTTCACGCGGGCGCAAGCGGAAGATGATGACCTGGGACTGATAGCCGAATGGAAGAGGGCCTGTGTCCCCAGACCCGGGTGGAACATTGTGAGTGACTGCAGCCCAAAGTTTAAGTCCTACTGGGCACAGTGGGACTCGCTGATTGTAAGGGATGGCCTCATCTGCCGTACCTGGGAGAGCACCGACGGGAAGACATCTCGGGAACAAGTCGTCGTTCCAAAGGCTATGACGGAGGAAGTCCTGAAGGAAGTTCATGGAGGATCATCTGGTGGACACCTAGGGATAAAGAAGACCCTGGAGAAGCTGAGAGAGCGGTTCTACTGGATCGGATGCCGAACAGACGTGGAGAACCACTGCGCGAGGTGCCACGATTGCGCAGCCAGCAAGGGCCCAGGACGAAGACGACGGGGTCCACTGAAGACCTACAACGTGGGCGGCCCCATGGAGAGAGTGGCCATCGATCTTGCTGGGCCATTCCCGTTAAGCGAGGCAGGGAACCGCTACATATTAGTCGTCAGCGACTACTTTACCAAATGGCCGGAGGCGTATGCGCTCCCTAACCAAGAAGCCGCGACGATCGCAGAGACCCTGGTGAAGGAATTCGTCAGCCGGTACGGAGTACCCCTGGAGCTGCACTCCGACCAAGGGAGGAACTTCGAGTCGCAGGTGTTCCAGAACCTATGCCAGCTGCTGGGGATCCGGAAGACAAGGACAACGCCGCTACACCCTCAGTCCGACGGGATGGTAGAGCGATTCAATCGCACCGTCGAGAACCATCTCCGAATAGTCATCAGCGAGCACCAGAGGGATTGGGACAAGCATCTTCCACTATTTCTCCTGGCCTACCGCGCCGCCGTGCATGAAGCCACCGGGTGCACACCAGCCCGGGCCATGTTTGGGAGGGAGCTCCGTCTACCTGTCGATCTTGCCTTCGGCCGACCTGGGAATGATCCGATCCCGGTAAGCCAGTATTGTCAAGAACTGGTCGACCAACTGGAGGACGTGCACGCGTTCGCGAGGAGGAAACTGCGGATCGAGACCGACCGAATGAAGACCCGATACGACCAGCGGACGGATGCCGGAGTATTCCACGAGGACGACCTGGTCTGGCTCTTCAACCCATTACGGAAGAAAGGCCTGTCACCCAAACTGCAGAAGTCCTGGGAGGGCCCGTACCGAGTCGTGAAACGGATCAACGATGTCGTCTACAGGATCCAGCGGAGCCCGAGGGCGAAGATGAAGATCGTGCATCGAGATCGCCTGGCAGCCTACGGAGGGACACAGACGGACCAATGATTGATCGGGACGATCAGCCTTTTTAGGAAGGGGGTGGTGTTACGGCTGTGAGTTTGTGTCATCACTCGCCGCATGAGTCACAACTGCCCCAGGGCTGGGCTGTGGCCGCCTCCCGTATTGCGCGCGCCTTATGCAACAGGGCTACTACAGACAAAGGGATAGTCCAGAAGATTCGTGACTGGACCAGCGATGGAAACCTCGAGAAGCCGTGGACCCTGGATGGATCTAGAACCATTTATTGAGTCACCGGCCTGCTATATAAGAGTGACCCGTGAAGCAGTTGTTGTTGTGTTTTACGAGCTAGTGCGAGCGATTATCTTGTGCGACAGAAGTATGGTGACGAAGTGCTGTGCGAGTTACGAAATCCTGTGACATTGTTTCTCCCAGCTTGTGAACAGCGTACATCAAGTGCTCGTAAGTAACTGTATTTGTTGTACCTGAGGAAGAGGGGCAGGTAGCTTCTGCCAAGGCGACCGGACTCATTAGGACGGATTAACTTCTGTGGTCTGTTGCAAGTGAAAGGGGCCAAGAGCGCATAAGGAAGAGACTTGAGGAAACTGGAGAAGGCTCCTAATTGCTTGTATTTGCTGATTAGTGTAATTTTCTGGCCACAATAAAGTTAATTATTTCTTTAAGCAGTAATTGGTGTTGTGCTTTGTACCCCCACCGTAATCCAGTTAACAAAAGTGCCACTAGGGGGTGGCACGTAACAATATATTTTCGCGCGCATCCGTCTTCAAACAGTTTGAAACGCGTTAATAACGCAAATTTTCGTATAAATTCAGAAAAAAAAGACAAACCTTAATTTTTAAATAGGGACTAGCAGAAGTACCCGCTCTTCGAACCAGACGTTATCAATTGAGCTACTGTTGCAATGGTTAGGGGCTAGTTATTCCTTCATACGTTTAACAGAGCGAAGTTAATTTTCTGGAAATATCACAGACACTGTTAATTTAAGGGCCTTAAAATAAGGTTTACGGAGACTCTTTATAGACTCCCGAATTTTGTGTCGCACATTGAGAAGCGCAACATATGCTTTGGTCGTCCTTCTCGGATAATGTTTATATTTCGCTTATTTTAGCATGTATTTTGGAATGTTTTTTCTATACCCTTCTATGAGAAGTACGGTGAATAGTTTTATAAATGATTGGTGTTTTAACTCTCATGGATACCTAATTTCACGATGCTCCAAACATTCGAACACGAGTTATAGGCGTATATAAAGATACACATAAAGGCCGAAAATCCCTAAGTATGCCTTACTTCGGAGGGGAAGTAAAGACGGCGGTCCCATGTCATAGATTTATGGCATGTAATAAAACCTTCCACTAACTACAATTCTGTGAAGCTAAATTTGTAGGTTAGATTTGATTATCAATCTACTAGTTCTAAAGTTTGCCGCCAGGTACCTGTTGCAGTGGCATCTAGTAGCCAAGTCACAGCTAGGTGTCGTTGACGGTAGCATTTGGTAGCAAAAGTAGGAACTACTGAAAATTGATCTTCTGCAGTCCTTACCTGAAATACAGATAACACACACTAATACAGCCAAACACCGGTTATCAGACAGATTCTACACACGAGGCTACGTGAACGCATTGTCGCAGCTTCTAAACTGAGAAACCAACCAACCAACCTATAACATATCACCCAGATGTCCGAATCAACCACACAGTATCAATCAAAATCATCCTTACGATGAACCCGTTTGTCGAAAGAAAAAAAAATAGGAAGTGCTCAATCTAAATTCACCTAACGCGTACTTCCTGACGTGCAAATAAAATTGAATACCTGGTAGACGAAACGCAATACACCTCACATAAAGACTGACCCTCACCGTTGTGTAATGTCCCCATCCACTGGATGACACCTTTAACAAATTTAAAGGCTTGTGGTGCATGAATATTCAGGTTTTTTTTTTGCCTCCAATGGCCCAAATTCCTAATAGCCACAAAAAATACTATTTCAATTCAGGATTTTTTTAAAATAACGTTGCTGTTTGGAGATATAATTCTGTACGATATATCACACGTGTAAATCACGTGAAAACATTCTAATGTACCCTTCAACCCCCTTAAGCGCTTTGATGTATTTTAAAGTTTAAGTTGGTTCCGTGATAACCTAATAGCCATTTGCAAACTTTCACAGAAATTTAATAAGTGGAGTGGCATTGCTTTTTACAGAAATAGTTGGAAAATTGCATGTCTTCTCTTGAGAACCTGTTGTCATGTTTGCCGGGTTGCATTCCTTCATTAGTTTATTAAATTAAATTAGTTTTATGGGAATATCTCAGAAACTGTTGGTTTTAGAGCCTTAAAATGTAGTTTTCGGGAACCCTCGAGATTTGTTTCTGCCACCGAGGGGCAAAAAATGAGCTTTGTCTCGTCGTTGTATGCCATAATATAATAGATAATGATAATACAATAAATACAATATAGGGATAGGGATTAAAAAAAGACCTTCCGTACCACACCCGCACGTGAAAACCGCGTGAAAAAATTCTAGTGTACCCCTTGACCCCCTTAAGCGCATTATACGTATTGATGAATTTTACAGGTTAATTTGGTTCCGTGATAACCTCCGTTTAAAACTTCACAGTAATGTAATAAATGGAATTGCATTGCGTCTTGCAGAAATAGATGGTCCTCTGAGATTCCGTTGAAATGGTTACCAGCTTGCATTCTTTCATTAGATTATTAAATGAAATTAGTTTTCTGGAAATATCTCAAAAACTGTTGGTTTTAGGGCCTTAGAATGTGGTTTTCGGGGGGCCCTGTTTCTCACATTGAGGGTTTGAAAATAAGCTTTGTCTCGTCATTCTACGCCCATTTCAGCTTGTATTTTAAAGAGGCAGGCCCACTTTTATGAGAGGTACGGAGAAGAGTTACATCAATAATTATTGTGGTGCCTCTGTATCAAATTTTACGTTGATCAACCCAGCCGTTCTCAAGTTCTAAGGACACATAGTTGTCCACAGACAAACAAACAGACAGACAAATTTTTGCCCGCATCCGTCATAAAACAGTCTGAAACGCGCAAATAACGCAAATTTCCGTGGAAATTCAGGAAAAACAGACAAACTTTCATTTTATAGCCTATTTTCAATTTTGAAAAAATAGGCTTATGAGATCACCTTTTGTCCGTGTGTGTGTGTGTCCCCCCTAATAACTTCTAAACGGCTGAAGAGATTTCAATGAAACTCGGTAAGTTCATAGCACTATTCCGGACGACCCCGACCGTGCCCTTGAAATTTTGTTACGTCTCACCAATCCAACACGGCGGCTGTGCGAAATATTTCACCAGCATTCAATATCTCTGAAACTATTCCCGATATCACCCTGGAATTTTTTACGGTGATAAAGAGAACTATTAGAAGTTCACCTAATTGACTCTTGAAAAACTGGTAACTACAAAACCAACATGGCGGCCATGCGAATTTTCGACTTTTAAATAGATGTTTCTCGCGATTTAACCAACCAAACTAAATAAAACTTGGTACAGTATATGTTTATACTTATTGTAATGCAACGACATCTAACTTCCTTCAATTGTTTACATAACCACAAGATGGCGGATGTGCGAAATATTTCACCGGCATTCTATATCTCTGAAACTATTAGCGGTATTACCCTGAAATTTTGTACGGAGATAAAGAGCACTACTGGAAGTTCATCTATAAGACTTTCAAAAACCGGTTAACTACAAAACGAACATGGCGGCCAAGCAAATTTGAAAATTTAAATAGACCTTTCTCGCGACTTAATGTTCCAAACGCAATGAAATCTGGTACAGGAAAATGTTTATACACCTTGTAATACACTGGTATCTAATTTAGTTCAATTGTTTACATAACCTCAAGATGGTGGCTGTGCGAATTTTAAAAATTCAGTTTTTATTTCCTGTGTCGTAGTCATGCGATCGAAGTGAAAATTTGAATAATGAACCTACTTAATAACTTTCCTTTAATGGTACATGACTCTATGGCCTATACATTTAACAATCTAACATGGCGACCATCCGAAATATTTAGACGGCTCTGAATATCTTTGAATCTATTATAGCAATCAAACTGAATTTTTTTATGGTCATAGGGGCTATGAACTTAAGTTCACCTATAGGACTTTCAATAACCTGATGATCACAAATCCAACATCGCGACGACGCGAATTATAACTATTCACATGGACGTTTCTCGCAATTAACCATCCGAGTGCAGTGAAACTTGGTACAGTAAATCCTTATACGAATGTTAATCCTCTGGCATCTAATTTATTTCAATTTTTTCCATAACCACAAGATGGCAGCTGAGCGAAATTTTAAAATCTCCTTGTTACTTCCTTTGTCCTAATCATGCGATTGAAGTTTGAATGCTACCCATACACAATACTCTTCATGTATCAGTACATAACTCTAGGACCTACATATATAAAATCCAATATGGCGACCATCCGAAATATTTAGTCGGTTCTCAATATCTACGAATCTATTACAGCAATCAAACTGAAATTTTGTATGTTGACAGTGGCAATTAACATAAGTAGGATATATGAAAATAGGCTGTATAGTTCTTCACTGAACTACTTGTATATATAGAGAGAGATTACATTTTATTTTGAGAAATTTATAGTAAAATGATTATATAGAATTTCCACTAAAAGAGGTGCCTCGTTTATGCAAAATGCCACACGTTTTGTTTTGACTAACTTATTGTACGTTTTGTGTGAATTTAGAGCTGAGGAATTCAAAGTCTTTTACTGTATAATGAGCATCCGCTCTTGAACTATACTAAGCTTTGTGGACCATGGATTGAAATCACCTGACTTAGAGGGAATATTCCAAAATCAATGAAACGAGAGTGAACGGACTCAGCTCAAGTATCCCTCGGAATACCCAATTCTGAAAACTTCCCGTCGTAATCTCTTATGGGAAAAGTTATAAGTCTATAGGGGAGAAAACTTCACCAAATAGGGTGATCAGGGATGTCAGCCGTTGTTCAGTTAAATGATTTTGAACAAATATATTCTGACTGACTTAAATTCTCCATTTGATTCTAATCATTTGCACACCTCTGTACCATCTTTCTTGGAAGCCTTGTTGTTGTTGTTGCTTGAGTCTTCAGTCTTTTGACTGGTTTCATGCAGCTTTCCATGCCTCCCTGTCCTGAGCTAATCGTTTCATATCTACATAGCTACCACACATTACATCCGAGGCAATCTGATCAACATATTCTAACCTTGGTCTAGCCCTACAGTTCTTGCCCTCGACCCTTCCTTCCATAACTAAGCTTGCTATTCCTGGGTGTCTTAGTATGTGTCCTACCAACCTATCTCTTCTCTTCATTAGCAGTCGCCAGAAACATATCTCTTCTCCCACACGTCTTAATACCTCTTCGTTTGTAACCCTATCTAACCATCTGATCTTCATCATCCTCCTGTAACACCACATTTCAATCGCCTCAATTCTCCTCTTTTCTGCCGCACCAACAGTCCAAGTTTCACTTCGCTCCAGACAAAGGCTTTAAAAAATGACTTCCTAATACCTAAATCTACATTTGATGTCAACAGATTCCTCTTTTTTAGTAATGATTTCCTTGCCTGAGCCAACACACTTTTTATATCCTCTTTGCTTCGTCCATTGCTGGTTATTTTGTTTCCTAATTACTTGCTTCTTTACTGCGAGAGCTAAAAGCTTACGCAGCCTCTTGCGTCCCTATAAAGGTTTCCAAAAAAAATTAGAAAAATTGACCGAGAAAGCCAAAATACCATCGTTTTGGAGGCCTCTATCGAGAGGTGAAAAGCTGCTTGAGTTTTTAGCACTTCATTAGTTGGGGGGAAGTGCAAAGTTCGATACTCCTCAGGGGGTCCGGGAACGAATACCAAGAGCCCGCTGATGAGCCAGCTCGGTGTTCCTAGGCGAAACCCTGCACAAGACACGACATATACCTAGAAAAATTGCTGAGTTTTAATTCCTTGGCCGTGTAATCCAATATAACAAGGACGTTATTTCTCTTACAGTAGAGTACCGAGAGGCGGCTTCGGTGGCGTAGTTGGTAGCATGCTGACCTTCTATGCCCAAGGTCGCGAGCTCAAACCCGGCCAAAGTCGTCGGATTTTGTAAGAGCGTTAAACATCCCTCAGTATGCCTTCCTTCGGGGGGGGAAGTAGAGCCGGCGGTCCCATGTCCTAGATGTATGGCATGAAAAAGAACCTTCAACTAACTACACTTGTGGAAGCTAAACTTTGTAGGTTAGTTTAATATATTATAACCCCTTGTACTACAACCCATGAAGGGCCTAGTCCTACCAAGCGACCGCTTCCCAGCCATTTGGCTTGCAGATATTGGGGTGACAAGTGATCAGCGCATCGGGTCCCATCGGCCGTTAATGTTGGTTTTCGTGATCGGGGGGGCTGCCTCACTGTCAGACAGCTACTCAGTTGTCCTCACGAGGCTGAGTACACCCCGTTCCAGCCCTCACGTCAGTTTCTAAAAACCCTGACGGAGTCGAGAATCGAACCCGGGACCTCTGGGTGAGAGGCAGGCGCGCTACCCCAACACCACGGCGCCGGCTTGTAGGTTAGTTTGATAACGTTATATTTGTTCCAACGTTCGCCACCAGGTGCTGACTGCGATGGCATTTAGTAACCACGTCCACAGCTAGGTGTCGTTGACGCTAGCATTTGGCAGCTAAAGTAGGAACTACTTGAAAAAATTAATCGTCTGCGGTCCTTCTACCTGAATCTCAGATAACACACACTAATACAGCCATCACAATTAACATCGGTTATCAGACAGATTATATACTCACCCAAAGTACAAGGGGCTACATGACCTCGTTGTCGCAGCCCCTAAACTAAGGAAAGCCGGCCCCCTGGTGTTGGGGTAGCGCGCCTTCTTCTCACCCGGAGGCCCCGGATTTGATTCCCGGCTCCGTCAGGGATTTTAGACATTGTCGTGAGGGCTGGAACGTGGTGCACTCAGCCTCGTGAGGACAATTGAGTAGCTGCCTGATAGTGAGGCACCGCCCCGAACACGAAGACCAAGATAAACGGCCGAGGGGACACGATGCGCTGATCACGCATCACCCCAATATCTGCAGGCCAAATGGCTAGACAGCGGTTGCTTGGTAGGCCTAGGTCCTTCACGGGCTGTAGTGCCAGGGGTTATTAGCCTACTTTCGATTTTTGCAAAAAATGAAAGTAGACTTATGAGATCAACACAGGGCGGAAAAAAATGTGTCTGTCTGTGTGTGTGTGTGTGTGTGTGTGTATGTGTGTGTGTGTGTGTGTGTGTGTGTGTGAGTCTGTGTATGTGAGTGTGTGTACTCTGAATGTGTGTCCCCCCCCTATCAATTCGAACACGGTGAACGCGAATTGAACGAAATTTGGTACAAAGGTAGCACTAGCAAAGGACACCTCAGTGTCATGTTTTATATCGCCGCCATCTTGACGGAAACGTAATGGCGGCCACACAAATGTTCAAAGCTTAAATCAAATTACGACTAACCTAATCATTCGATCTCTACCAAATTTTGCAACAACATACCTTTATGGAAGGAGCATCCTTTGAGCAAACTAATAGGTCTTCAGCCTAATAGTTTGCGGATGGCGGCCATCTTTGTGTGAAAATCGATTGCCCCTATTAATTCGAACACAGTGAAACCGAATGGAATGAAATTTGGTACAGAGGTAGTACTAGCAAAGGGCACCTCAGTGTCATGTTTTATATCGCCGCCATCTTGACGGAAACGTAATGGCGGCCACACAAATGTTCAAAGCTTAAATAAAATTACGACTAACATAATCAACCGATCTCTACCAAACTTTGCAACAACATACCTTCATGGAGGGAGCATACTTTGACCAATCTAATAGGTCATTAGCCTAATAGTTTGCGGATGGCGGCCATCTTTGTGTCAAAATCGATTCTCCCTATTAATTCGAACACGGTGAAACCGAATGGAACGAAATGTGGTACAGAGGTAGCACTAGCAATGGGCACCTCAGTGTCATGTTTTATATCGCCGCCATCTTGACGGAAACGTAATGGCGGCCACACAAATGTTCAAAGCTTAAATCAAAATACGACCAACCTAATAATCTAGTCTCTACCAAATTTTGCAACAACATATCTTTATGTGGGAAGCAAATTCAGACCAAACTGCAAGATCATCAGCCCAATGGTTTGCAGATGGTGGCCCAGTATGTGTGCAAATCGATTCCCCCTATCAATTCAAACACGGTGAAACCGAATTAAACGAAATTTGGTGCAGAGGTAGCACTAGCAAAGGGCACCTCAGTTTCATGTTTTATATCGCCGCCATCTTGACGGAAACGGAATGACGGCCACACAAATGTTAAAAGCTTAAGTCAAATTACGACCATCCTAATAATTTGATCTCTACTAGATTTTGCAACAACATGCCTTTTTGTGGAAAGCATCTTATGACTGACTACAAGGTTATCAGCCCAATAGTTTGCAAATAGCGGCCATGTATGTGTGCAAATCCATTCCCAATACCAATTCAAACACGGTAAAACCGAATTGAATGAAATTTTTTACATAGTTAGCACTAGCAAAGGGCACCTCATATTCATGTTTAATATCCCTATAGCACGTTGTATTTCAACATGCTACTACAACCAATATTCAATTATACTCCTTGTAAAGGACAAAGAGTTATAACAATACCCATGCATTTAGGAGAAAGTAGGCTATATGTTCTTTAATGAACATAAAATGCGTAAACATTGACCATTATGACAATGGTAATAATTAATAACCGTGTTGACTGATAGTATTCTCTTATTAAAACCGCCTAGTCAAACACTAAAGGTCTGGGTTCGATTCCCGGTCAATTCATGTGAGATTATCGATGTGAAATGCCATGTCCTGTGGTTCGGATTCCACGTAAAAAGGAGGTCCCGTGGCTCATAATCACGAGATTCACGGTCACGTTAAATTGCAATCTTCCTTTTTCAAACACTAAAGAAACGTTTAATTACATTACTAATCGTACATGTTTCGGTATTTCATTGATACCTTCCTCAGCGTGATTGACATTAAAACTTAAAACTAGTTAACAAAACCAAAATGAAATGGATATTTTTGTAAGGATATCCATTTATTTTTGGTTTTGTTAACTAGTTTTAAGTTTTAATGTCAATCACGCTGAGGAAGGTATCAATGAAATACCGAAACATGTACGATTAATAATGTAATTAAACGTTTCTTTAGTGTTCGACTAGGCGGTTTTAATAATAGAATACTTAACTGAACATCTTGCTTTTATTATAAACTAAGGAAACAACCAACCAACCAACCGAGTTCCTACACTCTGAATGGAGACATTAATAATTCTCAATGCTGAACTAATCATGTATCTACACTGTGTTTGCTGGATATCAGAGGTAAACAAATATCAGTGTAGTTATGTTGCTTAGCCCACAACGAGGCGATGACTGACTGCTCTTGAATCAACACGTCCAGTACCACTGCGTGCCTCACGCAATACCTCTTGTGGTTTTTATATCTAATCAGCTAAGATGCTAGATATTGGAACACTTCTACCTCTGTGGCAACAGGCACCCCCACACAAACCCTTGCTGTAAATATAGCAAACACCATGTTTTGTGAGTCGGATAATTGCAGTGGTCTCTGGTCTTTCATTCCTTTACTTGATTTGCAAATGGGGGCAAGTCCCCGGTGGCAAATTGTATAATCACAGAAAATTACCAACAATAATAGCAAACACCCTTAATGTACACAAGTTACGATTAGGGAACTAATTACACCGTAGTGTTGTTGTTTGAGACTTCATCTTTCGGCTGGTTTGATGCAGCCCTCCATGCTTCCTTATCCTGAGCTAATCATTTCATCTCTACAAAGCTACCACACCCTACATCCAAGGTAATCTGTTTAACATATTCTAACCTTGGTATACCCCTCGACCCTTCCTTCCATAACTAAGTTTGCTATTCCTGGGCACCTTAGTGTTGTGTCCTACCAACCTACTCTTCTCATCATTAGCAGTCGCTAGAAACATCTCTCCTCTCCCACTCGTTTAATGCCTCTTCATTTGTTACTCCATCTACCCATCTGATCTTCATCATTCGCTTTTAACACCACATTTCAAATGCTTCAATTCTTCTCTTTTTTGCTGCTCCAACGGTCCAAGTTTCACTTCCATAGAGCACCACGCCACGCTACAGACAAAGGCTTTCAAAAATGACTTCCTAATACCTAAATCTATATTCGAAGTATATACTCAAATTTCCAGTCATCTCCTAAACCCACCAATATGTTTGGCGAAAGGCTCTACAGGACTGTGGCAGGTAATGAGTTTCAATATCATCAAATGCCACGATTAATAAAAGAATATATCCCATGATTTGTACGCTACGGTTGGCCCTAGGGGTTATTGATTTTTTTTTTCGTATTCGTTTCAAGTTTTATTGTTTTTGTAAGTTATTCGTTTCCGTTTTTTTTTGTTTTTCTTTGTTTTCATTGGGTTTTGGTTTTCGTATTCCTTTCTGTTTTGTCTTTTGTATTCGTTTCAGTATTTTTTTTTGTATTTTGGTTTTTGGTTTTTGTGTTCGTTTCTGGCTTTTTTGTTTTTGTATACTTTCTGTTTTCCTCTTTTTTGTTCTTTGTATTCGTTTCTGTTTTCTTTTTTTCTGTATTTTGTATTCGTTTCCGTTTTCTTTAATTTTGTTTGTGTTTTGTGTTTTATATTCGTTTCTGTTTATTATTTTTGTTTTTTTAATTTTTGGTTTATATGGTTTCGTATTCGTTTCTGTTATATTTTTGTTTTTTTTATTCGTTTCTGGTTTGTTTATTGTTTTTTATATTCGTTTCTGTTGATTTTTGGGTTTTAGTTTTCGTTTTCGTTTTTGTTTTTGTTTTGTTCTTCTTTCGTTTTCGTTATTGGTTTGTATTAGAGAGCTTGGAAATTCTATTTTCACCAGCCTAATAAACCGTGTTTCTGCGTTGACTGCAGTACTGTTTGGCGGTGCATATTACGATCGGGAATGGATTAGCTGCCGTGGGACTTGAATTAAGATACGGATGAAAATAATTGTTGTTCTAAGAGGACTAACAATGAGGTTATCAGCCCCTTATTGTTTGGGTTATGGTGAAAACAAATGATGAAACTTGCAACTTAAACTAACTACTTATTTAACAAATAAGTTAATACAAGATGGGAAAAAACCCATTCAAATCCTCTGATGAACTTGCTAAGATGACAATATTAGCAGCCAATCTCAAAGTTGAGAATATTTCTCCGTGAAATGGTACAATATGCAAAAAATTTCCTGAAATGTAATTGCTAGTCCGTACCAGTCAATATTCCAATATAAAACCATATAGGCTTCTTGAGAAATAGTTCGTCAACTACTCGTAGTTAATTAAATTGTAACAAGAAGTTCCGTGAAGAACTATACAGCCTACTTTTCATGCCAATGATTATTCTACAGTATATGAACCTATCTAGAATAATGACAAAACTAAGTTGGGAATATCGAAATATCAAATTAGTTCAAAATATACCTGGTATAATGTAGCCTACTAGAGCACTACAGTTGGCAGCCCTGGTGACTGAATATATTCATAGTTCCATCTCTTAAGGTACAGAATACAAAATTAGGTTGAAGTCCAATGGACGTTACATGCAGTTAGACACTGGATCTATCAGCACGCGTAAAAGCATGTTGCCAACAATACCATGCGTGTGCTGGTCAGAAATAATCTGAAATATTATGCTATCTTGCTGTGCCAATTTTGGATGAAATCCATTTGTTAGTATAGAAGTTACATGTATTTTAAAATTGGACATATCAGCAGGCATATCATCATGTTGGCAGCACTGCCTTGTATTAATTACTTCAAATTAATCTACAATGGCAGGTGCTATACGTGTGCAAAGTATAGAGCTGTTGGCTTGCAAACTTTCTGATATATTGATATTAGGGTAAAAAAAAGTAGTTCCGTGAAGAACTATACAGCCTATTTTCATATATCCTACTTATGTTAATTGCCACTATCAACATACACAATTTCAGTTTGATTGCTGTAATAGATTCGTAGATATTGAGAACCGACTAAATATTTCGGATGGTCGCCATGTTGGATTTTATATATGTAGGTCCTAGAGTTATGTACTGTTACATGCAGATTATTGTGAACGTGTAGTATTCAAACTTCAATCGCATAATTAGGACACACAAAAAACAAGGAGATTTAAAAACAAGATGTTCAGTAAAGAACATATAGCCTACTTTCTCCTAAATGCATGGGTATTGTTATAACTCTTTGTCCTTTTCAAGGAGTATGATTGAATGTTGGTTGTAGTAGCTTGTTGAAATACAACGTGCTATAGGGATATTAAACATGAATATGAGGTGCCCTTTGCTAGTGCTACCTCTGTACCAAATTTCGTTCCATTCGGTTTCACCGTGTTTGAATTGATAGGGGGAATCGATTTGCACACATACTTGGCCACCATCTGCAAACTATTGGGCTGATGTTCTTGCAGTTTGGTCAGAATATGTTTCCCACATAAAGATATGGTGTTGCAAAATTTGGTAGAGACTAGATTATTAGGTTGGTCTTAATTACATTTTAGCTTTTAACATTTGGGTGGCCGCGATTACGTTTCCGTCAAGATAGCGGTGATATAAAACATGACACTGAGGTGCCCTTTGCTAGTGCTACCTCTGTACCAAATTTCGTTCATTCGGTTCCACCGTGTTCGAATTAATAGGGGGAATCAATTTTGACATAAAGATGGCCGCCATCCGCAAACTATTAGGCTAATGACCTATTAGATTGGTCAAAGGATGCTCCCTCCATAAAGGTATGTTGTTGGAAAGTTTGGTAGAGATCGGATGGTTATGTTAGTCGTAATTTGATTTAAGCTTTAAACATTTGTGTGGCCTCCAGTACGTTTCTGTCAATATGGCGACGATATTAATCATGACACTGAGATGCCCTTTGCTAGTGCTATCTCTGTACCAAATTTCGTTCCATTCGGTTTCACCGTGTTTGAATTAATAGGGGGAATCGATTCTGACACAAAGATGGCCGCCATCCGCAAACTATTAGGCGAATGACCTATTAGATTGGTCAAAGGATGCTCCCTCCATAAAGGTATGAAGTTGCAAAATTTGGTAGAGATCGGATGATTAGGTTAATCGTAATTTGATTTAAGCTTTGAACATTCGTGTGGCCGCCATTACGTTTCAGTCAAGATGGCGGCGATATAAAACATGACACTGAGGTGCCCTTTGCTAGTGCTACCTCTATACCAAATTTCTTTCCATTCGGTTCCACCGTGTTCGAATTAATAGGGGGAATCAATTTTGATATAAAGATGGCCGCCATCCGCAAACTATTAGGCTAATAACCTATTAGATTTATCAAAGGATGCTCCCTCTATAGAGGTATGTTGTTGCAAAGTTTGGTAGAGATCGGATGGTTATGTTAGTCGTAATTCAACTTAAGCTTTGAACATTTGTGTGGCCGCCATTACGTTTCTGTCAATATGGCGTCGATATAAAACATGACACTGAGATGCCCTTTGCTAGTGCTACCTCTGTACCAAATTTCGTTCCATTTGGTTTTATCGTGTTTGAATTAATAGGGGGAATTGATTTTCACACAAAGATGGCCGCCATCCGCAAACTATTGTGCTAATGACCTATTCATTTGGTCAAAGGATGCTTCCTCTATAAGGGTATGTTGGTGGAAAATTTGGTAGAGATCGGATGGTTAGGTTAATCGTAATTTGATTTAAGCTTTGAACATTCGTGTGGCCGCCATTACGTTTCAGTCAAGATGGCGGCGATATAAAACATGACACTGAGGTGCCTTTTGTTAGTACTACCTCTGTACCAAATTTCGTTCCATTCGGTTGCACCGTGTTCGAATTAATAGGTGGAATCGATTTTCACACAAAGATGGCCGCCATCCGCAAACTGTTACGCTGATGACCAATTAGTTTGGTCAAAGGATGCTCCCCCCATAAAGGTATGTTGTTACAAAATTTGGTAGAGATCGGGTGATTAGGTTAGTCGTAATTTGATTTAAGCTTTGAACATTTGTGTGGCCGCCATTACGTTTCCGTCAAGATGGCGGCGATATAAAACATGGCACTGAGGTGCCTTTTGTTAGTACTACCTCTGTACCAAATTTCGTTCCATTCGGTTGCACCGTGTTCGAATTAATAGGGGGAATCGATTTTCACACAAAGATGGCCGCCATCCGCAAACTATTACGTTGATGACCTATTGGTTTGGTCAAAGGATGCTCCTCCCATAAAGGTATGTTGTTGCAAAATTTGGTAGAGATCGGATGATTAGGTTAGTCGTAATTTGATTTAAGCTTTGAACATTTGTGAGGCCGCCATTACGTTTCCGTCAAGATGGCGGCGATAAAAAACATGACACTGAGGTGTCCTTTGCTAGTGCTACCTTTGTACCAAATTTCGTTCAATTCGCATTCACCGTGTTCGAATTGATAGGGGGGGACAGACATTCAGAGTACACACACTCACACACACACAGACACACACACACACACACACAGACTCACACACACACATACACACACACACACAGACTCACACACACACATACACACACACAGACAGACACACTTTTTTCGCCCTGTGTTGATCTCATAAGTCTACTTTCATTTTTTGCAAAAATCGAAAGTAGGCTAAAAATTCACAGCTGCCATCTTGAGGTTATCGAAACAATTGAAATAAATTAGATGCCAGTGGATTAACATTCGGATAAAGATTTACTGTACCAAGTTTCACTGCACGCGGATGGTTAAATTGCGAGAAACGTCCATGTGAATATTTATAATTCGCATCACCGCCATGTTGGATTTGCGATCACCAGGTTATTTAAAGTCCTATAGGTGAACGTAAGTCCATAGCCCCTATGAACATTAAAAAATTTAGTTTGAATGCTAAAATAGATTCGTAGCTATTCAGTATCGTCTAAATATTTCGGATGGTCGCCATGTTGGATTGTTAAATGTATAGGCCATAGAGTCATGTACCATTAAAGGAAAATTATTGCGTAGGTTCATTATTCAAACTTTCACTTCGATCGCATGACTACATCACAAGAAATAAAAACTTAATTTTAAAATTCGCACTGCCGCCATCTTGAGGTTATGTAAACAATTGAACTAAATTAGATACCAGTGGATTACAATGTGTATAAATATTTCCTGTACCAGGTTTCAGTGCGCTTGGAACATTCAATCGCGAGAAAGGTCTATTTAAAATTTTCAAATTCGCTTGGCCGCCATGTTCGTTTTGTAGTTAACCGGTTTTTGAAAATCTTATAGATGGACTTCCAGTAGTGCCCTTTATCTCCGTACAAAATTTTAGGGAGATACCGCTAATAGTTTCAGAGATATAGAATGCCGGTGAAATATTTCGCACATCCGCCATCTTGTGATTATGTAAACAATTGAACGAAGTTTGATGTCGGTGCATTACAATGTATATAAACATATACTGTACCAAGTTTCATTGCGTTTGGTTGGTCAAATAGCGAGAAACGTCTATTTAAAAGTCGCAAATTCGCTTGGCCGCCATGTTGGTTTTGTAGTTACCAGGTTTTCAAAAGTCACATAAGTGAACTTATAGTAGTTCCCTCTATCACCATAGAAAATGTCAGGGTAATATCGGTAATAGTTTCGGAGATATTGAATGCTGGTGAAATATTTCGCACAGCCGCCATGTTGGATTGGTGAGTCGTAACAAAATTTGAAGGGCACGGTCGAGGTCGCCGGGAATAGTGCTATGAACTTTCCGAGTTTCATTGAAATCGCTCCTGCCGTTTAGATTTTATTAGGGGGGGGGGGACACACACACACGAATCACACACACACACACACACACAAACGCACACACACACGGACAAAAGGTGATCTCATAAGCCTATTTTTTCAAAATTGAAAATAGGCTAAAAATATAGACAGCATTTATTAACAGTTGGCAGCCCTGATTGCTCTTAACAATACTTACAGTCATATCTGTTATGGTACACATAGCACATACGAAATTTGGTTGAAATTCAACTGATAGTATAGAAGTTACATGTATTTAAAAATTGGTACTATCAGCAGGCTTGTAATCATGTTGGTAGAACTGACGTATATAAGTTACTCCAAATTAATCTAAAATGTCAGAATATACGTGTGCATAGTTTAAAGCTGTTGGCTTGCATACTTTCTGATATATTGGTATTTGGATAAAAAAATAGAGAGAGCAATGATTAACAGTTGGCAGCCCTGGTGGCTCTTAAGAATACGCTCAATCATATCTGTTTATGTACAGATATTACATACAAAATTTGGTTGAAATCCAATTGATAGTGTAGATGTTATATGCATTTAAACATTGGACCTATCAGAAGGCTTAAAATTATTTTGGAAACACTGTCATTATTGGCCTCCTGGAAATTAAACTGAAATAGTCTTATCTACATGTGTGCCAATTTTCGAATAGCTCCCATGCATACCTTGCGAGATATCCAACATGGAGCTCAAATTTCTAGTGCGTTTTTTCAGCAGTTGGTAGCACTGACATCATTTTCAAATATGGACGTGAGATATTCCGGTACACATCTTTACTCATACTAAATTTGGTTTTGATTGCTGCAGCCGTTTAGGAGTTGATAGGGGGGGGACACACACACAGACAGACAGACAGACAGACACACATTTTCCCGGATCGATCTCAAAAGTCTACTTTTTCCTCATTTTTGCAAAATGTGAAAAGTAGGCTAAAAATGATAGTTTTATTCTAATAATTGTGTTAAGTCTGTAGGCTAATAAGCAGTGACATAATACACCACGTGAATAATGGTGCTGCATTCTCGCAGGTGTTCGTACGGGAGGTTAATCAGCTGTGGATTACGCGGTAAAGCATTGCCATTCATGCTCGATGAGCTGCCTAGATGCAAGGACGCAAAGTATTGACCAGGGGCATATGGGCAAAGGGGAACTGTGCATATTAACTGAAGTATTGTTGGGTGAGGGACATAGTCATACGTCCTGTACTACAGGTTCACTAAATAGTTGGGGCTTGAAACACTGTTAGTGTAGAAGATTGAAACAGGGACTGTGCAAGGGAACTTACTATAAGGAGTATGTTACTGTATTGCCATTTGTAGATTTAACCCAAAGCAATATTGAAACAATAACGTCTTTTTTATGATAATAGATATCAGTACTAATATTGTTAGACTGGTGGATGTTGATTGTGTATCATTTAATTAATAAAGGAACTTCGCACAAATGTCTATTACATTTTCGAGTAATCCAATAAGGACAGTGTTCTCTTAGAGCATTTACTAAAATGGTATCGACCACACTGTTTATCACATAATATGCATACACACTGTTCAAAAGGTTCATGAAAGCCACGTCGCACGCACAACTTATGATGGAAGCCGTGCAAAGCAAGTCTATTCATAGCACTCCTCATTTACGGTTAGGCTCAGTCCAACTTCTCTGAGACATGGCATCATTCCCATACAATTCTAGGTCGATTTCCGCTCGCTTTCTTTGTCTCATCCTTAGGAATTCATGGTCCTGTCTTGTAGAAGGCAATTGCAATCGAAATCTTTAGTCTTCAATAAGAAAAGGTTTCCCTGTTCATAAACAAGTCGGGGGTGCGAGTATTTTGATACTCCTAGGGCAGCCTATAAGTATCGCGCTTTGACTTTTTCAATTGATCTGAGATCGCTCAAGATTAATTTATCCCAGATTATGTCTAACCCGTATGTGAGGACAAGAACAATCTTGGCATCAAAGAGTGCTAAGGCGGATTTCAGTGAAAGTCGAGCGAGATAGCGTATGCTTCTAATATCGAAAATAGCTTTAGTGGCCGATGCCACCCGCTGTTTTATGTCAATCCTGAAGGAATACATAGTATTTTGCAGAGTCAAGCCTAGATAGGTGAAGCTATTTACAAATTTATACTGTCGTCCTTGGTCGCTCGTCCGCCTTTCCTGAAGATCATATATTTCGTTTTCTCGACGTTAACCTGCAAATCGTTGGTAGACGCCTAAACCTCCAGAGAGGAGACAGCCGATTGTAGCTCACTGATGTCACGCGAGCCCAGAACCATATCATCAGCATAAATGTACACTTTTATTTCCGATGAGTCTTCTTTAATCGCTCGAAAAACATCGTGGCTTGCGACGTTTAAGAGGAAGGGACTCAGGGGGGTCTACCTGAAGTAAGCCATTTGTTTGCAATATCTCTTTCGATACTGTTACATTGTCAGAAATTTGAACGTAGTTACTCCTTAATATATTATGGATCAGGATTGTGAGTGGTTTGTTGTCCTTCACCAACTCATCTAGTTTCGAGGGAATTATGACTCGGTTTAAGCTGTCGAAAGCCTTTGTAAAATCAATGAATACTGCGTGAAATTTGCCTCGTGGTGTTTTAAGAGAGTTTTCAACATCATCCTTAAGATTTTTAATGGCCTGAATTGTACTCCTCCCCCTTCTAAATCCAAATTGCTCTTCTCGTATCTTCATCGGTGAGCTCTTTGGCCACAAGTTTAGTTTCTAAGGCGATCCCTGTATAGAAATAGGGGTCATTTAGGGACCCGGACACCATGATCATTTAAGCCCCGTGTAATTGGCTGTGTGTAGAATTTGTATTTTAGTTTTCGTTTCCGTTTTTGATTTTGTTTTGTTTTTGTTTTTGGATTAGTTTCTGTTCTTTGTTTTTTGTTCTCGTTTCTGTTATTTTTGGTTTTTGCTTTCGTATTCTTTTCTCTTTTTTTCTTTTTTCGTTTTCGTTGTTGGTTTGTTTTAGAGCGCTTGGGAATTCATTTTTCACCAGCCTAATTAACGGTGTTTCTGCGCTGACTGTAGTACTGTTTGGAGGTGCATATATCGGGAATGGATTTGGTGCCGTGGGATATGAAATAAGATACTGATGAAACATTGAGATTTGCTGATAATATTGTCATCTTAGTCAGTTCATCACAGGATTTGAATGCGTATTTTCCCTTCTTGTAGTTAGTTATTTCTTAAGTAAGTACACTAGTGTCCAAAGTTTAAGCATAATCACTAAACGAGACCATATCGCCTGATAGGAATGTCAAACGGATTGCTGAACAAACGGAAGCTGAATCACACACCACATGTTACACAACTTGTCCAAACAAACAGTGTCAGAAAGGTTCTGATAGCTAAGGTACACCTTTGACATATCAGCTGACAAAACCTGACAATGTCTTCCACAACACAATATACTGTTAATAGGGTGTATGGTTACCCCTAACGGTCACACATGCTTCGCAGCGACGTGGTATGCTCTCTATCAGATGGTCCAAGAGCTCTTGTGGCTGTCGATCCCATTCCTCCGAAAGGACAATGCGAAGGTCTTGGAGGGTGCTTGGTGAAAGCTGACGGGATACAATTCGCCTCCTCAATGCATCCCAGGCATGTTCTAAAGGATTCATATCCACAGACCTCGCTGGCCATTCCATGCGATGAATGTCTTCCCCAGCCAGAAATTCATCCACCAGAGCAACGCGGTGTGGTCGGGCATTATCGTCCATTAAGAGGAAGTCTGGACCAACCTCACCTCTGGAGAGTCGAACATGTGGTTTCAGTACCTCATCCCTGTATCTCCGAGCATTCACAGTGTTCCTCGGACCACCCATGAATTTGTGCAGGTCCGTACGGCCATTAAACATGATGCCGCCCACACCATACTGATCCCGTTCCACGATCTTCCTGTGGTTGTATCGGCTACCCAGTTCTCTTCAGATTAATGTGCGACGTGAATCGTTCTGCAAACTGAAGTGGGATTCATCTGTGAAGAGCACATGCCTCCATTCATTCATGGTCCAGTTTCGACGTTGACGGCTCCACAATAAACGGGCCCGTCGAGTGGGACGCACACCGCTGTTCGTTTGTCAAGCCGACCTGCTGTTCTAAGCCTCCGGTACACAGTTTGCCGGGAAACGGTTACCCTTGAGACGGCTGCAAGCTCCGCCGACAATTATTGTCTTGCAGGTGAACTCCGATTTCGTCAGGTGGTTAAGGCCAGATATCGGTCCTGCTGTGGGCTGGTTACTCTTGGTCGACCTGGTACTGGCCTACGACTAACAACTCCTGTGTATCGAAATCGTCTCCAAAGCCTGGAAATGACACTTTGTGGCACATTCAAGGATACGGTGACTTCGGTCTGTGTCTGGCCTGCTTCCAGGTGGCCGAATATTCTACCCTGCAAATTGACGTCCAAATGGCGTCGTTGTGCCATTATGTTGTTACGTTCACCACGAGGCTATACATTATAACAGGGCAAACACGAATGAGGGAATATGGGGCGCAGGCACTGGCTGTGTTTACCTTGCGGTTACGCCGCTATTCAAAGCAGGGAATACTCCTTTCCTATACAGAGCGAACACGTAAGATTGGTAGGTGCATATGTCGTGTGATTTGCGGTCTATTTCATGTTGCCCTGCTTATTCGTAACTTATGCTTAACTTTTGGACACTAGGGTAGTTAGTTTTACATGCAGGTTTCATGTCATCATCGTTTATCATTTATTTTCACCATAACCCAAACAATTAAGGGCTGATAACTTCATTGTTAGTCCTCTTAGAAATTTGAAATATTGAGGTGATCATTGGGACCGAGGCGTTGTTGTTCATGATGTTGATTCTTTTAGGGGCTTTGTGACATCGTGGCCATATAGCTTCGTGTACTTGGGTGTGTGTAGAACCTGTGTCATAGAGATGCGTGTTTTAGTGTTCATTTGTAATTGAGGTAGGATTTGAGTAGGAAGCAGTCATGCCCTTAATTGGGTACCATCCCGGCATTTGCCTGGAGTTGAAATAACTTACATAATGGCTGAGGTAGGAATCTAACCCACCTCTTCTCAGTTTTTCCTCACAAGGCTGAATATACCCAGTTCCAGCCATTAGACCAGAATTAAATTTCTTGGCAGAGCCGTGAATCGAACCTATGCCCCCCTGATGACAGCCAAATATGCCAGCCACTACGCAACGAGGCGGAATGGAACGAGGTGTACGGGGCCTTAAGTTGGGTTCCATCTCAGCAGTTGCCTGGAGTAGAAGTGGGGAAAACTCATGGAAAATCACTTCTAGAATGGCTCAGATAAGAATAAATCTTACCCCTGCATCACAAGGCTAAGTGTACCCCGTTCCAGTCCTCAGTCAAGAATTACATTTCTTGGCGCAGCCGAGAATCGAACAAGTATCTCAGGGCTGCCAGCTAATAATGCTAGTCACTACAACGTGAAGTGGTATATTACGTTTTATCCCAAATTTAATACGAATTGTATAAAGATTGCTCTGAAGCTATCTTGTTTGTTGGGGCAGATGACCTCGTAGTTACGCCCCTTAAAACAACAATAACTATCGTTGTTCTTGCTTGAGTCTTCAGTCTATTGACTGGTTTGATGCAGATCTACATGCCTCCCTGTCCTGAGCTAATCGTTTCATCTCTGCATAGCTCCAACTCCCTACATCCGAGGCAATCTGTTTAACATAATCTAACCGTGGTCTACCCCTACAATTCATGTCGTCGACCCTTCCTTCCATAACTAAGCTTGCTATTCCTGGGTGTCTTAGTATGTGTCTTACCAACCTATCTCTTCTATTCATCCTTCATTAGCAGTCACCAGAAACATCTCTCCTCTCCCACTCATCTTCAAACCTCTTCGTTTGTAACCCTATCTACCCATGTGATCTTCATTATCTCCTGTAACACCATATTTCAAACGCTTCAAATCTCCTCTTTTCTGCTGCACAAATAGTCCAAGTTTCACTTCCACAGAGCGCCACGCTCCAGACAAAGGCTTTCAAAAATGACTTCCTAATACCTAAATCTATACTCGAAGTCAACATTTTTTGTTTGTTTTGTTTAGTAGAAATACTTTCCTTTCCTGAAACAACCTACTTTTTATATCCTCTTTACTTCGTCCATCACTGCCTATTTTTCTTCCTAAGTAACAAAAGTCTCCTACTTCCTTTAGCTTTTCACTTGCCTGTTTAATGTCCATAGAGATTTCTGAATTATTTCGGCTGCATTCCAATATTGAATTATGAGAAAAAATAAACCTTAGCAGTAAAAACTTTTAAAGAGATAAATGCTTTTTTGAAAGCTACTTAAATTCAAAGAACTCAGAATAATTATCAAAATATTCTAAAGCCTACACCAAAACTGGTTGTCTCAGCAGCCTAAACACATTCCACAACTTCAGGTAGGTATCAACATTAGATCTTTGAACACAGTAGTAGTTACATTATTTAAATGACTCATGGTGGTTCCGTATTGATATGCTAGAATAATTCTTAATAAGAATTGTACACCCGTCTGAATCAATACTATAAAGAAAATTAATTATTTAACTTGTTTTAATACATGTTTCGAGGATTAATTACATTTTATCCCCTTCATCAGCTATAAAACATAATGAAAGAACAAAATAAAACGTAGCACAGTAATAAGATACGTTATTAAACCCAATATAGTGCACCTTATAATTTAGGTTATAAGATCAGAATAAAATGAAATGAAATAGATGGTGACGGTGATCAGCTTGCAGGTGCTTATGACAAATGGTAGTTCCACGGTGGGTGAATGGATAGCGTGTCGGTCTACCAACCCAAAGATTGCAGGTTCGCTCCCGGCCGTGGTAAGTGATTTTTGAAAGGCGGCAAAAATACGACACGCATGTCATACAATGTTGGCATGTCAAAGAACCCATTTGAATTCAGTAGGCCGTGTTCATAATGGCAAAATTAATCTCGAAAGTTACCGCCAACACAAAGATCCTCATTTCTCGTCTAGAAAGCGCTATAGTGTTCAAGGAGCTTAGATATCTAACCTCCTTGACTTTCATAGTGATTCAAGGAACAACGAAATTCGACATGCAAGCTACCCTCTGGGTGTTAAATTACAAAGCTTGCTCCCGGCACCGAGGCCATACACTATTATTATTATTATCATTATTATTAGTATTATTATTATTATTATTAGTTCCGTATTGAAGCTTGAAATGGTAGATTTGGAATACCAATACTTCACCAATCCGTGTAGGTCTATAAATAATGAAGAGCCTATATGCTTTACATCACGTGTTACTTGAAGCCGCTTTGATTTGAAAAGGCTTAAAAATGGATCTTTCAAGCTTCAATACGGAACTACGATTTGTCATAAGCACCTGCAAGCTGATCACCGTCACCATCTATTTCATTTCATTTTATTCTGATCTTATAACCTAAATTATATGGTGCACCATATTAGGTTTAATAACGTATCTTATTACTGTGCTACGTTTTATTTTGTTCTTTCAATATGTTTTTAAGCTGATGAAGGGGATAAAATGTAATTAATCCTCGAAACATGTACTAAAAGCAAGTTAAATATTTAATTTTCTTTATAGTATTGATTCAGGCGGGTGTACAATTCTTATTAAAAACATTAGTAGTAGGCGAACACTATTTTATGTTGTAGTTATAGCTCTTAATCAGAACAACAGAGTACTTGCAGTTATTCTCGCATATTAGATTACAATTGTACAGTAGTTTATGGCTTACTGCTTAAGTGAGTCACAGCAATGGTAGCTACGCCTTCATAGATTGAGGGAGGAACATGGGATAGTCATTTCAAAGTTTTGCAACATTAAAGTAAATAGTTTTTTTTCGGGTGCTACAAGGTGCGTTCAAAAAGTAACGAGCCGGAGGCTGGAATGCGCAAACCGGTGATGACATCGGCTAATCGTGACGTGTGTAACCAGGTGTGATTCCGACCAGAGAGAGATGGTCACAGCCCGTCGATAGAGGACACGCGTGCACGTGACGTGACGATGCAAAGCAAGCAGCAGCATGCATCAATCGTCCAACGCTGACAGTCGCATTGCAAACAGTGACACGGTGGCGTCAACCGAAGAGCAAAGAGGTGTTGTTCGGTTTCTGACAGCGGACGGAGTAGGGGGAACGGACATTCATCGCCGAATGTCACAAGTGTACGGCGAACACTGCATGTCTCTTGCAAGGGTCAAGGCGTGGCACAAGCGCTTCAGGGAAGGATGGGTGTCGTTAGCCGAAGATGCCCGGTCTGGGGCACCCCCGTGCAATACCGATGACAACGTCCAGCTGGTTGATGCACTCATTACACAGGACCACCGAGTGACAGTGAACGCCATAGCCGCCATGGTCGCTCCACGACCTCATACAGCCAACACAGTCGCGGCAGTCCTGCAGAAATTCAAATGGGAGGTTCTCGGTCACCCTCCATACAGTCCAGACCTCTCTCCCTGTGATTACGCCATGTTTGGTCCCCTGAAAAGGGCTCTGCGGGGTCAACGATTCACCTCGGACGCCGACGTCCAGCTGTACGTGCGGAACTGGTTCACATCGCAGCCCAGGGAATTTTATGAGACAGCCATTCACCGCCTCGTGTCACAGTGGGACAAGTGCGTCAACATCCAGGGCCAATACTTCTAACATACAAGTACTGGTTTCTGTAATTATGCCTCCGGCTCGTTACTTCTTGAATGCACCTTATAAATGCTTTAATATTTTTCAGTAATAATTACCACACTTACTAAGTTTCCTAGCGGGATTTCTTGTATTTTGTTTTTGGAAGGCAGAGACTGTCTGTGGGTGTCACTGTAGGTTTAGTAGTAGTTTCTAGTGCTATTTGTCTTGAATAATTGGATCTGACGATGCTCACCTGTCATCCCTTAGTTTTATTCTACTTCAACAATATATACAAGTCTTAATATCATGTAATTTATTTCAGGTTATGTTTCACATATTCCAGTATTGGAATGATTTGGTGATGACTGACTGAAAACTGCAATATCAATTGTTAATTACTAGTTGTATATCATCACTAAGGTCCGGATGTTAAGGAAAAGTCATAATTTTTTCCTGAGCTCATTTTACCCGAAATTTGAAAAAAAAAAACCATTTGAATGACCGGCCCCTGACCACGTTTAAAGCAATTTGATGTTGCCTATCAATGCATATTTCGGCCATTTTTAGCATATTTTCAATTTTGAAAAAAAATAGGCTTATGAGATCACCTTTTGTCCGTGTGTGTGTGTGTGTGAGAGGTGTGTGTGTGTGTCCCCCTAATAAAATCTAAACGGCTGGAGCGATTTCAAATAAACTCGGTAAGTTCATAGCGCTATTCCCGGCGACCTCGACCGTGCCCTTCAAATTTTGTTACGTCTCACCAATCCAACATGGCGGCTGTGCGAAATATTTCACCAGCATTCAATATCTCCGAAACTATTACCGATATCGCCCTGAAATTGTGTACGGTGATAAAGGGCACTACTAGAAGTTCACCTATGAGACTTTCAAAAACCTGGTGACTACAAAACCAACATGGCGGCCAAGCGAAGTTGAGACTTTTAAATAGACTTTTCTCGCGATTTAACTATCCATACGTAATGAAACTTGGTACAGCAATTGTTTATACACATTGTAATGCACTGGATTCTAATTTAGTTCAATTGTTTACATAACCTCAAAATCGCAGCTGTGCGAAATATTTCACTGACATTCTATATCTCCGAAACTATTACAGATATCACCCTGAAATTTTGTACGGTGATATAGGGTACTGATACAAGTTTACCTATGTATATTTCATAAACCTGTAGTGTACAAAACGAACATGGCGACCAAGCGAATTTGAAATATTATAATAGACTTTTCTCGTGATTTAACTCTCTGAGCGCAGTGAAATGTGGTACAGTAAATGATTTTGCAGATTGTAATGCACTGCCATGTAATTTAATTAAATTGCTTACATAACCTCAAGATGGCGGCTGTGCGAAATTTTAAAATTAAGTTTTTATTTCTTGTGTCGTAATCATGTTATCGTAGTGAAAGTTTGAATAATGAACCTAGGCAATAATTATCCTTGAATGGTACATAACTCTACGGCCTATACATATAACAATCCTGAATGGCGAGCTTCCGAAATATTTAGAGGGTTCTCAATAGCTATGAATCTTTTACAGCAACCAAACTGATTTTTTTAAATGTTCATAGAGACTTTGAACATATGTTCACCTATAGGACTTTCAGAAACCTGGTGAGCACAAATCCAACATGGCGGCGACGCGAAGTGTAAATATTTAAATGGACGTTTCTCGCGAATTAACTATCCGAGTGCCGTGAAACGTTGCATTTTAAATGCTTATACAAATATTGATCCACTGGCATCTAAGTTATTTCAATTGTTTGCATAATCACAAAATGGCTGCTGTGCGTAATTTTAAAATCTAGTTTTTACTTCTTGTGTTCTAATCATGCGATTGAAGTATGAATACCACACGTACACAGTAATCTTAATGTAATAGTACAAAAATAAAAATCCAACCTGGCGACCATCTGAAATATTTAGACGGTTCTCAATATCTACGAATCTGTTACAGCAATTAAACTGAAATTTTGTATGTTGATAGAGGCAATTAACATGAGCAGGATATATGAAAATAGGCTGTATAGTTCTTCACGGAACTAGTTGTTATTGTTTTGATCATATTTGGTCATATTTCAGTAATGTAAGGTCATATTTGGTTATAATTTCAGCAGTTTTGTATAAATTGAGGCATCGTTAACAACGTACGTGTTATCTGCTTCGACTTTCAAACACAGGATTTCCGAATAGTATAGTATGAAACTGAATGAATGTTGAACATGTTTAGGTACTGTAGCTCTGTCAGTTCGTATGATTACATGTGTCTGGTGTATTGTCGCTGATCACGTTTTGGCACGTAAGACGTTTACTGGATGTTAGTGATACTCTACCTATCCCAAAAATTCATGTCATATTTAATAGTTTTAGGTCATATTTTATAGTTTTTAGGTCATATTTGCTTGCATTTTTGGCCTACTTTTCACTTATGAGATCGATCCGGGAAAATGTGTGTCTGTCTGTCTGTCTGTCCTTCTGTCTGTCTGTCTGTCTGTCTGGCTGTGTGTGTGTCCCCCCCCCCCCCTATCAACTCCTAAACGGCTGCAGCAATCAAAACCAAATTTAGTATGAGTAAAGATGTGCACCGGAATATATCTCGTCCATATTTGAAAATGATGTCAGTGCTACCAACTGCTGAAAAAACGCACTAGAAATTTGAGCTCCATGTTGGATATCTCGCAAGGTATGCATGGGATCTATTCCAAAATTGGCACACATGTAGATAAGACTATTTCAGTTTAATTTCCAGGAGGTCAGCCATGACAGTGTTGCCAAAATAATGTTAAGTCTTCTGATAGGTCCAATGTTTAAATGCATATAACTTCAACACTATCAATTGGATTTCAACCTAATTTTGTATGTAGTATCTGTACATAAACAGATATGACTGAGCGTATTCTTAAGGCCACCAGGGCTGCCAACTGTTAATAATTGCTCTCTCTATTTTATTCATCCAAATACCCATATATCGGAAAGTATGCAAGCCAACAGCTTTAAACTATGCACACGTATATTCTGACATTTTAGATTAATTTGGAGTAACTTATATACGTCAGTTCTACCAACATGATTATAAACCTGCTGATAGTACCAATTTTTAAATACATGTAACTTCTATACTATCAGTTGGATTTCAGCCAAATTTCGTATGTGCTATGTGTACCATAACAGATATTACTATTAGTATTGTTAAGAGCAATCAGGGCTGCCAACTGTTAATAAATGCTGTCTATATTTTTTTACCCTAATATCAATATATCAGAAAGTATGCAAGCCAACAGCTCTATACTTTGCACACGTATAGCACCTGACATTCTAGATTAATTTGGAGTAATTAATACAAGGCAGTGCTGCCAACATGATTCTATGCCTGCTGATATGTCCAATTTTAAAATACATGTAACGTCTATACTAACAAATGGATTTCATCCAAAATTGGCACAACAAGATATCATAATATTTCAGATTATTTCTGACCAGCACACGCATGACATTGTTGGCAACATGCTTTTACGCGTGCTGATAGATCCAGTGTCCAACTGCATGTAACTTCAACCAAATTTTGTATTCTATACCTTAAGAGGTGGAACTAAGAATATATTCAGTCACCAGGGCTGCCAACTGTAGTGCTCTATTAGGCTACATTATACCAGGTATATTTTGAACTAATTAGATATTTCGATATTACCAACTTAATTTTGTCATTATTCTAGATAGGTTCATATACTGTAGATGGCATGAAAAGTAGGCTGTATAGTTCTTCACGGAACTTCTTGTTTGTACTTCTTTAGTCTTAAACTTACGAACCCTAATCATAACGATTAGTTTTATATCTTCTTAGTTTGTAAGGATTGCTTTTTTTTTAGATATACAGGATATTTTATATAAAGTAAGAACGGCAAGCGGCAGTTTTGTTATTCGCTGCCGCGGTGGCCTTAGCCGAGCTTGTGGCGCGCCATTACCCCTGCTGTACTATTGAAAGCACGCGCATAGTTCATACTGTACCCTTGGAAATATTAAGGGCACAATACGACGGCTGTCTTGTTTTTTTTCTTCTTTATTTTTAGCCTATTTTCAATTTTGAAAAAATAGGCTTATGAGATCACCTTTGTCCGTGTGTGTGTGTGTCCCCCCCCCCCCCTAATAAATTCTAAACGGATGGAGCGATTTCAATGAAACTCGGTAAGTTCATAGCACTATTCCGGGAGACCTCGACCGTGCCCTTCAAATTTTGTTACGTCGCACCAATCCAACATGGCGGCTGTGCGAAATATTTTACCAGCATTCAATATCTCCGAAACTATTACCGATATCACCCTGGAATATATTACGGTGATAAAGGGAACTACTAGAAGTTCACCTATGAGACTTTGAAAACCTGGTAACTACAAAACCAACATGGCGGCCACGCGAATTTGCGACTTTTAATTAGACGTTTCTCGCGATTTAACCAACCAAACGCAATAAAACTTGGTACAGTATATGTTTATACACATCGCAATGCACCGACATCTAACTTGGTTCAATTGTTTACAAAACCACAAGATGGCGGATGTGCGAAATATTTCACCGGCATTCTATATCTCTGAAACTATTAGCTGAATCACCCTTAAATTTTGTACGGAGATAGAGGGCACTACTGGAAGTTCATTTATAAGACTTTCCAAAAGCGGTTAACTACAAAAGAAACATGGCGGCCAAGCGAATTTGAAAATTTTAAATAGTCCTTTCTCGCAATTTAATGTTACAAACGCAATGAAATCTGGTACAAGAAATGTTTATACATATTGTAATGCACTGGTATCTAGTTTAGTTCAATTGTTTACATAACCTCAAGATGGCGGCTGTGCGAATTTAAAAATTAGTTTTTATTTCTTGTGTCGTAATCAAGCGATCGAAGTGAAAGTTTGAATAATGAACCTACGCAATAATTTTCCTTTAATGGTACATGACTCTATGGCCTATACATTTAACAATCCAACATGGCGACCATCCGAAATATTCAGACTACTCTGAATATCTACGAATCTATTATAGCAATCAAACTGAATTTTTTTAATGTTCAAAGGGGCTATGAACTTAAGTTGACCTATAGGACTGTAAATAACCTGGTGATCACAAATCCAACATGTTGGTGACGCGAAGTATAAACATTCACATGGACGTTTCTCGCAACTTAACCATCCTATTGCAGTGAAACTTGGTTCAGTAAATCCTCATACGAATGTTAATCGACTGGCATCTAATTTATTTCAATTGTTTCCATAACCACCAAGATGGCAGCTGTGTGAAATTTTAAAATCTCCTTGTTACTTCTTGTGTCCTAATCATGCGATTGACGTTTGAATGCTACACGTACACAATAATCTTCATGTAACATTGCATAACTCTAGGACCTACATATATAAAATCCAACATGGCGACCATCCGAAATATTCAGTCGGTACTCAATATCTACGAATCTATTACAGCAATCGAACTGAAATTTTGTATGTTGATAGTGGCAGTTAATATAAGTAGGATATATGAAAATAGGCTGTATAGTTCTTCACGGAACTACTTGTTTAAGTTCCTATGGTCTGTATAAAAATAACTGATCGACATACCCAACAGATTTTACTACTAAATGTTGGCTTGTATTATTCTTATTCTCAACATAATCGCCAAAACGATTGAAGCATTTGTCGTATCATTACACCAGCATTCCAATGCCCTCGGCAATAAATTCTGGCACCAGTGAGGTGAGTACGTCTGGACAGTCTCCTGAAGTGTTTCCTTGTTGGCGAGGCGTTGCCACCCAACCAAACCTTCAATTCACGAAAAAGCTGAAAATCATTCACGACCGCACTGTGCCAACGTTACGATAGACCTTTACAAAGAATTCAAGTGTGAATTTTTGGACCATCTGCCGTTTAGTCCAAACCAGCACTGAATGATTTTCACCTTTTTCGAGAATTGAAGGTATGGTTGGGCGGAAACGACTCGTCAAAAAGGAAAAACTTCAGGAGGCTGTCCAGACGCCATCTCAGTGGCGGCAGAATATTTTGCCGAGGGCATTGGAAAGCTGGTGTAACGATACGACAAAAGTTTCAATCGTTTTGGCGATTATGTTGAGACATAAGGATAAAACAAGCAAACATTTAGTAGTAAACTAAGTTATGTATGTCAATCAGTTATTTTTATACAGTCCATCGGAACTTGAAGATAAAACAGCCCTCGTAGGTACTATCCGCGTGCTTTCAAGAGTACAGCAGGGGGCCATGTCGCGCCACAAGCTCGGCCAAGACCACCGCAGCAGCGAATGACAAAACGGCCGCTTGCCGTTCTTACTTTATATGAGAGACCCTGTAGACATGAGGTCCTCCACGTAAGCTCGTAACATGAACATAACTATCTAGAGTTGTTTTTTTAATTAAAATATTGACCAGCGGATACCCTGTCCTTGAAAATTTCGATTAAACACACTGCTAAGTTGTATTTTTTAATAATTCAATCTCCTACGTCAGAGGGAGATGAGAGATGCAGTTTACGCCAAAATCTTTTAAATTACCTCGTTAGTCCAGAAAAAGAACTTAAATTTCTTAAATAGTTGGGGTCTCCTATTGTGGTATGAAGACAATAAAATTGCTCCTGACTGAGCGGTGTCACGTTTATCCCGCCACGCTTTAATGTCACGCGGGCTGTCGCACATCAACTCAGCCATCAGGGCATGATCTAGCTTCTATTTCCTCCCTCCCTAATCCCTATTAAATTTACTGAAGGGTCACTTGTCAGAATTTTATAATTATCTGACGTTTCTGAGGGCCAAATTTAATGAGCACTAAGAATGTGAGGGGGGAGGGGGGAGGGATAAGAACTACTACTTGTTGTCAACCTCCCCACACAGATTCTGGACTTCCTTTAAATACATTTATTGCTTTCTGATTAACTGTACAGTGAAATTAAATGTATATACATTGTAGGTGTCATTGACGGTAGCATTTGGTAGCAAAAGTAGGAACTAATTTAAATTTATCGTCTACAGTTCGTACCTGAATTACAGATAACACACACTAATACAGCCATTACACTTAACACCGGTTATCAGACAGATTCTACACACACCCAAAGTACACGGGGTTACATGACCACGTTGTCGCAGCCCCTAAACTGAGGAAGCAACCAAACAACACTGTTGAATTAAAGTTGAATGGTTACCCTGAATAAAGATCTAACCCACTAATAGAAAATTATTGGCAAAGGAAAAAAAACATTGATTTTAATGTAAATCTCATAAGTAAATCATTCAATCTTCTATGCAATATAAAACAAATGTAGGCCACACTTGAAAAGAAATATTAAACACAGATCATGATTCAACTAAAACTCAACTTTCGATTTCTTGTAGGTTAGATCTTTATTCTGGGTAACTATTCAATTGTAGGTAAAATAGCAAATGTATTGGTATATACTTGGTGAATCAACAGCCCCTAATAATATTGTTTTATGTAGCCCAACTAACGCGCGTTGTCACGAAGGTCAGTATTATTAGTCTACTTTCGATTTTTGCAAAAAATTAAAGTAGACTTATGAAATCAACACAGGGCGAAAAATTGTGTGTCTGTCTGTGTGTGTGTGTGTGTGTGTCTGTGTGTGTGCTCTGAATGTTTCCCCCCCCCCTATCAATTCGAACACGGTGAAACCGAATTGAACGAAATTTGGTACAGAGGTAGCACTAGCAAAGGGCACCTCAGCGTCATGTTTTATATCGCAGCCATCTTGACGGAAACGTAATGGCGGCCACCCAAATGGTCAAAGCTTAAATCAAATTCCGACTAATCTAATCATCCGATCTCTACCAAATTCTGCAACAACATATATTTATATGGCGAGTGCCTTTTTACTAAACTACAAGGTCATCAGCCCAAAAGTTTGCAGATGGCGGCCATGAATGTGTGCAAATCGATTCCCCCTATCTATTCAAACATGGTGAAACCGAATTGAACGAAATTTGGTACAGAGGTAGCACTAGCAAAGGGCACCTCAGGGGCATGTTTTATATCGCCGCCATCTTGACGTAAACGGAATGGCGGCCACCCAAATGTTAAAAGCTTAAATCAAATTACGACCAACCTAATTATTTGATAGCTGCCAAATTTTGCAACAACATACCTTTTTGTGGAAAGCGTCTTTTGACTGAACTACAAAGTCATCAGCCCAATAGTTTGCCGATAGTGGCCATGTATGTGTGCAAATCGAATCACCATATCAATAATTCAAACACGGTGAAACCGAATTGAATGAAATTTTGTACAGAGGTAGCTCTGGCAAAGGGCACCTCATATTCATGTATAATATCCCTATAGCACGTTGTATTTCAACAAGCTACTATAGCCAACATTCAATTATACTCCTTGAAAAGGACAAAGAGTTATAACAATACCCATGCATTTAGGAGAAAGTAGGCTATATGTTCTTTAACGAACATCTTGTTTTCTTTACTTGCATCCCCGCATGATACTAATGCACTGAAAGTATATCCCACAAACAATACTGAACACTATTATTTGTCCCTAGTATTAGTCTGTAGTCAGCCTCCGTGGCTTAGGCGGCAGCACGCCGGCCTCTCATCGCTGGTGTCCGTGGTTCAAATCCCGGCCACTCCATGTGAGATCTGTGCTGGACAAAACGGAGGCAGACAGGTTTTTCTCCGGGTACTCCGGTTTTCCCTGTCAAAATTTCATTCCAGCAACGCTCTCCACTATCATTTCATTGCATCTGTCATTCATTTAATCATTGCCCCAGAGGAGTGCGTCAGGCCTCGGCAGCCGGCACAGTTCATATCCTCGCCGCTAGATGGGGGCTTCATTCATTCCATTCCTGACCCGGTCGGAGACTGGAAACAGGCTGTGAATTTTCATTCATTAGTCTGTAGTCAGCCTCCGTGGGTTAGGCGGCAGCACGCCGGCCTCTCATCGCTGGTGTCCGTGGTTCAAATCCCGGTCACTCCAAGTGTGATTTGTGCTGGACAAAGCGTAGGCAGTCAGGTTTTTCTCTGGGCACTCCGGTTTCCACTGTCACAATTTCATTCCAGCAACACTCTCCACTATCGTTTCATTTGATCTGTCATTCATTTAATCATTGCCACAGGGGAGTGCAACAGCCTTCGGCAGCCGTCACAGTTCATATCCTCGCCGCTAGATGGGGGCTTCATTCATTCATTCCTTTCCCTGACCCAGTCGGTTGACTGGAAGCAGGCTGTGGATTTTCATTTGCATTAGTCCGTAGTAGGATTTGAATGAGTTTTTGAATGGTATGGACTCCATCTTGAGGAAAGAATTCATGATGAAAATTAATAAATGTAAAACAAATATATTGGGATGCAGCCGAAAAAATCACAAACCTCTATGGATCAAATTGGCAGGTGAAATGCTGAAGGAGGTAGGATACTTCTGTTACTTAGGAAGCAAAATAACCAGCGGTGGATGAACCAAGAGGATTTAAAAAGTAGATTGGCTTAGGGAAGGAAAGCATTTCTACAAAAAAAAAAAAAAGGAATCTGTTGACATCGAATATTGATTTAGGTAATAGGAAGTCATTTTGAAAGCCTATTTCTGGAGCGTGGCGCTCTATGGAAGTGAAACTTGGACTTTGGTGCAGCAGAAAAGAGGAGAATTCAAGCGTTTGAAGTGTGATGTTACAGGAGAATGATGAAGATCAGTTGGGTATATAGGGTTACAAACGAAGAGGTATTAAGACGAGTGGGAGAGGAGATATGTTTCCGGCGACTGCTAATGAAAAGAAGAGATAGGTTGGTAGGACATATACTAAGACACCCGGGAATAGCAAGCTTAGTTATGGAAGGAAGTGTCGAGGACAAGAACTGTAGGGGTAAACCAAGGTTAGAATATGTTAAACAGATTGCCTCGGATGGGGGATGTGGTAGCTATGTAGAGATGAAACGATTAGCTCAGGACAGGAATATATGGGGAGCTGAATCAAATCAGTCAAATGACTGAAGACTCAAACAACAACATTGTCTGTAGTCACATGCACCTGATTAGCGTTTATACTAAAGTATCGTCTATGAGCAAGGACATGACTCGAGCAGTATTAATATTACACGTAGAGTCTCTGTGACATGCAACAGAAGGATAACTTAAATTCCTTTCTAACGTGCAGCAAACAGGGAAGTACCTATTATGCATTCTCTTAGCTTTGTGTTCCACGTCACAGGAACAAACCGTGTGACCCACTGTAGCTAGTACTACCTCTGTCCTACATTCTCTACCGCCATAGTAATATATTACGTGTTCCACAGGGGCAAAACTTCGACCCAACCTGACACGCACCTTGCCCCCCAGGGTCTTACAACTCGTGAGAGATGGTTTGGCACAAATGGAGCATTGCATTCGCTTATTTGTGTAAGTCTCCTCTCTTTCATTTTTCATTTACCCAGCCGTCAAGATCCTTCTGTCCGGCTCCGTGGCTAAATAGTTAGCGCATTAGGCTTTGGCCTGAAGTGCCCTGGGTTCGAATCCCGACTGAGCCATCAGGGAATTTTTACATCCTGGGGTTAATTTCCGTAGCTCGGGGACTGAGTGTATGTGACGTTTTCATCATCACTTCATGCGGGCGTCAACTAGAAAGACCTGCACTCGGCCTGATGTGTGTGTAGAATTTGTCTGATAACCTGTGTTACTGTAATGACTCGTCTAGCATTCCTTGAAAAGTCAGTGGAAATATATCTGGTTGGTTGGTTCCTCAGTTTAAGGGCTGCGACAACGCGGTCATGTAGCCCCGTGTACTTTGGGTGTGTGTAGAATTGGTCTGATAACCGGTGTTAATTGTGATGGCTGTATTAGTGTGTGTTATCTGTTTTTAATTCAAGTAAGGACTGGAGACATTCGATTTTCAAGTAGTTCCAACTTTTGCTACCAAACGCCACCGTCAACGACCAATTAGTTCTGAACTTGGTTACTAGGTGCCGCCGCAGTCGGCTCCTGGCAACAAACGTTGGAACCTAACAGCGTTAGTCAAATCTAACCTATCATTTAGCTTCATACAAGTGTATTTAGTGGAAGGATTTTTATCATGCCACAAAATCTATGACATGGGACCGCCGGCTTTACTTCCCCCTCCGAAGGGAGGCATACTGAGGGATTTTTAACGCTCTTAAAAAATCTGACGACTCCGGCCGGATTTGAACCCGTGATCTTGGGCATAGAAGCTCATCATGCTACCGAAGCCGCTGGAAATATATCTATTTGTTTATAAAAGGCTTTCAAATAAAGAAGACGATAGCCTCTGCCTTTGTGTATTTGTAATTGAGGTATAATCTGAGTAGGAGGTGGCCGTGGGCTGAAGTTAGGTAGTATCCCGGCATTTGTCTGCAGTAGAAGTGGGAAACCACGGAAAACTATTTCCTGGATGGCTGAGGTAGGAATCAAACCCAACTCTTCTCAGTTTTGCCTCTTGAGACTGAGTGCACTCCGTCCGAGCTCTCTGACCAGATTTGAATATCTTGGCAGCGCCAGGAATCGAACCCGAGCCTCCATGTTGACCGCCAAGAATGCTAGCCACTACGCAACAAGTCAAATGCTACAGGTGCAGCTACAGCTTCCTAAGTTATAGCCAGCCATGAACTGTAGCATTATCATCATCATCATCATCATATACAGCCAGCTGAACTGCTGTGCCCAAGATCGCGGGTTCAAACCTGGCCAAAGTCGTCGGATTTTTAAGAGCGTTAAAATCCTTCAGTATGCCTCCCTTCGGAGGGTAAATAAAGCCGGCGGTCCCATGTCATAGATTTACGGCATGTAAAAGATCCTTCCATAGACTAAACTTGTGTGAAGCTAAATTTCTAGGTTAGATTTCGTTGGAACGCTCTATCAAAGTTCCAACGTTCATCACTATGTATCATTGACATCTGGTTGCGAAAGTTGGAAATACTTGAAATTGAACGGAACTTATAGCTCACCCTATGGGTGTCCGCTAGAAGCAGCTACAGCCTCTGGCGAGCCGAACATGTCCTCGGACACTCCCGGCACTAAAAGCCATACGATAAATAAAATAAATCACATACAGCACTATTATATTCGACTGCCGAGTACTGCGCTGCTGTATGGTTGAATAGCTCCCACACTCGACTGGTTGATGTCCAGCTACGTCACTCTATGAGAGTTATATCGGGTATATTACACCCCACTCCTGACCAGTGGTTACCGGTTCTAATCAACATTGAATCCCCTTACATCAGACGGAAGAGATCCCTTGCTAGATTATGGTCGAGGATTCTGGAGAACAGTTCCCTTCCCATCCCTCAGGACATTGACGAAAATGCCGTAACGAGACTGAAGTCCCGGAAACTTGCTTGGAGGACAGCCAAAGAATTAGCTGCCATGCCTTTCAGATCTAAGGAGGCATGGAAACAAAAATGGTCTCAATCACACCCGTCTGGCATTTCTATCAGGGATCCAACAATAAAACTGGCTGGGTTCAATCTCCCTCGCTCTACCTGGACCAATCTTAACAGGATACGCCGTGGTGTTGGAATAAGTGCTTCTGTTCTCCACCAGTGGGGTTGGATGAAGTCTCCTGCTTGTGACTGTGGTTCTGAAGTGCAAACCATCATGCTCAATGTGAAGGACTGCCCTTTGCGAGCATTCTCTGGATCAATCGAAGACCTCCATCGTTTAACCCCTGACGCACTCACTTGGTTGATTGTTGGAGAGACAGAACATACGTCTGTGAGAGGCTACCACATTGCCGAAGCCTTTTTCACATTTCTTTGTTTTATTATACATCCCTCCCTATATTATTCTGCTAAGGTCCCATTCCAGTTTTGTACCGAAAATGAGGTCCTATTAACACCAACCTACTCATATGGGGTATCCACAGGTTCCGCATAACCCAATGTGTGCGCGAAACCCACTCACTTCCTCTTTAAATGCCTCACAATTAAATAAATACCTTAAAAATGTACCATTTACAATGAAAGCACCGTAACCTGACGATCCTGCCGCTAGGGCGCAGAGCAGCGTGGCGGCGGCAGCCATCTAGCGGGAGCGTGGCGTACTGCTAGCTGAGGAGTCTCTCAACAAATGGTTCAACCTACATTCAAGTTGCGAAAGCTCGCACAGGCTCAATAGTATTTATATAATGTGTGACCCGATTGTCAATTGCATCATCATATGCTAATAATAATCATATGTAAGAGGTTTCAAAATTCCCATTTCAGAATTTGAGGGCTTGTAGTGGGGATCAAGATGGTTATGTTTAGCATAGGAACTTGTGTCCGGAAACCTACCCTCTTCCCGTTACCCGCAATAAACCACTACAGAACACGTTTACAGCTCCCACGTTCCTGGCGCCACTGACTAGAGTACATACGTCATTGAACGATCACCTGATGTCCCATATCCCCCACAGGTTTGTTGATATTCCATACCTTCTTCCACGAAATCTCACGGGTGCCGCGTACTTTGTATTCCTTGAAGACGTACTGCACGAGTTCTTAGACGATGTGCCACTGCATGTGCGTTAAAACATGTGGTTTCAGCTCGATGGCGCACCATCTCATTTTAGGTAGATTTCATTAGAAAGCTAACTATTGCAATGGGTACCATGTTTCGACTTCCGGAAAATTTCGACATATCTTCACGTTTCACATCCCCTAGACCCCCAAACCACCGTCAGTTAAAAATTTTATATATAATTTATGTATATATATATGTATATATATATACATATATCACTTTCTTGTGGACACGATAACTACCACAATTTTGCACCAATCAATTTGAATTTTTTACATAATATGTATCCCTATAAAATCTCGGTCGAGTTCGTTAATGGGCACAATCGGTCGACGGGGGTGAAAATGGGGGTCTTTTTTTTTCGAAAAAGTGAAATATCGCTATAACTCTCTTAATATTTGAAATATCGAATCCATTCAAAGTTCATACTATGTGTTGAATAAGGCCCAAAAAATTATGTTTGAAGAGTTTTTTGATAGCACCAAACATTGAACAAAGGGGTGGGAAAAAGTGGGTTTTTCGGGAAACATTAATCATATCTCTCTTAATAGGCACAATTTCAAAACCGTACAAAATTGACAATATTCCCCTAACAATTACCTAAAACTTTTGTCTGAAAGACTTTTTGATATGACCCACCATTACGCCATGGGATGAGAAAAATGATTTCGGAATTATAAGAAAATGCCAAGAGCTATCAGAGGTTGCCATGACAACACTACTAAATTTATGAGGTATGAGCCATCAGACGTTGCCATGACAACGCACTTGCACGCGATCACATTCAGTTTTCCATCTAAGTGAGAAGCGGCCTCGGTGGCGTAACTGGTAGTATGCTGAACTTCTATGCCCGAGTTCGCGGGTTCAAAGCCGGCCGAATTCGTCGGATTTTCTAAGAGCGCTAAAAATCCCTCAGTATGCTTTCCTTTGGAGGGGAAGATCCAGCGTTCGTTGCGAGTTGCTGGTTGCGGTGGCATCTCGTAGCCAAGTTCAGAGCTAGGTGTCGTTGACGGTAGTATATGGTAGCAACATTAGGAACCACTGCTTGAAATTGACCGTCTGTAGTCCTTACCTGAATTACAGACTAATACAGCCATCACAATTCACACTGTTTATCAGACAGATTCTACACTCACCCAAAGTACACGGGGTTACATGACCGCGTTGTCGCAGCCCCTAAACTGAGGAACCAACCAAAATCTCTGCGGGAGATATAATTTTGCGTGAAGAAGTAACAGACCGTTACATAGTTACACATCAGTGTCGAAACCTTGCATAAGGACAGTGTGACCACAAGTATAACAAGATGTTCAGTAAAGAACATATAGCCTACTTTCTCCTAAATGCATGGGTATTGTTATAACTCTTTGTCCTTTTCAAGGAGTATGATTGAATGTTGGTTGTAGGAGCTTGTTGAAATACAACGTGCTATAGGGATATTAAACATGAATATGAGGTGCCCTTTGCTAGTGCTACCTCTGTACCAAATTTCGTTCAATTCGGTTTCACCGTGTTTGAATTGATAGGGGGAATCGATTTGCACACATACTTGGCCACCATCTGCAAACTATTGGGCTGATGTTCTTGCAGTTTGGTCAGAAAATGTTTCCCACATAAAGATATGGTGTTGCAAAATTAGGTAGAGACTAGATTATTAGGTTGGTCGTAATTAAATTTTAGCTTTTAACATTTGGGTGGCCGCGATTACGTTTCCATCAAGATAGCGGTGATATAAAACATGACACTGAGGTGCCCTTTGCTAGTGCTACCTCTATACCAAATTTCGTTCCATTTGGTTTCAGCGTGTTTGAATTAATAGGGGGAATCGATTCTGACACAAAGATGGCCGCCATCCGCAAACTATTAGGCGAATGACCTATTAGATTGGTCAAAGGATGCTCCCTCCATAAAGGTATGAAGTTGCAAAAATTGGTAGAGATCGGATGATAAGGTTAATCGTAATTTGATTTAAGCTTTGAACATTCGTGTGGCCGCCATTACGTTTCAGTCAAGATGGCGGCGATATAAAACATGACACTGAGGTGCCCTTTGCTAGTGCTACCTCTGTACCAAATTTCGTTCCATTCGATTCCACCGTGTTCGAATTAATAGGGGGAATCAATTTTGACATAAAGATGGCCGCCATCCGCAAACTATCAGGTGAATGACCTATTAGATTGGTCAATGGATGCTCCCTCCATAAAGGTATGTAGTTGCAAAATTTGGTAGAGATCGGATGATTAGGTTAATCGTAATTTGATTTAAGCTTTGAACATTTGTGTGGCCGCCATTACGTTTCCGTCAAGATGGCGGCGATATAAAACATGACACTGAGGTGCCTTTTGTTAGTACTACCTCTGTACCAAATTTCGTTCCATTCGGTTGCACCGTGTTCGAATTAATAGGGGGAATCGATTTTCACACAAAGATGGCCGCCATCCGCAAACTATTACGCTGATGACCTATTGGTTTGGTCAAAGGATGCTCCCCCCATAAAGGTAGGTCGTTGCAAAATTTGGTAGAGATCGGATGATTAGGTTAGTCGTAATTTGATTTAAGCTTTGAACATTTGTGTGGCCGCCATTACGTATCCGTCAAGATGGCGGCGATATAAAACATGACACTGAGGTGTCCTTTGCTAGTGCTACCTTTGTACCAAATTTCGTTCAATTCGCATTCACCGTGTTCGAATTGATAGGGGGGGACAGACATTCAGAGTACACACACTCACACACACACAGACACACAGACACACACACACACAGACTCACACACACACATACACACACACAGACAGACACACTTTTTTTCGCCCTGTGTTGATCTCATAAGTCTACTTTCATTTTTTGCAAAAATCGAAAGTAGGCTAAAAATGTACCCCAAATGACAAGAAGGTTACCGTCCCCATAAGACAATACAATGTTTAAAATATGCATAAAATAACGAAAAACAAAGTTAATTAAGCTCCAATTATAAAATACTTTCTCGCAATAAATGAGGTCTGATCCTTCTACGAAAACGTGCATATTCTGCCTATTTTCGCCTATCCCCAAGTTTGCCCGATGAAATCTACCTCCGCCTTCCGGCGTGCCGAGAGGACTTTTTTTCACTTGCGGTCCGAGATCATCTGCACCACAGATTTGGGCTACAGTGGATAGGTCGTGGTGGCCCGATTTCTTGGCCTGCACGTTCACCCGACTTGACACCTGTGGGGTCACATGAAAACCTTGATTTACGAGACCCCTGTGGAATCCGAGGAAGACCTACTGACACCGGTTATGACTGCGGCGGATGTTGGAGGACCAGGGATTGGTGATCCTGTGTACCAGAACACGGTACCGTGTCTGTGTTGACGTCGGTGGTCGTCACATCGAGCCCCACCTGTAATTGGACCAAGACGCCAATCAGCAGCAGTCGGACAGAGCGCAGAAAATGCGGGAGCTATGGTGGTGGTTTATTGCGGGTTGTGGGAAGACGTTACGTTTCCGGACACAAGTTCCTATGCTAAACTTAACCGTCTTGGTTCAGACTACAAAGCCCTCAAAGTCTGTAATGGGAATTGAGAAACACCCTGAGTATAAAACGATAAGGTGTAGATTATGATTGTTTCACAAAAATCAAGCGGATAAACCAGAAGGTGTTTGAAGGTATGGTTTGTATGAAAATCTTCCAAATCGTCACAATAGTACAGGAAAATCCTTGCATTTCTTGAAAAATTCAACGGAAATACAGTATATATATTTGTTTATAGAGTGCGTTTAAACAAATAAAGGAGCCTAGTGGGTCCTTGCGAGCTTTCGCAACGTGAATGTAGGTTTATGGGCACATATGGCGCTATGCGGAACCTGAAGGTAGCCTATATGTGGGTTACGAATTGTATACTACCCAGCTTCCTAGCTCAGTTGGCTTCATAGATAACATGACAATCTTGGAGAGACCACACCGGAGCCATCTGCTGAGAGACTCCTCAGCTAGTAGTACGCCGCGCTCCCGCCAGATGGCTGCCGCCGCCGCGCTGCACTGTGCTGTGCTCTAGCGGCTGGTTCGCCTAACAGTACGCTGCTCTCCCGCCAGATGGCTGCCGCCGATGCGCCAGGTTACGGTGCTCCCATTGTAAATGTACATTTTAAGGTATTTATTTAATTTTATGGCATTTAAAGAGGAAGTGAGTGCGTTTCGGGCACACATAGGGTTATGCGGAACCTGTAGGTACCCCATATGTGTAGGTTGGTGTTAACAGGACCTTATTTTCGGTACAAAACAGGAATGGGGCCTTGGCAGAATAATATAGGGAGGATGATAGCCCCTGCCAGAAAGGTGTCACGTTCAGCCCGCATAACAGTAAAGCCAGGCGGGTGGATTAACATATGTCCTCTAGTATACAGAATTACTGTAATCACGAAATCAGGCTCAGATTCCCAATCACATCAATTTTTCATAATCTTCCTCAGGTTTTTTCACACTTTAATTTTTAAGAAGGCTGTTTTCTCTTCAAGTTCTGATGGACTGTATAAAAATAACAGATTGACATACCAAACTGATTTTACTACTAAATGTTTGCTTGTTTTATTCTTATGTCTCAACATAATCGCCAAAACGATTGAAATATTTGTCGTATCTTTACACCAGCTTTGCAGTGCCCTCGGCTAAAAAATTATTCAGCCACTGAGGTGAGTACGTCTGGAGAGTCTCCTGAAGTGTTTCCTTTTTGGCGAGGCGTTGCCGCCCAACCATACCTTCAATTCTCGAAAAAGGTGAAAATCATTCACGATCGCACTGTGCCAACTTTACGATAGACTCTTACAAAGAATTCAAGTGTGAAGTTTTGGACCATCTGCCGTTTAGTCCAAACCAGCACTGAATGATTTTCACCTTTTTCGAGAATTGAAGGTATGGTTGGGCGGCAATGACTCGTCAAAAAGGAAACACTTCAGGAGACTCTCCAGACGTACCCAGCTCAGTGGCGGCAGAATATTTTGCCGGGTGTATTGGAAAGCTGATTTAACGATACGACAAATGTTTCACTCGTTTCGGCGATTATGTTGAGACATAAGAATAAAACAAGCAAACATTTAGTAGTAAAATCAGTTTAGTATTTCAATCTGTTATTTTTATACAGTCCACCGGTACTTGAATAAAAAACAGCCCACATATTAAGTACTGTAGTTTTTAGTCTGTCTCTGAAGTACAGTAGTAGAGAGATTTGTCTACTTGGGAGCTTTAATGTCGAACAATGGAGGCTGCCTGCTCAGCTGAGATAAGAAGACGTCTTACAGAGGCTCGTATGCCGACTGCCAAGCTAACCAAGATTTCTAGACAAGTATATTATTTAAAATAAACTTAAACTGCACTGGAGATGTGAATACTCCGGTCTGTTCTGCGAATATCTTGGACTTAACACGGGATCAATGCTGCATTGTTTTTGAGGAATTTAAGGTCAAGAATAGGCCAGGTTAGTCAAGATTTCTTATGACTGATATAAAGACACACTAGAGCTATTGAAAATCAAGTGAAGCAATGAAACGTCCAAGGAAAATGAACTCAACGAGTTACGCCTTAACGAAGCGCATGGCGGAAACTGTTCAACTGCTGTATACCTAGTAATAATTGTGGTAAAAGTTCCGTCAGAGCAATACCTTTTATTTTAATAAATGATCACCTTGTGGTCATTGGGGACATGTTTCAAGGCCTAATTGTTTTGGCCCCTTCATCAGCCGATATAGATCAAAATGTTAAGGTAAACAGGTGGTTGAAAAGCTTAACACTAAAAAAACATTCTTGTCAATAAATCCTATTATGGTGCACCATAAGGATAGATGGAAGATGTTTACCCTAAAGACACAATAAAATTATAAGTGAATGAATATAAACAAAGAAAGAAAGAAAGAAAGAAAGAAGGAAAGAAAGAAAGAAGCAAATAAAGAAATAGTTGAAATTTAAAATTTAAACCCAATATGATCAAACTTTAAAATGTCACTTTATGTTCGACCCTCACTATTATGTGTCTGAAAACTGTATCATAATGATGGTCATTATAACACTCTTTTTCATTATAATACAGTTTCTCCAGCCAATCAGAGCTCGTTCATTGACCAATTAGGTAACGATACCTTCACGCGTGCGCTCAAAATCCAACATGTCGGACATAAACACAACATCGAACTATAATAAATTACCGACATGGAATACGCACCGTCCATATGTTCGCGTAAATAAACTGGCGAATATGAGACAACAAATAGCACTGTACCTTAATATAATTTCTACACAGCGCATTCATTGTCTTCAAACAACTCCAGTGACAATATTACTGAGGGGCGGCAGATGTAAACATATGGCCTGCGTATGGCATTGCAAGCACACAGAGCGCATGCGTCGGTCGTCCAGAGATCTTGAAAGGCAGAGATATAACACCCAACGCTCGCTCTGCGATCACGAAATTCAAGTAGCTGACTCTCAACAGATATTTATGAATATTTATGTTAAAACATAAAACAAAGTTATAGTTATCGTCGAACATTAACAGTCGTATGCAACTCGCCTATAATGGTAATTAAGACACTCGTATGGAAATTATAAAACTCGCATACGCTCGTTTTATAAAATTACTCGTGTCTTAATTATAGTCATTATAGGCTCGTTGCATAATGTACTATTATCTTATAGGTCACTGTATTAGGCAGTCTTCATATGAGTAATAGTTATGTGATCCAATTCTTGTGAAAATATGCGGTGACAATAATAAATTTGAAAGTAAACACACGCTATATTGCGGTTTGTAGACGTTAACTGAGATATAATTTGTATTGGTTTCGTTCTGTGGCAGTATTTGAGATGAGATCAATATGCTAATATAATCCATTAGTGATAATGGAAATGTATTGAAAAGATTATAATACTTCACCTCTAAAAACGATGAAGCCTCTGTGCTGAAATAATAATTAGGCCTCGAAACATGTCCCCAATGACCACAAAGTGACCATTTATTAAAATCAAAGGTACTGATTTGGCGGAACTTTTGCCACAATTATTACTAATTAGTTAACCTATACGGAACTGGCATGAATCTTTCAAATACTTTATATCTCACAAACCACCAAAGTCATACCCAGTGAGGAATAAAAGGACAGACGAGGAAGAAGACTTTTAAGCGACGACAGTTATTACTATTTTGTATACCGGGTGAGTTAGCCGTGGTCGTTACGGAGTGGCTGCAGGCAGTTGCTCACATCCGGGAGGAGAGGAGGTTCGAATCCCCCCGCCGTCAACCTTGAAGAGGGTCTTCTGTGGTTTCCCATCTTCCTTCCAGCAGGTTAGCCCCCTAACTATAAGCCACAGCCGCTACATTCCAACTCCTCGTCCTTACATTCAAACTTCCCTCCCCAGACAACACTCCACACGTGACGGTACTTGTAGCTCACCCCATGGGTGTCCGCATAGAAACAGCTACAAACACTGGCGAGCCAAACATGTCCTCGGACACTCCCGGCACTAAGAGGCATACGCTAAAAAATAAAAATGTAGCCTATTTCTTAATTAATAAAATTTAACCCTTAACTGAGATGACCGACAGTAGTGGCTAAAGCGCAGCATAAGGTCATGGGGCCAAGCTCTCTGCTGACTCGGTAGACGCGTGGGTTCGAGCCCTTGAAATGGTTTTCCATGGTTTCCCATTTACAACACCAGGCAAATGCTGGGACGGTACCTTCTGACAGGCCACGGCCGCTTCGTTCCACATCCTTGCCCAGTTTCATTCACCATAATTCATTTCATCTCTCATTAACTCCTCTCATGAGGTTGGCGTCAGGAAGGGCATCCGGCCGTAAAAACCATCGCCACAAAGACTTCCATCGCATCTCATCCCCGACCCCGTTGGAAAACGGGAATAACAAGGGGTAGACATACATACAACCCTTAACTGAGATGGTATGGGTCAGATCGCTGCAGTGCCCATAAAGTGTCTAGTCACTTTAACGTTTTTCTCGCCAGGGTGCTCCACCTGCCAATAGCCGCTTGTCTCTCCATTGCCATCTCAGGTCAGTGCACGTGCGAGCCTCAAATAGAGTGGTTCATTTTCTCCGGTGCATCTGGGTCTGTCTGACCCGCTCCATACCACGAGTGCGACATCTTATGACTGTCTCCTCTTGAGTTATTTCTGTTAGTTCTTCTATCGTTCTGTGTTACTACACTACCAGGGAATTCTTACCGTTAGACGGGAAGCGGGGCTGTCGTGTATACATTACGTCATCTCGCCTTGTTATGGCTGGAGCGAGCGGTTGCGGACAAGAGGGGTTACGCGTGTACAATGAGAACACACCGCACAGCGCACGACCCACCACCAATCATGAGGTTTCGCTGGCGACAACTGCTCGTCTATCGCAGGCGTGTGGCTGGGCGGAGCGCATTCTGCCACCGGTAACGATTCGCTGGTAGGGTAGTAGTGGATAGATATTCTTGAAAAATCCACAGTCTGCTTCCAGTCTCCGACCGGGTCAGGAATGGAATGAATGAAGCCCCCATCTACCGGCGAGGATATGAACTGTGCCGGCTGCCGAGGCCTGACGCACTCCTCTGGGGCAATGATTAAATGAAGGACAGATGAAATGAAAATGATAGTGGAGAGTGTTGCTGGAATGAAATGTTGACAGGGAAAACCGGAGAACCCGGAGAGAAACCTGTCTGCCTCCGTTCTGTCCAGCACAGATCTCACATGGAGTGACCGGGATTTGAACCATGGACCCAGCGGTGAGAGGCCGGCGTGCTGCCGCCTAAGCCATGGAGGCTTAGATAGATATTATTACAGTGTGTAAATAGTGTGTAATTGTTTTAAGCATTTATAGCGAGCAGTTTAAGGCATACTACTGCTCTGGACGATGAGCAGATTCTTGTTGCTTTGAACGAGGCTGATGTAGGTCTTAAAATTGACAATGATGTTGGCTAATGAGCGGTCACGTGATAAGTCAACACCGTGAAACTTCACAAATCGAGTAAGTACAGTGCATATAGTATTTTGACAGTGCATGCTAGCTTCACGTTTGTTTGTTGACTTACTACAAAGGCGTTCAATATATAACGCAACACATTTTTGTTCTCTGCCAATTTCGGCTTTTTAAAAATTGATATTTTGTTTGGGACAACTTTGAATATTCCCGCTTCGCCTCGTAGAGTTTCATTATTTTCCGAATGGTGGCAGCACTATAACTAGCCTTGAAAATGGCGTCTGTAACAGAGGTGCGTAACAAACAGAGAGCAAACGCGATCGAAGCAGGCAGGCAAACAGCAAGGCTAGAAGGGCTGCCTATCTTTCGGCGGAAAACCAGGGCTTCACGGATATTCATAGGCGCTTGCAGAATGTCTACGGAGATCAGTTGGAGTATTCAAAGCTGTGTTCCCTCTGGGTTCCTGGACACCTAACGGAAAACCATAAAGAGTAAAGAAGAAACATCTGTGCTGAATTGCTCGTTATGCGACTGAAAGTGACAATTTCTTGTCAAACATTGTCACAGGTGATGAAACATGGATTCATCACGTACTATATTGTTTTTATTTGTACACACGTAAGAATAAAACTTTTATAATTATATATATAAAATATTGGTTCAAGTTAATAAAAATGGACATTTTAAACTCTTTTTATAGCGGCTTCGGTGGCGTAGTCGGTAGCATGCTGAGCTTCTATGCCCAAGACTCGGGTTCAAATCCGGCTTAAGTCGTCGGATTTTTTAAGAGCGTTAAAAATCCCTCAGTATGCCTTCCTTCGGAGGGGAAGTAAAGCCGGCGGTCCCATGTCATAGATTTATGGCATGTTAAAAAACCTTCCACCAATTACACTTGTCTGAAGCCAAATTGTATAGGTTAAGAATGTAAACAACGCTCTTAGGTTCCTACGTTCGTTGCCAAGAGCCGCCTGTGGTGGCGTCTGGTAGCTAAATTCTGAACTAGTAGTCGTTGACGGTGGCGTTTGGCGGCAAAAGTAGGAACTATTTGAAAATTCAAAAGTCTGCAGTCCTTACTTGATAAAAAAAACAGATAACACACACTAATACAGTCATCACAGTTAATACCGGTTATCAGACAGATTCTACACACACCCAAAGTACACGTTGCTACATGACCGCGTTGTCGCAGCCCCTAAACTTAAGAAACAACCAACCAAACTTTTTTATTACGTAATTCATAAAATAAATCGTCAAGACAAAAACGGGATTCACCGTTGAAACAATACAACCACAACGAACTACTGCAATACTGTAGTAGCAACTTAAATTAAATAAATTAATCAACTATTTAGTGTAACCTTTAACCATTACACCGTGATCAGGATCTGAGGATGGCCACTTGAGTTTCAAAACACGTAGGCCTAATCCTAAACTGCCTCATTATTTGTGATAATCTAATTAATACATGTAATTTTTTCCAGAAGTATTCTTCTTCTTCTTCTTCTTCCTAGCGTTGTCCCGCCGGTGCAGGGTCCCCTTTTTGTCATTGACCTCCATTTTCTCCGGTTTCGTGCGTCAGCTGGATTTAAGCTGGTAACCTTCAAGTCACCATGTATTGTGTCTTGCCAACGCAGCTTCGGTCGTCCTCTGGGGCGTACGCCTTCAACCTCAAAATGAAGGACAGAGTCTGTTAGTAACAGTATCAGGCGCTGTACGCAGGGCATGGCCATAACATCGGAGCCGTTTCTCTCTCATTTTGTCCACAATTGGGGCGACACCCATTTACTCCCGAATTGTGTCGTTTCTGACATGGTCAATAAGGGAGATGCCCATTGTCCAACGAAGCATTTTCTTGTCGCAAAGCACACTCGTGACCTCCTTCCACCGCAACCAGGTTGCGTTTACTATGGCTCTTACTTCATCATTGAATTTGCCATCACTCTGAAGACGAGATCCAAGGTACCTGAAGCATTCTGTCTTGACTAGATTTTGTCCAGCGACTTGAATGGTACCGTCGCTTGGGTTTTACTCCAGATATTCCGTATTTTTCTCATTCAGACATAGGCCATACTGGGAGAGGCGGTTATTCCAGTCTTAAACTTAACATTGGAGTTTTTCTCGGGTGTCATCTGCAGCCATTATATCATCTGCATACAGAAGGGTCCAAGGAACATTCCAATGCAGTTCACGAGTGATGGTGTCCATCACAAGAACAAAAAGGGACGGTGATAGTGCTGAGCCTTGGTGGACGCCGACATTTACAGGAAAGTTTTCCGAGGTGCCAACAGCACAACGTACTCTACTGCTGGTGTTCGTGTATAACATATTTACAAATGACTCTGGCACACCATGGTTGCGGAGCGCATACCAAATCAACTCATGAGGAACACGATCGAAGGCCTTTTCAAGGTCAAGAAAGGCAATATGCAGAGGCTTTCTTGACTCACGGTGCTTCTCCATGAGTAACCGTGCTGCGAAGATAGCGTCAGCGGTTCCAGCCCCCTTGACAAACCCGCACTGGTTGGAGCTGATTTCGGTGATGGCACGTAGGCGTCGATCAAGAATCCTCTCAAATATCTTCATTGTATGTGAGAGAAGACGTACTATATATTTATATCAATGGGGACCGACTGAAGAGATACACTTTAAGAATAATATTTCAGACTTGTAAGACAGTGACCAATGTACAGGAAGTAAACAATCAAAATATGAAGAAAGTGTTGAAGATAGTGATGATAGAGATGTTCGCTTCTTCTACGGCAAGGGAACTGATCCAAAATGAGCGATGATGAGCAACGACAAATGTGCCATGTGAACAAAGATTTAATTAAATAATTTGCTCAGAAATGCCGTTCATATTTGAAGAAAACTGACATGCTTTTATCTTTGATTAAAATTTACAAGTGGTCATTAAAAAACATTCGAACCGTCCTCTTCTAAGTTTTGCTTTACGAGGCTGAGTGTACCCTGTTCCAGCCCTCAGACCAGTATTAAATTTCCAGGCAGAGTAAGAAATCGAACCCGGACTTCCGGGTTAGCCACTACACCACCAGGAGATCTAAGACGAATAGGAGAGGAAAGATGTTTCAGTCGACTGCTAAAAAAGAGAAGAGAGAGGTTGAAAGGAAACATACTAAGACATCCAGGAATAGCAAACTTAGTTATGGGAGGAAGGGTCAAGGATAAGAACTGTAGGGGTATATCAAGATTAGAATAGGTTAAATAGATGTAGGATGATTTAGCTATGAAGAGATGGAACGATTATCTCAGGACAGTGAGACATTGAGAGCTGTATCAAACCAGTCAAAAGACTGAAGACTCAAAACAACAAACAACTCCATCGTTACCTTAAACAAGAAGTTCCGTGACGAACTAAAGAGCCTACTTTTCTTAAAATTTTAGATTCATGCCAATGATTAATCTACGAGGCACGTCCAGAAAGTAAGCTCCGTTTGGTAATTAAATTAAATTGTGTACAGATACAGAAAAAATATTTATTGCACAACATTCTACACCTCTTAAACTACCTTTTCACATAACTGCCGAACTTTTGCAGGCATTTGTCATAGCGTGGCACAAGTTTTTGGATACCTCTTCATAGAAGTTTGCCGCCGACCCGTAAACGAGAGTGAAGACTCCCCTTAAGATATTCTACTGTTTGGTCACTACTGTTAGGCAAATTGCGTGCTTACCAGGAGAACTGCGTATGTTTAGGAGTTCTCCTGACCACATACGCAATTTGCCTAACAGTGATGGCCAAACAGTAGGATATCTTAAGGGGAGTCTTCACTCTCGTTTACGGGTCGGCGGCAAACTTCTATGAAGAAGGTATCCAAAAACTTGTGCCACGCTATGACAAATGCCTGCAAAAGTTCGGCAGTTATGTGGAAAAGTAGTTTAAGAGGTGTAGAATGTTATGCAATAAATATTTTTTCTGTATCTGTACACAATTTAATTTTATTACCAAACGGATCTTACTTTCTGGACGTGCCTCGTATATGGATCTATCAAGAATAATGACGAATTTAAGTGGGTAATATCGAAATTTATAATTAGTTCGAAATACTGTATACCTGGCATAATGTAGCCTAATAAAGAACTACAGTTGGCAGCCCTGGTGACAGTATATATTCTTAGTTCCATCTCTTAAGGTACAGAATACAAAATTTGGTTGAAGTCCAATGGATAGCATGGACGTTACATGCAATTAAACATTGTATCTAACAACTCACGTAAAATCATGTTGGCAACAATGACCTACATGTATTGGTCAGAAATAATCTGAAATAATATGATCTATTGTTGTGTCAATTTTGAATGAAATCCATTAGTTAGTATAGAAGTTACATGCATTTAAAAATTGGACCTATCAGCAGACTTAAAATCATTTTGGCAACACTGCCATGTATGGCCTCATGGAAATTAAGCTGCAATATTATTATCTACAGGGTCTTTCATATAAAATAAGAGCGCCAAGTGGCGGCTTTGTTAACCGCTGCTGCGGTCACCTTGGCCGAGCTTTTGGTGCGCCAAAGCCCCCTGCTTTAAGCGTGTGTACAATCCTATATGATGCAGCGGCCTTGCTAGCGTGTGTACAATGCTGAAATCTTACTTTAGTGAGTTACTGTTGATGAAACCGAAACCCCTATAGTACAGTATTGAAAGCGCACGCATAGTTCATACGATGGCTGTCCCCCCCACCAAGTTCCGATGGACTGTATAAAAATAATAGATTGACATTACCAAACTTGACCTTGCAATAAGCGTGTAGTTGCTCAGTCGCCAGTCTAAACCTCAAGCGCTAACATGGTGAGACAGTTATCATTGCAACATCGAATTCTTTTATGTAAAACTTATTTAAGTACGAGTCGGCTCGGCGGGTACGTGATGCATTTGATCAACAATTTCCTGATGAAGTGCCACCTTCACTAGCACAGATTCACGTAATTGCAAATAAGTTTGACACTACTGGCTCGGTGCTCAATAAAAAACATGCCCGCTCACGAACAGTTTTAACAGAGGATGAGCTAGATGACATTGGCGAGAATCTTAAAACGGTCTCCGAATAAATCACTCACAAAATTAGCACAAGTAGGGGTTTCGGTTTCATCAACAATAACTAACTAACTAACTAACTAAAGTAAGATTTCAGCATTGTACACATGCTAGCAAGGCCGCTGCATCATATAGGATTGTACACACGCTTAAAGCAGGTGGCCTTGGCGCGCTAAAAGCTCGGCCAAGGGGACCGCAGCAGCGGTTAACAAAGCCGCCGCTCGGCGTTCTTATTTTATATGAAAGACCCTGTATATGAGTGCCAATTTTGAAATATCTCCCATTCATACCTTCCAACATATCCAACACGGAGCTCAAATTTCAATTACGATTTTTCAGCAGTTGGTAGCACTGCCATCATTTTCAAATATGGCCGTGAGATATTCAGGTATAGATCTTTACTCCTACCAAATTTTGTTTCGATTGCTGCAGCCGTTTAGGAGTTGATAGGGGGGAACACACAGACAGACAGACAGACACACACACACACACATTTGCCCGATCTCATAAGTCTACTTTTTCCTCATGTTTGCAAAATGTGAAAAGTAGGCTAAAAATAACAGTCAATACAAAATAACAGCCAATAATAATACTTTAACCCCCAACCCTGCCTGAGAGAGTCTGAACAAGTACAAATGTACCACCCTGTGTAGTGAATCATTTTCTCATTACGTTATATTGAAAGTAAATAGACATTAAAAGCAGAAAAACCTAGCGTACGGGTCCTAATATTGTATTAAAGTTATGACAGCATAAAACGCATTATATACGTAATAGTATTACAGCGGTACACGTTCCTCCTAAGTTTATAAAGTAATTTATTACCCTTGCCAGCTACAATAAACTGAACGCCGAGCAGATATAAAATTTTCAACGCCTCATAACGTCCAGTTAGCCACTACCGGTACTTTCCCAACAAGGATGTTCCGTAATACATTTTCATTTGTGTCTGTTCTGCCTTTCAGCGTCCAGTCAAGTCTAGTCTGCAAGCCTCAGTTTGGGATCAAGTTGCTCGATGATCCCCTATTGTCAGTTAGCAGTGAAGCCTCCTCTTATTCTACACGTCTAGTTTTGAAATACAGTAGAGCGTCAATAATCCGAACGTCAACAAGTAGTTCCGTGACGAAATACGATGATGATGATGGTAATTGTTGTTTTAAGGGGCCTAACATCTAGGTTATCGGCCCCTAATGGTCTGGGTGGTAGCGAAAATGACAATGAAATGGAAACCAGAACGAAAATCAAATGAGACGGAAAATATTTACAAAAAGGAACTCAGATTGAAATTAACAAAAATAATACTAGCACTTAGGCATGAAAATTCTCGGAAATTTGGCTAAAAGATTCAAGTATCAGCATCTTTGAAAGCATGAACTGTCCTGATGACAGGTGGTTAATATACAGTCCACTATCCCATAAAGGGTTAAACGGAATCTTGCATTACAACCTGGTCATCAGCATCTGCCAAAGTTATCGATGTTGCTGTTGCTAAATCATTTAGGGATTTTGCGACATCGTGGTCATTTAGCTTCGTGTAGTTGGGTGTATTTATAGAATGTTGTCGTATAACCGATGTTATTGTGGTGTCTGTAGTAGTGTGTGTATTTGTAATTCAGGTGAGAATTGCCAAGGAGGTGGCCGTGGCCTTACGTTAGGAACCATACCAGCATTTGCCTGGAGCAGAAGTGGCCAAACTACTCAACATGAGGATAAATGTTGCTTTAAGGGGCCTAACATCTAGGTTATCGGCCTCTAATGATCAGGGTGATGGCGAAAATGACATGAAATGTAAACCAGAACGAAAATTAAGGTGGACTGAAAATACATACAAAATGGAACTCAGATTGAAATGACTCACTAAATGTAGAGAGGAAATACAAAAAGTACCGGTAATTTAGAAGGAAAATACTCACAAAATGTAGATTGAAATATCCTTAAGAGATGTAGTTTAGGTTCAAAATACTAACAAAATCCAATGTAGACTTGAAATAATCAACAAAATGCAATTGAAATTCAAAATACTTACAAAATGCAATTGAAATAGAAAATACGTGCAAAATGCAATTGAGGTTCAAAATACTTACAAAATGCAATTGAATTTGAAAATACACAATGCAAGTGAGATGTATAAGGCCGTTTCAGATTAAAAATACTCACAAAGAGCAATTCAAATTCAAAATACTTACAAAATGTATGGTAGATTCAAAATACTCACAATATGTGGAAGCCCGCGATTCAAAATACTGTAGCCTACTTTAAGAAATACAATTTAGAATGAAAATAATATCAAAATGGAGTTTAGATCGAAAATACTTAGAAAATGGAATGTAGATTGAAAATACTAAACAACATAGAAACTGTAATTTAGAGACACCGGGAGCCAATTCATCAAGAACAAAACTACTGAAAACCACTTTCAGGATGGCTGAGGTAGGAATCGAACCCACCGCTTCTCAGTTTTGCCTGACGAAGCTGAATGGGCTCTCAGGTCAGAATTAAATGTCTTTGCAGTGTCGGTAAATAACCCTGACCTCCGAGGCGACAGCCAAGAATGCTAGCCACTAAACAGAAAGCGGACATAAACCTGGTCTCCACCTGACTGAATCCCACAATCATAGTGGATAGCATTCTTGGCTGTCACCGTGGAGGCCCAGGTTCGATCAGCATCATGAAACAAAACTGAGAAGAGATGCGTGAGGTCCTTTACGAGCCAGACTGCCATAGATATTTTCTGCACATCAAAATTCCTCCTTCCTCACCCAAAAATTGAACATGCATTCTTGGTATTATGAGGTAGATATGAAGCTCATACAAGTCAGTATCAGATCTCTAAAGATATATTAATCTACTGCATAACTGTTGTGGATGTTCTTGGATATATGCCTGTGGTCTGCTAGCATAACGGAGGTGGTAGGTCTACTCAACACATTCATTACGTGACCTAAGATTCTGTAACTGTTTATAAACTGCCCGTAGGCACGAGAGGTAGGATTAGTTCGCTAGCGTCATGATCCTAATACACTTGCTCACTATTCACAACAAGTTGATACATTTACAACAAATAGAGAGATCATCGCCGTATTTTTAGCCTATTTTCATTGTTGAAAAAATAGGCTTATGAGATCACCTTTTGTCCGTGTGTGTGTGTGTGTGTGTGTGCGTGCGTGTGTATGTCCCTAATAAAATCTAAACAGCTCGAGCGATCTCAATAAAACTCGGTAGGCTCATAGTACTATTTTGACCGACCCCGACCGAGAGCTTCAAATTTTATTACATCCCACCAATCCAATATGGCGGCTGTGCGAAATATTTCACCGGCAATATATATCTCCGAAACTATTACTGATATCTCCCTGACACTTTGTACAGTGATAAAGGGCACTACTAGAGGTTTATCTATGAGACTTTCAAAAATCTATTAACTACAAAACAAACATGGCGACCAAGCGAAGTTGAAACAATTAAATAGAATTTTCTCGCGATTTAACCATACGAATGCAGTGAAACTTGGTACAGCAAATGGTTATACTCATTGTAATGCACTGATATCTAATTTAGTTCAATTGTTTACATAACCTCAAGATGGCCGCTGTGCGAAATTTTAAAATTATTTTCTCTCTCTCATGTGCCCTAATCATGCGATCGAAGTCAACGTTTCAATAATGAACCTATGCAATAATCATCACAAAGTGGCAAAAAGAGCAGTAGTAGTCAAGCGACCGCAAGGATGGCCAAAGCAGCTGTGGCTTGACCAAATCAAGGAGGATATGAGAGCGGCCAATGTTGAGAAGAAGGGCGCTGCAGACCGTGCAAGATGGAGGCAGAAGAGCCGACCATGCTCTACGGGACAAAGGTTAGAACAAGAAGAAGATTGACTTGGATGTAGGGTGTGGTAGTTCTGTAGAGATGAAACTATTAGCTCAGGACAGGGAGGTGTGGAGAGCTGCATCAAACTAGTCAAAAGACTGAAGGCTCAAAAACAACAACAACCACAATTTGAAAATTGTTGTTCAGTCATGTCTTGGGTTAATATGCTATAATATGCCTTCACTGAATAGTCAGAGTAAAGTTTTGCAAGCTTTGTTATTTGACACCCAGAGGGTAGCTTGCATGTCAAATATCGTTGTTCCTTGAATCACTATGTAAGTCAAGGAGGTTAGATATCTAAGCTCCTTGAGCACTTGAGCACTTTCTAGTAGAGAAATGAGGAACTTTGTGTTGGCGGAAACTTCCGAGATAAATTTTGCCATTATGAAAACGGCCAACTGAAATCAAATAGGTTCTTTGACATGCCAACATCGTATGACATGCGTGTCGTATTTTTGCCGCCTTTCAAAAATCACTTACCACGGCCAGGAGCGAACCTGCAATCTTGGGGTTAGTAGACCGACACGCTATCCACTCACCCACCGTCATGGATAAGATTATAGTATTTATATTATTCCAATTCTTCTTTCATAGAAGATTTCAAATATCAAGGATCGATCTTTTCGAACCGAAATGAGATAGCAAAGGAAGTACAGCAAAGGATAACTACAGCGAATCGTGTTTTCTATAGCTTGAACAACCTTTTCAAATCACGTTTGATTTCACAGGAAAATAAAGTACACATCTACATAACCTTGGTGAGACTTGTGGTTGTGAGACCTTGGCCACGCCTCAAACGCTTGAAGAACGTCTGTGCGTTTTTGAAAGGAAGGTCTTGCGGAAAATATATGGTCCACTATATATTGCAGAAACAGAAAGTTGGGAAAGAAGACCTCATAAAGACCTTTATCAACGCTTTGGAAAGACGAGCATCAACTGGATTCTGGCGAGGAGGAGGTTGCAATGGTTGGGACATGTCATTCGAGCTGAGGATTCCATATACAATCGTGTTTTCAGCTAGACACCAACTGGAAGATGCCCGAGAGGACGCCTTAGGACATGATGGAAGGATGAGCAATAATGTCACTGGTACCAACAGCAACTGTGGGGGATGCAAGGGACAGAGAAAGGTGGAAGATCATCTGCGACCGATACTTGTGAAGAGTCTCAGTCCCTCCTGTTGTAATGCCTGTGTTGTTTTGTATATGAGTTTTTATGTTCGACGATGTCGAAATGTAAATGTCAGAAAACTGTATCAGAATGATGGTCATTATAGCACTATTCTTCATTATGAAACAGTTTCTGCAGCCAATCAGAGCTCATTCATTAACCAATTAGGTAAGAATAGCTTCGCGTATGCGCTCAAAATCCAACATGTCGGACATGAATTACATGATTTGAAAGTTCAAATTGGATATCGGATCAACCATTGTAGTTACAATCCCAAACGCAAAGACAAAATTAGCACGAACCTTTACTATAACAAGAAAATACTAAGACATATGTAATAAATGTATGAATCTACGTCCAGATGTTAGCAACAGAGCATCCTTCTATTTAAATTACCGACATGGAAAGTGCACCGTCCCATATGTTCGCGTAAATAAACTGGCGAATATAAGACAAGAAATAGCACTGTACCTTAATATCCCCAACACCAATTTCTACACAGCGCATTGCTTTCAAACGACTTCGGTTAAAATATTAGTGAATGCTAGTTCTGATCGGCACTAGACATCATGCAGGTTGTAAACAAGAGCAAAGTAAATGGTCTCTGCTTTCGAAATTCTTTGACCCACGCATGCGCTCTGTTCAGTCAGCAAACCACCCAGCGCGCTCTGTTCACTAACTGAAGTTACTGAATCCCACAGATATTTATGAATATGAATGTTAAAACATATAATAAAGTTATAATTATCGTCGAACATAAACAGTCGTATGCAACTCGCCTATAATGGTAATTAAGACACTCGTATGGAAATTTAAAAATTCGCTTTGCTCGTTTTATCAACATACTCGTGTCTTAATTATTGTCATTATAGGCTCGTTGCATAATGTACTATTATGTTCGACCCTCACTATTATGTGTCTGAAAACTGTATCATAATGATGGTCATTATAACACTCTTTTTCATTATGATACAGTTTCTCCAGCCAATCAGAGCTCGTTCATTGACCAATTAGATAACGATACCTTCACGCGTGCGCTCAAAATCCAACATGTCGGACATAAACACAACATCGAACTACAATATATTACCGACATGGAATACGCACCGTTCATATGTTCGCGTAAATAAACTGGCGAATATGAGACAACAAATAGCACTGTACCTTAATATAATTTCTACACAGCGCATTCATTGTCTTCAAACAACTCCTGTGACAATATTACTGAGGGGCGGCAGATGTAAACATATGGCCTGCGTATGGCATTGCAAGCACACAGAGCGCATGCGTCGGTCGTCCAGAGATCTTGAAAGGCAGAGATATAACACCCAACGCTCGCTCTGCGATCACGAAATTCAAGTAGCTGACTCTCAACAGATATTTATGAATATTTATGTTAAAACATATAACAAAGTTATAGTTATCGTCGAACATAAACAGTCGTATGCAACTCGCGTATAATGGTAATTAAGACACTCGTATGGAAATTATAAAACTCGCATACGCTCGCTTTATAAAAAATACTCGTGTCTTAATTATAACCATTATAGGCTCGTTGCATAATGTACTATAGTTTTATGCTCGTATTGTCTGTCCTGGGCCTTAATGGCCTGTTAATGCAATAAATGATGAGGATGATGATGATAGTAGAGACTATAGTGTTGGGCCTTTTTTAATGCGAGAAAATTGCGCGCGCACACTCACATATGCAATGTAACACCGGGGCTGTAAAATGAATTGTGATTAAAGCGTTCTGTTGCGTGGTTATGATATTATTAAAGTAATTACATTTCTCCCCCACCCTCACACTACATTTTGTTATTTCCATTCGTCTTCCCCACCGCTGTACCTACATTCTCACTCACTCTTCTTTTATGTTGTATACGTAAGAGCTGGATAAATAAATGTGGTTTACATCAAGTGGATTATGGCATTCCAAATATTCCCCCACACGGAGAGCAGAACGAAGCGAAAATTCGTTGATAATAAACAGATGAAGTGTGTTAGAGCGTTCTAATATTGGATTTCATTTATTTGATTATAAAATATAGAGTGAATCGTTGTTAATTTGTATTTATTCCATGGAGAACAATTGTGAGTTTGTGTCTCATTTTATTTGCTCCTCTTCACATGATGGATATAGGTTGTTATGAAAGTGTGTGATCTAAAAAATAGAGTAGCCTATTACATCTGGTAAAAAGACAGTTGATGGCGTTGAGTCCACAGGCGTTATATAAAGACTTGAAAATTGGGGGTGAAAAAATATAACACGAGGTCTGGCGCCGGCTCATTTTGACACAGTGTGTCATTTCCTCTTACAAGGGAAGTATTCCAAGTCGAACGACGAAAACCAACTGAAAGTGGGTTTAAAGTATACAGTTGTACCTATGTCAATAGCCATCAATTCCATTCATCTGTAAAAATACGTGTTCGGTCGCCAGCGCCATGTAAGTATGTGATAATGTGATCACCGTGGCTTTTGAGTTTGGACTATAGCAATGCGGGAACATTGTAAATAAAGGAGTATGTCTACATGTTGCCCTTGTTAAGTGTGCGTACTGTTCCATTCCGCTGGTTTTTAGCCTACTTTTCACATTTTGCAAAAATGGGGAAAAAGTAGACTTATGAGATCGGGCAAATGTGTGTCTGTCTGTCTGTCTGTCTGTCCTTCTGTCTGTCTGTCTGGCTGTGTGTGTGTCCCCCCCTATCAACTCCTAAACGGCTGCAGCAATCGAAACAAAATTTGGTAGGAGTAAAGATCTATACCTGAATATCTCACGGCCATATTTGAAAATGATGTCAGTGCTACCAACTGCTAAAAAATCGCAATTGAAATTTGAGCTCCATGTTGGATATCTCGGAAAGTATGAATGGGAGCTATTTCAAAATTGGCACACGTACAGATCATAATATTTCAGTTTAATTTCCAGGAGGCCAAACATGGCAGTGTTGCCAAAATGATTATAAGCCTCCTGATAGGTCCAATTTTTAAATGCATATAACTTCTACACTATCAAGTGGAATTCAACCAAATTTCGTATGTTGTATGTGTACATAACCAGATATGACTGAGCGTATTCTTAAGACCTACCAGTGCTGCCAACTGTTAATAAATGCTCCTAATTTATTTTATCCAAATACCAATATATCAGAAAGTATGCAAGCCGACAGCTTTAAACTATGCACACGTATAGTACCTGACATTCTATATTAATTTGGAGTAACTTATATACGTCAGTGCTACCAACATGATTCTAAGCCTGCTGACAGGTCCAACTTTAAATACATGTAACTTCCATACTATCATTTGAATTTCAACCAAATTTCGTATGTGCTATGTGTACCATAACAGATATGACTCTGCGTATTCTAAGGAGCAACCAGGGCTGCCAACTGTTAATATGTGCTGTCCCTATTTTTGTTACCCTAATATCAATATATCAGAAAGTATGCAAGCCAATAGCTCTAAACTTTGCACACGTATAGTACCTGGCATTCTAGACGAATTTGGAGTAACTAATATACGTCAGTGCTGCCAACATGATTCTAAGCCTGCTGATAGGTCCAATTTTAAAATGCATGTAACTTCTATATTAACTAATGGATTTCATTCAAAATTGGCACAACAATAGATCATATTATTTCAGATTATTTCTGACCAATACATGCATGACATTGTTGCCAACATGATTTTACGCGCGCTGTTAGATCCAATGTTTAACTGCATGTAACGTCCATGCTATTCATTGGACTTCAACCAAATTTTGTATTTAGTACCTTAAGAGACGGAACTAAGAATATATTCAGTCATCAGGGCTGCCAACTGTAGTGCTCTATTAGGATACATTATGCCAGGTATACTGTATTTCGAACTAATTGGAAATTTCGATATTTGCAACTTAATTTCGTCATTATTCTAGATAGGTTCATATTCTGTAGAATAATCATTGGCATGAAAAGTAGGCTCTTTAGTTCTTGAGCCATGTTTAACATCTCTCATTTCTTTATTTTCTTTGGCGGCCGTCCCGGTAGACTCAGACGCCATGTGAGATACTTTCTGTCCGGACGTGCCTTGAGGCTCTCCGCCTTATTATTTAAAATGTAATGTTTTCCTTTTTATTTAACATTGTTATTATGCCGAAGCCTTCCATTTACTCATGTAAGTAATACATCTAACCTTGTGACCACTATGCTCATTTCTTAAATTTAACCTTTCTTTTTGATCTTCGTCGTGTGCTTGGATTTGCTGTGGAACCAATCGAAATGGCGGTCTCCTGTTTTATTTTGTTTGAATCTTCGTTTAACCTTTTATTTGTGCCGTGAAATATATCTGGGAGTGATTTTGTGAGTGTATGTTTTTCTTGCTGCCAGGTGCATTGAAGTTGTTTTGATTTGGGCATATCTTCGAATGGGTCTCCCGTTGTTTGTGGACGTTGGCGTTTCGACCATTCTCCCAACACGAGGCATGACACCATATATTTTAGCCCTTATGTTTTCCCTTCATTCCATGCTTCGGGCAACTGGATCACGGCGGTAACTTTAAGTAGGCCTTACCGTATTCAGCTCGAACTCGGAACGTAAGTTGGGGACTATATAGGTTTAGCATATTTTGCTAGACTACCTACAAGCACGAGTTGCTTTGTGTTTTATTACTGCATCGTCGGCTAGCATTTTGTGTGTTTGATTGCGTGTATGTATCATGATATATTTCACGGACACTTGACGTCATTTGTTTCTCCTTGTAGTATCTTTGGTTTTTGCATTTCTTTTCTCTGGGGACTGCCAGCTCGATCGCATCCCCATTGCTCGCCACAGCCTCTGCGACACGCACACAGCCTCTTGTTTTATCTTTGCTATGCTTGTTATTTGTGGTCGTCATGACAACCATCCATCTCTAGGCAGAGAAGTGATTGTTGTTGACCAGCGACCGGCTCGATTGCCTCTTGATCATTTACTTCCTCCCTTTTTACATCGTTTTCACCGAAGTGAGCACAGGTATGAATTTAATTTGTTAACGTTATTTACTATCGTAAGTTATTTATTGTTATTTATATTTATCCTCCCCGTTTGAAAGTGACTTTATTTGACCCCTAGGTGAAGGGTATTCTTTTTTGTGTGTGTTATTCTGGCCGGGTTTCTTTGTGTGTTCGGTTTCAATTCATTAAATTTCCATTTCTTTATCCATGTGTCTTATTTAGTAGTGTTTGGCGATCGGGCTGCTCGCTCTCTCTCTCTCTCTCTCTCTCTCTCTTCAAACCTAGGCCTAACTTATTCTAGCTTTCTAGCACCAGGAGGGTATTCCTACCACTCGTCGTGGGACCACCTTCACGGAGTCTGGAGTCGCTCGGCACATCTGGCCTGCAAGTACGGGCCCAGCACAGGTCAGAAATTAACATCCATTTCCACTGCGTACTCCTTTCTTTTCTAGTTGGTTCCAGTGATGCAGCTAGGAGGCACGCCAAGAATATGTTTATTTTAATAGGGCGGTGCATTCTTCACGGAACTTCTTGTTTAATCACTTCATTGCAACTCCACATTTACACTTCGACGTCGAATGAAGGACAACACAGTATCTTCTACTGTGGGAAAGATGACTATGTCAACACGGTACTGCATGTGTTAAGATTTCTTGTTGCAAGCAAGTGTTCAACCTTTTGCCGGATGATACTGCACCGCATCTGTTTCTTGTTAATATAATGGCCCGAATTGACTGTTGCACGGCAGTTTCTGCTCAGAATTGTGTTGGACGCCGTAACTTTCAAAGATTGATTCTACACTAAAGCGGGGTTTTACAGATAAATGCCCGTGATGGGTTGTAGAACAGACATATCTTCGTATGTTGAGCGCACTGCGAGTCGATTTTAGCCGTTCTCTTTGTTCCTGCTATCTTGGCACTGACCACCAGCTGGTACCTTCTCCGTCCTCTTCCTCTCTTTCCGTTTACTGATCCTTGGAGAGCATCCCTCAGCAAACACTGTCTTCGCAGCCAGTGCCCAAGCTAGTTCCTCTTCCTTGTATGGGCGGTTTGTAACAGCCTCCTATTTTCTCCAATACCTCCTCATTCCGGACCCTTTCTATCCAGGATAGCCTTACCATCCTTCTCCATAACCACATTCCAAACGCTTCTAGTCTTTTTTCATCATCCTTCCTTAGCGTCCAGGTCTCGGCTCCGTATAGTGCCACACTCCAAACAAAGCATTTTGCCAGCCTCTTCCTTAACCTCAAGTCCAAGCGTCCACACAATAGTCTCTTCTTTCTGTTGAAGGCTTCACTAGCAACGGCAATGCGAGTTCTTACCTCTTTACTGCTTCTCATATCATCCGTTAGTACGCTTCCTAAATATTTAACAAGAAGTTCCGTGACCAACTAAAGAGTCTAATTTTCTTAAAAATTAAGATTCATGCCAATGATTAATCTATATCGATATATCTAGAATAATGACGAAATTAAGTTGGTAATATCGAAATTTCTAATTAGTTCGAAATACCTGGCATAATGTAGCCTAATAGAGCACTACAGTTGGCAGCCTTGTTGACTGAATATATTCTTAGTTCCATCTCTTAAGGTATAGAATACAACATTTGGTTGAAGTCCAATGGATAGCATGGACGTTACATGCAGTTAAACAAAGGATCTAACAGCGTGCGTAAAATCATGTTGGGAACAATGTCATGCATGTATTGGTCAGAAATAATCTGAAATAATATGATCTAATGTTGCGCCAATATTGAATGAAACCCATTAGTATAGATGTTACATGCATTTTAAAATTGGACCTATCAGCAGGCTTAGAATCATATTGGCAGCACTGACGTATATTAGTTACTCCAAATTCATCTAGAATGCCAGGTACTATACGTCTGCAAAGTTTAGAGGTATTGGCTTGCATACTTTCTGATATATCTATATTAGGGTAAAAAAATAGAGACAGCATTTATTAACAGTTGGCAGCCCTAGTTGATCTTAAGAATACGCATAGTTATATATGTTATGGTACATATAGCACATACGAAATTTGGTTGAAATCCAATTGATAGTATAGAAGTTACATGTATTTAAATTTGGAACTCTCAGCAGGCTTAGAATCATGTTGGTAGCACTGACGCATATAAGTTACTCCAAATTAATATAGAATGTCAGGTACTATACGTGTGCATAGTTTAAAGCTGTCGGCTTGCATACTTTCTGATATATTGGTATTTGGATAAAAGAAATTGAGAACATTTATTAACAGTTGGCAGCCCTGGTGTCTCTTAAGAATACGCTCAGTCTTATCTATTTATGTGCACATAGCACATATGAAATTTGGGTAAATTCCAATTGATTGTCTAGAAGTTATATGCATTTAAAATTGTACCTTTAAGCAGGCTAATCACTGCCAACTGGATCGCATCCCTCCTGGCTGCTTTAGACTGCCTGCCCATTCAAAGATTACAGCATTGGTTTATGCGTACAAACTAGTTTCCAGATATAGACGCTAAGACCAGTACCAATCCACTGTGATCGCTGCTTTTTCAAGTCACTGTTGCAGACATTTGCTTTGTATTGATGTTAATGGCGAAGTTGTGTTTTGGATTGTATAATGGTGTACTGCTGCGTGCCCTTTTGTAAATCAGAAATCTACAACTAGGTTAAAACTAATTACTGTTCCGTCCCTTAAAACAACAATAACTAACTAAGCTAATTACTGACTTACAACTAACTTATGTCTTAGAAGAAGTAAATGACAAAAATAAAAGAAAGAAACAAATACCGGAAATAAATGATGGAAAAGAAATGCCTTCTATCTTCGAAGGACAGATGACCTTGCAGTTCAACTCTTAAAACAAGAATGAAGAATGAGTATTGAGGTACTTGGAAACTACTAGAGCCACGAAAGGCAGCTAAAAATGGGAAAAAGGAGAGGGTCTACCCCAAAGTCGATGCAAAAAAAGGGGAAAATGGATCCGGCTCTGGAACCCTTCATGGTCGTCAACTCTCGAGCTCAAAACCTGAGCACTCGAAGGTGTAGTCCTATCCAGGGTGCACCATGTGTGGTGGAGCTACACACACCCTGCTCCCTTTAGGGCCTTGTGAAACTAAAAGACTAGGGCTCCTTCAAAGAATGAGAGTATCAGGATAGATGATATGAGGGCCAGTTATGGCAGAAAGATGAAAGACTCCCTATATTTCGGATGCCCTAATACAATCGGGGTTGGAAGAGAACAAGAGTTGACTAAGGGAGGTCAACAAGTAGATGACAGAGAGGAGAGGGACAGACTCAGCTGGGGTCCAGTGGTCTCCAAGTCCCTGGTGGTGGTGATACACCCTCAAGGGCTCTCATGGCTAGTGAGCTTGGGAATTGGAGCCCCTGATGGATTCCTGAGCTCGGTCTGGTTTTCTTATTTTTTCGGTGACTGGGGGCAAACCTCTCTCCTCCCCCCTCCCTTTTCCTATCTGCCTTTAATAGCTCTACTTCCTTTCAAGTTCCTCAATTCTTTACTCGTTGAGTAGCGGCTAGGGTTTCTTGGCTGTTGCCCTGGAGGTATGAGTTCGATTTCCGACCCTGCCAAGGGGTACACTCAGCATCGTGAGGTAAAAACGAGAGGATGTGGGTTCGATTCTCACCTCTGCCATCTTCGAAGTGGTTTTCTGTGGTTTCCCCACTTCTACTCTAAGCAAATGCGGATGGTTCCTAACTTAAAGCCACGGTCATCTCCTTCCCAATCCTCACTTGACTTATAAATACACAAACTAACACAGCCATCGCAATAAGACGGGTTAACAAATTCAACTCACAGCCAAGTACACGGAGTTATATGACCATGCTGTCGCAAAGACCCTAAAGCCCCTAAATTAATCAATATCCCATTCTTCGGGGGCCGGAGGCATTTATTTCCCGTCTTTTATTGCGTTTATTCTTTTCTTTTCATCTCGTCTAGTACAGTATGTAAGTTAGATTTAAGTCAGTTGGAAGTAGTTGTATTTTTATTATCATCCGTATAACTACGGGCAAATGAGCTAGATATTTCGCCCCTTAAAAATAATCACCTCCACCACCATGTATTTTTCGCTTTCCTTTATATTGAAAATTTGCCCGCAAGTATGTGTCTGAATTAATATTATATACTTATGAGGATTGAATAACAAAAGAAATAACTTAGTGTAATACTTTCACGTCCGCCAATCTCGATATTAAGCCTCGAAACTTAACAATCCTTCGTTTCAGGTATCTTCCCCTTTAAAAAGCCGCGGTGATCACAGTAGATTGCTGCTGCAACCTAGCGGTGAATTAATTAATATATATCTTTTACGCCTCGGAGTGTTGAATGGGCAGGCAGTCTAAAGCAGCCAGGAGGGCTGTGATCTAGCTGGCAGTGAGGCTAATAATAATTTTGGCAACACTGCCATATATGGCCTCCTGGAAATTTAACTGAAATATTATAACTATACGTGTGCCAATTTTGAAATAGCTGCCATCTATACCTTCCAAGATATCCAACATGGAGCTCAAATTTCAACTGCGATTTTTCTGCAGTTGGTAGCACTGACATCATTTTCAAATACGGCATTGAGATATTCAGGTATAGATCTTTACTCCTACCAAATTTTGTTTCGATTTCAGCAGCCGTTTAGGAGTTGATAGGGGGGAGGGGGGTGGCACACACACAGACAGAAGAACAGACACACATTTGTCATGTTCAATACATACTTTGTACCAATTCTGGTGTATGAACTGGAGACGTGTATTTTACTGGATAAAGACCTTAACAAAATCCAAGCAACAGAAATGAAATTCATTAGAACCATGAATCAAAAGATCAGAAACGAAACAAATAGAAAAGAAGCTGGGATACAAGAAACTGCTGCAAATGTTATAGGGAAGCGTAGGCTTCAGTGGCATGGACATATGAGGCGAATGAATAACACTAGAACAGCAAGGGACTACTTCAATACAGAACTAAAAGGGAAAAGACCGAGGGGAAGACCCAGAAAACGATGGATTGAGACCATGAAATGAGAAGTGGAGAAAAAAAGGCTGAAATGGGAAGAAGTTATAGAACGAAAGTTGTACAATGACAGAAAGCAGTGGCGGGCGCTTGTCTACCGCACCTGGGAAACTGGAGACGGAAAAGGATGATGATGATGATGATGATGACGTTAAGATACATGTATATGAAAATAGGCTATTTAGTTCTTAACGGAACTTTTTTTAAAATTTATTATTATTACACACTGTTAATCAAGGTCACTCCTGTGGCTGATCGGTTTAGATTACTTGATGAGTATTGCAGAGGTCGTCTGTCCGTCCTGCCATCGATTTGGCGCGCGCTATGATGTCGAGAGACAAGCTTTCTCTCTCTCTCTCTTCTCCTTGTGAAAGTGCATGGCAAAAGATTTACGACCTTAGACGGGAATATCAATCAATCGTGGGTGGTAGGGGCAAGGGAAAGTCCTATTCGCTGGGGCTCAACGGCTTGATGGCTGCGAAATGGGATTTCTCGCGCGTGTCCCTCGAGGAATGTATGTCTGTCTCATTCTAGACCATACACCACTATGCGTTCTTCTGTCTCACTCGCTCTCATCAGCCGTGACGTAAAAGAACTTCTTCTCGTCGACAATGTGTTGACGAAAACAAGAGAACGCTGCTGCTTCACAGCTCAGTAAGTCACCTGTGTTATAGGCAGTGTTGGGTAGTGGATCATTTAGTCCGTAGGGGGTATCAACACGTGGACCGTGGGCTGCATTCGGCTCTAATATATATTTTTGTGATCGCATGGTGCACCTACACCATCAAGGGATCAAGGCTGGTTGAATCGGGAGTTGGCGACCCCGAGGGATATGAGCTTAGTCCGGTTTGTCTCATTTTAAAATGAATGTGTTTTAGGAAGGAAGGAAGCTTTTAGTTTTACGTGATCGTTAATCATGCGAACATAAGCCACGGGACCTCATTTTTACGTGGAATCCGAACACAAGAGATGGCATTTCACTTCGAAAATCTCACATGCTTTGACCGGGAATCGAACCCGGTCCACCTTGATGAGAGGTCAGCAGCTTGACCGCTACGCCACCACGTCCCCGGATATGTTTTAGGGCTTAGGGGGTGGGGCTATCTGGAATTAGCGTCAACAATGGTAACAATACCAACCAGTGTTCGTCATCCATACCTTGCTATAAGAACGCAGGCTCTTAGTTACCTGTTTAGCCTACTTTTCACATTTTGCAAAAATGAGGAAAAAGTAGACTTATGAGATCGATCCGAGAAAATGTGTGTCTGTCTGTCTGTCCTTCTGTCTGTCTGCCTGGCTGTGTGTGCCCCCCCCCCCCCCTATCAACTCCTAATCGGCTGCAGCAATCGAAACCAAATGTAGTATGAGTAAAGATGTATACCGGAATATCTAAAGCCCATATTTGAAAATAATGTCAGTGCTACCAACTGCTGAAAAAACGCACTAGAAATATCAGCTCCATGTTGGATATCTTGTAAGGTATGCATGGGAGCTATTCCAAATTTGGCACACATGTAGATAATACTATTTTAATTTAATTTCCAGGAGGCCATACATGACAGTGTTGCCAAAATAATTTCAAGCCTTCTGACAGGTCCAATTTTTAAATGCATATAACTTCTACACTATCAATTGGATTTCAACCAAATTGTGTATGTACTATGTGTATATAGACAGATACGACTGATCGTATTCTTAAGAGCCACCAGGGCTGCCAACTGTAAATAATTGCAAGCCAACAACTTTAAACTACACACATCAAAAAAAGTTTTGCATCACCTCGGTTCCCAGATCTCCGGCATATAGACGTTGACTGTGTATATTGTATCCAAGATACAGTCCCTTTGACTGTTCATAGATGTCACTAAAACTGCTCAAAGATGTAAACAACCATGCATGAGCAGGGCCTATTAGACGGAGGGGGTACGACAGCCGATCAGTTCCAGTCATTCCACCAGGACGAAGGTACGCTGCTCATGTTGTCTGTAGTTCTACCATGCCTAGAAGGTCAATACCGCAGTTCGATCGCGTCCGCATTGTTACTTTGTGTCAAGAAGGGCTCTCAACAAGGGAAGTTTCCAGGCGTCTCAGAGTGAACCAAAGCGATGTTGTTCGGACATGGAGGAGGTACAGAGATACAGGAACTGTCGATGACAGGCCTCGCTCAGGCCGCCCAAGGGCTACTACTGTAGTGGATGACCGCTACTTACGGATTGCCGCTCGGAGGAACCCTGACAGCAATGCCACCATGTTGAATAATGCGTTTCGTTCAGCCACAGGACGTCGTGTTTCAACTCAAACTGTGCGCAATAGGCTGCATGATGCGCAACTTCACTCCCGACGTCCATGGCGAGGTCCAGCTTTGCAACCCCGACACCATGCAGCGCGGTACAGATGGGCCCAACAACATGCTGAATGGACCCCACGGAATTGGCATCACGTTCTCTTCACCGATGAGTGTCGCATATGCCTTCAACCAGACAATCGTCGGAGACGTGTTTGGAGGCACCCTGGTCAGGCTGAACGTCTTAGACACACTGTCCAGCGAGTGCAGCAAGGTGGTGGTTCCCTGATGTTTTGGGGTGGCATTATGTGGGGCCGACGTACGCCACTGGTGGTCATGGAAGGCTCCGAAACGGCTTTACGATACCTGAATTACATCCTCCGACCCATAGTGCAACCATATCGGCAGAATATTGGAGAGGCATTTGTCTTCATGGACGACAATTCTCAACCTCATCGTGCACATCTTGTGAATGCGTTCCTTCAAGATAACGACATCGCTCGACTACAGTGGCCAGCATGTTCGCCAGACATGAACCCTATCGAACATGCCTGGGATATGTTGAAAAGGGCTGTTTATGGACGTCTTGACCCACCAACCACTCTGAGAGATTTACGCCGAATTGTCGTTGAGGAGTGGGACAATTTGGACCAACAGTGTCTTGATGAACTTGTGGATAGTATGCCACGACGAATACAGGCATGCATCAATGCAAGAGGACGTGCTACTGGGTATTAGAGGTAGTGGTGTGTACTGCAATCTGGACCACAAATGCTGAAAGTCTAGCTGTATGATGGTACAACATGCAATGTGTGGGTCTCATGAGCAATAAAACGAGCTGAAATGTTGTTTTTGTTGATCTCTATTCCCTTTGTATTTAAAGGTTCCGGAACTCTTGGAACCGAGGTGATGCAAAACTTTTTTTGATGTGTGTATTTACACGTATAGTACCTGACATTTTAGATTAATTTGGAGTAGCGTATATACGTCTGTTCTACCAATATGATTCTATGCCTGCTGATAGATCCAATTTTAAGATATAAGTAACTTCTATACCAACAAATGGATTTCATCCAAAATTGGCACAACAAGATATCAGAATATTTCAGATTATTTCTGACCAGCACGTGCATGGCATTGTTGCCAACATGCTTTTACGCGTGCTGATAGATCCAATGTCTAACTGCATGTAACGTCCATTGGACTTCAACCAAATGTTGTATTCTGTACCTTAAGAGATGGAACTAACAAGGGAAGTCTCTGAACCGGGGAATCGCGGATCCTGCTGGAACTTAGCAGATGCGTTGAGTGATCCCAACTAGGCAGAACCGTGAAGAAAAATATTTCGGAAATTAACTCCTACCCACCGTACGCGGCAGTAAATACAACAATTTTGAACTGTGCGCGCTGGTCAAGAGGGAGTGTGCCTCACGCTTGATTGGTGTCTCAAATGATCACGTTCGAAACGACTGCCCTCCCGTACTCGCACTCATAAGCTTCGCTGCGGCAAGGGACATAAATGTTGCATCTTTACAAAATATTGCACGTCGTGCTTTATTATTAATCATGCAATGTAAAGTATCACAAATACATATAATTACAACACAACACAGAGTAAACTGAACCAATGGTCACACGAGTGAGTAAGAGACCAAGCTATTTCACATAGTTCTGACAACAGTGATGTTCGTGGTAATAATGTTGGAAACACATACTGCTTTCACACCATCCTCACCGTATAAGACACGGGAGAGTGCAAGTACTACATTGTATTGCACTGATATCGAAACAATATGGCACAGGGTGTTCAAACCAACCGGGATTGTGGGACTGACTTCGGTACCATGCGTTTTGCCACATTGAAGTAAAACGAGAGGACCACAATTGGTGGTCAGAGACTGCATTTTCAAGATTGTATTTCTCTGGGCCAAATTGATGTCAAAATTCAATAACCGAACGGTGTTCGAAAATCAACGGACAAAGCTTTTCCAGATCCTAAAGCCGTATACATTCAATGGTTGACAATAGGCTGTGGACCCAGGAGGGATGATCATCAGTCGTATGCGCTCTTCACTTTCTAACGATTTGTCCAGAAAAGGAATCCAGAAGGAGTGCCGCATTGCCGGACGGTACATGCTGTTTGAAAACATTATGAAACCAATTCTTCAATTGTGTGGATCCCATTTTGCGATATTTTGTGGGAACAACATAAATATTGTCATGTGCAAGCATAGTTTCTTTCACCCTTTTACCAAACTCACCTTTTGGTACTTTCAAAGTTATGAAGAGAGGTCCAAGCAGCTTGCCCGCTGCTGTTACTGTTGATATTATTGTATAACTGTGCGTTGTGGCCCTCACTGATTGCACTTTGGAGAAACCCGTTTTCGACTCTTTTATAGCCAGTGTACTACCCGAACACATCTCCAAATTGAACCCACTTTGATCACTATTACAGTACATACTGTACTTTTCCAGGGCCGAGAGGATATAGAACCGATGTAACCTCTTCTACGAATATTTCTGCTACTGACATAATATCCATTTTTCGATGGGCATTCTTTGATATCACCACAGTTGCTATTTTTCGCGAAATGATATTATAGCGATCCTTACAGTGTTGCACCCAGGACTGGCTGGCTTTAAACCCCGTACATTTTACGTCCTGCGCAGGTAGCATAGCTCATTGCTGAATTGTCACGTCATATATTACGCCATTATTCTGATGGGCAATGCCAAATTGGGCTTTGAAGACACATATTATTCTCCTCAATTTGTCGCGGTGGGTGCCGCCCCTTTTCACTTGCTCTGCCCACAAATATAAATCTATCTTACTTCTTAAACTGTAAAACTTACATTTTACCGACGAAAAGAAAAGCGGACGTCTCTTACCGCTTTTCCAATACTCAACAGCATTTTGTTTGTGTTTCATACCTAACACACTTGTTAAAAGAGACGGACGCCAGAAAGCCAGATAGGCACAAAACCATCCAAACTGTCCAACAGGTCCTGTTCTTGAATGCCGAGAGGCCTTTCCATACATTTTCCATAATTTTCCTCCAGACAACTGATAACTTTTCCAATGTTAACCTTCATTATGCAACGCATGGGACACTCTCCGTATACGGATATAAGCGTATGCCGGGTCTGTCGCCTCTCATTCGGTGACTGTACACCGCAGGCCGGGAAGCAACCTCTGACGCAGCCAATGAAGCTCACGTCACTTGCGCGCCAATTTAAACGTGTAAATCTTAATTTTTCATCTAGTAGAAGGGGGAGTTAATTTCCGAAAGATTTTTCTTCACGGTTCTGCCTAGTTGAGCTCACGCAACGTATCTGCAAAGTTCCAGCAAGATCCGAGATTCCCCTGTTCAGAGACTTCCCTTGTAAGAATATATTCAGTCACCAGGGCTGCCAATTGTAGTGCTCTATTAGGCTACATTATCCCAGGTATATTTCGAACTAATTAGACATTTTGATATTACCAACTTAATTTCGCCATTATTCTAGATAGGTTCATATACTGTAGATTAATCATTGGCATGAATAGTAGGCTCTATAGTTCGTCACGGAACTTCTTGTTTTACTTCCGTTTTGTTTGCTCATCAATGTATACCAGGCCAGTAGCGACAGCTATATGCTGCTATAAGAACAAGAGCACTTAGTTACGTTTTTGATGTGAAGTTATTTGTTTCATACTGTACAATGTTGAATGATGAACAGTGTAGACGTCAAAGGAAACGAGCAGAGTAGGAAGAGAATGAGTTATCCTCAATATGACATTCTTTTCTACGGCTAATATGTAGAACGATGAAGGGTGTAGACATCAACGAAAACTAGCGAGGGAGGAAGAAAATGATTTATCCATGACGTGCTATTCTCCAAATCTAGATCTTGAAAAAATACAAATTACATTTTCTTTATATGATACTTCCCCCAATGAAAACAAATATTAATTATTTAGCAACTAAAAGGAAGTACGAGACTTAGGAGGCAAAATAACCAGTGATGGACGAAGCAAAGAGGATATAAAAGGTAGGTTTGCTCAGGCAAGGAAAGCATTTCTACAAAACAGAAATCTGTTGACATAGAATATAGATATAGTGTGCCCGTCAGAGGAGCTATCAGGGTTGCCAACAGCCGAAACGACATCCCTAACACCTCACCTGCCGGACCCATGTGCCATGAGGATCAGGTGAATTACTTATAGGCCATAGCGGCACGAGAATCCATGATCCACTGGATCCGTGGTAACATGGTTGCTAAAAAGGTCATAGACAGCCCAAGAAAATACACCTCCTAAAGCTAGACTGAGAAATAAACTTCCAGGCTTATGTAAAACTTGAGGAAATATCTATTCAAAATATTCAGACACCTAGCCTAGTTCGGAGGGTTTCTATCGGCTAATCCGCAAACTAATAAATAAACAAAAATAAAAGATCAGTACCCTACCTGTAAACTACTCTAAACCCTCGCGAAAGATCTGTCTGACAAAGTAAAGCAACAACAGCAACGCTGGGAAAATGGTACGGCAATGTACTTTAAGTCAGGTTACAAAATAAGCTAATAACGGAATTTACATTTAACAGGGTAGCAATAGCAAGTCTAAGTTAGGATGATACCATTTCCTCTTTTACATTTATTTTTAAATAATCTAGGTAATTCCTAACAATTAATACAAAATTTACGGCGATGACGTCCGTAAAGCAAAAACAGTTAGTACAAATCTACATGACAAGCCGTCAAAAAAAACATTAAATGCCCTCTTACAATCTAAAAAAGTCCTCTCGGCACGCCGGAAGGCGGAGGTAGATTTCACCGGACAAACTTGGAGATAGGCGAAAATAGGCAGAATATGCAGGTTTTCGTAGAAGGATCAGACCTCATTTATCGCGTGAAAGTATATTATAATTGGAGATTAAATAACTTTGTTTTTCTTCATTTTAAACATATTTTAAACATTTTATTGTCATATGGGGACGGTAACCTTCTTGTCATTTGGAGTCCATTTTTAGCCTATTTTCAATTTTGAAAAAAAATAGGCTTATGAGATCAACTTTTGTCCGTGTGTGTGTGCGTGTGTGTGTGTGTGTGTGTGTGTGTCCCTAATAAAATCTAAACGGCTGGAGCGATTTCAGTGAAACTCGGTAAGTTCATAGCACTATTCCCGGCGACCTCGACCGTGCCCATCGAATTTTGTTACGTCTCACCAATCCAACATGGCGGCTGTGCGAAATATTTCACTAGCATTCAGTATCTCCGAAACTATAACGGATATGGCCCTGAAATTGTGTACGGTGATAAAGGGTACTACTAGAAGTTCACCTATGAGACTTTCAAAAACCTGGTTACTACATAACCAACATGGCGGCCAAGCGAAGTGGAGAGTTTTAAATAGACTTTTCTCGCGATTTAACTATCCAAACGTAATGAAACTTGGTACAGCAAATGTTTATACACATTGCAATGCACTGGAGTCTAATTTAGTTCAATTGTTTACATAACCACAAAATGGCGGCTGTGCGAAATATTTCACTGACATTCTATATCCCCGAAACTATTACAGATATCACCCTGCAATTTTTTACGGTGATAAAGAGTACTGATACAAGTTTACCTATGTATAATTCATAAACCTGTCAAGTACAAAACGAACATGGCGACCAAGCGAATTTGAAATATTTTAATAGACTTTTCTCGTGAGTTAACTCTCTGAGCGCAGTGAAATGTGGTACAGTAAATGATTTTGCAGATTGTAATGTACTGCCATCTAATTTAATTCAATTGTTTACATAACCTCAAGATGGTGGCTGTGCAAAATTTTAAAATTAAGTTTTTATTTCTAGTGTCGTAATCATGCGATCGAAGTGAAAGTTTGAATAATGAACCTAGGCAATAAGTGTCCTTGAATGGTACATAACTCTATGACCTATACATATAACAATCCTAAATGGCAAGCTTCCGTAATATTTAGACGGTTCTCAATATCTATGAATCTTTTACAGCAACCAAACTGAAATTTTTATGTTCATAGAGACTATGAACATATGTTCACCTATAGGACTTTCAGTAACCTGGTGAGCACGAATCCAACATGGCGGCGACGCGAACTATAAATATTTAAATGGACGTTTCTCGCGAATTAACTATCCGAGTGCCGTGAAACGTTGCACGTTAAATGCTTACACAAATGTTGATCCACTGGCATCTAATTTATTTCAATTGTTTGCATAATCACAAGATGGCTGCTGTGCGTAATTTTAAAATCTCGTTTTTACTTCTTGTGTTCTAATCATGCGATTGAAGTTTGAATACCACACGTACACAATAATCTTAATATAATAGTACAAAAATAAAAATCCAACCTGGCGACCATCTGAAATATTTAGACGGTTCTCAATATCTACGAATCTGTTACAGCAATTAAACTGAAATTTTGTATGTAGATAGAGGCAATTAACTTGAGCAGGATATATGAAAATAGGCTGTACAGTTCTTCACGGAACTACTTGTTATTCTTGTGGTCACACTGTCCTTATGCAAGGTTTCGACACGGATGTGTAACTATGTAACGGTCGGTTACTTCTTCACGCAAAATTATATCTCCCGCAGAGATGTTGGTTTCTTCCTCTGTTTAGGGGCTGCGACAACGCGGTCATATAACCCCGTGTACTTTGGGTGAGTGTAGAATCTGTCTGATAAACGGTGTGAATTGTGATGGCTGTATTAGTCTGTAATTCAGGTAAGGAATGCAGACGCTAAATTTCAAGCAGTAGTTCCTAATGTTGCTACCAGATACTAACGTCAACGCCACCCAGCTGTGAATTTGGCTACTAGATGCCACCTCAGTCAGAAACTCGCAACGAACGTTGGAACTTCCCCTCCAAAGGAAAGCTTACTGGGGGATTTTTAGCGCTCTTAGAAAATCCGACAACTTAGGCCGGCTTTGAACCCGCGACCTTGGGCATAGAAGTTCAGCATGCTACCAGTTACGTCACCGAAGTCGCTTCACACTTAGTCAGATGGAAATCTGAATCTGATCTCGCGCAAGTGCGTTGTCATGGCAACGTATGATGGCTCATCCCTCATCAATTTAGTAGTGTTGCCATGTCAACCACTGATAGCTCTTGGCATTTTCTTATAATTCCGAAATCATTTTTCTCATCCCTTGGCGCAATGGTGGCTCATATCAAAAATTCTTTCAGACAAACGTTTTAGGTAATTATCAGGGGAATATTGTCCATTTGGTACGGTTTTGATATTGTGCCTATTAACAGAGATATGATTAATGTTTCCCGAAAAAAACACTTTTTCCCTCCCCTTTGGTCAATGGTTGGTGCTATCAAAAAACGTTTCAATAATAAATTTCTGAGCTTTATCCGACACATAGTATGAACTTTGAACGGATTCGATATTTCACATATTAAGAGAGTTATAGAAATATTTCATTTTTTTGAAAGAAAAAAAAAGTCCCCCATTTTCATCCCCTTCGACCGATTTAGCCCAGTAACGAACTCGTCCGAGATTTTATGGGTATAAATATTCGGTAAAAAATTCAAAGTGATTGGTGCAAAATTACGGCAGTTATCGTGTCCACAAGAAACTGATATACATATTTATACATAAATTATAAATAAACTTTTGAACTGACGGTGGTTTTGGGGTCTGGGGAATGTGAAACGCGAAGATATGTCGAAATTTTCCGGAAATCGAAACATGGTACCCATTGCTATAGTTAGCTTTCTAATGAAATCTACCTAAAATACTACCGTCAACGACTCCTAGCTGTGAACTTGGCTACTAGATGCCACCTCAATCAGCAACTCGCAACGAACGTTGGAACTTCCCCTCCGAAGGAAAGCAAACTCAGGTTTTTTAGCGCTCTCAGTAAATCCGACGACTTCAGCCGGTTTTGAACCCACGACCTTGGGCATAGAAGTTCAGCATGCTACCAGTTCCGATACCGAAGTCGCTTCCCACAGACATATGAAAACTGAATGTGATCTCGTGCAGTGGCGTTGTCATAGCAACTGCTGATGGCTCATCCCTTATCAATTAAAAGTAAAGTTGTCATGGCAACCTCTCTTGGCACTTGGCATTTTCTTATAATTTAAATCATTTTGTTCACCCCGTGGCGTAATGGTGGGTCATATCAAAAATTCTTTCAGACAAAAGTTTTAGGTAATTATTGGAGGAATATTGTCCATTTTGTGCGGTTTTGATATTGTGCCTATTAACAGAGATATGATTAATGTTTCCCGAAAAACCCACTCTTTCCCACCCCTTTGGTCAATGGTTGGTGCTATCAAAAAACTTTTCAAACATACATCTTAGGGCCTTATCCGACACATAGTATGAACTTTGAATGGATTCAATATTTCAGATATTAAGAGAGTTATAGCGATATTTCACATTTTCGAAAAAAGCCTCCCATTTTCACCCCCTTTGACCGATTTTGCCCATTAACGAACTCGACCAAGATTTTAAGGGGATACATATTATGTAAAAACTTCAAAGTGATTGGAGCAAAATTACGGCAGTTATCATGTCCACAAGAAACTAATATACATATATATATATATATATATATATATATATATATACATAAATTATATATAAACTTTGGAACTGACGGTGGTTTTGGGGTCTGGGGGATGTGAAACGCGAAGATATGTCGAAATTTTCCGGAAGTCGAAACATTGGACCCATTGCAATAGTTAGCTTTCTAATGAAATCTACCTAAAAGGGTAAACACGGGGTTATCATACACTTGAATCAATAATAACAAGACCATAAACAATATTATTCCTGCCTTCGCCCTGGGTTACTCTTTGTAAACCAGTGTCATCTACGTGCATGTTAATTACGGTGGCGATTGCGTAGTAAAAACTACGTCTAACGTCGCATGAGGCTCACGCTCCACCAGCTACTGACTGAAGGTTGAGCAAGCACTCCGTCGATAAACATTAGTGTCATCAGTCCTAGATGACTTCCACAAAAGAAGTGTGCACAAAGCAAGTGTCAGCCAGCAGGTCCAAAATGCAAGAAAATCAAGGTTAAATGCTATAAATAATTACTTATCATCAGTTTATAATAATGACGTTTTTGATTATTAGAATCGTTGGTTTAGATTATCGTTGGTTTATGGCGAATAGGCTGACAATCCTGAATACCTTGGACTCAGCAGTAGCAGTCTCGTGCGAGATCAATCTCTGCTATAAAACACCGTCAACGAGCTCTCCCGCTCGGACATAACAATATCACAGGTTATTAGTGGCTCTCGGCTCACTTAATTTACCTCTGGGTAAGGCCTGGCATGAACATCAGTTACCTCCCTACAATAACACAGTCAACAGAATCGAAGTCTGGACACACATAAATATAGCCTCTATACAGGTGCCTCACCTAGCCTCCTAATTTCAACAAATAAACCTTAACATAACGTGTAATCATTCTCAGATGGAGAAGAAAGATAGTCGCTGCAATGGAGATGCAAACATATGGCACTTGCCATTCATCTCAAAGTAGCAAAACATCTGATTATTACAAAATGGTGGCCTGAACATTGACCTACATATGAGACACATCATTCAAATGTTAGTAATGCTATAAGCATTGTCAAAGGGTCTGAAAAAGTATGTCTCACTGAGTGAGTGGTGCTCTAGTACATTGGATGCTGGGAACTGTTACCACCTGTCCATGATTCGAGCTAGCTTCGCTATTCACAATCATCCACACGGACAGTTTAGAAAATGAACAACACAGAAGGCGGGCAGCTTTCTCGCAGAAAGTCCTATCAGAAAACTGGCCTTGTTATCATGTCCCAGATATAATACAAAATCACATAAGCATTAGGCTTAAAATCCCACCTCAAAATTATGCACAAAGACGTGGCATGTTTGTAAAAGTCAAAGAAATGAAAAACACAGATATTCCACTTAATCTGAACCTCTTTGAAATGTACAGATATGTCAGTTCATAACTGCTCTGTCTAATCATAACCAAAATAATAACTGTGTCTAAACACCTGACACGAAATGAACATCATAAAGGCGCAAATCTTACAATTGCTAAGTTTGCCAATGATACCGCAGTCATTGCAGGGTTCGATGCTAGATTGCATACAAAATGTAACACCCTGAATGTGTCCATAACTTGAACTGGATGGCTTCATAGCACATCAAAATGAAAATGACATTGAATTACAAAACTGATAGCTTCAGTCGGCTATCTAATGATACGGACTCTTCTGACTAATCAGTGGCGTGACAACATTTACTAGAAAGGGGTGTTATAAAAATAACACTGGCCATGACGTCTGATCGTCATCTAAAATAATTGTACACAAAATCACCCACCTAGGGTTGAACAAAACGTAGTAACAAAGACTACAGTTACGCTTAGCAGGGGTAGAAATAACCTCTTAGCGATGTCCATCAGAATGCACCGTGGTCGAAAAGAAATTCAATCACAACGGGTGACTAACAAATCACTGAAAGTGAACTACAAGGATTAATTCTAACAGTACAAACCTACCTATGGCTTGTCAAGGAGTTCGGCTGATTCTACAATAAACTACAATAAACTACACTAAGCTACACTACAAAAGAACCTCACAAGGAATGAATTATTCGGACTCACAAGAAAGGATGTCTACATCTCAGTCGTTCCAACGACCTGAGGGATACAATAAGGCTTTGGTCTCCGGACAAGGGTTGTCCAATCTGGGCCTCCACATAGGCTCTATCCATCTCCACGGCCTTTATTCGTCCTCGTCATTGTCGTGATGATATGACCAGACTCCTCCCCAAAATCGTCATTTTCCTTGGCTTAGCGGATGCTAAAGTCATGGTTCTCCCGTCATCGGCTGTAGTTCTCCGGTCCTCTCCTTCACATGTTGAAGCTTAACAGCTCATCTCCACAGGTGATGCGTAACCAAGATCGTCGTACACTTGGTTATCAAGAAGTGACATTTTGAAGTACGAATTTACCACTTGAAAATACGAAAAATGAGCGTAGCACAGTTGCACTGAAGCTAGCTTTAATGTGGTACTAAATTAACTGCTACTACACGGCGCAAATGGTTTATAAATTGGCCATGCACTATTATCTGCTTCACTAACACAGATTTTACTTGCCCACAAATCACGTGGCATCGACGTTGTGTTTCACAGAAAAGGATCACACTTGCGATTAAAGCAATATTTGTAGTTATGAGTGTTGAAATGATTCACTCGGTTAATGATAATCTCACAGTGAATGGTATATTTTATCGCCACTTGAAGATGTCGAAATACGATGTTCGAACACGTGGTTGAAAATACGGTGTTCCTCAATTAAAAACACTTTTCCAAAAATTCACAGTATTCGTAGCACAAGCATTCTCCGGCTGTAATATTCACTAATATTATGCACTGTTCGTAGTTAAATACTGTGCGATGCACTAAGATTGCTTTCTTCGCCTTCCAGGCGGACTATTACATCGTCTTTTAGACGGACTTGACAAGAACAACATCCAACTTGGATAGTAAACCAAACACATGTGATAAGAGCTCAGTCCTGCGCTGCGTGAACTTGTGAATTTACTAGTCGTGCAGCGACTGTCTGGTTCCGGTTCGCGTATCTGCGATGATACTACCTTACCAAAAGCAGAAATAACATTCTAAAGAATGTTTCGATGATACAGAATTACAACACGAGAATATCTGGGCTTCGTAGAAAATAGAAGTGTCATAATTTAGCCTCAGATTATTTAATAATGGTTTTCTCCGTAGTCAAAAGATCAACCATTTATAACTCCAAAGAATGTTAGCATGTGGCGACAGCATGGTCGGTCAGTGGGTACGTTCTAAAGTGATGCATCAAAAATGCGTTGCGATGAAAAATATCACATGAACCAGTGCTTAGCGGGTTCAATAGGTATTAGGAAGTCATTTTTGAAAGCCTTTGTCTGGAGCGTGGCACTCTTTGGAAGTGAAACTTGAACTATTGGTGCAGCAGAAAAGAAGAGAAATGTGTTGTTACAGGAGAATGATGATCAGATCGGTAGATAGGGCTACAAACGAAGAGGTATTAAGACGAGTGGGAGAGGAGAGATGTTTCTGGCGATTGCTAATGAAGAGAACAGATAGGTTGGTAGGACACTTATTAAGACACCCAGGAATAGCAAGCTTAGTTATGGAAGGGTCGAGGACAAGAACTGTAGGGGTAGACCAAGGTTAGAATATGTTTAACAGATTGTCTTTGATTTAGGGTGTGATAGCTATATAGAGATGAAACGATTAGCTCAGGACAGGGAGGCATAGAGAGCTGCGTCAAACCAGTCAAAAGACTGAATACTCTAACAACAACAGCAACTAATACGTTTAAATTACATTAAATTTACTGCTACGAGAAAAGTATGTAATTTGACTAAACTTGGCCTTTCTTACATTACCACTCATTAAACCTTGGCATAAAAAGGGTTAAGTGAGCAGTATTTAAATGATTCCCGAAGTAATCTTGTTCCTTTTCTTAGACATCTCCTCTGTCAGTTACATTTGTAATTCGTCCATCTCTCTTGGAGGTTGCTATTTTACCCAATCAGACAAGAAACTGCTGGAAAAGGGTTGCATGATGGAGATACTACCAAGGTTTTCTACTCGTATTTACCTCTTGTTTTCACTAATTGTACGTGTGCTGCACGTTGGAGCCAATTTGGAGCTTCTAATGGCGTGCTATGCTGGACAGCATTTGTACATTCCCCAAGTGACACGCTACGCCATAGTAGCCGACAATGCGCCTAAACTAACTTCTGGTGCTGCTAAAATAAGCATTTTAATATTGAAAACATTGTCATTCAATATACAAGTGACTACAGGTTTTCTTTGCTAGAAGAGGTCTGCAAGAAAGACTCTTCACCGCATGATCTAAAACAGCTGGCCCTCTGTACAATATAAGAAAGATATCCGTCTAATCAATGGCTAAACATATTTAAAGATGGCGCACAAGACAAAGAAATAGAACTGGAGCAGGAATACATTCATCTCTCTTCTCAGTCTACTTCCCAGTAGGCCAAAACAAAACAAACTTTGATGCTGAGATAAGAGCAATTTCACATGCACCCCATCAGACATTAGGCAGAAACATTGATTATCAAAAATGTGTTATCATTACAGATTCAAAAGCAGCCATCCAAGCCGTCTCGTCAAATTATAGGCCTCAAAATAAAGAACTGAAAGATTTTTTTTTGTATGATAAAAACCCTTCAAAGACTCCACAGACAGATCTCATTTCAGTGGATCCCTTCCATGTTGGAATAGCAGGTAATGAAGAGGCAGCCAGATTAGCAAAAAAAAAGGTACCACACTACAACAACCTGTCAGTCAGACTGGTTTTATGTCAGCAAAAATGATCTTGAAAAATACTAACGAAAACAGGTATGAAGAAATGGCAAAGAAAACAGCAGAAACCAAATTATGGAAGGACATTGATGCTAAATGGGATCAATATAAATTAACACCAAGAAGAGATGCTGTAGCCTTCTTCAGACTTAACACTGGCCATGACTGCCTTGCAGCTCATCTGAAACGAATCAACATCTTGAGATCTGAAGAATGCACACTTTGTCACGAACCTGGAAGTAAAATGGATAAGGGGCACCTGCTACATTGCAACAAACTTGATGTGGGTACTAGAACTTCAGGAAACCTCACACAACTCTATTGGATCGCAAGAAAGCTGATGAATTGGAATCTGGGCTAGCCATAGGAAAGAACAACAACATTTTCATTCACTCATATTCTAAAGGCTGCCTTGTCGATGCAACCACACTCTTCTGTCGTTGGCGGTTCGTTTCAGTTCTATGTAATTGTCACATCCCATTCTATTGTTGATGTCTTGCAATTACTTCGTTCTAGGCCGTCCTTTTCCTTTCTTTCCCAGCATTTTCCCTTCAAGAATGTTAACGATGAAAGTGTTGTGTCTGATGACATGTCTAAAAAAAATTATTTTTCTCTTTCCCATTTCCTTCATTAATCTTCTCTCTTCTTTGACTTCCCTTTAGACTTCCAGGTGGGTTGTTCTTTCCATCCAGCTCGTTCTTGTCATTTTCCACCATAACCACATTTCAGCAGCTTCAAGTCGATTCTTTTCCAATTTACCCACAGTTCAACTTTAAATTTAACAGATCCTACACACACCCAAAGTACATGTCGCAGCCCCTAAACTAAGTAACCATCCAACCAAAGTTGGGAGGTGTCAAAGTCAACTGCTTGGCATTCGCTGACAATTTTGCGATACCTTCAGAAATCCTAGAGGAAGCAGCCATACAGATCAACCTCCAAGATAATATCGCAGTGAAGACAAGGCTTAGGATCTCAAAAGAGAAGGCCAAATTCATGACGAATGACCAACATGGACCAAAATTCCTTGAACCAGAGATTGGACGAATTGAGAGGATAAAAAGTTGAAATACCTCGGCAAGACCATACTAGAGAACGGACATGAGAAATCTCTATCAATGTTTACAATTTCACCACCGACCGTAGCAACTCCAATGACCCAGTTTAGTGTTTTTGAAAAAAAAAGTAATTGGAATTTTTATTTAATCAAATTATTGTAAGGATGTCCGGCTCAGTGGCTAAATGGTCAGCACGCTAGGCTTTGTCCCGAAGTGCCCAGAGTTCGATTCCCAGCCGGGCCATCAGGGATTTTAGTCTCCTGGGGTTAATTCCCGTAGGTCGGGGACTGGGTGTGTGTGACGTCCTCATCATCACTTCATCCTCATAACGACGCGCAGGTCGCCCACGGGCTTCAAGTAGAAAGACCTGAACACGGCCTCTCCGGAGGCCACACGATCATCATCATCATCATTGTAGGGATATCAGCAGCCTCCGTGACTTAGGTGGCAGCACGCGGCCTCTCACCGCTGGGTCCATGGTTCAAATCCCGGTCACTCCATGTGCGATCTGTGCTGGACAAAACAGGGGCAGACAGGGTTTTCTCCGGGTACTGCGGTTTTCCCTGTGAAAATTCCATTCCAGCAACACTCTCCACTATCATTTCATTTCATCTGTCATTCATGTAATCATTGCCCCAGAGGAGTGCGTCAGGCCTCGGCAGCCGGTACAGTTCACATCCTCGCCGCTAGATGGGGGCTTCATTCATTCATTCGATTCCTGACCCAGTCGGAGACTGGAAGCAAGTAGGGAGGCTGGGGGCGTTTTGACTCAAATACCGTTATTTATGCAAATTAGGGGGCGTGGCAAGGTCAATGACCTTGAGGTAGGTCATGATCAATGACCTTGAGGTAGGTCATTGACCCCAAGGTCGCCGGGACCCCGGAAGGTAAACAAACCTTGGAGGGTCCAGGAACCGGTTTGAGGGGGTGTGGGTGGAGGGGGAGGGGGGAGGGGGGGGGGGGTAGGGAGGGGGGAGGGGGGGATGGGGTGGTGGCGAGGGTGGGGGATGAGGGGAAGGATGGAAGAGGCTCTGCACGAGACCCTCCTCGACCCAGTCTCCCTGTTGGACTGAGCGCCTTCTCTGATATTATCCTGGGCTATATAGCTTTGCTTTGAGCCCGATGAGATCCGAGTATTGCCGAAGGTTTCCGAATCCTTGGTTGTGAATGAATTGTCAGAGAATTGAACGGTCAACTGGTGTGTGTGTGTGTGTGACGTCACAGCAGATTACGGGATGTGAGGTAGGTCATGAACGGGAGTGTTTTGAATGGAAAACATTAGTGTAACTGGTGTGTGTGTGTGTGTGACGTCACAGCAGATTACGGGATGTGAGGTAGGTCATGAACGGGAGTGTTTTGAATGGAAAACATGAATGGCGGTGGATGGCGGTGGTTGTTGAACCCTGACGTGGTAGGTTGGTTAGGTGTGAATGGGTCTGAGAGACAAACAAGATGGGGTTGAAAGCGCTCAATGGTAAACAAACATCGATGCGTGGGTGGATGTTTAATGAACATAGGTTGGTGTGTGAATGAATAAACAGATTTGAACGGTTAACCTGTGTGTGACGTCACATGGGATGACTAAACCTGAGATTGACAACGGGTTGTATGGTAGCTCATGTCTGGGAATGACCTTACGGTGATTGAGAGGGTGCGGGACAAATGATGAGGTAAACGTGTCTGAATCATGAATGGAGATGGATGGTGGGTGTTGAACTCTGGCTTGCTTGGTAGGGTGAATGTAAAAACAAATAAAACCAGAAGCAAAAAAAGTAAAATTATGTTTTATTTTGACTCTTCATCTTCCTCTTCATCATCATCATCATCTTCTTCTTCTTCTTCATCTTCTTCTTCTCTCCCACGCCCTTCCATCGCTGACATTAACTCCGTAAAAAACTCCACCAAAACTGGATCATTTCCAAAGCTATAAAAAAAAATGCATACAATAAAGAGTACAACAAAATTGTTTTATAACGCTTGTTTATCTAAATATTGTATTGTGAATTGCTGGGAGTGTGTGAGAGCAAGTACAGTTCACCTAAGTCTGCATCAGCTTCCAGCGGACGCCCTTAGGGTGAGCTACAAGTTCTGTTCATTTTTAAGTAGTTTCAAAATTTTGCTACTAGATATTAATGATACCTAGTGGTGAATGTTGGAACTTGAGTATGGGTTTCAGTGCTGGCAGTGTTCACGAACATGTGTGACTCACTTGAGTATGTAGCTGCTTCCAGCGAACACCTTTAGGGTGAGCTACAAGTTCCAAGTTTTTGCTACCAGATAATAATGCCATCTAGTGGTAAATGTTGGAACTTGTTTTGACAAAATCTAACCTGTCAATTTAGCTTCACCCAAGTTTAGTCTGTGGACGGATCTTTTACATGTCATAAAGTGAGAACATGTAACCACTGGCTTTACTCCCCCTCCAAAGGAAGGCATACTGAAGGATTTTAACACACTTAAAAAAATCTGACTTCCTTCCCAATCCTTTTTTATTCATCGCAATAACACGGGTTATCAGACAAATTCTACTCACACCCAAGTAAACATGGGCTACAAAGGCGGTAACTACGCTCAGTATTTCTAATCATTTTGAAGAAGAAAAAAAACACCGCTTGCTTCCAGTATTTGACCAGATCAGGAATGGAATGAATTAAACTCCATCTAGCGGCGAGAAAGATCTGTGTTGGCTGTCAAAGCCTGTCTCACTTTTTAGAGTCAATGTTTAAATGAATGACAGATAAAAAGAAATGATAGTGGAGGGTGTTGCCGGAAGAAAATTTTGACAGGGAAAGCTGGTGTTCCCAGAGAAAAACCTGTCTGCTTTTGGTTTGCCCAGCACAGATCTAACATAACGTGACTGGAATTGAACCACGCACCCAGCGGCGAGAGACTGGCGTGCTGCTACATAAGGCTTTAGTGAAAATGAAAAATGAAAATCCACAGCCTGCTTCCAGTCTCCGACCGGGTCAGGAATGGAATGAATGAAGCCCCCATCTAGCGGCGAGGATATGATCTGTGCCGGCTGCCAAGGCCTGACGCACTCCTCTGGGGCAATGATTAAATGAATGACAGATGAAATGAAATGATAGTGGAGAGTGTTGCTGGAATGAAATTTTGACGGGGAAAACCGGAGTACCCGGAGAAAAACCTGTCTGCCTCCGTTTTGTCCAGCACAGATCTCACATGGAGTGACCGAGATTTGAACCACGGACCCAGCGGTGAGAGGCCGGCGTGCTGCCGCCTAAGCCACGGAGGCTTCATAAGGCTTTAGTAAATAAAGTAAATAAATAATACTTACATTAAGAGATCGAGCGTCAACTCCTCATGGTTTTCTTCTTCTTCTTCCACCCCCATAGTGTTATTGATCTTGTTAAAAGACATTGCAGCGAATGATATGTTGTGAAAAGGAACAACCTCTTTATATACTGGGTGTTTTGTGGTGAAAGGTGGATTAATTAGAAGTGTTTAAGGTAGTTGTGCAGGGTTATACAGTGTGGAGCTAATTCTGGTGAAAGGAAGGTCAGTAACGATTCCTGTATTAATGCAGGGTAATGCCGTATGGAGGTCATGTTTGTGTGAAAGGAACGGTAATTCAGGAACGTTTCCTGTATTCGGAGGGGTATAAATAGTCGAGCAGAATTGAAATGAAAGTAGAGTTGGCTACGAGCTTACAGCGTTCACACCAGATTGCAATTGGATCCTTGTCTATCAGGTAATATTCAACATACTTAAGTATATAACTTTAAAGTATATCCTAGTGTATATATTTGACTATGTGCTACTGGGAGACTAACTCAACCAAATGGTTTACAAAATAAGTGATTGTACTGTACAGAAAAGAGGAGAATTGAAGCATTTGAAATGTGGTGTTACAGGAGAATGATGAAGATCAGATGGGTAGAGAGAGTAACAAATAAAGAGGTATTAAGACGAGTGGGAGAGGAGAGATGTTTCTGGCGACTGCTAATGAAGAGAAGAGATAGATTGGTAGGACACATATTAAGACACCCAGGAATAGCAAGCTTAGTTATGGAAGGAAGGGTCGAGGACAAAAACTGTAGGGGTAGACCAAGGTTAGAATATGTTAAACAGATTGTGTCGGATGTAGGGTGTCGGAGCTATGTAGAGATGAAACGATTAGCTCAGGACAGGGAGGCATGGATAGCTGCATCAAACCAGTCAAAAGACTGAAGACTCAAACAACAACTGTACATTACAGTACTTGTAAATGCTGAGATGGTAGGTTTAAATCCACATGAAGATGTTTAGAATTTTAATAGTATAATGGCCTATTGACAAAGCTGGTTTTAAAAGTTAGACGGTATGAATCAGACAAGCAATAATTACTTCAAGTATGAAACGAGCAGAATTCATAGCATGTAATAAGATTGGTTTTAACGTGACTTGCATCTTAAACCACTAACTGCCTGGGATATATAAAATGAATGCAGCTCAATTATATATAATTACTGTTATTATCCAATTAAATGTTGCCGATTTCACTGCATTGCCCGCGAGATAATTACAGTGCTCGAGGCAGTCACGGAATAGATGACGATCTCTTATGTATTGCAAAGGTGAAGGATATTAGCACCGAGACATGCATTCACTTTTATACATTAGCTCTAGGTCAAGTAACCTATTTAGTTAAGGACATTTAAATCATCACCTCCCAACTAATGTAGCCCCCCATGCACTCGGGTGAATTGAACAGATAAATTATTTAAGCAACCTGCCCCCGGCTTCACCCGGGAACAGATATAATATACAAACAACCCGACCCGGCTTCGCCCGGGAACAGTTATGTTATACCAGAAACCCAACCCGGCTTCGCTCGGGAACAGTTATATTATACCAAAAGCATGCACCGACTTCGCTCGAGAACAGTTAAATTATACAAGCAATCTGCCCCGGCTTTGTCCGGGAACAGTTAAATTAAACAAACAATCCGCCCCGGCTTCGCTCGGGAACAGTTATATATTATACTAGAAACCCGCTCCGGCTTCGCCCGGGGGATAGTTAAATTATACAAGCAATCCACCTCGGCTTCACCCGGGATCAGATATATATATATTATACTAGAAACCAGCTCCAGCTTCACCCGGGGGACAGTTAAATTATACAAAAAATATCCGCCTCGGCTTCACCCGAGAACAGTTAAATTATACATGCAATCTGCCCAGCTTCGTCCGGAAACAGTTAAATTATACAAGCAATCTGCCCCAGCTTCGCTCGGAAACAGTTATAGATTATACTAGAAAACCGCTCTGGCTTCTCCCGGGAACAGTTAAATTATACAAACAATCTGCCCCAGCTTCGCCCGGAAACAGTTATAGATTATACTAGAAAACCGCTCCGGCTTCGCCCGGGAACAGTTATATATTATTCTAGAAACCCGCTCTGGCTTCTCCCGGGAACAGTTAAATTATAGAAGCAATCTGCTCCGGCTTCACCCGTGAACAGTTATATATTATACTAAAAACCCGCTCCGGCTTCACCCGGGGGACAGTTAAATTATACAAAAAATATCCGCCTCGGCTTCACCCGAGAACAGTTAAATTATACAAGCAATCTGCCCCAGCTTCGCCCGGAAACAGTTATAGATTATACTAGAAAACCGCTCCGGCTTCGCCCGGGAACAGTTATATATTATTCTAGAAACCCGCTCTGGCTTCTCCCGGGAACAGTTAAATTATAGAAGCAATCAGCTCCGGCTTCACCCGTGAACAGTTATATATTATACTAGAAACCCGCTCCGGCTTCGCCCGGGGACTGTTAAATTATACAAGCAATCTGCTTCGGCTTCGCCTGGGAAACAGTTATATATTATACTAGAAACCTGCTCCGGCTTCGCCCGGGAACAGTTATACATTATACTAGAAACCTGCTCCGGCTTCGCCCGGGAACAGTTATATATTATTCTAGAAACCCGCTCCAGCTTTGCCCGGGAACAGTTAAATTATACAAGCAATCTGCTCCGGCTTCACCCGTGAACAGATATATATTATACTAGAAACCCGCTCCAGCTTCACCCGTGAGACAGTCAAATTATACAAGCAATCTGCCCTGGCTTCACCCAAGTACAGTTATATATTATACTAGAAACCCGCTCCGGCTTCGCCCGGGAGACAGTTAAATGATATAAGTAATCTTCCCCGGCTTCGCCCGTAAACAGTTATATATTATACTAAAAACCCGCTCCGGCTTCGTCTGGGAACAGTTATACATTATACAAGCAATCTGCCCCGACTTCACCCGGGAACATTTATATATTATACTAGAAACCCGCTCCGGCTTCACCCGGTGGACAGTTAAACTATACAAGCAATCCGCCCTGGCTTCGCCCGGGAACAGTTAAATTATACAGGCAATCTGCCATGGCTTCACCCGGGAACAGTCATATATTATACTAGAAACCCGCTCCGGCTTCGCCCGGGAAGAGTTAAATTATACAAGAAATTCACCCCGGCTTCACCCGGGAACAGTTATATATTATACTAGTAACCCGCTCCGGCTTCGCCCGGGGGGACAGTTAAATTACACAAGCATTTTGCCCCGGCTTTGCCAGGGAACAGTTAAATTATACAAGCAATCTGACCCGGCTTCACCAAAGTACAGTCATGGCCAGCTCCTGACCATGTAGCACCTGGGTGTATAACTTGTTTGATAACCTGTGTTCTTGTAATGGATTGAGGAGAAGTAGGAAAATGGTGAACGCAAGCTGCTGACAATTAAATTAGTGGCTAGCGATAATGGGTGTGTAGAAGGGTTTTGATAACTTTTGTGTGTATATACATATTTGCTAATGGCTTAGGTATACTAAAACACTATTATAGATACCAAATTCGATTTCAGAATGTCGGCAATAAAAAATGCGAATTCCATAGGGAAAGATGCTGGACCAGAGACTAAACGACTACAGGATCTGCAGGTAAACGAGTCTTATTTGGTAACTGCTGTTCGTCGAGTCAAGACGAAATTTGGGGAACGTATTCTTTGTGAACTGGAGGACTTTGTAGTATTTCTACCGTCGAGATTCAAGGAACTCAGCGAGGAAGATGTAGCCGATCTCAACAAAGGGACCATCTATTTAAAATACATGGGACTGGAAAACAAAAGATGTCTTGTGGAATTCATAGAAGAAAAAAATAAAATTTAAAATTAGTTTATGTAAAAACGGAATTTGCAGGGAAAATAAACTTTGGTTCACTCTCTCTGCAAACCGTTCAGTTTTTGTAATTGTTAAGTACTAAGGGACATCATGTCGCCACCGATACAAAGTTGGCAAGATGTGGATAGTTGTTTCAATAACAATATCTGTTGCACTAAAGTCAATAATGATGCAAACATTTTAAATCTCAATGAATATTTAAACACTAGTTACAACATTTTTCAAAACAAAATACAAGACTGTTTAAGAGAACATGTAGCGTTAAAGGTTAACGCTTAATTATTATGTGACTTTGCTATTTTGAAACAAGGTGTCGAAATCATTCAGCCAATCTATTTACACACACACATGACTAAATTATACCGCACTGATAATATACACAGTTGGTATAGTAAAAACATTGTTGATAAACTCACAACACGCTTTGCTGAGTTTCAAGAATTAGAAAGCGGCAAATCGCTGGAAGCTATCAATCATCTTAAAATTAATGTATGCACCTTTGATCCCATAAATAGTGGGTCATCTCATGTTAATTTGCCTAAACAGTTGGAAAACCGTCACGCAGTTATCAATGTGGATAATAATGATGTTTTCTGCTTTATTTGGTCCCTGGCTGCTGGGCTATGTTCTGCAAGTAAAAATGTTCACAGAATGGGCAAATATCACCAGAAATTTATGGAATTAATGATCAGTCTAAATTTAGCAGACATAGAATTCCCAATGGACCTCAACGCCATTTCTCGTTTTGAATCTAAAAATCTGCTTTACTCCATTAATGTATACGGAGTTGAAGGGGACAAAGTTATTGGGCCACTCTATGTGACAAAGGAAAAAAAAGAAAAGCAATTTAATTTATTGTACATTGAAGGGGAATTGTGCAACCATTATTGTTATATCAAAGATCTTTCCAGACTAGTTCGTTCACAAGTTACAAAGAGTAAAAATAGGGTATATATATGTGATCGCTGTTTGCAATATTTTACTAGCAATCAAAAGTTGACAGCCCATACTATTGATTGCATTACACAACCAGCTGTAAAAATTACATTCCCAGAAAAGGATAAAGCCAGTATGAAATTTCAAAATGTGTCTCGTCAAGAACCGCTTCCATTTACAGTATATGCAGATTTTGAATGTTTAACCACACCCATTGACACATGTAACCCGGATCCAGCACGCCCGTACACTCAACAAGTACAGCAACATGTGCCATTCAGTTGTGCTCTAAACGTGATTTGCTCATATGACCCTTCGCTTTCTTACTTCAAATCTTATCGCGATGCAAATGCTGCTGCTTGGTTTTTAAATGAATTGGACGCCTTGGCAGATCGGGTGTACAATATCCTGGAAAACCCAATTCCGCTTCAAATGTTGGATGCAGACGAGGTGGCTTTTGCAACAGCAACCACTTGCCACATTTGTCAAAAACCAATAGCAACTTGTGACACGCCGGTGAGGGACCATAATCGGTACACTGGCAAATTTAGAGGAGCGGCTCATAGTGCATGTAATTTGGCCTATAAAAGAGCACGCTATATTTCTTGTTTCTTGCACAACATGTCTCGGTATGACAGTCATCTAATTATTAAGGAATTTGTTAACCTTGAAAACCAAAAGTTTTCTTTAATTCCACAAAATCATGAAAATTTTATTTCGTTTACAAAATGGCGAAATGGAATTAGTATACGATTTTTAGATTCGTATAGATTCCTCGCATCATCATTGGATGCGCTGGTTCAAGGGCTTCACCCAAACAATTTGAATTCTGTACGTCAAAACTTTACTGGTGACGAACAATTTGAATTATGCATTCGAAAAGGGGTGTTTCCCTATAATCATGTAAACAATTGGGCATGTTTGCAGGAAACTGCACTCCCTTCAAAGGATAAATTTTACAATGACTTAACAAAAAGTCATATTTCTGAAGAAGACTATTTACACGCCCAAAAAGTATGGGACGTGTTCAAGATATCAACTTTGGGCGAGTATGCTGATTTATACCTCAAAATTGATACACTACTGTTGACAGACGTGTTTGAACACTTTCGCAAACTGTGTCTTGAAATCTACAATCTAGATCCAGCCCATTACTACACCCTTGCCGGATACAGTTGGGACTGTATGTTGAAGGTGACTGAAATAGAACTGGAACTATTAACTGACATCGACATGTTGCTCTTTTTTGAACGCGGGATACGTGGCGGGCTTGTATCGCTTGTGCAAAAGCATGCCAAAGCAAATAATCCATATATGGATACATACAAACCAAAGCAACCTACAACATACCTCACCTACCTGGATTGTAACAATTTATACGGATATGCTATGGAAAAACCGCTTCCGTATCAAAATTTTCGATGGCTGACTTCAGATGAAGTTTCAAATTTTAATTTACAGGACGCGTTGAGCAATAACACACGTGGCTATGTTCTAGAAGTTGACATATTATATCCCCGCGAGATACACAATGATCATTCTGATCTACCATTTTGTGTTGAAAAACTACAACCTCCCAGTTCACGTTCCAACAATAAAAAGTTGCTGGCAACGTTAAATCCGAAAAATCGCTACGTCATACACATCGAAAATTTAATGCAATGTTTGAAACACGGTTTGAAGCTACAAACCATTCACCGCATTATTTGTTTTGACCAGAAACCATGGTTACAACCGTACATGCAATTAAATACTCATTATCGGCAGCACGCCAAGACTACATTCGATTCAAATTTTTATAAATTAATGAACAATGCATGCTACGGTAAATCTATGGAAAATATTAGAAAGCAAAGAACTATTCATTTGGTAAACCACTGGGATGGTCGATATGGCGCACGAAAATATATTGCTATGCCCAATTTCCATTCAGTACGAGTTATTGAAACTGATTTAGTAACCATTGAATTGTCGAAGACAGAAATCATGTATAACAAACCAATTTACTTAGGAATGGTAATACTTGACTATTCAAAATTTGTAATGTATCAATTTCATTATGAGTTTGCCAAACAAAAGTTTGGAGATGTAAAATTACTGTATATGGATACAGACAGTCTTATTTATCAAACCAATAAGACGGATATTTACTCTGTGATGAGAGAACATCCAAGTTACTTTGATACCTCAAACTATGAGGTTAACAATATGTTTTGCATAATTCCCATGAATAAAAAACACATTGGTCTATTTAAGGATGAGTGTGCTGGTGATGTTATGACGGAATTTGTGGCTTTGGCGCCGAAAATGTACGCATTTTCAACACAAAAGAATAAAGGTCAATGCAAAGCGAAGGGTGTTCTTCGTAGCGTCACACAATTCCTCAATGTTGAGGAATATCGATGTGTACTCTACACAAACACCTCTCGCTTGTACCAGCAAACACGCATTCTTTCAAAGAACCATAATATATTTACAGTAAATCAAAATAAAACATCGCTGTCTACATATGACAATAAACGGTTGTGGGATGGTGTAAATAGCTTGCCTTTTGGACATTTCCACACCTAGTAAATAAGAACACACTTTAATTTTTCAATTCTTTTTTATTACAATTGTATGTTTTTACAAGAAGAAACCAAAACATCTTTTGTGAATGCTGTAATCTGGTGGACTGACTCTCAAATAAATACTTAACAATATTTGATTCAAGGTTATTTCTTTGTCCTTTTCCTCGCTAATCCACAACCACCACCAATCATTAGCTTTGACTTCATAGCTCCTGCCACGATCAAGGCTGCAATCTTTTCACCAATCGAAGCAGTAGATGATGTCACGCGCTGCACAGCCTTTCTTAGAAGAATGTGGTCTGCAACTCGACGTACTTCTGCATTCTTGTCGCTGTAAGCAATGTCATGATCTCTACACGCAGCATCCAATTTGTTGATTCCAGAATTACCTTGTGCTAGACGTTGGTTTAGTTTAGTCCCAGGTCCACAAAATTGATAGCCGGGAATATGCAGTTCAATGGGAAGTACATCAATGGCCTTGTTAACTAGACCATGACCAGCAAAGGTCCGATATATCTTTTTCAATCGTTGTCTTACTTTTTGGTGCTGGCGATACTGCCGCTGCTGTCTCTTCTTCCTCTTCTTCATCGCAACCATGGAATGATGAAGCAAAGTCTTTACAGGACGGTATATTTGTATGGCCGTGGTACAATTTGATGAGCTGACACGTTCCACACTGTCTAATGGATGGCATTTTAGTAATAGACACTTGCTGGTGATGACTAAAGTCAGTGCATGGTTGTAGTTCACGCAGACCAGGATCTCTGTTCCATTCACTAGGTACACTGTGCCAAATATTTTTCACCGCGTTTGAAGCAACATAAAAAAGGAACGCCTTGGGCAAAGCGTTCAATTCCTCATCTGTGAAACTGTCAAGCTTTTTTTTACAGGCAAAAAACTTGACAATAGCTCGCTCTGTGGGGTTTGCGTCCAAACCTTCAATTGCTGCCATATTACTACACGTCCACACTGATCACTGGTATGTCTCACACTGAAGCTGACGTTACAACGCTTTGCACTCAACATGCAAGTTTTGACATGCTCTGCGAGCTAGCCAATCAAAAAGCTTCCAAACATTTTGAAGTGTTTTATTTTGTAGAGGTTCATCAGGCACGGACAGGTTGTACAGTGCAGGACATCCCAGATCATGAAGGTCAACAAGTTGACATGTTGAATTAACATACTGACGCAACCATTCCTTTTTTTCACTTCCCTTTACAAATACAAGGTCAGCACCAAACAAGTGAGCTTTCAGAACAAGTGATAGATGCTGGTAAGGAATGTCGCCTTCTTTCCAGACTAGTCCCAAATTGCGTTGCAACCACTCTGTTTGTCTTCTGTCCTCGTCTGACTGCAAATGCAATGGAAACGGTGGTTCAAAGACAAAACTGGTTACTCTTGGTGCCCACATGGTTGTGCAGTCAATAATTCCTACTTCTTTAAATACAAACTTGTTTCCGTTCACCTTGAAACCCTGCACGTCGACAATCAATGTTTTCGGCATGGCGACGGATATCACACCTTCCACCACCGCTGCTTCTTAACAACTAACAGATTGGATAGGAGCGGGAAAATAATATACACACAAAGAATCAATTACACAATTTTATTCATAAAGTTATCAGTACGTCGCTTACAATTTTTTATCATAGGATTTGGACCATCCCAATCACAGTGCGAATCTCCTCGATGCATAAAGTGTCTACGACAAGGACGGCAGGCTGCAACATCCGCCGACATACGGAGGTGTAATGGTAGCTTATCCCAATTAAGGTCAATGTCGTGTGCACCGTACGCGGTCAGAAATCCAGCTGGTAAATAGGCAATCAGATGCTGCGGCATTTCACGAAGAAATTGTGCTTTATGGTAGGCGCGTATTGCTAAACTCACCAGGGTGCGATAAATCTCAAATGCTGCATCAGCGTCTCGACTTGTTGAGCAACGATCGCATTTGCAGTCCATACAATCTACCCGCTCTCCAACATGACAAGATGAAGCTTTGGCAACGCCATCGTCCACATTATTTGTTTGATTAGCGATGGGCTTGTTGTTGTAGCCCCTGTCATGAATACCAAACGTAGACATGAATCCATCTGGTAAATAGTGAACCAGATGCGGCGGCATTCTAAGCACAGTATGATTCTTGTGATAGGCAGTTATAGCTTCACTCACTAGGGCGCGATAAATGGTAAACCTTGAATCTTCATCTGAACCTGGTGAATCACTTTCACATTTGCAGACCCACCTCGCAGAGGGGGTTGTGACTTCATCGTAGCTTTCCATGACTGTGAAGGGCAATACAGGAAGACATGTTATTTATACTCGAGTCACCATATTGGACAGCGGTTGATAAAACACTTGTGCCTCGTGAACAATAAGGCAATAGGCTGTTGTTTTTTCTGGAATAACTGTCGATGTTTCAAATTCTAGTCTGATATCAATTGTTGTTTCCTTCATCGACTCCTCCAAATACGAACAGTCCATCACCACCAGAGGCGCCTTGGACTTGAAGTCTTGTGGTGATAATAGCGGACATGCCTCTTTCTGATAATAGGAAGACTGAAAGTTTACAAACATGTCATAGAGCTTACCATATTTGTTCTTGTTAAAGTTTAAATCCATTCCCTCATAGGGAAAGGTAACTCCGTTCAAAAAAAGTCGTATATTTCGTAATTGGATGTGGTCAAATTTTGATGCATCTTTATTCTGTTGATATTTGCGATCTGTTTGAAATCCAACCAGGACGTAGAGTGGCCGCTCTGTATACCGTGAGGTTTTTATAGACCAAGTATGTGTATCGGAGAGTGGTAATACAGGGTATTCATGCAGCTCCCAGCTTCTAAATTGAATGGGTAAAGCTGTATCCTTCTCCACAATCTTGAGCAGAGTTAATTTTTTCTGATCTGATAGAGTAACGTGCGGTACTTTCCATAGAATTCGTTGCAGTAGAATTTTTGTATCTATTGGCGCTGTATCAGCTCCCTTTAGCGCATTATAATCACTCCTGTCTCGTACAAGAATCAGATCCTGTCTTGCGTTCACAACAATGCGCTTATGATCCTCTGCAAAGCCTAGTATTAATTTTAGAGGTAAATGTCCAGTAAATGTACCATCATCGTTAATCATCCAGTCGTTGGTTGAGTTGGGACACCAACCAGCCATACAAAAAGCTTTACTCTCTTCGCTTCCGTACGAGGGATAAAGTTTCATGACACTTGTTATGCCAACATTTCGAGTAGTATCCACTTCAATACCGTTGATCACGTAGCGAACCTCAGAAAACAAAAAGGCCAAAGCATTGTTGGCCAACTTTGACGTTGTTGGAATGGTACCATCCAATTTGGTGAGTTGCCCTTCAATCTGGATGTAACTTTCATGTGGAAGCGTGTAGATATCTTGTTGGTTAATAGTAATTCGAATCTCATCATTATTATTTAGTCCCTGAGTATACGGTTGGTAGGAATGGTGTTCAATTCTTACAATACCCTCCTGTACTTCGACAGGGTTTGTCACGTCTAGAATCGAATTCATGACGTAAGATGTAACCAAGTTGTTGTAGGATCTGCTTGTTGACACGTGTTAACCTGTACACGTGTTGAGCACAACTAACACCTGCTCTTGACAGCGTTGCCGCTTTATACACTTGTTTCATGCTGGTTTCAAATACAGTTTGTAGGTCACAGGTGTATGAGGGTCTAATCGGATGAGACGTTGGTTTCTATTCACCAGTCTTAAGGTAATATTCCTGATGTTGGTCACACTCACAGGATGATAGAGCACCACCGACGGGTTTTCGCGGATGATATAACCACCAGGTGAAGTAACAATAAAATCATAAAGCGAATGCGAGGGATCTTGATTGGTGTAGACGTCTGTAATAATATTACACGTGACAGATACGTGATGATCTTCAATTATTTTCACCGGTTGGTCAGACTTGTGTATCACGTTCGGTACTAACACTTGTGGTGAATAGCCTAACAATGACCCAATCGAATCTGGTTGAGATTTAAAATCAATCCTAAAAGAAGAAAGAATACTGCAGCGATGTGTCACGTTGTTGGCTATGAGTTCAAACTTGCGTGTCCCGTCCAGAAATGCTTTTAGACTAAATTCTTTGGTGAGAGTTGTGTAGATGTGATCGTGAATATCATCTACGGTGTAGCTGCCAGACGGTAGAGTTAACACATAGTCATCGTAGTAGAACTTATCATTGACGTCTTCAATTATGTTGCAGATTCTATTATAGCCTTCAAACGAAACAAGTCCCAGCACGTAGGGTCGTCGTCCCAATTCAATAGGAGGATAAAAGTCAACAGTTACTTCCGCACCTTGTCCGTGCACTGTAAACGTTCTACTTTCTCTTGTCATAATGACCACGTCACCCGCCGTGCTCGGTCTTATATAGAAAAGTCAAACATAGACGACCGCACTGTTGCGTGTTAAAATTTTGCACTCGTTTCACATTATAGTGTATTGTTGCACTGCTTCCAAAATAGCGAACAAGCTCTGTCGGAGGAGGAAGATTTCCAAAACTGTCAAAGTACCACACGGTTCGCTCATGCTTTATGTAGGCCACATAATGCGTTCCCGGTCCATGACTGTCATCCAAATTGACAACTGCACTTTCATGGCTCCGTGGTCGAGACGGTAGCTGGTTGCGCATAAACACGCCTCGAAAGTGGGAGATCTTAAGCTGTTTTGCATATCTTATAACTTCCTCATGCGTCATGGCTCGTCGTGGCAGTGCATCGATTAACCGTTTTTTGGCGACATGTAAATGCCGAGTCCTTTCTTGTAGGGTGCTAGCTTCATGTTCACACCTTTACTGCGCAGTGCTATGGCCTCCATAGTTTTATTATGCCTTTCACTTTCCTTCAACTGTTGCTTCGCCTCCTCAACAGCTTTCACCGTTCGTGCTACCGCACTTGCTCCTCCAAGAAGTGAACCCAGGGCTGCTAGTCCAGCAAAAAGTGCAGGTAAAAATCCACCACGTTTCGGCACAGGAATAACTCGGGCACGTTTTCTAAAACGTAGTTTACTTTTGGGATTCGCATGCAATCGTGCTGCTCGGAGTGCTTTCTTAATAGCCAACTCACTATTTGTTTCTCCGCGCGAAGCTTGACGTGCCGCATGAAGAATAGCTTTAAAGCCTCCCTTTCTTGACAACTTCTTCCTCTTCTTCACTACATATCTCTGTTTCACCATCGCGACCAAAGAACAAGACAACCTCACACCGCAAAGTATAGAACACAACTAACGCTCCTCAGGAAGGGAACCTGTAGTTATTTATTCAATGGTGGCTGTATATTCAAGTTCTATATACAGAGGAAAATCGTTCATCGTTTTCCCCGCCTCTTTTTCTTCAGACGAGAGTTTCAAGTGAAAGAATAATTTGTCTCCGGCTTTCACCGGTTGATCAATAAGTGGTTGAACACTACCGTTTAATCGTACCTCTAAATGTTTCAAATCTGGTGCATACTCAATTACACGAATGGCACCATCATACATTAAACGGTAATTGTCATACCCCGAACGTAGTATGTAGGCGAGGTTATTGGGATCTTTTACCGGTTGTTGGTTTACAATGTGAAGCAGAAATATAGAGGGTATTGATTTAATAAAAAGCGATAACCGTTGTTCCAAAAATCGTTTGGTCGTCACGTCGTGAGGTTGCACAGGATCAGCAACTTCTGCTATTCGTCTTCGCTTCATCTGTAGTGCGTTCTCCTTAATTTCCCACACCTTTTCCATTTCAGAGTTTAAAAACCGTTTTGTACAAACATCTTGATCATCTTCAGGATCTGCCACATGCACAAGGCGTGCATTATTTGCTGTATAGCCCTTTGCAGTTAGGGTGGGCACAATACTGAGCACCTGTTTCACCTTGTTATCTACATAGTCCTTTCGAGCAGCGTCCGTGTTGTTTGTTGGAAGAGCCAGCTGAGTGATTCGACGTTGGTGTACGTCATAGTCCTTTGCTTCTGTTAACACCACAGCATTGGTTAACATATAGGCTTTGGTGCACACATCTTGATCGTTCACAGGATCTGCAACGCCTGTAATACGTTTATTCTGAGCCTCATAATCTCCTTTGTTACGTCGTAATCGGTAATAATCTACATACTTTTTTGAACATGCGTCCGAGGGTAATACGGGTTCTGTTATATTGGTCAATCGCTTTCCATTAAAGTCGTAATTGCCATCTGTAGTGCGTGACAATACATTAGCATCGACATATCGTTTAGTAGCCGGATCTGTATCATGTTTTGGATCGTTTGTCAAAGCAAATCGTTCATTTGTTTTGAGAGTTCTTCCAAAGGCGTCCATGGTTACACTGGAACTGAAACACCCGTTTGCCTCATGTATATAGAGACCAGCTCTTCCCCTTTCACATTTAGTTGATATGCAGATTATTAAGCAACAACATTCACTTCCGGTGGGAGACTTGGTTTCACACCTCTTCTCAACATCGTCCGAACAACGTCATGGATCACTCTTCCCATCCTCCATTCGCTGTCTCATCGCCGGCCCGTCGGGATGTGGAAAAACCAATCTTCTGCTTACCCTCATCACCTCCTTAAACGGAGTGCGCTTTCAAAATATCTATATTTTTGCCAAATCGCTGTATCAACCGCTGTATGTGTTCTTGGAACAGGTCATGTCAGGTCTGCGCAACATGGGCTACTTCACATTCGCAGCACACGAAGATGTCATTTCTCCAGACAATGTTCGCCCCCATTCGCTTATGATTTTTGACGATGTGGCCACAGAACGACAGGGTATTATTCAGGCTTACTTTAGCATGGGGCGTCATAAATATATTGATTGTTTTTATCTCGCTCAAACCTATTCGCGAATACCAAAACAGTTAATTCGTGACAATGCCAACGTGATTATTCTCTTCCGTCAGGATGAGCGCAACATGCATCACGTCTACGATGATCACGTGAACCCAGACATGACCTTTCAAGCCTTTACACAGTTGTGTGCCATGTGTTGGAACGCTCATCACCACAGTTGTCTTGTTATTGATAAGCAGAGCAACATCAACAATGGACGCTACCGCATGGGATTTGATCATTTCATTCGTATTTAAGTAGCTGCATCGCTTTTCTGAACATCATTAGTTCAGATGTCATGGCGACAACAGGGAGTCAATTAAAAAAGCACATAATCCGTGCGCGAAATAGCATTCGACAAAAGTTTCGCTATCTAAAACGTGCACATGCCGACAGTGAACTGTTTGTCGAAAAACATTTGAAATCACCTCTGGAAGCTGTGTTGAAAGGAACAACAAAGCCTAGTACACGCTCAAAAGAAACACAAACAATTGAAGAGGAGGAAGAAAATGATGAAGAACCTGAGGATGTTTTTTCTCCATTGCTTCCGTCTTCTAGCTCCAAAGAATCACCGCTGCCCCAGTTTTTGAAAACATCAATAATTGCTGAAACACCCATTAGAGCCAAAGAAAAGCAGCCTACTCTTAAAGAAATATTAAATACGCCCGAACAATATGTGCGGTTAAAATCCATTTTACTACAAAATTATGGTGCGTTGGTTACTCCCTTCCTTGAAGATCTTTTTACTAAGAAAACTGATACTACCTATGGTGTTCGCTATGAAAACAATAGATTTCGAATTGGCGATTCAGCAATCAAGATAAGTGGCAATGTTTTGATTGTTAAAACAGTTCGTTATAAATTGACGCCAGGTCTTTTAGAACTTTTATTTTCACGTACACCTTCTACCGAGGACTATGATAAAGAAGATCTTGAAAAGTATAAAGACATCTTGATGGCTACAAATGGTTTTAGACGTAATTATAAACGTTCTGAAGCAGTAAATGCTAATAAGAGCTTCAAATATAAAACCATCATATCAAAATTGTTTCCCACCTATGCAAGTGTTCGCCGTGCAAATTCAGCGTCCGGTATCACGTTTAATACTTTGAAACCATTCATCGATTTCGCCTATTGGAACAATCCAAATAAGTTGGTTAAACGTCTGCAACTGTTGCGTGCATCAGAACAGGCTGGTCATACCGGACACGAGGCGGAAGTTTTAGAAATAGAAGAGGAGCTTCGTCATGCTGGCATTATTGTCTAATGAGTCAACGTGTTCATACACCCTCGCCTGTTAAGGCTGGCATTGCTCGCGAGTTGCATAGACCAGCTCGTCGTCTCTACCATCGTCGTCATGTCATCACACGGGGCGTTGACGATCTTTGGCAAGCTGATCTGGTTGAAATGATTCCCTATGCCAAAGCTAACAACGGGGTCAACTATCTGCTCACCATCATCGACGTTTATTCCAAAATGGCCTTTGTTGAACCTGTTCGGAATAAATCTGCACAACTGGTCACCGCTGCATTCAAGACCATCGTTCAGCGGTCAAGACGACAACCTCGTTTGCTTCAAACAGATCAAGGCAAAGAATTTTTCAACAAGACTTTTTCCGCTTATCTCAAATCACTTGACATCCATCACTATTCCACTTTTAGCAATCTAAAGGCAAGTGTTGTAGAACGTTTCAACCGCACACTCAAGACGCGCATGTGGGAACAATTTACAGCAAGAGGATCCTATCGCTGGCTTGAACTTGTAGGCGACCTGGTGACACGTTACAACAACACTAAACATAGAACCATCAAAATGAAACCACGCCTTGTAACCAAGAACATTGCGCAATTGGATCGCATTCATCACAAAATCAAAACAGTAGATCCACGACGTCATCAATTACGTATTGGTGATTATGTGCGCATCAGTAAACATAAAACAATCTTCGCCAAAGGATACACACCAAACTGGAGCACAGAAATATTTCGTATTCGCAAGGTAAAACTTTCTAATCCAGTTGTTTATTTACTTGATGACCTCAACAAGCAGCCAATCCAAGGAGGATTCTACTTGGAGGAACTGCAAAGGACGCAATATCCCAAGCATTATCTTGTTGAAAAAATTGTACAAAAACGTGGCAATAAACTTTTTGTTAAGTGGCTAGGTTTTAATGCCACATATAATTCATGGATTAATAAATCAGATCTGGTGTACACCTTCTTGTTTTTATTTCATGTCGAGCTGGCCGACTCAACATGCCATGCGATTTGTATCCTACCCCCACCCTACAATTTACAGGAAATACTACTCCAGATTCATTGATGTTTGTTTACCATTGAGCACATTCAACAACCAGTTCATTCCCCCTCTCTCTCAATTCCATTCACTACTCCCGATACCATTGATGTTTGTTTACCATTGAGCGCTTTCAACCCCATCTTGTTTGTCTCTCAGACCCATTCACACCTAACCAACCTACCACGTCAGGGTTCAACAACCACCGCCATCCACCGCCATTCATGTTTTCCATTCAAAACACTCCCGTTCATGACCTACCTCACATCCCGTAATCTGCTGTGACGTCACACACACACACACCAGTTACACTAATGTTTTCCATTCAAAACACTCCCGTTCATGACCTACCTCACATCCCGTAATCTGCTGTGACGTCACACACACACACACACCAGTTGACCGTTCAATTCTCTGACAATTCATTCACAACCAAGGATTCGGAAACCTTCGGCAATACTCGGATCTCATCGGGCTCAAAGCAAAGCTATATAGCCCAGGATAATATCAGAGAAGGCGCTCAGTCCAACAGGGAGACTGGGTCGAGGAGGGTCTCGTGCAGAGCCTCTTCCATCCTTCCCCTCATCCCCCACCCTCGTCACCACCCCATCCCCCCCCCCTCCCCCTCCCCCTCCCTACCCCCCCCCCCTACCCCCCTCCCCCTCCACCCACACCCCCTCAAACCGGTTCCTGGACCCTCCAAGGTTTGTTTACCTTCCGGGGTCCCGGCGACCTTGGGGTCAATGACCTACCTCAAGGTCATTGATCATGACCTACCTCAAGGTCATTGACCTTGCCACGCCCCCTAATTTGCATAAATAACGGTATTTGAGTCAAAACCCCCCCAGCCTCCCTACTGAAGCAGGCTGTGGATTTTCATTTCCAACTTTCACTTCCATAGAGTAGTGTGCTCCATACAAATGATTTTGTAAAGGATTTTCTTACATCTATATTGATATGTTTGCTGGATAAAATGTTTTTCTTAGTCATAAATGCCTGTTTTGCCAATGCAATCCTTCTTTTCACTTCCATTACGCATCTATTGTCTTCTGTGATTATACTACCGAGATAACAAAATAGTTTCACTTGTTCAATTCTCAAGTCATCAATTGTTATTTGCTTTTAATTTCTTCCATATTTTACGAGCAACCATTACTTTCGTTTTCCGTGTGTTCTCTTTTAATTTCCATAGTTTAAGTGTGTATGATAGGACTTGCAGAATTTTATTCATTTTAGCAGACAAAATAAAAAATTACGAGCCTTACAGTAGTCGCATATGATGTGTAACATTTGACATAGAAGAAACCTCACGTGAAATTGTTGATACACCGGTATTTTATAGTATTATTGGTAAAAATATTAATCTATTGTAAAAGGGAGTGTTTTACAGATATTGTAGTTTATAATACGGAACTCATTTTATTAGATGATTTGTAGCTTCCACCAGCACTAGCCTAAATAAAGAATACGATATGGATCAACTAGATTAATAGACGCGACACCGCTCATAAGCTTAAATTCCTTATAAACAGGTCCTCTTGATTCACAGACCAACACATAATTTCATAAGGATTATGTTAAAATGAGTCATATTGATATGATCAATATCGTTTAAAATGATAATCTGGTAGCAAAAATATCTACCCCGCCCAGGATTCGAACCCAAGATCTCTAGATTTACAGTGATACGCAATAACCCCACGGCTATTTCGACTACGCAAATATTGTGCACAAGATGGTGGCTTATTTCCACGTTCCAATAATACTGCAGTACGGAATTAAGTTTCATTTATATTTTGCTTGGTTCGATAATGTTCCTGAGTGACATTGAGTTTAAAATGCCTTATGCCAATGCAATACCGACAACTTACAATGTTTGATATTAAGGCATTTTTACCATTTAAAAATACTGATACGAAGACTTCGAACATGTACCATGTCATTTGTTTAAATCACTTGACACCAGAGTTCGCATGAGCGTTTTCCGTTCAGTATGTCATATACATTCCACATGGCCGAGAGTGCGTCATGGTATCAATTTTCGACACCGCGCGCTGATTGTTTCTCTTACGAGTGCCAGATGGATCGATCGATCGAGTTGGCAGTGCGTCATATACTACCGTTGTCCACCACTGCCAGCTAGTACACTTCCGTTTGATCTGTCGAGCGGGCAGTGCATACTTCCGTTGTCCACCACTGCCAGCTAGTACACTTCCGTTTGATCGATCGAGCGGGCAGTGCTTACTTCAGTTTGATCCACCACTGCCAGCTCGATCGTTCCGATCCACTTCCGTCCCCAATTTTCAAAATCACTCCCACAAAACTATCCAGCAAACGAGCGGAAAGATGTTACACATCAAAAACGTAAGAATAAGCTATTACTTAATTGTGCCAAAAACTGAAGGGCTAAAGGGCCCGGAAACTTTTTTAAATTGTGAGTCTTGGAGAACTCTATCAATTTTCGAAGTTCACTTTCGGTCTAAATGCAGTTCTGGTAAAACAGCATGATGCCTGAAACCGACTCCCGTCTACAAGCTGTACTACATGGCAAGCTTTGCGCCCCCTGAAATACGTCGGGAAGTAGCCGCAAATGCCGAAAGAAAGAAAGTGGAAGAAAGTGAGCTACAACCGCTGCACGGATATACTCCTCCAAGATATACAGAGAGTTTGGTTTGTATGTAACGGGGACCCTCGCTTGCCCGCTCGCCCGCGTTGCGCGCCTGTCTCCCGCCACGCACTTTGCCGTTATGCGGCGCCCGCACGGCACTGAGTCATTGACCATAGGAATTTGTGCCTTAATTTGTACTTCAATGTGATCCTTGACCAATTTTTTGACGAACTGACTTACGGAGAGCGATTGTCAACTTATTTTCAACAAGATTCTGCCACTGCTCACACTGCCGAAGCATCGATGACAGAATTGCGTCACATCTTCGGTACGAGGATTATAAGTCGGAACGTGTGGCCCCCTGAAGCCCAGACTTATCACCATGCGACTTTTATTTGTGGGGGACGCTTAAAAATAGAGTGTATGCGAGAAACCCTCACACTATAAATGGGCTTAAAGACTATATTACAGCTGAAATACAGTTAATCGGTCCTGAGGAACTTCAGAGAGTAAATGCCATTTTCATAAAAAGGTGCCAGCGAAGTGTAGCAGTGAAATGCGAACATTTTCAGCACCAGCTGGGAACTAGGAAAGTACAAATTCCTATACTCAATGACTCAGTGCCGTGAAGGCGCCGCATAACGGCAAAGTGCGTGGCGGGAGACAGGCTCGCGCCACGGGCGAGCGGGCAAGCGAGGGTCTCCGTTATATACAAACTAAACTCTCTGTAGATTGAAATCCAAGAAGAGCTTTTTACAGTCAGCATCTCCACTTAACACATCCTCCAACCAAGCCAGAGAAGAACTGTGGGCAGCCAAAATCCATCATTCTCCAACAGGGGTATCACCAGCAGAATGCTTACCAGCCGGACACATCTTAGACTGGACCACTTGGAATTCACTAAACTGATTACGAGCAGTGTTGGCAAAACTAAGGATAACCTAATAAAATGGGGATACCTACATGAAATCAACACTTCGAGAATTTGGAGAGGTACAGACAACAAAGCATCGGTGTCAGTGCTTGTGCTGCCCTGATTCTTGCAGTGTGGAGGAGTTGTCTAAGGCACAAGAAAATGCTATAGCAGTTGCTCGTTTCAGGGCAAAGAAGGTTTGATTATGTTTATATGCGTATAATTCCATGTTTTTATCACTTTAAATGATCTTGTCGACTTCGTCGTTACGCTGGGGTCTGGCGTTACGTTACGGTGACGGGACGAAATGTACCCAGTTGCACTGAGGTGTGTGACGTCATAGTACCGCTTGGTGCATGTGTACCCCGACAATCTCTACTTCGTTAGTATAAGACAAAAATCCCCGATTCTTGGATGTCACGGGTAATCTCGAGAACCACTGGATGGATTTTGATGCAGTTTTCACCATTCTGTAAAGGATATCTCGAGGAAAGATGCTGTAGAAAATAATTTATGTATGATCAAATGAAGCCAAGCAGTAACGATTTCAGTGAAAAAGTCGAAAACAAACTTGGCGTCCGTGCGCTTCTTAAGCTTACGTTGGGCAAACCGATAAACATATCAATATAGGCCCTACTATGAGCGTAAGAATTGGTCAGCATGAAAAGTTCTACAAAACAGACCGGAAGAGCATATCTCTATCTTCAATACATCGCCCACAATAAGTGATTTTAGACTGGATAGAAGGGGCAAGTCCCCGCGCGCTCTGGTGAGCATGCAGCATCCCGCGACCTTGCTTTGCCCTTGGTTTGCACTTGCCGTTCGCGAGTAATTTGAAACAAGATAAGTATTAAGCAGATAATTTTCTAACATGTCAAGAGTCTTTAAGCCTCCAGCCTTTCTAGCATTTTTCAGCATTTGTAGCATTTAAAATGATACAAAGTCTCGCCTTTCAGACTGACTGTCACTTTTCCTTTGTTTTTGTATGTACAATATTATTTATCTGCCTCTGATTTGAGTAAATATTACATAAGATATTTAACACAAAATAACATGCTTTTATGTAAAAAAAATGTCCTCTCGGCACGCCGGAAGGCGGAGGTGAAATTACCTCTTCACGCAAAATTATATCTCCCGCAGAGATTTTGGTTGGTACCTCAGTTTAGGGGCTGCGACAACGCGGTCATGTAACCCCGTGTACCTTGGGATGGCTGTATTAGTCTGTAATTCAGGTAAGGACTGCAGACGGTCAATTTCAAGCAGTAGTTCCTAATGTTGCTACCAGATACTACCGTCAACGACACCTAGCTGTGAACTTGGCTACTAGATGCCACCGCAACCAGCAACGAACGTTGGAACTTCCATTCCAAAGGAAAGCATTATGAGGGATTTTTAGCGCTCTTAGAAAATCCGATGACTTTGGCCGGCTTTGAACCCGCGACCTTGGGCATAGAAATTCAGCATTCTCCCAGTTACGTCACCGAAGCCGCTTCACACTTAGTCAGAAGGAAATCTGAATCTGATCTCGTGCAAGAGCGTTGTCATGGCAACGTCTGATGGCTCATCCCTCATCAAGTTAGTAGTGTTGCCATGGCAACCAATGATAGCTCTTGGCATTTTCTTTTAATTACGAAATCATTTTTCTCATCCTTTGGCGTAATGGTGGGTCATATCAAAAATTCTTTCAGACAAAAGTTATAGGTAATTATTAGGGAAATATTGTCCATTTTGTACGGTTCTGATATTGTGCCTTTTAAGAGAGATATGATTAATGTTTCCCGAAAAAAACACTTTTTCCCACCCCTTTGGTCAATGGTTGGTGCTATAAAAAAAACTCTTCAAACATAATTTGTTGGGTTTTATGCGACACATAGTATGAACTTGGAACGGATTCGATATTTCAGATACTAAGAGAGTTATAGCAATATTTCACTTTTTCGACAAAAGCCCCCCATTTTCACCCCCTTCGACCGATTTAGCCCAGTAACGAACTCGACCGAGATTTTATAAGTATACATATTAGGTAAAAAATTCAAAGTGATTGGTGCAAAATTACGGCAGTTATCGTGTCCACAAGAAACTGATATACATATTTATACATAAATTATAAATAAACTTTTGAACTGACGGTGGTTTTGGGGTCTGGGGGATGTGAAACACGAAGATATGTTGAAATTTACCGGAAGTCGAAACATGATACCCATTGCAATAGTTAGCTTTCCAATGAAATCTACCTAAAAATGGTGGGTACTTGAATTGGATGACATTGTTCGGGACTGGGAAATACGTGAGGTAATGATGGAAGTGGACTGTGTGCTGGTATGCTATCGCTGGATCTCGGTGACTTATGTGAACACTGAAAAGCAATATATTTATATACTGTAGTATAGGTACACTTGCTTGCTTGCTTACTTACTTCACAGGCTCTGTAACTTATGTAGGATTTGTTTTAGTTATGTGGCGTGCTCCCACCGTATTATCACCGCGCGGCAACACGTCCGATCTCTCCTTCCTTTCTTCCTTTCTTAGTTTCACAACAACGATCATGGAGCTAACAACCACAGCGCTGTTGCTCCAAACAGTCACGGAGAACACAGCACTAGCGCCGTCTGGAGACAGCACAATGCACCAGACCATTGCCAAACTCTGAGTGTAGTTCCCAACAGACATGTTTTGAACAAGGAGTAATAAGGAGAGGCCCTAACGGCAAGGAAGTGAAGCCAGAAGTTACTCCTTCACATATGCTCAAAACATTGCCGTAGTCCCATAAGAAAAGCATGTAATGGTGTGACGTACGTACTTAAAAGTGGTGATATTTCGCGTGTGGGACGAAATGTCGACACATGGGGCATATGTTTGCACAAACAGAACTCCCACCTGCCAAAGTAATGTCATTTCACAAGTAAATCCACGTTATTTGCCATTTATTGTGTTAAGTTTTCATCCTTAGAGTAGCCACCTCATGGTACTGTTCTAGTATCATTCGTTCGATGTTCAAATATTGGCATACGTGTCCACCAATGTAATTATTTCGATTGCTAGGAATTAATTACGGATATTTTCCTCTGTTTCTTACTGGAAATAGTTTCTGCTTGTAAATTAATGAACGGTATTACTGTAATCTAATTACCCCAATCTATTTTCAACGTGGCTGAGTTCTAGATTTATTGCTCGTGGGTGTTAGAAGATTGATATGACATTATTTGCGTATTTTAGTGTGTTAATCTCAAACCTCAGCCTAGACCTTGTTTAGTTTGTTACCGGAACTGAACTGGCCTATTTTTTTAATCATCGTGCAATAAAAACAATAACGTCACCACCCAATTAGTTCGCATGCCTTAATATTTTAAATTTATTTAATTTATTTAATACACATTCGTGAATATAATGGCAGGCCTACTGGTATCTCGGTAATTATTTGCCTATTATTTGGTATCAGTTAAGAATAGTGATGGGTGTCTGGTTGCCTGAAATCCCACAATAATTACAGGTCATAAAAACTGCATACGGGTATAATACATTCATTTCCCATGTGCTATACTATATTTCAGATCGGTGTATTGATCTAGTTTATATTGTAAAATTAAACGTTTTATGGCAGTTTACATGATTCTCGATTGCGACAAAAAGTACTGTGACTGGCGTACACTTCACGCTAGCCAGCAAAGATCAACAAATATTCCTTGATTTTCATCGACATATAGGTCTACCTTACTAATTCGTAGTATAGGCCTACCTGCACACGAATCTTTTTCTTTCGTAGTTCCGGCCCTTAAAGCAACAATAACTAACACGTTTGATAACGTTGATTGGACTAAATTGTTTGACATTTTGAAATCGATTGGAATAAAGTACAGGGATAGGAGGGTGATATACAATCTGTACAGAAACCAGACAGCAGTCATTCGAGTTGAAGGACATGAGAGAGAAGCTGGTATTCAGAAAGGTGTAAGGCAAGGCTGCAACTTATCACCCATACTTTTCAATCTTTACATTGAACAAGCAATGAAGGAAATTAGAGAAAAATTTAAAGTGGGAGTGAAGATTCAAGGAGAAATAATTTCAACTCTGAGATTTGCTGATGACATCGTCATCTTGGCCGAAAAGCCTGAGGATTTGAATGAGTTTTTGAATGGTATGGACTCCGTCTTACGGAAAGAATTCATGATGAAAATTAATAAATGTAAAACAAAAATACTGGAATGCAGCCGAAATAAATCAGAAACCTCTATGGAGATCAAATTGGCAGGTGAAAAGCTAAAGGAAGTAGGAGGCTTCTGTTACTTAGGAAGCAGAATAACCAGTGATGGACGAAGCAAAGAGGATATAAAAAGTAGGTTGGCTCAGGCAAAGAAAGCATTTCTACAAAAAAGGAATCTGCTGACATCGAATATAGATTTAGGTATTAGGAAGTCATTTTTGAAAGCCTTTGTCTGGAGCGTGGCGCTCTATGGAAGTGAAACTTGGACTATTGGTGCAGCAGAAAAGAGGAGAATTGAAGCATTTGAAATGTGGTGTTACAGGAGAATGATGAAGATCAGATGGGTAGATAGGGTTACAAACGAAGAGGTATTAAGACGAGTGGGAGAGGAGAGATGTTTCTGGCGACTGCTAATGAAGAGAAGAGATAGGTTGGTAGGACACATACTAAGACACCCAGGAATAGCAAGCTTAGTTATGGAAGGAAGGGTCGAGGACAAGAACTGTAGGGGTAGACCAAGGTTAGAATATGTTAAACAGATTGCCTCGGATGTAGGGTGTCGGAGCTATGTAGAGATGAAACGATTAGCTCAGGACAGGGAGGCATGGAGGGCTGCATCAAACCAGTCAAAAGACTGACGACTCAAACAACAACAACTAACACGAATCTTTTACTGGTAATCATACTTAAATCCCACTAATAAATAAGTCTACGGTACCGTAAACTCAATTTACCTCTCGAGCCGGGCAAGTATGGGGGCGTGGTCAGTGCTTCAACTCTCCGCAGGGCGCCTCCTTATTACTCCTTGGTTTTGAACGTCAGGCGTTCATCCTCACATCCTGCTCACTTAGTGAATTCTCAAAATTCTGATAGATCCTTTAAGTGTTAATACTGCTATGGTGTTAATGGTGGTATTGAAGATCCGAAATGTTTAACATACTGTAGCAAAAAGAAAGTTTCCTCATTGAATACAGGAGATATGAACTTTCATTGCCAACACGCCCAATGTGGAGGAACATCTTAAAAGGAGAAGACAAAAAAAAAGTGGAGAAATATGGCCAGAGTTTTTCATAACAGAAGGAAGCCATGCTCAACCGGATCTGGGCTGATCCAAACCAAGAACTAAGAAGCGTTATCACAAGACTATCAATTCACGGTTTCCACCACAAACTATGCACGAAGGCTCATTATCACGAACCAAGTGAAGATTGTAGGTGTAGACTGTGAGCCTGATAATGTATGTGAACGATATAATTTTAACGCATGTGTGTACAGAATCAAATCTCTTAAAGAATATAGTAAGGAATTAATAATTTTATATATTAAACTATTATGTTAGACCCTGGCGAAATGTAAATATTATATGTCTGAAAACTATACTATAATATTACAAGTTTTCATTATGAAACAGTTTCTCCCACCAATCAGAGACCAAGAAACTGTGTGACCAATTAGGTGAGGAGAGCATCGCACCTGTGCTCACTTCCATGGCCCCCTATTTTAAATTTCACTGTGTTGCGAGTGTCATAGTGAGGTATTCCAGGAGGCCATGGTCAAATACAAGGTATTCTCTGCGCCCATGCTCTCTGTTCAGTACATAAATTTGATTAAATCCCGACAGATATTTATGAATATTTATGTTCGAACATAATAAATTAACGTCGAATATACACAGTCGTATGCAACTCGCCTATAATGGTAACTAAGACACTCGTATGGAAATTACATGAACATACTCGTGTCTTAATGATTGCCATTATAGGCTCGTTGCATAATGTACTATTATGTACAAACGTTCGACCTTTCTGTCAAATAAATAAAAAGACAATGTATTGTTCCCCGTGCCCCCATTAATAACACAGTAACTTCTATACCTTGAAGGCGGCATTCCTCTTTGTAGAGAGGAACTGTAGGCTCGTAAATTTCCTTCTCTTCATCAATGACTTCATCTGGCTGCTAGGCATTTGTTTCTAAACGCACGGTTGGATCCAATATACAGTATATCCTTTCTTTTTATCTTATTCTTGCTTCCGAATTTAGCCAACTTGCGGACCGCGTGTAACTTAATGCTTTCTGGTCAGTCTTCTTTTCACTTCCTAGAACTTCTTCATTCCATTCACTCGGTAATTTTCTCTGCTCCTCGGATATTACGTGTTCTTCAATTGCTCTTCGTGAAATTTGTAATTATCTATTTGAGTTCTGAATTTCTTTCAATTGAAGATCAATCCAGAAGTAATTTTAATTTCTTCTGTATCCTTCTTAACCTCAACCACCCATTTCGTCGTCCTCCTCAATCCAATTATATATTTGTTGTTGTTGTTCGAGGTTTCAGTCTTTTGACTGGTTTGATGCAGATCTTCATGCCTCCCTGTCCTGAGCTAATCGTCTCATCTCTACATAGCTACCACACCCTACTTCAAAGGCAATCAGTTTAACATATTCTAACCTTGGTCTACCCCTACAGCTCTTGTCCTCAACCCATCCTTCCATAACTAAGCTTGCTATTCCTGGGTGTCTTAGTATGTGTCCTACCAACCTATCTCTTCTCTTCATTAGCAGTCGCCAGAAACATCTCTCCTCTCCCACTCGTCTTAATACCTCTCCATTTGTTACCCTATCTACCCATCTGATCCTGTAACACCACATTTCCAATGCTTCAATTCTACCCTTTTCTGCTGCACCAATAGTCCTAGTTTCACTTCCATATAGTGCCACGCTCCAGACAAAGGCTTTCAAAAATGCATTCCTAACACCTAAATCTATATTCGATGTCAACAGATTACTTTTCTGTAGATACGCTTTCCTTGCCTGAGCCAATCTACTTTTTATATCCTCTTTGCCTCATCCATCACTGGTTATTTTGCTTCCTAAGTAACAGAAGTCTCCTACTTCCTTTAGGATTTCACCTGCCAATTTGATGTCCATAGAGTTTTCTAATTTTTTTCGGCTGCATTCCAATGTTTTTGTTTTCATCATGAATTCTTTCTTCATGACGGAGTTCACACCATTTAAAAACTCATTCAAATCCTCTGGAGTGTCGGCCAAGATGACGATGTCATCAGCAAATGTCAGAGTTGATTCTTTTAGTCAATCGTTTGTCGTCTATTCTTACTAGATGTCTGTAGAATTTCAGTCTTCGTTTTCGCATTGTGCCCGTGATCTTTTCGGAATACTTGTAGAGGTTTTCATTTCTCCTTTTCTTCATGTCCCGTCTATGGTCTTCTGTGGTCCAAGAAACTTCCTCAAGTTTTTTTTTTAAATCCTCCTTGTAGGCTATGATATCAATGCGCCTGGTACTGCCTTGCGTGGTTAACCCTCGAACTTCTTCATGCACCAAGAAGCCAACATCCCTCAGACTCTCTGCAAGGATGGATCTCACTGACAAGGAGATGTCGCCATGTGGTTTACTAGAAAAGTGTTCAAATTTGGTGGGTTTGCTCTTCATCAAGAAATATTTTACCCCTGTTTGAGCGTTTTTGCCAATGGGCCTTAGTGTGCTCAAAATTGAACGTTTAACATCAATCCCCAAACTTTTGTAGTCTTATTCCCACACACGTTCCTGGTTCGATCCCGTGGCGTAGTCGCTGGCGTGTTGGCGTTGGAAATGGAAGTTACCGTGATCGGAACCTACATCTTTTAAAATTATTTTCTTTATATTTCTTTGACATTTTTGAATTTTATTTTATGTTTGTGGTACAATAATTAAGTTGGCAGATTACAACAAGAACTTTATTATTTGTTGTTGCTTTTTCTATTTACAATATTAATAAATTAATATTTACGTTATTGTTTACATACAGAAAGTTAAGCTTGATGTTGGAGCAGAGTGGAAAAGAGGGAAGATCTCTTGGGTTTCAGCATTAGACTCGGCGTGGTGCGAATGAACGTAGCGTCGCCGGCCACGCTGCAATTAAATGCTAACGAATAAAACTTACAACACGTTCAAGCGTCACGGACGAATAATGAAGTTAAGATATTGTACATAGCTCTAAAACCGAACAGACCACAGCAAACACATTATAGATAACACAAGAGACAATAAGGGATGTATCAGTAAGAGAAAAAAGAAGTGCTGACCAAGGTCTGACTCGAACTCGAATCCTTCAATTCCCCACGCCGACGTGCTAGCGACTACGCCACGGAGACGATCCGGGAACGTGTGTGGGAATAAGACTACAAAAGTTTGGGGATTGATTTTAAACGTTCAATTTTGAGCACACTAAGGCCCATAAGCAAAAAGGCTCGTACAGGAGCAAAATATTTTTCTATGAAGAGCAAACCCTCCAAATGTCAACGCTTTTCTAGTAAACCACATGGCAACCTCTCCTTGTGAGTAATATCCTGTGTTAAGTAGAGCCTCAATATAACTGCAGAACCCAAGGACATGAGGGAGAGTTTCAATCTCGTTGCCATAGCGGCGTCAACGGTTAACATCCCGTCTTCTGCCTGGTACAGCTCTAACTGCGCAATCGGCCAAAATAGTAGTATGACCTTACAGAGTTTCATTTAAATCGCTCCAGCCGTTTAGATTTTATTGGGGGGAAACACACACACAGACGCACACACACATACAACACACGGACAAAATGTGATCTCATAAACCTTTTTTTTTTTCATGAATGAAAATAGGCTAAATATTGGGAATACATCCTGGACTGCGTATCATCATGCAGAAGGCAGTCATCTTGGAGCCTTGTTCCATTGTTCACTCGTTTCTCAATGTGCCATCCTAAGAGAAGTTGGCATACCGTCTTGGAAATAAGCCGACGACATGTTGGTTTGTACCCATTGATGTGGTGAAACGAATGTGTCATAACACTAATAATAATAAGAAGAAGAAACACATTCAAACTTCTCTCACTTGCTATCCTGGAGCGAATAGAAGCTGAAGTCGAGCATCAAATAGGAGAATGCCAAGGGGACTTTATAAAGGGTCGTTCAACTGCTGAACAGATCCACAGGCTCAAAACGATCATTAGATATTACAATCTCAGGTCTAAACCGTACGTGTCAATCTTTGTGGACTTTAAGAAGGCTTACGATTTGATAGACCACGAAGTTCTGTTGAACATCTTCAATGAATTCGGGGTTGACCTGAAACTGCTGGCATGAATTAGAGCCACCCTAACTGAAATAAAATTCAAAGTTAAGTTCCTAGGATGTCTGTCGGATTCTTTTGGGGTCAAAACGGGAGTCAGACAAGTTGAGGGGCTCTCTCTAATGTTTTTCAACTGCGTTCTCGAAAAAGTCATTCAGACCTGGCGAACAAAATTATTAGAAACTGATTATAGCCCTCTGAGAAAGGGAACAAAATCCAAGGGGAACATAGTCGATTGTCTAGCATTCGCTGATGACATCGCCATTCTGTCAAATGACGTAGAAACTGCTAGGATGCAAATCGAACTTTTAAAAGAAATCGCTGAACAAACTGGCTTACAGATATCATTCGAAAAAACAGAAGTAATGAATAACTTCAATGATGCCCTAGCGAAACACCAGACAAAATACGGGAAGACCAACCGAGTGGAAAAATGCACTTGGGAGAGATCATCAAGAAAAGTGGACTGGAAAAAGAAGCACTCAAGGAACGAGAACGCAAACTCGAAATAGCCTATCGAACATCGCGCTCAATCTACAACAAGAAATGCCTATCCAAAGATACTAAACTACGTCATTATGAAACTGTTCTGAAGCCAGTAATTATGTATGCAGCCGAAACTCTATCCCTAAATGCAAATAAAGGACTCCTCGAAGGACTGGAGAAAAGAAGAGCGCAAAATCGTTAGAGGTATAATGGGATCAAATTACAAGAACGGGATCCGTTATTTAAAAAATGCAACAAAGAAGTCTACAGTCAAATAGATAAAATTACAGAAACGTTCCGTAAGAGGCAGGCACGGTTTTAAGGTCATCTCAAACGAATGCACGGAAACAGGCTGACTAAACAGATTTTTCCTTGTATTGACTCCAAACCCAAAACCACAATGCCCTGGTTTATGAATACTAGAGACGACCTCAAAATGCTGCATCTAAAACCCGACGACGCCTTCAATAGAGATCTCTTCCGTAAAAAGATACTGACTAATGGACTAACCCGAGATGAGACACCGAAACCAAAAAGAAGACAAGGTACCACAGTGGAGCGCAAGATGGACCACTCACAGAGAATGAGGGAATTCTGGGCCCAGAGGAAAGCGAAACTGATTGCCAAGTGTAATAAGACTTAATGTGGTCCTAGATGGCCTCAACGAATAATAATAATAATAATAATAATAATAATAATAATAATAATAATAATAATAATAATAAATAAATAAAGTTAAATTGGCCTTCCAATTTACGAAAGACACTTATAACAAGAACTCTCTCTCCTGGAATACCAAGATAAGACATTATAACACGGTAATTAAACCAGAAGCCTTATATCAGCCGAAACATTGTATCTCACCACCCAGGGGCCGCTTGAAAGGCTGGAGGCCAAGGAAAGAAAGATAATACGCAAAATCATATGCCCCAAATTTCATAACAACAAATTAATCCATGTCAGGAACGAAACTCTTTAACAAAAAGACTGAAAAACTCTCGGACACAATAAGAAAAAGGAGAATTGATTTTTATGGGCACATCCTCCGAATGAATTCAAATAGACTCACCAAAAAGATCTTCGACCACTTTCGTAATAAAAAAAACCTCTTTGGTTTAAGGAAACCGAGAAAGACCTCGTGGAACTCCAAATTACAGACACCATGCTCATGGACAAAACAGCCGAAACCGTCACCAAGGATAAGAAACAACGGTTCCAAGTGAAACTCAAACAAAAGCGTACGATCCACATCTCTGCCGAAGATAGGGAAGCAAGATCTCAAAGGATGAGGCTATACTGGGCCAAAAGGAAAGCTCAAAATCATAAAAGTTGATTGATTTCATGTACCCCAAAGTTGGGTGAAACAAATAAGGAAGAAGAAAAACAAACTCCTCACGGTGCTGTGCTAAGTAAATTATCATATATTCAAGGGTAGGTATTTCATTAATTTGCTATCACAATAATCATAAAATACTGGTTACTTATTTTATTAACTGCCTGTAGAACCATTAGACTACAGGGGCGTCAAAAATAATTAGGTTACAAGTATCTTAGGTCATCTTTTCTGGTAAGCAATAGCTGGCCATCGTTCGACCCCGATATTGACCGGGCTGTCAGCAAAGATACCGTGACGAGGGTAAAGCACCAAATACATCAGCTTTTTACTGGCCCGTGTAAGCCTTACAGGATAGTCTTTCATTTGCTTTCGTTTTTTATTTCCCTTCCCTTGAAGACATGAGAGTGCCATCAGTAACAGCCAATCGCATTTCGAGAGTGAAGGAAGCTCGAGATTTAAAGGAAATTCTGGACGACCTAGTTTCCCTCCCAGTCACTCACCCTCGATAATTCGTGGAGAGGAAGTATACAAGCCGAATGGAAAACAATGGTCTACCATTATCAGATTTATCACTATGTACAGCACCCTTCAGTAGGAATAATATATGGTCATACTTCGCCTAGCTCACTCGATTCGGGGATGGTACGTTAATTTCCCACGATATGACACATATATTTTAGGATCAATAGCAACAAAGGTCAACACTCAAAATCAAAATTTCACAAAACTTGATTTAATTATAAAAATGGCACTCCACAAATTCTTACATTAAACAAAAATAATAATGACATAAAATTAAATTCAAATATAAAATACACAAACTTGTTGCGTTATTAAAACAAAGGAACATTCCCATGTACACAAGTGTTATATGGACACTGTTACAACGGCTCCACTGAGCCTATAACAGGTCTGCTCTCACTTCCATATAACATGCAAGAATATACATTCTGCTAGATCTTACTGATTCTCAAATATTCAAAAGGAATCTTTTAGGGTAATTCCCTGAATGGCCATTAACCTTCTACATTAAGCATTTACAACTTATTTAATTGACAACTTTTCCTTGAGTTTTTCAAAATGTGTTTACATTTCATTGGTTTCGATTCCACAAATGTTCCTTCCTTGTATAGTGCAGGATTCGATTCCCTACGCCTGCTCCACAAGGACACAGTACTAAACCATACGGAAGTTATTGGAACCGAAGTATATGAGAGAGAAGCTGGTGTTCAGAAAGATGTAAAGCAAGGCTGCAATTTATCACGCATACTTTTCAATCTATGCATTCAACAAGCAATGAAGGTAATTGGAGAATAATTTAAAGTAAGAGTAAAGATTCAAGGAGAAATAATACTGAGGTTTGCTGGTAACAATGTCATCTTAGCCAATTCACCAGAGGATTTTGATGGGTTTTTAAATGGTATGGGCTCCGTCTTGAGGAATGAAAATCAATAAATGTAACCTAAAAAAAATTATCGAATGCAGCCGAAAGACATGAGAAATCCCTGACGTCAAATAAGCAGGGGAAAAGTTAAAGGAAGTAGGTGAGATTTCTGCTACTTAGGTAGTACGGAACAATGAGGATATAAAATGTAGATTGGCTCAGGCAACCAAGTCATTTCTACAGAAAAGAAAACTGTTGACATCAAATATATATTTAGGTACCGTATTAGAAAGTCATTTTTGAAAGCCTTTGTCTGGAGCGTGGCACTTTATAGAAGTGAAACTTGGACTGTTGACGCCGCAGAAAAGCGGAGAAGAACATTTTTACAAAATCAGATATTATTTCATTAGTTTTGAGCTTCAAAGCTGTAATTAGCAATATTCCTTTTTTAATTTTCATTAAATACCCAATCTAACAGATCTGATCGGTTTTTTGTTCATTTACAATATGTTTACCACGATTATGATCATCCTTCAAATAGAATCAAGACAGGGGTTTTTTAATTTGTGATTTCAGTATTATTATAGGAAGATTTAATTTTATATTTGTAGATTATTCAACGGATACACATAGTGAATATTTTTGTTTTAGTGCTTAATTTTTATTTATAGACATCGCCCGGAATATTTAATGATTTACCAATCGTAAGCTTAAAAGGCACACGGACAGCAAGTACCAGATGCAATTCAGAAAAGCCGAGGTGAACAGTGAAAATCCAAACACAGTCATAGATTCATGTCATGTGAAAGAACCTTCCACTAATTACGACTGTATGAAGCTAAATTATATATAGGTTAAGAATGTAAATAACGCTCTTAGTTTCCTACGTTCGTTGCCAGGAGACGACTGCGGTGGCGTCTTGTAGCTAAGTTCTGAACTAGTAGTCGTTGACAGTAGCGTTTGGCGGCAAAAGTAGGAACTATTTGAGAAATTCAAAGTCTGCAGTCCTTACTTGAATTTAAAAAACAGATAACACACACTAATACAGTTATCACAATTAACACCGGTCATCAGATAGATTCTACACACACCCAAATTACACTGGGCTACATGACCGCGTTGTCACAGCCCCTAAACTGAGGAACCAACCATTCTTTATAGGGAGGTGAAAGTCTGCTTGAGCTTTAAGCTCTGGCAGTAAAGAGCTTCATAATAAGGGCGGTAGTGCACAGTTCGCTACTCCTGTTGGGGTCCGGGCACGGACACCAAGAGGCCGCTGATGAGCCAGCTTGGTGTTATTAGGCGAAACCCCACACAAGACACGATATAATCCTAGAGAAGTTGCTGAGTTTTAATTACATAAGATATTTATCATAAAATAACACGCGTTTATGTAAAAACACGGAGGTAGGGGGGTAGATGTATAAGAAGAATAACAATACCAAAACAAAGACACAGCAGAATCAGAACTATAAAGAGGAGGAAGAAGAGGAAGAGGAACAAGAGAGTCTATGGACTGTGGATAATGCAACACGTGATCGAGTATTGTAGAGCAAGGCAAGAGAAGGGAACGTGAAGGAAGACAAGGCAAGACTGGCTGCTATTGTGCGCTATTGAACCTGTCAGCCTGTCTCATTAATCATGCAACCCACAATACACTGCGGTACGGTATACAGTATAAAGTACAGTACATCGACTGTCATTCATTCACAGCGAGACCAAAAGTAGGGAATTAGTGAGGATCATGTCTTCATCAGGGGTAAACCGCACACGAAGGGCAATTCCAGAGCTTAGCGATCCGCAGAATAGAGACTCCATATTAAGATCTTTACTCTTAACTACGAGGGTGAATCAATAAGTCTTAAAATGCTACGCCTATCGATACAAATTATGAAACATCATTCAATTGTTGAACATGTTTCGGTTTACGGTGAGAGCATCTTCCGCAAAACTTAGTTCAAGAACATATTTTAAGTAAAATATATTAAAACAAAAATTGTTATTTGGTATGGAAGAACATAATTGCTATTAATTATAAACTGTGTCTTTGAAGTTGCTATGGATGGTGGTGAAATTTTAAACATTGATAGAGGGAACTGAGAATTCTCTAGTAAGAATTAATTAATAATAATAATTAAAATGTAATAATAGTACATTATGCAACGAGCCTATAATGGCAATAATTAAGACACGAGTATGTTTATAAAACGAGTGTATGCGAGTTTTATAATTTGCATACGAGTGTCTTAATTACCATTATAGGCGAGTTGCATACGACTGTTTATGTTCGACGATAATTATTGTAACTATTTTATGTTCGAACATAAATATTCATAAATATCTGTCGAGATTTCGCCAGTTTTATATACTGAACAGAGCGCATGGGACGCACAGAATACCTTGTATTTGACCAAGGCCTCCTCGATTACCCCACGATGACACTAGGCCACGCAGTGAAATTTAAATTAGAAGGCCATGGAACTCAACACAGGTGCGATGCTATCCTCACCTAATTGGTCAAACAACTGATTCTTGAGCTCTGATTGGTGGAAGAAACTGTTTCATAATGAAAACTAGTCTTATAATGACCCTCATCGTCGAACATAAAATATCATAACAGAAAATCGGAGGGCGGCGTAGTTGGTAGCATGGTGAGCTTCCATGCCCACGGCTGCGGGATCAAACCCGTCGGATATTTTAAGTGCGTTAAAAATCCCTCAGTATGCCTTCCTTCGGAGGGGACGTAAAGCCGGCAGTCCCATGTCATAGATTTATGGCATGAAAAAGAACCTTCCACTAACTATACTTGTTTGAAGCCTAAATTTGTAGGTTAGGTTTGATTAATGCTCTCAAGTTCCACCGTTCGTCACCGGGCGCTGGTTGCAATGGCATCTGGTGGTAGCGAAATACTCAGCTAGGTGTCGTGGACGGTAGCATTTGGCAGCGAAAGTAGGAACTACTTCAAATTATTGTTGGCAGTCCTTGCTTCAATTAAAAACAGATGACACACACTAATACAGTCATCACAATTAACACCGGTTATCAGACAGATTCTACACACACCCAAAGTACACGGAGCTACATAACCGTGTTGTCGCAGCCCCTAAAATGAGGAACCAACCAACCAAAGTCGGGAGGTATCAAATTCAACTGCTTGGCTTTCACTGACGATTTTGCGATACTTTTAGAAAACTTAGAGGAAGCAGCCATACAGATCAACCTCCAAGAGAATACCGCCGGGAAGACTAGGCTTAGGATCTCAAAAGAGAAGAGCAAATTCATGACGAATGACAGATATGGACCAAAATTCCTTGAAACAGAGATTGGACGTATTGAGAGGGTAACAAGTTGAAATATCTTGGCAAGACCAAACGAGAGAACGGACTAGAGAAATCTCAATTCGCTCTATGAATGTTTACAATTTCACCACCATCCATAGCAACTCCAATGACACAGTTTAGTGTGTTTGAAAAAAAAAAAGGTATTTGGAACTTTTATTTAGTCAAATTATGAAGCTTCCGTGGCTTAGGCGGCAGCACGCTGGCCTCTCACCGCTGTGTCCGTGGTTCAAATCCCGGTCACTCCATGTGAGATCTGTGCTGGACAAAACGGAGGCAGACAGGTTTTTCTCCGGGTACTCCGGTTTTCCCTGTCAAAATTTCATTCCAGCAACACTCTCCACTATCATTTCATTTCATCTGTCATTCATTTAATCATTGCCCCAGAGGAGTGCGTCAGGCCTCGGCAGCCGGCACAGTTCATATCCTCGCCGCTAGATGGGGGCTTCATTCATTCCATTCCTGACCCGGTCGGAGACTGGAAGCAGGCAGTGGATTTTCATTGCACGCTTATGAGATCACCTTTTGTCCGTATGTGTGTGTGTGTGTCCCTAATAAAATCCAAATAGCCAAAGCGATTTCAATGAAACTCGGTAAGTTCGTACCCCTACCTTATCCGACCTTGACACTGTCTTTCTAATTGTAATACCACCAATCCAAAATGGCGGCCGAGCGAAATATTTAACTGGCATTTTATATCTCCGCAACACTAACAGATATCACCCTCAAATTTTGTACGGTGATAAAGGATAAACCAGTTAAGTAAAAAACGAACATGGCGCCCAAGCATAGTTGAATCACTTTAATCACGATCGGAGCACAGTGAAACGTGGTACATCAATTTTTTATACACATTGCATTGCACTGACATCTAATTTAGTTCAATGGTTTACATAGCTTCAAGATGGCAGCTGTGCGAAATTTTAAAATTATTTTTTTATTTCTTGTGACCTAATCATGCAATTGAAGTGAAAGTTTGAATAATGAACCTACACAATAATCTTTAACTAATGGTACATAATATGGCTTACACATATAACAATCCAACATGGCGACAATCCGAAATATTTAGACAGTTCTCAATATCTGAGAATCTATTACAGCAATAAAACTGGAATTTTTGTATGTTGATAGAGGCTATTTACTTATGTACACCTACGGATCAATCAATAATCTAGTTAGCACAAAACTAACATGGTGGTGACGCGAAATTTAAATAGCCTATTTAAAGATATTTTTCTCGAGACTTTTCATCCGTGTGCTGTGATACTTGGCATGGTATATCTTCATACAAGCCTTAATATACTGACGACTAATATAATGGCATTCTATGAGAACTTAAAGAAGGCGGCGGCTGTGCATTTTTTATCTCGTTTTCATTTCTTGTGTCCTAAGTAAGACCAGTAGGATATATGATATGATGAAGATGACAATAATTGTTGTTTTAAAAGGCCTAACATCTAGGTTATCGGCCCCTAATGGTTTGGGTGATAGTGAAAATATAAAGAAATGAAATGAAACGATTCCTAAAACTAACGACATACATACTAGAAGAGAAAATGAACAAGTTGTTCCGTGAAGAACTATATAGCCTATTTTCATATATCCTGCTTATGTTAATTGCATCTATCAACATACAAAATTTCAGTTTCATTGCTGTAACAGATTCGTAGATATTGAGAACCGTCCAAATATTTCAGATGGTCGCCAGGTTGGATTTTTATTTTTGTACTATTACATTAAGATTATTGTGTACGTGTAGTATTCAAACTTCAATCGCATGATTAGAACACAAGAAGTAAAAACGAGATTTTAAAATTACGCACAGCAGCCATCTTGTGGTTATGCAAACAATTGAAATAAATTAGATGCCAGTGGATCAACATTTGTATAAGCATTTAACTGGCAACGTTTCACGGCACTCGGATAGTTATTTCGCGAGAAACGTTCATTTAACTATTTATACATCGCGTCGCCGCCATGTTGGATTTGTGCTCACCGGGTTACTGAAGTCCTATAGGTGAACATATGTTCATAGTCTCTATGAACATTAAAAAAAACAGTTTGGTTGCTGTAAAAGTTTCATAGATATTGAGAACCGTCTAAATATTTCGGAAGCTCGCTATTTAGGATTGTTATATGTATAGGCCATAGAGTTATGTACCATTCAAGGGCAATTATTGCCTAGGTTCATTATTCAAACTTTCATTTCGATCGCATGATTACGACACAAGAAATAAAAACTTAATTTTAAAATTTCGCACAGCCGCCATCTTGAGGTTATGTAAACAATTGAATTAAATTAGATGGCAGTGCATTACAATCTGCAAAATCATTTACTGTACCACTTTTCACTGCGCTCAGAGAGTTAAATCACGAGAAAAGTCTATTAAAATATTTCAAATTCGCTTGGTCGCCATGTTCGTTTTTTACTTTACAGGTTTATGAAATATACATAGATAAACTTGTATCAGTACCCTTTATCACCGTACAAAATTGCAGGTTGATATCTGCAATAGTTTCGGAGATATAGAATGTCAGTGAAATATTTCGCACAGCCACCATTTTGTGGTTATGTAAACAATTGAACTAAATTAGACTTCAGTGCATTACAACGCGCATAAACATTTGCTGTACCAAGTTTAATTACGTTTGGATAGTTAAATCGCGAGAAAAGTCTATTTAAAAGTCTCAACTTCGCTTGACCGCCATGTTGGTTTTGCAGTCACCAGGTTTTTGAAAGTCTCATATGTGAACTTCTAGTAGTGCCCTTTATCACCGTACACAATTTCAGGGCGATATCTGTAATAGTTTCGGAGATATTGAATGCCAGTGAAATATTTCGCACAGCCGCCATGTTGGATTGGTGAGACGTAACAAAATTTGAAGGGCACGGTCGAGGTCGCCGGGAATAGTGCTATGAACTTACCGAGTTTCATTGAAATCACTCCAGCCGTTTAGATTTTATTAGGGGGACACACACACACACCTCACACACGCACACACACACACACACACACACACGGACAAAAGGTGATCTCATAAGCCTATTTTTTTTTTATTTTTTTTTTTCAAAATTGAAAATAGGCTAAAAAACATCTACAAGGGAAACAAAAGACAGGAGGAAAGGGAACCCTCGAAGAATGAGGCAAGGCAGATTTAGCAGGTAAAGAGGAGAGGGAATGGAAGGAGAAAACCCGGGCCCAGCTCGGGAAGCCCTTGAGGTCACCAACTCCCAAACTCAACAGATGTGAACCCTTGGGGGTGCACCATAAGTGGTGGGTCTACACACACCTTGCCTCCTTTAGTGCCTTAAGCAGAAGGTAGGAGATACAATGAAAAGAAAACAAGAGGTCTGACCCTCTAAGAATGAGGGATCAGGAAAGATGAGACAAGGACCAATTAAGAGCGGGAAAGTAAAAGACTTCCTAAGCCTCGGATACCCTAATACCGTCAGGGTCGGAAAAGAACAAGAGTTGACCAAGAGAGGTCGACAGGAAAGATAACAGAGAGGAGCCTGGCACAATACGTGGAAGCAATGCCGGTCTCAGCTGGGGTCCCGTGGTCGAAAAACCCACGTCTCACAAGTTGTGAGCCCCTGCGGGAATTGGATATATGAAAATAGATTATTTAGTTCTTCATGGAACTACTTGTTTTAGTAATGTTAAACGCTAAGGAAGATATCAATGAATTTCACAACATGTTTAACACATGTTTGATAACTTGTATTTTTAAGAGTTACCGTTTTATACTGAACTAGCAGTAGTGTCCGCCTTCGCCCGGTGGATTTTTTTGTTTTTTTTGTTTTATGGATGATAATGAATACTACTACAGAACTGGAGCGCTCAAGGATAAGGATCGGAAAGCACCAACGCTTATTGCAGCTGATAACCTCAGTATACTGCACCAACACCATCGCCCTTATACAGAGGCATACTATTGTCATGATGATAACTCTTTTAAGGGGCCTAAGAAATCCTTTTGCACTAATTACTCCCCATGACTGCAATTTATAAGCAGCTCGCAATTCTGCACCAGAACACTGTTAGGGGCGACGTGATTCAGCCCGCATTGCCAGGCAACAATAGACTTAGGTATTATTGAAGCTGTTCGGGAGCGCTTGTTCTAATGAACAATAATCAATCTTTGAGGTTACCTGAGAGGTGTAGCCTAATGCTACATAGCCTAAACTACTCCTCTTGAATCTGGCGATTATATACAAAAATAATTTTTCGAATCCGACTGCTTGTTCCAGAAATTAGCGCGTTTAACACCCACACAAACAAACTCTTCAGCTTTCTTCTGCTTCTTGTTCCGTATAGGCCAACTACGGACCACGATATTCAACTATTTTGCTTGGAGCGGGCCTTGATGTTTGCTCAGTGGTCACGCATCTCTGGCTGTGTTGTTCTTTTCTCTCCTTTGTCCAGAGGGCACCTGTCTTCTTCCTCGGGGGTTTTTCCTGGAACTTTATTTGCTTTAATTGACTCCTGAGAGACGTTCGATCTTTTATGTTCTTTTCCGTAACTCCCAGTTCCAGCAGATCTTTGTGCACTTCTATCAGCCTTGGTGACTTGGTGTTCCTTCTTTGCCAGGATGTGAGTAGCTGGTTGGTCAGCCTGGTTGGATGCATCCTGGAGACGTGTCCATAAATTGTTAGACGTCTCTTCCTGGCCACGTCTGTAATTCTTTCAGAGTAACTATAGAGCTCCTGGTACGGCCGCCTAATATATTTACTCCCTTCCTTGATTGGTCCCAATATCTTCCTCATTATCTTCCTCTCATGGATTTCTAATTGGTCCGAGAGTCATTTCCTGTTTAATATGAGGCATTCACAGGCATATAAAGCTCCAGGGCGGATGACCGTTTGATAGTGCTTCATTTTGGTGTTACGGGAGAGACACTTCTTATTGTAGATGTTCTTAGTCAGTCGGTATGACTTTATTGATGTGTAACATCTTTCCGCTCGGTTGCTGAATAGTTTTGTGGGAGTGATTTTGTAAATTGGGGACGGAAGTGAATCGGGCGGAAGTGGATCGAACGGAAGTGAAGACGCACTGCCAGAAAAATGGGACGGAAGTGAATCGGGCGGAAGTGGATCGGACGGAAGTGAAGACGCACTGCCAGCTGGATGTACAATGAAAATGTGTGTATTGGAAACAAGGCAGTGTGTGCTCTGTAGCGCGAGAATGTTATGGCAATACAGTAGGCAGTACATTTAGCAGGCACTGGTTTGACGAGCACAGTGGCAAATGTTTGTCATTGAGCAGTTAATGAAGCTTCACGTTCAAGGTTGAATATTACATGGGGTAGGACAAAGACGACAAATGACATATAAGTAAGCGGCATTATTGTCAAGCTGTGGGTGAGTAGTCAAATATTAAATGCATAACAGAATGTTGTTATATGAGTGGAATAAAAGCTGAGACTAGGTCATTTCATGATTGTAGGAAGGCATGTTTTGATTGTTTACGACGAACTGTATGAGAGCCTTGAGAATAATGAATGTTATAGTTACTGACGAATGTGCTCACAGTATTTGAGAGTACTGTCGACGTTGTGTGTCACTTTGTTGTTATGAATTAGTATTGTAAAAGGAGAAGTCTCCGTGGCTTAGGCGGCAGCACGCTGGCCTCTCACCGCTGGGTCCGTGGTTCAAATCCCGGTCACTCCATGTGAGATCTGTGCTGGGCAAACCGGAGGCAGGCAGGTTTTTCTCCGGGTACTCCGGTTTTCCCTGTCAAAATTTCATTCCAGCATCATTCTCCACTATCATTTCATTTCATCTGTCATTCATTTAATCATTGCCCCAGAGGAGTGCGTCAGGCCTCGGCAGCCGGCACAGTTCATATCCTCGCCGCTAGATGGGAGCTTCATTCATTCCATTCCTGACCCGGTCGGAGACTGGAAGCAGGCTGTGGATTTTCATTTTCATTGTAAAAGGAAGCTTGTAGTTTTGCGTGTCCGTTAATCTCACGATCATGATCCACGGTACCTCCCTTTTACGTGGAATGCGAACCACAGGACATGGCATTTCAATTCGAAAATCTCACATGCATTGACCGGGAATCAAACTCGGTCTAACTTGGTGAGAGACTAACAGCTTGACCGCTGCGCCACAAATGTGACAGTAGCATGTCTCCAATTCAATCTATACATTCATCATAGTACCAGTATGAAAATGGAGTGTAAATTAATCTTTTAAGAATGTCCAAGCTGTGTAGTATACGAGTAGGATAACATGTCAGATGTTACACATCATATGCGACTACTGTAAGGCTCGTATCTTTTTTAATATTATTGTATTAGTATATATTATTATAGATAATCCAGCTCCTTGGTCTCACCAGTTACAGCATTTAGCAGTTCCAAATGACTCTTGAGAGAGATATATTACGTAAGCACGGTTGAGAGGCTTGCATATGTTTCCAACTTCACGCACGATAACTCTATGAACCAAAAAGGTAGCGTCCCCTCCCCTCTCTGAAAATGGCTTTTAAGCTTTAAGCAAGTGACTCAGGGTGTATAGCACGCACGCACCGCCGGCTTATGAATATTCACTTCCTACGTAATTACCTGCAAGGAGACGTGACGAAGAGGGACGATCAGCAATCTTTGCTGCTACACACACACACACACACACACACACACAATCTAACTAACGGCAGGGGTTTGCAACTCATGGTCCGCGAGCAGCATGCAGCCATAGAAATTAGAAATCACCATAAATTTCAGCATACGCAAATGCAAATGCAATGATGATGATAATATTATTCCTGGTTGGTTGGTTCCTCAGTTTAGGGGCTGCGACAACGCGGTCATGTAGCCACGTGTACTTTGGGTTTTTGTAGAATCTGTCTGATAACCGGTGTTAATTGTGATGGCTGCATTAGTGTGTGTTATCTGTTTTCAATTTAAGTAAAGATTGCAGACCTTGATTTTTTTTCAAATAGTTCCTACTTTTGCCTCCAAATGCAACCGTCAACGACTACTAGGTCAGAACTTGGTTACCAGATGCCACGGCACGATTGGAACCTAAGACGGTTTGTCAAATGTTTAACCTATTATTAAGCTTCACACAGGTGTAATTAGTGGAAGGTTCTTTACATGCCATAAATCTATGACATGGGACCGCCGGCTTTACTTCCCCTCCGAAGGAAGGCATACAGAAGGATTTTAACGCTCTTAAAAAAATCCGACGACTTCGGTCGGGTTTTAAATCGCGATCTTGGGCATAGAGGCTCAGCATGCTACCAACTACGAGACCGAAGTCACATAATTATTGCCTTAAGGGGCCTAACATCTAGGTGATCGGCCCCTAATGGTTTGGGTGATAGTAAATTTGATAATGGAATGTAAACTATAACTAAAACTAACTCCGGACTTAGGCCTACATACTAGAGAATAAATGCAAAAACAAAAGAAGAATAAGGGTAACAAGGAACAGGAGAAAAAAAAATGCTCTCAAACCTCAAGGATTGAGGGACTTGGTAAGAAGGCGAGCCATGAAAGGCAGATAGGAATGAGGGAGGGGGGAAAGAGGAGAGAGTCAACCCCGGAGACAATGGAAAAATGGGAAAAACATGGACCCAGCTCAGGAATCCCTAAGGGTAGCTAACTCCCAAACTCACCAGCTGTGAGCCCTTGAGAGCGTAGCACTATCCAGGGTGCACCATAAGTGGTGGAGCTACACACACTCGGCCTCCTTAAGGGCCTTGAACTTAAGGCAGAATATATCAAGAAGAGAAAGAAGAGGTCTGAACCCTCGAAGAATGAGGGATCAGGAAATATGAGATAAGGGCCAATTTATGCGGTAAAGTGAATGGTGGCCTAGGCCTTGGATACCCTAATACTGTCGGGGTCGGAAGAGAACAAGAGTTGACCAAGGTCGACAGGAAAGATGTCAGAGAGGAGACCGGCACAAGTACAGTAAGTGGAAGCAATGCCGGATTCAGCTGAGATCCCGTGGTCGCCAACCCCCGTCCCACTAGTCATGATCCCCTGGGGGGAAACGCAAATGCAACTATCAACAATAACAACAATTTAATCTACGTATTACTTGAAGTAGCCAAGATAATCCATCTGAACCTGGCAAAGAAGCACTCCTTAAGTTATATAATGTTCTGCCTTACTATCAGTACATTCCTGATGCTGTTCTGGAGAACGATACACACAAGCTACTCTGGGACAGGTCAGTGATCACAGATAGACCTATATCAGCAAACAGGCCGGACATTATTCTTATTGATAAAGTGCAGAAGAAAACTCTCCTAGTAGACATCGAAGTCCTAACTCGCATAATATCCAGCCCAGTTATGCTGAGAAAGTGACGAAATACATGCCTCTGGCTGAAGAGTTCTGACAGATGTGGTGACAGGAATTTGTCACTGTATTGTCTCTCATAATCTCTTATAGCGTGGCAAGTTAGACCTGGCCTGTCATGGCGGAGTCTCGTCTAGGAGGGGAAGTAGTGGAATCACTAGGCGCAAATGCGATTTCCCCTCTTTGGTGCAACAACTGTTTGGGGCTGCTCGCTGCTCGTCGTGGTTATATTATGCAAGCCTAAAGTATCGAATAGGAGCATTCTCAGTGACATAGCATTGGTATTGGTAGTTTGAACTAAGAGCGCGCCCACTTCACACACTCCTGACAGCAAGCTTGTTGCCATGCTTGTCATAGAACAGAGCTGCTCAGTCGTGCTTCGCTTGCCTTGACAGCATCTCTACCGTGCCAAGGTGTTGGGAATAATGACTACTTGGCAACATCTAACCAGCGCGTGATGAAGTATGTGCTCACTGGTTGACAAAGAATCCAGGCAGGGGGATGACGTAATGCAACTGGACGCACATGCGCATCGGAAGGTTCAGATCTAACTTGTTCCCCAATACACAGGTATCATACCGAAGTCACTGAAGGCCAACCTTGATACATTGGGGCTCCATCATAATCTGCATACCAGTATGCAGAAAGCAGTTATTTTAGAGACCTGCTCCATAGTTCGTTCGTTCCTCAATCTACAAGCATAAAGAATTCCACTCCATCTTGCAACAAATGCCGATGAAATGGTGAATTGTACCCAACGATAAGGTGAACATATGAATTAAATATTGAAAGACAGTGATTAAACCAGGAGCAGTGCACGCAGCAGAAAACCTAAACATGAATTTCAAAGGCCAGATGGAGAAACTCGAAGGAAAGGATTTTTTTTTTTTTTTTTAGAAAAATCATAGGACCTCCGTAGCGTAGCGGTCAGCATGGTTAGCTGCCGCCCCGGAGGTCCTGGGTTCGATTCCCGGCTCTGCCACGAAATTTGAAAAGTGGCATGAGGACTGGAACGGGGTCTACTCAGCCTCGGGTGTTCCAAATGAGTAAAGGGGGTTCGATTCCCACCTCAGCCATCCTCGAAGTGGTTTTCCGTGGTTTCCCACTTCGTCTTCGGGCAAATGCCGGGATGGTGCCTTCTTCAAGGCCACGGCCGCCTCTTTCCCTCTTCCTTGCCTACCCATCCTGACCATACATTACCTTCCCTCATGAGGCCCCTGTTCGCTTTGCAGGTGAGGCCGCCTGGGCGAGGTGCCAATCACACCTCAAGAGTTGTATCTACTCCGATTAGATGTTCCCAGCTCTAGGACACTGCCCGTAGAGGCGGTAGTGGTGAGTTCCCTCGCTGAGTCCGTGGGTTCCACCAACCTGGAGGGTAAACGACTAAGAAAAATGAAAATCCACAGCCTGCTTCCAGTCTCCGACTGGGTCAGGAATGGAATGAATGAAGCCCCCATCTAGCGGCGAGGATATGAACTGTGCCGGCTGCCGAGGCCTGACGCACTCCTCTGGGGCAATGATTAAATGAATGACAGATGAAATGAAATGATAGTGGAGAGTGTTGCTGGAATGAATTTTTGACAGGGAAAACCGGTGTACCCGGAGAAAAACCTGTCTGCCTCCGTTTTGTCCAGCACAGATCTCACATGGAGTGACCGAGATTTGAACCACGGACCCAGCGGTGAGAGGCCGGCGTGCTGCCGCCTAAGCCACGGAGGATTTGGTAAACGACTAAGAAAAGAAGAAAATCATAGGACCAAAATGTCAGGATAATATACATCAAGAATGAGACCCTCTACAAGAAAATTGAAACACCCTTAGATACTACGCGAAAAAGGCGGATAAATTCCCACGGTCATCTTCTCAGAATGAACTCTAACAGCTTAACCAAACAAATCTTTGATTTCTTGCAAAACCACAAAACAAAATCCACATGGTTTAAAGAAACTGAAAAAGACTTAGTAGAATTAATAATCACAGAAAATTCACAACTCCATCGGAAAGCTAAACTAATTACTAAAGACGAAAATATAAGGTTCCAAGACAAATCTACTCCAAAATTCAAACCCATCATCTCGGAATAAGGGAGGAAAAGAAGCTCAGAAGGAATGAAGAGATACTGGGCACTAAGGAAGGAACATGATGATGATGATGATGATGATGATGATGATGATGATGATGATGATGATGGTAATTGTTGTTTTAAGGGGCCTAACATCTAGGTTATTGGCCCCTAATGGTCTGGGTGATAGCGAAAATGACAATGTAATGAGAACCATAACTAAAACCAAGGTAGATTGAAAACACTTACAAAATATAGAGTGGAAATACTTACAAAAGGTCATTTAGATGGAAAATACCCCCAAATGCAATTTAGATTCAAAAATACGCACAAAGTATAATTTAGGTTCAAAATACTTACAAAATGCAATCTAGATTCGAAATACTCACAAAATTTAACTGGAATTCAAAATGCTTACAAAATGCAATTGAAAATATTTACAAAATGCAATTTAGATTGAAAATACTTACAAATGCGATATGATTCAAATAGCTTACAAAATACCAATGAAATTGAAAATACACAATGCATTTTAGATTGAAAATGCCCTACCAAATTCAAAATACTCACAAAATGTAATTGAAATTCAAAATACTTAAAAAAGGAAATATAGACCGAAAATACTTACAAAATGCAATGCAGATTTAAAATACTCACAAAAGGTAATTTGGATTGAAAAAGAGTTACAAAATGTAATTGAGATACACGGGAAGTCAGTGCGGATATCTTAAAGAGAAAAGGAGATATATTGAAATGAAGGCTGAGGGATCAGGAAAGATGAGAGAGGGGGCAATTAAGGCGGAAGAGACTCCCTGGTCCTCAGATACACTGATACCGGCGGGGTCGATAAAGAACAAGAGTTGACCAAGAGAGGTCGACAGGAAAGAAGACGGAGATGAACCTGGCACAAGTAAGTGGAAGCACTGCTGGACTAAGCTGGGGTCCCGTGGTCGCCAACCCACGTCCCACTAGATGTGAGCCCCTGGGGTTAAGGAATGAACAACACACAGAGAAATGATCGATTCAACGTACCCCAAAGAGGGTGAAACAAAGGAAGTAGAAGAAGAAGAAGAAGAATAGAAAAATCATCACTAAGAACAAGGAGGAAGCAAAGTATGTTGTCAAGAGGTTACATAGTACAGCATCTCTGTCAGGCTTTCATATATCATTTGAGAAAACCAAGTATATGGGGAACTTTCATCAAAAATATAACGAAGATATAATTGAAGCAGCATACGTGAAGATCTCACACGTGTCCTCTTTTAAATACCCCGTGGCTCATGATCTCGAGATTGACGGTCACGTTAAACTACAAGCTTCCTTTTCTTTTAAATACCTTGGAGAAATACTTCTACCATCAGGATTGGAGAGTTTGGCCAACGCAGAAAGAACCTCAAGACTTCAAAAGGCATTCAGACTAACGTAGAATCTACAAGTGCCTCTTCCTCCAAGAACATTGGCGATCTGCAGCATGATCTGCTGTTTGTCCATAGCTGTTGTAAACAGTGACACTGTATTAAGTCCAAGCCACTACCGTAAGTCCTTTAGCCAGGATATTCGTCTGCGTCCTGGGCCCCTAATGCCATCAATCTTCCCTTGAATAATTAATTGCAAGCGGTGGTATTTGTTGTTGCGCATGAAATGACCAAAGTATTCTAGTTTTCACCTTTTGATGATACTGAGAATTTCCGAGTCTTTGTTCATACACCGCAGTACTTCCACATTTGTGACTTTAGTTGTCCATGACGTCCTTAAAATCCTGCGATACGTCCACATTTCAAATGCTGTCAGTTTCTTACTTAAAACCTCGACAAGTGTCCATGATTCAACTCCATAGAGCAGGACACTAAAAACATAGCATCGAAGCAGTCGGCTGCGTAATGAAATGAAAATCCACAGCCTGCTTCCAGTCGACCGACCGGGTCAGGAATGGAATGAATGAAGCCCCCATCTAGCGGCAAGGATATGAACTGTGCCGGCTGCCGAGGCCTGACGCACCCCTCTGGGGCAATGATTAAATGAATGACAGATGAAATGAAATGATAGTGGAGAGTGTTGCTGGAATGAAATTTTTACAGGGAAAACCGGAGTACCGGGAGAAAAACCTGTCTGCCTCCGTTTTGTCCAGCACAGATCTCACATGGAGTGACCGGGATTTGAACCACGGACCCAGCGGTGAGAGGCCGGCGTGCTGCCGCCTAAGCCACGGAGGCTTGGCTGCGTAATAACAGACTTAAATCACGGCTGGTCAAAACGTTTCTTATTTTCATGAAATAACTTCTGGCCTGCTCAATTCTACAGCGAATTTCTTGACTTAAGTCCCAGTTATCATTGATTTGACATCCTAAATATTTATATGATGAAACCCCTTCAATTCTTTCATTACCAAGTGTAAGAATGCCCTGAATTTCATCTTTGTAAAATCACTTCACTAAAAGAGTGATGTCACGTAATGCAAAATTGTAATACAAAACCGTTGTCCTCCAAAAAGTTCTATATGCATCAGAAACCATAACTTTTGGAGGCCATTCAAAAATTGCAGACATTGAAAAGCAAGAATGTAAAATTCTTGAAAAACATTTGGCCCTACACAAGAAATTGGAATTCCTGGAATTCTGGAGAAGTACATGAGGAGCTTGTTTTCAAAATTGAATATCTCCACAATCATAAATTTTACAGGCGAGAGGAAAAACATATTTCTTCAGACAGGATTATCAAAATGGAGTAATATATAGTTTGATTTATAGCTAGAAAGAGCAACACCAAAAGTACACCAAATTTTACAGCATATAGTACATAAAAGATTGATAATATGAATGGCTATATTTATCATCTTATTAAAACCGCCTAGTAAAACACTAAAGAAAAGTTTAGTTACATTATTAATCGTACATGTTTCGGTAGTTCACTGATACCTTTCTCAGGGCGATTGATATTTAATCTTGAAACTATTTAACAAAGCCAAAAAGAAATGGATATCCTCACAAAAATTGTTTTAAATAAAAATGGAAAAGCTTGCAAATAATTAAATGCCATGTATTAACAAGAAGTTCCGTGAAGAACTATACAGCCTACTTTTCATGCCAATGATTATTCTACAGTATATGAATCTATCTAGAATAATGACGAAATTAAGTTGGTAATATCGAAATATCTAATTATTTCAAAATATACCTGGTATAATGCAGCCTAATAGACCACTACAGTTGGCAGCCCTGGTGACTGAATATATTCTTAGTTCCATCTCTTATATATAGAATACAAAATTTGGTTGAAGTCCATTGGACGTTACATGCAGTTAGACACTGGATATATCAGCACGCGTAAAAGCATGTTGGCAACAATGTCATGTGTGTGCTTGTCAGAAATAATCTGAAATATTATGATATCTTGTTGTGCCAATTTCGGATGAAATCCATTTGTTAGTATAGAAGTTACATGTATTTAAAAATTGGTCTTATCAGCAGGCATAGAATCATGTTGGCAGCACTGACATATATTAATTACTCCAAACTAATCTAGAATGTCAGGTGCTATACGTGTGCAAAGTATAGAGCAGTTGGCTTGCATACTTTCTGATATAATGATATTAAGGTAAAAATAATATAGACAGCATTTATTAACAGTTGGTAGCCCTGATTGCTCTTAACAATACTTATAGTCATATCTGCAATGTTACACATTGCACATACGAAATTTGGTTGAAATCCAACTGATAGTATAGAACTTACATGTATTTAAAAATTGGTACTATCAGTAAGCTTATAATCATGTTGGTAGAACTGAAGTATATAAGTTACTCCAAATTAATCTAAAATGTCACATTATACGTGTGCATAGTTTAAATCTGTCGGCTTGCATACTTTCCGATATATTGGTATTTGGATTTAAAAAATAGAGAGAGCAATTATTAACAGTTGGCAGCCCTGGTGGCTCTTAAGAATACACTCAGTCATATCTGTTTATGTACACATTTTACATACAAAATTTGGTTGAAATCCAATTGATAGTGTAGAAGTTATATGCATTTAAACATTGGACCTATCAGAAGGCTTAAAATTATTTTGGCAACACTATCATGTATGGCCTCCTGAAATTAAACTGAAATAGTATTATCTACATGTGTGCCAATTTTGGAATAGCTCCCAAGCATACCTTGCAAGATATCCAACATGGAGCTCAAATTTCTAGTGCGTTTTTTCAGCAGTTGGTAGCACTGACATCATTTTCAAATATGGACGTGAGATATTCCGGTGCACATCTTTACACATACTAAATTTGGTTTTGATTGCTGCAGCCGTTTAGGAGTTGATAGGGGAGGACACACACACAGCCAGCCAGACAGACAGACAGACAGACAGACAGACAGACAGACAGACACACATTTTCCCGAATCGATCTCATAAGTCTACTTTTTCCTCATTTTTGCAAAATGTGAAAAGTAGACTAAAAAGTGATAGTAAAATTATGTTATTATAAATTCAGGTTAGAAGACTGTATTACAAATTTTGTTCCATTTGAAGCGACAAATTAGCCTACATCTTTTACGCTTCTTCACTCTTCTGACAGCGACATATTCTGTCACTACAGTTTCGAACAAAATTAATGGAGTATTGACGTAGGCAGTTTATAAGGTAGATCTCTTATTTTAATAACATAATTTTACTATCACTTTTTGATACATGGCATTTAATTATTTGCAAGCTTTTCCATTTTTGATTTAAAACAATTTTTGTAAGGAGATCCATTTGTTTTTGGCTTTGTTAACTAGTTTTAAGATTTAGTATCAATCACGCTGAGGAAGGTATCAATGAAATACCGAAACATGTACGATTAGTAATGTAATTAAACGTTTATTTAGTGTTTCACTTGGCGGTTTTAATAAGATAACACTATCAATTATCACGGTTATTAATTATTACCATTGTCATAATGGTCAATGTTTACGCATTTTATGGATATATTTTGTTTTGAAAAAAAAATTGTGGTTGTATTAAGCTATGGAAATCAGGATATTTCACATAATCGAAAATATTTATCCTGATTCGTGATATATATTTTGAACATAATTAGAAATTAAATGTCTTAATTTAAAAATAATATTCATCTAGCTCAATATATTTTAAGTGATGTATATATTCAGTTTTGAACGAAAATCATGTTTTCTCACAGCCTTATCAATGGGAAATATTAACATTTGATCAAGAAATATTTTACCATTCAATGCAGCTGACGCAAATGTTACCGAATCAATTATAAAACCTTTTTTTTTTAATATTTGTAGATATTCAGTTTTGAAATCAAGCTCCTCACTTGTTTTCACAGAAATTGGCATCTTTTTAACATTTCCAAAAGTTTGGCACTTCCGGCGGCGTCGTATGTTATATGATATCCACTTCTACTACTTTAAAATGTATCTCTATCATTACACTTTAATTTGGAACAAGTCCGGTCGAGACTGGTACAACCGTTTGCATTAAATGTCAATTCCAGTGAGAGCATGTACTTTTTCAGGATTCCAGAAGGTCCAGGGCCTGGAATTCATAGCATAGATCGGGACTTTTAATATGTTGTTAAACACATAAAATAGGACCTCTGTGCAAGTAATTAGTTTTACATTAATTATTCCCACCTTTAGCCGATTTTGTGCCTAAAATTCCTGGGCTAATCTACAAACGATAAAAATAACAAGTAGTTCCGTGACGAACTAAACAGCCTACTTTTCTTAAAATTTAAGATTCATGCCAATGATTAATCTGTATGGACTATCCAGAATAATGGCTAAATTAAGTTGGTAATACCGAATTTTTTTTAAAGTAGGAAATATACCGGACATAGTGTAGCCTAATAGAGCACTACAGTTGGTAGCCCTGGTGACTGAATATATTCTTAGTTTCATCACTTAACGTACAGAATGCACATACAAAATTTGGTTGAAGTCCAATGGATAGCATGGACGTTACATAGAGTTAGACATTGGATCTATCAGCGCCCGTATAGTCATGTTGGCAACAATGTCATGCATGTGTTGCTCAGAAATAATCTGAAATACTATGATCTATTGTTGTGCCAATTTTTGATGAACTATATTCATTAGTATATAACTTACATGCATTTAAACATTGGATCAGGCTTAGAATCATGTTGGCAACATTGTCATGTATAGGCTCCTGAAAATTAATCTGGAAGGTTATTTTCTATGTGCTTGCCAATTTTGGTACAGTTCGTATGCATAACTTCTGAGATATCCAACATCGAGCTGAAATTTCAATCGCGATTTTTCAGCAGTTGGAAGCACTGGCGTCATTTTCAAATATTGCCTTGAGATATCCATGAATACCCATACGAAATTTGGTTTCGATAGCTGCAGCCGTTTAGGAGTTGATAGGGGGAGGGGAGATACAGACAGACACTCATTTGCCCGGATCGATCTCTTATGTCTACAATTCCCTCATTTTTTACAAAATGCGAAAATTAGGCTGAAAATTCATCAATTTATGGACGACTGATTTACTATTCGAGTAACATCTGGGTGCAGTGAGGTACGCTTAGTTTATGCCCAAGAGTTTTACTCAGTAAATTCGTGTTTTATTCACTACAATTTCTGTTTAAATGCTTGATCTGTGATACGGTACGCTACTCTCAAAACTAATACGAAGAGTGCTGAAGCCAACGAACGATCAATAACTCTGATTGAAGTACTTTGGTATTGTCTAGAGTCCTGACAGAAGAATTTCAATTAACCAGTCCAGCAGACCTTTCCAATAAATGTTTCCCCAAGTTAATTCCAGCCGCTCAACTTGTCGTGCAGGATATGAATTCTACTCTACTCCACTAGCAAGAGGACAGACAGACTCACGGGCCTACTGCATTCAATCTGACGGACAGTAACTACTGCTACATTTCATTATCTGATTTTACTCGTTACCTTTTCCCAGCCAGATTGCTACTACGCCAATCCGAATAGGTGAACATCAACGTCCACCGTGAGCTGACAAGGATTAGCGTACCTTCAGCCTTGCACAAACATTTGCAAATTGAACTGAACTAAACTGTTCAATTGAAATGATTCAATCTCCCCCTGCGGCTCACAACTTGTGGGACGTGGGTTGGCGACCACGGGACCCAAGCTGAGTCGTTAATACCAACCGGTACCTACTCCTGGCTTTTACACTTGTATCTGGTAGATTATTGAAAATATAGAATTTACATACCTAGTTGATTAAAAATTTTCCACTATTCAATACAACTTACATTTTATTAAGAACTTATGTTCTTATGTATTTATGGTACATGTTTCGGTTTTTGTAAAAACCTTCCTCAGCCATAGCATTCTCATGTGGATCAAAATCACCATACGGTGTAAGTCAAATAAATAAAAAACATAAAACAATGAGATGATATAGTATAGATCCCTCCTGCGGCGCTCACAAGCGACGGATTGTGACAAATGAGCATTCAAATGAAAGAGAATACACATTAGCAGTGACGCATTGCACTCTAATTTCATAAATATCTATAATTTCTTTAAAAAAATAACTTTTAAAAAACTGTACGAAGTGTGGGATTTGCAGTTACTGTTGCTACAGGAAGATACGCTCCATAATTGGTGTCCACTTTACATTTTGGCCTCTGTGACGCCTGTTTCATGTCATTTTAACATTCTAAGGTCTTTCCTTTATCATTTTGCATGGATTTCAGAAAAAGTAAATCAAAGGAATGTGTACTCAAATCCCATAATTTCAAAAATTAGCAGTAACAAATTGCATTCTAATTTCATAAATATCATTTTTTGTAAGACGTGTGCGATTTGGAAACACTGATGCTCTAACGTATTGCAATTAATTGTCGATTAAACCCTTAAAACTATTAAACGTTAATTCTTTTACAGGGTTTTCTTCTATCATTTCCCATAGTTTTCAGAATCAGTCGGCTAAATCAATGGATTGGGTACTCAAATCGTATAACCAGTGAGTGTTACTGCTAAGCTTTCAATCAATGGACTCTGCACACACATGATTTAAGCTCATCCGTATAAACAATGGATTTATTAAATTTCAGGTCTGTTAATATGCAGCGGTACAGGTTTTTCTTCTGCATTCTAATTCCATAAATATCGATTTTTGTAAGAAGTGTGCTTTTTGCAAATATTGTTGCTGTATCATGCTACAATATGAGCTGTCGTCTAAAACCATAAAACTATAATCATCATCATCATCATCATATAGGCCTCATCAATTAGCAGTGACGAATTGCATTCTAATTTCATAAATATCAATTTTTGTAAGAAGTGTGTTATTGAACGTTAATTCTCTTACAGTTTTTCTTCTATCATTTCGCATGGATTTCAGGAACAGTAAATCAATAGATTGAGTACTCTAAATCGTATAACCGGTGAGTGTTACGGCGTCTAAAACCTTAGAACTATCAAACATTAATTCTTTTACAGGTTTTTCTTCTAATTTCTATCATTTCCCATGGTTTTCAGAATTAGTAAATCAATGTATTGGGTACTCAAATCGTATAATTTCATAAATATCGAACAACCGGTGTTATGATGATCCAATTTTCAGTGATTGCCTTGTTAAGTTAGGGAAAGTACAACTTGGAATTCTGACTGAAAGATAATGTATCGAATAACTGGTGAGTGTTACGGCTAAACTGTCAATCAATGGACTCAGCACACAAATGACATTAACAGTGACGAATTGCATTCTTATTTCATAAATATCAAGGAAATAAACCAGCCACGCTGATCGTTGCACTTAGGAACAAGGAAGCCTCACTGCAAGCGGGGAGTGAAGAAGATTTCCAACGAGGGCTGCCCTGATAAGGGAGAAAGAGGCTCCTCAGCCAACAAGCCAAGAAGCTTTCATAAATATCGAATAACTGGTGAGTGTTATGATGATCCAATTTTCAGTGATTGCCGTCTTAAGTTAGAGAACTTAGAGCTAGGAATTCTAACTGAAATATAAATAGTGTTCTATAATCATTTGGTTGGAATAAAAACATAACAACCTTTCTCCTAAGTCACTCAAAAATCTATTGGGTATAGTATGACTTATGAACATGCGAGATTTCTCGCAAGGTTCCGCTACTGTCATTGAAATGACAATATAATTAATTTGAAAGTTTTTTAAAATGTTTAAAATAATTTGTATTTTTAAAAATTCAAAGGTCGGTCATTATAAAACCGTTATTGTACCACAGTTTTTATATGCAGCAGGGACCCTCTTGATGAACAAGACATGCAATATGGATGATTTGGAGAAAGTCGAGAGACTTATCCTTCGAAAAATTCATGGACCAAGATTGCTCCCAGATGGATCTTATCGACTTAAAGCAAACACCGAAATATACCGTCAGCTGGAACCAGCCACCACTATCATGCGAAGGAGACGACTGAAATTCTAGGGGCACCTCTTCCGGATGAGGAACGATGGAATCACCAAGAATATCTTCAACTTGATTAATGGCCCCAAGACTGGCAGCTCGTGGCTTAATGAAGTGAAACAAGAATTGAATAACGCTGGAATTTCAGACGGTGATATTCTTGACCGTTCAAAATGTTGTGATAGTGTTAACTCTTGGTCCCCACCACTCAAAGTGATTAAGACCCGACCACCCCTCACACAGGAGAGGAAGGACAAGTTATTGGCTGGACTGAGGAGATATTGGAGAACAATGAAAGCATCGCAGAAGCACCAGTCATTAGCACTCCTTAGTGGGCTTAAATCACTCATAATAATTTTGTGGAAAATTACTCGATAGTCATTCATGTACTTGACGTCTTCTGATAAATCTGTTGATTTTTAGCCTATTTTCAATTTTGAAAAAATAGGCTTATGAGATCACCTTTTGTCCGTGTGTGTGTGTGTGTGTGCGTGTGCGCGTGTGTGTGTGTGTGTGTGATTCGTGTGTGTGTCCCCCCCTAATAAAATCTAAACGGCTGGAGCGATTTCAATGAAACTCGGAAAGTTCATAGCACGATTCCCGGCGACCTCGACCGTGCCCTTCAAATTTTGTTACGACTCACCAATCCAACATGGCGGCTGTGCGAAATATTTCACCAGCATTCAATATCTCCGAAACTATTACCGATATTACCCTGATATTTTCTATGGTGATAGAGGGAACTACTATAAGTTCACTTATGTGACTTTTGAAAATCTGGTAACTACAAAACCAACATGGCGGCCAAACGAATTTGCGACTTTTAAATAGACGTTTCTCGCGATTTGACCAACCAAACGCAATGAAACTTGGTACAGTATATGTTTATATACATTGTAATGCACCGACATCTAACTTCGTTCAATTGTTTAGATAATCACAAGATGGCGGATGTGCGAAATATTTCACCGGCATTCTATATCTCTGAAACTATTAGCGGTAAAACCCTGAAATTTTGTACGGAGATAAAGGGCACTACTGGAAGTCCATCTATATGACTTTCAAAAACCGGTTAACTACAAAACGAACATGGCGGCCAAGCGAATTTGAAAATTTTAAATAGACCTTTCTCGCGATTTAATGTTCCAAGCGCACTGAAATCTGGCACAGGAAATATTTATACACATTGTAATCCACTGGTATCTAATTTAGTTCAATTGTTTACATAACCTCAAGATGGCGGCAGTGCGAATTTTAAAATTAAGATTTTATTTATTGTGATGTAGTCATGCGATCGAAGTGAAAGTATGAATAATGAACCTACGCAATAATTTTCCTTTAATGGTACATGACTCTATGGCCTATACATTTAACAATCCAACATGGCTACCATCCGAAATATTTAGACGATACTGAATATCTACGAATCTATTTTAGCAATCAAACTGCATTTTTTAATGTTCATAGGGGCTATGAACTTAAGTTCACCTATAGGACTTTAAATAACCTGGTGATCACAAATCCAACATGGCGGTGACGCGAATTATAAATATTCACATGGACGTTTCTCGCAATTTAACCATCCGCGTGCAGTGAAACTTGGTACAGTAAGTCCTTATACGAATGTTAATCCACTGGCATCTAATTTATTTCAATTGTTTCCATAACCTCAAGATGGCAACTGTGAAAAATTTTAAAATCTCCTTGTTTTTTCTTGTGTCCTAATTATGCGATTGAAGTTTCAATACTACACGTTCACAATAATCTGCATGTTACAGTACATAACTCTAGGACCTACATATATAAAATCCAACATGGCGACCATCCGAAATATTTAGTCGGTTCTCAATATCTACGAATCTATTACAGCAATCAAACTGAAATTGTGTATGTTGATAGTGGCAATTAACATAAGTAGGATATATGAAAATAGGCTGTATAGTTCTTAACGGAACTACTTGTTATTTATGTGACTTGCATCTTACGGCGGTTTTGACCCATATGAGAATGCTATGGCTGAGGAAGGTTTGTATAAAAACCTAAATATGTACAGTAATAAAAAACGGGACATCGAACGATGAAAAACAAGTGACGGTTGAACAGCGGAAAGCGTAAAGAATATGCTACAATGGGGGCAACCTACCGACAATGAGTACGAAGTAACAGAACAAATAAAATCCCAGTAGCCTATATCGTATATGATAGCACGGGTCGCTAGAGGTGTAATTCATAAACATTGTACATTTACCGGGTGAGTTAGCCGAGGTCGTTACGGCATGACTGCTGGCAGTCGCTCACATCCGGGAGGCGAGGAGGTTCGAATCCCCCCGCCGGCAACCTTGAAGATGGTCTTCTGTGGTTTCCCATCTTCCTTCCAGGCGAATGCCAGGGTTGGTCCCTACCTATAGGCCACAGCCGCTACTTTCCAAATCCTCGTCCTTGTAGGCACTAAAAGCCATAAGCTAAAAAAAAAATTGTACATTTATTAAGCCTAAGCTATGTAAACAGGATCTGAAGATGACCGCTTGACGAACGTAACGTGTCATCGAATAAAGCACCCCTCCTCCCCCCTCCCCCCCCCCCCTCCATTTTTAACAAAAATGCGTGTTAATTTTGTGATACATATCTTATGCATTATTTCTCAGTTTAGGAAATATGGTTGGTTGGTTCCTTAGTTTTGGGGCTGCGACAACGCGTTCGTGTAGGCCCGTCTACTTTGGGTGTGTGTAGAATCTGTCTCATAACCAGTGTTAATTGTGATGGCTGTATTAGTGTGTTATCTGTTTTTAATTCAAGCAAGGACTGCAGACAGTAATTTTAAGTACTTTTGCTACCAAATGCTACTGTCCATAACACCTAGCTTTTGGACTTGCCTACTAGATGGCATCGCAGTCAGCCCCTGGCGGTGAACGTTGGAACTATTAGAGCGATATCAATTCTAACCTACAAATCTTGGCTTCACACAAGTGTATTTAGTGGAAGGTTCTTTCTCATGCCATAAATCTATGACATTCGACCGCCGGTTTTACTTCCCCTCCGAAGGAAGGCATACTGAGGTATTCTATCGCTCTTAAAATTCCGACGACTTCGATCGTGTTTGAACCCGCAACCTTTGGCATAGAAGTTGGGCATGCTACGAACTACGCCACCGAACCCACTTTTTAGGGAAAATATAAATAATTATTTTCCCGCCTAATGTAATTGTGCCAACTGAAAAGCGTTCTTTAATAAATTAACAAAAATATCGCCAGGAACAAAATAATATCATGTTCCATTAACGTTCAGAAATATGTATGTCGTAAATACATTCGTGATTGTGCTGTATGTCTTTCGTCGTAGTGGAGAAAATGTTCTAGTGTATTTTCTTTTTCATTCTGGCAGCATTGTGGGTGGGGATAACATAGGATCATTGGGTGACACGTTCGAGATTATCTATAAGGGGTGATCTAAAAGTTTCCGTTCGCCGGCGTAGCTGCGGCCAGTGGATACCCCGGGCGTTGAATGCTGAACAAACAAGTAGTTCCGTGAAGAACTATACAGCCTATTATAATATATCCTACTCATGTTAATTGCCTCTATCTACATACAAAATTTCAGTTTAATTGCTGTAACAGATTCGTAGATATTGAGAACCGTCTAAATATTTCAGATGGTCGCCAGGTTGGATTTTTATTTTTGTACTATTACATTAAGATTATTGTGTACGTGTGGTATACAAACTTCAATCGCATGATTAAAACACATGAAGTAAAAACGAGATTTTAAAATTACGCACAGCAGCCATCTTGTGATTAAGCAAACAATTGAAATAAATTACATGCCAGTGGATCAACATTTGTATAAGCATTTAACGTGCAACGTTTCACGGCACTCGGATAGTTAATTCGCGAGAAACGTCCATTTAAATATTTATACTTCGCGTCGCCACCATGTTGGATTTGTGCTCACCAGGTTACTGAAAGACCTATAGGTTAACATATGTTCATAGTCTCTATGAACATTAAAAAATTCAGTTTGGTTCCTGTAAAAGATTCATAGATATTGAGAACCGTCTAAATATTTCGAAAGCTCGCCATTTAGGATTGTTATATGTATAGGCCATAGAGTTATGTACCATTCAAGGACAATTATTGCCTAGGTTCATTATTCAAACTTTCACTTCGATCGCATGATTACGACACAAGAAATAAGAACTTAATTTTAAAATTTCGCACAGCCGCCATCTTGAGGTTATGTAAACAATTGAATTAAATTAGATGGCAGTGCATTACAAACTGCAAAATCATTTACTGTACCACATTTCACGGCGCTCAGAGAGTAAAATCACGAGAAAAGTCTCTTAAAATATTCCAAATTCGCTTGGTCGCCATGTTCGTTTTGTACTTTACAGCTTTATGAAATATACATAGGTAAACTTGTATCAGTACCCTTTATCACTGTACAAAATTGCAGGGTGATATCTGTAATAGTTTCGGAGATATTGAATGCTAGTGAAATATTTCGCACTGCCGCCATGTTGGATTGCTGAGACGTAACAAAATTTGAAGGGCACGGTCGAGGTCGCCGGGAATAGCGCTATGAACTTACCGAGTTTCATTGAAATCGCTCCAGCCATTTAGATTTTATTAGGGGACACACACACACACACACGCACACACACACACACACGGACAAAAGGTGATCTCATAAGCCTATTTTTTCAAAATTGAAAATAGGCTAAAAAGCACACTGGATGGCTCAAGGATCATGTAAGTATAAGAGATTCGTCACTTTTGGTTATAGAATTTCCGAGAGAGAGCACCGCCTGAGGCTATGTAGCCTACCGCTATACCAAGTCTGGCAACATAAAAAGTAAAAAGCCATATGAATGTAGCCTTTATTGCACGTAATTGAACAGTATGTTCTGCGATGAGTTATTGATTATTGATGAAAATAACATAAACATTACTGCGCCTTTCGCCAGGCGTAGAAATGTACGTCAAGATAGGAAAATACAGTAGTACCCTTTGATATACCGGGTGATTCACCTAAAACTTGCACTGTAAATATTTCTGAAATGGAAGGTGATATTGATATGCGGTTTTAACCTAATGAAATTGTAACCAAGGGCTCGTATTTGTAGCTGATACACTGATATTTATAATTTTTAGAAAGTGGTTTTATTTACAACAATTACAATTTTTTAAATGGAACAATACCCATTGACATTAAAAAAATAAAAGTAGAACACATTAGAATTCCAATGGTGTCTTTTGCACGATTCTAGTGCAAGTAGTTTACGAGATATTGTTATTTGTACACAATGGGACAATGCTTAGGACAAACTAAAGAAAAACAAATGTGAATGAAGTAATTCTGTGGTTTCTGACAAGTACAGTGTACCCTCAAAGCTTGTGTTCAGAATGACGACCACCAGCCTCAATACAAGCTTCCAGTCTGCTATGTAAAGATTGCTGCACACGTTCTAGCATTTCAGAGGAAATTTCAGCGCAGGCAGCAGTAATACGCCGTTTCATGTCATCTGGTGTAGTTGGTATGTCCTTGTAGACAGTGCCTTTTAGCTTCCCCCACAGAAAAAAGTCTGAAGGAGTCAAATCTGGTGAACGGGCCGGCCAAAGTACAGGTCCCCTTCGTCCAATCCAACGATTTGGAAACAATCCGTGAAGATAATCTGTAGTAATTCGTGCACTATGGGCCGAACAGCCATCATGTTGATACCACAGGTTCCTCCTAGTCTGAAGCGGAACGTCTTCTAACATCTGTGGAAGATGGTCTGTTAGGAGGTTGAGGTACTTGCACGAATTCAGTGTTCCTTCTACGAAAAAGGGACCTATGATGTGATGGTTCACTATTCCACACCAGACGTTTACACTCCATGGACGCTGTCATTCTACTTGACGCAGCCAACGGGGATTTTCAACAGACCAATAGTGCATGTTTCTAAGATTGACTTGGCCATGATTAGAAAATGTTGCTTCATCAGTAAACAAGATACATGACGAATCTGGAGTATCACGTCTTAATGCCCATGTACAAAAGTTAACACGATTCTCAAAATCATTACCATGCAGCACTTGATGGAGAGAGATGTGATACGGATGGAACTTATGACGATGGAGAATGCGTAGTACACTTGCCTGACTCATGCCGCTTCCATGTGCAATTGCACGGGAACTAATTTGCGGATCTACTGCAACAGCAGCCAGAACCTTAATTTCTCCCTCTTCTCCAGTCATTTGTTTGTCTCTGTTACGTTTTCTAGGCGTTATACTACCACTTTCACGTAATTGATTGAAAAGGTTCACAAATAATTGCCGAGATGGTTGACGTCTAATGGGATATGTTTCCGCGTACACGGTACAAGAACGAACGGCATTCTTCCTACATTCGCCATAAACCATGAGCATGTCGGCTTTTTCTGCAATGGTAAATCTCATCCTGCAAGCACGTCCTACTACTTGAAGTATCACACAATAACTGACTGGATAGTCGCAGTGCACTCAGTTTACACAAACCACAACCTCAACAAACATAACAACATCGTAACCTCGCAACTAAGCACTTGGTTGTTAGTGCGTACAATTTTCGAATGACAATCAATATCTCGTAAACTACTTGCACTAGAATCGTGCACAAAACACCATTGGTATTCTAATTTGTTCTACTTTTATTTTTTAAATGACAGTGGGTATTGTTCCATTTAAAAAATTGTAATTGTTGTAAATAAAACCACTTTCTAAAAATTATAAATATCAGTGTATCAGCTACAAATACGAGCCCTTGGTTACAATTTCATTAGGTTAAAACCGCATATCAATATCACCTTCCATTTCAGAAATATTTACAGTGCAAGTTTTAGGTGAATCACCCTGTATATCAATGTTGGCAATAGCTTTGTCACGTAGGACAGAATTATGCCGTTCTAGAGCTTAATTCACCTGTAGGCTAATTAAACATTGCTCCTCTACTCTACAGAATTGTTGGGATATTCGATGAATATAAAGAAAACTGTCCAAATGCACACTCTATATAGCCATAACCTCACTTTTACCTAGCACGCCGCCTGCCACCCACCCCTCCCCGTAGCCCTAAACCACAAATTTTATTGCAATGCAAAGGAAAAGCAAACAAGAGATGAAATGCACACATTTATTCTTTATATATTTTTATTCGAGAGTAGTCCATATTGTCCTCTAATTTTACACTTGGTCAACTCCAGGAAGATGAAAATTGCCGTATTGTTCTTACTATCATTATAATTCTTACATCCCGGTGCTTGGCAATTTTTCCTCCCTTGCAGTGGCATGATTGACTCTCAATTCAATTCAAATAAATAATCAAAATACCGAACGAATCAAAACAACCAACACCACCACGAGGAAAATCAATCAAAACAGACTATTCCCGCTTCCGCCAGTCGGTTTGGTGTGAGCGTTGGGTGAATGCCAACTACGGAAACATAGTACTGAAATTAATTCTTCATTGGTTGGCAGAACATCTATAGAGGCGCTTTATCGAATCCCACGTGCTCCCTATGATCTGTCATCCCCCTGGGAAGGCTGTTTTCCTGCAGTACCTGATGCGTTTCAATCTTGAAGGCAAAACATTCCTGGAGCACATTGCTACAGATGATGAAAGCTGGTGCCACTACTGAGAATCTGAATCAAAAGTGTCGACGATGCAGTGGTGTCATCCAACGTCCCCTCGTCCCTAGTAGTTCAAGTGCCAACCATGTGCTGGAAAGGTGATTATCGCCCTGTTCTTTGATTACCTTTGCTTATTAATTTCAACGAACCCGGTGACTGGGGAGCTTGCCATGGTGAGTGAGTGGTTATCGTATCGGACTACCAACCCCAAGCTCGCAGGTTCGCTCCTGGCCGTGGTAAGTGACTTTTGAAAGGCGACAAAATCACGGTACGCATTTCATACGTAGTTGGCATGTTAAGGAACCCATTTGACTACAGGAGGACATGTTCATAATGGCAAAATTAATCTCGGGATTTTCCACCAACACAAAAAGTTCCTCATTTCTCTTCTAGAAAGCGCTATAGTGTCAAGGAGCTTAGATATCTAACCCCCTTGACTTTCATAGCGTTCCATCGAGCTATAAAATTTGGCATACAAGCTGCCCTCTGGGCGTCAATCTAAAGAAGCTTGCACCCAGCACCCTAGGCCATACGATAGTATTATTATTATTATTATTATTATTATTATTATTATTACGGTATTATTATTATTATTATTATTATTATTATTATTATTATTATTATTATTATTATTATTATTATTATTATGACTGGGGAACGGTTGCACAACACTGCATAAATTGTGGCGCGCAATTAAGAGGAAACATCCAAGAAAAGTTCACAAGAGCTGCTGCTGCTTCATGATAACGCATGCCCGCATACCGCAAAGGCCGTAACGCAGAAGGTACGCCAACTCAGGTGGGAGACACTCGAGCATCCGCCCTATAGTCGTGATCTCTCACCATGCGGTTATCACGCCTTCAGTCCCTGAAAAATGGCCGTGAAAGGACGACGATTCCTGTCGGATAAGGATCTCCAGAAGGTATGTATGCACTTATTCACGCTGCAGGACACAGTGTTTTACCACATGGGGACTTTCAACCTGATTTTATTTTATTTAGGCTATGGTTTTAAATGCCGGGAGTGTCCGAGGACATGGTCGGCTTGCCAGAGGCTTTAGCTGCTTCCAGAGGACACCCATCGGGTGAGCTACAAGTTCCGATCAATTACAAATAGTTCCAACTTTCGCTAGCAGATGTCACTGACACCTACTGGAACTTGATAGTGTGCCCAATTAGACACGGCTGACTGGCCTCGAACCGGGGTTTTTATTACAAAGAGGACCAGGCCCATGACTCTGCGCAGAATCGAATCATTAATCTCTGAGGGGGAACAGCCACAGTTTTTTTTTTTTTTTTTTTTAGCATATGGCTTTTAGTGCCGGAAGTGTCCGAGGACATGTTCGGCTCGCCAGTTTTTGTAGCTGCTTCGAGACGGACACCCAATGGGTGAGCTACAAGTACCGTTGGGGGGGGGGGGAGGGGGGGAAGTTGGAATGAAAGGGCTAGGAATTGGAAGGTAGCGGCTGTGGCCTATACTTAGGGACCAACCCCGGCATTTGCCTGGAAGGAAGATGGGAAACCACAGAAGACCATCTTCAAGGTTGCCGGCGGGGGGATTCGAACCACCTCGCCTCCTGGATGTGAGCGACTGCCAGCAGTCATGCCGTAACGACCTCGGCTAACTCACCCGGTACAGCCACAGTGAACCCGAGGAACAATGAGTTATAACTGCATATAATTATAACAGCATGATTTCACGGCCAGAACGGGAATATTATAGCTTTAAAGGTGGATTATTGCAGAAAATACAAGCCTATGTACGTTTAAGATGCTAGAGCTCAAAAAGCGAGCCAGCTTGACATTTTGACAAAGCGAAGTTGAAAGTGGGCGGAGTAGATGTGGCGCCTATAAAGGATTTTTAAAGGAGCCAGAGGGGAAAAACTGGGGTAGCATCATGACGCCGTGGAAGAAAGCAATTAATTATAATTAATTGGCCGAAGCGATTGCCTGCATGCGAGTGAATTTGGAACCTCCATGAATAGACGAATAAGGATCGTACTTCACTGTGTCTGAAAATTTATTATTTTAAGAAGAGAGTCGCTCCTGGAAATCCAGTGAACTATTTTTCATCAGGAAGCTTTATATGGGGAGAAGCTGGAGCGGAGAGTCAGTTCGTCTTGACTCAACTCGTGTGGTAACACGCTGTCGGATCACGCAAGAAAGTGCGCGGAATTCATAAAGTATTGACGCTCAAATGTACTAGCGGTGAACAATGAAAGGCGCATCATGCAGCTTAATAACAGTAATTCTGCATCATATAATAATTAGTCTACAGCAGACGTATAAGCAGCAGTATACGCGAGTATAGAATCAGTACAGCGTAGAGATAATTTAGGATGATGTTTACAGACAATGAACATAACCAGGAAGTGTTATCATGGGTAAAATGAAACATACTGTTACGGCTGTGAGTTTGTGTCATCGCTCGCCGCTTGAGTCACAACTGCCCCAGGGGCTGGGCTGTGGCTTGCCTCCTGTATTGCGCGCGCCTTATGCAACAGGGCTACTACAGACAAAGGGATAGTCTAGAAGATTCGTGACTGGACCAGCGGTGGAAACCTCGAGAAGCCGTGGACTCTGGATGGATCTAGAACCATTTATTGAGTCACCGGCCTGCTATATAAGAGTGACCCGTGAAGCAGTGGTGGTTGTGTTTTACGAGCTAGTGTGAGCGTTTATTCTGAGCGACAGAAGTGTGGTGACTTGCGAAACCCCTAGTGTAGCGGCGAAGTGAGGAACATACAGGGGACTGCCGTGTTCTGAGTAAGTGTGCTTTCACGGAGTGTCAGATATTGTGGTGTCGAAATTAAGTGACATTGTTTCTCCCAGCTGGTGAACAGCGCGCAGCAAGGGCCCGTAAGTACTGTAGTAGGCGCACATTAGAAAGAAGTTGCATGTAGTTCTGTCAAGGCCACTAGGCTCATTAGCGGCAGGATTAACTTCTGTGGTTTGTTGACAAGTGGAAGGGCCAAGAGCGCTCAAGGAAGAGACTTGACGAAACTGGAGTAAGGCTCCTAATTGCTTGTATTTGCTAATTCGTGGGACTCGCTGATTGTAAGGGATGGCCTCATCTGCCGTACCTGGGAGAGCACCGACGGGAAGATATCTCGGGAACAAGTCGTCGTTCCAAAGGCTATGACGGAGGAAGTCCTGAAGGAAGTTCATGGAGGATCATCTGGTGGACACCTAGGGATAAAGAAGACCCTGGAGAAGCTGAGAGAGCGGTTCTACTGGATCGGATGCCGAACAGACGTGGAGAACCACTGCGCGAGGTGCCACGATTGCGCAGCCAGCAAGGGCCCAGGACGAAGACGACGGGGTCCACTGAAGACCTACAACGTGGGCGGCCCCATGGAGAGAGTGGCCATCGATGTTGCTGGGCCATTCCCGTTAAGCGAGGCAGGGAACCGCTACATATTAGTCGTCAGCGACTACTTTACCAAATGGCCGGAGGCGTATGCGCTCCCTAACCAAGAAGCCGCGACGATTGCAGAGACCCTGGTGAAGGAATTCGTCAGCCGGTACGGAGTACCCCTGGAGCTGCACTCCGCCAAGGGAGGAACTTCGAGTCGCAGGTGTTCCAGAACCTATGCCGGCTGCTGGGAATCCGGAAGACAAGGACAACGCCACTACACCCTCAGTCCGACGGGATGGTAGAGCGATTCAATCGCACCATCGAGAACCATCTTCGAATAGTCGTCAACGAGCACCAGAGGGATTGGGACAAACATCTTCCACTATTTCTCCTGGCCTACCGCGCCACCGTGCATGAAGCCACCGGGTGCACACCAGCCCGGGCCATGTTTGGGAGGGAGCTCCGTCTACCTGTCGATCTTGCCTTTGGCCGACCTGGGAATGATCCGATCCCGGTAAGCCAGTATTGTCAAGAACTGGTCGACCAACTGGAGGACGTGCACGCGTTCGCGAGGAGGAAACTGCGGATCGAGACCGACAGAATGAAGACCCGATACGACCAGCAGACGGATGCCGGCGGATTCCACGAGGACGACCTGGTCTGGCTCTTCAACCCATTACGGAAGAAAGGCCTGTCACCCAAACTGCAGAAGTCCTGGGAGGGCCCGTACCGAGTCGTGAAACGGATCAACGATGTCGTCTACAGGATCCAGCGGAGCCCGAGGGCGAAGATGAAGATCGTGCATCGAGATCGCCTGGCAGCCTACGGAGGGACACAGACGGACCAATGATTGATCGGGACGATCATTCTTTTTAGGAAGGGGGTGGTGTTACGGCTGTGAGTTTGTGTCATCGCTCGCCGCTTGAGTCACAACTGCCCCAGGGGCTGGGCTGTGGCTTGCCTCCTGTATTGCGCGCGCCTTATGCAACAGGGCTACTACAGACAAAGGGATAGTCCAGAAGATTCGTGACTGGACCAGCGGTGGAAACCTCGAGAAGCCGTGGACTCTGGATGGATCTAGAACCATTTATTGAGTCACCGGCCTGCTATATAAGAGTGACCCGTGAAGCAGTGGTGGTTGTGTTTTACGAGCTAGTGTGAGCGTTTATTCTGAGCGACAGAAGTGTGGTGACTTGCGAAACCCCTAGTGTAGCGGCGAAGTGAGGAACATACAGGGGACTGCCGTGTTCTGAGTAAGTGTGCTTTCACGGAGTGTCAGATATTGTGGTGTCGAAATTAAGTGACATTGTTTCTCCCAGCTGGTGAACAGCGCGCAGCAAGTGCCCGTAAGTACTGTAGTAGGCGCACATTAGAAAGAAGTTGCATGTAGTTCTGTCAAGGCCACTAGGCTCATTAGCGGCAGGATTAACTTCTGTGGTTTGTTGACAAGTGGAAGGGCCAAGAGCGCTCAAGGAAGAGACTTGACGAAACTGGAGTAAGGCTCCTAATTGCTTGTATTTGCTAATTCGTGTAATTTTCTGGCCACAATAAAGTTAATTATTTATTTAAGCAGTAATTGGTGTTGTGCTTTGTACCCCACCGTAATCCAGTTAACAAAAGTGCCACTAGGGGGGTGGCACGTAACAATACTATTGTAATGAACACTACAGTTACTGGAAACTGGGAGGCTCACAAGAAGTTGTGACCTAGGATTGAACAACTTTGCAGTAGAGGAGACATAAACTGTAGGTGACGGGAGACGAACACACACACGCAAGATAGACTTTCAAGGAGACCAGCGGTTGTCAGGAGTTAGCTGCATCGCATCTCTGAGGTCAGGCGATAGTGGGAATCCGATCAAGGATCCGTGTGTGAAAATTGTGCGAGAATTATGTATAAAGTTATTTTACAGTGATCTTTAAAAGGGTTTATGTTTATATGGTAAAAGAATGTGTATTGTGTCAAAGTGAAAATGCCAGTAGTGAAAAATACAATTACCATGTGTAATGTTTATGCAATGTGTCGTGTGAAAAATATCATGATGGCTTAAAACAAGCATTATGGCAGGCGAGTGGCTGGCATGCTGGACCAACCCAGCTAGGATGAAAGTGAGTACAAATTTAATATGTTGATATGATTTAATAGCTCACCATACAACGAAGCATTCCCTCATAGATTAAGAATTAACAGTCATTTGTGTACGAGATCACATCCCTCGTATTTTGGTAAAAAAATATGGCTTTGAGGATGACATGCTTACGGCCATTTAGGCGTAAGACATTGATGAAAGTAACGGTAACGTTAAATAATAATAATAATAATAATAATAATAATAATAATAATAATAATAATAATAATAATAATAATAATAATAATAATAATAATCTGGGGTCGGTAACAGTAGTAAATAAATAAATCGGCATGTCAGGCCTATAGTACGTGCAAAGTGTGTCATATCTAGCGTAAGAATACTGTGTTATTGTGAAAAGTAAGAAAGAAAGTTAGATATCGAGATAAAGAGAGCTTTACAGTGTCATTGAAATGTTAAATAGATGTTTTATTATGGTATATTCTACAGGGTAGTATTTGAGAGCCATTAAGATAGTAAATGTATGCCAGTAAATTTATACTTGTTTTGGAACTACGTAGAACTTTGGCTTATGAGTAAATGTATTGAGGACGTGAGTGCTTTAAGAATTGAGTCATCTGTAAGAAATATTGTTTGAGCCGCGATCAGCGAGCATGTAACGTAGAAATAAGAGATTTACGTCAATAAGTTGCGGGGATCATCCGAAAATAGTTCGCGCGTTGTCGAATCTAGTCAGCTAAATCTTCGAAGCTACGATATAGTATTTCCTTAGAGCATACTTGTGTATTCGCAACAGAGTTGGGACAGAGTCTGTCTGTATCCAATGTTAGCAGAGTCTTCGCCACCAGGGATAACTGCTTGAGACCCTAGGTAGGCCGATATATTAATTGATCTGCCTTTAGAGGTAAGACAAATGGTTCTTCGTGTAGGAAACGTCGATTTCCTCTTGTTATATGCATGCCGTCCAGTGAGATAACAGTGAAACTCACCTGAGACGCGCGCAAAAGCCACTGATGTCGACCGCAGAACGGTAAAACTATTTCGTGATCCATCCCTTGCCTTGAATAGTAATTAGGAGCCGAGATGAACCCATTGAATACTCTAAATGTAGGTATTAAATAATTAGATTGACTCAATTCGTAAGGACACGACATTCAGGGTACCTCTAGCACAGCTAAACCATTGAGTGAACACTTGACCATGCGGGGAGTCAGGCGGGGTAGCAGGTATAGTCCACTAACCCGGCAGCCATCTTGCCGAGGACGGCCCATGACTAACCCATTGTTCGCACGAAAAGAAGTCAATAGACCTGATCCTTTTATTTTAAGATTGTAGTGGGACACTGAAGAATCTCGATATTTCGATAAGTAATTAAGATGTGCTTGATATGATGGTGTCAATTGAATTAGATGCACTGTTTCCATACACATGCAATGTTGGAATGAAGTAATCGGATAACATTTGGCCCAGTTATTCTCTGAGGAGAGATTAACTGCACCAAATAAATAGAAGCATTTTTGTAAAGAGTATTTACCCAGTTCACACATTTATTCATACGGGTAGCGTAATTTGAATGAGATGACACGTTTGTAACGATAATGTTTTGACCAGACCCAGAAAATCGTTGTATGGTGAAGCTATAGAAATATCTATATCCATGTGTATTTTGGAGGGGAAAGTGTACCACTTCAGCGTTTGAAACTTATGGGAAAAGAATACGATTCGCACGTGACGACACTTATTAAACAAGGCATAAGCTAATGAATTAATGTTTTTTAAAGTAAATGTTCCGTGCAAAACGGATAAATGTTTAATAATTGCAGATTTAATGTCATTTAAATATAATTTGTGTTTGTTGTGTTGTGATATTCCAATTTGTGTTAAATTGTGCCACGTGAAGAACAATATGGACACTCGCAAATGTCAAAGAGTATCAACAATAGGATGTTTAGGATAGACATGAGTGCGGTGGAGCACTAATCTTGAGAAGAAGAGACTCACAGATAATTTTGATTTTTGTTGTGGGAAATAAATGTAAAGTATGTTTTGTGTTTTATGTTGTCTTGCCATGAATTACTATCATTAAATATTATACTTAGGAGGGAGCCTCCGTGGCTTAGGCGGCAGCACGCCGGCCTCTCACCGCTGGGTCCGTGGTTCCAATACCGGTCACTCCATGTGAGATCTGTGCTGGACAAAACGGAGGCAGACAGGTTTTTCTCCGGGTACTCCGGTTTTCCCTGTCAACAATTTCATTCCAGCAACACTCTCCACTATCATTTCATTTCATCTGTCATTCATTTAATCATTGCCCCAGAGGAGTGCGACAGGCCTCGGCAGCCGGCACAGTTCATATCCTCGCCGCTAGATGGGGGCTTCATTCATTCCATTCCTGACCCGGTCAGAGACTGGAAGCAGGCTGTGGATTTTTTTCAAATATTATACTTAGGAATATGTTGTTTCTTTCAAGTAGAGTAGTCACCTGACAGACTCAAATCCTGAATATGTGCTCGTATAGTGGGTTGAACGCCCCATACCTCGAAAGACCGTGAGTTAGCTGGGATACGAACACATGTTCCATTTGATGACGATTGGGTACAATAGAGCGTTTCAATGACATCTAACCTAGAAATTTAGATTCACACAAGTTAAGTTAGAGGAAGGATCTTTTACATGCCATAAATCTGTGACATGGGACCATCGGCTTTACTTCCCCTCTGAAGGAAGGCATACTGAAGGACTTTAACGCTCTTAAACAAGAAGTTCCGTGAAGAACTATACAGCCTACTTTTCATGCCAATGATTATTCTACAGAATATGAACCTATCTAGAATAATGACGAAATTAAGTTGCTAATATCGAAATTTCCAATTAGTTCTAAATACTGTATACCTGGCATAATGTATCCTAATAGAGCACTACAGTTGGCAGCCCTGATGACTGAATATATTCTTAGTTCCGTCTCTTAAGGTACAAAATACAAAATTTGGTTGAAGTCCAATGAATAGCATGGACGTTACATGCAGTTAAACATTGGATCTAACAGCGCGTAAAATCATGTTGGCAACAATGTCATGCATGTATTAGTCAGAAATAATCTGAAATAATATGATCTATTGTTGTGCCAATTTTGAATGAAATCCATTAGTTAGTATAGAAGTTACATGCATTTTAAAATTGGACCTATCAGCAGGCTTAGAATAATGTTGGCAGCACTGACGTATATTAGTTACTCCAAATTCGTCTAGAATGCCAGGTACTATACGTATGCAAAGTTTAGAGCTATTGGCTTGCATACTTTCTGATATATTGACATTAGGGTAACAAAAATAGGGACAGCACATATTAACAGTTGGCAGCACTGGTTGCTCCTTAGAATACGCATAGTCATATCTGTTATGGTACATATAGCACATACGAAATTTGGTTGAAATCGAAATGATAGTATGGAAGTTACATGTATTTAAATTTGGACCTGTCAGCAGGCTTAGAATCATGTTGGTAGCACTGACGTATATAAGATACTCCAAATTAATATAGAATGTCAGGGACTATACGTGTGCATAGTTTAAAGCTGTCGGCTTGCATACTTTCTGATATATTGCTATTTGGATAAAATAAATTAGGAGCATTTATTAACAGTTGGCAGCCCTGGTAGGTCTGAAGAATACGCTCAGTCATATCTGGTTATGTACACATACAACATACGAAATTTGTTTGAATTCCAATTGATAGTATAGAAGTTATATGCATTTAAAAATTGGACCTATCAGGAGGCTTATAATCATTTTGGCAACACTGCCATGTTTAGCCTCCTGGAAATTAAACTGAAATATTATGATCTGTACGTGTGCCAATTTTGAAATAGCTCCCATTCATACTTTCCATGATATCCAACATGGAGCTCAAATTTCAATTGCGATTTTTTAGCAGTTGGTAGCACTGACATCATTTTTAAATATGGCCGTGAGATATTCAGGTATAGATCTTTACTCCTACCAAATTTTGTTTCGATTGCTGCAGCCGTTTAGGAGTTGATAGGGGGGGACACACACACAGCCAGACAGGACAGACAGACAGACAGACAGACACACATTTGCCCGATCTCATAAGTCTACTTTTTCCTCATTTTTGCAAAATGTGAAAAGTAGGCTAAAAATCTGACGACTTCGGCTGGGTTTGAATCCGCGATCTTGGGAACAGCAGTTCAGCATTCTACCATCTACGCCACTGAAGCCCATCTTCAACCTGTTGAGTCAGTGGGATGAGTGCATCCATGCCCGATTGGCGGGACTGTACGACCGTCAAACGGAAACTTTTTGATCACGCCGTATTCATCTCAAAAGGCACGTGGTGTGTCGTGGGTAGTTACAGAACAACTCCTTGAAGAGTTCGTAAATCATTCTTGATGGAAAATCTGCCTCTGAAAAACGCTCCTTGTGTTTTAACAATACAAACTGATAACTACTATTGTTGTTGTTTGAGTCTTCAGTCTTTTGACTGGTTTGATGAAGCCCTCCATGCCTCCCTGTCCCAAGCTAATCGTTTCATCTCTACATAGCTACCACACCCTACATCCGAGGCAATCTGTTTTACATATTCTTACCTTAGTCAACCCCTACAGTTCTTGTCCTCAACCCTTCCTTCCATAACTAAGCATGCTATTCCTGGGTGTCTTAGTATGTGTCGTACCAAACTATTTCTTCTCTTCATTAGCAGTCGCAAGAAACATCTCTCCTCTCCCATTCGTCAAAATACCTCTTCGTTTGTTACCCTATCTACTCATCTAATCTTCGTCATTCTCATGTAACACCACATTTCAAACGCTTCAATTCTCCTCTTTTCTGCCGCACCGATAGTCCACATCCATAGAGTGGCACGGTCCAGACAAAAGCTTTCAAAAATGACTTCCTAATACCTAAATCTATATTCGATGTCAACAGATTCCTTTTTTGTAGAAATGCTTTCCTTGCCTGAGCCAACCTACTTTTTATATCCTCTTTGTTTCGTCCATCACTGGTTATTTTGCTTCCTAAGTAACAGAAGTCTCCTACTTCCTATAGTTTTGCACCTGACAATTTGATGTCTATAGAGGTGTCTGATTTCGGCTGCATTCCAATATTTTTGTTTTATATTAATTAATTTTCATCACGCCTTATTCATCTCAAAACGAACTTGGTGTGTCGTGGATTGTTACAGATCGTCTCCTTAGAGAGTAAATCATGCTCGATGGAAAATCTGCCTCTGGAAATCGATTCTTGTGTTTTAACAATACAAACTGATAACTATCACAGGAAGTTGCCTCCGTAGCGTAGCAGTCAGCATGGTCAGCTGCCGCCCCGGAGGTCCTGGGTTCGATTCCCGGCTCTGGCACGAAATTTGAAAAGTGGTATCAGGACTGGAACGGGGTCTACTCAGCCTCGGGTGGCCCAAATGAGTCGAGGGTGTTCGATTCCCACCTCAGCAATCCTCGAATTGGTTTTCCGTGGTTTCCCACTTGGTCTTCGGGCAAATGCCAGGATGGTAATGCACCCGTATCCACGCGGTCTTACCTGTTGAAATCCGATGGAACTGCTGGATCATAGAATCTGGAAGCGCCCGGATGAAATGCCCCTAAAATTCTACCAACTAGGATCAACCAGGGAAAAGGATACCTCTCTTACAAAGAATGAGATAGGAAGATGCCAGTGGTCGATAAAATGAAAACGAAAAATAACTCAAAGTGAGCTAACGAGACTCTATAAATGACTGAATTAAACTCGAGCGTGGCGCTAGGCATCCTAAAAACTGACCCACTGGTCATCGTAGCGCATCCTACTTCTAGTATAAATGACCAAGACATCCGAAGTATTTAAAATTGACCAACAGTTTATTAATCTAAAGACTGTTGTATGGTGGACTATCTCTCCACTAAACAAAATAATTCACCTCTACTGAAGCGTAGATATATCTCATAATAACATTAGCATCGAAACATATTCAAAAATGCTCTCAAAATACAGCATCGTAATCGCATGTAAAAACAGTTTCAAAAATATTTAAACATTATTATATACATTCGTTACATATTTAAATGATCCTCAAAGTTTATGATATTATTTACATTTATACATTATTGTACACGTTCAAATTCTTCATCAGTAATAAATTCGATTCCATCAATAAGCATTCTATAGAATTAGTTAAAGTCAAATTAGGGCATGTTCGACGAATGGTTAAGTTTATCGAACGCATTATCATAGCATAAAAATGTTAAGAACATTTTAAATCACATAGTTATTCATGTTATCATTATTATCTCTAAAGCTTTTAGTGGTTATTATTACAGGATTATATCAATATTATTACTCGTCTTTCCAATTAACCTTTCTCCAAAAACAAATGTTATTAATTTGAACAATCCATTCTAGAACAATTATCACAATGCTGTTTTACTTAAATGTTGGATGTATTAACCTCATACTAGCCTTCTAGTATTAATATTCGTGACTATACTGCACGTTCAAAATATACACATAATTGTATTCAGGCATAGCTCAATAGCTAATTTATACTGGACAGAAAAATGACATAGATCATACATTGATGTCTAATATCTCATTATAACAATCAAATTCGCAAATACACGTTGCTTCATTCATAGATAAGCGGCTTCGGTGGCGTAGTTGGTAGCATGCTGAACTGCTATGCCCAAGATAGCGGGTTCAAACCCGGCCGAAGTCGTCGGATTTTTTAAGAGCGTTGAAAATCCTTCAGTATGCCTTCCTTCGGAGGGGAAGTAAAGCCGGCGGTCCCATGTCATAGATTTATGGCATGTAAAAAATCCTTTCACAGACTAAACTTGTGTAAAGCAAAATTTGTTAGGTTAGATTTCGTCAGAACGCTCTATCAAAGTTCCAACGTTCACCACTAGGTATCATTGATATCTGGTGGCGAAAGTTGGAACTACTTGAAATTGAACGGAATGTGTAGCTCACCCTTTAGGGTATCCGCTGGAAGCAGCTACAGACTCAGGCGAGCCGAACATGTCCTCGGACACTCCCGGCACTAAAAGCCATACGATAAATAAATAAATAAATAATTCATAGATAAGCTCTCCATAGCTTGTAAACATTTTTCCAAACATCATTAAGTTCAAATAAGCTTTAATATAAAAGTCATGAAATATCGTGCATCAAATTAACATAAGTTAAAGTATCATGGACAATTTTTATCAGAACTAAGGCAAATATAATATAATCAGCTGTTTAAATAACAGTGCTTGAGAGTTTTTTGACATTATCATTTCGCTTTGTAATGAAAATATTTTATACAATCATTTTACAATAGTAATTTATTTCTCATTATAATCTCATGTTCATAACTATATCTTTCAAGAAATTGTGGATAGATCACTGTAAAAAGAACGATACAGCTCTACTAGACAAAAACTCGACTGGAGATCCTCACTCATAGAAACACGAAAGATCCTACACCATAGTAATGAGCCTGTCTTAAGAAGGTACACGAAAACTATTAGAATCCAACGCTAAACCAGGACGGAGTTCAACAAACGAATCATGAAAAAAAGAGAAACTGAACGATCTAATAGTGTCTAAGACCACTCCAAAAAGAAAAATCTCAAGAGCTGTAGATTACCAAAGTTAATCCAAAAATCGCAAGTATCTGCTTTATAAATCATTATGTTTCCATATTTATATTGCACTTGATGAAACATAGACCCGCACGTCTATTAGAGAATCTCGCATGAAATGCATGTGTTCAAATTCAAATTCGAAATTCGTAGAAATGTCTATACAAATAATCTTCAAGTATACGTAGCATATTGGTCATCTGCTTGCTAACTACTATTCTTATATAAAGTTATCGTAGTCTTCTCTCTACTCTTCATATTAATCTTCTCAACAAGTTATATAATTCCATTAAATGCTCAGATTTAAAAAGAAAAGAAGTGAATTAATGCATAAAAAATTAGCATTAAAAATATTAATGTTAACTACAAAAATAACATAAACTACAAAACAGAAGCGATAGAGAATCGGGTCTAGCCTTGAAATGCATTTTCTAACTGCTAAGAAAAATTGGTGAAAAGGAACACTCTAGAGTATGTCTAATTCATACTGTCTACTATGAAAATGGGAGGTCAGTTACCTTGTACGTTGCCATCTGGTTGAAATATGAGCATGCGAGAAACACACTGTCCTCGTTCTGGAACTGAGCCCTCGTTCATCGGGTCGCGTAGTCCTCGATACGACTGGATCTTGTAGAGAACCGAACCCAAGAGTCCGAACGTTTGAAAAGGAAAAACAGCTGTTCGCGAAACAAGTTCATCGCTCTCACACGTTCCCAAGATACAGCTGGAGCTTATTCGTAGTATGCCATTGTATTTCATGCAGTTACAGTATGAATGAATAATAAACATCTCCAAGACGTCTTCCACCTCTTCTTAAAGAGTTTCCTGCTGTTATAATACTCCATGTTTGGTGCTGGTGATCATCCTAAGTAGTCAATTCCACTATTGCATCGCATTCCTGCTTTTCATTTTAGCCCATACGTGACATAGTCATGTCTTGGTGAAGTCTCCGTTCAATCAACTTCTGTTCTGAAGTCATAATGATAATATGCTTGTATACTGTAAACTGTACCGTTGTAGAATAAAGTCTTGTACTGGCATATCAAATATCACACAAGTCCTGGTGAATACAAAGTTCACTGCTCCTGATGATGAAGTTTAACACAGTCTTCAGCTATAATAAGCTGAGACAAAAAAAATGCGGTACGAACTGTCTAACTTTAAGTAAATACACGTCCGCGTTGCTCGCGCACGATATGAGTGTCGTACTCCCAGCGAAGTATATTGCAATCTCGAGTCTCTGCCTGGACAGATCTTTGCTTACTGCTCTGCGAAACCCATAGTGCTGTTCGTTCAGTAACGATATTGACTATCGATATCGACACTAGATCATGTTCGATAATATTCTGATATTTTGTTATCTGCATTTATATATGTGTGAAATACACTCAAGTTTCCTCTTCTTTAAACATAATGCATTTGTCCATTACTATTCTGTTTCATGGCTACTATATCAAAGTATATCATGTTGCATCACATTGACGTTACTGCTGCCTCCATTTTGTAGAGCTCCCTTGTACTAAAACAAAGCACGTGCTCCAGGCTGTATGGCGTGATGCCTATCTGCTCCTAACCTCGCCACGGAGTATCCATGCGCTGTGTGTCGTGCAAATAGCGCCTCAGGAATGCACCTAAGTACACACCTATCCAACATAGAACCAACTCAATACAAAATATGGTCTCAGTAACTATTGTAAGGCCACGGCCGCTTCCTTGCCTATCCGTCCCAATCTTCCCCTCCCTCATAAGGCCCCTGTTCGCTTTGCAGATGAGGCCACCTGGGCGAGGTGCTGAACACACCTCCCCAGTCGTATCCAATCCAACCAAGTGTTCTCAGCTCTAGGACACTGCCTGGAAAGGCGGAAGTGGTGAGTTCCCTCACTGAGTCCGTGGGATCCACCAACCTGGAGGATAAAATTGACTAAAAATAGTGACAGTCAGTCTGAAAGACTAGACTTGGTATCATTTTAAATGCTACAATTGCTGAAAATTGCTAGAAAGGCTGGAGGCTTGACATGATAGAAAATGTTCTGCATAATACTCATCTTGCTTTATAATACTTTACCTTATTTCAAATTACTCGCGAACGGCAAGTGCAAACCAAGGGCAAAGCAAGGTCAAGCGCGCGGAATGCCGTCACGCTCACCAGAGCGCGCGGGGCGTGCCCCTTCCATCCAGTCTAAAACACTTATAGTGGGCGATGTATTAAAGATAGAGATATGCTTTCGCGGAATTTTTGTAGAACTTTTCATGCTGACCAATTCTTGCACACATAGTATATTGATATTTTTAACGGCTTGCCCAGCGTAAGCTTAAGAAGCGCACGGACGCCAAGTTTGTTTTCGACTTTTTCACTGAAATCGTTACTGCTTGGCTTCCTTTCATCATACATAAATTATTTTCTACAGAATTTTCCTCGAGATATCCTTTGCTGAATGGTGAAAACCGCATCAAAATCCATCCAGTGGTTCTCGAGATTACCCGTGACATCCAAGAATCGGGGATTTTTGTCTTATACTAACGAAGTAGAGATTGTCGGGGAATACATGCACCGAACAGTACTATGACGTCACACACCTCAGTGCATCTGGGTACATTTCGTCCCGTCACCGTAACGCAACGTCAGACCCCAGCGTAACGACGAAGTCGACAAGATCATTTAAAATGATAAAAAAAAATATTACTGGATAATTAAAAGGAAACAAGCAGACTTAATCTCTCTTTAGGGAATACAATACTGCTGTGCTACAACTTACCGGAGTGATCAGGGAAGTACATTAAAGCTCCAGCGCTAATTGACATGAGTCGTAATAAATGTTGATGTAGTAATCCGGCTTTAAGCTTAGTGTTCACAGACAAACACACACACAGTTATGTTGCTTTCATGTTCAATAACTTGTCACAACCACTGACCTTTCAGCTCTACAGGGACGTCCAAAGTTTGATGCGGTCTATCTTTGAAGTGATTGAAGCCATTCGTGAGAGTTGCCTAGTTCTACTGAAGAAAGTAGTCGGTTGGTTGGTTGGTTGGTTCCTCAGTTTAAAGGCTGCGACAACGCGGTCATGTAGCCCCGTGTACTTTGGGTGTGTTTAGAATCTGTCTGATTATTATTATTTATTGTATGGCTCTAAGTGCCGGGAGTGTCCGAGGACATGTTCGGCTCGCCTGAGTCTGTAGCTGCTTCCAGCGGACACCCTTATTAGGGTGAGCTACAAGTTCCGTTCAATTTTCAAGTAGTTCAAACTTTCGCTACCAGATATCAATGAAACCTAGTGGTGAACGTTGTAACTTTGATAGAGCGTTCCCACGAAATCTAACCTAACAATTTAGCTTCACACAAGTTTAGTCTGTGGAAGGATCTTTTGCATGCCATAAATCTATGACATGGAACCGCCGGCTTTACTTCCCTTCGGAAGGAAGGCTACTGAAGGATTTTAACGCTCATAAAAAAATCAGACGACTTCAGCCGGGTTTGAACCCGCAATCTTGGGAACAGCAGTTGAGCATGCTACCAACTACGCCACCGAAGCCGCTATCTGTCTGATAACCGTGATGACTATGTTAATGTGTGTTATCTGTAAATCAAGTAAGGACTGCAGATGATCAATATCAAGTAGTTCCTAATTTTTCTACTAAATGCTTCCGTCAACGACACCTAGCTGTGAACTTGTTTACTGGATGCCACTGCAACCAGCACCTGGCGACGAACGTTGGAAATTAATGGAGCGTTAATCAAATCTAACTTACAAATTTACCGTTTCATAATTTATTGTAGTTAGTAGAAGTTTCTTTTACATTCCACTCGGTCAACACAAATTGAGAGGCAGATGGCCTCGTAGTTCCGCCCCTTAAAACAACAACAACTAACACATGAAAATGAAAATCCACAGCCTGCTTCCAGTCACCGACCGGGTCAGGAATGGAATGAATGAAGCCCCCTTCTAGCGGCGAGGGTATGAACTGTGCCGGCTGCCGAGGCCTGACGCACTCCTCTGGGGCAATGATTAAATGAATGACAGATGAAATGAAATGATAGTGGAGAGTGTTGCTGGAATGAAATTTTGACAGGGAAAACCGGAATACCGGGAGAAAAACCTGTCTGCCTCCGTTTTGTCCAGCACAGATCTCACATGGAGTGACCGGGATTTGAACCACGGACCCAGTGGTGAGAGACCGGCGTGCTGCCGCCTAAGCCACGGAGGCTTCAACCAACTAACACATATTGAGCCCAATTACATCAGGCTGGAAAACAAGTATTTATAGAGCTCGATTTAAGTAGGTACGCACCGTAATGGCATTCCGGTACATCTTTTTTGGAAAAAAAAGGAACTATAGATAAAAACATTTATTGAAGAGTAAGGAGAGATCATCAAACAAGAAGTATAATGATAGCATGTTGATTTTTCGTCAATCCTTTAGGATGGGCAGACAAACTAATCAATCATGAAACTGCTTTTGTTAATAATAATAATAATAATAATAATAATAATAATAATAATATCATATGGCGTCGGGTGCCGGGTGCAAGCTTTGTAATTGGACACCCAGAGGGTAGCTTGCGTGTCGAATTTCGTTGTTCCTTGAATCACTATGAAAGTTAAGGAGGTTAGATATGTAAGCTCCTTTAACACTATAGCGCTTTCTAGTCGAGAAATTGGGAACTTTGTGTTGACGGAAACTCCCGAGATTAAGTTTGCCATTATGAACACGGCCTACTGAATTCAAATGGGTTCATTGACATGCCAACATCGTATGACATGCGTTTTGTATTTTTGCCACCTTTCAAAAAATCACTTACCACAGCCAGGAGCGAACCTGCAATATTGGGGTTAGAAGACCGACACGCTATCCACTCACCCACTGCTTTTATTGTTTTACTACAACCCATTTTTTACTTGTTTTGCAAAATAAAGTTTGGAATCAAATAAAATGTTCAAGTTTATGTATAATCGTAAGATTTCTTATTTCCCATCCAATAATTTGGAGACCTTCCACCACCACTACAACCCGCGGAAGGTTGAAGTTCCGGCTCCTCTATCTCTAGAAATCGAGCACTGGGTATGTATATGCCCTAACATGAAAGACATTACATGAGATATTTAACACAAGATAAAACGCTTTTATGTACAAAATGGGCAGGAACTTAATTGGATGACATGTTTCGATTGTCAAGCTATCATCTTCAGTTCCTGTTCACTTGGGCTTAATAAATGTACGAAGTTTATGAATTACACTTACGCACAAATACATATTCAGTACAATGTTCATATACTTTTGTAACGTGGCGCCCACCCAAATGTTCTGACCTCAAATCAAATTACGACTAACCTAATCATCCGATCTCTACCATATTTTACAACAATATACCATAATGTGGGGAGCGTTTTTGCCCAAACTACAAGGTTATCAGCCAAATAGTTTCAAGATGGCGGATGTAGGAATCATGCAAGTATTATAGCATAACCGAAACTTACGATTCAACAAGGCCTGGCCTCACGAAACACGCTCATCGAAAATGGGAGGTTTAAGCTGTCCTCAAGATGGTGACCGGTAGGATATTAAGATAGATAAGATAAGCCCGTAAATCCCTGATGGGCAAGGGCCTCCTACCGGAGTGGTAGGGGGTGGCTCAAGTAGTCTCCCAAGAGGAGCCAGTTCTTGAAAAATGTATTTCCTAAATACATATTGACACACATTAATAAACAAGAAGTTCCGTGAAGAACTATACAGCCTACTTTTCATCCCAATGATTATTCTACAGTATATGAACCTATCTAGAATAATGACGAAATTAAGTTGGTAATATCGAAATATCTAATTAGTTCAAAATATACCTGGTATAATGTAGCCTAATAGAGCACGACAGTTGGCAGCCCTGGTGACTGAATATAATAGTTCCATCTCTTAAGGTACAGAATACAAAATTTGTTTGAAGTCCAATGGACGTTACATGCAGTTAGACACTGGATCTATCAGCACGCGTAAAAGCATGTTGCCAACAATACCATGCGTGTGCTGGTCAGAAATAATCTGAAATATTATGATATCTTGTTGTGCCAATTTTGGATGAAATCCCTTTGTTAGTATAGAAGTTACATGTATTTTAAAATTGGACATATCAACAGGCATAGAATCATGTTGGCAGCACTGTCTTGTATTAATCACTCCAAATTAATCTAGAATGACAGATGCTATACGTGTGCAAAGTATAGAGCTGTTGGCTTGCATACTTTCTGATATATTGATATTAGGGTAAAAAAATATAGACAGCATTTATTAACAGTTGGCAGCCCTGATTGCTCTTAACAATACTTATAGTCATATCTGTTATGGTACACATAGCACATACGAAATTTTGTTGAAATCCAACGGATAGTATAGAAGTTACATGAATTTAAAAATTGGTACTATCAGCAGGCTTATAATCATGTTGGTAGAACTGACGTATATAAGTTACTCCAATTTAATCTAAAATGTCAGAATATACGTGTGCATAGTTTAAAGCTGTTGGCTTGCTTACTTTCTGATATATTGGTATTTGGATGAAAACAATAAAAATAGAGAGAGCAATTATTAACAGTTGGCAGCCCTGGTGGCTCTTAAGAATACGGTCAGTCATATCTGTTTATGTACAGATATTACATACAAAATTTGGTTGAAATCCAATTGATAGTGTAGAAGTTAAATGCATTTAAACATTGGACCTATCAGAAGGCTTAAAATTATTTTGGCAACACTATCATGGTTGGCCTCCTGGAAATTAAACTGAAATAGTACTATCTACATGTGTGCCAATATTGGAATAGCTCCCATGCATACCTTGCAAGATATCCAACATGGAGCTCAAATTTCTGGTGCGTTTTTTCAGCAGTTGGTAGCACTGACATCATTTTCAAATATGGACGTGAGATATTTCGGTGCACATCTTTACTCATACTAAATTTGGTTTCGATTTCTGCAGCCGTTCAGGAGTTGATAGGGGGGGGACACACACACAGCCAGCCAGCCAGACAGACAGACAGACAGACGGACACACATTTTCCCGGATCGATCTCATAAGTCTACTTTTTCCTCATGTTTGCAAAATTGAAAAGTAGGCTAAAAATAAATTAACACACATCCTTACTACGGTATTTACATACACTGATCTGAATTTCCTTCCATAGATTCCTATCCCTGGCATTTCTGGTCCACGTAACACCTGCCTCGAACCTAAATTGGTCCGACCATCTGCGACGGGGGCATCCTCTGCTTCTCTTGCCAGCTCTTGGATCCTACATAGTCGTGGATTAGGCCCATCTATCCTGGTCCATTCTGGATATGTGTCCACACCAGCGCCATTTCAGTTGCCGAGCTCTTGTTGCTGTGTCCTCCAACCCACTTCATTTTCTCAGATCCGTGTTACTGATTCTGTCGCTTAGCTTAACGCCTAGGATTCTCCTTCCATTTTCCGTTGACAGATCTGGAGCAGTCTTGTCTGACATTTACTAAATTACCAAGTTTGGCATCCATAGATTAACACTGGGATGACACAGCTTTGAAGTACATCGAATCTTAATTTAGGGCTTAATGATTTGTCCATAAGGATGAAGCTTAGGCTCCAGAATTTTCCCCACGTCAATCCAATCCTCCTTTTGATTTCTCGGTCGCTTGTTTGTGTCATACTTATTGCTTGGCCTAAATATATATACTCTCTGCAATATTCCATAGGTGTGGATTTCACTATGATTGGTAACTCTTCGGAATTTGTAATTATTTTGGTTTTTCTGGGGTTCATTTGCAGTCCTACTTCTTCGCTCGTGTGATGGAGTTAATCTAGCATTGTGTTTAGTTCCTTTGCTGTCTTTGCAAATAGTACAATGTCATCTGCAAATCGGAGCTTAGATAGATGTCTTCCGTTAATGTTAACTCCGAAGTTCTTGTTTCCCCAGTTTAGTTTTCTGAACAAAATTTTGAGGACGCAGGTGAAAAGTTTGGGCGATATGGTATCCCCTTGTTTGACCCTTTTCTCTATTCTGAAGAGTTCCCCTTCAACTTCCGTTCTACCCTTGGCATAGCTTTCCAAGTATGTTAGACCAATAATTCGAATGTATTTTGAGTTGACACCTATTACTTTCAATGCCTCCAAGACGTTGATGTGCTCTACCGAGTCGAATGCCTTTTTACAGTCTACGAATGCAACATATACTCTGATGTTGAATTCAAGAGTTTTCTCAATCACCTGGTTTACTGCTTGGAGGTGGATATTAGCATTTTAAAATAGGATATGTAACCGTAGTAGTGGCTTACAGTTCAGGCTGACCGTGCCATATCGTGCTTGACGGTGCCGAACCGTTGGGTCAAAATGGAGGCTATTGTTTGCTCGCAAGTCCAAGTAACTTCGTAGGTGTATATCATTTTAGGAATCTCTGGAGACAAAGGCTGAAATCCCGTAAGCCACCAATAATAATAATATCGTATGGCCTCGGTGCCGGGTGCAAGCTTTGTTATTTGACACCCAGAGGGTAGCTTGCATGTCGAATTTCGTCGTTCCTTGAAGCACTATGAAAGTCAAGGAGGTTAGATATCTAAGCTCCTTGAACTTTATAGTGCTTTCTAGTAGATAAATGAGGAACTTTATGATGGTGGAAACTGCCGAGATTAATTTTGCCATTATGAACTCGGCCTACTGAATTCAAATGGGTTCTTTGACATGCCAACATCGTATGACATGCGAATCGTATCTTTGCCGCCTTTTAAAAATCACTTACCACGGCCAGGAGCGAGCCTGCAATCTTGGAGTTAGTAGACCGACACGCTATCCACTCACCCACCGTGGCAAGCTAGCCACCAATGAAAACAGCTAAGAATCTAATGGATGCTGGTATCAATTTAAAAGAGGAGTGGAAAGAACAATGGTTTCGTACTGCTCCGGAGTGGCCAAGCCTCTTTAGTCCAAACCATGTCCCAGCTGGTTTCAGTTTGCCAAGAAGAACGTGGTTATCACTAAACAGCTTTCGCACTAATTGTGGAAGATCTGCATTCTCCCTTCACCAGTGGGGCTTCAGGGACTCTCCGGCCTGTGATTGTGGTGCATTGGTCCAGACCATGCAACACATAATGGACGAATGCCCTCTGCGTGCTTTTGGTGGAGACCAGAAAGACCTTGCTGATGTCTCAGTATCCCTAGTGCAATGGATAAATCATTTTGATATTCATGTGTAATTGTTCACAACTTAGTACCTTGTATTCTTTGCAGGTTTTTGTATAATATTGTATATACTTCTCCATTATGTAAAATTCCATACGCTTAATAATACTTTTAGGAATGTACGGAACAAAATAATACATATTTAGTATCAAATGGTTTATGAAAACGGCAGAAAACGTTAATGAAATCGTTGATTCCAAGACAAAATATTTTGTTAACCTAGTGTTAGTACAGGACGTGTGTAGCGTAGTGATAGCGGCCTAGTCTCATTGTCTCAAGGTTCGTGGATCAAGTCCAAGCAGGTTCATATTTTTTACTTGATTTTTTTTGGTATTTATTGATTTAAAACTACACACACGTTATAATGTTAAGGATATATAGTGTTTATTTTCAATTGTAAATCATACTAATATATAACAAGTAGTTCCGTGAAGAACTATACAGCCTATTTTCATATATCCTGCTCATGTTAATTGCCTCTATCAACATACAAAATTTCAGTTTAATTGCTGTAACAGATTCGTAGATATTGAGAACTGTCTAAATATTTCAGATGGTCGCCAGGTTGTTTTTTTTTTGTACTATTACATTAAGATTATTGTGTACGTGGGGTATTCAAACTTCAATCGCATGATTAGAACACAAGAAGTAAAAACGAGATTTTAAAATTACGCACAGCAGCCATCTTGTGATTATGCAAACAATTGAAATAAATTAGATGCCAGTGGATCTACATTTGTATAAGCATTTAACGTGCAACGTTTCACGGCACTCGGATTCTTAATTCGCGAGAAACGTCCATTTAAATATATATACTTCGCGTCGCCGCCATGTTGGATTTGTGCTCACCAGGTTACTGAAAGTCCTATAGGTGAACATATGTTCATAGTCTCTATGAACATAAAAAAATTCAGTTTGGTTGCTGTAAACGATTCATAGATATTGAGAACCGTCTAAATATTTCGAAAGCTCGCCATTTAGGATTGTTATATGTATAGGCCATAGAGTTATGAACCATTCAAGGACAATTATTGCCTAGGTTCATTATTCAAACTTTCACTTCGTTCGCATGATTACGATACAAGAAATAAAAACTTAATTTTAAAATTTCGCACAGCCGCCATCTTGAGGTTATGTAAACAATTGAATTAAATTAGATGGCAGAGCATTACAAGCTGCAAATTCATTTACTGTACCACATTTCACTGCGCTCAGAGAGTTAAATCACGAGGAAAGTCTATTAAAATATTTTAAATTCGCTTGGTCGCCATGTTCTTTGTATACTTTACAGGTTTATGAAATATACATAGGTAAACTTGTATCAGTACCCTTTATCACCATACAAAATTGCAGGGCGATATCTGTAATAGTTTCGGAGATATAGAATGTCAGTGAAATATTTCGCACAGCCGCCATTTTGAGGTTATGTAATCAGTTGAACTAAATTAGACTCCAGTGCATTACAATGTGTATAAACATTTGCTGTACCAAGTCTCATTACATTTGGATAGTTAAATCGCGAGGAAAGTCTATTTAAAAGTCTCAACTTCGCTTGGCCGCCATGTTGGTTTTGTAGTTACCAGGTTTTCAAAAGTCACATAAGTGAACTTATAGTAGTTCCCTCTATCACCATAGAAAATGTCAGGGTAATATCGGTAATAGTTTCGGAGATATTGAATGCTGGTGAAATATTTCGCACAGCCGCCATGTTGGATTGGTGAGTCGTAACAAAATTTGAAGGGCACGGTCGAGGTCGCCGGGAGTAGTGCTATGAACTTTCCGAGTTTCATTGAAATCGCTCCAGCCGTTTAGATTTTATTAGGGGGGGACACACACACGAATCACACACACACACACACACACACACACACGCACGCACACACACACGGACAAAAGGTGATCTCATAAGCCTATTTTTTCAAAATTGAAAATAGGCTAAAAATGAGATGGTGTGTGTCTGTCTGTCTGTCTGTTACTCAATAACTCAAGAACCACTGGTCCTATTTAAATGAAATTTTGCATGGATGTAGCTGATTTACCAGGTTTACATATAGGATACTTTTGATTTCGAAATTTTACACTATTAAAAAATGGCGACAATTTTAGTGACGTCATTAGACCCTTTGGTTTCAAAATTTCATACTTCCATATCAAATAAAAAGAGAACGGTAGGAAAAAGCAAATTTTTGAAGGCACATACGAGCTTTGAAATTTAATTCCCTATCCGAAAGGTTCTTATCACTTTTCGTGTATCTCCAACAGTTAGCGAGTAAAACCGACATTTGTGACGTCACTACACCCTTTGGTTTCAAAATTTCATATTTCCTTTTCAAATAAAAAGAGAACGCTAAGAAATAGCAAACGTTTGATGGTATACATGAGCTTTAACATTTAATTTTCTATCCGAAAGGTCCTTATCACTTTTCGTATATCTCCAACGGTTAGCGAGTAAAACCAGAATCTGTGCAATAAAACACGGTCAACACCGAGCGGTGCATTATATATCTCTATATATAACAAGTAGTTCCGTGAAGAACTATACAGCCTATTTTCATATATCCGACTTATGTTAATTGCCGCTATCAACATACACAATTTCAGTTTGATTGCTGTAATAGATTCGTAGATATTGAGAACCGACTAAATATTTCGGATGGTCGCCATGTTGGATTTTATATATGTAGGTCCTAGAGTTATGTACTGTTACATGCAGATTATTGTGAACGTGTAGTATTCAAACTTCAATCGCATAGTTAGGACACAAGAAAAAAAAAACAAGGAGAGTTTAAATTTTTTCACAGCTGCCATCTTGAGGTTATGGAAACAATTGAAATAAATTAGATGCCAGTGGATTAAAATTCGTATAAGGATTTACTGTACCAAGTTTCACTGCACGCGGATGGTTAAATTGCGAGAAACGTCCATGTGAATATTTATAATTCGCGTCACCGCCATGTTGGATTTGTGATCACCAGGTTATTTAAAGTCCTATAGGTGAACTTAAGTTCATAGCCCCTATGAACATTAAAAATGCAGTTTGATGGCTAAAATAGATTCGTAGATATTCAGTATCGTCTAAATATTTCGGATGGTCGCCATGTTGGATTGTTAAATGTATAGGCCATAGGGTCATGTACCATTAAAGGAAAATTATTGCGTAGGTTCATTATTCAAACTTTCACTTCGATCGCATGACTACATCACAATAAATAAAATCTTAATTTTAGAATTCGCACTGTCGCCATCTTGAGGTTATGTAAACAATTGAACTAAATTAGATACCAGTGGATTACAATGTGTATAAATATTTCCTGTGCCAGGTTTCAGTGCGCTTGGAACATTAAATCGCGAGAAAGGTCTATTTAACATTTTCAAATTCGCTTGGCCGCCATGTTCGTTTTGTAGTTAACCGGTTTTTGAAAGTCTTATAGATGGACTTCCAGTAGTGCCCTTTATCTCCGTACAAAATTTCAGGGGTTTACCGCTAATAGTTTCAGAGATATAGAATGCCGGTGAAATATTTCGCACATCCGCCATCTTGTGATTATGTAAACAATTGAACGATGTTAGATGTCGGTGCATTACAATGTATATAAACATATACTGTACCAAGTTTCATTGCGTTTGGTTGGTCAAATCGCGAGATACGTCTATTTAAAAGTCGCAAATTCGCTTGGCCGCCATGTTGGTTTTGTTGTTACCAGATTTTCAAAAGTCACATAAGTGAACATATAGTAGTTCCCTCTATCACCATAGAAAATGTCCGGGAAATATCGGTAATAGTTTCGGAGATATTGAATGCTGGTGAAATATTTCGCACAGCCGCCATGTTGGATTGGTGAGTCGTAACAAAATTTGAAGGGCACGGTCGAGGTCGCCGGGAATAGTGCTATGAACTTTCTGAGTTTCATTGAAATCGCTCCAGCCGTTTAGATTTTATTAGGGGGGGGACACACACACGAATCACACACACACACACACACACACACACACACACGCACACACACACGGACAAAAGGTGATCTCATAAGCCTATTTTTTCAAAATTGAAAATAGGCTAAAAATGATAATTTGTGTGTTATTCTCTGAATTTCTACGGAAATTTGAGTTATTTACACGTTTTAGACTGTTTTATGATAGATGCGCGCGAAAATATTTTTTTATCTGTCTGTCTGTTTGTTTGTTTGTTTGTTTGTCTGTGGACAAATTTGTTCCCTTATAACTCGAGAACGGCTGGGTGTATCAACGTAAAATTTGGTACAGATATCCATCAGAGGCACGACACTAATCATTGATGTAACTCTTCTCCGTACCTGTCATAAAAGGGGGCCTACCCCCTTAAAATACATGCTGAAATAGGCGTAGAAAGACGAGACAAAACTCATCTTCATCCCTCAATGTGAGAGACAAAACTCGGGTCCCCGAAAACCACATTTCAAGGACCGAAGACCAACCGTTTTTGAGATATTCCCAGAAAACTCATTTAATTTAATAAACGAATAAACGAATGCAAGCCAGTAACCATGCCAACGGATTCTCAGAGGTCCATCTATTGCTGTAAGACGCAATGCAATTCCATTAATTACGTTAGTGTGAAAGTTTGCAAACGGCTAGAAGGTTATCACGGAACCAAATTAAGCCGTAAAATTCATCAATACGTATAATGCGCTTAAGGGGATCAAGGGGTACTCTAGAATTTTTTCACGCGATTTACACCTGCGGGTGTGGTACGGCAGGTCTATTATATTCCTATCCCCATATTATTCATTCATTCATTCATTCATTCATTCATTCATTTCGTATAGGCCATCTATGGACCGCGTCATTCCAACCGTCTCCTACTGGCTTTGATGTTTGCCCTGTACGCCCGCATTCGTTCTCGGTGGACTTCCTTCCGTTCCTGGGTCCAAATCTTTCCCGTTTTCAGCTTCGGTTTTTCTTGGAAACCTTTACAAGCTTGAAGTTTCCCTTTGAGTGGGGGCGCGCTCCTGAATGTCTGTTGGTGTAATCCCCACTTCTTTCAGATCTTTGACCAGTTCAATGCACCAGGCCCATTTTGTTTTCCTCTCCTGGAAGTAAGTTATGTTGCGGTTGGTCAGTCTCGCTGGGCTCATTCGTTTCACATGCCCAAAAAATGGTAACCTTCTCTTCCGGATGACGTTGCTTATCTTCTCCACATGAGTATATAGGTCATGGTTATGCCGTCTTCTGTATTCCCCATTGTCTTTGATGGAACCCAATATCTTTCTCAAAATTTTCCTTTCTTTGGCCTCCAGTTTCTCGACCAAGCCTTTTTTGTTCATCGTGAGGCATTCAGAAGCATGCAAGACCTCCGGACGGATGACACTGCAGTAATGTTTTAGTTTTGCGTTGAAGGATATTGACCTTTTCTTATAGATGCCCTAAGTTAAATGTAGGCCATTTCCATTTTGCTCATGCGTGATGTGAATGCTTCTTTCTCTGATAATATCCCTTCCCTGACCCGTCCTGAAAAGAAAAGTACATGGCCATTGGCGGAATTAAAAATAAAATAAAAATAGGTGTTATAATTTCTCTCTATATTATATTATTATTAGTATTATATTATGGCGTACAACGACGAGACAAATCCCCTCGGTGCCAGCAACAAAACTCGGGGGCCCTAAAGGATCCTCGAAAACTACATTATAAGGCTCTAAATCCAACAGTTTCTAAAATTTTCCCAGAAAATTAATTTAATTTAATTTAACAAACTAATGAAGAAATGCAAATCGGTAACCATGAGAACGTTATCTCAAGGGGTGGCATACAACTTTCCATCTATTTCTGTAAGAAGCAATGTCACTCCATTTATTACATTTCTGTGAAAGTTTGCAAATGGCTATAAGGTTATCACGGAACTAACGTAGACCATATAATTCATCAATGCAATTAAGGGGGTGAAGGGTTAACTTAGAATTTTTTCATGCAATTTTCACGTTCGACATATAGTACAGAAGGTCTATTATATCTCCAAACAGCAACATTATTTTCAAAAATTCCTGAATTGAACCAGCATTTTTTGCGGCTTTTAGGAATTTGGGCAATTAGAGGCTAAAGAACCTGCATTTTCATGCACCACAAGCCTTTATAATTTATGAAAGGGGTCTTCCTGTGTATGGGCAACTAGCACAACGTAGAGGGTCAGTTTATATGTGACGTGTATTGCGTTTCGTCTACAAGGCTTTCAATTGTATTTCACGTCAGGAAGTACACGTTAGGTGAATTTAGTCTGAGAGCACATTTTAACTTTTTTTTTGTCGACATACGGGTTTATCGTAAGGATGATTTTATTTGATACTGTGTGGTAGATATACCCATATTTGGATATCTGGGTAATATGTTGTAGACAATAGAATTGTCTGTCTGTCTTTCTGTGTATCTTTATGTAAGCCTATACCTCATGTTCGGATGCTTGGTGCATCGTAAAATTAGGTATGGTAACCATGAGAGTCAATACACCAATCATTTTTAAAACTCTTCACCGTACTTTTCATACAGTAGAAGGGTGGATATAGAGAAAAACTTCTCAATATATGCTAAAATAGGGGAAATATAAAAATTATCCTAGAAGGACGACTTAAGCATATGTTGCGCTTCTCAATGTGAGACACAAAATTCGGGAATCTATAAAGGGTCTCCGAAAACTACATTTTAAGGGCCTTAAATTAACAGTGTGTATGATATTCCCAGTAAACTAACTTCGTTCTGATAAACTTGAAGGAATGACAAACCGCTAACCATTGCAACAGTAGCTCAATTGATAATGTCTGGTGTTAACAACGAACACCGTTCGAAGAACGGGTACTTCTGCTAGTATCTTTATATATCTTTATATATATAATTCTTCGACACGTGTGTATGTGACTGAACTCCTCCTAAACGACTGAACCGATTTTGATGGAATTTGGTATGTATATTAGTGTGGGTCCATGTATGGTTTAGATTCACAATCCGACCCGGTAGGTGGTATGAACACAATTTTAGAACCACAATTTACACACAATTTTAGAACCACAATATACAGTCAAAAACAGTCGTCATGGAAACCACTAGCCTTGGCCTTCGTGAAAGCTGATGTCTTTGGACGGTTTGTCTCTGCACGCTAGAGCCACCTGGTCGCAATCTGTGCAACTACCGCCATTACTTACACTCCGCCCGTAGCGGAAAGTTGTGTTTTATACCAAAGGTGGCAGTGATGTCGAATTCTACTGTTTGTCTCTGCACGTTAGAGCGTTTCAAAGTCCCGTATGCGTTCATATACCATTCATCCGATTGCCATGAAACTTGGGTGATATGTTGAGTGAGCTCCAGGGAAGGTGTTTGGCTTAGTAAATCCATTTTACAATAGATAGCGCACGAATAGATTCAACAAATGAGCGACGACGAGCGAAGCGTTTCAAAAAAGTCCCGTATGCGTTCAAATACCATTCGTCCGATAGCGATGAAACTTGGGTGAGATGTTGTGTACACTCCAGGGAAGGCATCAGGCTTAGTAAATCAATTTCACATTAGGTAGCGCACGACTAGATTCAACAAATGAGTGACGACGCGCGAAGCGTTTCAACAAAATCCCGTATAAGTTCATATTCCATTCATAGATTGAGATGAAATTTTGATGAGTTGCTGTGTACACTTAAGTGAAGGCTTCTAACTTAGTAATCCATTTCACAGGAGGATGCGCACGAGCAGATTCAACAAATGAGCGGCGACGTGCGAAGCGTTTCGACAAAGTCCCGTATGCGTTCAAATACCATTCGTCCGATAGCGATGAAACTTGGGTGAGTTGTTGTGTACACTTACGTGAGGGTTTCTAACTTAGTAAATCCATTTTATAATAGGTAGCTCACGAATAGTATCAACAAATGAGCAACGACTCGCGAACTTTTAATCCAAGTCCCGTATCCGTTCATATACCATTCATCCGATTGCAATGAAATTTGGGTGAGATGTTGTGTACACTTACGTGAGGGTTTCTAACTTAGTAAATCCATTTCACAGGAGGTTTCGCACGAGTAGATTCAACAAATAAGCGACGACGCGCGAAGCGCTTCAATAAGGTCCCGTATGTGTTCAAATACCATTCGTCCGATTACGATGAAACTTGGGTGAGATGTTGTGTACACCCTACGGAAGGTTTCTGGCTTAATAAATCCCTTTTACAATAGGTAGCCCACGAGTAGATTCAACAAATGTGTGACGGCACGCGAATCATTTCAACAAAGTACCGTATGCGTCCATATACCATTTATCCGATTGCGATGAAACTTTGGTGAATTGTTGTGTACACTCCAGGAAATGTTTCTGTCTTAGTAAATCCAGTTTTAATAATTAGCGCACGAGTAGATTCAACAAATGAGCGACGGCACGTAAATCGTTTCCACAATGTCCCGTATGCGGTCATATATCATTCATCCTATTGCGATCAAACCTTGGTGAATCATTGAGTACACCCCTGAGAAGGTTTCAGGCTTAGTAAATCTATTTTACAATAGGTAGCGCATGAGTAGATTCAACAAATGAGTGACGGCACGCGAATCATTTAAAGAAAATCACTTATGCGTTCATATGTCATTCATCCGATTCCGATGAAACTTTGATGAGTTGTTGTGTACACGCCAGGGAAGGTGTTCAACTTGGTATATCCATTTTACAATATTGGTAGCGCACGAGTAGAGGTAACAAATGAGTGATGACGCGCGAAGCGTTCCAACAAAATCCTGTGTGCGTTCATATACTATTCATCGATTGCGAAGAAACATTGATGAGTTGTGTACACTTACGTGAAACTTTCTAACTTAGTAAATCCATTTCGCAGTTGGAAGAGCGCGAGTAGATTCAACAAATGAGTGACAACGCACGAGTCATTTAAAACAAATCGAGTATGCGTTAAATGCCATTTATCCGTTTGCGATGAAACTTTGGAGAGTTGTTGTGCACGCTCCAACGAATGTTTCTAAATTAGTTAATTCAATTCACGATAGTTTAGAGGCAGTTAACATAAATTGAAAAAAAAATATCGTGTATCCAAAAGCACTTCAAGAAACAAAGTTACAACACTTCTTTGATTGGCAGGACAACGTCTGCCGGGTCAGCTTGTATATATATATAATTCTTCGACACGTGTGTATGTGACTGAACTCCTCCGAAACGACTGGACCGATTTTGATGAAATTTGGTACGTATATTAGGGTGGGTCCCTGTATGGTTTAGATTCACAACCTGACCCGGTAGGTGGAATGAACACAATTTTAGAACCACAATTTACACACAATTTTAGAACCACAATATACAGTCAAAAACAGTCGTCATGGAAACCACTAGCCTTGGCCTTGGTGAAAGCTGATGTCTTTGGACGGTTTGTCTCTGCACGTTAGAGCCACCTGGTCACAACCTGTACAACTACCGCCATAACTTAACTCCGCCCGGGGCGCAAAGTTATGTTTTGTACCATAGGTGGAGGTGATGTCGAATTCTTCTCTTTGTCTCTGCGCGTTAGAGCGTTTCAACAAAGTCCCGTATGCGTTCATATACCATAGAACCGATTGCGATGAAACTTGGATGAGATGTTGAGCGCACTCCAGGGAAGGTTTCTGGCTTAGTAAATCAATTTTACAATAGATAGCGCAGAGTAGATTCAACAAATGAGTGACGACGCACGAAGCGTTTCAACAAAACCCCGTATAAGTATATACACCATTCATCGATTGCGAAGAAACTTTGACGATTTGTTGTGTACACTTACGTGAAGGATTCTAACTTAGTAAATCCATTACACAGGAGGTTGCGCACGAGTATCTTCAACAAATGAACGACGACACGCGAAGCGTTTCTACAAGGTTCCGTATGCGTACAAATACCATTCGTCCGATTACGATGAGACTTGGGTGAGATCTTGCGTACACCCTAAGGAAAGTTTCTGGCTTAATAAATCCCTTTTACAATACGTAGCGCACGAGTCGAATCAACCAATGAGTGACGGCACGTGAATCGTTTCAACAAAGTACAGTATGCGTCCATATACCATTCATCCGATTGCGATGAAACTTTGGTGAATTGTCGCGTACACTCCTGGAAAGGTTTCTGGCTTAGTAAATTCATTTTACAATAGGTAGCGCATGAGTAGATTCAACAAATGAGTGACGGCATGCGAATAGTTTAAAGAAAATCCCGTATGCGCTCATATGCCATTCATCCGATTCCGATGTAACTTTGATGAGTTGTTGTGTACACGCCAAGGAAGTCTTCAACTTGGAAAATCCACTTTACAATTTTGGTAGCGCACTGTAGATGTAACAAATGAGTGACGACGCGCGAATGGTTTCAACAAAATCCCGTATGCGTTCATATACTATTCATCAATTGCGATGAAACTTTGATGAGTCGTTGTGTACACTTACGTGGAGCTTTCTAAGTTAGGAAATCCATTTCACAGCTGGTAGAGTACGAGTAGATTCAACAAATGAGTGACAGCGCAGGAATCATTTAAACAAAATCCCGTATGCGTCTTATACCATTCATCCGATTGCGATGAAACATGGATGAGATGTTGAGTACACTACAGGGAAGGTTTCTGGCTTAGTAAATCCATTTTACAATAGCTAGCGCACGAGTAGATTCAACAAATGAGCGACGACGCGCGAAGCGTTTCAACGAGGTCCCGTATGCGTTCAAATACATTTCGTCCGATAGCGATGAACCTTGGGTGAGATATTGTGAACACTCCAGGGAAGGCTTCTGGCTTAGTGAATCCATTTTACAATAGGTAGCGCACGAGAAGATTCAGCAAATGAGCGACGACGCGTGGAGCGTTTTAAACAAGTCCCGTATGCGTTCATATACCATTCGTCCGATAGCGATGAAACTAGGGTGAAATGTTGTGTACACTCGAGGGAAGGTTTATTGCTTTGTACTGTGCCCAATAGGACACGGCAGACTGGCATCGAACTCGGGTCTTATCAGAGAAGACCAGACCCATGATTATGCCTAGAGTCGAACCATTGATCTCTGAGGGGGAACAGCTACAGGGAACCCGAAGAGGAATGAGAGATATAATGACATATAATAATATAGCATGATTTCACGGCTAGAATGTGAATATCATAGCTGTTTAAGATGAATAATTGTAAGAAAATACAGTTATATGTACGTTTTGGAAGCATAGAAGCATGAAAGCAAGCCAGCTTGACATTTGACTAATCGCAGCCAACAGAGGGGCGTGGATCAGTTACGCCGAAGGGACTCATTTCGTCTGGACCGCTGGAACAGCTCGAAATTAATTACTCTGGGGTTCACCACTAGACAACGTTTGAGACCGAAGAGGGGGTAATTGTCCACGGAAATTAATTGATTACAGCCAATTGGAGCATTGAAATGGAGTAAAAAGTACACCCAGGTGAGTATATTCTAGGAGAGATAATTTAGGAGTGGTCTCACACTTAAATTAAAGCCTATATCTTGAAATAAGCCTGTGAACACAAGGCCTACGCGTGAGAGGAATGATTTGGAGACCCACACGAGGGGATTTACCATGGTGGTGTCATGACGCTATGGAAGAAGGCAATTAATTGTAATTAATTGGCCGAAGCGATCGCTTGCACGCGAGTGATTATGGGACTTCCACACCTAGATAAACGAGGTGTATACGTAATTTTGAATGGAAATGCATTATTTCAAGAAAAGAGTCGCACCCGTATGTCCTGTGGACTACGTTTTACGACAAACCTTTATATAGGGGGAGCAGCGCAGACCAAGCCAGTTCGTCTTTAGTCTTCTCCAGTTCGTCTTCAGTTCTTCTCCAGTTCGTCTTGATTCAACACGTAACTAATACGCTGCCAGAAAGTGCGCGAAATGTTAGAGTATCGACGCTCATGTAAATTTGAAGAACAATGGAATCGCATCATACAGCTTCTTAATAGTAATCATGAATAGCGTAAGATTTAATCTACAGCAGATATTTATCCATTATCATACGCAAATATAAGTTCGCTACAGCGTAGGAATAAATTAAGGATGTTTTTGGACATTAAATATACCAGGAGGTATTGTCATAGTTATAAATGACGCAGTATCGTCAGGATCACTACAATTATGGGAGCCGGGAAGGCATCACAAGTAATCATGACGGTGAACTGAACAGAATTGAAGGTGACGAGAATCGAACGCACGCACACGCTAGATAGACTTTCACGGAGACCAGCGGTTGTCGTAGCTGCATCGCATCTCTGAGGTCAGGCGTTAGGAGGAGTCCGATTAAGGATCCACATGTGAAATAGTGCGAAAAGTGTATATAAGTTTTATTACAGTGATTTCAAAAGTGTTTATGTGTATTGTGATATAATATGTATTGTGTTAAAGTGAGAAAAGCCACTGATAAAAGTATGATTATCATGTGTGTAGTATGTGATAGCATGTGTCGTGTGAGATATAGCATGATGGCTTAGACCAAGCATCATGGCAGGTTCGTGGCTGGTGTGCTGGAATAATCCAGCGAAAATGAAAAGTGAGTACAAATTCAAAATGTTAATGTAATTAGATAGTTCACCATACAACGAAGCATCACTTTAAGACTAAGATGTAACTGTCACTTATGTACGAGCTTTCACCACTCGTATTCTGTTAGAGTACGGCTTGGAAGGTGATTTGATTAGGGCCATTCAGGCCTAAGATAGTGATGAATGTAACGGTAACGTTAAATGATAATAATAATAATAATACTAATCTGGGGTCGGTAACAGTAATAAGTAAAGTATTAGGCGTGTCAGGCCTAGAGAACGTACAAAGTGTGTCATGTCTAATGTAAAGATACTTTATTTTTGTAAACAGTAAGAAAGTAACGTAAAATCTATCGAGATATGAAAGTTTTTCAGTGTCAGTGAATAATTGAATGAATATTTAATATGGTCAATTCTTAGGAGTGTATTTGAGAACCATTAAAGTTATGTAAGCCAGTAATTTTATACTTGTTTTTGGAGCTATTTAAAGCTTTGGCTTAAGAGTAATTGCAGAGAGGACGTGAGTGCTTTAATAATTGAGTCATCTATGAGAAGTATTGTTTGAGCCACATATAGCGAGCGATGTAACGTAGAATCAAGTGATTTACGTCAATGAAGTTGCGGGGACCATTCTAACATAGCTTGCACGTTAGGTGAAAAGTTGGCTAATCTACGAGATAGTATTGCCTGGGAGCATACTGGTATTTTCGCGGCCAAGTGGAACGGAGGCTGTCTGTATCCACGGCTTGCAGGAATTGTGGCATGAGGGACACTCTTCGAGACCCCGTGAGCTCATGTATTAATTGATCTGCCCTGAGAGGAGAATCATGTTCGTCGTATAGGAAACGCAGATTTCCTTATTATTGTAGGCAGCTGCTGATGAGAAATCTTGTATTCTCAATCATGATGCGCGCCCGAAGCCACTAGTATTCGCCACAGAACGGCAAGGCTATTACAGGATCCATCCCCAGCCATGAATGTTAAGTAGGAGCCGAGTTGAGCCCATTACACTAAATATAGGTGTTAAATAATTAGAATGATTCAATTACTAGAGACAACACTCAGCGTAACTCCATTGTACTGCATATTGTAAACAAAGATGACCTTGCTAGCAGCCAGAGGGGCGTGATGAATAGACCACGAGGACGGCAGCCATCTTGCGCGGCCAGTTGGAACTAATTTTATTGCCTGCTTGAAAGGGAGGCCTGGTGACCTGCTCCCTTTATTTTAGAAGCATAGTGGGACACTGAAGAATCTCGATATTTCGAAATGTAATTAAGATATGATTGCTGTGATGATGCCAATTGATTTAAATGATGTGTTTCAACACACATAGCTTGTTGGATCATTGTGATCGGATAATATTTGGCCCAGTTATTCTCTGAGGAGGAACGCTGCACCAAATAATTATAGGCATCTTTTTAAAGTGCATTTTTGCCCAGATCACACTAATTTATGCAAACGGGTAGATGATTTCAATGACATGATACGGTTGTAACGATAATAATTTCGACCAGACCCAGAAAATTGTTGTATGGTGAAACTATAAACATTTTTATCCATGTGTATTTTGGAAGGGAAAACGTACCACTTTTAGCGTTTCATATTGATGGGAAAAAGGAAGACGATTCACACGACACAACACTTGTTAAGTAAGGCATAAGATAATGAATTTATGTTAATGAAAGTAAATGCCCGTGAGAAGGGATTAATATTTAATTATTACAGAATTGATGTCATTTAATAGTGATATTGTGACTTTTGTGTTGTGATACTCCAGTTGTTAAATTGTGCCACATAAATAACACTATGGACGCTCATAGATGTCTGAAAGTATCAATGATAGGATGCTAGAAATAAAATTTGAGTGCTGTGAAGCACTAATTAAGAAGAGACTCACAAATAACCTTGATTTTCATTGTGGGAATTAAATGTAAATTATCCTTTGTTTGTATTTTTGTTGTATAGCCATGACTTTATATCAGTAAATGTTGTATTTAGGAATATGTTGTTTCTTTCATGTAGAGTAGTTACCTGACAGACTCAAATCCTGAGCATGTGGTCGTATGGTGGGCAGGAACGTCCCATACCTCGAAAGACCGTTAGTTAGCTGCGATACGAACACACGTTCCATATGATGACAATTGGGTACAGTACATACATTTTTCAACAGGTAGCGCACGAGTATATTCAACAAATGAGCGACGGCACGTGAATCGTTAAAAAAAAAATCCCGTAGGCGTTCATATACCATTCACCCGAATGCGATGAAACTTTGCGAATTGTTGTGTACAATCCAGGAAAGGTTTCTGGCTTAGTAAATCAATTTTACAATCGGTAGCGCACGAGCAGATTCAACAACTGAGTGATGGCGCGTGAATCGTTTCAACAAATTCCCGTATGCGTTCATATAGGCCTACCATTCATCTGACTGCGATGAAACGTTGGTTAATTATTGTGTACACTCCAGGAAAGGTTTCTGACTTAGCACATGCATTTTACAATAGGTAGCGCAAGAGTAGATTCAACAAATGAGCGACAGCACGCGAATCGTTTCAAGAAAGCCCGTATGCGTTCATATACCATTCATCCGATTGCGATGAAACTTTGGTGAATCGTTGAGTAGACACCAGGGAAGGTTTCGGGCTTAATAAATCCATTTTATAATAGGTAGCGTACGAGTAGATTGAACAAATGAGTGACGGCTCGCGAATTGTTTAAACAAAGTCCCGTATGTGTTCATATGCCTTTCATCCCGTTGCGAAGAATCATTGATGAGTTGTTGTGTACGCGCCAGGGAAGGTTTTCGACTTAGTAAATCCATTTTACAATAGGTAACGCACGAGTAGATGCAACAGATGAATGATTAAGCGTGAAGCGTTTCAACAAAATCCCGTATGCGTTCATATACCATTCATCTATTACGATGAAACTTTGATGAGTTGTTGTGTACACTTTCGTGAAGGTTTCTAACTTAGTAAATCCATTTCTCAGTAGTAGCGCACGAGTAGATTCAACAAGTGAATGACAGCGCACGAATCGTTTCAACAAAATTCCGCATGCGTTCATATGCCATTCATTTGATTGAGATGAAAGTTTGGTGAGTTGTTGTGCACGCTCCCACGAATGTTTCTAAATAAGTTAATCCATTTTACGATAGTTTAGAGTCAGTTAACAGAAATTGAAAAATATATTGTGTATCTGAAAGCACTTAAAGAAACAAAGTTACAACACTTTTTTGATTGGCAGGACAACGTCTGCCGGGTCAGCTAGTTATATATATATATATATATACTTATAACACCACATATTTAAACACTCGACTACAGCGATTAAAATTCGTAGTCTGATTTTGTTGTTTATTCTATTGGGGCTTTGCGGCATCAAGGTCTGGTATCCCCGTGCACTTGGGGGGGGGGGGGGGTGTAGAAGTTGTCTGATAACCCGTGTCACTGTGATGTCTGTAGGCTTACTTGTGTGTGTACTTTTATACGACGAAGTATTTGGTTAGGAAGCTATTGTTGTCGTTCTTTCATTTGAGATGCATGGACATCAATGTAATTTAGCCCCGTGTACTTGGGTGAGTGTTCAATTTAGTCTGATAAGCTGTCTTATTGTGATGGCTGTATTAGTGTATGTATATATAATTCGGGTGAGTATTCAATCAATGTTTAATAGCCATTAGGTACGACGTTGTATTTCAACAAGCTACGACAACCAACATTCAATTATGCTCCCTGAAAAGGACAAAGAGTTATAATTATACCCATGGCTTTAGGAGAAAGTAGGCTATACGGGTCGTCCAGTTGCAAAAATCGTTTAATCCACTTGTGGATAAGGATCATTTTCATGAGAAACGATTCTCTGGACTTTGCCTCGCGTATCTTTTGTGTTTGTTGTTTTCTACTTTTTTTGTTTTTGTTTTGTGTTTTTGGTTTTTGGTTTTATGTTTGCTTTGTGCTTTTGCTTTTGAATTTTACTTTTTGCTTTTCTTTCTTGGTTTTGGTTTTGTGTTTGTTTTCTGCTTTTGCTTTTTTGAATTTTGCTTTTTGCTTTGTGTTTCATGTTTGTTTGTTTTTTTTTGTTTTTTTTGTTTTTTTTCTTTCTGCTTTTCCTTTTGTTTTTGAATTTTGCTTTTTGCTTCGTGTTTTTGGTTTTGGTTTTATGTTGGTTTTCTGGAAAATCAAAATAAAACAAAACGAAATAAACAAAACAAAATAAAAACAAAAACAAAACCAAAAATTAAATAAAACAATTTAAAACAAAATAAAACGAAATAAAATATAGAAAAAACAAAATCAAAATAAAACAAAACAAAATTAAATTAAATTAAATAAAATAAAAATAAATAAAATAAAATAATTAAATAAATAATTTTACGACATGAGCCTCATTCACAAGTGGATTAAACGAGTTTTGCAACTGGAAGATTCATATGTTCTTTACCGAACATCTTGTTATCATTTTCTGATTGTAGTCTGATTTATGGTTCTGGATCTATTGGTTGCATAGTTCTTGGTAGATGATCTTAGCTACATTATCATGTCGGCTAACGTTGTTATTATTATTGAATGCCATCAAGGCCTCTCGGCGTAAAATTTAATCGCACAGTGCCAAGAAGGCTGCAATGGGAATTCACATCAAGTGAGTATACAGTAGACTATGAGAATATTTCACTACATTTCCAAGTAGACACATTAAAAAATCTCATTATTTCAAGACACACGCTGATAAAATTAAGCTGCCAAGAAGAGTTACCTGTGTGCTTATGATAAGACCACACGTAAATTATTCTCTTGGTATTCGTGTGATAAGCTTACTTGCCGTCTCTCTCGCTGGATCACTCTTTCACCTCGCAAATCCCTTCCTGTCTCGTGGTTTTTTTTTCTTTCACCTCTGCTGTGTGCATGTATGTGTCTTTGTGAAGTGCATTTCACGCGCTCACCCAAAATAAAGAAATAAGAATGAACAAGCCAGTCAGCTCTTGTGAAGCGAAGGATGATCTCTTCTAACACCCGACACATACATTACACATGGCGGTATGTGAGGTTACAGTTTCATGTGAGAAACATCGGCTCATAGAATTTCCAAGCGCACTATACGATACCTGACAAAGAAATATAAAAATCGAACTTCAGTATCATCAAGTGCCATAAGACTGAAAATATCATTTTCTTCTTAATTTCTTCATCATCTTAATCATCTTCCTCTTCAACGTCATCATCATCCTCATCTTCATTTTACTTTTAAAAGCTTTTTATTTTTAATTCAAATTTTTATTATCATACATTTTTAGCCTATTTTCATTCATGAAAGAAATAGGCTTATGAGATCACCTTTTATCCGTCTGTATGTGTGTGTGTGTGTGTCCCTAATAACTTCTAAACGGCTGGAGATATTATAATGAAACTCGGTAAGGTCTTGGTACTATTCCAGTCGACCCCGAGCGTGCCGTTTAAATTTTAATACGTGTCACCAATTCATCATGGCGGCTGTGCGAAATATTTCACCGGCATTCTGTATCTCCGAAACAATTACTCATATCAACCTGAAATGCTGTACGGTAATAAAGGGTACCACTAGAAGATCATTAATGAGACTTTTAAAAACGTGATAACTACAAAACGAACATGGCGGCCAAGCAAAATTGAAACTTTTATTTTCTCACGACTTAACCATCCATACGCATTGCAACTCGGTACAACATATGTCTATACACATTGTAATGCACTGGAATCTAATTTAATTCAATTTTAATCATAACCTCAACATGGCGGCTGTGCGAAATTTTTAAATTAAGTTACCGTACTATTTCTTGTGTATTAATCATGCTATCGAAGTGAACGTTTGAATAATGAACCTACGCAATAATCGTCATTAAATAGTACATTACTGTAAGGTCTATGTATAAATCCAACATGGCGACCATCCGAAATAGTAAGACGGTTCTCAGTATCTAAGAATCTATTACAGCAATCAAACTGAAATTTTGAATATTGATAGAGGCAATTAACATACAGTAAGTAGGATATATGAAAATAGGCTATTGATTTCTTCACGGAACTACTTGTTTTTATTTGCGAACAGACCGCTGAGGATCACGCTACAATTTCATTTCTTCTTCGTCTTAAGCTTTCTCTTCCTCCAGTATTCCTTCATATGGACGCTGTGCTGCTGCTTTTGTTCATCGTCCAGGTTCTTCCAGTCTTCACAGTTCTTTCGTCTTGAAGCCCTTCCTAATTTTGAATAATGGTCCGAAATGTATCTCTATCTAACATCTGAACTTCCTGAATGTTGGACCTTTCTAGATTTTTACGAACTTCTTTAATCCATATCATATTATCATATTTTATTTTTATCTGGTTGGTTGGTTCCTCAGTGTAGGGGCTGCCACAATGCGGTCATGTAGCCCCGTGTACTTTGGGTGTGTGTAGAATCTGTCTGATAACCGGTGTTAATTGTGATGGCTGTATTAGTGTGTGTATCTGTTTTTTTTTAAATTTAAGTACAGACTGCAACTTAGAAATTTTCAAATACTTCCTACTTTTGCCGCCAAACGCCACCGTCAACGACTACTAGGCCTAGTTCAGAACTTAGCTACTAGACACCACCGCAGTCGGCTCTTGGAAACGAACGTAGAAACCTAAGAGCGTTGTTTACATTCTTAACTTATCCAATTTTGCTTCACACAGGCGTAATTAGTGGAAGGTTCTTTAACATGCCATAAATCTGTGACATGGGACCGCCGGCTTTACTTCCCCTCCGAAGGAAGGCATTGTGAGGGATTTTTAATTTTAATTTTAATTGCTTTTAATATAAAATACATTTTATCAAGCACCATAGGTCAAGGAGATCTAGAAATATTATGTTGTTTTAATATAGCCTACATGACCATATCGAAACAGCACCCAAACGGACGGCAGTAGAGGGAGAACGGATCAAAAAAGTGGAGACATTGAAGTACTTGGGAAATAATCGAGAATCAAGTTAAACTTGGCATACAAATTAACCAGGAACACTTACAACAAGAAGACCGTCTCGATCAACACAAAACTGAGGCACTATCAGACTGTGATTCGTCCGGAAGCCAATATGCAGCTGAATGTTTGTGTCTGACAAAGGAGCTAATAGAGAGAAAGATTCTTAAGAAGATAATTGGACCTAAAAGAACAGAAGATGGGTCTATAGAAAAAACGGGAACCAAGAATTATACCTCTGATAGGATAAAATCTCAGACCATCCGGAAAAGTAGGGCCATGTTCTTTGGACATACTGTATATACAGAATGGACCCAGGTAGATTAACCAACCAGATAATGAAATTCTTTGCGACCAGGAAAACCACAGCTCGCTGGTATCAGGCGGTGAAGAAGGACCTCGAAGATATGACAACATCTGAAGCTGAAATCAGGGACAGGGAAGCATACAAAGCCAAAATTAAGAATTCCAAGGGTTATAAGAGTCATCCTACATCCCGGATCCAGGCACTATGGACTAAAGAAAGGAGGAGAATGCAGAGCGATAGAATGAAGAACTACTGGGCAAAAATAAAGATCCAGAAGCTGAAATCAAATTAACGAGGTCCACAGTCGGCCTAAACGACAGAAGAAGAAGAAGAAGAAGAAGAAGAAGAAGAAGAAGAAGAAGAAGATAGCATATATTAACACTTCGTTGAAATATGACAATGATTTAACCATCTACATATTTTGCATTATAAATTGTCCTTACAGTAGGTGTCTTAATATACAGACCACTGAACTATAAATTGTTAAAATCAACAGAAAATCATGGCCCTTATTGGAAAACAGAGGGTAAAAATACATTTTTAAACATTATACACAATAGGGGATAGAACACGTGACTCTATGCTTCCTAACCGATCTCCCGCGGGAAATGATCATGAGAGGTGTTGAGGGTTCACAATAGAGGCGCACAAACTGCCCTCCAGTTTCGACCTGTCTAGCTGGCGAAAATGACGAATGGAAATGCTGGTTTTATAACTGCTATTCCCGATAACGTGGTATCGTAAACTTCCATTCTCGTTTGGGCAGCATGGTCTGGTCATAAAGTACTGTGGCGTGTTGTGTAAGGATGCAATAGCAAAACCTACAGGGAAATCGTTCATTTCGTCGATTTAACCCGGAAGGAGATAACGATTTAATCAATTCCACAATGATATCAGTACACTAATTACATAAACAATCCTACCTGCAAATAGCTTGCCACGGTGAGTGAGTGGTTATCGTGTCAGACTACCAACCCAAAGCTAGCAGGTTCAATCCTGGCAGTGCAAAGTGATTTTTAGGACGACGAGAAACACAGCATGCATATCATACGTTGTTGGCATGTTAAATAACCCATTTGAATTCAGTAGGCCGTGTTCATAATGGCAAAATTAATCTCGGGATTTTCCACCAAATTAAAATTCCTCCTTTCTCTACTAGAAAGCGCTATAGTCTCAAGGAGCTTAGATATCTAACCTCCTAGACTTTCAAACAAATTTCGTATGTACTTTGTGTACCATAACAGTTAGGACTATGCGGATTCGTAAGAACCAGTAGGGCTGCCAATTGTTAATAAATGCTCTCTCTATTTGTTTAATCCTAATATCAATAAATCAGAAAGAATGCAAGCCATCAGCTCTAAACTTTGCACACGTATAGTACCTGACATTCTAGATTAATTTGGAGCAACTAATATCTGAGTGCTCCCAACGTTATTCTAAGCTTTCTGATAGTTTCAATTTTTAATTACATGTAACTTCTATGCTAACAAATGGATTTTATCCAAAATTGGCACCTTAATAGATCGTAATATTTCAGAATAATTCTGAGCATCACATACATGACATTGTTCCCAACATGATTTTACGTGCACTGATAAATCCAATATCAAACAGCAGGTATCGCCCATACTATCCATTAGACTTCAACCAAATTTTGTATGTGTAATCTATACCTTAAGAGATGGAACTAAGAATATATTCAGAGTCACCAGGGCTGCCAACTATAGTAAGATACTCTATTGGGCTACACTATTTAGGTGTATTTCAAACTGCAGTATTTAGAAATGTTAGTATTGCGAACTTGATTTCGTCTTTATTCTAGATATGTCAATATAGATTGGCATGAATCTTAAATATTTAGGAAAGTAGGCTCTTAGTTCGTCACGGAACTTCTTGTTTTCTTTGCCTCTATGTTCATGCCCGATTGGTTTCTGATGCAAATCAACTGATTATCGTCACGATACAGTGGTTTTTATTTGTCATATAAATGCATATTTCGAACATTTTTTACCATTAGGTCTTATTTTGAGCATGTTTTGTTAAAAAGAGCGTCATATTTCGGTAGTCTGACGGTAGCTGTAGATGTGATATCATCCTCTACTTACCTACCGGGAACTAGCGTTTACAAAAATAGACTGTAACTGTATTAACCACTTAAACATGTATATTCAGAAAATTAATCTGAAAATAGGATTAAACGATTAAGTTAACAATTGAATCTCGAAGGGATTGTCACTTGGATTTATAATTTAAGACAACGGCCATATTTAAATCAGTCATTTTCAAGTTATATTTTGTCATTTCTGAGTCATATTTCGTCATTAGCCTATTTTCATTTATGAAGAAATAGGTTTACGATATCACCTTTTGTCCGTGTGTCTGTCTGTATGTGCGTTTGTGTGTGTGTGATGGTGTGTGTCCCCCCTAATAACTTATAAACGGCTAGAGCGATTTAAATGAAACTCGGTAAGTTCATAGCACTATTCCGGAAGACCCCGACCGTGCCCTTCAAATTTTGTTACGTCTCACCAATCCAACATGGCGGCTGTGCGAGATATTTCACCAGCATTCAATATCTCCGAAACTATTACCGATATCACCCTGGAATATTTTACGGTGATAAAGGGAACTACTAGAAGTTCAGCTATGTAACTTTTGAAAACCTGGTAACTACAAAACCAACATGGTGGCCAAGCGAATTTGCGACTTTTAAATAGACGTTTCTCGCGATTTAACCAACCAAACTTAATAAAAATTGGTACAGTATACGTTTATACACATTGTAATGCACCGACATCTAACTTCGTTCAATTGTTTACATAACCTCAAGATGGCGGCTGTGCGAAATATTTCACCAGCATTCTATATCTCTGAAACTATTAGCGGTATCACCCTGAAATTGTGTACGGAGATAAAGGGCACTACTAAAAGTTCATCTATAAGACTTTCAAAAACCAGTTAACTACAAAACGAATATGGCGGCCAAGCAAAGTTGAAAATTTTAAATAGACCTTTCTCGCGATTTAATGATCCAAACGCAATGAAACTTGGTACAGGAGATGTTTGTATACATTGTAATGCATTGGTATCTAATTTAGTTCAATGGTTTACATAACTTCAAGATAGCGGCTTTGCGAATTTTAAAATTAAGTTTTTATTTTTCGTGTCGTAATCATGCGATCGAAGTGAAAGTTCGAATAATGAACCTACGCAATAATTTTCCTTTAATGGTACATGACTCTAGGGCCTATACATATAACAATCCAACATGGCGACTTTCGAAATATTTAAATGGATCTCAATATCTACGAATCTATTACAGCAATCAAACTGAAATTTTGTATGTTGATAGAGGCAATTAACTTAAGTAGTATACGAGGGCTGATTTTTATGTAATACCCGTTGTGATATTACGCCATTGCAGCGCTGCGGTCGGCATTCCGTGCAGGTGCGCTGTGTACCTGTATCTATTGGCAAGGCTGAGACGCCATTACGGCAACAGTTGTCCATGTGTGAGTGTGTTGATAAGCTTTTGAAATGGCATCGCGAGTACCGCCGACGCATAAACGAGAGAGAAAACTCCCCTGTAAGATATCCTGCCGTTTGGCCACCACTGTCAGGCAAATTGCGTATGTGCTCAGGACAACTCCTAAACATACGCAGTTCTCCTCGTAATAATATTTTATACAGAATCATTTCCATTCTCATTCCTTATAATTGCTGTTTTCCTCATCAATAGCTTTCACTAACGTAGCAGAATGCTTATGGCCAGGGACGTTTCTGCACCTCTTGCAGTGCACGTTGAGTTGCATGGGCAATGTGTGGGCGAACATTATCCTGTTGGAACAACACATCCCCTTCCTGTTGCAAGAACGGCAAAATAAGGGGTCTAACAACATTCTGCACGTACCGAGCGCTGGTCAGCGTTCCCTCCACAAACACTAGAGGTTACCCCTTTCAAACTCGCTCAGTTGGATGTAGGAAGCACGAGTGCATCCCCGTGGCATTGTACCTGCTTGCTTCACACGTTTTCACCACAATGAGCCGTATGGCTGTGAGCTCTCCCTATAAAATTGTAGACACAGATGGCGCTCTGGTAGCTATGCCACTACACTATATGTTGGCGGACGACGTCGACACCCGTATCAGTACATCTACTATCCCCTAGGTGGCATCCGCCGTCATCGGATCAAAATCGACGTCGTCATTGCAGGTGACCTAACTTCTTTTTCCGGCAGTGTATTATCATACTTTATTTTTTCACATTTTAATTTTAATTGTTTTTGTTAGAAAAAACATTTTATCAAACACCGTAGGTCAAGGGGATAAAGAAATATTAAGTTGTTTTAATATCGCCTATATTAACACTTCGTTGAAATAAGACAATTATTTATCCACCTGCACATTTTACATTATAAATTGTCCTTACAGTAGGTGTTTAACATACTGACCACTGAACTATAAATTGACAAAATCAACAGAAAATTATGGCCCTTATTGGAAAAGAGAGGGTATAAATGCATTTATGTTCAACGTTGTCGATATGTAAATATAATATGTCAGAAAACTGTATTAAAATGGGGGTCACTAAAGTACTACTTTTCATTATAACACAGATTTTCCAACCAATCAGAGCTTAATAGTTTCATTCATTGACCAATTAGGAAAGGATAGCTTCTGACATGCACTCAAAATCCAACATGTCGGATCTGAATTACATGATTTGAAAGTTGACAATGTAGCCTATATTGGATCAACCATTGTAGTTACACTGCATAAACAAACTGGGCAATTTGGCAAAAGAAATAGCACTGTACCTTAATATCCGCAACTCCGTTTTCTACACATTCGTAAGATTTCGCCCACAATTTTAGTGAATGCTGTTGTTGACATAAACACACCAGAACGTCATGGAGGTAGCAAGCGTATGACATTAGTTCCACGGAAATTATAATCCAGCTCTCTGTTCAGTAAATGGAATTCCTACGCGAAGCTTTTCCGCGAGATGTCGTAACTCTTCTATTTGGGACTCAATTGATTTGCCTGCCGATGACATTCTATACGCATCGAATTTGAAGATTAACTAGTTGATAATACGATACATTTCAATTTTAAAGAGTTTATTACAGTCTATTTTGTGTCATTTGAACAAAATAACAAAATGATCCAACATAGTATCTGTGCGCTATCTGTTGGTGCTACATCAGGATAAACAAAGTTTCAAAGCTTTGGGATTCGTTATTGGGTAGTGATCAAATGCTGAGCCCACACAAGTAGAAGAATTCAACCGAAAGAATCTCGACAGATATTTATGAATATTTATGTTAGAATATATAATAAAGTTATAATTTTCGTCGAACATAAACAGTCGTATGCAACTCGCCTATAATGGTAATTAAGACACTCGAATGGAAATTTTAAAACAAGCGAAGCGAGTTTTATAAACATACTCGTTTCTTAATTATTGGCATTATAGACTCGTTGCATAATGTAGTATTTTTAACATTATACACAATAGGGGATGGAACACGTGACCCTATGCTTCCTAACCAATCTCCCGCGGAAACTTATCATTAGAGGTATTGAGAGTTCAGACTAGTGGCGCACAAACTGCCCTCCAGTTTCGATTGGTCTAGCTGAAGAGAATGACGAATGGAAATGCCGGTTTTATGACTGCTATTACCGATAACGTGGTATCGTAAACTTTCATTCTCGTTTGGGCAGCATGGCCAGGTCATAAAGTACTGTGGCGTGTTGTGTAAGGATACAATAGCAAAAGCTACAGGAAAATCGTTCATTTCATCGATTTAACCTTGCTTATATTGGTCTGAAGTAGATAACGATTTAATCAATTCCACAAGGATATCAGTACACTATTTACATAAACAATCCTACCTGAAAATTAGCTTGCCACGGTGAATGAGTGGTTATTGTGTCAGACTACCAACCCCAAGCTAGCAGGGTCCTTCCTGGCCATGATTTTTTAAGGAGATAAGAATCACGGCATGCATGTCATACGTTGTAGGCATGTTAAAGAACCCATTTGAATTCAGTAGGCCGTGTTCATAATAGCAAAATTAATCTCGGGATTTTCCGCCAACACAAAATTCCTCCTTTCTCTACTAGAAAGCGCTATAAAGTCAAGGAGCTTTGATATCTAACCTCCTTGACTTCAACCAAATTTCGTATGTGCTTTGAGTACCATAACAGTTATGACTAAGCTTATTCGTAAGAACCAGTAGGGCTGCCAACTGTCAATAAATGCCCTCTGTATTTGTTTAATTCTAGTATCAATATATCAGAAAGTATGCAAGTCATCAGCTCTAAACTTTGCACACGTATAGTACCTGACAGTCTAGATTAATTTGGTGTAACTAATATACCTCAGTGCTGCCAACATGATTCTAAGCTTTCTGATAGTTTCAATTTTTAATTACATGTGACTTCTATACTAACAAATGAATTTTATCTAAAACTAGCTGAAGTACCCGTGATCCGCTTCGGGTCATAAATAAATTAAAATGTGAAGGTGACAGTTCAAACAGGGGATAGGCGAGGTGCTGCGCGGAGGGAGATTAAGGATGGAGCATATTGTCCAACTACACCGCTCGGCGTTGACCGTGTGTTATAGCACAAATTTTTGTTTTACTCTCTAACCGTTGGACATACACGAAAAGCGATAAGGACCTTTCGGAAAGAACATTACATTTTAAACCTCGTATATATCATCAAAGTTTGCTATTTCTTAGCGTTCTCTTTTTATTTGAAATGGAAATATGAATGTTTGAAACCAAAGGGATGTAGCGACGTCACAAAAATGGTCACCATCTTTAAATAGTGCGAAGTATCGAAATAAAAAGTAGCCTCTATGTTAACCAGGTAAATCAGCTACTTCCCTGTAAACTTGCATGCAAATCGGACCAGTGGTTCTCGCGTGATTGAGTAATACACAGACACACGACACACGCCAGTATAGATTGGCACTTTAATAGATCGTAATATCTCAGAATAATTCTGAACATCACATACATGACATTGTTCCCAACATGATTTTACATGCACTGATAAATCCAATATCAAACAGCATGTAACGCCCATACTATCCATTAGACTTCAACCAAATTTTGTATGTGCATTCTATACTTTAAGAGATGGATCTAAGAATATATTCGGAGTCACCAGGGCTGCCAACTATAGTAAGTTACTATATTAGGCTACACTATTTCTGGTGTATTTTAAACTCCAGTACTTAGAAATGTTAGTATTACCAACTTGATTTCGTCATTATTCTAGATAGGTCAATATAGATTGGCATGAATCTTAAATAATAAGAAAAGTAGGCTCTTTAGTTCGTCACGGAACTACTTGTTTCCTTTGCCTCTATGTTCATGCCCGATTGGTATCTGATGCAAATCAAGTGATTATCGTCACAATACAGTGGTTTTTATTTGTCATATAAATGCATATTTCGAATATTTTTAGCCTACTTTTCGCATTTTGTAAAAATGAGGAATAAGTAGACTTATGAGATCGATCCGGGAAAATGTGTGTCTGTCTGTCTGGCTGGCTGGCTGGCTGTGTGTCTGTCCCCCTACCAACTCCTAAACGGCTGTAGCAACCGAGCCCGAATTTGGTATGAGTAAAGATCTCTATCTGAATATCTCAATGACGTATTTGAAAATGATGTCAGTGCTACCAACTGCAGAAAAATCGCAACTGAATTTTCAGCTCCATGTTGTATATCTTGGAAGGTATGCATGGGAGCTATACCAAAATTGGCACACATATAGATAACAATATTTCAGTTTAATTTCCAGGAGGCCATACATGACAGTGTTGCCAAAATGATTCTAAGCCTGCTGATAGGTCCAATTTTTAATGCATGTAACTTCTACACTATCAATTTGATTTCAACCAAATTACGTATGTGCTATGTGTACTATAACAGATAAGAATATGCGTAATCTTAAGAGCAACCAGGGCTGCCAACTGTTAATAAATGCTGTCTCTATAATTTTACCCTAATATCAATATATCAGAAAGTATTCAATCCATCAGCTCTAAACTTTGCTCACGTATAGTACCCTACATTCTACATTAATTTGAAGTAACTAATATACGTCAGTGCTTCCAACATGATTCTAAGCCTGCTGATTGGTCCAATTTTAAAATTCATGTAACTTCTATACAAATAAATGGATTTCATCCAAAATTAGCACAACAATATATCATAATAGTTCAGATTATTTCTGACCAACACATGCATAACATTGTTGCCAGCATGATTTTACGCGCGCTGATAGGTCCAATGTCTAACTACATGCAACGTCCATGCTATCCATTGGACTTCAAACAAATTGTGTATTCTGTACCTTAAGAGATGGAACTAAGAATATATTCAGTCACCAGGGCTGCCAACTGTAGTGCTCTATTGGGCTACATTTGCCAGTTATATTTCGAACTAATTAGAAATGTCGATATTACCAACTCAATTTCGTCATTATTCTAAATAGGTCCATGTAGATTAATCATTGGAATGAATCTTACATTTCGAGAAAAGTAGGCTCTTTAGTTCGTCACGGAACTTCTTGTTTACAATTAGGTCTTATTTTGAGCTTTTGTTGATTATAAAACCGTCATATTTCGGTAGTCTGACGGTAGCTGTAGGTGTGAGATTATCCTCTACTTACCTAGCGGGAACTAGTGTTTACAGAAATAGACTGTAAATGTATTAACCACTTAAACATGTATATTCAGAAAATTAATCTGGAAATAGGAATATAGGATGAAGTTAACAATTGAATCTCTAAGGGATTGTCACTTGGATTTATAATTTAAGACAACGGCCATATTTAAATCAGTCATTTTCAGGTGATATTTTGAAATTTTTGAGTCATATTTCGTCATTTTTAAGGTCATATTGCTTGCATATTCGGGAATTCGTTAGGTCTTAAACATCCAAGCCCTAGTAATTACAATAGTTTCTTTTGTTTTAAAACACAATTGCTGACGAATGTCATATCGCCGAAACTGGTATTTAATTAATGTATATTAATTCAATTTTATTGACTAAGTTGTAATAAATTTATTAAATGCATATTGCAATCATTATGGTGTTTGAAGCCATTTTTAGCCTATTTTCAATTTTGAAAAAAAAAAAATAGGCTTATGAGATCACCTTTTGTCCGTGTGTGTGTGGGCGCGTGTGTCCCCCTACTAACTTCTAAATGGCTAGAGCGATTTCAATGAAACTCTGTAAGTTCATAGCACTATTCCGGAAGACCCCGATCGTGCCCTTCATTTTTTTTTACGTCTCACCAATCCAACATGGCGGCTGTGCGAAATATTTCACAAGCAGGCAATATCTCCGAAACTATTACCGATATCACCCTGGAATTTTTACGGTGGTAAAGGGAACTACTAGAAGGTCACCTATGTGACTTTTGAAAAACTGGTAACTACAAAACCAACATGGCGGTCAAGCAAAGTTGCGAATTTTAATGGACGTTTCTCGCGATTTAACCAACCAAACGCAATAAAACTTGTTACAGTATATGTTTAAACGCATTATAATGCACCGACGTCTATCTTCGTTCAATTGTTTACATAACCACAAGATGGCGGCTGTGCAAAATATTTATCCAGCATTCTATATCTCTGAAACTATTAGCGGTATCACCCTGAAATTTTGTACGAAGATAAAGGGCACTACTGGAAGTTCATCTATAAGACCTTCAAAAACCGGTTAACTACTAAACGAACATGGCGGCCAAGCGAATTTGAAAATGTTAAATAGACCTTTCTCACGATTTATTGTTCCAAACGCAATGAAACTTGGTACAGGAAATGTTAATACACATTGCAATGCACTGGTATCTAATTTAGTTCAATTGTTTACATAACCTCAAGATGGCGGCTGTGCGAATTTTAAAAATAAGTGTTTTTATTTCTTGTGTCGTAATCATGCGATCGAAGTGAAAGTTTGAATAATGAACCTACGCAATAATTTTCCTTTAATGGTACATGACTCTGTGGCCTATACATTTAACAATCCAACATGGTGACCATCCGAAATATTTAGACGGCTCTGAATATCTACGAATATATTACAGCAATCAAACTGATTTTTTTATATTCATGGGGGCTATGAACATACGTTCACGTATAGGACTTTCAATAACCTGGTGATCACAAATCCAACATGGCGGCGACGCGAATTATAAATATTCACGTGGAAGTTTCTCGCAATTTAACCATCCGAGTGCAGTGAAACTTGGTACAGTAAATTCTTATACAAATGTTAATCCACTGGCATCTAATTTATTTTAATTGTTTCCATAACCACAAGATGGCTGCTGTGCGAAATTTTAAAATCTCGTTTTTACTTCTTGTGTCCTAATCATGCGTTTGAAGTTTGAATGCTACACGTACACAATAATCTTCCCGTAACAGTACATAACTCTAGGACCTACATATACAGGGTGAACGTAAAATGCCGCACTTCGAGGTCGGCATGCGATTCCTCATCCAATTGCAAGACAAAGGTTTCTATAGCAAAATCGGATCGGGTGCTTCTTAAAACCACAAGTATGAAAGCGAGGAGCTGGCAACACTGTCACATACTGAAGCGCACCGGAATGTACAGACAAATGTGTATCAGCCCGCAATACCGTACTATTCGTCGCAGCTCACTGAGTAGACTGTTGAGTTTTCAAACCCACATGCACCATCGAGCTACAGATCGAATCTACGTCAGTTTTTTTTTGTTTTTTTTTTTGTTACGTCAGTTCCCGTTTAACTGCGTTTGTAAGCATGACATCACATCATTTTGTCACATGACAGTGTGAGTCACCTCCGTTGCGTAGTGGTCAGCGTGATTAGCTCCCACCCCGGAGGTCCGCGGTTCGATTCCTGACTCTGCCACAAAATTTGAAAAGTGGTCTGAGGACTGGTACGGGGTCTACTCAGCCTCGGGTGGTCCAAATGAGTAGAGGGGGCTTGAAATGAATTAGATGTTTGTTTGTTTTTTTTTTGTTTTTTAGCGTATGGCTTTTAGTGCCGGGAGTGTCCGAGGACATGTTCGGCTCGCCAGTTTTGTAGCTGCTTCGAGACGGACACCCAATGGGTGAGCTACAAGTACCGTTGGGGAGAAATGTTGGATGGAAGGGCGAGGAGTGGGAAGGTAGCGGCTGTGGCCTATAGTTAGGGAGCAACCCCGGCATTTGCCTGGAAGGAAGATGGGAAACCACAGAAGACCATCTTCAAGGTTGCCGGCGGGGGGATTCGAACCTCCTCGCCTCCCGGATGTGAGCGACTGCCAACAGTCATGCCGCAACGACCTCGGCTAACTCACCCGGTAATTAGATGGTGACGGTGATCAGCTTGCAGGTGCTTATGGAAAATAGTAGTTCCGTATTGAAGCTTGAAATGGTGGATTTGGAATACCAATACTTCACCAATCCGTGTAGGTCTATAATTATGAAGAGCGTGTGTGCTTAAAGATCCATTTTAAGCCTTTTCAAATCAAAGCGGCTTCAAGTAACATGACGTGATGGAAAGTGATCTCTTGGTAAAGAGAGGTTAGTTCAAAGCATATGGTGTATGAGGTTAGGACAATGTTACATTTAGAAAAATCTATTTCATTTCATTTTATTCTGATCTTATAACATAAATTATATGGTGCACCATATTAGGATTAATAACGTATCTTATTACTGTGCTACGTTTTATTTTGTTCTTTCAATATCTTTTTTAGCTGATGAAGGGGTTAAAATGTAATTAATCCTCGAAACATGTACTAAAAGCAAGTTAAATAATTAATTTTCTTTGTAGTATTGATTCAGGCGGGAGTACAATTCTTATTAAGAACTATTTTAATTACTTTGCCGTGAAGGTCAATAGATATTCCACGAGAATAAATGTTATGCTTGCTAAGCTATTCAAAAAAGATTCTCTTCAAGGAAGGTATATTTAAAGCCCCATTGGATGTAAACTAGGTGTCTCCTGTAAATATTAATAACACAGTGTATCCCATCATAAAAGCTGCCACGGTGCACGGCAAGTGAATATAAAGTAGGCTCAGATATCGCAGATGTGAATTGGAGCTTTATGGAGCCCAGGTGTGCGTTGTGTAGTGGAAAAGACACCGACGAGAATGATGTGGCCACCACAAGAATATATTCCACAAGAGCGCCGTGGCTTGCCTTATTTATTTATCCAGCCTCAAATAATATTATCTGCAAGGCAATATTCTTTTCCCCTGCCACCTTAATCTTCGTCGCAGAACCATTTATTTTAGAAATATAGTAATGGAACGTTCCACCTTTGCTACGTATCAAGGGCGTAGTGTCATTAAGGGCTGTAAGGGCCGCACCCACCCTGGGGTCCTTTGGCGGTATTGCATAAAATTTGTTTATGTTCGAAGATGTCAAAATGTAAACATTATGCGTCAGAAAACTGTATCATAATGATAGTCATTATAACACTCTTTTTTATTAGGATGCAGTTTCTCCAGCCAATCAGAACTCATTCATTGACCAATTAGGTAGGGATACCTTCGAGCACGCGCTCAAAATCCAACATGTCGGACATAAACACAACATCTTCCTATATAAATTACCGACATGGATTACGTTCGCGTAAATAAACTGGCGAATATGAGACAAGAAGTAGCACTGTACCTTAATATCACCAACTCTAATTTCTACACAGCGCATTGCCTTCAAACGACTCCGGTGAGAATATTAATGAGGGACGGCAGATGTAAACATGTGGCTTGCATAATATGGCATTGCAAGCACACAGAGCGCATGCGTCGGTCGGTCAGAGAGCTTGAAAGACAGAGATATCATGCCCAGCACTCGCACTCCGATCACAAAATTCAAGTGGCTGACTCTCCACAGATCTTCTTCTTATGGTTCCTATCCGTTACGGATGTTGGCTACCTTCTTGACTGTGCTGTTCCTATCACTTGCAGCTCGGAATAATTCAGTAGATGTTTTTGAGGTCCAGGCTGTGAGATTTCTTAACCAGGATATTCTTCTTCGTCCAACACTTCTCTTCCCTGGTATTTTTCCTTGAAGAATAGACTGTAGGAGATGGTACTTGGTGGTATTCCTTATGATGTGTCCTAGGTATTGGATTTCCTGATTTTCACGGTGGTTAATACTTTCTTAGTTTTTTTTTTTTCATTTTTTGGAGAACCTCAACATTTGTGACATGGTCTGTCCATGGTATCCGCAATATCCTTCTGTACAGCCACATTTCAAAGGCCTCTAACCGTTTACATAAATACTCTGTCAGAGTCCATATCTCAGCACCGTAAAAAAGAGTAGAGAACACATAACAACGCAAAAGCCTGATTTTTGTAGTCATTGTAGGCACATGATGTTTGAACAAATTCCGCATCTTATTGAAAGTTGTCCGGGCTTTCTCAATTCGAGACTTCACCTCATCAGAAGGGTCCCATTGGTCATTTATGGTAGTGCCATACTTATGCCCTTGTGCAATGGGTTTCTTGTCTATATTTAGTTTGCACGCAGAGACTTTGTTTTTACTAATGACCATCAATTTTGTCTTCTGAGGGTTTATATCTAAACCATATTCATGGCTTTTTTGGATAACTTTATCAATGATATGTTGCTGGCTTTCTTGACTATCCGCAAAAATCACAGTGTCAGCGGCATATCGAATGTTATTTATCCAGTTACCATTTAAGAGCACTCCCATCTCAACATCCTCTAGAGCTTCTTTAAAGATATATTCCGAATAGATGTTAAATAACAATGGAGACAATATACAGACTTGTCATACGCCTCTTATAATATCTATATCTTCCGTGTTCTCGTTACCCAACCTCACATAAGCAGATTGATTCCAATACAAGTTCACAATTATTCGTAAATCTTTATCATCTAAGCCAATCTTTTGTAAAATTTCTATCATCTTATGATGTCTTACTCAATCGAAAGCCTTTTGATAGTCAATAAAGCAGGCATATATGTCGCAGTTCACTTCACGGCACCTTTGAAACAATACTTGAATGCTAAATAAGGCTTCGCGTGTGCCAAATGCGTTTCTAAAACCAAATTGTGCAGAAGAAACTTGTTCTTCACATATTTTGTATATTCTGCGATGAATGATCTTCAGAAATACCTTCAAGATGTGATTCATGAGACTGATTGTTCGTTACTCACTACAAAACTTAGCACCGGGTTTTTTAGGTAGTGTGATGAACTCCGATTTAAGCCATTCCTGAGGAATGTTCCCAGAATTGTAAATGTCGTTGAATATTTTTGTCAACCATTTCACATTATCTTCATTCAAAGCTTTAAAAATTCAGCATTCACATTGTCAGGGCCAGTGGCTTTACCATCCTTCATGGCTTTTATCGCGGTTTGTACTTCATCTACCAGAATTTGGGGTCCTGTTTCACCATTTATTCGAAGTGGCTCCTGTCGAGTATCATAAAACAAGTGTCCTATATATCTTTGCCATGTATCTTTAAACTCTTCTTTTCCAACAATTAGTTTTCCTTCAATATTGACCAATCTATTTCCTTGTCTAGTTCTATAATTCCCCGTCACTTCTTTAACTTTTCGATGAACATTGAAGCTGTCATGTTTTAATTGTAACATCTCTATTTCATTACATTTTTCTTGCATGTCCCTTTCCTTAGCTAATCTTATTTCTTTCCTGATTTCCCTGTTGATGTTGTTATATTCATCAGGATTACCCTTTGCTTTCCTTCTCTTATCCATCACTTTAAGAATCTCTTCAGTCATCCATGGTTTCTTTTTAGTGATATCTGTTACTAAGTGATCTTTCTTCATAGATTCAACGGTATTAGTTAATGTTTTAATTTTCTCATCGGTACATAAGGCATCAGATAGGGATCCAAGTTCATCATTGAGCTGCTCTTCAACATTTTGTCTTACTGAAGGTTCAATTAATTTACGCATATTATACTTTATGGCTCTTCTCTCTTGAATCTTTTTCATTTTGTTTTTAAAAACTCCAACTAGAGGGATATGATCGGAATGAATGTCCGCACCGGGATATGTTTTCATTGAGACACAGCTGTTCCTATATCTTTGATTTATCAAAATATAGTCAATTTGGTTCCTTATAATTATTTCACCTGAATCTCTAGGAGACTTCCAAGTATACAAACGTCGTGGTGGTAATATGAATAATGTGTTGGTTACTACAAATCCCCATTCTCCTGCAAATGCGCAAAGTTGATCTCCTCTCTCATTCCTTTCACCAAGCCCATATTGACCTACAATGTCCATCCATGTCCTACTTTTGCATTGAAATCTCCCATAATTATTGTTAGATCTTTCTCTGGTAACTGGTGCAAAACACCTGTGATTTGGGAGTAAAACTCTGCAACTTCTTCATCACTATGGTCTGTCGTAGGGGCGTACACCTGGATGATGTTAAGATGCGTAGGCTCAGTATTTATTTGAAGCAACAATGCTCTCTCTGAGATAGGTATAAAATTGGTGACACACTTTGCGACCAATTTAGATACTATAATTCCTACTCCGTGTTGATATAATCCATTGGATGTCCCTGAAGAGTAAACTACATGTCCATTGATGTCACAAGAACCTGATCCTGGCCAACGCATTTCACTTACGCCCATAATTTCTATCTTCATTCTGTCCATTTCTTGAATAGCATTATGGGTTTTCCCAGCTTGCGCCAAAGTTTGCACATTCCACGTGCTAATCTTTATACCATCTTTCACTGACAACTTTCCCGAAGCCGGAGATCCGATTGGGGGACTTGAAACTCGGGAACATTTCGTTTTGAACACAGCCATGATGTGTTACTAGAGAAATCCATACGGATCTTGAATGAAGTAGTTTATCATTGCTTTCTGCATTCTCATGCCGTTGACCAACTAGAAGCACATCCGCCTTCAGGGGCAATTTCTCACCCCTAGGACAAGAGAGTGCCCAAACTTCCATCCACCCTTCCACCCTCCGAAGAGGTTGTTAGAATAGGTTGGAAGTGGATCTCCTTATACCGGGAGATATTCAGTCCCTGTATTCGTTAGCCGCTTGAGTATGTAACTATACACCAAACGTTACCCCCTCTCTACAGCGAGAAGGTGAATAACAGGTATTTCCTGTCATTGAGTTTAGGACCATGAAGCATTTCCTAACATGATCATAATAATGCCAAATAAGCATTTTGCCCTGTTTACAAATAGCTGACATAGATAGGGCAGAAGATGTAATTGATCAATGTATAATCTGTGTAGTTATAGAGTTCCTATCTGTTTCGTGATTTCTATGGCAATGGTGTCACAACCGACAAAATGGATGACAGTTAGGGCACATAACTTATGACAGATATGATAAACCGCCCTTCTAATTGGTGTTATCTGTGGACTGATTGTTTCAAAACCAAGATGGCCGTCACTTGGGGCACAAAAAGGTTTGCAAATATAACCTTGATAACAACAAATAAAGATATCAGTTACCCTAGACAATACGAACACAAGGCCAGCACATAAAAACAAGTCACAAATATCACTTAGAAATCACGACTGAGGTACAGATGTTCCAAATAGACGGATATATCACGCAGCACACCTACACATGGTCTTGTTCAAGGAACTCCAAAGATATTTATGAATATTTATATTAAAACATATAATAAAGTTATAAATATCGTCGAAATAAACAGTCGTATGCAACTCGCCTATAATGGTGATAAAGACACTTGTATGAAAATTATAAAACTCGCTTACACTCGTTTTATAAACATACTCGTGTCTTAATTATTGCCATTATAGGCTCGTTGCATAATTCACTATTAATTAAAGCCTATAAAAATATTTTTAATAACATATTATACTTAAAATGAGTGGTTTCCCTTCTAGAATCTCTAAAAAAGAATTCAGTATTCCAAGTACAGTACCTCGAAGGGAGAGAATTGAGAGACTTTTAAGGAAGGAGAGGCATGAAAGGCTGATAGGAAAGGGAAAGATGAGAGGTTCCTACCAGAGTCAGTGGAAAAAGAGAGAAAACCGGACCCAGCTAGCAGATCCCTCGGGAACGCCTACTCCCGAGCTCACCGGTCACTTGACGTTACTACGATAGACATTTTTAACATTATTTCAACGCTTACTAGGTACGCACCAACCACAAATGGTTCATACACCGGGTTAGGCTCATTCGTACAACGAACTAAAGAGCCTACTTTTCTCAAAATTAAAAATTCATGCTAATGAATAACCTATCTAGAATAGTGACCACATTAGGTTGGTAATACTGACATTTCTAATTAGTTCGAAATATCTCTGAAATAGTGTAGCCTAATAGAGCACTACAGTTGGCAGCCCGTGTGACTCTGAATATATTATTAGTTCCATCTCTTGATGTACAGAATGCACATACAAAATTTGCGTGCGTGAAAGCATGTTGGCAAAAATGTAATGTATGTGTTGCTCAGAATGAATCTGAATTCAAATAACATTGTCAGATATATTTTTAGCCTACTGTTTACATTTTGGAAAAATGAGGAAAAAGTAGACTTATGAAATCGATCCGGGAAAATGTGTGTGTGTCTGTCTGTCTGTCTGTCTGTCTCTGTGTGTGTGTGTGTGTGTGTGTGTGTGTGTGTGTCCCTATCAACTCTTCAACGGCTACAACAATCGAAACAAAATTTGGTATGAGTAAAGACCTATACCTGAATATCTCAATGCCGTATTAGAAAATATTGTCAGTGTTACCAACTGCTGAAAAATCGTATTTGAAATTTGAACTCCATGTTGGATAACTTGGAAGGTATCCATAGGAGCTATTTCAAAATTGGCACACGTTTATATAACAAGTAGTTCCGTGAAGAACTATACAGCCTATTTTCAAATATCCTAATTATGTTAATTGCCACTATCAACATACAAAATTTCAGTTTGATTTCTGTAATAGATTCGTAGATATTGAGAACCGACTAAATATTTCGGATGGTCACCATGTTGGATTTTATATATGTAGGTCCTAGAGTTATGTACTGTTACATGAAGATTACTGTGTACGTGTAGCATTCAAACTTCAATCGCATGAATAGGACACAAGAAGTAACAAAGAGATTTTAAAATTTCGCACAGCTGCCATCTTGTGGTTATGGAAACAATTGAAATAAATTAGATGCCAGTGGATTAACATTCGTATAAGGATTTAGTGTACCAAGTTTCACTGCACTCGGATGGTAAAATTGCGATACACCTCCATGTGAATATTTATACTTCGCTTTGCCGCCATGGATTTGTGATCACCAGGTTATTTAAAGTCCTATAGGTGAACTTAAGTTCATAGCCCCTATGGACATTTATAAATCAGTTTGATTGCTATAATAGATTCGTAGATATTCAGAGCCGTCTAAATAATTCGGATGGTCACCATGTTGGATTGTTAAATGTATAGGCCATAGAGTCGTGTACCATTAAAGGAAAATTATTGCGTAGGTTCATTATTCAAACTTTCTCTTCGATCGCATGATTACGACACAAGAAATAAAAACTTAATTTTAAAATTCACACAGCCGCCATCTTGAGGTTATGTATAAAATTGAACTAAATTAGATACCAGTGCATTACAATGTATATAAACATATACTGTACCAAGTTTTATTGCGTTTGGTTGGTTAAATCGCGAGAAACGTCTATTTAAAAATCGCAAATTCGCGTGGCTGCCATGTTGGTTTTGTAGTTATTAGTTTTTCAAAAGTTACATAGGTGTAATTCTAGTAGTTCCCTTTATCACCGTAAAAAATTCCAGGGCGATATCGGGAATAGTTTCGGATATATTGAATGCTGGTGAAATATTTTGCACAGCCGCCATGTTGGATTGGTGAGACGTAACAAAATTTGAAGGGCACGGTGCACTCAACATCTCATCCAAGTTTCATCGCAATCGGATGAATGGTATATGAACGCATACCGGACTTAGAAACGCTCTAACGTGCAGAGACAAACAGTAGAATTCGACATCACTGCCACCTTTGGTATAAAACACAACTTTCCGCCACGGGCGGAGTGGATGTTATGGCGGTAGTTGCACAGGTTGCGACCAGGTGGCTCTACGTGCAAAGTTCAAAAGCATTACTTTTCACTAAGGCTAGAGGTTTCCATGACGACTGTTTATGACTGTATATTGTGGTTCTAAAATTGTGTATAAATTGTGGTTCTACAATTCTAAAATTCCACCTACCTGGTCAAATTGTGAATCTCTAAACCATACATGGACCCACCCTAACATACATACAAAATTTCATCGAATTCGGCTCAGCCATTTAGGAGGAGTTCAGTCACATACACACGTGTCGAAGAATTATATATAACTTATAAAGATATATATATATATAACTCTTTCGTGTATGTGAAAACATGTAGCCTACTATTTGTTAGCCTACTTTCGATTTTTGCAAAAAATGAAAGTAGACTTATGAGATCAACTCAGGGCGAACAATTGTATGTCTGTCTCTGTGTGTGTGTGAGTCTGTGTGTGTGTGGGTGAGTGTGTGTACTCTGAATGTCTGCCCCCCCCCCCCTATCAATTCGAACACGGTGAAACCGAATTGAACAAAATTTGGTACGGAGGTAGCACTATCAAACAAGACCTCAGTGTCATGTTTTATATGGCCGCCATCTTGACGAAAGCGTAATGGCGGCCACCAAAATATTAAAAGCTTAAATCAAATTACGACCAACCTAATCACCTCATCTCTACCAAATTTTGCAACATTATACCGTTATGTACGAAGAATCTTTCGACCGAACTACAAGGTCATCAGCCCAATCGTTTGCAGATAGCGGCAATGCATGTGTGCAAATCGATTCACCATATCAATTCAAACACGGTGAAACCGAATTGAATGAAATTTTGTACAGAGGTAGCACTAGCAAAGGGCACCTCATATTCATGTTTAATATCCGTATAGCATGTTGTATTTGAACAAGCTACTACAACCAACATTCAATTATACTCCTTGAAAAGGACAAAGAGTTATAACAATACCAATGCATTTAGGAGAAAGTAGGCTATATGTTCTTTACTGAACATCGTGTTGAAACAGTTAGGTTATAAAAATTCATGATGAGTATTAGCTAGGTCTGTGCAGAGAGGAAAAACAAACAATATAAATAAACTTGTATAAAAAAAGGAATGTATTTAACTATTGAATCTTGAGAGCAAAATCTTCATTTACATAAATAGTATAGGAAAATATTGGAATACGTGGCGAAGTTATGTTGAAAATGTATCTGTTTAGTAGTTGCCAAGAAACTAAATATCGTGGTCGAAATGTATTTCCTAGAGGGAAAGGATAATATGAACAGTTGCCCACATTATATCGCCTCTGGTAACAAATGGACAAAAATAAAACAAGAAAGAACCAACAATACTTGTCGATAGTATATTAGTAAAAGTTTGGTGTGTATTTGAGGGGAATTTGAATGTGTTATCTGTACACAGTAAGAGTACGTTTCGGTAGCTGCTGGGTATATTTAAAATAAAACGACTCAGGGATAAGCTCTATCATCAGTTTGCACGCAATTTATTCCGACCAGGATCTAGCAAGCCTCAAGCCACAATCCCAGCAACAGACAACATATTTACAATATTTTGTATCAGTGTTTTAACAACTTGAGGGCATATCAACTTTTTTGTTTTGTGTGTGGGTGTGTGGGTGACCAATTGCGCTGTGCCAGTCTCTTAGAGGTGCACTAGTTTGGATCCCACAACCGCACACCCTCTGTCGGGTGGAACAAGGGGAAATAGAGAGGTGAAGTCATGCTATATCATCTCTCGGTTTAAACTACTTCAAAAGCTCTTCTGGTGTTTGAACAAGCCAAAGCGGTATGGAGGGAGGGAGAGACGCTTAAGTCAACATTAATATGAAGGACGAGTTTTATCCAGTCCGTTTGCTACTTCCTAGCTAACATCGGGGGGAGAGGGGGGTGGGGGGCAATATAACTTATTATTATTAACAGATAAGCGCACGAATGTGCATAACATGGATTTATACTAGTTTTGTCCTTGCCATAATCGCACAATGATTTCTGGTTATTTTTACATCGTGTGATGTTATATAAGGTGCGTTCAAAAAGTAACGAGCTGGAGGCTGTAATGCGCAAACTGGTGACGACATCGGCTAATCGCGGCGTGTGTAACGAGTTGTGGGTCTGACCAGAGCGTGGAAGGTCACAGCCCGTCGCCAGAGGGCACGCGTGCACGACACGTGACGATACAAAGCGAGCAGCAGCATGCATCAATCGTCCAATCCTGACAGTCACATTGCAAACAGTGGCATGGAGGCGTCAAAGGAAGAGCAAAGAGGTTCTGACAGCGGAAGGAGTAGGGGGAACGGACATTCATCGCCGAATGTCACAAGTGTACGGCGAACACTGCATGTCCCTTGCAAGGGTCAAGGCGTGGCACAAGCGCTTCAGGGAAGGACGGGTGTCGTTAGCCGATGATGCCCGGTCTGAGGCACCCCAATGCATTACCGATGACAACATCCAGCACTCATTACCCAGGTCCGCCGAGTGACAGTGAATGCCATAGCCACCGTGGTCAGATTGAGCGTCGGAAGTGTGCACAACATCATGAAGGAACGACTGCACTTGAGGAGAGTGTGTGCCCAATGGGTGCCCCACAGTCTTCAACCATGCCAGGAAGCATGTCGAATGCCCTACTGTCTTGGTCTTGATGGGACGATTGATGCATGCTGCTGCTCGCTTTGTATCGTCACGTGACTGCACGCGTGCCCTCTAGCGACGGGCTGTGACTCCCCACGCTCTGGTCGGAACCACACCTCGTTACACACGCCACGATTAGCCGATGTCTTCACCGGTTTGCGCATTACAGCCTCCAGCTCGTTACTTTTTGAACGCACCTCATATATGTCACAGAACTGGTCACCTAACCAGCACACGTAGAGTTCATTTGGGGTGTGGTAGGACAGATTTTTAAATATTTTATGGTAGTACCCATGCACTGCTAACTTTATCATCACATGTCTTAGTTTCTGATTGGCGTTGATCCAGTAACGGTTGATCATGGCATCCGTGCTGTTAAATTCTAGAGGGATGTCTTCTCTCTGCTAGGTGCGCTTCAGCTTTTTTTTGAGGATGGAAGCCGTAATTTTGCCCTTATTTCTTCAACGAGTAAGTGTTCCCTTGCTAATTCGTATGTTCGGCGGGAGCGCGTGTATTTTGAGATGCCCATTTAGGTTTTCAATTTGTTAAGTTAAAGGTTTTTTTTTTCAATTTGTTAAGTTAAAGATGGTGCAGCCTCCGTGGGTTAGGCGGAAGCACGCCGGCCTCTCACCGCTGGGTCCGTGGTTCAAACTCGGTCAATCCATGTGAGATCTGTGCTGGACAAAACGGAGGCAGACAGGTTTTTCTCCGGGTACTCCGGTTTTCCCTGTCAACATTTCATTCCAGCAACACTCTCCACTATCATTTCATTTCATCTGTCATTCATTTAATCATTGCCCCAGAGAAGAGCGTCAGGCCTCGGCAGCCGGCACAGTTCATATCCTCGCCGCTAGATGGGGGCTTCATTCATTCCATTCCTGACCCGGTCGGAGACTGGAAGCAGGCTGTGGATCTTCATTCATTTCAAGTTAAAGATGACGGGTGAGTTAGAAGCACGCATAGAAGGAGCTCTCAAAAATCATTGAAAATACTGTGAGTAGCTGTGGATACTTAAATAAGGTGAACAAAGAAGATTTGCTCAAAGTGGTAAGTGGTATCAGGTCATATATCACAGAAATGAAAGTGTCACTGGAAGTTACAAACGGTGAAATGGAAAATATAACAAATTATTAGATTGTGAAAAACATGCCCTTGATAATAATCAGCGTTTGCAAAATAATAATCATCCCCAAGGGGTTCACAAATAGTGGGACTGCGGAATTGCTTCCAACCGTTCCAGCCGTCAGACCAGAACTAAAATTCTTGACAGAGCCGGGAATCGTACCCTGGCCTCAGGAGTGACACGATGATGATGATGATGATAGTTGTTATTCTATGGGGCCTAACATCTGGGTTATCGGCCCCTAATGGTCTGGGTGATAGCGAAAATGACAATGATTTGGAAACCACAACGAAAATCAAGCTAGACTGAAAATACTTACAAAATGGAACTCAGATTGAATTGGCTCACAAAATGAACAATGGAAATACTTATAGAAGGTAAAGGTAATTCAGAAGGAAAATACTCATAAAAAGGAATTTAGATTGAAAAAATAAGCACAAAATGTAGTTTAGGTTCAAATTACTTACAAAATGCAATGTAGATTCGAAATACTCAACAAAATGCAATTGAAATTCAAAATATTTACAAAATGCAATTGAAATTGAAAATACGCAGGCAGGTTCAAAATACTCACAGAATGCAACTGGAATTGAAAATACACAATGCAAGTGAGTTTGAAAAAGGCCGTTTCAGATTCATAATACTCACAAAGTGCAATTGAATTTGAAAATGCTTACAAAATGTATGGTAGATTCAAAATACTCACAATATATGTGGAAGCCCGTGATTCAAAATACTGTTACTTACAAAGTGCAATGTAGATTGAAAAACTTACAAAAATGTGGTTGAGTTAAAAAAAAGCTCATAAAAAGTAATTTAGAGACACCGGGAGCCAATTCATAAAAACAGGACGGGAATCTTAAAGAGAAAAGGAACTATAATGAAAAGAAAAAGATGATGATGATGATGATAATTGTTGTTTTAAGGGGCCTAACATCTAGGCTATCGGCCCCTGATGGTTTGGGTGATCATGAAGATGAAAATGAAATGCAAACATAAAACTAGAACTAACTACCAACCTACATACTAGAAGAAGAAATGGAAAACTATAGGAGAATAAGGCAAATAAAGGACAGGAGGAAAAGAAATGCCCTCAACCCTCGAAGAATGCGGATTGAGGGACTTGGAAGGAAGGAGAGCCATGAATGGCAGATAGGAAAGTGAAAGAGGAAAGGGTCCGCCCCGAAGGTAAGAACAAAAGGGGAAAACGGACCCAGCTCAGGAATCCCTCGGGGTCGCCAACTCCCGAACTCACCAGCCGTGAGCCCCTGAGGGTGTAGCATTATCTAGGGTGCACCAGAAGTGGTGGGGCTACATACACCCGGCCTCCTTAAGGGCCTTGAGCACAAGGCAGGAGGTAAAAGGAAAAGAAAAAGAAGGCTGACCCCTCACAGAAGGAGGGAATCAGGAAAGATGAGACAAGGGCCAATTAAGGCGGGAAAGGAAGAGACTCCCTAGGCCTCGGATACACTAATACCATCGGGGTCGGAAGAGAACAAGAGTTGACCAAGTGAGGTCGACAGGAAAGAAGACAGAGAGGAGCCCGGCACAAGTAAGTGGAAGCAATGCCGGACTCAGCTGGGGCCCCGTGGTCGCCAACCCACTTCCCACTAGATGTGAGCCCCTGGGGGGAAAAGAAAAAGAAGGCTGTTCCCACGAAGAAAGAGGGATCTGGAAAGAAGAGAGAAGGGCCAATTAAGGCGGGAAAGGAAGAGACTCCCTAGGCCTCGGATACCCTAATACCATCGGGGTCGGAAGAGAACAAGAGTTGGCCAAGAGAGATCGACAGGAAAGAAGATAGAGAGAATCCCGGCACAAGTAAGTGGAAGCAATGCTGGACTCGGCTGGGGTCCCGTGGAAGAGTGACAGCCAAGAATGCTAGTCACCACACCTCGAGGCGGTCAAGATAATACAAGGGCCAATTAACACGGGAAAATCATAACCTAGACCTCCGGTCTCTGAAATTACAGCATCGATCTACTTGAAATTTTCACAGTATCTCTATACATGCATATGTGCACTAATCTAACCTAGAATAATGGCTGCAGTATTTAAGCGATCCCAGGTATGCAGGCGGGGCACCCTCCGCAGATCCTTCGCTACAGGACAGGCAGCTACGAGGACGCGGCAACCCAGACGGACGTCGCGACGCAGGCATCACAACCAGCACCTCAGGCGGTGCCATTAGCGGGGCAACTCGCGCCCGCCAACCAGGAGGAGGACCGGTTACCAGAGCCCCAGGTGGGGCCTTTAGCGGGGCAACTCGCGCCCGCCACCACCCCCAGGCAGGGGACTCCAGAGACGGCCGGGGCCACAAGGACGGCCCCAAAGCAGCGGAAGAAGACGAAGCGCAGCAGCCCAGAGGACCGTCGCCCGCAGCGTCCCCAGGAGGGGGAGCCAGGACGCCGCGAGGCCACCAGCCGCAGCCAGGAACAGCCGCTACAGCCAGGTCGTATGAAGCCCCGCTCAGGCCAGCTTTTACAGTGTTTCCGCTGTGTGAGATGGGGCCACTCCCAGGGATCCTGCGGCTCTCCAGTCCGTTGTAACCGGTGCTCAGGTGGCCACCACCTCACCGGCTGCACGGTGCCGCGGGACGCGCCAGTGTGCGCCAACTGCATGAGTGACCATCCGTCATCCCATCGCAGTTGCCCTGTCTACAGGTCCATGGCAAGAGCAGAGAGGAAAGTGGCTCGTTCCCATGGACCGCCCGCTAGGCCCCTGCTTCGGCAGGCGAGGCCCCCCCCCTCCACTCTCCGGTGACGGAGGCTCGGTACCAGGGACCCCATGGAGATCGGGTAGTGGCGCAGGTTCTCCGGATACTTGTACCATTGCTCGGTAGCCGGCAAGGCCCGCGCTGATCCCAGCAGTGCCGAGTTCTAACGGATTCCCCGGAGACGAACTGGCGAGGAGACGGACATGGATCTGGTGCATAATACCTTCTCCCAACTAACATACCTACTCATTTCCATACCCACATTATCCTTGCATGTGGCAATAACCAAGCCGCCAGGTTTTACGTGTAGGCAATCTTTCCTTTCTGCCTATGCGGTTTTCCCTGGCCCTACAATCTTACCCTTATATATGAGTACATATTTATATGTGCTCATATATAAAATATACCTATGTTAATATCTACTAATTATGCCTGGTAGATCGCGACCGCGATGGGACAGGCACTAAGTCCTAAAAGACATTCCTTTTATCCAATCCCCTATGCTTTCTCTTCTACTATCGTAGATTAATTGCATGTCGGAGGCACCAGTAGTAAGGTCGGGTGTCACGCGGGGGGTGCGGGTACTCTTTTCGCCCCCCCCCCCCCCCCCCCGAAAAAAAAAGCATTGCTTCGAAAATGAAGCTCTTTTTAAACCTATCGAAGAAAAATTTGCAAACAATAAGTTTGATGAACTAGAACCATGGTTCTAAGTAGGATTGCAAGCCATGAAATCTTCTTCAAGTGTATATAGTTTCAAATCTTTAACTTCAATAGTAAGGACATAAATGTACATTTTGCTTAATATTCTGTTTATAAGAATTGATTAATTGTACTGTTGGTAGCAGTGAATGATATTGCCTTTTCAGTAACTTAACTATTTTATCATATAAAGGTAAATGTTCATAAATTTTAATGACCATTTTTTATTAATTTCTTTAGCGTATGGCTTTTAGTGCCGGGAGTGTCCAAGTACATGTTCAGCTCGCCAGAGGCTGTAGCGCCTTCTAGCGGACACCCATAGGGTGAGCTACAAGTTCCGTTCAATTTCAAGTGGATCCAACTTTCGCTACCAGAAGTCAATGATACCTAGTGGTGAACGTTGGAAAATTGATAGAGCGTTCCAACGAATTGTAACCTAGAAATTTAGCTTCACAGAAGTTTAGTCTATGGAAGGATCTTTAACATGCCATAAATCTATGACATGGGACCGCCGGCTATACTTCCCCTCCGAAGGAAGGCATACAAAACGATTTTAAAGCTCTTGAAACATCCGACGACTTCGGCCGGGTTTGAACCCGCTATCTTGGGCACGGCAGTTCAGCATGCTACCAACTACGCCACCGAAGCCATTGATTCAGAAAGATGGTATATTGGCTTTTACGGCCAGTGATTTAATACTCAGCAATTTTTCTAGGTATATGCCACCGTGTCCTGTGTGGGGTTTCGTCTGGGAATACCAAGCTGGCTCATCAGCGGACTCCTGGTGTCCGTGCCTGGACCTCACAGGTGTGTACCTCTCTTCTTCGAGAGCTCAAAGCTCACGCAGCCTTAACCTCCCCATGAAAGCTTCCAAAAGATGGTATATTTGCTTTCATGGCGTTTCATAAAAAGGGAGGTTGTGCGCAGTTCATTACTCCTGTGGGAGTCCGGGCACAGACACCAAGAACCCGCTGTTGAGCCAGCTTCGTGTTCCTAACAAGGGGAGGATACGATGCATGAGTCACCGATTCGAACCATCTTTAGTACACGTGTAGAGCATGACCAGGCATATACCAGGTGCAAGTAGTAAGGTGCGCTTCTCAGCCGTTTCCGAGAATTTATTTTTGCAAATACAGTGCGGCGTCTATGCGCATTGTACGCTAGCAGGTGTCTATTGAGCACGTGGTGAATCGGTAAGAGCCCTGCTTCGTAAGCGTGCGACCGGTGGATCGAATCCCACCGGTGAGCTTTTGCAGTGCGTTGTGTGTTTCTTTCGTGTAAACATTGGTAATTTGTACAACTCTAGGTGTCATGAACAATGTTTATATTGCGGTCAATTGCAATGTGGGCGGTGAAAGAGATTCTGATATCATCGTATGGGAGTCAACGTTTCGCGCTTACGAAGCAGAGCTCTTACCGCTGCACCACACGCTTGTTCGATTCGAGCTAGAGTACAACGCGCATAGACGCCGCACTGTAATTGCAATTAATTAATTTCTCGAAAATGGCCCAGAAGCACACCTTACCTTACAGAACTGTTTTAATATGTAGATTAGGGCTTTCACGGCCCGCATTACTATTCAAATAATTCATGGATTTTGGGCTATTGCCGTCTGAAAATAACATTAAATACCACCAGACGTTTCGAAGGAACCTTGCATCCTTTTTCAGAGAGCAGCTGGTGACGAACAGAGGAATGTATCTAGTTTCTTGTAATCTCATTGATACACTTTCTTTGGCCACATTATTTAATTCCATTGAAAGAGGAAGCAAGGTTCCTTCGAAACGTCTGGTGGTGTTTAATTTTATTTTCACACGGTGTTCGCTTTGCGAATAGTTTTTGTTAGTGTTAGTTTCCCGTATGGTTTGAAACATTTGTTTTAGATCTGCCCCATTTTTCTACTTTGCCGTAATTGCAGAGTGAGCGCGGTTCTTGTATATTTATTCTTTAAGTACAACTGATATTTTAATTGTATTCATGTTTTACAATTATTTATGTATCATTACTCACCTATTCTGAAGTGTGTTTTTAGTGTTCCTCTCTCGCGAACTGTCACAAAATCACTGAGCTGCCCCAGCTGCCGTTCGCACGTCCCTTCTTTGTCTATGAGCTGATTGGTCGCCTGCCTTCCCCCGCTGGTCGGCTATCCGCATCTTCCAATGACGTCACTACCACTATATAACCTTAGGTCTACCGGCCTATGGGTCGACTCTCCATCATCGGTCACTTGCTGCTACAAGCTTGCTGGGGGTCATTACCCTCTGGAGTCACACGGCCTTGCCAGAGGCCCTGTTTCACGACAACATGGAGTCAGGTTCCAGGCCAACCTTTGCTCCAGCTGGCGGCTGGGCATTTTCTACAACGCTGTACTCAGTTTAAAGTCAGCCTAATGAAAAAGCAACTTCTCGAACCAGCGTAGATGTTATTACCAAGAAACATCTCACTGCTGGTCAACTCTCGTCAGCACGACTAAACATCGCCAAAACCTTGGCTCAGAACCCGCGCCTCTGGAGTGTGTGCGCATTAACCTCGATCATCAGCCCTGTGCGGGCAAATAGAACTGCTACTTCAATCATCAGCTCTGTGTGGACAATCTACCCGCAACCTTGGTCATCAGCCCCGTGCGGACAAACCAACTGTTTCCAGCCAAGGGTTTGCTGGCCTAACACGAAAGGGTTATGTATTTTCACCTCATTGAAGGTGGTATCATATACTGGTAGACACCTAGATTCATCATGGTTAATCATTAAGGGTTCCTCTTTTATGTATTTTAAATTATGTCTCTTTTAACTAACAATATAAAGTTTAATCCCTCATAAGGGAATTTTGTTAACCTTTTTCGTTTCCTGGAGAAACTAGCAAATTTGCATTCTTATTATTCTTATTGTTAATTCTTAAACTATATTTTTTCGAAGTAATTTCATATGCTATTTAAAGATTTATTAAACGCAAAGGAAAATCATAATCTTTGGTCTCTTCCATCACCTAAGAGTCAATCCTTGTGTCCGAAACCCTACATCCTTTCGAAATCCCTAAAATGGTGCAACCCCACCCTTTTCCACACGGCATTAGCCCAAAAAACATAAATTATTTGAACAGAACTGTTTTGTTCAATATTCAGTTATCGCCACCTTAATAATGCTTATTAAGCTCGTCAGCGCTCATTGTAGGGTTATTCCTCTTAATACTGGGTTTTCCAACCCCAAGAGTTCTTACAGCCCTCCACAAAGCCAGAGAGTCATTAGCCGAATTAATTATGATGATGAGCAATGGGGATTGAAGATAAATGTGGAGAAGAGTAAATCAGTGGTGATGAGTAGAGATAAGAAAGAAGGAAAAGCAGTAATCAAAGTAGGAGATAAGGAATTAGAAGTGGTGAAACCCTTCAAATACTTGGGAAGTGAACTGACTGAAGATGGAAGACTAGATTTGGAAATTAGCAGAAGAATACAACTCGGGAGTGCTTTCTACCAACAGGTACGGGAACTAGTATGGAACAAGGATATACCAATTAAGGCTAAAGAAGTTATGTACAAAGCATATTATGTTCCTATAATGACATATGCAGCAGAAACTTGGACAATGACTAAAAGGGATGAGAGCAGAGTACAAGCAGCTGAGATGAGATTCCTGAGAAGTATGGTCCAGAAAACGAGGAGGGACAGAGTGAGAAATGAATATATACGGAAAGAACTGGGAGTACAGAAACCAAATGACAAACTGGAGCAAAACAGATTGAGATGGTTTGGACATGTCAAACGGATGAATGAAGTAAGGCTACCAAGACGAGCACTGGAACGACGGATGACAGGGAAGAGAGGACGAGGAAGACCAAGAATGCGTTGGATGGACTCGGTGGAGAATAGTATTAGAAAACGGAACCTGGATTGAAACAGCGTGTCGGAAGAGGAATGGTGGAACGACAGAACAAAGTGGAGAGGAACCATATTTGCCCCCACCCAGTGTCAACTGGAAAATGGGAAATGAAGATGATGATGATGATTATGATAATTGTTGTTTTAAGGGGTCTAACATTTAGGTTATCGGCCCCAAATGGTTTGGGTGATCGTGAAAGATTAGATGAGAATGAAAACTATAACTAACTAGCAGTAGTGCCCGGCTTCGCCCAGTGGATTTATTTGTTTTATGGATGATAATGAATACTGCTAGAGAACTGGAGCGCTCAAGGATAAGGATCGAAAAGCACCAACGCTTATTGCAGCTGATAACCTCAGTATACTGCACCAACACCATCGCCCTTATACAGAGGCATACTATTGTCATGATGATAACTGTTTTAAGGGGCCTAAGAAATATTTTTTCACTAATTACTCCTCGTAACTGCAATTTATAAGCAGCTCGCAATTTTGCACCAGAACACTGGTAGGGGCGACGTGTTGCAGCCCGCATTGCTAGGCAACAATAGACTTAGATATTATTGAAGAGTTTCGGAAGCGCTTGTTCTTCCAACTTACTGAACAAAAATCAATCTTTAAGGTGACCCGAGAGATGTAGCCTAATGCTACATAGCCTAAACTATTCCCCATGAATCTGGCTATCATGTCATGTACAAAAAGAATTTTTCGAATCCGACTGGTAGTTCCAGAGATTGGCGTGTTTAAACACACAAACAAACAAACTCTTCAGCTTTATTATACTTATTAGTATAGTTACTAACTACAGACTTACATGCTAGAAGAAGAAAAGGCAGGAAGAAAAGGTATGCCCTCAAACCTTGAAGAATGAGGATTGAGGGACTTGGAAGGAAGGAGAGTCATGAAAGGCAGATAGGAAAGGGAAAGGGAAAGAGGAGAGGGCCAACCCCAAAGTCAGTAGATCAAGGGGAAAAAAACGGACCCAGCTCAGGAATCCCTCGGGATCGCCAACTCCCAAACTCACCAGACGTGAGCCCCTGAGGGTGTAGCAATATTCAGGGTGCACCAGAAATGGAGGGGCTACATACACCCAGCCTCCTTGAGGGCCTTGAGCAGAAGGCAGGAGACAACATGAAAAGGAAAAGAAGACTGACCCCTCGCAGAAGGAGGGTATCAGGAAAGATGAGTCAAGGACCAATTAAGGCGGGAAAGGAAGAGACTAGGCCTGGGATGCCCTAATACCGTCGGGGTTGGAAGAGAACAAGAGTTGACCAAGAGAGGTCGACAGGAAAGGAGACTGAGAGGTGCCCGGCAGAAGTAAGTGAAAGAAATGCTGGACTCAGCTGGGGGGGCCGTGGTCACCAACTCACGTCCCACTAGATGTGAGCCCCTGGGGAGCCAAATTAATTAATGAATAAGTGTAACGTATCTTCGTATTACGGATAACTTGCTCAATTGTGTTGCGTAAGCTTTTGTATTCTATAATGTCCTTGGGTTTCTTTGTAGAGGTTTCATTAGCTCTTTTATTTCTGTGTTAATCCGGGAAGCTTGTGCGTGTTTTACATTAGCCGAGCGCACTGGAGCAAGGCGACTATATAAATCAATTAAAAATGTGTTGAAAGTTTTGACCTTTTCATCTACAGTACACTTTACTGCTCGAGGACAGTGTGCCATGGCACTGAGATGCCATCAGCTTGAAACCTTTCGTAATTAAACCTGCTTACCTCTCGAGAAGTTCGAACACTAGGCTTTTATTTTGGAGTTGACGGGGAATAATGCGTATAAGAGATCATATGCTGGAGAAGTCATAAGCAGCTGTTTGCCCGAACACTGCCCATTGCAATTGGATGCTATTAGATCCAGAGTAGAAGAGAAGGTTGCAATGTGATATGTCTCTTTATACGGAAGCCAGGGCAGATTGCAAGTAATCGAAATTTGATGTTTTCAGTCGGTCAACACGACTGAACCAAGTTGTGATGGGTTGTTTCCTAATCCTGAAAATAATTTACATGAAACTAATAAATATATTTAAATATTTTTCGGGGGACCTTAACGTACGTGGGACTGGAAAAACTTTTCTTCAAAGTGTCTAAATCTCTTGTCAGCCCTATACTGCCCAAGTTAAAACATGAACAATGATACCCCCTTGATTCAGCAACTAATAAACACAAAAGAATCAATGTGTAGGTTAAGACTTTAATGATCAGGAATACTATTAAAATCATTCATGCTTTTTGGATATTACTTAAAACAGATTGTTTTAATTCTATTTAAAAAGGAGGCAAGGTTCCTCTCGAGACAATTAGAATTTTAAATTACTAGCGGACCCGTGCGAGAAATCTCGCAAGTTCATAAACCACACTTTCCCCAATAGTTTTTATAATAAGAGACTTAAGGAGAAAGGTTGTTATGTTTTTATTTGAACCAAATGATTATAGAACACTATTTACGTTTCAGGCGTCCCTACGGCCAAAATGCGAACTGAACAGCAATGGTGTCGCGTATTTTCCTACAGCAACAGTATTTGCAAATCGCGAACTTCTTACAGAAATTGATATTTATGAAATTAGAATGCAATTCGTCACTGCTAATGTCATTTGAGTGCAGAGTCCATTGATTGACAGCTTAGCTGTAACATTCACCGGTTATTCGATATTTATGAAATTATACGATTTGAGTACTCATTCCTTTAAATTACTGTCTCTTAAATCCATGCAAAATGATAAAGGAAAAACCTCAGAATGTTAAAATGACATGAAACAGGCGTCACAGCGGCCAAAATGTGAAGTGGACAGCAATTATGGAGTGTATCGTCCTGTAAAAACAGTATCTGCAAATCGCATACTTCGTTCAGTTTTTTAAAGTCATTTTTTAAAGAAATTATTGATATTTATGAAATTAGAGTGCAATGCGTCACTGGTAACGTGTACTCTCTTTCATTTGAATGCTCATTTGTCACGATCGGTCGCTTATGTGCGCCGCAGGGGGGATATACTGTATATACTACTGATATAATATATATGATATTTCCACACGTCAATATCCCTAGAGCAGGAATAATTTTAACATAAGAATCAATTTTTTACAGTTATTAGCTTAGCCTATACCTATTTCTTTTTGGTTGGTTGATTCCTCAGTTTAGGGGCTGCGACAACGCGGTCATTTTTGGACGTTCACGTAAGAAATGATATGAAATGGAGTAGTCATATAGGATGTGTAGTTTCTAAAGCTTACAAATCCCTGCACTTTGTAATGAGGGTATTAAAAGGAAGTAGCACCTCTGCTAAAGAATTAGGTTATTTGTCACTTGTAAGACCTATTCTGGAATACGCCTCGGCGGTTTGGGATCCATATCAAGTAGGGCTCATCAATGATTTGGAAATGGTACAAAGAAAGGCCGCTAGATTTGTGCTCAGTGACTTTAATCCCGGGAGCAGTGTGAGCCGTATGTTAAAGAAACTTGGGTGGGAATCACTTGAGGCTAGGAGGATGAAATCTAGACTCTGCGCTATGTACAACACGTATACAAATCAACCAGCATGGGGTGAGCTTACCAAACGTATGGAAAAGCCTACTTACATGGGTTCGATCATCCTTTCAAAGTTAAGGGCCGACCACAGCGAACAAATTTTGACAAATATTATTTTGTAAACCGTGCCATTGATAATTGGAACTCTCTACCTGCCGCAGTCTTAGAGCCTTTTCCCAAACATATAGGTGTGTTTAAGAAAATAATAATAATAATGTTATTGGTTTTACGTCCCTTTTAACTACACTGGCTCTTAGAGACGCCGGGGTGCCGGAATTTTGCCCCGAAGGGGATCTTTAACGTGCCAGTAAATCTACGGACACGGCTCCCTCGCATTTGCGCACCCTCAAATGCCAGCTGACTGCGCCAGGATACGAACCTGCAACCTTGGGCCTAGCAAGCGAGAACGTTACCCTTGAGCCACGCAGCCAGCCTGTTTAAGAAAAGACTGACTATTTGTGTAAATACTCCAGTTTAATTGTTAGTGAATTGTTATGTTAAATTATTTATTTGTTATATATATCTAATTTGCCACCGGGGGACACACCCCCAATTGCAAATAAACGAATGAATGAATGAATGAATGAATGAATGAATGTAGCCCCGTGTACTTTGGGTGTGTGTAGAATCTGTCTGATAACCGGTGTTAATTATTGTGATGGCTGTATTAGTGTGTGTTATCTGTTTTTAATTCAAGTAAGGACTGCAAACATTCCATTCTCAAGTAGCTACAACATTTGCTACCAAACGCCACCGTCAACGAAAACTAGTTCTGAACTTTGTTTCTAGATGCCACCGCAGTTGGCTCCAGGCGACGAACGTTGGAACCTAAGAGCGTTAGTCAAATATAACCTATAATTTAGCTTCACACAAGTGTAATTAATAGAAGGTTATTTATCATGCAAAAATCTATGACATGGGACCGCTGGCTTTATTTCCCCTCCGAAGGAAGGCATTCTGAGGGATTTTAACGCTCTTAAAAAATCTGATGACTTCGGCCGGGTTTGAACCCGTGATCTTGGGCTTAGAAGCTCAGCATGTTACCAACTACGCCACCGATGCCGCGAATTAATTTGGGGAGGGGAAATGTTCTCCACTGACTTTTACACTTGGCTGACTAATTTTAGTACCAAACAAAAGACTAGGCTATTGTTGTTTGAATGGGCGGATCTACTTGGTCATCCGCCCCTCTGAGAAAAGGAGTCAAACAAATTAAATTCTTCAGAAATTGTATTTGAAATTTAGACAAAGATGTTGTTTGATTCCTCCGTCTTTTGACTGGTTTGATGCAGCCTTCCATTCCTCCCTGTCCTGACCTAATCGTTTCATCTCTACATAGCTACCACATCCTATATCCGAGGCAATCTGTTTAACATATTCTAACCTTGGTCTATGCCTACTGTTCTTGCCCTCGACTCTTCCTTCCATAACTAAGCTTGCTATTCCTGGGAGTCTTAGTATGTGTCCTACCAACCTATCCCTTCTCTTCATTAGCAGTCGCCAGAAATATCTCTCCTCTCCCACTCGTCTTAATACCTTTTCGTTCGTAACCCTATCTACCCATCTGATCTTCATCATTCTCCTGAAACACCACATTTCAAACGCTTCAATTTTCCTGTCTTCTGCTGCACCAATAGTCCAAGTTTCACTTACAATTACTCTCACAACAAATACAAGTACTCTTCCTTTATGCATGTGAGGGTGCCAATTCTGTTATGACAGTGATACCAACACATGAAATGGAGTTAGCTCTACAGCATACACAAAAAACGGATTCTGCATTAAACGACTTTGGAAAAATAAATTTAAGTAAAAGTGTGGAATTTTCTTATAACGAAGTGAGCACACATAATTCAAATATATTTTTAATGTCTTAAAATTGCAATAGACTTTTATGGAATGCGTCATTTTGTTCAGAAAACTTAACAGATATTTATAAGCAAAAAAAAAGGAGCATATTTTGAACCCTCGGGGCTAAATCCCCTTAGGTGTTTTCATACGATGCCTCGTGTCACCAGTGTGGCAGTTTGCAGTTGCGGATTATATACTCTTACATGGGGGAATATGAAGATGATCCGTATGAAATGGCGTTCCCGGTGAAAGGTAAGACTGACAGTAATTTAATGTAAGATTGAAAGACTTAAAATGTTCCAACGATATACTTAAGAAAATATCTCTAAGTTTTTTCTTGTTTTGTTAAAAATGTATTTCAGTAACATTAGTACAAGTTACACTTTGAACTATTCTAATTGCAAATTTTACCTATTCACAATATTAATACAAGAAAAGGCTTCGGTGGCGTAGTAGGTAGCATGCTGAGCTGCTATGCCCAAGAATTCAGGTTCAAACCCGACGGAGGCCGTCGGATTTTTAAGACCGATAAACTCCTCCAGTAAAGCTGTCATACATCATGGCACTTAAAAGAACCTACCACTACAATTGGTAGTGTGTAGCTAACTTTGTAGGTTCTTTGGTTATAAACCCTATATGAAGTTCCAGCGCTAGGTGTCATTGATAGTGACACATCTGATGGCCAAAGTTCGAACTACTGTGCTGTGCTTGAAATTGAATTTGCTGGGGGCCCACGGGCGTTCAATAAATATACCCCGCTACGGCCATTGACTGATATTCAAATATAATATTAATGAAACAAAAGCAATTGTAATAAGTAGGGCTCGGATTCGAGCATATTTGCATTTTTTTTCCTGAATAGTACACATTGAAAGAAGCCTTTCGGTGGTATTTTCACCTCTCTGGGACCAACAGAATTGAAATTTATCGAGCATATAAATGTATAAAACCAGGGTTTTCATAATAGAAGCATATAAATGCATATTCTTGTGGTTTTCGTCTAAATAGTTTGTTTATCTTCGAATTCTCTCCCGAATTCGGATTCTGACAATCCTTAAGGTTCGAAAACAGAAATAATTATTGAAAAGCTTATCTGGTGCGAATAATAGAACCGCAGGCTTTTAACCTTTTGTGAGGTCGTTCTCGTCATTGAAACTTTTATTGACTGATTTAAGAAAATCATTCAAAACTGAAAACATGGAAAATTTCTTGTTGTACAGACCAATGCAGATCTACTTCATTGACCAGCCTAATTCTGAACATTTTGTAAATGAACTTTTAAACTGTACCTTTTATAAGAGCACTTCTCTTATATATACTTGTAAAACTTGAATGCGAGTATATTGCAGTGTATCATACATACAATTAGAAAATAAAGCTCGAATTTAAAGGTATGTTATTGGTTTTTTCGTTTCACTTTCCTCTCTATAGTTTTTAACGGTGTTTTTCGGGCATATTCTGCACATTTAACCGCATATAATGGGGGTTTCGAGCGTATCTATCGAGCATATAATGGGTTTATGATGTTTTTTTTCGAGCATATAATGGGTTTTTGAGCATATCTATCGAGCATAAAACACATGGTTTTCGAGCATATCTGGAGATTTTATCGAGCATATCGATCCGAGCGCTAGTAATAAGAAACTTTGATTTTCAATACAGTATTTTGTTGTGAAGACATATTTAGATATTTCAGTTTCTATTAATTTAAAAGTTCCCCCCACTAAATTTTAACAATTCAGATTGCCGAGTAAGTATTCCCATAGGTAAAGTTCCCTGGAATTTACCCATCACTAGCCCTTGGCCCCTGAACGGTATTAATATTAACTCACGTGGCATCCGATGATCAGTGTGGAGAATGATGTGACAGCCTACTTCGACAGCCATGAGTAACTTACCTGCAATAAAAGAAGACACATACGTTAAATTTTTTGAGGCACATTGGGTTGCAAAAAAATGAATTTTAGGAAAATAAAACTTAACACTATGTACACTGATTCTTATTCTGCATCAAATTTTGAAATAAAAAGTCAGATGACCTCAAGATCCCATTCTTTCAAATAATTTTCACAGTATGAAAAGCAGCAGGTGTACTCATTGAAAAGCTCCCTACATTTAGGAACACAGTTGATGTGGGAAATGCGTGGTTTTAAGAACGTTGAAATTCTCCACTTTGATCTGCTTTAGATTGATTTCATGAGAACGCTATCTATTGCATTGGGTACCATGCTGCTGCTTCCGGAAAATCTCGACATATCTCCACGCTTAACATGCCTCAGACTGCAAAACGACCGTCAATTCAAAGGTTTATACATAGTTTATATACATATACACTACAATAAATATCCTCGTTACAATACTATGTTTATCAATCACTATTTTTAGCCTATGAAAAATAGGCTTATGAGATCACCTTTTGTCCGTGTGTGTGTGTGTGTGTGTGTGTGTGTGTGTGTGTGTATGTGTGTCTGTGTGTCTCTCTGTGTGTCCCCCCTAATAACTTTTAAACGGCTAGGGCGATTTCAATGGAACTCGGTAAGGTCATAGCACCATTTTGGCCGACCCCGACAGTGGCCTTCAAATTTTATTACGTCTCACCAATCCAACATGTCGGCTGTGCAAAATATTTCACCAGCATTCAATATCTCCGAAACTATTGCCGATATCACCCTGGTTCCTCAGTTTAGGGGCTGTGACAGTGCGGTGATGTAGCACCGTTTACTCTGGGTGTGCGTAGAATCTGTCTGATAACCGGTGTTAATTGTGATGGCTTTGTTACAGTAGTGTGGAATATCTTAATTCAGGTAAGGACTGCAGATGATCAATTTCAAGTAATGCTACCGTCAAAGACACCTAGCCGCGAACTTGGCAACTACATTCCACTGGGACTGGCACCTGGTGATGAACGTTGCAACTAATAGAGCGTTAATAAAATATAGCCTACAATTTTTAGCTTCACACTATTGAAGTTAGTGGATGGCTATCTATGATATGGGCCCACAGGTTTTATTTCCCTCCGAAGGAAGGCACACTGAGGGATTTTTAACGCACTTAAAAAATCCAACGTCTTCGGCCGGGTTTGAACCCACGATCTTGGGCATAGAAACTCAGCATTCCACCAACTACGCCACCGAAGCCGTCAATTTCCAATTTATACATAAAATATAAAATATAATCTTCCAAAATCTCGGTAGAGTTCGTTCATGGGAAAATCGGATCAAGGGGTGGAAATAGGGGCCTTTTCCGAAAACGTGATACCGCTATAACTTTCTTCTGATGTGAAAATTCGAATCCATTCAGAGTTAATACTATTCTTCAGATAAGGGCCAAAAACGGATCACAGTACTGTAAAGGTTTTTGATAGCACCAGCCTCTAAAAAGTACCTAAGACTTTTGTCCGAAAGAATAGATATGACCCACTCTTACGCCAAGGGATGAGCAAATGGTGTTATTTTTATTAATAGGAGATTGGGATTCCTGAATACTAAACACTTGACACTTATTAATTAGGCATACAAAAATATTGGCAATTTTTTTCTTTTTTTTTTTCAGTTCGTTAGGGCTATCTATGGACCACGATGCTTGTGTCTTAGCTGTATGTTTCTTGCTGTCATCGTCGTTGTTTGCCACGATTGGTGTTCTGAGTGATGGGTTTTGCAGCTGCTTTCTTGTAGGTGCCTTGAGCTGTTCTGATGGCGCAGTAGTGAACAGTAGTCCTTCATTTTCCCGTTAAATTCAATCATGCGCTCCTCAGACCATTTCCTGGTGTCGTCCTTTGGTCTGTGGGTAGGTTCTGTGAGGGACGTTCCAAAGGTTGTAGTTTTGACAGTTATATGATAGTCACTCCGGTCATCTATGTTATTTTGATTAATATGGAGTTCTGCAAGATTCTCCACTTGCTTCATCCACAAGAATTCAGTGGCTTTGCCCTTGTTAGCAACCTTGAAGATCCTATGGGATAAACTATTAGAGTACATTCTGAGCAGATGTCCTTAGAAAGACAGTCGCCTTCTTCTGATAGCATCTATGAGATATTCTTGATTATGGTAGAGCTGACGACTTGATTTATACCATCGTCTTCCATCTGGTAGAATCCTTGGTTCTACTATCCTTCTCAGGAACTTCCTTTCTTGCACCTCAAGGGCTCTTAATGGGGTCTTCTTAGTTAGATTTTAATGAATTCAAAATATTCCTTTTGCCCGATGAAATCTGCCTCCACCCTGCGAAAGAGATTGTTATTGGCCTATTTTCAATTTTGAAAAAAATAGGCTTATGAGATCACCTTTTGTCCGTGTGTGTGTGCGTGTGTGTGAGAAGTGTGTGTGTGTCCCTAATAATTTCTAAACGGCCGGAGCGATTTCAATGAAACTCGGTAAGTTCATAGCACTACTTCGGACGACCCCGACCGTGCCCTTAAAATTTTGTTACGGCTCACCAATCCAACATGGCGGATGTGCGAAATATTTAACCAGCATTCAATATCTCAGAAACTATTACAGATATCACCCTGAAAATGTGTACGGTGATAAAGGGAACTACGAGAAGTTCATCTCTGTGACGTTTGACAACCTGGTAACTACAAAACCAACATGGCGGCCACGCGAATTCGCGATATTTGAATAGACGTTACTCGCGATTTAACCAACCAAACGCAATAAAACTTGGTACAGTATATGTTTATACACATTGTAATGCATCCACATCTAACTTGGTTCAATTGTTTACATAACCACAAGATGGCGGCTGTGCGAAATATTTAACCGGCATTCTATATCTCTGAAACTATTAGCGGTATCACCCTGAAATTTTGTACGGAGATAAAGGGCACTACTGGAAGTTCATCTATAAGACTTTCAAAAACCGGTTAACTACAAAACTAACATGGCGGCCAAGCTAGTTTGAAAATTTTATATAGATCTTTCTCGCGCTTTAATATTCCAACCGCAATCAAATCTGGTACAGAAAATGTTTATACACATTGTAATACACTGGTATCTAATTTAGTTCAATTGTTTACATAACCTCAAGATGGCGGCTTTGCGAATTTTAAAATTAAGTTCTTATTTCTTGTGTCGTAATCATGCGATCGATGAGAAAGTTTGAATAATGAACCTACGCAATAATTTTCCTTTAATGGTACATGACTCTATGGCCTATACATTTAACAATCCAACATGGCGACCATCCGAAATATTTAGACTGCTCTGAATATCTACGAATCTATTATAGGAATCAAACTGATTTTTTATGTTCATAGGGGCTATGAACTTAAGTTCACCTATAGTAATTTAAATAACCTGGTGATCACAAATCCAACATGGCGGCGAAGCGAAGTATAAATATTCACATGGAAGTTTCTCGCCATATAACCATCTGAGTTCAGTGAAACTTGGTTCAGTAAATCCTTATACGAATGTTAATCCACTGGCATCTAATTTATTTCAATTGTTTCCATAACCACAAGATGGCAGCTGTGTGAAATTTTAAAATCTCCTTGTTACTTCTTGTGTCCTAACCATGCGATTGAAGTTTGAATGCTACACGTACACAATAATCTTCATGTAACAGTACATAACTCTAGGACCTACATATATAAAATCCAACATGGCGACCATCCGAAATATTTAGTCGGTTTTCAATATCTAGGAATCTATTTCAGCAATCAAACTGAAATTTTGTATGCACAGGCAATTAACATAAGTACGATATATGAAAATAGGCTGTATAGTTCTTCACGGAACTACTGTACTTGTTTCTATGTGTCATGCACCCTGGCAAGCCACCAATAATAGATACATGAGCTAGATATGCCCCGCGGGCAGACAATTGAAAAGGATTGACCAAGATGTTTCCACAGAGCAGGCTCAGGAAAAGTTTTACCACATATTTGAAACACGCTGTATTTTTTTACTAAAAAAAAAACGGTGTCATTTCATTTTTTATTTGCCTGTCAATGCATAATTAGTCACTACAATAACAGCAGCAGTAGCAAAAGCCTATTGTTTGCGACAAAATGCGATTTCTGCAATGTATCGCCAATAACCAATTACTGTCGCTGTTAATTAACAGATGGTTGTCTACTTAATTCGTAAATTTCCTATCAGACATATTGATATGAAAATATATCTGTGAGCTAATTAAATCACAGTTTAATATCGGATATCATATATCTCCATTATCATCCATCACAAACTATCTGCCGCCATTGCTGAGGTTTGAGAAGGCCCAAGAGACAATACGTGATATGAATAACGATCTGATGATGATGATAGTTGTTGTTTTAAGGGGCCTAACATCTAGGTTATCGGCCCCTAATGGTTTGGGTGATCGTGAATCTGAAAATGAAATGCCAACTATAACTAAAAACTAACTACTAACTTATATACTAGAAGAAGAAATGGAAATAAAAAGGAGAATACAGCAAATAAAGGACAGGACGAAATGAAATGCCCTCAAACTTTGAAGAATGCGGATTGAGGGACTTGGAAGGAAGGAGAGCCATGAAAGGCAGATAGGAAAGGGAAAGAGGAGAGGGTCCACCCCACAGGTAAGCGACAAAATTTGAAAACCGGACCAATCTCAGGAATCCCTCGGGGTCGCCAACTCCCGAACTCACCAGCCGTGAGCCCCTGAGGGTATAGCAATATCCAGGGTGCACCAAAAGTGATGGGGCTACATACACCCTGCCTCCTTGAGGGCTTGAGCAGAAGGCAGGAGATAACATGAAAAGAAAGAAAGGCTGACCCCGCGCAGAAGGTGGGTATCAGAAAAGATGAGACAAGGGCCAATTAAGGCGGGAAAGGAAGAGACTCCCTAGGCCTCGGATACCCTAATACCGTCGGGGTCGGAAGAGAAGAAGAGTTGACCATGTGAGGTCGACAGGAAAGAAGACAGAGAGGAGCCCGGCACAAGTAAGTGGAAGCAATGCCGGACTCAGCTGGGGTCCCGTGGTCGCCAACCCACGTCCCACTAGATGTGAGGCCTTGGGGGGGGGGGGGGGAATATCGATCTAATCCAAACTATGTGAAGATCGAATATTGCTTTCACGGCAAAATAACTAAACTCCAGCTAATCCTGTAGGTTGTCTCATGTCTAACGTGGTGTTTCGTCTAAATGCACCAAGTCAGGTGCATCAGCTAGCACTTGCTACATCCGGACCGCAACTACGAGTAGTAGGTTGGTTGGTTGGTTCCTCAGTTTAGGGGCTGCGTCAACGTGGTCATGTAGCCCCGTGTACTTTGGGTGTGTGTAGAATCTGTCTGATAACCGGTGTTAATTGTGATGGCTGTATTAAAGTGTGTGTCACTGTATCTGTATTCAATTAAAGTAAGGACTGCAGACATTGAATTTTGTCAAGTAGTTCCTTCTTCTGCCGCCAAACGCCACCGTCAACGACTACTAGTTCAGAACTTGGTTACCAGATGCCACCGCAGTCGGCTCCTGGCGACGAACGTTGGAACCTAAGAGTGTTACTCAAAGGTAAAACCTATATTTTAGCTTCACACTGGTGTAATTAGTGGAATGTTGTTTAACATGCCATAAATCTCTGACATGGGACCGCCGGCTTTATTTCCCCTCCGAAGGAAGGAATACTGAGGGACATTTAACGCTCTTAAAAAAATCTGACGACTTCGGCCGGGTTTGAACCCGCGATCTTGGGCATAGAAACTGCGCCACCGAAGCCGCCTGCGGATACTAGACCAAGGTCAGTAATTTTAATCGATTAATCGATTAATTTGAGTTCTCAAATAATCGATTCATTGAAGCAGAAACATCGATTAAGGGATACAAATAACGATTAATCGAAGGTGAGTTCAATCGATTACACGGTTGGTCGATTAATTAATTAAATGATTTATCGATTAATCGATGTACTTTGCTCTTTTCACTACGCTCTCACAGAAGCAAAACATTCAATTAATTATAGTATATTGTACAGCATATAATAGCCCATATGACGCCTCCGTAGCGTTCAGCATGGTTAGCTGCCGCCCCGGAGGTCCTGGGTTCGATTCCCGGCTCTGCCACGAAATTTGAAAAGTGGTACGAGGACTCGAACGGGGTTTACTCTGCCTCGGGTGGCCAAAATGAGTAGAGGGGGTTCGATTCCCACCTCAGCCATCCTCGAAGTGGTTTTCCGTGGTTTCCCACTTCGTCTTCGCGCAAATGCCGGGATGGTTCCTACTGTAAGGCTACGGCTGCCTCCTTCCCATTTCCTTGTCTAACCGTCCCACTCTTCCCATCCCTTGAACAGCCCCCTGTTCACTTTGCAGGTGAGGCCGCCTGGGCGTAGTGTTGGTCACACACCCCAGTTGTATCCCGACTCAGAGTCTCAAGCTCCAGGACACTGCCCTCAGTGGCGGTAGAGGTGGGATCCCTCGCTTAGTCCATTGAAAAGCCAACCCTGGAGGGTAAAACGATAGCGAATATATATATATATAATAGCCTGCTATGGCCATTGGCTGCAATTGAGGCGATGGGTGCAATAACCATTTAAGTCGTTTTAAGTACTTTTTAATAATGCAGCGTTGCCATAACGAAATAATATTTGAAGGGTAGATAAAGAACACATTGAGGCTTTTAAATGAATAATTCAGACATTTACAGTGTTTCAAAACTTTGGAAGTGATTTTCTCAAAACAGTGTTTTAAGACTTCGGTGGCGCACTTGATAGCATTCTGAGCTTCTATGGCCAAGTCGTCAGATTTTTTAGAGCGTTAAAAATTCCTCAGTATGCCTTCCTTCGGAGGGGAAGTAAAGCCGGCGGTCCCATGTCATAGATTTGTGGCATGTTAAAGAACCTTCCACTAATTACACCTGTGTGAAGCTAAATTAGGTTAAAAATTTAAACACTGCTCAGGTTCCTACGTTCGTTATCATGAGCCGACTGCGGTGGCGTCTAGTAGCCAAGTTCTGAACTAGTAGTTGTTGACGGTGGCGTTTGGCGGAAAAAGTAGGAATTATTTGATAAGTTCAAATTATGCAGTCCTTACTTAAATCAAGAAACAGAAACACACACTAATACAGTCATCACAATTAACACCGGTTATCAGACAGATTCTACACACACCCAAAGTAAAATAATACGTTCCTTTCCTAAATATAAAGTGCGTTCAAAAAGTAAAGAGCCCGAGGCTGTAATGCGCAAGCCGGTGACGACATCGGCTAATCGTGGCGTGTGTAACGAAGTGTGGCTCCAACCAGAGCGTGGAAGGTCACAGCCCGTCACTAGAGGGCACGCGTGCACGTCACGTGACGATACAAAGCGAGCAGCAGCATGCATTAATCGTCCAACGCTGCCAGTCACACTGCAAACAGTGACATGGAGGCGTCAAACGAAGAGCAACGAGGTGATGTTCGGTTTATGACAGCGAAAGGAGTAGGGGGAACGGACATTCATCGCCGAATGTCACAAGTGTACGACGAACACTGCATGTCCCTTGCAAGGGTCAAGGGGTGGCACAAGCACTTCAGGGAAGGATGGGTGTCATTAGTCGATGATGCCCGGTCTGGGGCACCCCCCCCCCCCCCCTGTATTACCGATGACAACGTCCAGCTGGTTGATGCACTCATTACCCAGGACGGCCGAGTGACAGTGATCGCCATAGCCGCCGTGGTAGGATTGAGCGTCGGAAGTGTGCACACCAACATGAAGGAACGACTGCACTTACGGAAAGTGGGTGCCCAATGGGTGCCCCACAGTCTTCAACCACACCAGGAAGCATGTCGAATGGCCTACTGTCTTGGTCTTGGTTGGACGATTGATGCATGCTGCTGCTGCTCGCTTTGTATCGTCACGTGACGTGCACGCGTGCCCTCTAGCGACGGGCTGTGACCTTCCTCGCTCTGGTCGGAACCACACCGCGTTACACACGCCACGATTAGCCGATGTCGTCACGGGCTTGCGCATTACAGCCTCCTGCTCGTTACTTTTTGAACGCACCTTATAATAATATTGTACTGTTCGTTTTGTCAACATAAACAAGGAAGGACACTTTGTATATTTAGGTAAAAAGTAACTTTTATAAATTTGTATACATCACTCCGAAATGAAGCGTAAATCGACTTAAGCGATGAACTCTCATTTAAACTTCTGTTCTTATATCGTGTCTACTGATCAATTAATCAATTGTTCGGTTATTAGATTAATCTATTACTAGCATTATTCGCCCGCGAATATTTTAGTTGTAAAGAGTACACTTAGCAAAATCTCAATCATGAATGCTATGACTGATTTATCCTTGGTATGAATAATCAGACTTTATCAATTCAGCTACTGGTGCAGTGGTTAGGGGTTTGTCATTCCTTCATAGGTATATCAGAGCGAAGTTATTTTTTGAGAATATCACTGACACTGTTAATTTAAGGGCCTTTAAATGTGGTTTTCGGAGACCCTTTATAGTCGGGTTAAAAAGACCTTTCGTACCACACCCACACGTGAAAATTGCGTGAAAAAATTCTAGAGTGCCCCTTGACCCCCTTAAGCGCATTCTACTGTATGTATTGATGAATTTTACAGCTTAATTTGGATCAGTGATAACCTTATAACCGTCTGGAATCTTTCACAGTAATGTAATGATTGGAATTGCATTGCATCTTACAGAAATAGATAGACTTGTGAGATCCTGTTACCATGGTTACCGTGTTGCATTCTTTCATTATTTCACTGTAAATATACAGGTTTTAATGTATTTATTTAATTGTGAGGCATTTAAAGAGTAAGTGAGTGCGTTTTGCATACGCATTGGGTTATGCTGAACCTGTAGGTACCCCATATGTGTAGGCTGGTGTTAATGGGACCTTATTTTCGGTACAAAACTGGAATGGGACATTAGCAGAATAATATAGGGAGGGATTTGGTTGATAGATCAGCGATTAATCGAATAATCGTTGTCGACTTATTTCAAATTAATCGATTAATCAATTATCATTCGATTTACCGAACATCGCTTATTACCATCTCTATAGTAGACCACATAGCCAACTTATTAAAATTAAAACATAGTTTCTCAAATACTTACAGCTATGTTTAATGTAAAGTTTTGAAGCCATACTTTCAGTATTGCCTATAAAAATGTCAGGGGTAGGCAGGCCTAGCAACTGTACGAACAACGGTTCCCCTAAGATAAGTAACCATATGCATTTTTTATTTTTTTATTTTTTTAGCGTATGGCTTTTTGTGCCGGGAGTGTCCGAGGACATATTCGGCTCGCCAATTTTGTAGCTGCTTCAAGACGGACACCCAATGGGTGAGCTACAAGTACCGTTGGGGAGGAAAGTTTGAATGTAAGGACGAGGATTGGAAGGTAGCGGCTGTGGCCTATAGTTAGGGATCAACCTCGGCATTTGCCTGGAAGGAAGATGGCAAACCACAGAAGACCATCTTCAAGGTTGCCGGCGGGGGGATTCGAACCTCCTCGCCTCCCGGATGTGAGCGACTACCAGCAGTCATGCCGTAACGATCACGGCTAACTCACCCGGTACCATATGCATACAAGTTGGGTAGATTATTAGCTTGGGAATAACCTAACCCCCAAGGGAAGATGATAAAGAAAAGGAAGTAGGTTTCGGACTGGAGAAAAAGGATGGAGAAATAGGACGAGAGTCCAAAAGAAGTTATACTTTTAACTTTAAATGTACTCAAAGGCAGCTGCCACTGCAAATCCGCTCTCCGATACCTAAAGTGGGTAGGGACCTGGGCAAAGCTAACGGGAAACGCAGCTGGAACTTGGGCGGTTCTCGAGAAAGCTGCTTTAGTGTATTCCCTCTCAAGCATGCATATGCCTACTATGGGGAAGGGTGATGGTCTGGCTAGACAAAGAGTAACAGATTTATTGTGTATCTGTTCAAAGGAGTTTGTTTTTAAACAAGTAATTTGAAGAATGCCAATAATTTGATCGGTTTCGATATTTTTAGTTTTTGAAATTGTAGAATTTCTAAAGAGTGGCCAATGCTTCCAAGAAGGATAGGGATAAAGCAATTATACCTTTGGGAATAATTTTGGTAAGTATACCAATGGTTGAATTTAGAAATGGCTAAGCTTTTACCCAGCAAGGCGCCGACTAAAAGTTTAGACAATGAGAAACACTTATATTTTGAAAAACCAACCATAAGTGTTGGAGAGTATCTCCGCAAGCAGGAAGCTGGCGTAGCGAGCTATGCTTGCCTTACTCGCCAGTTAGAATTAGCTATTAAAGCTAAGAGAGACTTTACTAGGTTATCAACTAAGCGTTCTTGCTCAAATGCAACAAGTGGTGAAAGCCCTATCAATAGATTTATTTGCATTAAGTGGGAAGAGTCAAGGAAGACAGGATCTTGCCTAACCGTTATGTTAGAGAAATGATAAAGCCAAAAAGAAATTTTGAATTTATTTAACAACGTTGGGTAGTAATTTTTGTAACAAATATATAATGTTGATTTTGTAACAAATGGGGTCACAGACCTCCGAAAACATCTAAAGCTTGCGCCAGGCAATTAACAATTCTTTTGGTTTCAAACCTTTTATATACATTAAAATCTTCGTAAGATTTTGAAATGACGAAGATAAATAAATGAAAAAAATTAAAAGATAACTAACGTAATTAAAGTTAGACAATAAATCAAGTACAAGGTGTGTACTTTAAGAATCTCTAGATAAATATCTTAGAAAGAGTAACAACTTCGAAAATAACAACAACAAAAAGCAGGAAGAATAAAATAGAAGTTTTTATGACTTCTTATATTGATGCTGAAATACTTGGTTGGATTATACAAATAGAGCAGGTCACTTATTGTGAAACCTGAAGAGCAAAATCGAAAGGAAGTTTCTAGAATTCCTATGTTTAAGTAGGGATCACGAGACAAATGGGGCAAGTTTCCCTTTCGTGAAACCTAGAGATAACTCACTTATGAGTTGAAAGAATTGAATTCCCAAATTAGAAGGGAGAAACAATATAATTTAAGGCGTGTACTAGACACCTCATTGAAAAAAGACCTAAAGTAACAATTTTATTATTTTGGTCTGTTAGTAAGGGGTTTGGGAAAGATCAAATGGGATTGAGGAAAAGTGTTCATGGCCGTATTTATAGTACACGGACGAGCGCGACGCGGATGAAATGAACAAACACTAATTTCACTATAGTCTGTTGATATACCGTAGATGAAAAGTTCACTGTAGTAGCACAAAAAGTTTATGGCAAAGAAAGTTATTGCAATGATGGAAAATAACTAGTTACACTAGATATGCGAGAGTCTATTGCTTGAGAAAGTTGTAGATTATAGTTGAATGCGCCAAAGAAAATCCCAACGGAGGAAGAAAAATTAGATATTGATTAGTAGTTCATAAGAAAGATTCATTAGTTTGAAAAAGTATTCCCACATGGGAGTGGAAAGTACATGATAGTATGACTGGTAGTTAGAGTACAGATTATGGAAGGTTCCAGAGCGATCATAACTGAAGAATATGGCAAAGGTTAGTCCAGCGGTGGAACGAGCTAAGTATTTTATAGACAGTGGGTAATTTAATGGTATCCCACGTTGTGAGAAAATCTCTCATTTAATAAGCATAAGAAATGCTGCTTCTTGTTAAGATTGGCTTAGATAGACAAAAGCCCAACATAGAAAATCCCGCGAAGGATCATTATTGCCCCAAATATAGAAATCTCACACTGCCTATAAAATGATCATTAAAAATCATGTAGCTATTTAAAATCAATTAAAATAAGCTGAAGAACGTAGAAGTAGTACTTAGCTTTGCTTCATGGCGAAGGTGATGTTCCCTTTGACGGTTGATACTAAAATTTTAACATGGCGTAGAATTTAAAAGTTTGCCTCTCGAGTTGAGGAGGCGAGCTTTAGCGGAGCTCTAACTGATTAGGTCGACTTCCAACGTACAAGTGAGACACGCTCAGCGAAGCACGGAGGAACCAGGGAAGGGAAAAGAGTGGGGGTAGGAGACAAAAGGAATACATATAAGAATAACCAACATTGAAACGTTAATTTCTCTTGATGAAATGATCTTCAAAGAGTTGATAGCAGGCAACACTAGCGCAGCCTGGAGGGTGAAAAAGTAGACGAAGTTCTCTTGATCACGGAGATGATAGCTGGCGATGGCGACGAGATCTGGTGGCCAGATTGATAAGGAAGTCCTCTTGTACAGGGAAGAATTGAGGAACTTCAGAGATTCGCTGCTAGATGACGCTAGGTGGGTCATGGAAGATATATCTCTAGAACAGACTCACAGGTAACATAAGAGACATGACCAACAAGGAGAAATCAGAAGATCACTGTTGGTGTTTGAGAAAAAAGGAAGGAATGAACTATAGCAAAGAGAAGCAAAAGCTTACTCTATCTTACCGTGTATTCCAAAGAATACACCAAAAGTATTCAATTGCATGCTTTAATTTTGTTTTATTGTATTTATTATATTGTACAAACAAAAACATTTACCATTTCAGAAAAATGTAAGAAAATTGTCGTATTGATTAATGCCTTATAAATGATTGGAGACGTGTCCCCCACGGCATTATCACAATCAACAGAAACCTGAAATTAGATACGCTTCTGTACGCTGATGACCAAGTACTATTAGCCAGCACAGAGGACAACTTACAACGTCCCATACATCATCTCAGTAGAATAGCCTCTGAATATGTCATGGAAATATCTTCAGAAAAAAGAAAACTACACGCTTTCAAGGGCAAAGAACCAATTCCGAGTAAGATCTACGTCAACAACAAACTGTTGGAAAGAGTAAACACCTTCAACTACCTAGGATCCTCTTTTCGACAATGATGCAGATATTTGTAATAAGATCATAAAGTATAATAAAACCATAGGCACAATGAACTCAGTAATGTAACCATCCTTAGTCCAAAGGGACACAAGACTACGAGTCTACAAAACACTAGTTAGACCTGTCCTCACATACGGAAGTGAAGCATGGATGATCCGAAAACGAGATGAAACTAGGATCACTGCTTCTGAGATGAAGTTTATGAGACGCACAGTAGGATACAGTCGTTGGGACCACAAAAGGAATGAGGACGTGATGAAAGAACTAAAGACAGAATCTGTATTATACTCAGGGGCGTATATAGAGTTTTATTTGGGGGGGGGTGCCCAACCGGGGATTACGCCCAAAGAATAGGGGGTCCGGGGTCCTCCCCGGGAAACTTTTGTATAATTTGGTGCAAAATGATGAGTTTTAAGGCTATGTGGCATCACTTTTTCAACCAATTTGTTGTGATGTTTTATGTTTGGTTAATGTCAAACACAACTAAGACAATTTTATGATACTTGTTATCAATACAATCATCTCGCTCTACCTTCGCCTTGCTTTGCAACGTTGCCATACGTCACTTAGTAACAATAGTACCTTCGCCTTGCTTTGCAACGTTGCCATACGTCACTTAGTAACAATAGTATATTGGTTTTTAATGTTTTAATTCATAAACCAATAATATATGTGACAAAAATTTCGGGAGGGGGGGGGGGGGGGGCTGTTAGGCTATTAAGGGACACTAGGGCTGAGTTTTTAGGCAAAAATGACAAAATAACTGTTTTTGTTTTTTTCCATATATATCTCTTATGGACCCCTGTGGATCATTTCAGTAAAACCATTTTCATTCACCGTCATTTTCAAACACTCAACGACATTTTTAAATCTCCTCTGCCTAAAAAGAAGATGGAAGGCAAATCATAGAAAGTAGGCTATACTTTTAAAACTAGAAATCCTAGAAAGTCGTAGTTTAACTCAAACGAAAGGTCTCCATGCTCTTTATCTCTACAACAAAACATTGTATTTTTCACATTTTTCCCACAAAAGTTTCATTGGGTGAGCCAAACTGGTTAATATAGAATGCGATTTTATAAAAATGATTTTATCTCCAAACATCGTTTTTAGGTAATCAAAATGCTCCATGTGCATGAGGAGTTCACCAATTTTACTTTAAAAAATCACTGGATATTCAGAAACACATGTGTTGCAAGATAACATTGCAATATCTCCAGCCTTTTTGTAAATTACAGACCAAAAAATTTAAAAAAACTATGAAAAATTATCAAAATTCATAAGACATGTTGGCACATGAAGAAAAAATTAATCTGACAGCATACATGTGTCACTTTCCTGAAATTTCTCAATGTTATAATATTTAGAATAGTTTAAGGTATAAATAATAAAAATATCAAGCGTTTTACACAATTGCTAATGCGCATGGAGCATTTTGATCACACGGTATGTTTTAATAATATAATTAGTAAAACATCAATTACATTTCATCGAATTGTTTTCAAATTTGGTATGTGACTTAGTGTTACTATTCTATGTATGCAGTTTAAATTTCAACTCCTTCTGATAATAAATGTGGAAGTTGAAAAACTCAGCCTTAGTGTCCCTTAAATCTACTGTATGTTTATAAGTACAGTATGGGTTGTGATATAGGCTATACTTATTTAGTTGCAGTAGCAATTAAACTAGCACGACAAGTCAATATAGGGAAGCACGGCTAAATCCGCAATATTAAGGCGATTATGGTTAGTATGATAAGTTAAGGGAAAGGGTTTCAAATAGTTAACATATAAATTAAAGTAGTAGTCTATATATTTGTGACATAACTTCCGTTCTTAAAATTAACATTTTATCATACATGGAAGCCTCCGTGGCTTAGGCGGCAGCACGCCGGCCTCTAACCGCTGGGTCCGTGGTTCAAATCCCGGTCAATCCATGTGCTGGACAAAACGGAGGCAGGCAGGGTTTTTTTTATCCGCGTACTCCGGTTTTCCCTGTCAAAAATGTCATTCCAGCAACACTCTCCACTATCATTTCATTTCATCTGTCATTCATTTAATCATTGCCCCAGAGGAGTGCGTCAGGCCTCGGCAGCCGGCACAGTTCAAATCCTCGCCGCTAGATGGGGGGCTTCATTCATTCCATTCCTGACCCGGTCGGGGACTGGAAGCAGGCTGTGGATTTTCATTTTCATCATACATTGTACATGTTCGAAGTCTTCGTATCAGTATTTAAAACAAATTACAACACTCCACCAGCCGATGTCATCGCAAACAAATTACAACACTCCACCAGCTCTTGGACGTAAAAACACTCTCCTCAGGGAGTTGAAGAAAATATTGGATAACCCACAACTTCCAATACACTGTGAAATTGCTGATGTTCGTCTGAATCGTCTAAGATCTCGAAATGCATCAACAAGGACTGCAATAGACTTGGAGAATGCCAACTTCAGCTTAACTAAAGAATTTCAGGGAAGACAGGATACTAGGCCTGGATCAACATTACCACGCATTGGATCATCGCTGCAACCTGGATTTGAGTTTCCTCGGAAAACATGGTCAACTCTCAACAGGATCCGTACGGGTCATGGCAACTGTGCAGACTTCCGTTATAAATGGAAAATTATTTATTCACCAAAGTGTGATTGTGGTGCCCCTAAGCAGACCATCCAGCATATCATCACCAAGTGTCCTAAAAGAAAGTACAGAGGAAGCGTCACTGATTTCGCTCATGGATCACCAGAGACAATTACCTACATAAGCAATTTAGATATAAATATAATTATAGTTTGTCTTTCTTTCCTAAACTAATTATCATCTGTGTAATAATAATATCGTATGGCCTCGGGTGCCGGGTGCGAACTTTGTTATTTGACACCCAAAGGGTAGCTTGCATGTCGAATTTCGTTGTTCCTTGAAGCACTATGAAAGTCAAGGAGGTTAGATATCTAAGCTCCTTGAACACTATAGCGCTTTCTAATAGAGAAACGAGGAACTTTGTGTTGGCGGAAACTCCCGAGATTAATTTTGCCATTATGAACACGGCCTACTAAATTCAAATGGGTTCTTTGACATGCCAACATCGTATGACATGGTCTCGTAAATCTTGCTGCCTTTCAAAATTCACTTACCACGGGCAGGAGCGAACCTGCAAGCTTGGGGGTTGGTAGACCGACACGTTGACCACTCACCCACCGTGGCAAGCTGTGTACATATTGTATCTGTAAAGCCATACGCTAACCGGCAAAGAAATTCAACATTACTTTCATTTAAATCATAAATATGAACGCTCTAGGCCTACTGTCGACCAAAGTATTATGTGCACTCGAGTTTGAAGGTCGTTTGTGAAGTAACCAATAGACCTACATAAAATCCAACACCATCAACATTTTCGTCGTTCTATTTTACGTTAGTTCATGTAGGTTTGGATTTTTAAATATATATTTTAATATTTTTATCGCAGTTGGAACACAAAAAGTGCACGTTTTTAAGCGTGTTTCAACCATGCGTCACATTTAAGAATTATTATCCCAAAAGCCCGTCATCAGATCGAATCCAAATTTTAACACAATATACATTGCAATGTTGTATAACTGGTTTATGAATTTCACAATTTTGTGTGTCCAAGAAACAAAGTTGTTATCATTGTTGTAAGGTAACTTTTTCTCGGCTCGGGGTGGTTGGAAAATTTAGTTCTTGGTTGCGTTGTAATCGTTATACATCAAAACGTTATGCAGTATGACTGTGAAATACGTAAATTAATTCACTTATTTTATAACGGTTTGTATTTGTACGAGGAAATAACACATGATTCACCAACTAGCCGCTCCGGGCAAAGCTGTACAGCGTTGCTGAGATGGAGCCCATCACTTCCGAGCGAGACGCGCCATGATGCGTGTGGGCACCATTTCGGCAACGCTGTACAGCTTTTCCCGGAGCGGCTATCTGGTGAAGCATGTGTTATTTGCTCGTACAAATACAAACCGATATAAAATAAGTGAATTAATTTACGTATTTCACAGTCATACAGCATAAGTTTTTGATGTATAAAGATTACAACGCAACCAAGAACTACATTTTCCAACCACCCCGAGCCGAGAAAAAGTTACCTTACAAAAATGATAACAACTTTGTTTCTTGGACACACACAATTGTGAAATTAATAAACCAGTATTACAATATTCGAATATATATTGTGTTAAAATTTGGATTCGATCTGATGACGAGTTTTTGAGATAATAATTCTTAAATGTGACGCATGGTTGAAACACGATCAAAAACGTGCACTTTTTGTGTTCAACTGCGATAAAATATTAAAATATAAATTAAAAATTCCAAACCTACATGAACAACGTAAAATAGAACGACGAAAATGATGATGTCATTGGATTTTATGTAGGTCTATTGGTTACTTCAAAAACAACCTTCAAACTCGAGTGCACATAATACTTTGGTCGACAGTAGTTCATAACTTACTGTTTATAGCATGTAAGTAAGGTTACTTGTTTTCCTGGATGTATTATCAATCTTCATGTCGTTGCTTCACTTAACATTAGCGATTCTTTTACATGATGCTGTTTTCCGCGGAAATATGTGCACGCCACCATTTTCGAACAGAACCACTGCCCTGGCAACATCTTCAGGCCTCAAACCCATATTCATTTCTGAATTGCACAAGAACAATTGAGGATATGACTGTATTGATCTTTTCCTATGACAACCAGTCACTGATTTCGCTCATGGATCACCTGAGGCGTTCAGATGCAAAAGGGACATTATCCACTTTTTGTGAAATTTGAGTTATTGATACTGCTATCTTGTATATTACATATTCATCTTTTAGTAGTAGCATTTAAGTCAAAACGGACATCATCCTGGTTAAGTTACACATTGAATATTGCGTGTTTCTGCATAAGGGACATTATCCATGAGAACTCCACGATCTGTCTGCAAGCCGATGAAAACGTTTAGTGATCTAGCACCTCCTATAATCACCAAAGGCAACAGCATCAAAAAAGCAAAAAAGGAAAATGTCGATAGTCTTCTCACTAAGTATTATGGAGCAGATTGGTGGAATTACGACAGGCTAATATTTTACAAGTTCATCGTTGATGCAGGTGCAGATCAAGATTTGAACCAAGATGACACTACGTGCTCTTCTAAATATTTGAAGTTTCTGTTAGATGCAGTTTCCAAATTTTTGAAATGCATATTATCCAATCCATCAGTTCCAATCAAAAGGTTAATTATCCATTTTTTGTTTTTTTTTGTTAACTTCTTATGATTTTTGTAACTGGAAATTGCGGACAAACTTTGTCATCAAATGTTAATGAGTTATTGAACAGAAATCAAGAATTGCATAACTATATGAGTGATTTTACGTTGTTTTCTGTTCCGGTAATTTAAAAAAAGTGTATAATGTCCGTTTTGCATCATTTCCAATCAAAAGGGACATTATCCATTTTATAATACATTTTTTGTTAACTTCTAATGATTTCTGTAACTGAAAATTGCCGGCTTAACCTTTGACATCAAATGTTAACGAGTAAGTGAACAGAAATCAAGAATTGCACAACTATATGAGTGACTATAAGTTTTTACCTCTTCCTGTAATTTTTTAAAAAGTGGATAATGCATCTGAACGCCTCCAGATATAAATATATAGTTTGTAAACTAATTATCATCTGTGTACATATTGTATCTAATACAGCACTCCGTACAGGTTCTCACAATTTTACCACCAGATGGCGGCACCTTTCATTCCGAAATTCATACCCGAGGGAAACGAATACTTCACTCAACACAACTGGTGTGACGCTGTGGTAACTCCGCAGTACAGGTTTATTTGAAGTTAGCCGAGCTTCCCCTATTGATAGTGGTGATAGTACTAACAAATGGAGTCCTACAAGGGGACCCCCTAAGCCCGATATTGTTCAACATTATCACAAATGACATTGTGCAAAAGGTCACGACGAAAGAAGTCAAAATTCCAATGTACGCAGATGATATGGTGATCCTAAGAAAAAACAGGACAATGATGCAAGAAGCGATCAACAAGTTAGCGGAAGGGTCAAGAGAAAACGAACATAAATTTAAAGAAGACAAAGGTAATGAAGTTCCGCAAAGGAGGGCGAATCTCATTGAAGGACGTTTTCAGATGTGGAAATCACACACTGGATATAGCAAAGTCTTACAAATAGCTATAGGTAACTCTACAGGTAACAGGATTTACCTTTACAGGGCACGTCGAGGATAGAACAATCACCGCAATTAAGACCACAATGGAAATAAAAAGACTTAGAAGCTTATCACTGGTGACAGCAATTTCACTGGTCAAACTGAAAATTGCCCCTGTAGCATCATGCGCCATCGAAGTAATATGGCCACACCTGAACTATAAGAATGTCAAAGCCCTGGATAGAGTCAAAGCCAAATGCTTAAAGAAGGCGCTTGGTGTATCGAAGTACGCTCCAACCCGACTAGTATATCAACTGGCGGGAACAATGACATTTATAGAAGACATGATGTTACATACAGCTTGACAACCGAAGCATGCGATAAGTTCTTGGAAGAACGAGTACAGAAAGCAGCAGAAATCGACCCAGCATTCTACCGAACCCCAGCCATGAAAGAGGAAGAATTGAAAACAGCCAGTTACGAACTCCGTCACCTTTACACAAGAGGGGCAATACATGAATTCTACCATCGAATCTGCAGCAGGAAAGGTTTCCACAACGCCGACAATGAATGTGTCTGCGAACTGTACCACCAAGCCTGCCCACAGTATCATCTGTTCGAATGTGCCCAAACAACTCTGCCAATCTCACATTACGGAATGGACTGATGCAAATGGCGTATTCTATAGAATAACTATGTACACATTGTGTTTAGTTCAATAACTATATATAGTGGTGATTCACCTTCAGGTTTTTCTTGCTTATTGGGATTATGTGATTGTTATTGTAATTGTGGATTGTGCACTTAGCTGGGTCTTGTCCCCCGCTGCCTGCACTGAACTACTATAGTTGCCTGGCAGTCCCGCAAAGAACTACAGAAAAAATATAATAATCAAAGAACCAACAAGTAGTTCCGTGAAGAACTAACGCCGATTTTCATGTATCCTAATTATGTTAATTGTCACTATCAACACACAAAATGTCAGTTTGATTGCTGCAATAGATACGTAGATATTGAGAAACGACTAAATATTTTGGATGGTCGCCATGTTGGATTTTTATATATGTAGGTCTTAAAGTTATGTAATGTTACATGAAGATTATTGTGTAGGTGTAGTATTCAAATTTCAAGCGCATGTTTAGGACAAAAAAAGTATAAACGAGATTTTAAAATTTCGCACAGCTGCCATCTTGTGGTTATGGAAACAATTGAAAAAAAATAGTTGCCAATGGATTTACATTTGTATAAGAATTTACTGTACCAAGTTTCACTCACTCGTATGGTTATATTGCGAGAAACGTCCATGTGAATATTTATACTTCGCGTCGCCGCCATGTTGGATTTGTGATCACCAGGTTATTGAAAGTCCTATTGGTGAACTTATGATCATAGCCCCTATGACCATAAAAAATCAATTTGATTGCTGTAATAGATTCGTAGATATTGAGAACCGTCTAAATATTTCAGCTGGTCGCCATGTTGGATTATTATATGTATAGGCCATAGAGTCATGTACCATTAAAGGAAAATTATTGCGTAGATTCATTATTCAAACTTTCACTTCGATCGCATTATTACGACACAAGAAATAAAAACTTAATTTTAAAACTCGCACAGCAGCCATCTTGAGGTTATGTAAAAATTTGAACTTAATTAAATACCAGTGCATTACAATGTGTATAAACATTTGCTGTACCAAGTTTCATTGCGTTTGGATAATTAAATCGCGTGAAAAGTCTATTTAAATATTTCAAATTCGCTTGGCCGCCATGTTCGGTTTGTAGTTAACCGGTTTTTGAAAGTCTCATAGATGAACTTCTAGCAGTGCCCTTTATCTCCGCACAGAATTTCAGAGTGATACCGGTAATAGTTTCAGAGATATAGAATGCCGGTGAAATATTTCGCACAGCCGCCATCTTGAGGTTATGTAAACAATTGAACGAAGTTAGATGTCAGTGCATTACAATGTGTATAAACATATACTGTACCAAGTTTCATTGCGTTTGGGTGGTTAAGTCGCGAGAAACGACTATTTAAATGTCGCAACTTCACTTGGCCGCCATGTTGGTTTTGTACCGTAGTTACCAGGTTTTCAAAAGTCACATAGGTGAACTTCTTGTAGTTCCCTTTATCACCGTACAAAATTGCAGGGTGATATTAGTAATAGTTTCAGAGATATTGAATGCTGGTGAAATATTTCACACAGCCGCCATGTTGGATTGGTGAGACGTAACAAATTGTAAGGGCACAGTCTGGGTCGCCCGGAATATTGCTATGAACTTACCGAGTTTCATTGAAATCGCTCCAGCCGTTTAGAAGTTATTAGGGGGGACACACACGTGCACACACAGATACACGGACAAAAGGTGATAACATAAGCCTATTTTTTCATAAATGAAAATAGGCTAAAAATTAGTGTAGGAAGTTTGGGAGTGCAGGCGAGACTATGGAGCGCATACAGTACATCTGTAAATTCATTTTTATTAAACTGTCATTAAATCATTCGAGAAACTATAACAGAGATGCACCATTTCCCGAACGTACTGTATAGAGTAACAACAAACCACCCTAGAAATAATGGTCGATCGCGGTTCACAGATTTTCCTGGAATTGGCGCGGAATGTCACAATAAAACAGATGAAGTGTGTCGTATCCAATGTCCATACAAAGCCCCCTTGGTAATGCCTTTCACTGAGGATCCTGTATAGGTTATTGTCCAAAAGTCCTGTCATTGACTTCATTCACGATACAGTTGTTTGTTCGCCTTTATAGTCTAGGGCAGGGGTTCTTAAATTTATTCTGTCGCGGCCGCCTTCTGAAACATGACATATCTAGCCCTCTCCCCTCATTTATTAGCCTACTTTTCACATTTTGCAAGAATGAGGAAAAAGTAGACTTATGAGATTGATCCGGGAAAATGTGTGTCTGTCCTTCTGTCTGTCTGGCTGTGTGTGTGTGTGTGTGTGTGTCGAACCCTCCCCCTATCAACTCCTAAACGGCTGAAGCAATCGAAACCAATTTTAGTATGATTAAAGATGTATACCGGAATATCTCAAGCTCATATTTAAAAATGATGTCAGTGCTACCAACTGCAGAGAAAACGCATTAGAAATTTGAGCTCCATGTTGGATATCATGGAAGGTATGCATGGGAGCTATTCCAAAATTGACACACATGTAGATAATACAATTTCAGTTTAATTTCCAGGAGGCCATACATGACAGTGTTGCCAAGATAATTTTTAGCCTTCCGATAAGTCCAATTTTCAAATGCATACAACTTCTGCACCATCAATTGGATCATTTCAACCATATTTTGTATATAATATTGTACAGCCCTGGGGCAGTACCCCTAGGACCCACCCCTTCATCTTTCACCATAAACCACCCTCATAGGCATGCCATAAGCCTTATACACTTCTTTGATACGAGCAGGCACAGCAGTATTGCTGACAGCCACGCTTGCACAACACACACAAACACACTATCCGGAACAGCAACAGTGAAGAAACGCCGAGTAAGCAGTGGGGGAAAGACTTAAAAGCTAGACCCAGAAGAGCCCAATTATCTATTCGTGGCCGGCGGCTCTGCTCCTCAAGGTCCGTTCCAGATCAGCCCATCGTCACCAGGTGAGAACTAGCTGTGTGCTCAGATTTCATAATTACTGTAACACCTCACCCAGAACACATTTGTATTTCACACACTTTGTACTTTGTTTTATACTTGTCCACCACCTAAAGGGACATTATCGCCACTGACCAATAAATACTTGGTCAGTAAACACATAGATCTACTACTCATTTCACCCAGTTTTACATCCCTACACCCAACTTGACCTTAGTCCTAATTGCCCCTGACCGTGAAGGCCAGGAACTGCACCGTCAGGAATCTCATTGTATTCGAGTAAGCAGCCAGACTGCAGCGTGCCGAGTTATTGATTCTGCACGTGAGCTCGCTAAACGCTCGCTCATACTCAATTGGCAGGCTAAGTTAATAGCTCAGTCTTAGACGATCATCCCCTAACAGGTAGACGCACCCTGTAGGAACGCACCCCAATAGATCACATCCTCACACCAACACATTACACTAGTAGTCTCCCCCAATTACGGGAAACTACCCCTTTTCGGAAAGATCCCCTAAATTAATTCATCTACACTACCCTGTTTATTCCAACCCCAACACAGGGATAAAACAGATTGGTGGAGGCGCCGCTACCACGCAAATTAAGGGTAGGGTCTCAAACAACGAGCCCTCGTGGTAGAGCGCAAGGTACAAAAGCAGCCAAGCGAAATTTAATTTTTTTTTAAAGAAAGCATTATTTTTTTTCCTCTCTGGGAATATAAGGGAAATTTTAGCCCACCCAACCACCTCCCTGGGAAGAACCAGCAGATTTAATACATTAGAAGCCACACACATTTTTAAATACACATAGTTCAAGATGCCCCCCCCCCCCTATACCGTTTAGCCATGCTAAAGAACATTGGGGAATACCAGGACTTAATTGCCTGGCATAAGGTCTTTGAGACAAGGCAGGACTACCTCAGGAGGTATCAGCAGCTCCTGCACGCTCAGTATATGAGAATTTTAAGGGTACTTGTCCGGCCACTCCGCAGCGCCAAGAATCGAAAGACTAGGGCGAAAATCCCCACCCTCCGTACACAACTCAACAAAGCACACTGGAAACTACACTGCCTACACGAGGTCATGTTCCAACAATATGGGGCACTGAACAAAGAACATAAATACGTAGGGACTAGCGGTACCAAAGTCGCCGAACAGGCCATATGCCCTAATCGGGAGTACGCCCAAATTTGGGAAGATTACCGTGAACTCCAGGCCAACAATGCCATCTTTGAGTTCACGGCAGGGCCACCAACGAAACCAAGAGAGAACATAGTCGTAGATACGCTAACACAGCAATTCTCGAAAGTGTCCATCTCAACACATACCGCAACACAAGGGAAGCAGTCTGCCGTGGCCATAAGCCAGAAGACGGCCAGGCCAACCTCCAATATACTAATGGGACACTCACACACAAACACACGTCCCGCAGATTCGGTCCGGGAGGCAATTTCGCCAGACTGAGGGACAAAACCTACACCAACCCCCTCAGAACGAATGAACGAGAGGGAGTTGACGCCAGGGCTCTCAAACACACACGATAACACAAAGAGGAACCTGGAGGAACCTATATCGTGGGCTGAGGACGTAGAGAACGTGCCACAGCACAGTAAGCCCATACAGACTCACACATATAGACAGACACAAAGGAAGGAGTCAGCCGTGGCCATAGTCCAGAAAACGGTCAGACTACCCTCCAATACATTAGAGGGGCGCTCACAGACAACTACACGACCCCTACCGCCAGTTCAAAGGGCGATTTCGCCAGAATGGAGGCGGACACGGACAAATGCACCCCCAGTGCATAGAAATACAGGGGGGGGTTGCTTACAATTCACCAGGCTGTAACACACCCGCCTGTGCGTAACATTGTCCCCCATACACAGTCTACACGGGGCACAAGACCCTCAAGCACAGGCACACCTAGGCCAGCAAACGGGCAATACAGTAAACGTAGTCCCAGGCTCACCCTACTGCAAAACCCGCAGGAAAACAGCGTGGACACACCCCAATGGAGGGCGGACGCCTATGCCGTCATTTCAGGACGAGCACAGTCACCCCACCGGGCAACAGTGCTCGGGCGAGGATAAACACATTTACAGGGGAAAATCCACTCCCAAGATAGACAAAAACTGGCCAGGGATAAGGCAATTTGTAGGCACATTAAAATTAAAGCCAGGGGCATAGACACGGAGACAGACAATCACACGGACGACATGGCACAAACAACATAAATACACAATCCCATAGAAAAACCATAGAATCACATATATACACTGTGTCCCATAGAGTTATAGTTAAGAATTAATGTATGCACAAGAGGGTTTATATTGTATGTATATGACTTGCATATTATCATTGTGTACACATCTTAAATATACACCAGGGATGGCATATGAATTACACTAATGCCATTCACAGCACAGACATAAACACGGGGAGGTTCTTTTACAAGGTAGGAGTATACAGCAGTAGCCTACTGCCCAAAGTTAGCCTCAATAGACGTGACATGCAACCAGAGGCCAGGAGATACAAGCACAAGAACGCCTGAGCCACACAATCATGAACATGGGGAGGTTCTTTTACATACAGGGAATACAGGTACTAACACGAGAATGCACAGACAGAGAGAAAGGAAAGCCCTGAAACACAAAACTACGAGGACACAAACACATAAATTACACAGGCGGAGACACTGACACGTAGCTGCAAGACATAACACCAGATGCCACACGGACAGACAGCGGGCACGGATGACATAAAGACTACACTACACAAATCTGACACAGGTAGCGTCATCACATCAGGAAGGCCAAAAGATAAGGCACGGTAATTATAAAGAAACGGGGGGCGGGCTTGTAGAAAACATATTTTAAAAATGCTCACACCATTTGTGGCAAGGTTACAAAACGAATGCCGTGCACTTTAAATGTCAACAGCCGGACAGGAAATACGGTAGCAGCAGCGGCGTTATCACATGAGGTAACCCTATACTTTGCACGCTCAGCGCGATTACATGACACACTCGGCGAACAAAGATATCCTACAGCTATAGTAGCATTACGGTCGGCCAAGAATCATTCACTAGGGATTCAAAACCACACTACGCCCACAAATTAAGACCAGGGCCAGACAAAACTCACATAGACGACTTACACGGGTCATACTTACAGGTGCGTATGCCCGTTCCATGGTATTCCCTGTAGCAACCCACTTAGGGTATTAGCGAGCCCGGGATTACCAATAGGGGAAGTACCGGGAACACCAGGCCTCTACGGAGACCACAAAATACTCTTTTGGACCATAGCGCCCGAAATCTGAATACGAGGGACGCCAAGAGTACACGGAACGCCCACACTAGATAAACACAGATACAATAGACAATCTACAAACTCTGGTAGAGTGTACGGTGCTAATAACAGTTAACCAATGACACATAGTTTCGTATTACGATAGCAGAGGCGAAACAGGCACACACGATAGCGATACGCAATCTAGGGTCCACATTTTATATAAGGACGGGCGGCCCAACAAATAGTAAGGGAAGAGGGAGTTGACCGATTAAAGAGCAACTCAATCAAGTGCACGGATCACAGAACAGTGATCGCACACACGCAGACAAACAATGACACGAAGGTAGACATACACACAATACATTTTGGAAACACTGGGACACTATCAACGAACCCAACAGACATCAACACACAAAGACGGGAAGACCACATTTCAACACTGAACAGTATGACAAATCAGTGCGGGACACTCAGAAATGCCCCAGAAATAGGCAAGATACGCTCCAAAAAGGGAGACAATAAGCACAGTGATAGAGAGTAAACAAATTAGGAAGGACAGGCAGAACAGCCCGTTCTAGGGCAAAATCGCGCTCTGGCACATGAAAATACACCAGGGCAGACATATTACAGGAACACGAGGAATATTAGGGGCACAGACAAACGCTCACAAAAAATAAGTAACACCACATCTCTACGGCCGAAAATCATGGATATTCAATACACATAAAATAATAGATCAAGGCACAAAGGGAAGTAATCACGGAAACAAATTCCCAAACAAGCTGCGTAACGGAAAGGTTACAAGTTAGCAAATTGTCCTTTTATAATACAAAACATATATTGGCACACGGGCAATAAGCGACAACACAATTGTTATTCTTCCGGCACGTCGCTAAAGACATTCGTTACACAGAGGGCGGTAAACAAAACATAGGAACTAAACGCATTGCAAACACAGCACATTCCAACATGACGCCACACACTGTTTGCGGAAGAAATTTTTCCAACAGCAAACTGGCACAACAATACACAAACATGGGCAATAAACAATAGTAGGAAGTCATACAGTGACAAACACGGATGTTAATACAAGAAATGAGAACAGTACAACATTAGGTTCTGCCAAAACATTTCACATACATTGTAGAACAGATTTCTTGCCGGTAGACTTCACTATTCCTGGCCAGCAATTAATACAACGGGAACAGGTGTACCGCTGAGATAAAGTAACACTAGAAGGTGCTCCGATAACAGAACACGCGCCGGCGAGAGAGCTAGCGGCAGGCGGCTGCGTACATACAAGCGCGCACCAATTAAAGCCACGGCCGCTTCCCTCCCACACGCGCCCAGCACTTAGGGTCAGACAAGCAATTACGCGCGAACATACAAACTAACTAAGGGCGGGTACAGAGAGATTCCATGGAGGAACAATCCCCCCCCCTAATCATTTCTTTTTTGTTTTTTTTCTCTTAAAACTACTACAGGCAATTATGCCATGCCGGTTTATATTCGAAGCCACATGCTACCCCCGCCCACATTATAAACACGGGACCAGATAAGGGCGTGAACGACACAGCGTCACCACACTCAGACATCATAGGGACAGCCAGAGGGCGGTGCCCAGAGACATAGACATTTTACACGATGTAGGAATGACAGGCCCACGGGCACTACACAGATTAGTATTTTGGTAGACACTAGGTGCTATAGGGCATCTCAGCTCAGCGAGCGTAAATCCCCAAAGAGGGGAGGAAAACACATAACGGCCAAGAGAGGCTGACACACCACAATAGGAGTAGAGGTGGATAATGCCATCAGGATGGCCAAAGTACAGGCTACGGGCTAACATCGCCATACCCTCCCTCCTACATACCCCATTACCTAAAACACTATCCAGCACAGACATACAGATACATAAAAACACCTACACCACATTGCAAATTATACATAGGGGTTGGTAGACTTCATGCTTTTCACAAATTAAGGTTTACTACGCCTTGGACCACCACGCCTACACCTGAATATTAGAGGTGATTCGGACACAAATATTAAGCGGCGATACACATCTCCTTATAGAGAGATGAGGCCTGATCACTTTCGTGATACTTTCAGTGTTTAGCTTGGCCCATTTGTCGGTCAAATTTTATTTCTTGTTACCGAGATCCCCGAATGGTAATTATTTCTTTACAAATGTATTAATTGCTTAAACCATATGCATAATCTTGTTATCAATCACTTATTCATAGATATTATAGTTCTCACCTTGAGTGTTCCAGTCGCTCGCTACCTCAAGCGTCCTCACTCCCGACATACAGGGCATCTACTGGTTGATCCACTGTCCGCTGAGTAGTGTCGACTGTCGTCACCCTGACTTTCGTTCGACCAATGGCAGGTCTTTGTCCAGTCGGGCGATCTCCAGCTTCGAGAGGGTTCCATGATCCCTATTTAAGACGCCACTTGCTGGCGTTCTTCACCACTTCTGATCAATCATCACTTCTGATTACTTCAACCTGCTGGTCACCGCTACTGCATCTCATGACACCATCGCTAGTCTCTACGCTACCTAGCAGTTACGTCACGAGATCTGCACCATGACGTATTACTCAAGATGGCAAGACTAATTGCCAGTTGTTGTACTCTTCACCTTCACCTTAGATGGGATACTTTGAATCGTCTTTCGAAATACTGCTGGATCATCACTTGGAAGCTATAAATGTCATTCCTTCGCAAGAAAAGAAGAGAGAGTTGACATTTTATCAATGGTGCACATATCTCTAGGCCATGTACGCCTCCTTCTGAAGAAACCGTGAGGACTTTTAAATCAACGTTTGCTAGCTGGAACTTTTAAGGAGCTGGCTCTTCAAAGATAAGTTCAAATTTTATGAAGAGTTTATATCATACCAGTTATTTTACACTCTTAATCATTTTTATGGTTCTCTCTTTTTATAAAGTGCATCCCTTTTTTATGTTAAGCTCAACTTCTCTCCAATCAAGCAAGCTTGTTTCATTGACCTTTCTTTAATCTGGGTTTCTGTCATCAGGCCCTCACACTTTGCTACATTTATAATTGTTCATTTCTGTGATAAGCACTTAAGTGCAATTTGTTTATTGGTTATAAATTTATTATTAGAAATAAAAATTGTTATTGTATTGCTACCTACATTGGTTTTCTAGTCACGTATTTCATGCTCACTACCCCGCACCGCTTCAGTCTAATTTTCTTGACCACAGTAGTTATTTTGTCCAGGCTTTCGCCTGATGCGTTTCGTTCTCCCGTATGGGGAAGTTTTAGGGCAGAAACTTTTTCTCCATAATTTTTGGTGCCTCACCCCCGGGAAACATATCTGTTGCACCCTGGATCCCTATACAAGTTTCATATTTTGGATTTTACAATAACAATTTTTGTTCATTGTGTTTCAACACTAATTCACATTGTACGTTTCAGCTTGAGGCGCATGTTCAGCAGAGGAGGAGAGAAACGTAAGCTAAGCCGGTTTCTTCCGCATCAGACTAAACCTTACTACCTAGCAAGCTGTCATCCTCTGACTTCCAGTACTCGAAGTTACAATATTGACGTGAGTAACAAACAACTTTTGACATGCCTAACCTTGATGAAAAACTCAACAACGCCAGAGCCTCTTGTAAGGGCAAGCTCACACGGTTTCGTACTTTCTTAACGGAGCTCGAACCCCAAGAGCGTAATCTTGACATAATTTCGCAGAGGCTTAAGAATTATGAACAAGCCTTTGAGAAATATGATGAGATACAATGCAGTATAGAAACTCTGCATCCGGACCAGCAAAGTGATAGGTTGGAAGTTGAAAAATTATACTATCAGGGATTTGCTGAAGCTAAACAGCTTATTAGGGCTTTAACTTTAAAAGAAAAACAAGAAGATCAAACTTCTGAAACATCTTCTACATCTTCTACATCTTCTTCACGCATTATATTACCCAAATTAGAAATACCCAAATTCACTGGTAAAGACATAGAATGGGAACCATTTTTTGAATTATTCAATTCTTTAGTACATGAGAATACTTCTATACCAGTAATACAAAAATTTCACTACTTGCGTCTGGCAGTTCAAGGCAACGCACTTAACCTGATTCAAGCACTTTCTTTGACCAGTGATAATTATGAAGTTGCTCTGAATCTTCTTAAGGATAGATATGGGAACATTCGTTTATCTATTCAACGCCATATACAAAGCTTATTCGAGTTACCTAACGTGCAAGCAGATAACAGTTTATCACTTCGTAAGTTGATTGACACTGCAGAGCTACACGTCAGAGCATTGTCCAATTTAAACCAACCTGTAAATCACTGGGATTTATTTCTAGTTCACCTCATTTCTGCAAGATTGGATGCAAATACATTAAAAGCCTGGGAAACAGAACTTTCCCAGAATTTGCAATGCACTTATGAGGCGATTATTAACTTTTTGAAGGCCAGAAGCCAAGTCTTTTCCGCCATAGCTAATAAAAAAACTAGTAGTTCAGATTCAAAAGCCTTCTCAAATGATAAGGTTAGCAGTTCTAATCAAAGAATTTTAAGATCACAGGCTCTTCCTGTTAATGCTCGGTCACCTAACCAAATGCAAACGTGCGGTCTGTGTCAGCAATCGCATACTTTATACAATTGTGATGAATTTAAATCTTTATCAGTAGATGAAAGACGAAAGTTCATTACGAACAAAAAACATTGTTTCAACTGTTTGTCAGGAACGCATACGTTAAACAATTGCCGTTCACAACGTTTATGCTTTCATTGTAAGGCTAGACACCATTCCCTTTTGCACAGACATGAAAGATCACGGTTATCAGGACCAAGCAGTTCCAATACCAAGTCTAATTCTGAGACTTCTTAAAATAGTGCGCAGTCGTATGCTCAAAGTTCTACCTCGCTTGGCAAAGTCCAGGTTTTATTATCTACCGTGCAGGTTCTATTGAAAAATTCTCACGGAAAATGGGTATCTGTCAGGGGATTATTGGACAATGCCGCTACCAGCAATTTTATTAATGAGTCGTTGGTACAAAAGTTAGGCCTCCCAAAACATCCTACCTCAATAGAGGTTACAGGAATAAACTGCTCTAAATCGCAATCCTTAAGCTTTGCTAAAGTGGATCTGAAGGACTCTAATAATCTTGGTACGCAGTTGCAATTAGATTGTTTGATTATCAAGTCTATAGGCAACAATATTCCTGGCACTTCTTATCCTATTCAAAGTTGGAATATCCCGAATTTTGTCCAGGTAGCTGACCCTCATTTCAACAGAGCTTCGCCCGTAGAGCTTCTTTTCAGCTCAAGCTTATTTTGGCAATGTCTTCATTCCAATAAAGTAAAAATTGCTCCTAATGTTTTCTTCCGCGAAACTGATTTTGGTTGGATTGCTACTGGCCAAATATACCGTAATCCTATTCAAACTGTATCAAATTGTTATTTTGTTGGTACCGATTTGAGTCAAGAGCTAACCAAGTTCTGGGATCTTGAGAATGTTCAGGCTACTTCTTCTTCTTCTTCTAACGAAATTTGTGAAAAGTTATACAAGGAAACCACTGTCCGTACTGCTGAAGGCAGATTTATAGTAACTCTTCCACGTATTCCCAATCCTCCCGCCATTACGGGCTCGCATTCCAGAGCACTCAGGGCACTATTTGCTATTGAAAATCGGTTCAAACAAGATGCTTCTGTCAAAACTCAGTATGCTTCCTTTATGGAGGAATACGAATCATCCAATCACATGGAGGTAATTTCTAAATCAGAAGAAATTGACCATCCTTTAAATGAAATAGTTTATCTAAATCATCACCCGGTGTGGAAAAATTCCTTAACACAAGACAATATAAGAGTAGTTTTCAATGGCTCATCACCAGATTCCAATGGAATCTCTTTAAATGATACCCTGCAATGTGGTCCCGCGATTCAAACAGATCTCACCTCTGTTTTGCTTAATTTTCGAAGGTTTCCTATTGCTGTAATCTCAGATATTAAGCAGATGTACCGGCAGATTCTCGTAAATTCTGAGCAGCAAGATCTGCAAAGAATATTGTGGCGCGATGAGAGTTCCAAACCCATAAAGATATTTAGATTGAAGACTGTGACATATGGCCTGAAGCCTTCAGCCTTTCTTGCGATTCGGTCTCTCCACATGTTAGCCGAGCTAGATGGTCATCTGTATCATCCTTTGGCCTCTGAGTCATTAAAAACGGAATTTTATGTTGACGATTTCTTGTGCTCTTTCCCTAATATTTCTGAAGCACTCCTTGTGTGCGAAGATTTGAAATCCCTGCTCCTAGGAGGTGGTTTTCCGCTCCATAAATGGACTTCAAATTCCACTGAATTTATATCAAAATTTTCATCAGAGGTCCCAGTTGATGAATTTGTTGCCATTCCTACTGATGAAGCAGCCGTAAAAGCATTGGGTGTTTTTTGGTGTCCTTCTTCTGATACCTTCTCTTATCAGGTACATCTGTCAGAATCTCCCCCTGTAACTAAGAGACAAGTTCTGTCAGAAATCGCAAAGATCTTTGATCCTTTGCAATATATTGCTCCTATAGTTATTGTTGCAAAAATGTTCTTGCAAAAGCTTTGGTCATTAAAATCAGACTGGGATGAAAATCTCCCCCTTCCTCTTGTAGAAGAATGGTTAGAGTATCGCAGCAGTTTGCTGGATCTCTCCAAGGTTTCTATACCCCGCCCTTTAATTTCTAATCCCTTATACCAGCAGTATGACCTGCATGTATTTTCTGATAGTTCAGAACGGGCTTATGGCTGTTGTGCATACATAGTAGGACGTTCCTCAGCCACTTTCCCTGGATTTTCTAATTTAGTGTGCGCTAAATCAAAAGTTGCTCCACTTAAAACGGTATCATTGCCGAGATTAGAATTATGCTCTGCTTTAATGGCAACAGAATTAGCTACTAAACTAAATGTCAGTTTAAAGTTAAAATTTTCCCGCACATTTTTTTGGAGCGATTCTTCTATTGTATTAGCTTGGATTTCCAAGCCTTCTTCTCATTGGAATACCTTTGTGGCAAATCGCGTTTCTAAGATTCATGAAGTCTCTCATTCTGAACAATGGAGACATGTTCCTAGCCGTGAAAACCCCGCGGATATAATATCACGTGGTTGCACGCCTAAAAAATTGATTTCTTCAGACCTGTACTGGAATGGTCCTCCTTGGCTAAGTCAGGAAACATCTTGCTGGCCTCGCTTAGCTAATCAATTTGCAGAAGAAATACCTGATGCCCGTAATGACCCTGTCGCGTCGCATCTTACTTCTACTTCTACTAGCCTTTTCATAGATACTCTTCATTTGATAAATTGATTCGTGTAGTGTCTTATATCTTCCGATGGAAATATTTAGTAATTGATCAACCATTGAAGCCTCAACCCTTTCTCTCCAGAGTAGAGTTAGAATTTGCTACTTGCAAGATTTTGTTACTTGTTCAGCAGGAAGTATTTGCTCCTGAAAAGCAAGCTCTTATAAGTGGTAAAGATTTACCCAAGTCTAGCAGGCTTTCACCACTCACTCCTTTTCTAGACCAGGACGGCATAATACGTGTGGGTGGAAGATTAGCTATGTCTAGTTGTGAGGATGGGAAAAAGCATCCCATCATCCTTCCTTCAAAGCATCCTATTACTACCCTTATAATAAAGAAGTTCCATTATAAACACCTTCATGCTGGCAGTCGCACCTTGCTCTGTCTAATTCGTGAACTCTACTGGATCATCAATGGCGTTCATGAGGTTTCTTCTGTTGTCAAAATGTGTATACCTTGCTTTAAGGTTAAACCACGGCCCGCCACGCAGATTATGGGTAATTTACCTCCATTTCGTTCAGAACCTAGTAAGCCCTTCGCTCTTACTGGGATCGATTACGCTGGTCCTTAGGTATATCAGACCAATCCCTCTTCATCTAAGCGCAAAATCTTAGGTAAACTTTACATCTCGTTATTTGTATGTATGGTGACGGGGGCTATCCACCTTGAGTTGGTTACGAACGCTTCTGTATCCTACTTTTTGGCCGCCTTTTCTAGATTTGCTGCTAGACGGGGTGTTCCATCTGAAGTTTTTTCAGATAATGCAAAATTTTTTGTAAGCGCTTCTGATCTCTGGAAAAGGGTGTTAAGCTCCCCTTCTGCTAAAGAAAAAATTTCCAACTTTGCCTATTCTAAAGGTTTCAAATGGCATTTCACCCCGCCTTATGCTCCCCATCATGGGGGCCGATGGGAGTCCTGCATCAAACTTACTAAAAGACAGCTTAAGAAAACTCTTGGTCCTACCATACTTTCTTATGAGGAATTCAACTCTTTAATTATTCAAGTCGAAGGTATTGTAAATTCCAGACCTCTGACCCCTCTTTCAAACGATCCTAAGGATCTTTTACCTTTAACACCCAGTCACTTCCTGATTGGCTGTTCGCTTGCTGCTACTCCGCCTTTGCTGGTTCGACGCTGTGATCCTAACTTACCTATCTTTTGGAGAAAAGTAGAATCTTTGCGCTGTTCGTTTTGGCGCCGATGGAAGTTAGAATAACTCAGCTTGCTAAATAGGCGTGAGAAATGGCGGCTTCCTCAACCAGATATACGAGTGGGGGACATGGTTCTTCTTCGAGACCCATCTCCGCCTCTCGTGTGGAACCTAGGCAGAGTTATTCACTGCCACTTTGGCCGTGATAAACGCGTCAGAGTTGTTGAAGTTTTAACTAGTAAAGGTCTTTATACTAGACCCATCTCTGCTATCTCTGTTTTGCCTTTCGAGTCTTAGTTTCTCCTCGTCTGTTATCCATGTTTTGCTTTGACTGATTCTTTTGTTTGTTTTCATTCGGAGTTCTCGGAGCATGATCACTTTCGTGATACTTTCAGTGTTTAGCTTGGCCCATTTGTCGGTCAAATTTTATTTCTTGTTACCGAGATCCCCGAATGGTAATTATTTCTTTACAAATGTATTAATTGCTTAAACCATATGCATAATCTTGTTATCAATCACTTATTCATAGATATTATAGTTCTCACCTTGAGTGTTCCAGTCGCTCGCTACCTCAAGCGTCCTCACTCCCGATATACAGGGCATCTACAGGTTGATCCACTGTCCGCTGAGTGGTGTCGACTGACGTCACCCTGACTTTCGTTCGACCAATGGCAGGTCTTTGTCCAGTCGGGCGATCTCCAGCTTCGAGAGGGTTCCATGATCCCTATTTAAGACGCCACTTGCTGGCGTTCTTCACCACTTCTGATCAATCATCACTTCTGATTACTTCAACCTGCTGGTCACCGCTACTGCATCTCATGACACCATCGCTAGTCTCTACGCTACCTAGCAGTTACGTCACGAGATCTGCACCATGACGTATTACTCAAGATGGCAAGACTAATTGCCAGTTGTTGTACTCTTCACCTTCACCTTAGATGGGATACTTTGAATCGTCTTTCGAAATACTGCTGGATCATCACTTGGAAGCTATAAATGTCATTCCTTCGCAAGAAAAGAAGAGAGAGTTGACATTTTATCAATGGTGCACATATCTCTAGGCCATGTACGCCTCCTTCTGAAGAAACCGTGAGGACTTTTAAATCAACGTTTGCTAGCTGGAACTTTTAAGGAGCTGGCTCTTCAAAGATAAGTTCAAATTTTATGAAGAGTTTATATCATACCAGTTATTTTACACTCTTAATCATTTTTATGGTTCTCTCTTTTTATAAAGTGCATCCCTTTTTTATGTTAAGCTCAACTTCTCTCCAATCAAGCAAGCTTGTTTCATTGACCTTTCTTTAATCTGGGTTTCTGTCATCAGGCCCTCACACTTTGCTACATTTATAATTGTTCATTTCTGTGATAAGCACTTAAGTGCAATTTGTTTATTGGTTATAAATTTATTATTAGAAATAAAAATTGTTAATGTATTGCTACCTACATTGGTTTTCTAGTCACGTATTTCATGCCCACTACCCCGCACCGCTTCAGTCTAATTTTCTTGACCACGGTAGTTATTTTGTCCAGGCTTTCGCCTGATGCGTTTCGTTCTCCCGTATGGGGAAGTTTTAGGGCAGAAACTTTTTCTCCAAGGCCATACTGATACTAACAAATATTTTATTAAATAATCCCGCATGCAAGGGACATAGACTTATTATACCCTAGCACATGCCTTCTCCTTAAATGAGAGCAGACACGCCTCATATCCATCTCACTGCATGAGATATACCGCCCACACACCAAGGGTTGTATTACTATCACACCTGCATGATATTTTCAATTTTGGACACCTGGGAAAAACCCACCCCATCCAATCACAGTAAATACATCCTAATAGCATCACCGGCTCCCGGCCACCATAAACATGGAGTCCAACGATGCATAACCCTCTCCCACCACGCTTTAACCCTACTCAGCAAATAACACACTCTCGGATCCTAATAATAATAAGGGACCAAACACCCCATAAACCTACTAATATCTCCAGAAACGTACCAAGGCATCAGCGCTTGAGATCCGATACGGCAATAACAGGCCTAAAGTAGTCACTGCATTTCGAAGACTCTACAGCCCCAAAACACTAGGAACTTTACCTAATTATACAGTACATGAAAATATACCTAAAAATCACACTAAACACTACAGTATACAGTATCACACTTATTTTCAAAGGAATCTGAGGTCACACTAGATGGTGACAAACAGGTATATTGAAGGGAGCAGGATCGCCACACGAGGACAGAGCTGGAGAAGGCGGCGATGGATCCTGACCCAGTTTAATGACAAAGGGACGTAAGTTCGAAGCGCCGATGACTCAGTGCGGGCAAACTTCCGAATCCTGGGAGTACCTAGCCTGTCCCCGGGACGAAGAAACGTTACACCCATTATGCACTGCGGTCGTCGAAGCCAGACCTGCAGGGGAGACTTTTGACGTCTAGTAGGAGAATTAGCCAGCTCCATATTTAGACTCAGGAGACAAACCTAGAGACGACCCCATTTAGGACTAGACCCATAGCTAGATGTAAGCTAGGTCCATCCTCGGAGGCGTAGTGGATAGTCTTCCATTCAAGTGAAGTGAAGAAGTGCCTCAGGATTCAACGGGACCAACCCTGGAGCACGCCAAGTCCTCATTCCGGAAAGTGGGGTGAAGATGATTTAATAAATGTTATATATAATAAATAATGAATGAAAAGTAATGCGTATGGAATGAACGCGATCATTCGGTCCCGTTCCCATATAAATGGATGACACCGAGTCTCCAGAGCTTAAATGGTAACGCAGCGAGCGGCCAGTGATGTAAATGAGGAATGCGGCGAGCTCTCACAGCGGCCTGGGCAACCGATTAATAAATATAAAATGGCGAATAAAGCGAATATAAACTTTTTAAATATAAACGAAATTGATATCTGCGCGCAGCGTTTGCTAGCCAGCAACGCAAGCACATAGGCCTACACACACTACACATTAGTTATTAAGGGGGGAAGTCGACAATTAGCCTTAAGGACGCGGAATGCAACAGGGCTTTAGCCTGGCGATTTTGAAAGCAACCTGTGTTTCCAAAACACGCACGTGTGGTGCCCTGAGGGTGGCGACATGCCTCAGGCGATCGCGTCGATCATAATTCTAGTATGTAAGGCACTTGCATTTGGAAGGCAACTTAGATTTAAGCAAATTTAACAAGCACTGTTGTAAAACAGTAGCTACAACATATTTCGGCATTAGGTTAAGGACTATTTCGGCATGTATATACAAATATTTTTATAGCATTAATTAATATAATCTAAATTAAGCACACTTCACATATCGATAATAGTTCGGCACCATATAGGGTAAGACCGACACCACGTAGATTTAAGTGATATTACTATGCGAACGCAACATAGGGCGTTCGGCACCGTCTAGGGTAAGTCTGATAACATGTCAACGATGAACGGTGCAGAAACCGAGGCTGACCGACCGCAGTAATACACGAGACGGCCGAAGAGGTCTCAAGGGCGGTGGCACCATCCAAGCCGACCCTTAAAACAGCGCTGCGCTACACAGGTGCGTATTAGCAGTATTTGGCCAAAGGCATATTTACCACATGTCTTTGTTTTTCAGCAAAGAGCTCCAACGCTACACCAAGGAATGGAAGCCAAATAATCATGATTTACAAGGTAAGGTGGACCACCGACGTCATACACACACACTCATACACCTGTGTACACTGAGAAGACACACAAATACACAAAATAACTCAATAGACATAGGTAAGCTAAGATAAGGTTATAGCCGGCATAGGCTAAGAATAGAATAAGGCGCACAAAGGAAGATTAGTATTTACATGCGCCAATGGCGATCAAAAGGTATATGAATGTACGATGGCAACAATGTACCATAGATGTAATAATGACAATGCGTTATCTTTCAGATTACGAAAATTCAACGGGGACATCAGCATACCCTCTAACGAATTTTGTTCCACAGATGAAAACATATTTTACACATGTCTTTTGTATATACATTTTCCAACACAAATGTAACACACTCTCTCATTCTAGCACAGAAATACACGATACTCATCAGCTTAGTCACACTATTAAAGCGATGACGCCAGCGCCCAAGGGCAGTCAGCAGCCGCGAGATGCTGAAAGCCGTTGACGCTAACACGAAAATGCTCGAGGAAAGGAGCGATAATACGATGACCAGGGGTGGCACAGATTTTGTAAGTGCCGTGCCTCACCGTCAGGATGGAATTCCTACTCACGGCAGGGAGACCATTAGAGTATAGACCAACAGAATAACCACTAAACCGCAGTGGAACAACGGCCGAAATAGTACATAAGTAGATTATAGATCATAGCGGCCGCATAAGACAATATATGTAAATAAAATATAGATAAACAGAGAAAGGTATGGCAGATGAAGAACGCCAAGGGACAAACATATTTTGAATCCCGAAACATGGTTATATTTTATTATGTCTATGGTTACCACTATTAGCAGTATTATCATAAGTGAAACGACCATTACTATGGCCATTTTAATGAACACCACCACCATTGTTATCATTTTCATTATTAATACCATTGTAATAATTTTGGAAAATGTCACTACAGCTCATATTTTGCAACTCCGCATTCACCAATGCATATATATACACGCACACTGATTACACTTTTGTTTCTTTCATTTCTTTCTACTAACGTTAAAACTTGTGAAGGTGCCCTGTTTCATCCCGACAACAATAAACCATTCTGATATATACCTTTAAGTTACACCCTGGGGCACCTGTTTTTCTATTTTCTTCCATCTTTCATACAATAACACTTTACCTATAGTTTATAAACACAAGGTACATGCAGGGGGCAATTTTTTTCCCACACAACGACGGACGATTCAACCACCCGTCCAACCATGGTTTTTTTCCTTCCTGCATGGCACCAATATGCATATATCTATATTTTTTCTTCGTTTTTTCGGTAACAGCAACAACATCAAGATAATAATAATAATAATAATAATAATAATAATAATAATCAACTATGTATATGTACACACCCAAAACCCACCCTCTCTGAGCACACGCTAAACTCACATCACCAGAAGGACAACACGACATCTACACATCTTCACGACACCGAAGAGGAAGAAGAAGAGGGACAAGAAGAAGAAGAACCACTACACCGACACACCTACTCTATTTTCCGTTCGCGAGGCCGCGAACAAAGGCCTAGGAGGCCTTGTACAGCCCAGGGGCAGTACCCCTAGGACCCACCCCTTCATCTTTCACCATAAACAACCCTCATAGGCATGCCATAAGCCTTACACACTTCTTTGATACGAGCAGGCACAGCAGTATTGCTGACAGCCACGCTTGCACAACACACACACAAACACACTATCTGGAACAGCAACAGTGAGGAAACGCCAAGTAAGCAGTGGGGGAAAGCCTTAAAAGCTAGACCCAGAAGAGCCCAATTATCTATTCGTGGCCGGCGGCTCTGCTCCTCAAGGTCCGTTCCAGATCAGCCCATCGTCACCAGGTGAGAACTAGCCGTGTGCTCAGATTTCATAATTACTGTAACACCTCACCCAGAACACATTTGTATTTCACACACTTTGTACTTTGTTTTATACTTGTCCACCACCTAAAGGGACATTATCGCCACTGACCAATAAATACTTGGTCAGTAAACTCATAGATCTACTACTCATTTCTCCCAGTTTTACATCCCTACACCCAACCTGACCTTATTCCTAATTGCCCCTGACCGTGAAGGCCAGGAATTGCACCGTCAGGAATCTCATTGTATTCGAGTAAGCATCCAGACTGCAGCGTGCCGAGTTACCGATTCTGCACGTGAGCTCGCTAAACGCTCGCTCATACTCAATTGGCAGGCTAAGTTAATAGCTCAGTCTTAGACGCTCATCCCCTAACCAGTAGACGCACCCTGTAGGAACGCACCCCAATAGATCACATCCTCACACTAACACATTACACTAGTAGTCTCCCCCAATTGCGGGAAACTGCCCCTTTTCGGAAACATCCCCTGAATTAATACATCTACACTACCCTGTTTATCCCATCCCCCCAACACAGGGATAAAACAATATATGTACTTAAACAGTATTCTTAAGAGCAATCAGGGATGCCAACTGTTAATAAATGCTGTCTATATTTTTTGCCCTTATATCAATATATCAGAAAGTATGCAAGCCAACAGCTCTATACTTTGCACACGTATAGCACCTGACATTCTAGATTAATTTGGAGTAATTAATATAAGTCAGTGCTGCCAACATGATTCTATGCCTGCTGATAGGTCCAATTTTAAAATACATGTAACTTCTATACTAACAAATGGATTTCATCCAAAATTGGCACAACAAGATATCAGAATATTTCAGATTATTTCTGACCAGCACACGCATGACATTGTTTCCAAACATGCTTTTACGCGTGCTGATAGATCCAATGTCTAACTGCATGTAACGTCCAATGGACATGAACCAAATTTTGTATGCTGTACCTTAAGAGATGGTTCTAAAAATATATTCAGACACCAGGGCTGCCAACTGTAGTGCTCTATTAGGCTTCAATATACCAGGTAAATTTCGAACTAATTAGAAATTTCGATTTTACCAACTTAATTTCGTCATTATTCTAGATAGGTCCATATAGATTAATCATTGCCATGAATCTTTAATTTTAAGAAAAGTAGGCTCTTTAGTTCGTTACGGAATTTCTTGTTTTTTTTTCCTTTCTTAGCACTTCTCATAGGCTACTTCGCAAAAAAAATGGATCACAAGAGCCAGAACAGATCTTGAGGCAACCTCTAAGGGTTAATACCTTGGTTGTATCCTTGGGATCGAATTCGGTCGATCGCCCAGGGCCTTGTCACGTACTGTAAGTGACGAGGAAGGAGGAGGGTGTACAGCATCCCAGGGGTATGCACCCCTTGGAGACCATCCCCCCAACATCTGGCTAAATCCCCTAAAATGGCAACCCTTGGAAAGCCGGGGCAACATCCATTAATACTGTAAGGACAGCTTGCTACTCCATAAAGCAGCTCAAGCCTTACGTAATCATTACACTCAGCGACATAGCACTAACTGGGCCAATACATTGCTGACAGGAGGACGTCAGAAGGTATAAGAAGACGTCCTAATGAGGTCAAACTCTCTCTCCATTGTCAGTGCTTCATCAAGACAGCCGGAGGCTACGCTGGTGTCAACCGAGGTGAGTCAGTCAATCGTGTTCAGAGTTCCTATTTATGTAACCCGCAACCCACTACTTGTATCACATTATAAACATACTTTCATTCCCTACAAGGGACTCACACAAAGAATATCACAGACCAATAAAACACTTGGTCCACACTCTACACTAGCATTACTGTTATACGCCTCTTCACATCCCAACGCCCTTCCTTATTCCCGTCACGTAAAGACGTGACAGACGGTAAGCCATTAGCGCCAACTCAGGTACCTTTGCGTTTCTCTAGCCGGCTCGGCTGCCAGCAAGCAGCGCGTGCCACTCGGCTGATACGAGCAGAGTCGATTACATAACAAGCAGTCAGCTGAGCGACTAGTACAGCGACCCTTTGCAGTGGGTCCCATCCCCTCAAACACTACCACATTATTTATAGGAACGCCCCCTAGTTCCTAGCACACCACAACACACTACACTGGTCAGCTTGCCCTGTCAAGGGAAGCTACCATCTTTTAGGCACCACCTTCTAAATTAGTACAGCAACTCTCCCTTTTAGATCCACCCCCAAATAAGGGATCTAAAACAATGGTGGAGGCGCCGTCCTACGCATAGAAAAGGGACTCAAACAACGAGCCCTCGTAGGTAAAACGACCCCTTCCGTACCGCAAAAAGCCAAGCAAATTAGTGGGAAATTTTTCCTCCAGACAAAAAGCACCATTTTTTTTTGTGGGCTCCAAACTAGCTACACAGGGGAAATTCTTAATAAACCAACCCCCTAGCCCCATACAGAATCAGAGAAATATAAGAATACACTGTCAAACACGTACAGACTTTTTTTTTTATTCTTATTGTAGGCCCATACACTGCAGTCAGAATGGCACCTCGTGCAGAGATTGCAAGCCATAGAGGCCATAGGGGTACGCCAATATTATTAACATTATTGTTCAGATGCCAAAGGCACATACAAAGCCGGCAAACACAAATACGGGCACTCCAAACAAAAATTAGGGCAATACAGGGCAAACAGCCATACACCCCGTCAGAGGGTAGGACAGCGCGATTAAGATGCGTACATAAGCACTTGAATCACACACATGAACACCTCAATAGGTTCCATATACAAAGAAACAGAATATACCAACAATTAGTCACCACACATGGTCCCGTGATAGATAATGCAACCCTCGAGAGAATGAGGGTGCACTACACAATTTTACACGCCCAATACAAGGAGCTAATTCGCGTCCAAGCGCTTCTCCAAATAACGGCCACAAAACAATACAGAGCACAGAAACATTAATACATTAATACAGTAATTTGCAAGCAGGCCATATGCCTCAATAGGCAGTACACCCAAATTTGGGATGAATACCATGAGCTCCAGGCCAACAAGGCCATTTTTGAGTTCATGGTAGGGCCATCAGCCCACCCGAGAGAGGACATAAGCGTGGATACGCTGACTCGACAATTTGCGAGGATGTCCCTCTCGCCACGTACTGTAACAGAATGGAAGGAGTTCGCCGTGGCCACAGTCAAGACGACGGCCAGGTTAGGCTCCAACTTGCTGCAGAATAAACCTAACACATACACACGTCCTTCAGCTCCGGATCGGAAGGCAATTTTGCCAAACCGAGGGGCAGAGCCTAGAACATTCCCCTCGGAACAGAGGAACGAAAGGGAGTTGAAGCCAGGGCCATTAAACACACATGATAGGACAGAGAAACAAAGGGACATAACCACGTCATGGGCTGACGACATAGAACCCGTCCCACTACACATAAAGCCTACATACACCCACGCAGATAGGCTAACACATTGGCAGGAGTCGGCCGTGGCCCCAGGCCGAAAAGCGGTCAGGCTACACGCCACCACATTGCTAGGTCGGACACAAGCCATTAAGCGACCTTTACCGCCAGTTCAAAGGGCAAATTTGCCAGAACAAAGGCGAACACCGGTATTAGTCCCTCAGGATGCACGATATACGCACGAACATTTTGACCGGGCATTACCACACAGTACACGGGGATTAGGAAAGGTGTTCTCACCTACCCCACAAAACCACGCTGTCAAATATATCCACACTCCCGTAAAATCTACTAGGGCAGCGCCAAGCGCAATTAGGCCCTCGAATACAGGTACATTTAAACCTATAGACACGCGCCACGGTGGAAGTAGGCCAAAGCTTACTTTGCTAGAAATTCCGCCGGAAGGTAGCAAAGGAACACCCCAGTGGATTCCAAAGGCCTATCATCTGATAGCAGGGCAAAACCCTTCACCTTTCTGAGCACTGAAGCTCGAAAGAGGATAACGACTTCCACCAGGGCCACAGAAATAAACTAACATCGCTAACACCAACATTATAGGCCACATAAGTTCTTTCACACGGGGGCGATGAGAAAATGGTCCAATAAGTAAATAATAAACATAAAATCGCATATTTCTCTTTCTTATTTTTTGTATATACAGTGCAACATAGCCAAATTAGAAGGAACAATTCTAAATCCTTCCTGTTTTTTTTTCGGAACCATGGCATTTTTCTCTCAGGCCATCAATGGTTATTGGGCGAAGTGATTAACGCCATAACGTAAAGTCTCTAATATGCTAAGCCAAGTGGAAGCCAAGCAGGCTTCAGGACGAAAAAGAGATATTTTGAACACAACTTAAGCATAAAATCATAGCATAAAGCTTAAGTGAGTCTTTCTAAGTAGAAATGACTAAACGTTCTATGTTAGGGTTCCACAGTTTGATAGATTCTCCTGTTGCGGGCGAAAGCCGTAAGTGTGGCAGGAATTAAGAATCTCAAACTAACTTCAAAAATTTGGTGAGGTGTGCTTTAGCCAACTGAAAAGCCCAATTGCACATCGGGACGAGACACTGTCATTTTGGTGAGTTACAATTACTTTGAAGGGCAGGTTTGACTCCCATAGTGCACTGGCTTTGCTCGTGACGTGGATACAGGTATATCAATTACGTCTTGCAATGGCCTTCCTAATGTGTACTAGACAGTGTCGGTAGATTCCCCTGAGACGTAACCAGATTACGGTAGTACTCACGTTACCAAAATGGTAAATATTACACTCAGGTCCCAAGCACCATTTTTTTTTAAACATTTTTTATAGGGTTCACGACATAATTTTTAGAGACTATCGCCACCTGCTATTATTTTCTTTCAAAGTGCTCTCTTAATCCAGAGCGGGGCATAGCTCATTTTTTTTTTCTATTATGACGCAGGCATTAGGCCCGATGAAAGAAAAACGTGTCCGAATTCCTCCTACCACGATGGGCAGGTCCCTTCAAAATCTGCAGGAAGGTATCTGACCTAAATTATATAGTGAACGTGCGCCATGGGAGGAAACTCATAAAGGACACTATTCACGCCCGCCGGATGAAGGCATATCACACACGTAAAGCTCACACACCTACACGTAAAGGCGGGCACACTACTAAGAGAAAAGGAAACGGTCCCGCTGGCACACGTGGGAAGAAAGCCAAGAAATAGCCCACTGACCGTACCGGGATACGATCCTAACACCCCACAGAACTGTCCCGGAGACACGCGGGCATAATGACATTTCGTACCATTGTAGGGACATAATCGAACCACGGCACAGTAACACACAAGCGGGGACACAAAAATAGTTAGTAGAAGGTTCTTTTCCATTACGAAGAGCCTGCCCGCAATTACAATGGACAGCTATCAGGTTCCCACATACGCGTGCCGGAAGCAAAAGCACGGACATACAGCGTTATCAAGACAAGTAACGAGCGTGCGCACAGGACATTGCAATCCGATACCGCCATGCTCAGCAACAACGCAGGCCTCAGTGATAACCTGCCAGCGTACAGACAACAGCTCTCAGAGCGGAACGCACGGCATCATTCACGCCCGATTTGGAGACCCTATATCTTCCAAAATTACACTACGTGGGGAAATCAAAAACGTACAAACTCTACACAGGTATGCATGCTTTCATTTGCGCATTGCACATCCACGGGAACATGCCATATTATAAGCGGTACGGAAATGATCACACCAAGTCTTTACAGACAACCGGATTCGAACCCATGACCACACACCACACGCGTACCAAAAACTAACTATCCAATGGTATTTTTGGTACACGGAACACAAGCAAAAACCACACTGGGAAAGCCCCAAGCCCTGTCACACAACGCAAACATAAAACACAGAGAATGACATGAGGTCACGGGTCTGAGTTCCAGTGAAAATTTAGACGCAAAGGAGAACAGCTATTTAGGCGTCCAATCATACTGAAATTGGCCCATACAAGTGCATGAACAGGGAATATTACATTTCCTCCCACCCAAAAACCAGACATAAAATTTCGAATTACACCAGACATAAGGAATACATTTCACGAACACAGGTAGGAAAATTTCGCAAGACACAGGTCTTAAAGAACAATGGCCACACGACGTCATTACCTAACTAGGGCGAATTGCTACATTAGGCTAGGAGTCCAAAACAATGACCACACTTGCATACTTGCAGAATTGCACATACCAATTGCTGACTGCAGACTATTCACAATGCAATACTGCGGTGACGAGACACTATTGCGTATAGCCCGTGACCGTGAAATTACACACACATAACAATTATAACGCCATACATTTTTTTTTCTCCACACTGCAAAATCATTTGGCAATGGACAAGACGTGACACAGCGAAACTTAGCTTGGGCCTATAAGGGCACGTTCGCAAAGACGTTGCAAAGCCACGGGCGCCTTCTGCCCACAAAGGCGATACATATTAGGACTTAGCCTTATAACAGACCAACCGTCCGCGTGGTGTAGCGGTACATAGGCACACACACACGCACTCGCACTCACCAATTAGGAGCGAACATAGGGACTTTGAGGAAACAGGACCTCCCCTTAATAACTTCTTTTCGCCATTCTATTCCCGAAATACATCATTCCAGGCGACTAGGACATGGCCTATCGTACTACGACCACTGGCCACATCTACACTGCAAATGGCCGACCAGATTAGGTCATGCAGCTCTACTATCCCAAGGCGCGGATAGAAAGCCAACATGGACCAAGGGAGGACGACAGGAGAACAGGCTACCAGCGTACCACCTTACTCCCTTCCCAAAACCTTCTCACGCCCCACATAAACAACGCAGACACATCTACACGACCAAAAACAGATATACTACATTACAAAATACACACAGGGGTTGATGGACTTCATGCGTCTAAAGAGCAGGCAAGCTACGCCTTGCGTCACGAGCTAACACCTGAGTATTAGGGGTGTGTCAGCAAACATTACAGAAGCATAATGCGCCTCTCCAAATGAGAGAGGAGGCCATAGATATATACTAACCATGCTTTAGTACTTAAGCTCTCCCGCATGAAAGAAACATATGGTATTATGCCCCATCCTACACCTATCCGTACATGAAGGCAGAAACTTCATATCCAGACACATGCATGAGTATCCCATCCGATTACCAGGGATTTTAATATCAAACCTGCATGAATTTTCGTATTTTTGCAATCCCGGGAATTACCTCCCCACTCCACCCACTATAGAAGCATCCCAGTGCCACCACCGGTTCTAGGCCACCACTAACGTGGAACCCAAAGGTGCGCAAAACCCTTCCTACCATGCTTTAAGCCCACTCAACGAATAACTACCCCCAAATCCTAATAACAGGGTACCTGACATTACAGACCCTACTAACACCTCCATTAAGGTAAAGAAGGCATTATTGCTGGGAAGCTGACATAGCGATGGTAGGCCAGAAGTAGCCTATGTACTTAGAAGATCTGCAACCCCGCTACACTGGAAATATTTCACATTTTACACAGAGGTTGAACCATTCACACAGGTTACGGCACATTTTTTTTCTCTCTTACAAAGGAATCTGATACGAACTGATGGTTGACAACGGTGTAAGCCGAAGGTCAGGAGGGACCACACTGGAGCAGAGCTGGGGAAGGCGATGTGGACCCTTACCCCAGTCGGCTCATCAAATCACTGACCTGACCAAATAGACGAACCACGTAAGGTCAAAGCATTCGGGACCTGACACGGGCAAACATCGAGATCTAGGGGTGCATATTAGCCCATCCCCCTTGTCGGAGAACGTTACACCCACTATGTGTCACGGTCATCGAAGCCGAGATCTGCAGGGAGACTTTCTGAGAATGGCGGGAGAAATAGCTCACTCCGCGCCGGCCTCGGGAGCTTTCCCCAGAGACGACCCCATTATGACTAGACTTCTAGTTAAGTTTAAATTTAAGTAGGCACGGCTTCCATAGCGGGAAGCAAAACTCCTGTGCGTTGGAGCATACTACGGCGGCCCATAGAGGCAAATTTATATATCAATGCGAAAATGCATACTACGGCGGCCCATAGAGGCAAATTTATATATCAATGCGAAAATGCATACTACGGCGGCCCATAGAGGCAAATATCACTGCGAAAGCAGATCGCGACGGCCGATTAAGGCGAAGACAATATTATGCCATTGGACCACACTGTCCAATGCCCACATAAATGGCGACGCAACGGGCAACCAGAGGGCATTAAGTGAGGGGCATTGCGCGCCCCTCACAGGAGCCAAGTGGGCGGCTCACCTACGTCAAATAGGAACAGCACACGGTTATGAACACGAAAGTTACAGCGGGCGAAACGGTTAGCTTAGTGGCACCGTAAGGCGCCTGCGAATAGGTTAGTACTAGTATTAAGACCTAGAATAGATGTCGACAATAGTATTAAAACGGAGGGGACTACGAGGCATTGTTGGGTTCCGGTCACGACAATGTACTACAAGGGCGCCCCCGCGAGAGAAATCAAGCGGCCAGCCTCCATCTAAATTTTAGTACTTAAGTCATAGTGCCATGTTAAGGTCACTTAGATGTAAGCAAATTTACTGACAGCTGTTGCTAATAATAGCACAGCACATTTCGGCTTTAGAATAAGGTCCACTCGGCATGTAAATACAGAATAGTTTTACAGTTAAGTAATTTTATAAATAAGTTAAATAAGTAAGGCAAGACATAAGGAAACATAAACCTACATTTGAGGCATTGTTTTTATATATATAGATAACCGTAGAATATATCGGCACTTGGTCACCAAAAATCGGTACCAGGGTAAGCCCGATAACATAACACAATAAGTAGAGTAAGTAGGATAAGATAGGACTCTAGCCGGCATAGGTTAGGAGACAGCAATATAGAGTGTCAAAGGCAGGCGATATTGGCATGCGCCTATAAATGATATATATGGCTTGTATAATATTTCTCTGCTCTATTACAGATCACCCGAGCGGCAATCCACTAATATATTTTGTCCACAGGTCCACAACGCAATAAACATGTCTTTTGTAAATATATTGCCAACACCAAATTGTACACACTCTCCTCTGTCACAAACATATACACTCTCCAAAACTTTCAGTTGCACCCTTTAACGGTGACAACACAGTGGTCAACGATGCACAGTAACCGTGGAATACTGAGTATCAATGAACACAAAAACACGTGATGCACGCAAATGAAGCGTGGATTCAGTGTCTAAGGGCGGCACAACGCTTGTAAGCGCCGCGCCTTCGACGCTAAGGTGGAATTCCTAACCACGGTGGGAAAACCACTAGGGCATAGGAGAAAACAAAATGAGACAGCGGATTAGCCACTGTACCTTAGCAGGAACGGCCACTTAAGAACGCTTCAGAAGCAAGGTTGAGAGTTAACAGCGCAAAATGGTATCTAATAAATGGCCACCTATAAGAGCTCTATAAGGTAATATATATTAGTTATAAATTATTTTGTATTGCATAATTATATCATGACAAGGTTATACACATACATGTTCCACATGGGTGGATAATATACCCATACATAGAGTACCAACGTGGCAACCATCATTACTACTATGGTTATTATTATTATTATTATTATGTTTAGTATGTTTATTTATAAATTATAATAATATCATAAATGGCATGATCATTATTATTATCCGGTCATGCCCGGCATCATCATGATTACCAATGTCCTTATGCAATGCTCCCATAATTACCATAGTACTATCACCAGCCTATATACGGCACCATTATTGCCATCAGCGCCACGGCGAATATTGTTATATTTTTTTCCAATGTACACATGTACACAGTAATCATGCTTTTGTTGCTTTCATTTTCTTTCTTCTAACTTCCCCATTTGTCATGGTGTTCCGTTTTTCCCACACAAATAAATACTTTTGAATATTTCCCTTAAATTATACCCTGGAACACCCATTTTTCTATTTTCTTCTACCTTTCTTATTGCAGGGAGCACTTTTTCCCTAAGATAGGGCGGACGACGCCATCATCCGTTCGGCCCTGGGTTTTTCCTCCCTGCAAAACTATGTAACACATCACCATCAGAAACCATGTTTTTTTTTAAACTAGCAATATGCCAGCAAATGCAAGGGCAATTTTTTTTTACATATCGAATTTATTTTAATGTTCAATTTTTCTCAAAATGTCAATTTTTTCCCAATGTTAATCAAATCTTTCGCAAATGTCAATTTTTTTTGTTTGTTTTTTTTTCACAATGTCAATGTATACATATATATGTAAATCCCATAACCCTCCCCTCTGAACACGGGCTCACCTCACACCCACACTTCGATACAACGCCACCAGGAGATACGAGAGGGTTTTCCAGGACCACTACGTCAACATCCCAACTTCCAGTTCCGTTCCCGTTCGCGAGGACGCGAACAAATGAAGGAAGACTCTTGTACAGCATCCCAGGGGTATGCACCCCTTGGAGACCATCCCCCCAACATCTGGCTAAATCCCCTAAAATGGCAACCCTTGGAAAGCCGGGGCAACATCCATTAATACTGTAAGGACAGCTTGCTACTCCATAAAGCAGCTCAAGCCTTACGTAATCATTACACTCAGCGACATAGCACTAACTGGGCCAATACATTGCTGACAGGAGGGCGTCAGAAGGTATAAGAAGACGTCCTAATGAGGTCAAACTCTCTCTCCATTGTCAGTGCTTCATCAAGACAGCCGGAGGCTATGCTGGTGTCAACCAAGGTGAGTCAGTCAATCGTGTTCAGAGTTCCTATTTATGTAACCCGCAACCCACTACTTGTATCACATTATAAACATACTTTCATTCCCTACAAGGGACTCACACAAAGAATATCACAGACCAATAAAACACTTGGTCCACACTCTACACTAGCATTACTGTTATACGCCTCTTCACATCCCAACGCCCTTCCTTATTCCCGTCACGTAAAGACGTGACAGACGGTAAGCCATTAGCGCCAACTCAGGTACCTTTGCGTTTCTCTAGCCGGCTCGGCTGCCAGCAAGCAGCGCGTGCCACTCGGCTGATACGAGCAGAGTCGATTACATAACAAGCAGTCAGCTGAGCGACTAGTACAGCGACCCTTTGCAGTGGGTCCCATCCCCTCAAACACTACCACATTATTTATAGGAACGCCCCCTAGTTCCTAGCACACCACAACACACTACACTGGTCAGCTTGCCCTGTCAAGGGAAGCTACCATCTTTTAGGCACCACCTTCTAAATTAGTACAGCAACTCTCCCTTTTAGATCCACCCCCAAATAAGGGATCTAAAACAAGGGGGAGGAGTAACCAGGGTTCACTTGGCCCGAGTGATAGCACCCTGTGAGGGCTCCTTGTTAGGATTACAGCGAAGACCTCAACGGCAGTAAAGGCGGAGAGAATGGATCTCGGTACGGCGGAACTGTCGGAAGAGGCATACCATTCCGCGAAATCCACATTGCGTCTGACTTGAATCAAGCGGCAAAGTGGCCAGCGTCTGTTTCTCTAATTGAGGCGGCTGCAGTAGAATATTCTCAAACTCAAAAATTGAGTCGTATGCCTGTGGTCTCAACCGAGATCACAACAAAAACCAAAACTCAACTTGAGCGCATGATGGAAAGGACGATCACAGAAGCACTACCCCCAGGCACCAGTCGATAGACTGGACTCACCTGATCATCGGATTCTGGGGGATCAGGGACACCATGCGGAGAAGAATCGGAGCTTCTCAAGAACTCTTCACACTCTCAAAACTCGACGTTAGAATTTTATTGGCACAATTAATGTGAACACCCTCACTAAAACAGACAAATTAAAACAACTCACTAACGACCTCGGAACATTTGACCTCAAAATCACCGCGCTTCAAGAGACACGATTCACGGATGAAGAACACTTTAATACCGAGAATTTCAGAATCTATAAAGGCGAACCTGCCATAAAAATTAGAGGCAAACTACCTCTCCTGGGAACCGGTTTCGCCATACACAATTCCGTACTTGACTCAGTCATTGATTTCTCTTCTCCCAATGAAAGAGTATCTCTGCTCTCAGTAAAGACAGCCAATAAAGCTTACACACTGATCAACGTCCTCGCTCCTATAAATCAACTCAACAAATTCGACCCTGAAACTATGGACAATTTCTGGGAAACTCTCGAAGAAACAACCAACAAAATACCAAGGCACCATGTGAAGATCTTATTGGGCGATTTTAATGCCCAGTTAGGTAAGGAAAGAAAATTTAGTGATACCGCAGGCCCCCATACTAAGCACGAAAGTGCCAACGGGAATTGAGAAAGACTAATTGACTTCTGCAGAAACTTTGAACTTAAAATCATGAGCACACAATTTCAAAAAATCCTTTCGGCACGCTGGAAGGCGGAGGTAGATTTCACTGGGCAAACTAGGGGATATGCTATAATAGGCAGAATATGCAGGTTTTCGTAAAAGGATCAGACTTCATTTATTGCGAGAAAGTATTTTACAATTGGAGCTTAATTATCTTTTATTTTTGTCTTTCTATGCACTTTTTTAACGTTTTACTGTCTTATGGGGACGGTAACCTTCTTGTCATTTTGGGTGCATTTTTAGCCTATTTTCAGTTTTGAAAAAAAAATAGGCTTATGAGATCACCTTTTGTCCGTGTGTGTGCGTGTATGTGTGTGTGTGTGTCCCTAATAAATTCTAAACGGCTGGAGCGATTTCAATGAAACTCGGTAGGTTCATAGCACTATTCCGGACGACCCCGACCGTGCTCTTCAAATTTTGTTACGTCTCACCAATCCAACATGGCGGCTGTGCGAATTATTTCACCAGCATTCAATATCTCCGAAACTATTCGCGATATCACCCTGGAATTTTTTACGGTGCTAAAGGGAACTACTATAAGTTCACCTATGTGACTTTTGAAAAACTGGTAACTACAAAACCAACATGGCGGCCACGAGAATTTGCGACTTTTAAATAGACGTTTCTCGCGATTTAACCAACCAAACGCAATAAAACTTGGTACAGTATATGTTTATACACATTGTAATGCACCGACATCTAACTTCGTTCAATTGTTAACATAACCACTAGATGGCGGATGTGCGAAATATTTCACCGGCATTCTCTATCTCTGAAACTATTAGCGGTATCACCCTGAACTTTTGTACAGAGATGAAGGGCACTCCTAAAAGTTCATCTATAAGACTTTCAAAAACCAGTTGACTACAAAACGAACATGGCGGCCAAGCGAATTTCAACAATTTAAATAGACCTTTCTCGCGATTTAATGTTCCAAACACAATGAAATCTGGTACAGGAAATGTTTATACACATTGTAATGCACTGGTATCTAATTTAGGTCAATTGTTTACATAACCTCAAGATGGCGGTTGTGCGAATTTTAAAATTACGTTTTTATTTCTTGTGTCGTAATCATGCGATCAAAGTGAAAGTTTGAATAATGAACCTATGCAATAATTTTTCTTTAATGGTACATGACTCTATGGCCTATACATTTAACAATCCAACATGGCGACCATCCGAAATATTTAGACGGCTCTGAATATCTACGAATCTATTATAGCAATTAAACTGAATGTTTTTATGTTCATAGGGGCTATGAACTTAAGTTCACCTATAGGTATTTAAATAACCTGGTGATCCCAAATACAATATGGCGGCGACGCGAATTATAAATATTCACAAGGACGTTTCTCGAAATTTAACCATACGAGTGCAGTGCAACTTGGTACAGTGAATCTTTATACGAATGTTAATCCACTGGCATCTAATTTATTTCAATTGCTTCCATAACCACAAGATGGCAACTGTGCGAAATTTTAAAATCTCCTTGTTACTTCTTGTATCCTAATCATGCGATTGAAGTTTGTATGCTACACGTACACAATAATCTTCATGTACCAGTACATAACTCTAGGACCTACATATATAAAATCCAACATGGCGACCATCCGAAATATTTACTCGGTTCTCAATATCTTCTAATCTATTACAGCAATCAAACTGAAATTTTGTATTTTGATAGTGGCAATTAACATAAGAAGGATATACGAAAATAGGCTGTATAGTTCTTCACGGAACTACATGTTATACTTGTAGTCACACTCTACTTATGCAAGATTTCGACACTGATGTGCATCGATCAAACGGTCTATTAATGCTTCACGCAATTTTTTTTCTCCCGCAGAGATGTTGGTTGGTTCCTCAGTTTAGGGGCTGCGATAACGCGGTCAAGTAACCTCGTGTACTTTGTGTGTGTGTAAAATCAGTCTGATAAACGGTGTTAATTGTGATGGCTGTATTAGTCTGTAATTCAGGTAAGGACTGCAGACGGTCAATTTCAAGTAGTAGTTCCTAATTGTGCTACCAAATACTCCCGTCAACGACACCTAGCTGTGAACTTGGCATCTAGGTGCCATCGCAACCAGCAGCTTGCAACGAACGTTGGAACTTCCCCTCCGAAGGAAAGCATACTGAGGTATTTTTAGCGCTCTTAGAAAATCCGACGACTTCAGCCGGCTTTGAACTCGCGACCTTGGGCATAGAAGTTCAGCATGCTACCAGTTACGTCTCCGAAACCGCTTTCCACAGAGTCAGATGGAAAACTGAATATGATCTCGTGCAATGGCGTTGTCATGGCAACCCCAGATAGCTCATACCTCATCAATTTAGAAGCGTTGTCATGGTAACCTCTGATGGCTCTTGGCATTTTCTGATAATTCCGAAATAATTTTTCTCATCCCTTGGCGTAATGGTGGGTCATATCAAAAATTCTTTCAGACAAAAGTTTTAGGTAATTATTAGGGAAATATTGTCCATTTTATACGGTTCTGATATTGTGCCTATTGAGAGAGATATGATTAATGTTTCCCCAAAACCCCACTTTTTTTCACCCCTTTGGTCAATGGTTGGTGCTATCAAAAAACGTTTTAAACATAAATTTTTGGCACTTATCCGATACATAGTATGACCTTTGAATGGATTCGATAATTGACGTATTAAGAGAGTTATAGCGATATTTCACCATTTCGAAAAATGCCCCCCATTTCCACCCCCTTCGGCCGATTGTGCCCATTAACGAACTCGGCCGAGATTGTAAAGGGATACATATTAAACAAAAAAATCAAAGTGATCGGTGAAAAATTACGGTAGTTATCGCGTCCACAAGATACTGATATATATATATATATAATTTTGAACTGACGGTGGTTTTGGGGTCTGGGGGATGTGAAACGCGAAGATATGTTGAAATTTTTCGGGAGTCGAAACATGGTACCCATTTCAATAGTTAGCTGTCTAATGAACTCTACCTAACAGATAACACACACTAATACGGCCATCACAATTAACACCGGTTTTCAGACAGATTCTACGCACACCCAAAGTATAGTTCATCTACTGTAAGTTTGCACTTTTTTGACAGTTCTCGCGGGAACGATACTCCTACAGAACATATCAATCCGCCTCTACCACGTGCAATCCAGCCAATGAGCTATCACCCACATGGAAGCCAGCAATGGCCGCTGTATTCCGTAAAGGTGTCAACAGCTGTTATGAGTTGCCTAACCCTACATTCATCTCGCAATATCAATTCATTGCCCTTATTTTTAAGGAAAATTGTATTTCTTTGTGGCATTTATCAAATAATCGTTCTATAACAGAATGTTACATCATTGGACGCGCTATGAGCAAGACCATGGCTATGACACAGTAGCTGATAACTTAAATGTGAGAGTGGAATTATTTTAGGCCCATCATTTCACAGCTCGAGGAAAATGCTTACTAAGGTATAGTGTAAGATGTCCTTAAGACGATACGATCATTACTTGACGTGTTGGATTGATATAAAAATAAAACGTACGAAACATTTCACCATGTAAGTTAACTTTTGGCCTAGGCCCTACACAACAACTCATATTTTAGGCCTACTTTTTTGCACAAATCATGCCATATGAAAATTATTCACCAGGCCAATTTTATTGGGGAAATCAATAGTTCTGATGTTTGTTTGTTTTTTTACCTTCAAAATGAGAGAAATAAAACAAATATCTCGAACAAGAAATTCCGTATCTGCTTCCGACTCGATAATCAAAACAAAGATGTCCGACCTGGAGACATCTCATGCTACATATTTACTCAACATTTAAGATAACCACTATAATGTATATATATATGAACAGTGAAATGGAAATAATACTTTCAGACGGCTTTGCGCAATATTATCAATTATAATTATTATTATTTAATATAATTAACTCGTTATTTCCTCAGGCGAATGAACACAGTAAAGCGTCCATTACCAACCGCACGCCCATCCCACGAGCACGTGGTTGTTCAGTTTGATAATGCAACTTTTCAGTCTGGTTGACAGAATATGTTGCCAATATAGTCACAATTACTGGGACAAGCGAAACAAGAAGTTCCGTAACGAACTAACGAGCCTACTTTTCTTGAAATTTAAGATCTATGCCAATGATTAATCTACCCCTCTATCTAGAATAATGCCGAAATTAAGTTGGTAATATCGAAATTTCTAATTAGTTCAAAATACTGTATACCTGGCATAATGTAGCCTAATAGAGAACTGCAGTTGGCAGCCCTGGTGACAGAATATATTCTTAGTTCCATCTCTTAAGGTACAGAATACAAAATGTGGTTTAAGTCCAATGGAGAGCATGGACGTTACATGCAGTTAAACATTGGATCTAACAGCGCGCGTAAAATCATGTTGGCAACAATGACATACATGTATTGGTCAGAAATAATCTGAAATAATATTATCTATTGTTGTGTCAATTTTGAATGAAATCCATTAGTTAGTATAGAAGTTACATGCATTTTAAAATGTGATCTATCAGCAGGCTTAGAATCATGTTGGCAGCACTGACGTTTATTAGTTACTCCAAATTAATCTAGAATGCCACGTACTATACGTGTGCAAAGTTTAGAGCTATTTGCTTGCATACTTTCCGATATATTGATATTAGGGTAACAAAATAGAGACAGTATTTATTAACAGTTGGCAGCCCTGCATACTCTTAAGAATCGGCATATACATATATGTTATGGTACACATAACACACACGAAATTTGGTTGAAATCCAAATTATAGTATAGAAGTTACATGTATTTAAAATTGGACCTCTCAGCAGGCTTTAGAGTTATGTTGGTAGCACTGACGTATATAAGTTACTCCAAATTAATATAGAATGTCAAGTACTAGACGTGTGCATAGTTTAAAGCTGTCGGCTTGCATACTTTCTGATATATTGGTATTTGGATAAAATAAATTGAGAGCATTTATTAACAGTTGGCAGCGCTGGTGGATCTTAAGAATACGTTCAGTCATGTATGTTTATGTACACATAGCACATACAAAATTTGGTTGAAATCCAATTGATAGTGTAGAAGTTATATACATTTAAAATTTGGACCTATCAGCAGGCGTATATTCGTTTTGGCAACACTGCGATGTATGGCCTCCTGGAAATTAAACTGCAATATTATTATCTATACGTGTGCTAATTTTGAAATAGCTCCTATTCATACCTTCCAAGATATCCATCATGGAGCTCAAATTTCAATTGCGATTTTTCAGCAGTTGGTAGCACTGACATTTTCAAATATGGGCGTGAGTTATTCAGGTATAGATCTTTACTCCTACCAAATTTTGTTTCGATTTCTGCAGTCGTTTAGGAGTTGATAGGGGGACACACACACAGCCAGACAGACAGAAGGACAGACAGACAGACACACATTTGCCCGATCTCATAAGTCTACTTTTTCCTCATTTTTGCAAAATGTGAAAATTAGGCTAAAAATAACCTGAAAAAACTTACATGTTATTAAAACGCGCATATATTTGTTATGGACTACAGGTTATAAATTGAGTCTTTCCTAATGAAGGTTGGCAACCCTAGCTGTCAAAAAAGTGCAAACTTACAGTAGATGGACAATACAAGGGGCTATATGACCACGCTGTTGCATAACCTAAACTAAGGAACCAACCAACCTTACCGAGGAATCCCAATGACATGAGTCTGAAAGCATCTATCTTACAGAATCACTGAGGAGAATTAACAATATTGTATCAAAGCATTCCTATATTTTTTAGTGCAATCCTTTTGCAAACACCAGTCGTAAACAGTACACTTTGTCTTTTAGGCTCCCCAGACATGAATTTGGAAGTATAGGACCAAATAAAGCTTTTATTAGGGAGAAAGAAGGAAACAATTGGAATAATAGGTTACGCCGCGTAGTGTGTCTATGCTTTTGTATGATGTGAGTGTGTGAGGTACGGTAATCTGCGTGTGCAGGCCTTCGGAGTTAGATGGGATTGGCTAAACCTTATTTTGGGCCTTGTCTTTTATTACGCTCCGGTTATGCAACTTTGGAAACGTAATAGCACGAACGGACGATGTGTGTTGGTAGCCCTTGCGCCCTGTTTTTTATGTCTTAAATATGATTGGCTAACACCGATACTTACAGGATTACAACAGTATTATATTTTAGACTTAGATTAAACTCCTTGAAAACGAAATCCATTGTTATGAATTTCAGAAGTTGATCGCATATAATCATAAACATCATTACAGTGTCTGATATAATTGCAAAGATTCAGTTACAATTAAAGAATTGCACCTGTTGATATTAATACTATGATGGCAACCCTTGCTGCCGTTTATCATTTTTTTACAAGATGGCAGACTACGACAGGATATTTGTTTTAATTAAAGATATTTGTAAATGGTGTGGATGATTTAATAATGTTGATTCGTGAGCAAAAGAAAAGATGGAGGAAAATATGAGCAATTATGTCATTTGTAATGAAATGTACATGTTGTTTAGTGATGAACTGTGGCGTGTCAGTCACATGAAACCCTCATATCTGGAACGCCGCCAGGAGTAGTTTTGAAATGCTCTTGATCCAATTTCTGGAGTGTGTTATTCCAATAATATAATTCAGCAGGTCTCAGTCTATGATGTAAGTTTGTATAGTGCTTATTTGAGTAGTACTGCATGACTGGTATTTGTGTGTGGCAAAGGTTCACTGTGTGAGAGAGAATGAGGACCTGTACACCATTTACCTGTCCTCGTTGCTTCCTAAGTAATTAACCTGCGTGATTCTAACTAATAATGCTAGTTAACCCCTATCTGTAGGCCTACTGTCTTTGCTTTCCTCCTGTTTAGTCCGAAGAGGACATTATTTCACTTGCATCCTTAGCTGGCTATCACTTCTTCCTCTGGTTTGAAGGGCACTTGCAGCAATGTGTATGCTAGCCTGCGGTGAGGCATATGGAACACTTCCATGGAGTGATGAATCTTTCAGGTTCAGTAACAGTCTCTTTTCCTAGAGTTTTCAACTCTAATAATAAAGATGATCGGAGACATATTCGGTAAGAGTGGAGTTTACCTGAACCGAAGTAAAAAATTCTTAAACTACTGAAATTAGCTAAAATACCTGTAGTAATGGTATCTGGAGATGATATAGTAATAGGTGTTTACTCCTCCGCTGTCTGTAACCCACCCAGCCATGCCAAATAGGATCACGACTTATAGAGACGATATTTCAGCTGACTCCGCCTTTTTTAGCATCGTGAACAGTATTGCCAACCCCACGCATTAGGTACTATATCGCATCCATCTGACCAATGATTTTCGTCTAGGCCAATAATTGTTAGGTAACTAAGATACTCACCCCTGGTTTTTGTCACGCACAGTGGGGGTAGTCACGCATCAATAATCTTTATCCAAGCCAATGGTTGTGCCAATTATTTCTTTTTTCACATATTTACAAAGTTATGTGTGTCATGTGACATGTTAGCACCGCAATATGACGTCAATTTGTCGGCCACAAACATCTGCCAACGTCGAACGAGCTACAAATAAAAACCTCCTTGACTGTATATTAGTGATATTTGACAGTATTTTCAATTTTTAATGACACCCAGTATGTGAATGGTATATGTTCAATAATCTACCACGTTCTCGTTTGGTTCCGGTCCTGGTAAACTCCACAATTAATCACATTCTTAGAGCCGATGATAGTCTTTAGAAACGTTTAAAAACCTTTTTTTTTTTTTTCAATTCTGATGCCATTCAGTTGGAATGACATCCTGCAGCGTAGCCATGCTCGTTAAGTCATGCACTACGGTCGTGATAAGCACCTGCAGTAAGTTGAGAAATCAAAGGTTTATCCTGGCATTGACAGAGGCTATCCTGACTGTGGATTTTCGACACTCCCTTGGCTCAAATGCTGGGATTGTACCGTACCTTATTTCAAATCTTGGGGCACTATTCCATCCTTGTCCCGAATACATTTACACATACTACTACACTCATCACAGAGCAGTGGTACACCTTAGTTCCTCGGGCTGATGAACACTATGTCCCAGGCTATTGAAATGAGAAATACATGTTGGTATGATCAAACTATGATGCTTACATATTGTTCAGACCCTTTGTGTGGGGGTGGCTGAACTGTGGGATGATGATGTGTGGAGGGGGTGGTGTTTAACTGGGGGAAGTTTGACGGATGTGTCAGACCGTTGGACGGGTGTCGAAAGGTGCTGAATGCAAAGGGATAGCGGGCGAAGCTCAGTGAATAAGGGTGCGCAATTTAGGGAAGTGACCTCATGAATAAGAATAATGCCGTGCGGGCTGGAAGCCGCGGTGAGCAATCCAAAGTGCTGCTACGGCGTGCTACTACAATAAGTTCTCGACCGTGCTAAGTGAGCAAGGCCAGCGTCAAGGAACAGGCTAGTGTTGCTGGCTCAGCGGTTAAGAAGTAGTGTGTTGACTGGACGAGGTGTGAGTGGGGCAGTAAGCAGTAAAAACGATAATGACAAATAATAAATAACAATCGGGACTTTGGGGTAAGGAGTAATTATTTACTAAGGCTTATCTGGGTGAACTGAGTCACTTCCAAGTTGGGAGAGTACCACAATGTAACAATTCACAAGTGTATAGGGTGTGGTAAGGGGTTGGATGTATGAAACGTGTATGGGATCTGAGATACACACTCACCTGAGGTTTGATGTCTGGATGTGGTTGGGCAGAGTCTCCGACGGAAACAGATACCTTTCCCTTGGGAGGTGGTCCTTTTAAACATTTCCGAAGTGCCGACTCTGCAGGATTGCTGCATAGCTGTTTTGGTAGCAGCTTCTGTGTACATGTTTACGAAGTTATGTAAGCATTAGCGCAAGAGTTGTGGCTTCAGCTCTGCTAGCTTTGTGTAATGAAGTTGTGTTGTAGTTGCTGATGATTCCAGCTTGGAGGGGTTTAAGGGGTGAAAACGGTGTTGGGTGTGGGACAGATGGTTTGATAAATGTAGCTGTTGAAGGAGTATTTGTAGATGTCTGTAGAATGGTAGTTGTATGTGTATACACTTCCTAAGGGTGTTATACACCCTTGGATGTGTAACAATATTGAGGCCAATTGTTTGAATGCCTACTTGAATGTTATTTTATTATAGAATATTTTTTTCCAGCCGTTAAATATTCACGTTGGTATGTTACATAATACAATAGTTGTAACTTACTATGGATCCATATTTCTTGACAATTATGTCATAGATACCTCAGCTTATAACTGCATAACCAATTTGTCACCCAGATGAGAAACTAGGATGGCTGGCATACAGTATTCCTGACAATGTTCATGTCAAGGTTGTCAAATACAACATAAATAACTAATATTGGCAACATTGAAATAACTGTTTCAGAACAAATCATCAGTGAGCTGTTTTAACTTGGATGGACATTGGTGACTGCTGCAAAACCATGTTATCAAGGATTGTTGTTGTTGCTGCTTGAATGTTGCCACCATTAGCCATATCAACTTGTGTACAGATGCCGGCATTCAGCTGTGCACTTGACCTTAAGAGGTAGGAGCTAGGTGTAGAGTGGTGCAGGAAGCAAGCCGAATACTTCCCTATCTGAGAACATTGACGCGTGTGACAGTAGGTTGTCACAATAAGAAACAGACACAGTTGCAGTTGTATACCGGGGAGTGGGATGGGGAAGTACAGAGCTACCTTCCCGGTAACTGTATGCATAGGTTGTACATAGTCGTAGGCCTATATACATTTGTAGATGAGACTAGGATTGGGAAGGAGGCAGTCATGGCCTTAATTTAGGAACCATCATTTGAGTGGTGTGAACTAAGCCAAACACGTCTCAATTTTGCATGTTCCAAACAGACTAGAATTAATTTGTTGTTTGCAATAAAACCCAGGACCTTTAGGACAGGAGTCTCAATATGTAAGCTACTCCTGAGATCACTGAAAGTGACTCATGTTTCAAGGATACCAAACAATGTTGACACATGTAAATTTATGAACAAGGGACTAATCACTTTCCTTTCAATATACTTTACCATTTTGTACCATGCCAATACGCCTACTGTTTTAAGGTGTAGCACGTTTTGTGTTCCTTAGAATATGCAGTTATTCGAGCGTAAGGACATGAGATAGAAGCTGGTATTCAGAAAGGTGTAAGGCAAGGCCGCAACTTATCACCCATACTTTTCAATCTATACATTGAACAAGCAATGAAGGAAATTGCAGAAAATTTCAAAGTAAAGATTCAAGGAGAAATAATTTCAACTCCGAGATTTTCTGATATCGTCATCTTAGCTGACACACCAGAGGATTTGAATGAGTTTTTAAATGGTATGGACTCCGTCTTGAGGAAAGAATTCATGATGAAAATTAATGAATGTAAAACAAAAATATTGGATTGCAGTCGAAAGAGATCACTGAAATAACTGAAATCCCCCATGCCCATTTACAGAATATTTTCTTGGGAAGCTTAGCCTGCATTCTTCCATGTCTAGTGTCTTATAAGTTACATTCCACATTTATTGTATTTATAGCTTGATGTTTGTATTCTTACAGATCTGTCCACTGGATCCAGGTGAACAGCAAGTTTCCAGAGCAGAACTGGACGAGAATGCAGTTTCAACGGTGTCGTTCTTACTATACTAGGCCTATACATATACAACAATTTTATTTCTACACTAGCAGTAGTGCCCGGCTTCGCCCGGTGGATTTATTTGCTTTATGGATGATAATGAATACTACTACAGAACTGGCACATGATACTTAAACTAACAGAAAATAAATATTTTTAAAAATATAATTTTTTGTGGTGGTGGGGGTAGAGGGGGTGATACGTAGTACAGTATAATGGACGTAACATTCAGTTCATTTTCCCGTAATGATAATAATGAATAGGGAAACGGCTAATTTGTAACTACAGCACTGACACATGTAATTTACAAACAAATGTTTAAACAAGTAGTTCCGTGAAGAACTATACAGCCTATTTTCATATATCCTACTTATGTTAACTGCCACTATGAACATACAAAATTTCAGTTTGATTGCTGTAATAGATTCGTAGATATTGAGAACCGACTAAATATTTCGGATGGTCGCCATGTTGGATTTTATAAATGTAGGTCCTAGAGTTATGTACTGTTACATGAAGATTCTGTGTACGTGTAGCATTCAAATTTCAATCGCATGATTAGGACACAAGAAGTAACAAGGAGATTTTAAAATTTCGCACAGCTGCCATCTTGTGGTTATGGAAACAATTGAAATAAATTAGATGCCAGTGGATTAACATTCATATTATGATTTACTGTACCAAGTTTCGCGGCATTAGGATGGTTAATTTGCGAGAAACGTCCATGTGAAAATTTATAGTTCGCGTCGCCGCCATGTTGGATTTGTGATCACCAGGTTATTTAAAGTCCTATAGGTGAACTTATGTTCATAGCCCCTATGAACATAAAGAAATTCAGTTTGATTGCTATAATAGATTCGTAGATATTCAGAGCAGTCTAAATATTTCGGATGGTCGCCATGTAGGATTGTTAAATGTATAGGCCATAGAGCCATGCACCATTAAAGGAAAATCATTGCGTAGGTTCATTATTCAAACTTTCACTTCGATCGCGTGACTACGACACAAGAAATAAAAACTTAATTTTGAAATTCGCACAGCGAGCCATCTTGAGGTTATGTAAACAATTGAACGAAATTTGATACCAGTGCATTACAATGTGTGTAAACATTTCCTGTACCAGATTTCATTGCGTTTGGAACATTAAATCGCGAGAAAGGTCCATTTAAAATTTTCAAATTCGCTTGTCCGCCATGTTCGTTTTGTAGTTAACCAGTTTTTGAAAGTCTTATAGATGGACTTCCAGTAGTGCCCTTTATCTCTGTACAAAATTTCAGGGTGATACCGCTAATAGTTTCAGAGATATAGAATGCCGGTGAAATATTTCGCACATCCGCCATCTTGTGGTTATGTAAACAATTGAACGAAGTTTGATGTCGGTGCATTACAATGTGTATATACATATACTGTACCATGTTTTATTGTGTTTGGTTAGTTAAATCGCGAGAAACGTCTATTTAAATGTCCCAAATTCGCGTGGCCGCCATGTTGGTTTTGTAGTTACCAGTTTTTCAATAGTCACATAGGTGAACCTCTAGTAATTTCCTTTATCACCGTAAAAAATTCCAGGGTGATATCGGGAATAGTTTCGGAGATATTGAATGCTGGTGAAATATTTCGCACAGCCGCCATGTTGGATTGGTGAGACGTAACAAAATTTTATGGGCACGGTCGAGGTCGCCCGGAGTAGTGCTATGAACTTACCGAGTTTCATTGAAATCGCTCCAGCGGTATAGAAGTTATTAGGGACACACACACACCTCTCACACACACACACGCACACACAGACACACGGACAAAAGGTGATCTCATTAGCCTATTTTTTCAAAATTGAAAATAGGCTAAATATGATTAGAAAGATGAGTAAGAGAAATAAAAGACACTGCCTAGGGCCTATATCTCATTGGCTGTTAGATATTTAGAGACCAATTGTGCCGTATTTAGTCGCATAGCACCGTTGGAAAATAATCAGAACACTTTGGAAAACTTCGGCAGTCCCGAGCTTCTGAGGTAGCAATTGTATAATTTATCACCACATAGAGCTCAACGATAAGGTTCGGAATAAATGAAGGTAAATTTGAATGCACCAACGCTTATTGCAGCTGGTAACCTCTATGTACTGCACCAACACCATTGCACTTATACAGAGGCATAATATTTTTATGATAACTGTTTTAAAGGGCCTAAGAGATCCTTTTGCACTAATTACTCACCGTGACTGCAATTTGTAAACAGCGCAAGATGCAACTATTTTCGCAATTCTGCACCAGAACACTGGTAGGGGTGACGTTATGCAGCCCGAAGTGCCCTTCAACAATAGACTTATTAAAATACACTTACAGTTGCACTACTAAGGACATGAATGGTTCTAGGGCCTTAATACGTGGTTTTCAAGTTTATTTTGTCTGTTATTCTAAATGTAGAGATTGGAGAGCGTTGTCCAAAATATCGAAGTGGACAGTGTTACCAGCAGGGTTTCAAAGTGTATGTAAAATTTGGTGCAATTAGGAGGAACGGTGTAGATCTGTGATAAAGGACCTAAATTCGGGGAATGGAGTGGTCTGTCCGAAATTTAAAGTGGACAGTGTCACCCGCAGGTTTCCAAAGGGTAAGTATACAAAATGTGGCTCAGATCGGTGAAATGGTGTAGATTTGTGCCAAAGGACCTAAATGCAGGGAATGGAGTGGTCAGTCCAAAATTTCAAGCAGTGTTACTCGTCGGGTTCCAAAGGGTAAGTATGTAAAATTTGGTTCAGATCGGTGAAATGGTGTATATTTGTGCCAAAGGCTCTAAATGCAGGGAATGGAGTGGTCTGTCCAAAATTTCATGCGGACAGTGTTAATCTCAGGGTTCCAAAGGGTAAGTATACACATTTTGGTTCAGATTGGTGAAAAGGTGTAGATTTGTGCCAAAGGGCCTAAATGCAGGAAATGGAGTGGTCTGACATAATTTTCATGTACGCAGTGTTACTCGCAGGTTTCCAAAGGGCAAGTATACACAGTTTGGTTCAGATCGGTGAAACGGTGAAGATTTGTGCCAAAGGGCCTAAATGTAGGGAATGGAGTGGTCTGTCCGAAAACGCATGCAGACTGTGTTACTCGCAGGGCTCCAAAGGGTAAGTATTGTTTTAGATCCCTTATTTGGGGGTGGATCTAAAAGGAAGAGTTATTGTACTAATTTATAAAGCTGTGCCTAAAAAGGGTAGCTTCCCTTGGCAGGGCAAGCTGACCAGTGTAGAGTGTTGTGGTGTGCTAGGAACTAGGGGGCGCTCCTATAAATAATGTAGTAGTGTTTGAGGGGATGGGACCCAATGCAAGGGTCACTGTGCTGGTCGCTCAGCTGACTGCTTATTATGTAACTGACTCTGCTTGTATCAGCTAAGTGGCACGCGCTGCTTGCTAGCAGCCGGGCCGGCTCGAGAAATACAATGGTATCTGAGCTAGCGCTATCGGACTACCGTCTGTCACGTCTAACCGTGACGGGAATAAGGAAGGGCGTTGGGATGTAAAGAGGCGTATGGACAGTAAGACTAGTGTGATGTGCTGACCAAGTGTTTATTGGTCTGTAATTCTGAAGTATGAGTCCCTTGTAGGGAATGTAATTATGTTGACAATGTAAAGTACAAGTTGTGGGTTAAAGGTTACAAAAGTAGGATGTCTGAACACGACTGACTCACCTCTGATGACACTGGCGTAGCCTCCGGCCGTATCGTTGAAGCACTGATAATGGAGAGATCCCCTGACCTCATTAAGACGCCTTCTTATACTCTTCGGCGCTATGCTGTCAGCAATGTGTTGGCATTGCTGCCCCAATTAATAGTATGTCGCTATGTGTAACCATTATGCAAGGACTGAGCTGCTTTCTAGAGTGGCAAGCTGTCCTTGCTACGTTTATGGATGTTGGCCCGGCTTTCCAAGGGTTGCCCGTTAGGAGATTTAGGCAGATGATGGGGGGATGGTGTCCAAGGGGTGCATACCCCTGGGAGGCTGTACAGTATACACATTTAGGTTCAGATCGGTGAAACGGTGTGGATTTGTGCCAAAGGGCCTAAATGCAGGGAATGAAGTGGTCTGTCCGAAATCGCATGCAGACTGTGTTACTCGCAGGGCTCCAAAGGGTAAGTATACACAATTTGGTTCAGATCGGTGAAACGGTGTATATTTGTGCCAAAGGGCCTAAATGCAGGGAATGGACTGGTCTGTCATAAATTTCACGTAGACAGTGTTACTCGCAGGGTTCCAATTGAATCTGGCTATCATATAAATAAAGAATTTTTTGAATCGGACTGGTAGTTCCAGAGATTAGTGCGTTTAAAGACATAAACACACAGACAAACTCTTCAGCTTTATTATCTACTAGCAGTAGTGCCCGGCTTCGTCCGGTGGATTTGTTCGTTTTATGGATGATAATGAATACTACTACAGAACTGGCATATAATACTTAAATTAACAGAAAAAAATATTTTAAAAATATAAATTTTTGTGGTGGTGGGGGGGGGGGGGGGTGAAAAGTAGTACAGAATAATGGACCTAACATTCAGGTCATTTTCCCGTAATGATAATGACAATAATGATTAGTGAAACGGCTATTTACTAACTACAGTACTGACACATTTAATTTACAAACGAATTGAAAAATATGATTCGAAAGAGGAGTTTGTGACATAAAAGACACCGCCATGGGCCTATATCTCATTGGCTGTTAGAAAAGTAGAGATCAATAGTGTCGTCTCTTGTCACATAGTGCCATAGGAAAATAATCAGGGCACTTTGGAAAACTTCGGCTGTCCCGAGCTCCTGAAGTAGCAATAGTGTCATCTATCGCCACATACCGCTCAAGGATGAGGATCTGAATAAATGAAAGTAAATTTGAAAGCACCAACGCTTATTGCAGCTGATTACCTCTATGTACTGCACCAACACTATCGCACTTTTACAGAGGCATAATATTTTCATGATGATAACTGTTTTACCGGGCCTAAGAAATCTTCTTGCAGTAATTACTCCAGGTGACTCCAATTTATAAGCAGCGCAAGTTGTAACTATTTTCGCAATTCTGGTAGGGGCGACGTGATGCAGATCGCATTGCCAGCCAACAATTGACTTATTAAAATATTCTTACAGTTACACTATACGGACATGAATGGTTCTAGGACATTAAAACGTAGTTTTCAAGTTCATTTTGTCTGTTGTACTAAATGTAGGGAATGGAGAGAGTTGTTCAAAATAACAAGTGGATAGTGTTACCCGCAGGGCTTCGTAGGGTAAGTACTTTACGTTTGGTTAAGATCGGTGAAACGATGTAGACTTGTGCCAAAGGGCCTAAATGCAGGGAATGGAGTGGTCTGTCCGAAATTTTACGTAGACAGTATTCGTTACTCGCAGGTTTCCAAAGGTTAAGAATACTCATTTTGGTTCAGATCGGTGAAACGGTGTAGATTTGTGCCAAAGGGCCTAAATGCTGGGAATGGAGTGGTCTGTCCGACATTTCATGGAAACAGTGTTACTCGCAGAGTTCTAAAGGTTAAGTATACAAATGTTGGTTCAGATCGGTGAAACGGTGTAGATTTGTATAAATAATAGACAAACCAACATTGAGCTTTATACCGTATTTACACATGCTAATGCAACAATCACAATAACGCAGGTTATCACAAATTCTACACACACACCCATGTACACGGGGCAACATGACCACGATGTCTAAGCCCCGCAAATGAAATATTAACTGTGCATACGATAGCATAGAGAATAATACAGTCCAATACGATTCTTGATTGTTAATCGGTCAGTTTTCCCATGTGTCCTTGAGCAAATTTTACCGGACTAGCATGATACAGAGTAAATCGTTGTTGCCTAGTGACAACCTGCCAATCAATGGTGCGGCGTTATTATTATTATTAATTTATCGTATGGCTTTTAGTGCCGGGAGTGTCCGAGGACATGTTCGGCTCGCCTGAGTCTGTAGCTGCTTCCAGCGGACACCCTAAAGGGAGAGCTACAAGTTCCGTTCAATTTCAAGTAGTTCCAACTTTCGCCACCAGATATCAATGATACCTAGTGGTGAACGTTGGAACTTTGATAGAGCATTCTGACGAAATCTAACCTAACAAATTTTGCTTTACACAAGTTTAGTCTGTGAAAGGATCTTTTACATGCCATAAATCTATGACATTGGACCGCCGGCTTTTCTTCCCCTCCGAAGGAAGGCATACTGAAGGATTGTTAATGCTCTTAAAACAAGTAGTTCCGTGAAGAACTATACAGCCTATTTTCATATATCCTACTTATGGTAACTGCCACTATCAACATACAAAATGTCAGTTTGATTGCTGTAATAGATCCGTAGATATCGAGAACCGACTAAATATTTCGGATGGTCGCCACGTTGGATTTTATATATGTAGGTCCTAGAGTTATGTAATGTTACATGAAGGTTATTGTGTACGTGTAGCATTCAAACTTCAATCGCATGATTAGGACACAAGAAGTAACAAGGAGATTTTAAAATTTCGCACAGCTGCCATCTTGTGGTTATGGAAACCATGGAAATAAATCAAATGCTAGTGGATTAACATTCGTATAAGGATTTACTGTACCAAGTTTCACTGCACTCGGATGGTTAAATTGCAAGAAACGTCCATGTGAATATTTATACTTCGCGTCGCCGCCATGTTGGATTTGTGATCATCAGGTTCTATAGGTGAACTCAAGTTCATAGCCCATATGAACATAAAAATTTCAGTTTGATTGCTGTAATAGATTCGTAGATATTCAGAGCCGTCTAAATATTTCGGATGGTTGGATTGTTAAATGTATAGGCCATAGAGTCATGTACCATTAAAGGAAAATTATAGCGTAGGTTCATTATTCGAACTTTCACTTCGATCGCATGATTGCGACACAAGAAATAAAAACTTAATTTTAAAATTAGCACAGCCGTCATCTTGAGGTTATGTAAACAATTGAACTAAATTTGATACCAGTGCATTACAATGTGTTTATACTTTTCCTGTACCAGATTTCATTGCGTTTAGAACATTAAATCGCGAGAAAGGTCTATTTAAAATGTTCAAATTCGCTTGTCCGCCATGTTCGTTTTGTAGTTAATCGGTTTTTTAAAGTCTTATAGATGAACTTCCAGTAGTGCCCTTTATCTCCGTACTAAATTTCAGGGTGATATCGCTTATAGTTTCAGAGATACAGAATGCCGGTGAAATATTTCGCACATCCGCCATTCTGTGGTTATGTAAACAATTGAACGAAGTTAGATGTCGGTGCATTACAATGTGTATGAACATATACTGTACCAAGTTTTGTTGCGTTTGGTTGGTTAAATCGCGAGAAACGTTTATTTAAAAGTCGCGAATTTGCGTGGCCGCCATGTTGGTTTTGTATTTACCTGATTTTCAAAAGTCGCATAGGCAAACTTCTAGTAGTTCCCTTTATTACCGTAATGAATTCCAGGGTGATATCGGGAATAGTTTCGGAGATATTGAATGCTGGTGAAATATTTCGCACAGCCGCCATGTTGGATTGGTGAAAATTTGAAAGGCACGTTCGGGGTCGCCCGGAATAGTGCTATGAACTTACCGAGTTTTATTGAAATCGTTCCAGCCGTTTAAAAGTTATTAGGGGGATACACACACACCTCACACACACACACACACGGACAAAAGGTGATCTCATAAGCCCATTTTTTTTTCAAAATTAACAAGTAGTTTCGTGAAGAGTTATACAGCCTATTTTCATATATCCTGCTCATGTTAAATGCCTCTATCAACATACAAAATTTCAGTTTAATTGCTGTAACAGATTCGTAGATATTGAGAACCGTCTAAATATTTCAGATGGTCGCCAGGTTGGATTTTTATTTTTGTACTATTACATTAACCCTCTTAGTGCCAAGCCATTTCCTGAAATACTTGCCAAGAATGCCAAGCCATTTTCAAAGGCCATGCAGACTATTCGAAAAGAAATCATAAATACCACATTTCCAACGATATAATTATTATTTTTGCTTTGCATTATAACCAATACCTCATTCCTTCATACCTTATGTTCATAAAAGTAAGTACGGCATTTAACCCTTTTTAATTGAGGTTATTCTCATAATTATTCAACTTTTTTGAAATAATCAATTTTGAGCCTAAATTAAGGACACCTAAGGGTCATATTCGAAAAAAAACTACGTTTCCAGCTGTAGAAAGTTCTTAGATTTATCTGTAGGCAGAAAAAGTCAACTAAAAGAAAACAACTGCCCCGCAATTTTGGCGGGAACGCGCGTGATTGGGGGAGGGCGAAGGGAGGGCGTGAATACAAACTCAAACCTATCGCGTAACGGACTTCGAAGGAAAAAAGTAAACACCGCATAGGCAAGCTTGAAACCTCACCTTTCCAACCATATGCAATAATCACGGACATATGGCTACAGAAATCTACAAATATAAGATAAACAGCGCGCCGATTCAATCGGCTTTGGCACTTTTGGTGCGAGCAGCGAGAGCCGATCTGTTCGGGGCGTGACACTGAGAGGGTTAAGATTATTGTGTACGGGTGGTATTCAAACTTCAATCGCATGATTAGAACACAAGAAGTAAAAACGAGATTTTAAAATTACGCACAGCAGCCATCTTGTGATTATGCAAACAATTGAAATAAATTAGATGCCAGTGGATCATCATTTGTAGAAGCATTTAATGTGCAACGTTTCACGGCACTCGGATAGTTAATTCACGAGAAACGTCCATTTAAATATTTATATTTTGCGTCGCCGCCATGTTGGATTTGTGCTCACCAGGTTATTGAAAGTCCTATAGGTGAACATATGTTCATAGTCTCTATGAACATAAAAAAATAAGTTTGGTTGCCGTAAAAGATTCATAGATATTGAGAACCGTCTAAATATTTCGGAAGCTCGCCATTTAGGATTATTATATGTATAGGCCATAGAGTTATGTACCATTCAAGGCCAATTATTGCCTAGGTTCATTATTCAAACTTTCACTTCGATCGCATGATTACGACACAAGAAATAAAAACTTAATTTTAAAATTTCGCACAGCCGCCATCTTGAGGTTATATAAACAATTGAATTAAATTAGATGGCAGTGCATTACAATCTGCAAAATCATTTACTGTACCACATTTCACTGCGCTCAGAGAGTTAAATCACGAGAAAAGTATATTAAAATATTTCAAATTCGCTTGGTCGCCATGTTCGTTTTGTACTTTACAGGTTTATGAAATATACATAGGTAAACTTGTATCAGTACCATTTATCACCGTACAAAATTTCATGATGATATCTGTAATAGTTTCGAAGATATAGAATGTCAGTGAAATATTTCGCACAGCCGCCATTTGGAGGTTATGTAAACAATTGAACTAAATTAGACTTCAGTGCATTACAATGTGTATAAACATTTGCTGTACCAAGTTTCATTACGTTTGGATAGTTAAATCGCGAGAAAAGTCTATTTAAAAGTCTCAATTTCGCTTGACCGCCATGTTGGTTTTGTAGTCACCAGGTTTTTGAAAGTCTCATAGGTGAACTTCTAGTAGTGCCCTTTATCACCGTACACAATTTCAGGGCGATATCGGTAATAGTTTCGGAGATATTGAATGCTAGTGAAATATTTCGAACAGCCGCCATGTTGCATTGGTGAGAAGTAACAAAATTTGAAGGGCACGGTCGAGGTCGCCGGGAATAGTGCTATGAACTAACCGAGTTTAATTGAAATCACTCCAGCCGTTTAGATTTTATTAGGGGGACACACACACACACACCTCACACACACACGCACACACACACGGACAACAGGTGATCTCATAAGCCTATTTTTCAAAATTGAAAATAGGCTAAAAACAAGATGTTCAGTAAAGAACATATAGCCTACTTTCTCCTAAATGCATGGGTATTGTTATAACTCTTTGTCCTTTTCAAGGAGTATGATTGAATGTTGGTTGTAGTAGCTTGTTGAAATACAACGTGCTATAGGGATATTAAACATGAATATGAGGTGCCCTTTGCTAGTGCTACCTCTGTACCAAATTTCGTTCAATTCGGTTTCGCCGTGTTTGAATTGATAGGGGGAATCGATTTGCACACATACTTGGCCACCATCTGCAAACTATTGGGCTGATGTTCTTGCAGTTTGGTCAGAATATGTTTCCCACATAAAGATATGGTGTTGCAAAATTTGGTAGAGACTAGATTATTAGGTTGGTCGTAATTACATTTTAGCTTTCAACATTTGGGTGGCCGCGATTACGTTTCCGTCAAGATAGCGGTGATATAAAACATGACACTGAGGTGCCTCTTGCTAGTGCTACCTCTGTACCAAATTTCGTTCATTCGGTTCCACCGTGTTCGAATTAATACGGGGAATCAATTTTGACATAAAGATGGCCGCCATCCGCAAACTATTAGGCTAATGACCTATTAGATTGGTCAAAGGATGCTCCCTCCATAAAGGTATGTTGTTGCAAAGTTTGGTAGAGATCGAATGGTTATGTTAGTCGTAATTTGATTTAAGCTTTAAACATTTGTGTGGCCGCTATTACGTTTCTGTCAATATGGCGGCGATATTAATCATGACACTGAGATGCCCTTTGCTAGTGCTATCTCTGTACTAAATTTCGTTCCATTCTGTTTCACCGTGTTTGAATTAATAGGGGGAATCTATTCTGACACAAAGATGGCCGCCATCCGCAAACTATTAGGCGAATGACCTATTAGATTGGTCAAAGGATGCTCCCTCCATAAAGGTATGTAGTTGCAAAATTTGGTTGAGATCGGATGATTAGGTTAATCGTAATTTGATTTAAGCTTTGAACATTCGTGTGGCCGCCATTACGTTTCAGTCAAGACGGCGGCGATATAAAACATGACACTGAGGTGCCCTTTGCTAGTGCTACCTCTGTACCAAATTTCGTTCCATTAGGTTCCTCCGTATTCGAATTAATAGGGGGAATCAATTTTGACATAAAGATGGCCGCCATCCGCAAACTATTAGGCTAATAACCTATTAGATTCGTCAAAGGATGCTCCCTCCAAAAAGGTATGTTGTTGCAAAGTTTGGTAGAGATCGGATGGTTATGTTAGTCGTAATTTAACTTAAGCTTTGAACATTTGTGTGGCCGCCATTACGTTTCTGTCAATATGGCGGCGATATAAAACATGACACTGAGATGCCCTTTGCTAGTGCTACCTCTGTACCAAATTTCGTTCCATTCGGTTTCACCGTGTTTGAATTAATAGGGGGAATTGATTTTCACACAAAGATGGCCGCCATTCGCAAACTATTAGGCTAATGACCTATTCATTTGGTCAAAGGATGCTTCCTCTATAAGGGTATGTTGTTGCAAAATTTGGTAGAGATCGGATGATTAGGTTAATCGTAATTTGATTTAAGCTTTGAACATTTGTGTGGCCGCCATTACGTTTCCGTCAAGATGGCGGCGATATAAAACATGACACTGAGGTGCCTTTTGTTAGTACTACCTCTGTACCAAATTTCGTTCCATTCGGATGCAGCGTGTTCGAATTAATAGGGGGAATCGATTTTCACACAAAGATGGCCGCCATCCGCAAACTATTACTCTGATGACCTATTAGTTTGGTCAAAGGATGCTCCCCCATAAAGGTATGTTGTTGCAAAATTTGGTAGAGATCGGATGATTAGGTTAGTCGTAATTTGATTTAAGCTTTGAACATTTGTGTGGCCGCCATTACGTTTCCGTCAAGATGGCGGCGATATAAAACATGACACTGAGGTGCCTTTTGTTAGTACTACTTCCGTACCAAATTTCGTTCCATTCGGTTGCACCGTGTTCGAATTAATAGGGGGAATCGATTTTCACTCAAAGATGGCCGCCATCCGTAAACTATTACGCTGATGACCTATTGGTTTGGTCAAAGGATGCTCCCCCCATAAAGGTATGTTGTTGCAAAATTTGGTAGAGATCGGATGATTAGGTTAGTCGTAATTTGATTTAAGCTTTGAACATTTGTGAGGCCGCCATTACGTTTCCGTCAAGATGGCGGCGATATAAAACATGACACTGAGGTGTCCTTTGCTAGTGCTACCTTTGTACCAAATTTCGTTCAATTCGCATTCTCCGTGTTCGAATTGATAGGGGGGGACAGACATTCAGAGTACACACACTCACACACACACACACAGACACACACACACACAGACACACACACAGACTCACACACACACATACACACACACAGACAGACACACTTTTTTCGCCCTGTGTTGATCTCATAAGTGTACTTTCATTTTTTGCAAAAATCGAAAGTAGGCTAATAAAAATCCGACGACTTCGGCGTTGACTATCATGATACAGTGTTAGTCGTTGTCGCCTAGCGACAATATGTCCGTCAAATTATTAGATCGGTGAAACGGTGTAGACTTGTGCAAAAGGGCCTAAATGCGGGGAATGGAGTGGTCTGTCCGAAATTTAACATAGCCTAAACTATTTCTCTTGAATCACGCTATCATACACAAAAAGAATTTTTCGAATCCGGCTGGTATATATGGTATATAAGAATGTCGTGTTAGTTACACTATTTATAACTCAAGAACGGCTGAACCGATTTGGCTGAAAATTGGTGTGGAGGTAGCTTAGAACCAGGATACTTTTTATCCCGTGACGTGTTTTAAAACGTCAAAGAGAATACAAGTCACTATAAAACGTATCGCAAATGACAGCTAAAATAAACTCATGCAGGAATGGCAAGGCAAGTCGTTTCCAGGCAACAGTAGCTCTTGACGAGACACGGCCGACTGGATCCGAGTAGCACTCTCCACTACCGGTATAGAAAATGAGGCTCTTAACATGAAATCCAGTTAGTTACTCAACGTAATTTGTATTCTTTTTGAATCATCATTAACAATGCCGCGACAAAGACGATCGAATCTTTCCCGACAAAGCAATAATGCAAGTAGAATACGAAACATTGCGAATGAAAGGACTGAAGAAGAACAAGAAATTGCCCGTGAAGAGCGCCGCGTTAGTATGGCTCGACTTCGTGCTTCTCAATCACAAGGGTAAAGTGAGGCAGCCCGTGAAACGGCTCGGTTGGCAATGCGAAATCGTCGAGCGAACTACAGAGATCAAGAAGTATATAATTTTTGACACACAAGAAGAGATTTATCAAGTGCTGATTTGAATCGAGCAGCGTTTCGATACGATTGCAGCACTGATTACTGCTTGCATCCTAGCGTTTGCATTAGGCCAATTGACGTTGTTTGCGAGTATTGTGGCGCATTGAAGTTTTCCGGAGAAACGCCCGGATTGTGCTGCCTTAGTGGGAATGTGAAATTGCCATTATTGACTCCACCGCCTGAGCCATTACATTCATTGCTTTGTGGCGAAACACCCGACTTACGTCATTTTCTTGCAAACACTCAAATATACAATGGTTGTTTCCAAATGACGCATTTAATCAAGAATTGGAACGGGAACGTGAATATGATAACCATGAATTAGATTTAGTATTTCAAACGAATGTACCCCTGTTGAATCCCCAACAAAAGGAAGTTTATGATACATTAATGAAGGCAATTGATGAAAATGGTGGTTTATATTTCCTGGATGCCCTTGGTGGAACTGGTAAAACATTCCTCATGTCAGTAGTTTTAGCCACTGTTCCTGCGAAATCCAACATTGTGGTTGCAGTTGCTTCTTCTGAAATAGCAGCCACATTGTTAGAAGGATGTCGTACGGCTCATTCAGCATTAAACTTGCCGTTAAATCTTCAAACTATTGAAGAACCAAAATGTAATATTGCACACAAAACAAGATGTTCAGTAAAGAACATATAGCCTACTTTCTCCTAAATGCATGGGTATTGCTATAACTCTTTGTCCTTTTCAAGGAGTATGATTGAATGTTGGTTGTAGTAGCTTGTTGAAATACAACGTGCTATAGGGATATTAAACATGAATATGAGGTGCCCTTTGCTAGTGCTACCTCTGTACCAAATTTCGTTCAATTCGGTTTCGCCGTGTTTGAATTGATAGGGGGAATCGATTTGCACACATACTTGGCCACCATCTGCAAACTATTGGGCTGATGTTCTTGCAGTTTGGTCAGAATATGTTTCCCACATAAAGATATGGTGTTGCAAAATTTGGTAGAGACTAGATTATTAGGTTGGTCGTAATTACATTTTAGCTTTTAACATTTGGGTGGCCGCGATTACGTTTCCGTCAAGATAGCGGTGATATAAAACATGACACTGAGGTGCCTCTTGCTAGTGCTACCTCTGTACCAAATTTCGTTCATTCGGTTCCACCGTGTTCGAATTAATAGGGGGAATCAATTTTGACATAAAGATGGCCGCCATCCGCAAACTATTAGGCTAATGACCTATTAGATTGGTCAAAGGATGCTCCCTCCATAAAGGTATGTTGTTGCAAAGTTTGGTAGAGATCGAATGGTTATGTTAGTCGTAATTTGATTTAAGCTTTAAACATTTGTGTGGCCGCTATTACGTTTCTGTCAATATGGCGGCGATATTAATCATGACACTGAGATGTCCTTTGCTAGTGCTATCTCTGTACCAAATTTCGTTCCATTCTGTTTCACCGTGATTGAATTAATAGGGGGAATCGATTCTGACACAAAGATGGTCGCCATCCGCAAACTATTAGGCGAATGACCTATTAGATTGGTCAAAGGATGCTCCCTCCATAAAGGTATGTAGTTGCAAAATTTGGTTGAAATCGGATGATTAGGTTAATCGTAATTTGATTTAAGCTTTGAACATTCGTGTGACCGCCATTACGTTTCAGTCAAGACGGCGGCGATATAAAACATGACACTGAGGTGCCCTTTGCTAGTGCTACCTCTGTACCAAATTTCGTTCCATTAGGTTCCTCCGTGTTCGAATTAATAGGGGGAATCAATTTTTACATAAAGATGGCCGCCATCCGCAAACTATTAGGCTAATAACCTATTAGATTGGTCAAAGGATGCTCCCTCCAAAAAGGAATGTTGTTGCAAAGATTGGTAGAGATCGGATGGTTATGTTAGTCGTAATTTAACTTAAGCTTTGAACATTTGTGTGGCCGCCATTACGTTTCTGTCAATATGGCGGCGATATAAAACATGACACTGAGATGCCCTTTGCTAGTGCTACCTCTGTACCAAATTTCGTTCCATTCGGTTTCACCGTGTTTGAATTAATAGGGGGAATTGATTTTCACACAAAGATGGCCGCCATTCGCAAACTATTAGGCTAATGACCTATTCATTTGGTCAAAGGATGCTTCCTCTATAAGGGTATGTTGTTGCAAAATTTGGTAGAGATCGGATGATTAGGTTAATCGTAATTTGATTTAAGCTTTGAACATTTGTGTGGCCGCCATTACGTTTCCGTCAAGATGGCGGCGATATAAAACATGACACTGAGGTGCCTTTTGTTAGTACTACCTCTGCACCAAATTTCGTTCCATTCGGTTGCACCGTGTTCGAATTAATAGGGGGAATCGATTTTCACACAAAGATGGCCGCCATCCGCAAACTATTACTCTGATGACCTATTGGTTTGGTCAAAGGATGCTCCCCCCATAAAGGTATGTTGTTGCAAAATTTGGTAGAGATCGGATGATTAGGTTAGTCGTAATTTGATTTAAGCTTTGAACATTTGTGTGGCCGCCATTACGTTTCCGTCAATATGGCGGCGATATAAAACATGACACTGAGGTGCCTTTCGTTAGTACTACTTCCGTACCAAATTTCGTTCCATTCGGTTGCACCGTGTTCGAATTAATAGGGGGAATCGATTTTCACTCAAAGATGGCCGCCATCCGTAAACTATTACGCTGATGACCTATTGGTTTGGTCAAAGGATGCTCCCCCCATAAAGGTATGTTGTTACAAAATTTGGTAGAGATCGGATGATTAGGTTAGTCGTAATTTGATTTAAGCTTTGAACATTTGTGAGGCCGCCATTACGTTTCCGTCAAGATGGCGGCGATATAAAACATGACACTGAGGTGTCCTTTGCTAGTGCTACCTTTGTACCAAATTTCGTTCAATTCGCATTCACCGTGTTCGAATTGATAGGGGGGGACAGACATTCAGAGTACACACACTCACACACACACAGACACACACACACACAGACACACACACAGACTCACACACACACACATACACACACACAGATAGACACACTTTTTTCGCCCTGTGTTGATCTCATAAGTCTACTTTCATTTTTTGCAAAAATCGAAAGTAGGCTAAAAATACAGCAATGGCTAAAGTCTTATCAGCATCGAAAATCATTATCTGGGACGAATGCACAATGGCGCATAAACGTGCATTAGAAGCACTAAATCGAACACTGAAAGATCTACGCAATGACTCCAGATGTTTTGGAGGAGCAATGATTTTACTGTCTGGCGATTTCCGCCAAACACTGCTAGTAATTCCCAGATCAACTCCTGCCGACGAAATAAACGCTTGCCTCAAATCATCGAATATATGGCGCTATGTGAAGAAACTTCAGCTGACAACAAACATGAGAGTTACATTGCTTAATGATACATCTGCTGAAGATTTCTCTGAGCAATTGCTGACTATCGGTAATGGTCGAGTACCTGTCGACGTATCGAGCGGATTGATTTCATTTCCTCCTAATTTCTGTAACTTTGTCTCATCGAAAGACGAACTTATCAACAAAGTATTCCCAAACATCATTACTAATTACAAAAATAATGAATGGTTGAATGAGCGAGCAATTTTAGCGGGTAAGAATAAAGATGTAGATGACCTAAACTACATAATTCAGAATGAGATCATTGGAACAATGCATTCATTCAAATCTATTGACTGTGTAACAAATGAAGATGAAGCCACCAACCATCCAATTGAATTTTTAAACTCCTTGGATGTGCCTGGCTTACCACCGCACAATTTACGCCTTAAGGTTGGCTCCGTAGTAATCATGCTTCGAAACATAAACCAACCAAAACTGTGCAACGGTACGCGTTTGGTGGTAAGTAAATTGATGAACAATGCGATTTACGCGACGATATTCAAAGGAAAATTCGAAGGTGAGGAAGGTCTCATTCCGAGGATCCCGATGATCCCAACCGATATGCCGTTTGAGTTTAAAAGACTTCAATTTCCGATCCGTCTTGCATTCGCCATGTCCATTAACAAATCACAAGGCCAATCTTTGAAAGTTTGTGGTTTGAATCTGGAATATCCATGCTTTTCCCATGGTCAATTATATGTGGCATGTTCACGGGTCGGAAGACCATCTGCGTTGTTTGTTCTTGCGCCTGATAATAAAACAAAAAAGTCCTTTCGGCACGCCGGAAGGCGGAGGTAGATTTCACCGGACAAACTTGGGGATAGGCGAAAATAGGCAGAATATGCAGGTTTTCGTAGAAGGATCAGACCTCATTTATTGCGAGAAAGTATTTTATAATTCGAGCTTAATTAACTTCGTTTTCGTCATTTTATGCATATTTTAAACATTTTATTGTCTTATGAGGATGGTATCCTTCTTGTCATTTGGGGTCCATTTTTAGCCTACTTTTAACATTTTGCCAAAATGAGGAAAAAGTAGACTTATGAGATCGGGCAAATTTGTGTCTGTCTGTCTGTCTGTCTGTCTGTCCTTCTGTCTGTCTGTCTGTCTGGCTGGCTGCATGTGTGTCCCCCCCTATCAACTCCTAAACGGCTGCAGCAAATGAAACAAAATTTGGTAGGAGTAAATACCTATACCTGAATATCTCACGGCCGTATTTGAAAATGATGTCAGTGCTACCAACTGCTGAAAAATAGCATTTGAAATTTGAGCTCCATGTTGGATATCTTGGAAGGTATGAATCGGAGCTATTTCAAAATTGGCACACGTATAGATAATAATATTGCAGTTTAATTTCCGGGAGGCCATACATGGCAGTGTTGCCAAAATGATTATAAGCCTGCTGATAAGTCCAAATTTTAAATGCATATAACTTCTACACTATCAATTGGATTTCAACCAAACATCGTATGTGCTATGTGTACATAAACAGATATGACTGAGTGTATTCTTAAGAGCCACCAGGGCTGCCAACTGTTAATAAATGCTCTCAATTTGTTTTAATCCAAATACCCATATATCAGAAAGTATGCAGGCCGACAGTTTTAAACTATGCACACGGATAGTACCTGACATTGTATATTAATTTGGAGTAACTTATATACGTCAGTGCTACCAACATGATTCTAAGCCTGCTGAGACGACCAACTTTAAATTCATGTAACTTCAATACTAACTAATGGATTTCATTCAAAATTGGCACAACAATAGATCATATTATTTCAGATTATTTCTGACCAATACATGCATGCCATTGTTGCCAACATGATTTTACGCGTGCTGTTAGATCCAATGTTTAACTGCATGTAACGTCCATGCTATGCATTGGACTTCGACCAAATTTTGTATTCTGTACCCTAAGAAATGGATCTAAGAATATATTCAGTCACCAGGGCTGCCAACTCTAGGGCTTTATTAGGCTACATTATGCCAGGTATACAGTATTTCGAACTAATTAGAAATTTCGATATTACCAACTTAATTTCGTCATTATTCTAGATAGATCCATATAGATTAATTATTGGCATGAATCTTAAATTTTAATAAAAGTAGGCTCTTTAGTTCGTCACGGAGCTTCTTGTTATACTTGTGGTCACACTGTCCTTATGCAAGGTTTCGACACTGATGTGTAACTATGTAACGGTCTGTTACTTCTTCACGCAAAATTATATCTCCCGCAGAGATTTTGGCTGGTTCCTCAGTTTAGGGGCTGCGACAACGCGGTCATGTAACCCCGTGTACTTTGGGTGAGTGTAGAAGCTGTCTGATAAACGGTGTGAATTGTGATGGCTGTATTAGTCTGTAATTCAGGTAAGGACTGCAGACGGTCAATTTCAAGCAGTAGTTTCTAATGTTTCTACCAGATACTACCGTCAACGACACCTAGCTGTAAACTTGGCTACTAGATGCCACCGCAACCAGCAACTCGCAACGAACGTTGGAACTTCCCCTCCAAAGGAAAGCATACTGAGGGATTTTTTGCGCTCTTAGAAAATCCGACGACTTCGGTCGGCTTCGAACCCGCGACCTTGGGCATTGAAGTTCAGCATGCTACCAGTTACGTCACCGAAGCCGCTTCACACTTAGTCAGATGGAAATCTGAATTTGATCTCGTGCAAGTGCGTTGTCATGGCAACATCTGATAGCTCTTGGCATTTTCTTATAATTCCGAAATCATTTTTCTCATCCCTTGGCGTAATGGTGGTTCAAATCAAAAATTCTTTCAGACAAAAGCTTTAGGTAATTATTAGGGGAATATTGTCCATTTTATACGGTTTTGGTATTGTGCCTATTAAGAGAGATATGATTAATGTTTCCCGAAAAACCCACTTTTCCCCACCCCTTTAGTCAATGGTTGGTGCTATAAAAAACTCTTCAAATATAAATTGTTGGGCTTTATCCGACACATAGTATGAACTTTGAACGGATTCGATATTTCACATATTAAGAGAGTTATAGCAATATTTCACTTTTTCGATAAAAGCCCCCCATTTTCACCCCCTTCGACCGATTTAGCCCAGTAACGAACTCGACCGAGATTTTATAGGTATACATATTCGGTAAAAAATTCAAAGTGATGAGTGCAAAATTACGGCAGTTATCGTGTCCACAAGAAACTGATATACATATATATACATATATATAACTTTTGAACTGACAGTGGTTTTGGGGTCTGGGGGATGTGAAACGCGAAGATATGTCGACATTTTCCGGAAATCGAAACATGAAATCTACCAAAAAATGTCGTGTATCACAAGGTACTTAACTGAAGAGTGCAACCTATGCACCAAAATACATGAACAATAAAGAATCATTAAAATACTTGAATTTTTATTTGTATTTTCTAATAAAAAATTGAACTTAATAAAAACGAAAATCTGCTTATTTATTGTCTCTAAGACGGAACAGAGTTCGCCGGGTCACCTAGTATTAGTATAGAAGTATAGATTGTGTAATGCAAAATAATAATTAAAAAATTTCAATCACCTATGCTTTTCATTAATCTTTCTCCTTCCTTCTCATACCACATTTGCAAGAGGGTCATGGGGTTCTAACAAGAATTTGGAACCTGTGTAGGATTGCGGGTAGGGAGTGGGGATGAGTATTTAAATTATTCTATAGTCAGATTTGGAGGTTATCTAGGTTAGGGCAAAAAAGGGGGCCGGGTATGGGATGTGCTCTGGAATTTGGAGGTTATGTCAGCAGATATGACTCGATATTTCATTTTACAGCATTCAAATTAAAAACGTGTTATGTAATTGATTTTTACGGTGTATAGTTGATGAACTAACGTCAATACATTATTAGCTTACTTTTCACATTTTGCAAAAATGAGGAAAAAAGTAGACTTATGAGATCGATCCGGGAAAATGTGTGTCTGTCTGTCTGTCTGGCTGTGTGTGTCCCCCCCCCCCCCTATCAACTCCTAAACGGCTGCAGCAATCAAAACCAAATTTAGTATGAGTAAAGATGTGCACCGGAATATCTCACGTCCATATTTGAAAATGATGTCAGTGCTACCAACTGCTGAAAAAACGCACTAGAAATTTGAGCTCCATGTTGGATATCTCGCAAGGTATGCATGGGAGCTATTCCAAAATTGGTACACATGCAGATAATACTATTTCAGTTTAATTTTCAGGAGTCCAACAATGACAGTGTTGCCAAAATAATTTTAAACCTTCTGATAGGTCCACTGTCTAAATGCATATAACTTCTACACTATCAATTGTATTTCAACCAAATTTTGTATGTAATATCTGTACATAAACAGATATGATTGAGCGTATTCTTAAGAGCCACCAGGGCTGCCAACTGTTAATAATTGCTCTCTCTATTTTTTTATCCAAATACCAATATATCAGAAAGTATGCAAGCCAACAGCTTTAAACTATGCACACGTATATTCTGACATTTTGGATTAATTTTGAGTAACTTATATACGTCAGTTATACCAACATGATTATAAGCCTGCTGATAGTACCAATTTTTAAATACATGTAACTTCTATACTATCAGTTGGATTACAACCAAATTACGTATGTGCTATGTGTACCATAACAGAATATCTGTAAGTATTGTTAAGAGCAATCAGGGCTGCCAACTGTTAATAAATGCTGTCTATATTTTGTTCACCCTAATATCAATATATCAGAAAGTATGCAAGCCAACAGCTCTATACTTTGCACACGTATAGCACCTGACATTGTAGATTAATTCGGAGTAATTAATACAAGGCAGTGCTGCCAATATGATTCTATGCCTGCTGATATGTCCAATTTTAAAATACATGTAACTCCTATACTAACAAATGGATTCCATCCAAAATTGGCACAACAAAATATAATATTTCAGATTATTTCTGACCAGCACACGCATGGTATTGTTGGCAACATGCTTTTACGCGTGCTGATAGATCCAGTGTCTAACTGCATGTAATGTCCATTGGACTTCAACCTAATTTTGTATTCTGTACCTTAAGAGATGGAACTAGGAACATATTCAGTCACCAGGGCTGCCAACTGTAGTGCTCTATTAGGCTAAATTATACCAGGTATATTTTGAACTAATTTGATATTTCGATATTACCAACTTAATTTTGTCATTATTCTAGATAGGTTCATATACTGTAGAATAATCACTGGCATGAAAATTAGGCTGTATAGTTCTTCCACGGAACTTCTTGTTATAGTTATCAAAATATATAGCTACACATGTACGTTTACTGTCAACATTACAAAATGGACAATAAATTCCATAATGTATCAGTATATTGTTCATTGCTTGTGATACAGTTTGTCAGAGCTAATATTGTCAAAGGTAATAGCTATTAATGTTAATTGATCCACAAAGGGACGAGCTCTGCGGAATATTCATAAAAATAAGCTGATATCTTAAGGATTTAGTTCCTTATGTTTCCCCTACCGAAGAGAAATGATTGTTTTTTTAAATCCGGATTATGGGCGGATTTAAGGAAAATTATTTAACATGGGAGCTCTTTGTGCCACGAAAACCTTACCATATTCACTAGAGCTTAATCGAGAGACCATTCTTACAAATAATGTAACTTGGACTGACTTCAGTAGATACTGAATACTGGGTATCGCTTCTCTGATTTACATACGGTAAGTAACTTAACCTCAGCATTATCATATTAGAAATGTTTCCAGTCCTAGCATAGGCTGAAGTTTGGGAACTTCTAACAATAATTGAAATCATATTAACTAACAACCTACCATCAAGGCGATTAGCTCCTCTCTCCCGAAGAATGGTGTCTTACTTTCAGGAAAATGTTAACACACCCTCTTGTATTCCCCGTAATGTACCTACCAATAATTTCTAGGAATGTTGTGTATGCATTGCTTTCTTAAATTTTCGTCGTGGGGAAGGAGAAGCAAGCCACATTATCACTTCTTTCATAATACCGGTACTTCCTATAAACAAACTTTTGGCATACCATACCTGCGATCTGGGAAGGAGGTTTCCTGAACTAACAACATTTCATTACCATCCAAAAAACCTTGTATGAGTCGAAATAATAAGTGATAGAGGTCCTAACTAAAACATAACCTTCTGTGTTATGACAAACATGCAACGCAAAATTTTCGTAGATACAATAACCTACCTACAAAATGAACATTTGTTTCAGAAAATAAATAATCCTAATTATAGATGACGTAAGTAGAAGCGTTCTCAAGTATCACTTTTCACGCGGATACTCATTCATAAAAGATATAAACAACACAGCACAAAGAAAAATGGTCGCCATCTCTAGCCCCTACCGATCAGCTGATCAATCGTTAAGAGTCGCTGCATGATGACAGTGCCATCGGCCGTGACCTTCATACCAACGTGTGGCGTCGTCACCTATCGGGGTTGCTATGAACGTTACCGCACACCGCCAGGGCACCTACCGGGGACCAAGAGAACCTCCACACTACACACCACAGGACACAGTTAGTACATAATTAAGTTATTCAAAATACATTGAAGCAAATAATATGTAAGTATACACAAGAAGATTAATATTCTTTGCCGTACGAAAATATTTTTTGTCGGAAAAATATATTCAATATTCTCATATTGCAAAATTCTGGTTTTTATTGCCAATGTAAATTGAAGCACTGCAATGTACGAAAAATCTCACGTGCAATAAATATGTATGACATGTCAGTTTTTTGAAACTTAATCCCGCTTGTATGGTATTATCCCGGTACCGATATTTCTCGGAATAGCGAGAATTATCTCCTCTACAGTTCGACAAAATTGTCATTCGTCGGAGAGAACTACCGATTATTTAGTCGAAACTTAAACCTGTATTCTCGTTTAACAGCTTAGAGTTGGGACTATCGACTACTTTTAACCATCGACTGACTAGTCATTCATTGGAAGAAACTATCGACTACTTTCAGTCGAATGGTTACCTGAATTCGCATTGCTTCTAATAAGCGTGTTGTTTCATGTATTCGACTGAAAGTAGTCGCTTCTAGGCAGCGTACAAAGCACTGCAAGCCGTTACCGGCTGAGTTGAGTCGTACCAACAGATAAAAATCAAACTTCTCCTTAACCCACCTATTTTTGCAGACGTTAGTTTGGACTACTCGACGCTCGGCAACATGCAATTGGTCAAAGTTATTTATTTATTTTTACTGTGCTTCGAAATGGTGGTTTACGTCGTGTAGAGTGCAGCCATTATTTGCAATGTTGCACATTCCATTTAATGCAAAATGTGTGAGTATATGTTCCCCGATACCGGTATTGATACAGGGCACATTACCTGTATGTACTGTGGATAAGTGAAGTAATAGACCGATACTTAATTAACCTAAGAGTAAATTAAATCACTATTACTGAGAGGGAGTTCCTAAGTACCGGGAACAATTCCATAGCCAACATTGAAATAATCACACTTCATATTGTAATGCCAAAAAATAAATGTAAAATATGTCCATAGAGTCATAAACAAGTTAGGCTATGTGTTCACTAATTTAATCCTCTCTGAAGAACTAAGAACGTAGAGCTGAAATACGACTTGAATAAGAAAATTACGGCCTACAGTAAATACACACGAAAATAGAACACTATAGAACAGCAACGAGGGCGAACTTTAAGTGGAGATGTTGGCAACAATGTAAATAAGGCAACGGCAGTTTAACCACAGACAACGCTACAACTCTTCCATCCCTGCTCTCATGGCTTTGCCACTAACCCCCCCCCCCCCCCCCACACACACACACAGCACGCCACTGCTCTGACACAGTTGTTGTTAGGCCTGCTACAACAACTCTCAGCCATAACCCTGTAAACTACAGCTAAACCAAACCCAGAACCCCCTAATACACTTCATTTGCAGAGCAATAAAATCCGTAAAACAACTCCGCAACAAGCTTCACAAAAACCAAAATTATAAACGAAAAGACTACTCCACAAACACCAAAATCAGTAAACCTCCCTCATTTCAGCCACACTACACCTTCATGGAGTAGGCTATTATCTAAACACGATCATGTCTCCTTCAACTTTACCGAAGACTTCATTAAATTATATTTAAAAAAATCATAAATTCATTCCACAAATCTTAAAATCAGTATACATCCCTCATTTCCGTTACTCTATTCATTAAACAAACATAGAAGGCGTAGCCATGACCCCTTCATGGAGTAGGCTATTGTCTAAATCTGACCACGCATACTACAACCTTACTCTAATTCAAAATTACGGCTAAATGATCCATCTGACTGGGAGGCAAAGGTATTTACCAGCTTGCCTGGGATGATGGGCCACAAATCCTGTATCTGGAGTTCAAACATAACCTAAATATTGAATGCTTAACATTTCCGATAACTTGGACAACTGGATTTAGGCTATTTCATTGAAATAATCAACGAACTGTATAAAACTATAGGCACCTACAGGTACTCTTAACTTATTAATTAAAGCTCTACAATAAACATACAGCACAATGAAGTGTAGCATGAAGTTATCCTTAAGAAGTCGTTTGATTAGAATGACTACTTAAATTCGAATGATTCCATTCGCTTGGAATTAGTCGTTTGCCAACGACTTGTTTCATTCGAATGATTTCCAACGATTGCTTTGGGATCAGTCGTTTACAACGACTACTTAAATTCGAATGATTCCATTCGCTTGGAATTAGTCGTTTGCCAACGACTTGTTTCATTCGAATGATTTCCAACGATTGCTTTGGGATCAGTCGTTTGCAAACGACTTGTTTATGATACGGTGAATAGTCGTTGAATTCATTCGACTGTTTTTCGAAAGCAGTCGAATAAGTCGATTGTTTTAACTATCGACTAATTCGACTGCTGCCCATCTCTATAACAGCTGAAAGTAGTCTCATCCAGATAGCTTACAAATCACTGTAAGCCGCAAAGTTCACCCGCAGCGAAAGTAGAAAAAACGGGTTCTGGCGCAGGGGCTAATGCGCAAGATGGCAGCCGCGAGACACCGCACTCTTAAATGGCGGGCTTTTCAAATCATTATTTATTTGTTATTAACCATGCATTGTATATTATTTATTTTTTCATTTAATTTATTATGTATACAATTTTTTAATGATTTATTTTGTATTATATATTATATGTAATTTCTTTTTGTAAATATTTAATTTAGTAAATTTTTATTGTGTCAGAGCACTAAATTACAAGGTCATTAACTCAACAATTCTCTAACCCACAGAAGCCTCATTTCAAGATTTCAATTAATGCATGTAAGATTTTCTATTTTTACATATTAGATTTTTCATTTTAGATTTTTGATTTTTACATTTATTCATTTTAGATTTCTCATTTTACAATTTTGCTAGCTACAGTGGGTGAGTGGTCAACGTGTCAGTCTACTAACCCCAAGTTCGCTCCTGGCCGTGGTAAGTGATTTTCGAAAGACGGCAAAAATTACGTCATACGATGTTGGCATGTCAAAGAACCCATTTGAATTCAGTAGGCCGTGTTTATAATGGCTTCGGTGGCGTAGTTGGTAGCATGCTGAACTGCTGTGCCCAAGATAGTGGGTTCAAACCCGGCCGAAAACGTCGGATTATTTAAGAGCGTTAAAAATCCTTCAGTTTGCCTTCCTTTGGAGGGGAAGTAAAGCCGGCGGTCCCATGTCATAGATTTATGGCATGTAAAAGATCCTTTCACAGACTAAACTTGCGTAAAGTGAAACTGCTAGGTTAGATTTCGTCGGAACGCTCTATCAAAGTTCCAAGTTGGAACTACTTGAAATTGAACGAAACTTGTAGCTCACCCTAATACGGGTGCCCGCTGGAAGCAGCTACAGACTCAGGCGAGCCGAACATGTCTTCGGACACTCCCGGCACTAAAAGCCATACGATAAATAAATAAATAAATAAATAAATAATAAATAATGGCAAAATTAATCTCGGGAGTTTCCGCCAACACAAAGTTCCTCATTTCTCTACTAGAAAGCGCTATAGTGTTCAAGATTCTTAGATATCTAACCTCCTTGACCTTCATAGTGCTTCAAGGAACAACAAAATTTGACATGCAAGCTACCCTTTAGGTGTCAAATAACAAAGCTTGCACCCGGCATCCGAGGCCATAGGATATTAATATAATTATTATTATTATTTTACATTTTAAATTTTTTAAATTTTTCATTTAAGATTTTAGATTTTTACATTTTAAGCCTATTTTCAATTTTGAAAAAATAGGCTTATGAGATCACCTTTTGTCCGTGTGTGTGTGCGTGTGTGTGTGTGTGATTCGTGTGTGTGTCCCCCCCCTAATAAAATCGAAACGGCTGGAGCGATTTCAATGAAACTCGGAATGTTCATAGCACTATTCCCGGCGACCTCGACCGTGCCCTTCAAATTTTGTTAGGTCTCTCCAATCCAACATGGCGGCTGTGCGAAATATTTCACTAGCATTCAATATCTCCTAAACTATTACCGATATTGCCCTGAAATTGTGTACGGTGATAAAGGGCACTACTAGAAGTTCACCTATGAGACTTTCAAAAACCTGGTGACTACAAAACCAACATGGCGGCCAAGCGAAGTTGAGACATTTAAATAGACTTTTCTCGCGATTTAACTATCTAAATGTAAAGAAACTTGGTACAGCAAATGTTTATACACATTGTAATGCACTGGAGTCTAATTTAGTTCAATTGTTTACATAACCTCAAAATGGCGGCTGTGCGAAATATTTCACTGACATTCTATATCTCCGAAACTATTACAGATATCAGCCTGCAATTTTGTACGGTGATAAAGGGTACTGATACAGGTATACCTATGTATATTTCATAAACCTGTAAAGTACGAAACGAACATGGCGACCAAGCGAATTTAAAATATTTTAATAGACTTTTCTCGTGATTTAACTCTCTGAGCGCAGTGAAATGTGGTACAGTAATTGATTTTGCAGATTGTAATGCACTGCCATCTAATTTAATTCAATTGCTTACATAACCTCAAGATGGCGGCTGTGCGAAATTTTAAAATTAAGTTCTAATTTCTTGTGTCGTAATCATGCGATCGAAGTGAAAGTTTGAATAATGAACCTAGGCAATAATTGTCCTTGAATGGTACTTAACTCTATGGCCTATACACATAACACTCCTAAATGCTGAGCTCCCGAAATATTTAGACGGTTCTCAATATCTATGAATCTTTTACAGCAACCAAACTGATTTTTTTTATGTTCATAGAGACTATGAACATATGTTCACCTATAGGACTTTCAGGAACCTGGTGAGCACAAATCCAACATGGCGGCGACGCGAAGTATAAATATTTAAATGGACGTTTCTCGCGAATTAACTATCCGAGTGCCGTGAAACGTTGCACGTTAAATGCTTATACAAATGTTGATCCACTGGCATCTAATTTATTTCAATGGTTTGCATTATCACAAGATGGCTGCTGTGCGTAATTTTAAAATCTCGTTTTTACTTCTTGTTGTCTAATCATGGGATTGAAGTTTGAATACCACACGTACACAATAATCTTAATGTAATAGTACAAAAATAAAAATCCAACCTGGCGAACATCTGAAATATTTAGACGGTTCGCAATATCTACGAATCTGTTACAGCAATTAAACTGAAATTTTGTATGTTGATTGTGGCAGTTAACATACGTAGGATATATGAAAATAGGCTGTATAGTTCTTCACGGAACTACTTGTTTCATTTTAGATTTTTCATTTTAAATTTTTAGATTTTTTATTTTAGATTTTTCATTTGAGATTTTTAGATTTTAAATTTTACATTTTAGATTTTGCCAAAAACACTAAACTACAAGGTCACAGACCTAATATTTCTCTAATTTTTTTTTTACTTTTTTTTTCACTTATAAAATTTTAATATTTAATTGATTATTTTTAGCACAGAGCTAATGCACAAAATGGCCACTGCATGCAACCACTTACACATATGGCATGCTAACCTAACTTTACATAACGTAACTTTACTTAACTTAACCTAAACTAACCCACAGAAACCCCATTTAAAGATTTAAATGAATGCATGTAAGAGAGTAAGGTAACGCTAACACCTGCACTGTGTCTACTGTGCAACAGGTTCACTACACACAACGAGTTTAGGATTACAAACTCAGCTAAGTTTTAAAAAGTAAAAGCTTTTATTCATTGTTTAGCCTATTTTCATTTATGAAAAAATAGGCTTATGACATCACATTTTGTCCGTGTGTCTGTCTGTGTGGGCGTGTGTGGTGTGTGTGTGTGAGACGGTATGTGCACCCCCCCTAATAACTTCTAAACGGCTGGACCTATTTAAATGAAACTCGGCAAGATAATAGCACTATTCCGGACGACCCCGACCGTGCCCTTCAAATTTTCTTACGTCTCACCAATCCAACATGGCGGCTGAGTGAAATATTTCACCAGCATTCAGTATCTCGAAACTATTACCGATATCACCCTGGAATATTTGGCGGTGATAAAGGGAACTACTAGAAGTTCACCTATGTGACGTTTGAAAAACTGGTAACTACAAAACCAACATGGCGGCCAAGCGAATTTGCGACTTTTAAATAGACGTTTCTCGCGATTTAACCAATTAATAGCAATAAAACTTGGTACAATATATGTGTATACATATTGTAATGCACCGACATCTAACTTCGTTCAATTGTTTACATAACCTCAAGATGGCGGCTGTGCGAAATATTCACCGGCATTCTATATCTCTGAAACTATCACCGGTATCACCCTGAAATTTTGTACGGAGATAAAGGGCACTACTGGAAGTACGTCTATAATACTTTCAAAAACCGGTTAACTACAAAACGAATGTGGCGTCCAAGCGAATTTGAAAATTTTAATAGACCTTTCTCGCGATTTAATGATCCAAACGCAATGAAACTTGGTACAGCAAATGTTTGTACACATTGTAATGCAATTGTATCTAATTTAGTTCAATTGTTTACATAACCTCAAGATGGCGGCTGAGCGAATTTTATAATTAAGTTTTTATTTCTTGTATCGTAATCATGCGATCGAAGTGAAAGTTTGAATAATGAACCTACGCAATAATTTTCCTTTAATGGTATGCCTACATGACTCTATGGCCTATGCATATAACAATCCAACATGGCGACCATCCGAAATATTTAGATGGATCTCAATATCTAAGAATCTATTACAGCAATCAAACTGAATTTTTTAATGTTCATAGGGGCTATGAACAAAAGTTCACTTGTAGGACATTCAATAACCTGGTGATCACAAATCCAACATGGCGGCGACGCGAAGTATAAATATTCACATAGTCATTTCTCGCAATTTAACCATCCGAGAGCAGTGACACTTGGTACAGTAAATACTTATGCAAATGTTAATCCACTGGCATCTAATTTTTTCAATTGTTTCCATAACCACAAAATGGCAGCTGTGCGAAATTTTTAAAATCTTTTCTACTTCTTGTGTGCTTATCATGCGATTGAAGTTTCAATACTACACGTATACAATAATCTTCATGTAACAGTACATAGCTCTAAGACCTACATATATATAAAAATCCAACATGGCGACCATCCGCAATATTTTGTCGGTTCTCAGTATCTACGAATCTATTAGAGCAATCAAACTGAAATTTTGTATGTTGATAGAGGCAATGAACATATGTAGGATATATGAAAATAGGCTGTATAGTTCTTCACGAAACTACTTGTTTTTATTTTCATTTTCATATTTTACACATTGCAATTTGCCAATTTTCAATTTACAGTTTTAAAATGTTAGTTTTAATTTTTTTGAATTTTTGGCAATATTGAAACATGGATTTTCCAAAACTCAGCAATTCTTCTAGGTTTGTGCCGTGTCTTGTGTGGGGTTTCGCCTAGGACACCAAGCAAGGCTCATCGGCGGGCTCTTGGTGTCCCTGCCCGGACCCCCACAGGAGTATCGAACTGCGCGATACCTCCCTTTATATAGAGTGCAACTGCACTCCTTGACTGCGAGAACCAAAAGCTCAAGCAGCCATAACCTCCCTATGAAGGCTTCCAAAAAGATGGTGTATTGGCTTTCACGGCCGGTGAATTAAAACTCAGCAATTCTTCTAGGTTTGTGCCGTGTCTTGTGTGGGGTTTCGCCTAGGACACCAAGCAAGGCTCATCGGCGGGCTCTTGGTGTCCCTGCCCGGACCCCCACAGGAGTATCGAACTGCGCGATACCTCCCTTTATATAGAGTGCAACTGCACTCCTTGACTGCGAGAACCAAAAGCTCAAGCAGACATAACCTCCCTATGAAGGCTTCCAAAAAGATGGTGTATTGGCTTTCACGGCCGGTGAATTAAAACTCAGCAATTCTTCTAGGTTTGTGCCGTGTCTTGTGTGGGGTTTCGCCTAGTTTGTTGTTAACATGTTTTTGATTTAGTCCATGACGAAAGTTCATATTTGCGAAACACACTTTTTCATTACATATAACAAGGCTGTATACCTTATCCCAAAGCATATCTTATATATACTGTATACTAGCAAAAGTACCCGCTCTTCGAACAGTCTTCGGTATTAATAACCAGACGCTAACAATTGAGCTACTGTTGGAATGGTTAGGGGCTTGTCATTCCTTCATAAGTCTATCAGAACGAAGTTAGTTTTCTGGGTATATCACAGACACTGTTAATTTAAGGCCTTAAAATGTGGTTTTCGGAGACCCATTACAGACTCCCTAGTTTTGTATCACACATTGAGAAGCGCCACATATGTTTTGGTCGTCTTTCTAGGATAATTTTTATTTTTCGCCTATTTTAGCATGTATTTTTAAAAGTTTTTCCCTATACCAACCCCTCTATGAGAAGTACGGTGAACGAGTTTTATAAATAATTGGTGTATTGACTCATGGTAACAATACCTAATTTTACGACGCTCCAAGCACCCGAACACGAGTTATAGGCGTACATAAACATGAAGATCAATCAACCACACAGTATCAAACAAAATCATTATTTATGAACCCGTTTGTCGACAAAAATATGATTAGTTAAAATATGCTCTCAAACTAAATTCACCTACCGTGTACTTCCTGACGTGGAAATAATATTGAAAACCTTGTTGACGAAACGCAATATAAATGTCGAATGAAAACTAACTCTCACCGTTGTGGAAAGTACCCAACCCCAGGAAGACTCCTTTACTAAATTATAAAGTCTTGTGGTGCATGAAAATTCGGGATTTTTAGCCTCCAATGGCCCAAATTCCCAAAAGCTGCAAAAAACACTATTTAAATTCAGCAATTATCGAAAATAATGTTGCTGTTTGGTGATATAATGGACCTGTACAACATATCGCACGTCTAAGTTGCGTTTAAAAATTCTAGGGTACCTCATGACCCCCTTAAGAGCATTGATGAATTTTACAGTTTGTTTGTTCCCATGACAACCTTATAGCCAAATGCAAACTTATTCAGAAATTTAATAAATTGAGTGGTATTGCTTCTTACAGAAATAGACGGAAAGTGGGAGGTCACCTCATGAGATACCGTTGTCATGGTTACCGGCTTGCATTCCTTCATTAGTTTCTTCTTTTTCTTCTTCTTCTTCTTTCGGATGGGCCAGCTAAGGACCACGACGTTCAACTTTTCAGCTTGGCGAGGGACTTGATGTTTGCCCAATATTCGCGCATTCTCTGGCTATGTTCCTCCTTTCTCTCTTTTGTCCAGATGATGCCGGTTTTCTTACAGGGTGGACTGTCCTGAAAACTCTTCTGTTTAAGTATCTTTCTGAGATGTGATCGGCTTCTAATATCACTTTCCATTATCTTCAGTTCTTGGATGTCCGTGTTAACGTCTGTTAACCAAGGTATCACCCTCTTTCTATTCTCCCAGTAGTTGAGAAGCCGGTTGGTTAGTCTTGTTGGGTTCATCCTTGATTCATGTCCGTAGAAAGCCAGACGTCTCTTCCTGGCCACAACTGTGATTTTCTAAGTATATATATATATATATATATATATATATATATATATAGGTCCTGATTTGGTTTTCTTCTGTACTCGTCATCTATTTTTATTAGTTTATTAACTGAAATTAGTTTTCTGGGAATATCTCAGAAATGTAGTTTTAAACGTAGTAGCCTCCGAGCCACCGAGGGGCTGAAAATGAGTTTTGTCTCGTCCTTGTACGCCATAATATAATAATAATCATAATAATAATAATAATATCGTATGGCCTCGGGTGCCTGGTGCAAGCTTTGTTAATTGACACCCAGAGGGTAGCTTGCATGTCGAATTTCGTCATTCCTTTGAACGCTACGAAAGTCAAGGAGGTTAGATATTTAAACTCCTTGACACTACAGCGCTTTCAAGTAGAGAATGGAGGAACTTTGTGTTGGCGGAAAATCCCGAGATTAATTTTGCCATTGAACACGGCCTACTGAATTCAAAGGGGTTCTTTAACATGCCAACAACGTATGACATGAGTGTCATGATTTTTGTCGCCTTCAATAATCACTTACCACGACCAGGGGCGAACCTGCAATCTTGGGGTTGGTAGTCCGACACTATAACCACTCACCCACCGTGGCAAGCATAATAATCATAATGATAATTAAATAATAAATGGATAGGGAGTCCTTCAGTACACGTGTAAATCGGGTGAAGAAATTCAAGAGTACCCTCTGACCCCCTTATGCGCATTATATACGTATTGATGAATTTTGCAGCTTAAGTTGGTTCCGTGATAACCTTATAGACGTTTGCAAACGTTCACAGTATTGTAATAAATGGAATGGCATTGCGTCTTAGAGAAATAGGTGGACTTCTGAGATTGTGTTGCCATGGTTACCGGCTTGCATTCTTTCAATAGCTTATTAAATGAAATTATTTTTCAGGGAATATCTCAAAAACTGTTGGTTTTAGGACCTTAAAATGAGGTTTTAGGAGCCCGTAGGGCATCCGAGTTTTGTTTTTGATACGCTGAAAATGAGCGTTGTCTCGTCTTTCTACGCCCATTTCAGCATGCATTTTAAGGGGGTAGGCCCCCTTTTATGAGAAGTATGGAGGAGAAAAAATGCCCGTTGCTCACGGTAAAATGTTTCTTAAAATTTATTTTACAGCTAATTTTATAAAAATTTGACGAAAGCTAGCTGTGTTGTTCACGGTAAAATTATTTTATAAAATCCGTGAATGTATCAGGATCGCCATCTACCGGTAAACTTCTGAACCAAGAATCAGCTGTTCAACGCACATTGGTTTGAGAGTATGGCTCCAACAAACAAAGCAAACATTGCTGCTTTAGCTACAATTATATGTCGTACAGTGGTAAAAAGGAAGAAAAGAAATGCTAGGAAGTCCTGGACTTGGGAATGGATAAAAAGAAGAGAACAGTAGAGGAATACTCTCCTTGGTCGAAAATGAATTGAGGTTAGAAATCAGAATTCATATAGGAATTTTCTAAGAATGGAGGAAAGCAGTTTTAAAAAACTCCTAGATCTCGTTGGTCCCAAAATTATTCGACAGGACACTTAACATGAGGCAAGGCATTTCTCCTGAAATGAGACTGCAAGTGAGTTCGAAACCCGTTTATCTTCGCCTTCATATCAGCCTGGCTTGTGTTCAGTCGAATTTGTGAAACATATCGGCGATTGCGATTTCTGTCTCCCTTCTTGCATTTCTATTGTGGTATATGGGCGTTTTTTCCTCATACAAACACTGATATTTCTGGTACTCGTCCAGTAAAACACTAACAGCTTGGGAGCCCGTATCACACGACACTAGTAAGTATGAAAGCTTCCACCAGTACTGGTGTACACGCTGGTATAGACGCGTCTAGCTAGCACCGTGTGATATGTACCTTCCATGATAGATTCTGCCTTCCATACAACTCACGAAATTGAACAGGTGTCATTTTCCTGGCAGTTTTCATGGAAGTTTGAGTACAACAACCAATCGGATTGCTTTTCTCGTTCAGGTAGATATCCTAGGGGCAACATAAACAAGTAGATTTGTTATGTGGGTAGACTTCAGAATTAAACTATATTTTCTTTAAACGGCGTCTGTGTGATAAGTGCTAGCTATATCCAGTAAATACAGAACTTGTCATATTCTTCTTCTTCCTTCGTTACGGCCAACTAAGGACCACGTCATGTCAACTGTTTTTCCTGCATTTTAATGTTAGCCCAGTACGTCTTCATTCGCAATCGATGTTGCACCTTTCTCTCTGTCGTCCATGCCTTCCCGGTTTTTAGCTTCGGCTTAAGTTGAAAACTCCGATGTTTCTGAAGTTTCTCCCTAAGTGGGCCACGCTCTTGGATATCTTCACGTGTAATCCCAGTCTCCAACAGATCTTTCTCTACTTCATTGAACCTGGCCCCCTTTGTCTTTTTCTCACGGAGAAAAGCAAAAATTCTGTTGGATAGCCGTGTTGATTTCAGTCGGGTTATATGTCCATAAAAAGAAATCCTCCTTTTTCTCATCACGTCCGTTATTTTCTCTACGTGAGTGTACAACTCGTGGTTGTGGCGTCTTCGGAACTCGCCGTGTTCTTTGACTGGACCCAGGATTTTCCTCAATATCTTCCTTTCCTTGGTCTCCAGTTTTTCCATTATGCCTTTTCTATTCATGGAGAGACATTCCGCTGCATACAAAGCTTCTGGCCGGATGACCGTGCAGTAGTGCTTCAGTTTGGCATTCAGGGATATAGATCTTTTGTTGTACACATTCTTAGTTAGATGGTAAGCCATTTCAATTTTATTCAAGCGTGACGCAAAAGCCTCGTTTTCGGACATTGTAGGGTCTATCCATTCCCCAAGATACTTAAATTTCACAACCCGCTTGATTTTCCCATGATTCACTTCAATATGTTTTGGAGCCTTTTTGATGTTAGTAATAAATTCTGTTTTCTCGAAAGAGATCAGGAGGCCCGCCTTTGCAGCTTGTGTTTGAAGCTGGTTGATCTGTTTCCTGGCCGTATCCAACGAATCTGCAAAAACCGAAAGGTCATCTGCAAAGGCTAGACAGTAATTGATAGGTTCTTATTCTTGTGACCAAGTCTGATTCCATTTTCGACTCCTTCATCACTCATTGTTTTGCGCCACTCACGGATAACTTTCTCAAGAACGCAGTTGAATAGTAGAGGCGAGAGACCATCTCTCTGTCGAACTCCTGTCCTTATCTCGAAGGCATTGGAAATCTCGCCTCTAAACTTAACTTTTGAAGTGGTGTTGGTGAGAGTCTGTTGGATGATCGCTCTGGTGTTGTTGTCTAGGCCGAACTCCTTTAGAATCTTAAGTAGTGTAGTCCAATCAATGGAGTCATAAGCTTTCTTAAAATCAATGAAAGTTATTACAAATTTCTTGCTCCTTAGTTTCAGATATGAAAGGATAGATTTGAGATTCATGATTTGCTCCACACATGACCGTCCCTTCCTAAAACCTCCTTGACAATCACCCAGTTCTGTATCTAGCTGTTCTTCAGCCCTAGTCTGAAGAGCTTTTGAGAGGATTTTGTAAGTTATCAGTAGGAGGGAGATGCCTCGATAGTTGTTAACATCTGCTTTATCGCCTTTCTTATGAAGGGGGTGGATTAGAGCAGAAGTCCAATCACTTGGAAGTCTTTCGGTATCCCAAATTTCGTGTATGATGTCCGTTAATTTAGCCACTGTATTGTCACTAACAAACTTCCACAGTTCAGCGATTATCGAGTCTTCACCTGGAGCTTTATGGTTCTTTAGAGATCGGATAATCTGTTTGACTTCCTCTTTCGTGGGTGAAGAGGAATCTGGGTGGACTTGCGCACGGTCATTAAATGTGAATATGGAACTTGGAGTCTCACAGTTAAGAAGGGACTCAAAATATTCTGCAAGCACCTGACAATTATCTTTGTCGCTATAAACTAGTTTTCCATTGCAATCCCTGAACTGAAGACATGGAGGGCTATATTTCTTCAAGTTGCTTTTAAATGTTCTATATAAGTTGCGCATATTATTCTTCTGGAAATCCTGTTCGATTTGATCCATCTGGTTTTTATGAAAGGCACGTTTAGCATTGCGGATGGTTTTTGCTGCACTCGTTCTCTCATTCAAGAAGTCTGTCCAGTTGACTTGATTTTGTTGCGAATTCCATTTCTGCCAGGCATGCTGTCTCTTCCTTATTACTGCGTCACATTCACTGTTCCACCAAGCATGCTTCCTCGTTTTAGTTAGTAGGACGGTCTCTTTTGCTGTCTCCACCAGCGCCTCTCGCAGTTGTTCCCAGTTCTCTGCATCCACAGTTTGTAGTTTTCGTGTAAACTCATTACCGGACGCCAGTTTTTCAACATCATATCTTTCAGTCTTTTTGGCTCGGAACCTCCGTGTGTTTCTCGGGAGGAGTTTGATTTTAATTTTAGATAGATTATGATCCGAGTCCAGTTTTGCATTTCATAGAACTTTCACATTCTGAATTTCTCTTTGAGCTTTCCGTGCAATTGCGACGTGATCATTCTGGAATTCGCCAAGACTGGTATTTGGGGATTTCCAGGTCTTTTGTTTCCTGGGCAGATGTTTGAAAGCAGTGGATTTCATTACCAGGTTGAAGGCCCTACATAGCTCTATTAGCCGTTCTCCATTACGATTCGTTCTGTGATGAGCGGAGTAATTTCCAACAATGTTTCGAAATTTTCTTTCTTTGCCTACCTGGGCATTGAAATCCCCAAGTAAAATGATATGTTTGTCTGGAATCTTCGATAATATGTCTTCAAGTTCTTCCCAGAATCGATCAGTTCCTTCCGGGTCTTTCTTGTTCGCTACGTTGATCGGTGCATGAACGTTCACAATAGTATACATTTTATTTGTACTTCGAAAGGAAAGGGTCGAGACTCGACTGCTTACAAAAGTGAAATTTGTGATGGAGTCTAGAATCTTCTTGTTGACTACAAATCCAGTACCGAGTTGGGGAACCGTTTCTATAACACGTTTACCTGGCTTACCCTTGAAGATTCTGTAGCCTTCTGATTCAAAGGCATGCTCATCAGTAAATCGTGTTTCCTGAACTGCCGCAATTTGGATCTGATGTTCAGTTAAGAGCATCCGTGAGTTGTTTTAATTTTCCAACCTTCCGCAGAGAATTTGTGTTAAAGGTAGCAAAGAAATTTTTGACTCTATGATTGATCTTTCGTGGAGTCTCCGATACCTCCAAGCATTTCGGTGCAAGCTCCCCAGATTCCGAAGGCTTGCATGCGTCACTCGAAGCGACGGTGGATTGGTTACCACCTGGGGTAGTAGCATTTGCTGAACTTTTCTCCATGCTTTTGACAGTTGAAAGACTGTTGACTTAGGGAAGTGATGTTTCACACTGACAAGGATACTGCCAAGGTTGTGAGCCTTGGAGCCCCCAGCACTGATCGGCTCACCGACCCAGTTTCCCGCTAGGATTGGTTACCCAACCTTCCACTGGGCACCTCTTGTAGGTTATGTGCTGGAGTTGAAGTGAAAGAGGCTAGTTGGATTCTCTTGCTGAATCCAATATATTAATGTTGCAGATGACTAGCAACGACGCATTTCACTCCCATTTGCCCAGAGGCACAAGGTCTCCTCTCAGGTTGATTCCTGGGACCACTTGTCATATTATTATTATTATTATTATAGTCGTCTCCGTAGCGTAGCGGTCAGCATGGTTGGCTGCCGCCCCGGAGGTCCTGGGTTCGATTCCCGGCTCTGCCACGAAATTTGAAAAGTGGGATGAGGACTGGAACGGGGTCTACTCAGCCTCGGGTGGTCCAAATGAGTAGAGGGGGTTCGATTCCCACCCCAGCCATCCTCGAAGTGGTTTTCCGTGGTTTCCCACTTCGTCTTCGGGCAAATGCCGGGATGTTACCTACTGCAAAGCCACGGCCGCCTCCTTCCCTCTTCCTAGCCTATCCATCCCAAACTTCCATCCCTTTCCATCCCTCATGAGGCCCCTGTTCGCTTTGCAGGTGAGGCCACCTGGGCGAAGTGCTGATCACAACTCTCCAGTTGTATCCATCCCGACCAGATGTTCCCAGCTCCAAGACACTGCCCATAGAGGCGGTAGTGGTGAGTTCCCTCGCTGAGTCCGTGGGAACCACCAACCTAGAGGGTAAATTGACTAAATAAAAACAAGATGTTCAGCAAAGAACATATAGCCTACTTTCTCCTAAATGAATGGGTATATTTATGACTCTTTGTCCTCATCCCTAACACAATCACCTCTACCACAATGTATTGTTTGTTTTCTTTTATATTGATAATTAGCCAGTAAGTGTCAAAATCAATATTGTATACTTTATGATGATTGAATAACAAAACTACTAACTTATTGTAATGCATTCACGTCCGTTAATCTCTATATTAAGCCAGCCTGCTAAGTTAAGAATCTTCCGTTTTGGGTATCTTCCCCTTTAACAATCCACGCCGATCACAGTAGGTTGGTGCTGCGACCTATCAGTGAATTTATCTTTATGTTGTACGCCTATGCACTGCCATCGTAATGTACTACTATGGCAGTGGCCTAAGGGTGTTGAATGAGTAGACAGTTTAAAGTAGCCAAGAGGGAGGCGATCCAGCTGGCAGTGTTTAAAGGTAATCGAGCGCGATCGTGGCTAATAGTTGAACTACCAGTATTACAAAATTGCCATACTTCAGGAGGCCAGGTATTTACACAGCGGTAAGTTTGGAACAATATTACCCACATAATCCACAAGAGGACAGCACCGTACAGAGGCATTAAGAAGGCTGTGGTTAATGACAACGTGTATCTAGTTCTTCTATTCTCCTTTTCCTAATGTCTTCTGTTTATTTGCGATGCTGGGGCTGTAATTTTATTAATAAACGAGTGTATACATTAGCCTCTCCTTTGAGCTAAATGACATCTTATTCAGTATCTGTGGAAAGAGCTCGTGCACATCATTTGTAAAAGAATTCAAGAAAAAAAAAAGTTAACTGCAGCAGTACTCGATCCCCAGTCGACTGCGTGACAGACTAACACGCTAGCCCAGAGCTAATCCTATCCTTAACATCATGGTGTTCTTAACTGACATTAGATACAAACTGTTGGCAAATAATGACTTTAAATAAACGATTTCTTCACAGCAGTACATCTTCATTAAAGATAATTTCATACAAAGTTTATATTATTGTATCAGTAGGGTATATCACATACAACATACTAAAACTATTGAAATATTAGACAGGCACATGAGGACAGCTGCCATCTTGTCGTGTGACACAGACAGCTCAGCTCTTTTAAGCCACTCATACAGTATAATATTATAATATTAAATTATAATAAATAACGGATCACGACCTTCAGGATAGCTTAAACCACCCTAGGCTCGATAATCGGAATTGGTGGGTCTTAAGCCATTGATTAACATGGTTGAATAATTCACACGGCCACCATCCTGAAATGGTACGGCCGATGACCTTGAATGTTGGATGAAAGACGCGTCCTATATAAAGGTATGTTGTCACCAAATTTGGTAGAGATCGGATGATTAGTTTAGCCGTAATTTGATTTTACGTTTTGAACGTTTGAGTGGCCGCCATTCTGTTTTGGTAAAGGTGGCGGCGATATAAAGTATGACACTGAGGTGCCCTTTGCTAATGCTACCTCTGTACCAAATTTCGTTCAATTCGGTTTCACCGTGTTCGAATTGATAGGGGGGACAGACATTCAGAGTACACACACTCACACACACACACACACACAGACTCACAAACACATACACACACACAGATAGACACACTTTTTTTTCGCCCTGTAGTGATCTCATAAGTCTACTTTCATTTTTTGCAAAAATCGAAAGTAGGCTAAAAATATATTATTCTGGGATAAATATTTAACTATTTAAATTATAATAGTTATCACGAATGGTATCCGTCCATGGTTACAGTATTTAGGGAAAATAAGAATTTTGAATGGGAAAAAACACAAAAAAAGTTGCAATATAGCTGTACGACGTAAGGAGGAAATTATAAAATAATTAAAAGGAAGTAAAAAATCTCCGCCCTTGGATAGCCTTGAACCCGGGATCTTCAGATAAGCAAGCTAGCGCAATACCACTAGCACACTTTTCCAACTGACTATACAGCAATTTGTTGCGCTTCTTATCAGCGCGTATGGTTAAATATCCAATTATTACAATCAATTATTACAATTATATCTTAAATATTGATTGGAATGAATTCATTCAGTACCACGCATATTTTCAAATGTACTTAAAGCAAGTTTCATGACCGCTTTGAGTTAATAATGCGAATCGACTGTAAATTTTACCCCCAAACGACAACCGTCCTCCATGTTTTATTTTCGAAGAGTTTGTTTACAAGCGAGCTTCACAATCTTCTCACCACGTGGCGCCAGCAGCATCTTCATGTCAGCTTCCCTGATTGGTTCGTTTCGTAAAATTAATTTTACGGAATAGAACATGTCATATTTTATAAAAAAAAGTTTTATCAAGGTTTTATAAAACTTGAATTTGACCGTGAGCAACTTAAATTTTATAAAATTAAATTATTGTACAAGAAATTTGAAGAAAATTTTTACCGTGAGCAAAAATTGATGTAAATCAATGATTACTTTCGTGCCTCTGATGGACATCTGTACCAATTCTTACATTGATCTACTCAGCCGTTCTCGAGTGCAAAGTTGTACACAAACAAACACACAGACAGAAAAAAAATGTTTTTGCGTGCAACCGTCATAAACCAGTCTGAAACGCGTTAATAACTCTAATTTCCGTGGAAATTCAGAAAAAACAGACAAACTTTAATTTGTATATAGAGAGAGATAGAGATAAAAAGGAATGTCTGCTCGTCTTTTATGCGTTCATAAACCATTCATCCGATTGCGATCAAATGTTGGTGAGTTGTAGTGCACACTCCATAGAAATGTATAGGCGTAGTAAATCCAATTTACATTAGATGGCGCGCGAGTAGCTTCAGCAAAATGGCGTGCGATTGGTTTCAACAAAGTCCCTCAAGCATTCATATATCATTCATCCCATTGCGATGAAACTTGGGTGAGATGTTGTATACACTTCAGGGAAGGTTTCTGGCTTAGCGAATAAAATTTACAATAGGTAGCGCACAAGTAGATTCACCAAATGTGCGACGACGAGCGAAGCGTTTCACAAACGTCACGTGTGCGTTCATATACCATTCGTCCGATAGCGATGAAACTTGGGTGAATTGTTGAGTACACTCCAGGGATGGTTTCATGCTTAGTAAATCTGTTTTACAATAGGTAGCGCATGGGTGGATTCGACAAATGAGTGACGGCACGCGAATCGTTTAAACAAAATCCCGTATGCGTCTATATGCCGTTCATCCGATTGCAATGAAACTTTGATTTGTTGTTGCGTACACGCCAGAGAAGGTCTTCAAATTTGTAAATCCAGTTTACAATATAGTTAGAGCACGAGAAGATTCAACAAATGAGCAACGACGTGTGAAGCGATACAACAAGGGCCCATATGCATTCATATACCATTCGTCCGATAGCGATGAAACTTGGGTGAGATGTTGTGTACACTCCAGGGAAGGTTTCTGGCTTAGTACATGCATTTTACAATAGGTAGCGCATGAGTAGATTCATCTAATGGGCGACGGCACGTGAATAGTTTCGACATAGTCCCGTATGCGTTCATATAACATTCATCCGATTGCGATGAAACTTTGAAGAATTGTTGTGTACACCCCAGGAAGGGTTTCTGGCTTAGTAAATGCACTTTACAATAGGTAGCGTACGAGTAGATTAAAGAAATGAGTGACAGCATGCGAATTGTTAAAACAAAATCCCGTATGCGTTCATATGCCATTCATCCGATTGCGATGAAATATTGAGAGTTATTGTGTACACGCCAGGGAAGGGTTTCGACTTAGTAAATCCATTTTACAATATTTAGCGCAGAAGTAGATGCAACAAATGTGTGACGACGTTTGAAGTGTTTCAACAAAATCCTGTATGCGTTCATATACCATTCATCGATTGTGATAAAAAAACTTTGATGAGTTGTTGTGTGCACTAACGTGTAGGTATCTAACTTAGTAAATCCATTTCACAGTAGGTAGCGAACGAGTTGATTCAAAAAATGTGTGACTGCACACGAATCGTATAAATGAAATTACGTATGTATTCATATGCCACCCATCCGATTGCAATGAAACTTGGGTGAGTTGTTGTGGACGTTGCCACGAATGTTTCTATATTAGTTAATTCAGTTTACGATAGTTTGGTGGCAGTTAGCGGAAATTGAAAAAGAAATTGTGTATCCAAAAGCAAACAAAATTACAACGCCGCTTTCTTTGATTGGCGTTGACACGCTGCATGGGTTCAGCTAGTAGGTAATAAATGGGATATACTATACTATTTACTACCTAGTTTTAGCTAACTAAGGGTAATCTCTCAAGATTACTATAGTTTAACAGTTGGATTGGGAGTGGGAGGTGAACAGTAATTAAAATATACAAACAGTGTCGTACAATATTTGTTATTTCATTTTAAATACATGTACAATATTTACACATAATTTTTTCTTTATTTTTTTTTTGTTATAAATTGTACAGTTGGTTGTATTTGTTTTCTATTTTCTTATTCTTAAGTATGAATACCATTTTTTCTTTTTTGTTGCTTGATTGGTGAAGTTTTCTATTTTTAATTCTATTGTTTTACAGTAATATATTTCTTGTTTTAGGATTTTCATACTCATAACTTAACCCTTTAAGCATGGTCAAAGGTTGAGTAATGACTATAGCCATGTGTACCTATACCATCAGCGTCAATTACTCTTTTATCATCACTAGGACACAAAGCAATTGTGTTTACTCTTATAGATGATATGTATGTTGTTGGTATTCTTATTATCTCTTTTCCATGATACAATTCTTTTAATCTTGAAAACTTATACAACTTTTGACAACGCCTCTGCTAATACCTTTAATCCTTTTTATTTCTTTAGCATTTATGTCTAAGGCATACATTTTAGTTCTAAGTCCAACAAATGCTTTAATAATTTGTCCACAAGCCTCGTCTTTAAAATTTCTCAACGTTTTCTTGTTTGATGAAGAGTAACACACATGATTAGTAGGATAATCTGATGTGTGCAGGTGTTCGAGGAAATCCAACTTGTCTTGATATACATCTTGAGTGTTAACCAAATAAATGAACGAGTCCGTATCCATATACATGAGTTTAAGATTTTTGATCCCATAATAGGGTAGCAGGACATCATAGTGGTGGGAATACATCAGAGTTTTTGAAATATCCAGTATTCACCTTCCAATATACATAGGCGTATTGAATACAATGCTAGGTTTAGCCATGTGGAAAGCAGCTAGGTTAGGACCATAAATTGTTCTGTCGATGAATGTTGGTTTAGCTATTAGGTTTTCATCCTTTTTGCTGTCAGTCACAATACGTATATCTATTATTTTACGAATATTTTCCATTTGTTTCTTCAAGAATTGCATTGTTAAACAATTTGTACAGATTTCTTTCAAAGTGATTTTTGGCTTTTTTTCTAAGATTGTTATTAAAATCAAAGTATGCCTTTAGCCAAGGTCGCCGTTAAACCTTTAACACACGATGAATTTTTATCAATTTTAGTTCATGATCTAGAGCCTGTTTAAGTGCCATGTAATGAACAACATACCGCCTTCGATTTCCAAGATGAGGAATTAGTTTTTCAGAGGATAATCCTTGGGTTGTGTACACTCTGGTAGCAAAGGTAAATCGTTGTGTAGATCATGAAGGTCAGATGTGTATGCAACATCAACGTCTAGAATGTATCCCACAGGGTCGTCTTCCTTTAGCGTTTCTAGATCAAAAGTATCTGGAGAAACATACTGAAATCCACCGTAAGGAAGGGAGTGGCACATAGCTCACCCATATTTGTTGTTGGCATCATCAAAGGTAATAAACTGTGATGGTTTCTCAGAATAATAGGTTTCCATGTAGTTATTGTTGGCTTCAGCATACCGATGAGACACCTGCCGTATTCTTCCGCGTATTCCAGACTCTATTAATATCATCTGATCGTAACCCAGTAGCAATTCCAGTTCAATTCCAGTGTAAAGGAGCATTGCCTCGAAACTTAAACCAGGCGAAGTTAAGAAAATGTGCAGCATCCACTCGGTGTGTTTCTATTGTTTTGTTTTGTTTCGAAAAGTTTCAAAGCTGTCTGCAAGAAGGAGTACATCTGAAGTTAGGTATAGGTCACTATATTCCCCTAGAGTTTTAATTTTTAACTGATTAAAGACATTTTTGGCATGTTCATTTTCTTCTTTGCTAAAATCTTCTTGATTTAATTAATTAAAGAATGCCTCTTTTGGAGGTAAGCACGTTTCACTTCATTTTTCCCATGAATCAATGTAATCATAGGGAAATACCCCTTTACGAGTCATGAGCGTTGGATTTTCTTTTCCAAAGTACTTGTCTGTTTCAGGGTATGATGTTAAGTTTTGTAACTAAGTTTGCCCAACTACTCTGCATTAACCGAAAAGTATCCTTAAATCGTAGCTTAATATTTCCAACATATTTGGTAAAGGAGATGTACTTTTCTTTAGAGTTAGCTATAAGATCCACTCTCTCAGTAGCACATCCCAACTGCTTTACAATGAAATTTGCATCATATCCAATCATATTATATAGAAATACAGGAACGAGGTTACGTGTTTTACACCTCAAATTACAGTTATTAAGAGTACTTCCACGGTACCCCCCTGTAATACGGCAATGATCTCGAACTTTCCAGTCCTCTTTGGTAAATGTTTTATGACACAAATAACCAGGTTCAGAACATTGGAACTCTGCTTCTTGATCCCGAGTTAAGGCCTTTGGAACATTTAAGCTGTAGAGGCAATCAATTTCACTAGCTATTGATTCAAACTGTCCATAAACTTTTCTGAAGCGTGAGGCCCACGATAAATAAGAGGTTGGCTTGGAAGGTTTGCCTTTATGTTTTCCACAGCTGGCGAGGGTTTAAAATATAAACCAAAGCTCATAGGATCATGACTCTTGTATGGGACTGTATAACTTGCATCAGGATTAGTAAACATGTTTGATATGGTAAGAGTGTGCTTCCGAAATCTGCATAGATAACGTAAGTTATTCTTAGCATTTTTTTCACGTTTAAAAACTTGGCAATTAGGATTTTAACAGGCATTTCAACAATATCAATGTCATACAGAGCACACAATGCTCTTACGTTCATTTAATTATTCCATTCCTTGTTGCCCACATTGATCATCGAAGTGAGTAAAACACCGTTTACACGTATGTAGCTTATGTTCACGCTGGGTAATCTGATGTCCCACTAGTTTATCAAAATCTTTGATAAAGACGTAGTGGTTCTGGCCTGATGAAGAACTTATCAAAAGAAGGTCGCAATGGTCTTGTAGCTCTTGATCCACAACCTTTAGAGGGAACAGTTTGTTATCTTCTTCCAGTCCAAATACATGCATGGATATGTTGTTGGTTTTCTCAAATTTGGAAATGTCAGCTAGCGATATAGGAAACGATTTTACAGAACAAGTAGTTCTGTGAAGAACTATATAGCCTATTTTCATATAACCTACTTATGTTAATTGCCACTATCAACATACAAATTTACAGTTTGATTGCTGTAATAGATTCGTAGATATTGAGAACCGACTAAATATTTCAGATGGTCGCCATGTTGGATTTTTATATATGTAGTTCCTAGAGTTATGTACTGTTACATGAAGATTATTGTGTACGTGTAACAATCAAACTTCAATGATCGTATGATTAGGACACAAGAAGTAAAAACGAGATTTTAAAATTTCGCACTGCTGCCATCTTGAGGTTATGGAAACAATTGAAGTAAATTAGATGCCAGCGGATTGACATTTGTATAAGGATTTACTGTACCAAGTTTCACTGTACTTGGAAGGTTAAATTGCGAGAAACGTCCATGTGAATATTTATACTTCGCGTCACCACCATGTCTGATTTGTGATCACCAGGTTATTGAAACTCCTATAGGTGAACTTATGTTCATAACCCCTATTAACATAAAAAATCAGTTTGATTGTTAAAATAGATTGGGAGATATTCAGAGCAGTCTAAATATTTCGGATGGTCGCCATGTTGGATTGTTATATGCATAGGCCATGGAGTCATGTTCCATTAAAGGAAAATGATTGCGTAGGTGCATTATTCAAACTTTCACTTCATTCACATGATTACGACACAAGAAATAAAAACTACATTTTAAAATTAGCACAGCCGCCATCTTGAGGTTATGTAAACAATTGAACTAAATTAGATACAATTGCATTACAGTGCGTATAAAAATTTCCTGTACCAAGTTTCATTGCGTTTGGATCATTAAATCGCGAGAAAAGTCTACTTAAAATTTTCAATTTCGCTTGGCCGCCATGGTTGTTTTATAGGGAACCAGTTTTTTGAAAGTCTTATAGATGAACTTCCAGTAGTTCCCTTTATCTCCGTACAACATTTCAGTGTGATACCGCTAATTGTTTCAGAGATATAGAATGCCCGTGAAATATTTCGCACAACCGCCATCTTGAGGTTATGCAAACAATTGAACGAAGTTAGATGTCGGTGCATTACAATGTGTATAAACATATACGGTACCAAGTTTTATTGCTTTTGGTTGGTTGAATCACGAGAAACGTCTATTTAAATGTCTCGAATTCGCTTGGTCACCATGTTTGTTTTGTAATTACCAGGTTTTCATAGGTCACTTAGGTGAAATTCTAGTAGTTCCCTTTATCAACGTAAAATGTGCAGGGTAATATCGGTAACAGTTTCGGAGATATTGAATGATGGTGAAATATTTCGCACAGCCGCCATGTTGGATTGGTGAGACGTAACAAAATTTGAAGGACAAGTTCGGAGTCGTCCGGAATAGTGCTATGAACTTACCGAGTTTCATTGATTGCTCCATCCGTTTAGAAGTTAATTGGGGGGCACACAGCATCACACACGCACACACAGACAGCCACACGGACAAAAGGTAATCTCATAAGCCTATTTTTTCATAATTGAAAATAGGCTAAAATTCGTACTTGTTTTCCCGGTCCTTGTATTTACTAATGCGTTGAGCACCCTTTTTAACCGGTTTTTCTAAAATGGCATACATAAAACACCGTTCATCTTTCAAGTTTTGAGGATTAACGCAGGCTTTTCTTGCTTTTATAGCTGCTGTTAATGGAATATATGTGCTACCATGGAAGGGATTATAGCCTACTTATTTATTTTTAATCGTACTCCTTCCACTGCTAACTAAGCCCAAATACTGCATTTCAGCTCAGATTCTTCAATTTCCGTAGTCAACTTTTAAATTGTGTTTTCAAGAAACTACTTAAGTCTGTTTCCAAAAATATAGCCTGATTACGTGTTTTGAAAGCACGATCTGTAATTTCACTGGTCGACGTATGATTGAATCTACATTAAGCCACAATATTAACTTTTATCGACTTGTGGTTTGCTATTTCTTTGCGCATAGGTTGCATTATTTGTTGTTTGGACTCTTTAAGGTATGAATTTAAATCCTTACACGTTTCACAACGTATGAAATAGGATTTAAGGCGTCCTTCAAAAGACGTTTCATATTCATTATTATCAGGTACCATTGAGAGCAGGTAATGTTTTGCAGGCTCAGTTTTTTGTCTTTTAGCTGATGACACAACATTACAACATTCTTCATGGCGACGTCCGTTGTAGGCATTGCTGAATTTGCTGCCACAGGTTTTACACACATGAAATTCACCACACGATACTTCATGACGCTTTCTATCATAGTCCCGAAGAAACGTTTTTCTACACTCTTTACACATATAGCTTGGAATAGTTTCTTCCATCATGGATGTTGTTTTCTGCCAACAGCTACTTACTAAGTATGACATGGCTGTAGACTGGTCGATGAGACGGTCTTTCATGATGTGAACACTGTAAGAGGTAGTAATAAACTGATTGTATTCTTGCTAAGGGTCCTCTAATATACCCTAGACAAGGCTAGCAGCTACTTACTGCGTGGTACAAGGCTGTACACTGGTTGTTTCGACGGTCTTTCAAGATGTGGTGACCGTGAGAGGTAGTAGTCAACTGGCAATATTCTTGCTAACAGTCCACCAATATACCCTAGACAAGGCGAACAGCTGCTTAATGTGTAGTACAATGGTGGAGACTGGTTGTTTCGGCGGTCTTTCACGATGTCATAACCGTAAAAGGTAGCAGTCAACTGACAATATTCTTATACCCTAGTCAAGGTTAATATGTACTTACTGCTTATGGCAAGGCCGTACACTAGTGGGTTAGATAGTCTTCTTGCTGAGTAGTCCCTATATACCCTAGACAAGACTATACATGTTAGTTATGAGCACTTAGTGTTTAATTGTATATTGAATTTATATACTTAACCCATGTACTATTGGTTCAAGCGTCGAATCCATAATTTATTTGCAAAAGAAGAGAGGAAATAATACAGTCTTTAGAATAACTTGGAAAGATTTTAAGAAGTGGGTTGTTATAATGTGGCGCAAGAATGGGTGACCACGAGTCATGCGGACGTGAGAACATGCTTGACGCATCGATAGGAGCTGGCTCATGATTATAAATAGAACGATAAAAACTTTCCACGACGAGTAAGAGAGAAGAGGTTTCGGAAATAGACATTACTCAGCTAGAAAATGACAACCTCGCAATGGCGCAAGAAGAGAAATAATTAGAATTAAGCCACTTGCGAGCATTTAATTAATGAAAGAAACACATCATTGTTGATCATTCTGGAATAGAGATTTTTGTGTGGGGAAAAAGTTTATAATATTTGCACAGGAAAAAACTGCAGACGTAGCATGACGTCGTTAGTAATTCCCCGAGACCAGAGTTGGTAGGGATGGAAAAATAAACCTCAACGCCCACGTATCTGAGGAGATAAATTATTTAATATCTGGGAATTGTGTGATCGATTTTCATGATCAAAGAAACCAGTTTACGTTTAAAACAAGAGCTTTCCAGAGATATATTTTTCAGAATTATACGACAATTACTTCAGAAGTTAGTGCTGGAGAAGACGCGGATTTTATCTTTTTGCCACCGATTGGGGTATATATAAATAAACTGCTAGCTACTCCCGTATTTTATGAAATTAGGTCTGAGAAGAAGTTTTCCAGTGACTGTGAAAGTGAGTTCTGAGTCACAACTTGTGACAATGAGTTTACTTAAGTGGCTGGGTTAAAAAAACGTGCTGGGGATGAAGACGCTTTGCTACATATATATCCCAAGAATCAAAGAATACTAAAAAGGTGTGTGATGGCTCAAGTAAAACGAAACTGAATGGAGCTCCGAGAACATTAGTTTCATTAAAGACGTGAGTATACAGATAGACCCTGAGTTAAATGCTGCTGAAACGTGTGATGCAGATTCAAGGGAGAATCTAGGTTATGGTTCTACACCTTCTGCCATCAACTGTGAAATTCAAGGACCCACCTACCGAAAACAAGATTTTCCAGACTGTTGGAACGAGTCTCAGTACCGTTATTTTATGTCAGAGAACGAGTGGTTATTTGCAGGAAATAAAAATTTAGGATGCAATATTTGTAAAGAGGAAAGTAAATTAGGATTAGGAGTTTCTAAAGGGGCAGGACTTAAGCTAATGAAAGTATGGATAGAATGCAAGGTTCATCCCAACGGAAATAATATTAAACAAAACAAACAAGCCTTAGGAAAAAAATATTTGAGCACAAAAATTCAGAATCTCACAAAAAGGCTATGTTACAAAAATCAGAATCCAATAAAATGATATTTGAAAGTTGCTTGGACACTATGAATGTCAAACACCTAGAAACCACTGTTCGAGTATTTCGAACAACATACTCAATTGCGAAAAGAAATAGACCCTTCGTAGACCTACAGGCTTATGTTGAACTTCAACAATTAAATGGTTTAGATGTGGGACGAGTTCTTCATACAAATTTTAGTTGTGCTAATATTATTGAACACATTTCACAGGAAATGAGAAATAAAATAGCAAAATCTATAACAGAAAATCAGAAGAAAATCAGTATTATGATTGACGAATCAACAACAGTTAGTGTAAAATCTGTGTTAGTATTATGTTTGAGATGTGCTCTTTCAGATAACTCTAAGTTGTTTCCTTTTTCTGGGACTTGATAGAACTTGAATCAACTACAGCAGATGTTATTTCTCGAGAGATATTGAAGAATCTTTCTTCATATGGGATGAATGAAAACTTTCTGGCAGAACATTTAGTTGGTCTAGCATGTGATGGGGCCTCTGTAATGTTAGGTGGAAAAATGGAGTTGGAGCACAGTTTTTAAAGTTATTTCCAGATATAGTAATCTGGCACTGTTTAAACCATCGCTTGGAATTGGCCGTTTCTGATACAAGGAATGAAGTTACAGGTGTTAACCATTTCCATTCCTTCTTTGACAAATTGTATTCTTTATACAGCATGTCTCCCAAAAATCAAAGGGAACTCAACATTTGTGCTGCTTCACTGCAAAAAAGAGTTAAGAAGATTGGGTAAATATTTACAATAAGATGGGTAGTTTCAAGCCAGAGAACTGTAAAAGCTCTCTGGGAAAACTACAGTGCACTGGTAAAACATTTTAGTGAGGCCAAAAATGACCACCAGAGAGACTCCAAAGTAAGGGCAAAATTCCAAGGTCTAGAAAATATGTTAACTTGTGTAGAATTTCTAGAAAATATTGCAATTATGTATGATGCTCTTGTTGAGTTGCCTGATTTGTCATTAGAGTTGCAGAAAAGAGAGACAAGTCTGACAGAGGCTGAAAATGCAATCAAGCGCATTATAAAAGTGTTTGAATCTATGTGTAACTCAGCTTCTGGAGAATACTACAGAACAGTTCTTAAAGCAGCAGAAAACAAAAAGTTTAGAAACATTTATGGAAAAAGGTCGAACACCTATTTAGTTATATGTTAAGCTGTTTTTCCCGCTGAATTTCAAACTTCTTGCCTATGTCGTTTAAAAGATACACGCTCCGTTAAGAATCCTTCAACCCCCAATTTTCACCCCTTTCACCTCATAATATACACCACACCGATAAACCCTTAGACATATGTCTGCTTATTTTTAATGAGTAGTTTATATGCCGAATATCACATCCCCAAAGAAACAACTCATGAGATATTGTTAATCAATGAAATACACGTTTTTAACACCTCTTAAAAACTCGATAAACAAAAATCATTCATTAGTTGACGTTAGCGACATAGAGCGAAAATATTCCTAAAATGTAATGTTTCCTACTTCAATATTTTTTGCTGGGCGATGATGAGTGAGTCAGTCAGGTCATTTTCTTTCAATTGTTTTACCAGAATTTTACGCCCTCCCCATGCACCCCTTAAATTTGATTGATGAAGAATCGCTCGAACACCTATTAACTTATATTTTAAGCTGTCTTTTCCCTTGAGTTTAATGAGTGAGTGAGTTAGTCAGTCAGGACACTTTCTCTCTCCTTTTTTTTTCTTCTAGAAATTCACTCCACCCCATTGGCCCCTTAAATTGAATTGATGAAAAAACGGACGAACACCGATTTACTTATTTTTAAGCTGTTTTTTTCAGCTGAGTTTCAAACTTCTCGCGTATGTCGTTTAAGAGATACACGCTCCGTTAGGAATCCTTCAACCTCCACTTTTCACCCCTTTCACCTTTTAATATACACCACATCGAAAAACCCTTAGACACATATCTGCTTATTTTTAATGATTAGTTTATATGCCGAGTATCACATCCACAAATGAAACCACTCGTGAGATATTGTTATTCAATAAAATGCAGGTTTAACCCCATTAGGACACCTTTAGAACCTGAATATCCGAAATTCCTCCCTTAGTTTACGGTTTTGACATACAACGAACATATCACAAAAATGTCATGTGTCTAACTTCAATAATTTTGGCTGGACGATGATGAGTGAGTGAGTGAGTCACGTCATTTTCTTTCATTTTTAGCCTACTTTCGATTTTTGCAAAAAATGAAAGTAGACTTATGAGATCACTACAGGGCGAAAAAAGTGTGTCTGTCTGTGTGTGTGCATGTGTGTGTGTGAGTCTGTGTGTGTGTGTACTCTGAATGTCTGTCCCCCCTATCAACTCGAACACGGTGAAACCGAATTGAACGAAATTTGGTACAGAGGTAGCACTGGCAAAGGACACCTCAGTGTCATGTTTTATATTGCCGCCATCTTTACCAAAACTTAATGGCGGCCACTCAAATGGTCAAAACGTAATAATGCATTACAACCAAACTAATAATCGGATCTTTACCAAATTTGGTAACAACGTTCCTTCATATGAGGCGCGTCTTGTGCCCAAACTACGAGGTCATCAACCGTACCATTTCAGAATGGCGGCCGTGTGAATTATGCAAACTTTATAATCCATAACATGGGACCAACCAGTTCCGACTATCGAACCAAGAATCGTTTAATATGTTTGAAACGACGTGGCCCGTTTGAAATTAAAAGTTTATATTTTAATATTATAATCTAGAAGTGATTTTAAAAAGCTGATTCGTCTCGGTTATTTGACAAGATGGCAGCTGATCTCTCGTTCTGACCTATATTTTATTAATTTCAGTATGTTGCATGCAATATAGGCTAGTGGTAACAAATATATGAACTTTCTATGAAATGAACTCTGTTTAAAATATACTCCAGTAAAGAAAACGTTTAGTCCAAGTCATGATTTGCTATAACGTGGTATATGTATTGGTTCCTAACGATCTATTAGAGTGTGCACGATTGGCTGCGTGGTCAGCGCGTTAGTCTTTCACCAGGCTGGCCGTGGTTCAAATCCTATCAGAGTTGGACTTTTTTCATTGATTTTTTTTATATTTATTATTTCTTGAGTACTGAGACGTTATAAAATAAAGCATTATATGGTGCATTTTGAAATGGAAAATATATATTTAATTAAAACAACATTCACCACCGGAGTGACATCTAAGAGTAATTACTTGAACTATGTTATTGGTAACCACAGCCTTCTAGATACGAGCTATGCTCTCTACCGGCCAGTTAGTGAACCCATGTCTACAGTATAATTGCGAAGGTTATTATTTTTGCCGATAGAGGGTACACATCCCCAAGATAAGGCGCGATTATCACGGCATCATCAAGCAGTACCGGTACATTGCCTACGTCACAGAAGGGTTTGGTTTACGCGCCATGGCCTGTCTTTCTCGTTAGCCGCGCGCGATTACAAATTAGCTGTGTAATAGTTACATTAAATATATTTCTCCCAGTGATAAGTTTAGAGCAACTAGTTGAAATTATTGTAAGTAGTCGGTGTTAATAAACTGAATACCTACGTTGTTTGGAGTGTTTACTGATGAAATTGCAAAATGCTGGGGTAAATTATTTGAACGCCACTCCTCAAATCCAGTGTGCCAATTTGCACTTCGAATTGGAAGAAATAAGGAGATGATAAAGACAAAGAGTTATAACTATACCCATACATTTAGGAGAAAGTAGGCTATATGTTCATTCCTGAACATCTTGTTTTTTTCTTCAGAATTTGACCCCTCACCATGAACCACTTAAATTTGATATATGAAAAATAAACTGTCGAACACATATTTACTTATAAAAACTCAGCAATTCTTCTAGGTTTGTGCCGTGTCTTGTGTGGGGTTTCGCCTAGGACACCAAGCTAGGCTCATCGGCGGGCTCTTGGTGTCCCCGCCCGGACACCAAGAGCCCGCCGATGAGCCTAGCTTGGTGTCCTAGGCGAAACCCCACACAAGACACGGCACAAACCTAGAAGAATTGCTGAGTTTTAATTCACCGGCCGTGAAAGCCAATATAACATATTTACTTATCTTTAAGCAGTTTTCTCTCCCTGAGTTTGAAGAGTGAGTGGGTCAGTCAATCAGTTAGGACACTTTCTTTCCGGTCCCCCCCCCCAAATTTCACCCCTCCCCATAGGCCCCTTAAATTGAATTTATGAAAAAAAAAACGATCGAACATTCATTTACTTATCTTTTAAGCTGATTTTCTTCCGCTGAGTTTCTAACTCCTCGCCCAAGTCGTTTAAGAGATACACGCTCCGTTGGGAATCCTTCAACCCCCACTTTTCACCCCGTTCACCTCATAATATACACCACATCGAAAAAACCTCAGACACATGTCTTCTTATTTTCAGCCTACTTTCGATTTTTGCAAAAAATGAAAGTAGACTTATGAGATCACTACAGGGCGAAAAAGTGTGTCTGTCTGTGTGTGTGTGTGTGTGTGTGTGTGTGTATGTGTGTGAGTCTCTGTGTGTGTGTGTGTGTGTGCGTGTGATGTGTGTGTGTGTGTGTGCGTGTGATGTGTGTGTGCGTGAGTTTGTGTACTCTGAATGTCTGACCCCCCTATCAATTCGAACACGGTGAGCGCAAATTGAACGAAATTTGGTACAGAGGTAGTACTAGCAAAAGACACCTCAGTGTCATGTTTTATATCGCCGCCATCTTGACGGAAACGTAATGGCGGCCACACAAATGTTCAAATCTTAAATCAAATTACGACTAACCTAATCATCCGATCTCTTCCAAATTTTGCAACAACATACCTTTATGGGGGCAGCATCCTTTGACCAAATTAATAGGTCATCAGCCTAATAGTTTGCGGATGGCGGCCATCTTTGTGTGAAAATCGATTGCCCCTATTAATTCGAACACGGTGAAACCGAATGGAACGAAATTTGGTACAGAGGTAGCACTAGCAAAGGGCACTCCAGTGTCATGTTTTATATCGCCGCCATCTTGACGGAAACGTAATGGCGGCCACACAAATGTTCAAAGCTTAAATCAAATTACGACTAACCTAATCATCCGATCTCTACCAAATTTTGCAACAACATACCTTTATGGAGGGAGCATCCCTTGACAAATTTAATAGGTCATTAGCCTAATAGTTTGCGGATGGCGGCCATCTTTGCGTCAAAATCGATTACCCCTATTAATTCGAACACGGTGAAACCGAATGGAATGAAATTTGGTACAGAGGTAGCACTAGCAAAGGGCACCGCAGTGTCATGTTTTATATCGCCGCCATCGTGACGGAAACGTAATGGCGGCCACACAAATATTCAAAGCTTAAATCAAATTACGATTAACCTAATCATCCGATCTCTACCAAATTTTGCATCAACATACCATTATGGAGGGAGCATCCTTTGACCAAACTAATAGGTCATTAGCCTAATATTTTGCGGATGGTGGCCATCTTAGTGTGAAAATCGATTCCCCCTATTAATTCGAACACGGTGAAACCGAATGGAACGAAATTTGGTACAGAGGTAGCACTAGAAAAGGCCACCTCAGTGTCATGTTTTATATCACCGCTATCTTGACGGAAACGTAATCGCGGCCACCCAAATGTTAAAGGCTAAAATGTAATTACGACCAACCTAATAATCTAGTCTCTACCAAATTTTGCAACAACAAATCTTTATGTGGGAAGCATATTCTGACCAAACTGCTAGATCATCAGCCCAATAGTTTGCAGATGGTGGCCAAGTATGTGTGCAAATCGATTCCCCCTATCAATTCAAACACGGTGAAACCGAATGGAACAAAATTTGGTACAGAGGAAGTACTAGCAAAGGACACCTCAGTGTCATGTTTAATATAGCCGCCATCTTGATGGAAACGTAATGGCGGCCACACAAATTTTCAAAGCTTAAATCAAATTACGACTAACCTAATCATCCAATCTCTACCAAATTTTTGCCACAATATACCTTTATGGAGGAAGCATCCTTTGACCAAATTAATAGGTCATTAGCCTAATAGTTTGCGAATGGCGGCCATATTTGTGTCAAAATCGATTGCCAATATTAATTCAAACACGGTGAAACCGAAAGGAACGAAATTTGGTACAGATGTAGCACTAGCAAAGAGCACCTCAGTGTCATGTTTTATGTCGCCGCCATCTTGACGAAAACGGATTGGCGGCCACACAAATGTTCAAAGCTAAAATCAAATTACGACTAACCTAATCATCCGACCTCAACCAAATTATGGAACAACATACCTTTATGGGGGGAGCATCCTTTGACCAAACTAATAGATCATCAGCCTAATAGTTTGCGGATGGCGGCCATCTTTGTGTGAAAATCGATTCCCCCTCTTAATTCGAACACGGTGAAACCGAATGGTACGAAATTTGGTACAGAGGTAGCACTAGCAAAGGGCACCTCAGTGTCATGTTTTATATCGCCGCCATCTTGACGGAAACGGAATGACGGCCACCCAAATGTTAAAAGCTTAAATCAAATTACGACCATCCTAATAATTTGATCTCTACCAGATTTTGCACCAACATGACTTTTTGTTGAAAGCAGCTTATGATTGACTACAAGGTCATCAGCCCAATAGTTTGCAAATAGTGGCCATGTATGTGTGCAAATCCATTCCCCATATCAATTCAAACTTGGTGAAACCGAAATGAAAATTTTTTTTTACAGAGGTAGCACTAGCAAAGGGCACCTCATATTCATGTTTAATATCCCTATCACACGTTGTATTTCAACAAGCTACTACAACCAACATTCAATTATACTCCTTGAAAAGGACAAAGAGTTATAACAATACCCATGCATTTAGGAGAAAGTAGGCTATATGTTCTTTATTGAAAATCTTGTTTTTATATAAGAGATTCCTAGTTTCCGAAATAGAGCCACATTCAAAATTGAACGTTATAGAAAAAATGTAAAAAAATTAAACACATCTTCTTACCATAAAGGACATAAAACCCATTCTTTTAAGCCTACATAACACTTTTTATGATGATTGGTTTTTGAAATACAGCCTACTGTCATAATACATATTTTTTGGAGAAAATTAGCAAAATACACTATTTTTCGACTGAAAGTGGGATAAAGGTAGGTGTAGGAGTTAACATAAAGGATTTTTAGTTTAAACATATATCCTACTTTCGAAATATTTTTTAGAAATATTTGAAAAATACACTATTATTGACTAGGCCTGCGTGGAATATAGGTAAGAGTAAGAGTCAATGCTTAACCTTAGAGTACGTTGGATTTTTGGAATTTTAGTGTGTTATTGTTGTTGCTTACAAACATGGCTGTAAGCATTATGCTGTGATTAATAGGGCTGAGATACTTTCCAAGACCAACTAAGTCAACAAGTGGCTGCAAATAAATAGCCAAAAGTCGGGTGTAAAAACAGGTAGACCAAAGTAGGCGCGATTGATAGTAGGCGCGATTTATAGTAGGCGTAATTTGGCATGGGCGCGACTATGTTTTGGTTCAGTTTTGGTTCGGCCTTGGTTCGGTATAGTTTGTTTTGGTTCGGTAAGTTATAAAAGTAAGGATATTGTTCTTTTACATAAGTATTTTATGACCTAGGTTTAAATAGCGTGCTTAAACAAATTTTTACGTCTTGTTTTTTTCAATGCCCATACACTTTTACAAATTACAACCTGTTGGAAAATGCAAAAATGTTAAACACTTGCATCGTATTACATTTTAGGTAATGCAACATTCCTATACAATTGCACCATTTAACTTTCTGTTACATTATATAAACAAGATATATTTGTATTAAGCGATAAAGCAATCCCGTTGTGTGTATTGTTAGTGCTAAGCACAATTGTGTCTATTATTGGCGAGCATGCTAGTAGTTTAGTGAGTGCTCATATCCACCGCTAGGTAGCCTGTTAGTAGTTCAGTGAGTTCTCATATCCACCACTAGGTAGCGGAAACTTACTTTGTATGTTGCATGTGACTATCTCGCAAAATTTGACCGCGTGCAAAACGTGCTTGTATAAGCTCTGTATATAAATTCAATATACATGGGTTGGTTTTTTTGTTTTGGCACCTTAGTTATAACTGAATTAATTACTCACTTAGATAGTTCAAAGTTTCACAGGCCCTCGATGTAGTCCCCACCGTTGCGTAAAACGTGATCCCAGCGATGCGGAAGTCGTTGGATCCTCTTGGCTCCGCCCAATCTATTGATGGTACGAAGAGAGAGTCGGCAGCCTGCTTAACGTCTTCAATGGTACGGAAGCGCTCCCCGTGCATTGTCATCTTCATCTTCGGGATGAGATCATAGTCGCAGGTACTGATGTCGGGAGAATATGGGGAGTGATAGTGGACCTCCCAATCCCAGCGATCCAACAATGCTGACACAACGCCTGCTGTGTGTGCCCCAGCATTGTCATGCAGAACGATGGGCGGTGTAACCACTTGGTGGCGCCGTTTCCTTCTCAGAGCTCCTCGGAGATGGTCTTGCAGAAACGAACAATAGTACGCCGCATTAACGGTTTTCCCTCGGGGAACAGTATGGTGAATGAACACACCATCCCGATCATAGGCAAGAATCAACATTACCTTCACATTGGTGGGGGTTGGTCGAACTGTTTGTTTCCGTGGTGATCCGTGGTGCCGCCACTCGTTCGATTGGCGTTTTAACTGTGGCTCATAAGATCTGGCCCACGTCTCGTCAATGGTTATGATACGCCGTAAGAAGGCCTCTCCTCCGCGCTCATAACGCTGCAAGTGCATACGACAAGCGTCATATCGCAGCCATTTGTGGATGTCGGTTAAGTCATGCGCAACCCATTTGGACGCAATATTCCTCATTTTCAGTAAGTACTTCAGGATGTGGAGGACAGTTGAATGCACCAGTCCGGTATCTTGCTCTAATTGACGAATCGTTACGTTCCTATCCACCTCTACTAATGCGAACACCTTCTGTACAATGTCATCACTTACTGGTGGGTGACCAGATCGAGGCATGTGCTCCTCACGTTCACGCCCATCTCGAAAGGCTGCAACCCATCTTGATACCGTTCTGAACGGTAACGCAGCTGCACCGCACGCTTCCTGCAATCCTCGGTGACACTGCTTAGCACTGCGACCCCTAGCACACTGAATTTTTTATCCACGTTCTCTGCTCCTGCTTGAAAAACATTGCGACTGTCTTTCGCGAGCGCTGGTCTCACACTACTCAACTAACAGGCGCGACTGCGCACGAGCTGTGGTGAGGACGGGCGAGGTCATGTGCTATGAGGGAGGGGATGCAGGGCAGCAACCGTCAGTAAAAGTGGCAGCGCCCAACATTGTTGCAACTTGGCACTGAAGCATTGGTGCCAAAACTAAAAAGCCAACCCATGTACAATTAACCACTAAGTGTTCAGAACTAACATGTATAGCATTGTCTATGGTATATATGGGATCCTTAGCAAGAAAAACTGTCTAACCCACCAGTGTCCAGCCTAGCCATATGCAGTAAGTTATTGTTAACCTTGACTAGGGTATAAGAATATTTTCAGTTGACTACTACCTTTTACGGTGATGATATCGTGAAAGACCGTCGAAGCAACCTTGTACTACACAGTAAGCAGCTGTTAGCCTTGTCTAGGGTACATTAGTACACCCTTAGCAAGAATATTGACAGTTGACTACCACCTCTCACGGTGCCCTCATCGCGAAATACCGTCGAAAGAAACAGTGTACTGCCTTGTACTACGCAGTAAGTAGCTGCTAGCCTTGTCTAGGGTATATTACAGGACCCTTAGCAAGAATACAATCAGTTTACTACTACTTCTAACAGTGTTCACATCGTGAAAGACCGTCTCACCGACCAGTCTACAGCCTTGTCATACGTAGTAAGCAGCTATTGGCAGAAAACAACATCCTTGATGGAAGAAACTATTCCAAGCTATATGTGTAAAGAGTGTAGAAAAAAATCTTCGGGACTATGATAGAAAGATTCATGAAGTATCGTGTGGTGAATTTCATGAGTGTAAAACCTGTGGCAGCAAATTCAGCAATGCCTACAACGGACGTTGCCATGAAGAATGTTGCAATGTTGTGTCACCAGTAGAAAGATAAAAAACTGAGCCTACAAAACATTACCTGCTCTCGATGGTTCCTGATAATAATGGACTTACTGAATATGAAACGTCTTTTGAAGGTCGCCTTAAATCCTATTTTATACGTTGTGAAACGTATAAGGATTTTAATTCATACCTTAGAGAGTCCAAACAGCAACTAATGCAAGATATGCAGAAAGAACTAGCAAACCACAGGTCGATAAAAGTTAATCTTGTGGCTGAATGTAGATTCATTCATACGTCGACAAATGAAATTACAGATCGTGCTTTCAAAATACCTAATTAGGCTATATTTTTGGAAACAGACTTAAGTAGATTCTTGAAAACACAATTTAAAAAGTTAACTACGGTAATGGAAGAATCTGAGCTAAAAGGCAGTATTTGGGCTTTGTTAGCAGTGGAAGGAGTACGATTGAAAATAAATAAGTAGGCTATAATCCCTTGCATGGGAGCACATATATTCCATTACCAGCAGCTATAAAAGCAAGAAAAGCCTGCATTAATCCTCAAAACTTGAAAGATGAAAGGAGTTCCATGTATGCCATTTTAGCACTGGTTAAAAAGGATGCTCAAAGCATTAGTAAATTCAAGGACTTGAAAATCAAGTATGATTTTTCTGTAATATCGTTTCCTACATCGCTAGGTAACATTTCCAAATTTGAGAAAACCAACAACATATCCGTGAATGTATTTAGACTGGAAAAAGACAACAAACTGTTTCCGCTAAAGGTTGTGGATCAAGAGCTGCAGGACCTTCTTCTGATAAGTTCTTCATCAGGCCAGAACCACTACGTCTTTATCAAAGATTTTGATAAACTAGTGGGGCATCAGATTACCCAGCGTGAACATTAGATATATACGTGTAAACGATGTTTTACTCGCTTCGAATAACAATATGGGCAACACGGAATGGAAAAATTAAAAGAACAAAGAGCATTGTGTGTCCTGCATGACATGCTAGGGATGAAATTCCTATTAAAAACCCAATTGCCAAGTTTTTTAATGTAGAAAAAATCCTAAGAATACCTTACGTTATCTATGCAGAATTCGAAAGTATATTCTTACCATATCAAACATGTTTTGCTAATCCTGATGCAAGTTATACATTCCCATACCAGAGTCATGTTCCTATAAGGTTTGGTATATATGTTAAAACCTCACCAGCTGTGGAACACATAAAGACAAACCTTCCACGCCAACCACTTATTTATCGTGGACCAGACGCTGCAGAAACGTTTATGGATTGTTTGTTCTCAATAGCTAATGCAATTGATCGTCTTTACAGCTTAAATGTTCCAAAGGCCTTAACTCGGGATCAAGAAGCAGAGTTCCAATGTTCTGAACCTGTTAATTGTGTCATAAAACATTTACCAAAGAGAACTGGAAAGTTCGCGATCATTGTCATATTACGGGGAAAACCGTAGAAGTGCTCATAATAACTGTAATTTGATGTGTAAAACACGTAACCCCGTACCTGTATTTCTTTATAATATGAGTGGATATAATGCAAATTTCATTGTAAAGCAGTTGGGATGTACTACTGAGAGAGTGGATGTTATAGCTAACTCTAAAGAAAAGTACAACTCCTTTACCAAATATGTTGGAAGTATTAAGCTTCGATTTGTGGATACGTTTCGGTTAATGTCGAGTAGTTTGGAAAACTTAGTTACCCTGAAACAGACAAGTACTTTGGAAAAGAAAATGCAACGCTCATAACTCGTAAAGGGGTATTTTCTTACGATTGCATTGATTCATGGGACAAAGTATGTGAAACGTGTTTACCTCCAAAAGAGGCATTCTTTAACAAATTAAGTCAAGACTTTGTAAGCAAAGAAGACTATGAACATGCCAAAAATGTCTGTAATCAGTTTAAAATTAAAACTCTAGGGGATTATAGTGACCTCTACCTAACTTCAGATGTACTCATTCTTGCAGACAGCTTTGGAACTTTTCGAAACAAAACTATAGAAACACACAGAGTGGATGCTGCACATTTTTTTACTTCGCCTGGTTTAAGTTTCGAGGCAATACCTCTTTGCACTGGTATTGACTGGAATTGCTACAGGATTACGATCAGATTATTTTAATAGAGTCTGGAATACGTGGAGGAATATGCCAGGTGTCTCATCGGTATGCCTAAGCTAACAATAAATACATGGAAAACTATGATTCTGAGAAACCATCACAGTTTATTGCCTATGATGATGCCAACAACAAATATGGGTGAGCTATGTGCCACTCCCTTCCTTACGTAGGATTTCAGTGGGTTTCTCCAGATACTCTCGATCTAGAAACGCTAAAAGAAGACGACCCTGTGGGATACATTCTAGACGTTGATGTTGATTACCCATCTGACCTTCATGATCAACACAACGATTTACCTTAACTACCAGAGTGTACACAACCTAAGGATTAGCCTCTGAAAAAACGAATTCCTCATCTTGGAAATCGAAGGCGGTATGTCGTTCATTACATGGCACTTAAACAGGCTCTAAATCATGGACTAAAATTGATAAAAATTCATCGTGTGTTAACGTTTAAATAAAGACCTTGTCTAAAGGCATACGTTGATTTTAATAACAACCTTAGAAAACAAGCCACAAATGACTTTTAGAAAAATCTGTTCAAATTATTTAACAATGCAATTATTGAAGAAACAAATGGAAAATATTCGTAAAATAATAGATATACGTCTTGTAACTGACAGCAAAAAGGCTGATAAGCTAATAGCTAAACCAACATTCATCGACAGAACAATTTATGGTCCTAAACCAGCTGCTTTCCACATGGCTAAACCTAGCTTTGTATTCAATAAGCCTATATTTATTGGAATGTGTATATTGGATATTTCAATAACTCTGATGTATTCCCACCACTATGATGTCCTGCTACCCTATTATGAGATCAAAAATCTTAAACTCATGTATATAGATACGGACTCGTTCATTTATTTGGTTAACACTCAAGATGTATATCAAGACAAGTTGGATTTCTTAGAACACCTGGACACATCAGATTATCCTACTAATCATGTGTGTTACTCTTCATCAAACAACAACAAAACGTTGAGAAAATTTAAATACGAGGCTTGTGGATAAATTATTAAAGCCTTTGTTGGACTTAGAACTAAAATGTATGCCTTAGACATAAATGCTAAAGAAATAAAAAGGATTAAAGGTATTAGCAGAGGCGTTGTCAAAAGTTGTATAAGTTTTCAAGATTAAAAGAATTGTATCATGGAAAAAGAGATAATAAGAATACCAACAATATACATATCATCTATAAGAGTAAACACAATTGCTTTGTGGCCTGGTGATGATAAAAGAGTAATTGACGCCGATGGTATAGGTACACATGCCTGTGGTCTTTACTCAACCATTGACCATGCTTAAAGGGTTAAGTTATGAATATGAAAATCCTAAAACAAGAAATATATTACTGTAAAACAATAGAACTAAAAATAGGAAACATCACCAATCAAGCAACAAAAATGTAAAAATGGTATTCATACTTAAGAATATGAAAATAGAAAACAAATACAACCAACTGTACAATTTATAACAAAAAATTAAGAATAAAATATTATGTGTAAATATTGTACATGTATTTAAAATGAAAAATAAACAAGAAGTTCCGTGAAGAACTATACAGCCTACTTTTCATGGCAATGATTATTCTACAGTATATGAACCTATCTAGAATAATGACGAAATGAAGTTGGTAATATCGAAATATCTAATTAGTTCAAAATATACCTGGTATGATGTAGCCTAATAGAGCACTACAGTTGGCAGCCCTGGTGACTGAATATATTCTTTGTTCCATCTCTTTAGGTACAGAATACAAAATTTGGTTGAAGTCCAATGGACGTTACATGCAGTTAGACACTGGATCTATCAGTACGCGTAAAAGCATGTTGCCAACAATACCATTCGTGTGCTGGTCAGAAATAATCTGAAATATTATGATATCTTGTTGTGCCAATTTTGGATGAAATCCATTTGTTAGTATAGAAGTTACATGTATTTTAAAATTGGATATATCAGCAGGCATAGAATCATGTTGGCAGCACTGCCTTGTATTAATTACTCCAAATTAATCTAGAATGTCAGGTACTATACGTGTGCAAAGTATAGAGCTGTTGGCTTGCATACTTTCTGATGTATTGATACTAGGGTTTAAAAAATATAGACAGCATTTATTAACAGTTGGCAGCCCTGATTGCTCTTAACAATACTTATAGTCATATCTGTTATGGTACACATAGCACATACGAAATTTGGTTGAAATCCAACTGATAGTATAGAAGTTACATGTATTTAAAAATTGGTACTATCAGCAGGGTTATAATCATGTTGGTAGGACTGACGTATATAAGTTACTCCAAATTAATCTAAAATGTCAGAATATACGTGTGCATATTTTAAAGCTGTTGGCTTGCATACTTTCTGATATATTGATATTTGGATTAAAAAAATAGAGAGAGCAATTGTTAACAGTTGGCAGCCCTGGTGGCTCGTAAGAATACGCCTAATCATATCCGTTTATGTACAGATATTACATACAAAATTTGGTTGAAATCCAATTGATAGTGTAAAAGTTATATGCATTTAAACATTGGACATATCAGGAGGCTTAAAATTATTTTGGTAACACTGTCATGGTTGGCCTCCTGGAAATTAAACTGAAATAGTATTATGTACATGTGTGCCAATTTTGGAATAGCTCCCATGTATACCTTGCAAGATATCCAACATTGAGCTCAAATTTCTAGTGCGTTTTTTCAGCAGTTGGTAGCACTGACATCATTTTCAAATATGGACGTGAGCTATTCCGGTGCACATCTTTACTCATACTAAATTTGGTTTTGATTGCTGCAGCCGTTTAGGAGTTGATAGGGGGGGACACACACACAGCCAGACAGACAGACAGACAGACAGAAGGACAGACTGACAGACAGACACACATTTGCCCGATCTCATAAGACTACTTTTTCCTCATTTTTGCAAAATGTGAAAAGTAGGCTAAAAATATTGTATGGACACTGTTTGTACATTTTAATTACTATGCACCTCCCACTCCCAATCCAACTGTTAACTATAGTAATCATGAGAAATTAACCTTAGTTAGCTAAAACTAGGTTGTCTAAGGTATAGTATAATCCATGTATTACCTATATGCTTTGGGATAAGGTATACAGCCTAGTTATATGTAATGAAGAATGGTGTTTCGCAAATATGAACTTTCGACAAGGACTAAATCAAAAACATGTAAACAACAAAATTGGAAAAATCTATTTTTCAATATTGACAAAATTGGAAAACCTTAAAACTGACATGTTTAAAAACTGTAAATTGGAAATTGGCAAATTGCAATGTGTGAAATATGAAAATGAAAAGAAAAAATGAATAAAAGCTTTTCCTTTTCTTAACTTAACTGAGTTTGTAATCCTAAGCTCGTTGTGTGTAGCGAACATGTTGCACAGTAGCCACAGTGCAGGTGTTAGCGTTACCTTACTCTCTGAGCCTAGCATAGAGATAGTTGCGTGCACCCTTATACACTTTGGGTGTGTGCATTAGGTTTTGGCTTAGATTTAAAGGTTAATTTAGGTTAGGTTAGGTAAAGTTGGGTTAGGTTAGGTTAGGTATGTGACCTCTTACTCTTTTCGAAAAATCTAAAATGTAAAATTTAAAATAAAGCTAAAATCTAAAATGTAAAATCTAAAAATGTAAAATTAAAATAAAATCTAAAAACTACATTATTAAAATTTCATCTAAAAATAAAAATAAAAATCTAAAATGTAAAAATAGAAAATCTTACATGCATTAATATAAATCTTTAAATAAGGTTTCTTTGGGTTAGTTTAGGTTAGGTTAGGTAAAGTTAGGTTATGTATAGTTAGGTTAGCATGTCATATGTGTAAGTGGTTGCATACAGTGACTATTTTGTGCATTAGCTCCTGTGCCCAACATAGTACTCCAGTTTTAACACAGATTGGCAACCCTGCGTAAATCACGGCCCAAAACACCACATGTTATCGTCCAAGGCCCGACCACAAGGTTGAGTGACGTCACGCATATCTGTCTACTATCTTCGGCAGAGCGCGCTGTCTCGGACCACGTGTTCAGCTCTGGTTTTCGGCAACTGGTCACATTGAGAGGCGCAGACACATGCGTTTTGAGCGCGGACTGGACAGTACTCCGTTGTGCGGCAAGAGTGATTTTTACATTCGATTTTGATCGTGGAGGGCCGTGTGTGCTATACCACCACAGGTCTAAGTGTTGCTGTGTATCGGGTGTGATTTTATCGGAGTCCTGAGAGACCATATAATTACGAATCACCGCTGTTATGCCGGGCGCGATTGCTATATCAGACGGCCGAGTCCAGCGTGTATAATCCCGGTCGTGCGGGCGCATATTGGCTTGATAACGAGAGAACTAGCCCTTTGCGACTAGCTTTGGACGTGAGCTACAATACGGAATAGTTTGTGCAGTGAACATTCGAGAATAGACGAGGCTCTTATCATCGATGGAGGACTTGTAGATGCAACTGAACAGCTGTGAATGCTATTGAATTACTGCTTACGTAAAGCCGGTGACAATTTGCTGAGAGGAAGAATTGTGTCTACATTGTTCGAGGCGCAGGAACTTATGATTTCCAGAATGGAACGAGGACATCTTATAACCTGTGCTGTTGAAGTGTCAATGAAGAATTTTGAAATGGAACTAGTCAGTGAAAATATGTGCCACTAAGCTTATACGTGCGGGGACTGGACGGAGTGACATTTACATCAAGATGAGGCCATGATGTTGCCATGATATAACCACACCGTGGGAGTCGGAGGACGCAGCCACCATGAAACGTGAAGGTCTCAGTTTCGATTCCTGGAGGAGGCGAGGAAGATGATGGTGGAAGATGCAATCCTGCCGCTTCTGGAATGGGAAGGAGATGGTCCTGAATGAAGATTGGTTCCAGAGGTTCTGCATTCTATGAGCATGCTAGGCTTGTACCATATTTTCTTATTTCGGCCAGTTGGTGAGCTAAAACATTACTTCAATTTGTAGTTGTGAGTAGTTTGTACTACTCAGTAGTACTAGATGCCCTGGAGTTGAACTAATTATTATGTATTTGTTGATCAATCATTTTATTATTATTATTATTAATATTAATGGCCACATTTTTTCCTTCGTTTATTATGTAATTATATGAGGAAGTGATTCACATTGTAGGGTTGTCACACGTGGCAAGGAACTATCCACCATGCTTGGCACCATGATCCAGTTAATATTTTCTTTTGGGAATTTTTGTAAATCCGTCACTACTTTGAATGATAAGATTTTTTTTCTACGATGATAAGATTGGAAATACGACGCGGATTCTGAACTGAATCCATGTTTGAATGAATGAAGGTGGTAGACTAACTGTCTAGAGCTAGGGTGGAGTTCATGTTTTGATTTTTTTTTTCGATTTTGACTTCAGCGTTTGGTGAATCTAATTATGTGAACTCTGAAGGATTATAACTTTAAATATTCCCATTTTTTTTTCTTCGTCCACATTCATTGATATAGAGAATTTAATCATTAAAATCATGCTCGTCATTATGCTTCGACACCTACCTATTTGACATTGCTACAGGTCATGCCTGCATTAGATAATTTATGCACACTAGTTATGTGATGAAATGAAAGGTCATGATAATTAAAAGATAATACTGAGTTGATCTACAAAAAAAAATATTGATTGGTGTAGTTGTTGATAAGAAAAAGGGGGAGAATTGAATGGAATGTAATAAAATAAATTTAGGATGATAGTTCACATATTCTGTGAACGTCTTATGGCAAATTTTCTGAGAATTAATCATGAAGAATCCCTTTGTGAATAAAAAAAATAATAATGTAATAATAATTAGTAGTGTAATATCTTTCTAAATAAGCATGACCATGCAAAATGCAGTCATATGGTGGTGAATTAAGTATTCACAGGAGTAGGCAGGCGATAATCTAATCACTATGTAATTGATGGAGTGAAATACATTGCAAGCATACCATCGAATTGGGAAAGATGGGAACTTTTAGTTGTGATATAATGATCAGCCATGACTTTGAACTTTGCATAAATGTAGGATAATGGGTGCACGTTTGCTTGAAATATTTTGAGTAATGAGACTCTGAAATAACGTTGTACGATAAATATAAATCCTGATTGCAACTTTAATTGACTGGTTAAGTAGGACCTATATTGTTGCAGCAATTATTTTTAATTAATAATTAATTAATAATTAGTTAGAACGGAGATCAATACTATTATTTTTTTAGGCCAGCTATTTATTTAACTTTCATTATAAACTCAAGTGAGTGACAATATTACTAATCTAGGACACTACCTGATTGACATTTAGCGTGATTAGTTCATGTTGATAGTCAAATGTGACTGAATCTTTTTTTATTATATTTTATTCGAATATCTCCTAATTTTATTTGTGTCTAAGGATAGGACCAAGGAGATTCGTTGACCCTTTACAACTTAATTATGTTTATTTGGGCTCTAAATATTTGTCTTTTTCTTCGGTCCACATCAAGCTTTCATTTAGATCGAATCTCCGAGGCAAGATAGGCTTTTTGGGGGTTTCCTATATTTGTACTGGTCAATGAGTTGCCAATAAATTGATGCCTATTTTTATCTTTTTAATTGTGCTTATCTTCTGATTTCTGTTGTGCTATTGCTTTGATTTAGGTTTGGGAGTGGGTTGATTTAACCTGTTACACCTGCATCCTGTTAACCACCCCTGAGACTACTTGAGTTCTCGTACCCACCGGCGTTTTTTTTTTTTATATTCGAACCCAGACCTCAATCATTTTTTTGTTCTTTATCTGATATATGTCTTGTGTTATCGGCATGTATTGCGATGTTTTCGCCGGGTCATCCGATTCGATGCCGGTTAACGGGGACACTCTGTGCTAAAAATAATAAATTAAATATTAAATAAATAAAAATTAATAAGTACAAAGTAAAAGATAAATAAAAAAACAACGAAATTTAAATTAAAATGTTAGGTCTGTGACTTTGGGGGGGCTGCGTGGCGCAGTCGGTAGAGGCGCTGAGCTTCTAACTGAAAGGGAGTGGGTTCGATCCCCACCCAGGTAGTGGATTTTAGAAACAAAACTACAACTTTCCGAAACGCAAATAGCCCTGGGGTTCACTCAGCCTACAACAGAAATGAGTACCAGGGTAATTCCTGGGAGCAAAGACGGCCAGGCGTGGAGCTGACAACTCCATCCCAACTGTTGCCGATGTCACAGAGAGTGGAAGCCTCTACCTTCCACTACTCCCATGGCCTTCATGGCCTGTACGGAGTTGGCTTTGTGACTTTGTAGTTTAGTCTTTTTGGTAAAATCTAAAATGTAAAATATAAAATGAAAAAATTAAAATATAAAATATAAAAATGTAAAATTTAAAATCTAAAAATCTCAAATGAAAAAAATAAAAAAATCTAAAATATAAATGAAACATCTAAAATGAAAAAAAAATTAATATCAAAAATCTCAAATGAAAAATCTGAAATGTAAAAATAGAAAATCTTACATGCGTTAATTGAAATCATGAAATGAGGTTTCTGTGTGTTAGGGAATTGTTGAGTTAATGACCTTGCGGTTTAGTGCTACGACACAATAAAAAATAAAAAATACCAAATTAAATACTAACACAAAGAAATTAAATACAATATATAATTAAAAAATAAATCATTAAAAATTATATACATAATAAATTAAATGAAAAAATAAATAATAAATAAATAATAAACAATGCATAGTTAATAATAAATAAATAATGATTTGAAAAGCCCGCCATTTAAGAATGCGGTTGTGCGCGGCGGCCATCTTGCGCATTAACCCCTGCGCCAGCTATGACTCTCCCTCCATAAGAATAACATAAGGTGGTTACGCCTGGCGGCCATCTTGCGCATTAGTCCCTGCGCCAGAACCGGCTTATTTATCCTACTGACTTAATTTTGGAGTCGTTGATTGGCCATACATATTAATTATTTATCAACTATTTTTAGCTATTAAAATGTTATGTTTCTCTAATTTATCATGTAACAAATTCGCATTGGGCACTGTTCAGGTACATCAAGAGAAACAGTAAATACAAACTCCTTCAATTAATACTCCGAGGAAAAATTAATCGAAGACGAGTTCCGGGACGAAGAAAGATTCGTGGCTCCAAAACTTAAGCCAGTGGTTTGAGGTGAGAAGACTCGAACCGTTAAGAAGAGCTTTGGACAAGAAAAACAGATCATGCTACAGATCGCCAACGTCCTGAGAGGACACGGCACTTGAACAAGAAGAAGAAGAAGAAGAAGAAGCATGGATTATGCACTTGAACGCTTAGCTACACCATTTACTAGCCGGAAGGTGGAGGTTGATTTCACTGGGCAAATTAGGGGATAGACTATAATAGGCAAAATATGCAGGTTTTCGTAGATGGACCAGACCTCATTTATTAATTAACTTATTTTCGTCTTTCTATGCATATTGTTACGTTGTATTGTCTTATGGGGACGGTAAACTTCTTGTCATTTGGGGTCCATTTTTTATACTTATGGTCACACTGTCCTTATGCAAGGTTTGAAACTGATTAGTAACTATCTAACAGTCTGTTACTTCTTCACGCAAAATTTTATCTCCCTCACAGATGTTGGTTGGTTCCTCAGTTTAGGGGCTGCGAAACGCGGTCACGTAACCCCGTTTACTTTGGGTGTGTGTAGAATCAGTCTGATAAACGGCGTTAATTGTGATGGCTGTATTAGTCTGTAATTCAGGTAAGGACTGCAGACGGTCAATTTCAAGTAGTAGTTCCTAATTTTGCAACCAAATACTACCGTCAACGAAACCTAGATGTGAACTTGGAAACTATATACCACCGCAACCAGCAACTTGCAACGAACTTTGGAACATCCCTCCGAAGGATAGCATACTGAGGTATTTTTAGCGCACTTAGAAAATCCTACTTCGACCGGCTTTGAATCCTCGACCTTGGGCATAGAAGTTCAGCATGCTAGCAGTTATGTCACCGAAACCCGCTTCCCACAGAGTCAGATGGAAAACTGAATGTGAACTCGTGCAATGGCGTTGTCATGGCAACCTCTGATAGGTCATCCCTCGTCAATTTAGAAGCGTTGTCATAGTAACCTCTGATGGCTCTTGGCATTTTCTTATAATTCCGGAATCGTTTTTCTCATCCCTTGAAGTAAAGGTGGTTCATATCACAAATTCTTTCAGACAAAAGTTTTAGGTAATTATTAGGAGAATATTGTCCATTATGTACGGTTTTGATATTGTGCCGATTAAAAGAGATATGATTAATGTTTCCCGAAAACCCCACTTTTTCCACCCCTTTTGTCAATGGTTGGAGCTATCAAAAAACCTTGTAAACATATATTTTTGGCACTTATCCGATACATAGTATGGACTTTGAATGGATTCGATATTTCACGTATTAAGAGAGTTATAGCGATATTTCACTATTTCGAAAAATGCCCCTCCCCAATTTTCACCCCTTCGGCCGATTTTGCCCAATAACGAACTCGACCGAGATTGTAGAGGGATAAGTTACATATTATGTAAAAAAATCAAAGTGATTGGTGTAAAATTACGGTAGTTATCGAGTCCACAAATAACAGATATAGCCTACATATGTGTACATATATACATAAATTATATATACACTTTTGAACTGACGGTGGTTTTGGTGTCTGGGGGATGTGAAACGCGAAGATATGTCAACATTTTCCGGGAGTCGAAACATGGTACACATTGCAATAATTAGCTTTCTAATGAAATCTATCTAAAACCTCCACACAAGTTAACCACATGGAGATCACCCAATCTTAGACAGGGTGAATACCAAATCGACCATATCGCAATTTCCAAGAAAAATACAAAAGCATTTTTAAACGTCAGAGCTCGCAAAGGCGTCTTTGAATCACACCAATATCTTCTCCAAATTGACACGAAATTCCAACCCAATGTTGTTTTTGAGTCTTGAGTCTTTTGACTGGTTGGATTCAGCTTTCCATTCCTCCCAGTCCTGAGCTGAGCTAATCGTTTCATCTCAACACAGCTACCACACCCTACGTCCGAGGCAATCGGTTTAACATATTCCATCCTTGGTCTACCCCTACAGTTCTTCTCCTCGACCCTTCCTTCCATAACAAAGCTTGCTATTCCTGGGTGTCTTAAAATGTGTCCTACCTATCTCTTCTCTTCATTAGCATTCTCCAGAAACATCTCCCCTCTCCCACTAGTCTTAATACCTCCTCGTTTGTAACCCTATCTACCCATCTGATCTTCATCATTCTACTGTAACACCACATTTCAAACGCTTCAATTCTCCTCTTATCTGCTGCACCAATAGTCCAAGTTGCACTTCTATACAGTGCCACGCTCCAGACAAAGGCCTTCAAAAATTAGTTCCTAACACCTAAATCTATATTCGATGTCAACACATTCCTTTTCTGTAGAAATGCTTCCCTTGTCTGAGCTAAACTACTCTTTATATCGTCTTTGCTTCGTCCATCACTGGTTATTTTGCATCCTAAGCAACAGAAGTTTCCTACTTCCTTTAGTTTTTCACCTGCCAATTCGATGTCCATAGAGGATTCTGATTTATTTCGGTTGCATTCCAATATTTTTGTTTTACATTTATTAATTTTCATCATGAATTCTTTCCTCAAGGCTGAGTCCATACCATTCAAAAACTCATTCAAATCCTCAGGCGTGTCAGCCAAGATGACTATGTCATCGGCAAATCTCAGAGTTGAAATTATTTCTCCATGAATCTTCACTCCCACTTTAAATTTGTCTCCAATTTCCTTCATTGCTTGTTCAATGTGAAGATTGAAAAGTATGGGTGATAAGTTGCAGACTTGCCTTACACCTTTCTGAATACCAGCTTCTCTCTCATGTCGTTCAGCTCAAATGACTGCTGTCTGGTTTCAGTATATATTGCAGATCACCCTACTATCCCTGTACTTTATTCCATGAGTTTTCAAAATGTCAAACAATTTAGTCCAATCAACGTTATCAAAAGCCTTTTCTAAGTCTGCAAATGACATGAACGTTCTCTTATCTTTCCTTATTCTACCTTACAAAATCAGCCTAAGACTTAGTACAGCATCCCTTATTCCTACATTTCTCCTGACACCAAACTGGTCTTCACCCAACTCCGTTTCTATCTGGCTTTCCATCCTCTTGTAAATTATTTTTGACAGGATCTTTGAAGCATGAGTAATCAAGTTGAGTGTACGGTAATCTTTACATCTGTCAGCTCCGACCCAATAGAAAGCAAAAAGGCCCACCCAAAAATATCAAACCACAAACTCCACAAAGAAGATATCATAATGCTAATTAAGCAGGAGACATAAGCTGACTGGAAGAAAATAACGAAGAAAATTCAGGAAGTCATGAAACTAGGACAACCTCCTCGCACATGGAAACATCGCTGGTGGAATACAATTTGCGATCGGGCAGTTGACAACCGAATGACTGCCTGGAAAAATTTTAACAGTCACAAAACTGAGGAAAACTGGGAGAACTTTCTTACAACCCAAAAATATGCTTCCAAAACAATTAGGAAAGAAAAACGGGGATATGACAACAAGAGACTCCATGAAATCCAGCAGGATTTCACCCAACATAATACTAGAAACTTCTACACAACATTTAGAGAAAACTTAAAGGGATATCAGAAGCCCAGCCAGCTGGAGCAGGAATGGGTAGCTCACTTCATCACAAGCACTTGCAGCGCAAGTTGCGTCTACGCTGAGCCAAGGCACATGGTTGCCGCATCTACGAAGAAGTACTTTTCAAATCGTGATAGTCACGAGAAGTGCTGCGCAAACGAGTTGGAACTTAGTAAGTCTCTGGTGAGGAGAATCACTGAGGTGATTGTTTTTCTACAGACATTGGTGGAAATATTTATATTTCTAAAAAGGACATATGCTAGACTTGGTCTAGAAAATAGTATTTGTCACAGTCCAATAGTAACTTAATACTTGGATGTTTAAATCCATTTGAAGTCAGTTTTCATTTTTGTAACTATTTAACCACTTCGATCTGTCAGTACATTGAAGACTAGTCTATAACGGTGGAGTTCATTAGTCTACGCAAGGGAAACTGCAAGTTGTCTAGCGCATGGCAGATGGTGATTTTAATAAACCATGCCCAGGGAACGATCTTCAGAACAGCCGTTAACTGCTTAGACTGTCAACGTTTTTCTTGTACTGATGAGATTACAGTGAGTTAGGTTACAACTGACATATTCAAGAAGAGATCGCTTAGATCTGACCCTTTTCAAACAAACTGTTATGGCTTTGTTAGAAGCCCATATTAAAATGGAACCACAGTTTATTCAAACGTCGAAAGATACTACCACTATGTCTGACTAGACGATTTGTGGGTCTACAATGGCGGCCGATACAAGGATTATACGTGCTTGTCCGATAGGGCATGTCTATGGATAAATCTGGTATAGACCAGGTTTACGACACTTCAAGACCATCAAGAAATGTAAGCCACATTTGAATTATATTATGCTTAGCTAATTGGAACAAACTATTTTTCTGCAGATGACCAACACATTTTTTTCGTCGTATTTAAAGCTTGTAATGATTTACGCAAGACTTGTTAGAGTTATTCTGAGCATTTTCAGCACTCAGAACAGTTTAGGATCGATGACCGAGCATTTCGAGCATTTATTTGAATTTTTCATATTTTTGGGAAATCACGGTAATCAGCCGATGTAACTGTAAAAGTTAAATTTATTTTTGGTGAGGAATGGATATTTTTTCCATATTCGAAGGTTCGAACGTGTGGATTCTCACATAATGAGATGATAATTAAACATATTTGAAATGATAATAATAATAATAATCCACTAATAATAATAATAATAATTTTTATAATTTTTCTAAATAATTCTTGGATATTATATTTTATAATAATCATATGTATTGAGAAAGAGCCTATGAAGTAGTTGAAACATTTCTAGTTTGGAACAGGAGATTTTCCGAAGGAGAGTGGTTAGCGCAAGCCCGCATTCAACCAACATGTCAGTTCTGGTTGAACAGTTGATATTTGCTATGAGCAAAGTATATGTTTCATATAACACGGAGAGGCATGAAACGGGAAGCAATTGATATTTGTATCAAATAGGATATTGTTGTATTTATATAAAATCATGACGTAAATACACTTCGAAAGTGAAATAATGCTTTTCATAAGTATGGTAAATTCACGGGTTGAACTGAATGGTAAAATAAAATAAACTTGTAAGTTTATTAATCTTCCAGTGTTGATAACAAGCAGAGGCTTGATTTATTGTATAAATTTTGGGGAAGAGAATTTATGTGTGTGGAGTAGTTGAAATGCCATTCCCAGGTGCGCATGTTAAGTCGCAGGAATGAAGGTTTTTTCGAGCATCAATCAAATAGCAGGTTCGATGGCTCAGGTTTATAGTAGGAGTATTGGAGCCACACATTTCGTCGTATGAATAACCCGAAGGTTATTTCTTTGAAACCATCAGTTCTTATTTCAACCTTGTTTACGAATTCCATTTAGACTTTGATTTTGCTAGAACCCGGATTTGTCATGATAGTAGTTTATTCTTCTTCAGAGGAAGACCTTTGCCGTTGTTGTTATTGTAATATTGTGTTCTTACACAGATAGTAGAATGGGCCACTGCCAATTAAAAATAATCCTTTAACCACGAATAATTTGAAGGATATTTTCAAATCCTAGTGCCATGAACTAAATGAATTCATTATAAAACTACAATTCTAATTTCCGCATTCTGTCGAAGAATTGCAAGTTGTGAAAGTTGCTAAGAATGGCCATAAATATAAATATTTTTATAATATTATTTCCAAGTGGATAATCAAGTAGTTGAATGGGTCAACCATTTATTGATCAAGTTGATGATTCAGAAATCATATATTTTGTTTGGAACTTGAAGTTCATAATCGAGTCACTTCTCGAAATGTTTAATGTCAAAAGAACAATTAATTGTTGTTGTGCTTCGCACAGTTCTTCGATGCTATGCTCAATGGTCAAATACTTTTCAAATGTTAATAATATGTGTTAATAATTTGTGTTGCTTCGATGATGATAATATTTTCAACGATATATTTTTGAAACTGGAAAACAAGTGAAAGTTTAAGAAATTCTATAAACATTTATTCTACGAGTGTTAATATCATGTAAATAGTCAAACGGTGATCTACGTTATTTCCAGTATGGACAATTCATTTTGCACTGGAATTAAATTAATAATTTTGGAACACAGTCCACAGGACTAACAATCGGACTTGTGTTTTCAAAAAGATTGTCAAATGTGTTTGGAAGATTTCTGTATATTGTGTGTAAATAAGAGTGTGGATCGCCACACGTGGATGATGCTGCTTTGAGCATTCTTGCAGTCAGATTTTAACTTTAAATAAACTGAGATAATTTTACCAGATGTGTTTCACCCAATTAAATCTCCTTCTATCCTTATTGTTGCATTGAGCCAAAAATCAGTAAAGCATTTTTATAAATTTGATGTCGTTTTTGCGATTTGCTTTAACCCATCTGGCGCTCCGGGATATTTTGATTCTCGTGCTGACTGATTATTGGTAAAATGCATATGTGGTCGTGCGGACTCCGGTCTAAACGGGCACATAAAATAAGATAGAGAGAGAAATGGCTTCGAACGTGGGTCCCGATTTAGACATGGTCAATCGCATGCCGATTTGAAATTGTGATAATTTTTATAGAAATATTTTGGGAGTTGAGAAATGTCTGGTTTGGATGAATAAATTAGTAGGAAACCCAATTAGTGGGGAAAATTAAAAATTTAACTGGTTAATAAATAGAATGGGTTTGATTATTTTTGATAATGGCTTAACCATTAGGGCGTCAAGTAAATTCAGTAGTAAACGTTCGATGACTGGATATACACATTATTAGAATCCAGGTGGAGGATATTTGAGAACTTGCATATTTTTCTTGTGATATTATGGTAAATGTAATTCGTAAAAGTAGAGACTTTTGTTTTTCCATCACGTCGATATTAGGACAAATCTCATTTTATTATAGTGTTCCAATTAGCTATTCATATTTCTTGTTCTAGTTATAAGCTTGTGTTTGCCACTGTTGTATACCCCTAAGTTTGAATAATAATTGAAATTATGGAAGAAATGATGAGGATGATGAGGAGTTTGGAGGAGAGTTCAAAGGAAGCTGGACTGCGTGTAGCAGCCATTATGAAAGAAAATACAGAGGCTTTAGAAAAGAAACTTAAAGAAAATTCTGATTCTTTAGAAAATAAACTTAAAGAAAGTTTAAACGATAAACTTAAAGAAAATTCTGATAATTTGAAAGAAAGTTTAGATGAAAAACTTAAAGAAAATTCTGATTCTTTGGAAAATAAACTTAAAGAAAGTTCTGATTCTTTAAAAGATAACTTAAAAGAAATTTTAAATAGTAAATTTAATTCAATGGAAAGTAAATTTGAAGAAAATTCTGAAATTTTGAAAATGACACTTGAAAGTAAAATGAATAAATTATGCGATAAAACACATGAGCTCGAAACTTCATTAGCTACTAACGCTAGTTTAATGGACGATAAATTTCGCGATGCCGATCTTCGATCCCAAAGCTTAGCTGATAGGATAGAACATGGTCTTAGGAAAGTTGGTGAAGACATGGTCAACCTGGAAGTCAGAGTGAAGAAGGAGAGTAACGAGATGGGAATTCTAGTTGTTCAACGTTTAACGGAACAATTCAAGGAACTTGTCATGGGAGAAATAAGAGAAGGTGTGATTAGTGAGTTGCAAACTGAGATCAAAACCACAGTTGTCAATGAAATTAAAGACACACTCAAGCTGGAGAATCAAGAAGGAATCAAGGAGATTAGGGAATCTTTGTCATCCCACATTGAAGTAATTGCCAGGGATATCCAAGCAACTCAGAAGGACATATCAGATATGACAGGGTCATTGAAAAGTCATGAGACTGTTATGAACCAGATATCCATTGATGTTAAAGACAATTGTAAAGAGACCGAAGCAATCAAGAAGATGGCAGAAGAAAACCAGAAGGAACTTGAGGCTATGAAAACTCAAATAAAGGATGAGAAACAGTCTGATCATCTTTTGAAAATGCCAAATGTAAGGGGAAAGGAACAGATGCAGATAAATCTAGGAGGAGCTAGAGAGACTGAAAGACAGGATGAGGTTAGGACAGTATTTCAATCCAACCCCATAACTGTATTTAAGAATATAGAAGACAAGCCTTCTAAATTTTCAGGGCGAGATTCTGTAACACCCGTGGAATTTTTGAGAGAAGCAGGTGATTATCTGAAAGATTCTAAGATCCCTAAAGAAAGACAGATCAGGGTAATAGGGAAGTTCTTGGAAGGTCCCGCACTTTTGTGGTTTAGAGCATTTAGATCCACTCTAAATACTTTTGAGGAGTTTTCTCGTGGGCTATTGAAGAAGTTTTGGTCCCCTGAAACCCAACAGCAAGTTAGAGCAGAGTTGTATTCGAAGAGATTCTCGACGTCACAACCTACTCGATACTCTACGTACTTTTCTGGACAGCTGTCTAAACTCCAACATTTAGATCCGCCGATGCCAGATAACGAGTTGATTACTGCATTGATACGTCAGTTTCCAGCAGACGTCCAGAGGACTTTGATCGCTGCTGATATCTACAATATGGAACAGTTTGATGAAGTATTACAGAAGCTGGATCATACAAACGCTCAATTCTTCCATCAGAAGGGAGCAAAGAATAACAACGCTGTGTATGCTGTTATGGCTGACAGTTATTCTCAGACACCTCGAGAGATTCGAGAGGAGCGAGAAGAGAAATCGCCGAGGGAAGATCCGAATAAGAGAGGATGGAACCAATACAGTAACAGATACAGTTACAAACCATATGCGAGACCGGATGGTGGTAATCGATACAACACTCGATGGAGAAGACCACGTGATACTCAAGGAAGGTACCAGGAAAGAAGATCCTATGGTAGAAACTATAATAACAGAGGGAATGTAGATACTCGTCAGTCCAATGAAGAGTTTAACAAGGACACGAGGAAAAATTTGGAAGCAAGACACCAAGATAACTTGCAATTTGTGGAGCACAGGCCCAATGATCCAGGTACATCGGGAACACAACAATCCCGGGGGAATGGTAATGAAAAAAAAACAACTTCGAATTCACAGTAGAAGATAGAATTTTGAATACTTTCACTTCCAGAATTATTAAATGGCAAGCAGAGGATGATGATTTAATGTGTAGATAGGAATAATAAAAAAAATTCAATTTTTATTTTTTGCTAGGTGTGGGGTGGATGTGCCCAAATCTAGGAATGGGTATTCCAAGTTTCAGACACCTAGATATCAAGGGAAAGGCTGTAGCCGCTTTTGAAAGTTCAGATATTTGAATATCGCGCTACATTGCTTCTCGAAGCCTTTCGAAGGATTTTACCGATAGTTGGATGGTAAGTGACGTAGCGAGTCATAGCAGAGGTGGAGGCTATTTATTGATTAAATAGTTAACTATGGAGCAGAGACTTGAGACTGGGATCAGATTACTGGCACGGCCAAATGAAAGAGAATGCAATTAGTTTCAAGTAAATCGGACCAGGGATTCAAGAGATATGAGGATTTCTAGATATCAGGCGATGACGCGTGACCCTGACCGTTTTTGTATAAAAGCCAGCTGGAGCAGGAATGGGTAGCTCACTTCATCACAAGCACTTGCAGCGCAAGTTGCGTCTACGCTGAGCCAAGGCACATGGTTGCCGCATCTACGAAGAAGTACTTTTCAAATCGTGATAGTCACGAGAAGTGCTGCGCAAACGAGTTGGAACTTAGTAAGTTTCTGGTGAGGAGAATCACTGAGGTGATTGTTTTTCTACAGACATTGGTGGAAATATTTATATTTCTAAAAAGGACATATGCTAGACTTGGTCTAGAAAATAGTATTTGTCACAGTCCAATAGTAACTTAATACTTGGATGTTTAAATCCATTTGAAGTCAGTTTTCATTTTTGTAACTATTTAACCACTTCGATCTGTCAGTACATTGAAGACTAGTCTATAACGGTGGAGTTCATTAGTCTACGCAAGGGAAACTGCAAGTTGTCTAGCGCATGGCAGATGGTGATTTTAATAAACCATGCCCAGGGAACGATCTTCAGAACAGCCGTTAACTGCTTAGACTGTCAACGTTTTTCTTGTACTGATGAGATTACAGTGAGTTAGGTTACAACTGACATATTCAAGAAGAGATCGCTTAGATCTGACCCTTTTCAAACAAACTGTTATGGCTTTGTTAGAAGCCCATATTAAAATGGAACCACAGTTTATTCAAACGTCGAAAGATACTACCACTATGTCTGACTAGACGATTTGTGGGTCTACAATGGCGGCCGATACAAGGATTATACGTGCTTGTCCGATAGGGCATGTCTATGGATAAATCTGGTATAGACCAGGTTTACGACACTTCAAGACCATCAAGAAATGTAAGCCACATTTGAATTATATTATGCTTAGCTAATTGGAACAAACTATTTTTCTGCAGATGACCAACACATTTTTTTCGTCGTATTTAAAGCTTGTAATGATTTACGCAAGACTTGTTAGAGTTATTCTGAGCATTTTCAGCACTCAGAACAGTTTAGGATCGATGACCGAGCATTTCGAGCATTTATTTGAATTTTTCATATTTTTGGGAAATCACGGTAATCAGCCGATGTAACTGTAAAAGTTAAATTTATTTTTGGTGAGGAATGGATATTTTTTCCATATTCGAAGGTTCGAACGTGTGGATTCTCACATAATGAGATGATAATTAAACATATTTGAAATGATAATAATAATAATAATCCACTAATAATAATAATAATAATTTTTATAATTTTTCTAAATAATTCTTGGATATTATATTTTATAATAATCATATGTATTGAGAAAGAGCCTATGAAGTAGTTGAAACATTTCTAGTTTGGAACAGGAGATTTTCCGAAGGAGAGTGGTTAGCGCAAGCCCGCATTCAACCAACATGTCAGTTCTGGTTGAACAGTTGATATTTGCTATGAGCAAAGTATATGTTTCATATAACACGGAGAGGCATGAAACGGGAAGCAATTGATATTTGTATCAAATAGGATATTGTTGTATTTATATAAAATCATGACGTAAATACACTTCGAAAGTGAAATAATGCTTTTCATAAGTATGGTAAATTCACGGGTTGAACTGAATGGTAAAATAAAATAAACTTGTAAGTTTATTAATCTTCCAGTGTTGATAACAAGCAGAGGCTTGATTTATTGTATAAATTTTGGGGAAGAGAATTTATGTGTGTGGAGTAGTTGAAATGCCATTCCCAGGTGCGCATGTTAAGTCGCAGGAATGAAGGTTTTTTCGAGCATCAATCAAATAGCAGGTTCGATGGCTCAGGTTTATAGTAGGAGTATTGGAGCCACACATTTCGTCGTATGAATAACCCGAAGGTTATTTCTTTGAAACCATCAGTTCTTATTTCAACCTTGTTTACGAATTCCATTTAGACTTTGATTTTGCTAGAACCCGGATTTGTCATGATAGTAGTTTATTCTTCTTCAGAGGAAGACCTTTGCCGTTGTTGTTATTGTAATATTGTGTTCTTACACAGATAGTAGAATGGGCCACTGCCAATTAAAAATAATCCTTTAACCACGAATAATTTGAAGGATATTTTCAAATCCTAGTGCCATGAACTAAATGAATTCATTATAAAACTACAATTCTAATTTCCGCATTCTGTCGAAGAATTGCAAGTTGTGAAAGTTGCTAAGAATGGCCATAAATATAAATATTTTTATAATATTATTTCCAAGTGGATAATCAAGTAGTTGAATGGGTCAACCATTTATTGATCAAGTTGATGATTCAGAAATCATATATTTTGTTTGGAACTTGAAGTTCATAATCGAGTCACTTCTCGAAATGTTTAATGTCAAAAGAACAATTAATTGTTGTTGTGCTTCGCACAGTTCTTCGATGCTATGCTCAATGGTCAAATACTTTTCAAATGTTAATAATATGTGTTAATAATTTGTGTTGCTTCGATGATGATAATATTTTCAACGATATATTTTTGAAACTGGAAAACAAGTGAAAGTTTAAGAAATTCTATAAACATTTATTCTACGAGTGTTAATATCATGTAAATAGTCAAACAGTGATCTACGTTATTTCCAGTATGGACAATTCATTTTGCACTGGAATTAAATTAATAATTTTGGAACACAGTCCACAGGACTAACAATCGGACTTGTGTTTTCAAAAAGATTGTCAAATGTGTTTGGAAGATTTCTGTATATTGTGTGTAAATAAGAGTGTGGATCGCCACACGTGGATGATGATGCTTTGAGCATTCTTGCAGTCAGATTTTAACTTTAAATAAACTGAGATAATTTTACCAGATGTGTTTCACCCAATTAAATCTCCTTCTATCCTTATTGTTGCATTGAGCCAAAAATCAGTAAAGCATTTTTATAAATTTGATGTCGTTTTTGCGATTTGCTTTAACCCATCTGGCGCTCCGGGATATTTTGATTCTCGTGCTGACTGATTATTGGTAAAATGCATATGTGGTCGTGCGGACTCCGGTCTAAACGGGCACACTACTGGTTAGTTATTGTGAAGGGAGACAGCAAAAGTACGAGTTTATTAGTGTTGAATGGTCGTGGGAGCTTCCTGTCTATGATAGGTTCATGGATATGAGGATAGTAATATTTGTGGCAGAATATGAAATATAAATATTTCAATCAGAACCCCACTCCCCCCATTCCCTCACCCCTTATCACTCTCTGCGCCCCCCACAGTGACGACATCTGGTCTAGGGGTAAGGGTTGATATGTATGTGTTTGAGTCTTCAGTCTTTTGACTGGTTTGATGCAGCACTCTACGCCTCCCTGTCCTGAGGTAATCGTTTCATCTCTACATAGTTACCGCACCCTACATCCGAGGCAATCTGTTTAACATATTCTAACCTTGATCTACCCCTACAGTTCTTGTCCTCGACCCTTCCTTCCATAACTAAGCTTGCTATTCCTGGGTGTCGTAATGTATCCTACCAACCTATCTCTTCTCTTCATTAGCAGTCGCCAGAAACATCTCTCCTCTCCCACTCGTCTTAATACCTCTTCGTTTGTAAACGTATCTACCCATCTGATCTTCATCATTCTCCTGTAACACCACATTTCAAATGCTTCAATTCTACTCTTTTCTGCTGCACCAATAGACCAAGTTTCACTTCCATAAAGTGCGACGCTCCACACAAAGGCTTTCAAAAATGACTTCCTAATACCTAAATCTATATTCGATGTCAACAGATTCCTTTTTTGTAGAAATGCTTTCCTGTCCCAAAAAACCTCGGAAGACTTTTTCTAGAAATTAAGTAGTTGTTGATATATTATATTAATTAGATGCTTTCTGACATCGTGCTCATGTAGCCACATGTACTTGGGTGTATCCAGGGTATAACAATCTACAAAGATAAAACTGTACAACACGATGTCTGGTATCTAAGATGATGGGTCGCAGTATAACCTGCCTAAACCGGAACCTCCATATACCGGAAACCTGGAAAAACGGAAAACAAAATTCCGAACGGAGGTATTTTTCTATATAAAATGACACTGTAAACCGGAAAAATTGCCTATCGCGGAAACGGAAAGAAATTCCGGAATTGTAGGTGTTAATAACCTGACTAATACAGATTATCCTATCTATAATAAAAATAAAAAAATTGCCAAGGATGGAAGGAGCAAGAAAGAAATCAAATGTAGAATTTTAATAGACAAATTAGCATTTCACTAAAAGAAACGTTTATGCACTACAAATTCCATTAATTTTAAAACCAGAAAAAGATTATTGAAAGCGTATGTTTAAGTATTGCCTTTTATGGTTGCGAAACGTGGACAGTTGGAAAAGAAGAAAAAAGGAGGATAAATTCTTTTGAACGATGGTGTTATAGAAGAATGCTAAAAATTAGCTGGACAAAAAAAAATAACGAATGCTGAAGTATTTAAAAAGGTGGAAGAAAATTATACCTTATGGAAAAGGATAAAGAAGAGGAAGACTAGACTGATAGGACATATTTTGAGACACGATAGCCTGCTGAAAACGGTATTGGAGGGACTGGTTGAAGGCAAAAGATGTCGAGGAAGACCACGCCTACAATATGTACAGCAAATCATGTCTGATGTGGTATGCAGAAATTATGAAGAGATGAAGAGGAAAGCTATAAATAGAGCCGACTGGAGAACTGCTGCAGACCAATCCATGGATTGAATACTTAAGAAGAAGAATACAAAGCCATGTACTAAATTTTGAGCGCGACTGTACTTGCAATTAAGACCTAGGACACATTAACTCTATTTTCTCCTGAAGGATGCAGCAGGTATGCTACATTTCACAACATCTGTACCATTAATTCCTCGCAGGGGCGTATAGAGGGGTTTATTTCGGGGGGTGCCCAACCGGGGATTAGGGGGCATGGTATAGGCCCAAAGAATAGGGGGTCTGGGGTTCTCACTGGGAAACTTTTGTCTAATTTGGACAAAATTATGAGTTTTAAGGCTGTCTGGCATCACTTTTTCAAAGAATTTGTTGTGATGTTTTACGTTTTGTTAATGTCAAACACAACTAAGACCATTTTATGATACTTTTTAGCCTATTTTCAATTTTGAAAAAATAGGCTTATGAGATCACCTTTTGCCCGTGTGTGTGTGCGCGCGTGTGTGTGTGTGTGTGTGAGGTGTGTGTGTGTGTCCCCCTAATAAATTCTAAACGGCTTGAGCGATTTCAATGAAACTCGGTAAGTTCATAGCACTATTCCGGGAGACCTCGACCGTGCCCTTCAAATTTTGTTACGTCTCACCAATCCAACATGGCGGCTGTGCGAAATATTTCACCAGCATTCAATATCTCCGAAACTATTACCGACATCACCCTGGAATTTATTACGTTGATAAAGGGAACTACTGGAAGTTCACCTATGTGACTTTTGAAAAACTGGTAACTACAAAATCAACATGGCGGCCACGCGAATTTGCGACTTTTAAATAGACGTTTCTCGCGATTTAACCAAACAAACGCAATAAAATATGGTACAGTATATGTTTATACACATTGTAATTCACCGACATCTAACTTGGTTCAATTGTTTACATAATCACAAGATGGCGGATGAGCGAAATATTTCACCGGCATTCTATATCTCTGAAACTATTAGCTGTATCACCATGAAATTTTGTACAGAGATAAAGGGCACTATTGGAAGTTCATCTATAAGACTTTCAAAAAGCGGTTAACTACAAAACTGGTATCTAATTTAGTTCAATTGTTTACATAACCTCAGGATGGCGGCTGTGCGAATTTAAAAATTAAGTTTTTATTTCTTTTGTCGTAATCATGCAATCGACGTGAAAGTTTGAATAATGAACCTACGCAATAATTTTCCTTTAATAGTACATGACTCTATGGCCTATACATTTAACAATCCAACATGGCGACCATCCGAAATATTCAGACGACTCTGAATATCCACGAATCTATTATAGCTATCGAACTGGTTATTTTTATGTTCATAGGGGCTATGAACTTAAGTTCACCTATAGGACTTGAAATAACCTGGTGATCACAAATCCAACATGGCAGCGACACGAAGTATAAATATTCACATGGACGTTTCTCGCAATTTAACCAACCGAGTGCAGTGAAACTTGGTACAGTAAATCCTTATACGAATGTTAATCCACTGGCATCAAATTTATATCAATTGTTTCTATAACCACAAGATGTCAGCTGTGCGAAATTTTAAAATCTCCTTGTTACTTCTTGTGTCCTAATCATGCGATTGAAGTTTGAATGCTACACGTACACAATAATCTTCATGTAACATTACATAACTCTAGGACCTACATATATAAAATCCAACATGACGACCATCCGAAATATTTGGTCGGTACTCAATATCTACAAATCTATTACAGGAATCAAACTGAAATTTTGTATGTTGATAGTGGCAATTAATATAAGTATGATATATGAAAATAGGCTGTATAGTTCTTCACGGAACTACTTGTTATTAATACAATCATCTCGCTCTCGATAGTATTTACTTGGAAAGAATTAATGTTACTGTTTTGATTTACAACTCAAACTATAATAAACTGTATAAAGTCAAGTTTTCTTGAAGCATTACCAAATCGGTTCATAACTTCATCGTCAGTGAGATGTATGTCTCTCTGAATAGATTACCGTCGAGTCTGTTTTTAGAAGTAGAATTTCTTAAGTATGTTTTCAACCAACTCAAACTTCGTTCGGCAGTACCGTTAGCTACAGAGAGAGGCAAATTTGCCAAAATTTTGATAAGGGTATAAACGTTATGGAAAAAACTTTTGTCACACGCTTCAATGGCACTTGTTGCTGTTCTTGTTTCGTTCATAAGAGCGAAGGCACTGGAGAGAAATAAGAGGTTATGTTGTTACTCATAAGATCAGAGCAAACTGATTGCCGCACTGTTTACATCGCCCTACCTTCGCCTTGCTTTGTAACGTTGCCATACGTCACTTAGTAACAATAGTACATGGTTATATTGGGTTTTAAATGTTTAATTCATAAACAAATAGTATATGTGACAAAAATTTCGAAGGGGGCCCGGGCCCCCAAGCCCCCCTCCCCCTTTATACGCCGCTGATTAAACTACATATGAACCTATAGGAAAAACTGGAGAGACCACGTCAATAGAATGCCTAGGGAACGAGTCCCAAAGCAGATTGTACGATACCAACCAAAGGGGGTTCGATCTATTGGACGTCCAGCTAAAAGATGGAATGAGACCGTAACAGGCCACCTGGCCTAATACGTGAATGGATGATAATGATGATCATCATTAATAGATAATTACAGTTTACTTTCACTTTATTAAGTTGGCATTCAGGATATATTTGTGTTAAGAATAGTTAAACTTGAGTATTGTGCAATGTGAACTGTATTATTATTGAATTTAGATCGTAGGCTTTCGCGGCCGGTGTCTAGTTTATCATCTAGGCTTACAGGATGGAGCCGCGTCGTATATCGGTGATTATTAAAAACAGGTTAATTAGAGAGGCAATAGAGGTCGTGAAGCATCCCAATAATTTCAATCGCGAAGATGGTTTCAAACTGAGCAACACTTGGAAAGTGCTCCTAGTGCGCAACTGCCAGCGCCGCGGACCAATCAGAGAGCAGCGTGACGACAATGCAGGGCAAGCAAGCTCCTCTGACGGGCATGACCGTTAGTTTGAGTACGGACACCAACTCGTACCTACCCATGAATAAGGCTGCTGCAATGTCAGCCGAAACGTCGGGAAATAATCACCTATATACGACGTGGCTCCATCCTGTAAGCCTAGATGATAAACTGTATTATTATTGCTTGTGGGTTTTTTCTTTAGCATGTGATTGTGATAATATGTAATATTGGTCAGTCTCCAGTAATTGGAATTTTATTCTGTTGGAGGAAATACATAAATAAATAAATTACGAGCCTTACAGTAGTCGCATATGATGTATAACATCTGACATAGAAGAAACCTCACGTGAAATTGTTGATACACCGGTATTTTATAGTATTATTGGCACAAATATTAATCTATTGTAAAAGGGAGTGTTTTACAGATATTGTAGTTTATAAAACGGAACTCATTTTATTAGATGATTTGTAGCTTCCACCAGCACTAGCCTAAATAAAGAATACGATATGGATCAACTAGATAAATAGACGCGACACCGCTCATAACCTTAAATTCCTTATAAACAGGTCATCTTCATTCACAGACCAACACGTAATTTCATATGGTTTCTGTTAAAATGAGTCATATTGATATGATAAATATCGTTTAAAATGATAATCTGGTAGCAAAAATATTTACCCCGCCCAGGATTCGAACCAAAGATCTCTAGATTCACAGTCATACGCAATAACGCACGGCTATTTCGACTACGCAAATATTGTGCACAAGATGGTGACTTATATCCACGTTCCAATAATACTGCATTGCGGAATTAAGTTTCATTTATATTTTGCTTGTTTCGATAATGTTCCTGAGTGACATTGAGTTTAAAATGCCTTATGTCAATGCAATGCCGACTACTTACAATGCTTGATATTAAGGCATTTTACCATATAAATACTGATACGAAGACTTCGAACATGTACCATGTCATTTGTTTAAATCACTTGACACCAGAGTTCGCATGAGCGTTTTCCGTTCAGTATGTCACATACATTCCACATGGCCGAGAGTGCGTCATTGTATCAATTTTCGACACCGCGCGCTGATTTTTTCTCTTACCAGTGCCAGCTGGATCGATCGATCGAGTTGGCAGTGCGTCTTATACTTCCGTTCGATCCACCACTGCCAGCTAGGGCACACTTCCATTCGATCGATCGAGCGGGCAGTGCATACTTCCATTGTCCACCACTGCCAGCTAGTACACTTTCGTTTGATCGATCGAGCGGGCAGTGCATACTTCCGTTTGATCCACCACTGCCAGCTCGATCGTTCCGATCCACTTCCGTCCCCAATTTTCAAAATCACTCCACCAAAACTATCCAGCAACCGAGCGGAAAGATGTTACACAACAATAAATAAATAAATAAATAATGTAAATGCTCCGCCGATCAATACAGATTATACCGTATTCAAATTAGTACATGTTTCGATATCCAGAGGTGTCCAAATTGAAAATGAAAATCCACAGCCTGCTTCCAGTCTCCGACCGGGTCAGGAATGGAATGAATGAAGCCCCTATCTAGCGTCGAGGATATGAACTGTGCCGGCTGCCGAGGCCTGACGCACTCCTCTGGGGCAATGGTTAAATGAATGACAGATGAAATGAAATGATAGTGGAGAGTGTTGCTGGAATGAAATTTTGACAGGGAAAACCGGAGTACCCGGAGAAAAACCTGTCTGCCTCCGTTTTGTCCAGCACAGATCTCACATGGAGTGACCGGGATTTGAACCACGGACCCAGCGGTGGGAGGCCAGCGTGCTGCCGCCTAAGCCACGGAGGCTCCAGGTGTCCAAATTATTAGAATCAAATAAAGATTTTAATCAGTCACAATATTTTATTCAAAATCATTTTGTCGACCAACTGCTGGCATCTTTTGTAACCCTACTTAGTAATGTCCCCCCCGTGGACTTACACCTTTTCCCATAAGGAATTGCGTCTAAAACCTTTTAGAATAGGGAATACTGAGGGATACCTGAGCTGGGTACGTTTTCTATTTTTCATTGACTTTGGAATGTACCCTCCAAGTCAGGTGATTTCAATCCATCGTTCATGAATCTTTGACCAAAAAGTAGAGCGAAGTAATCAAAACAAAACGTGTGGAATTTTGAATTCGCAAGGCTCCTCTGTTAGTGGAAACTCTAAACAATCATTTTACTTTGAGTTTCTTAAAAGAAATGATAGAGTCAGAGAAATATTAAAGGCAGAACCCCTACAGGATAGGATTGAAAAATCAAGGCTACAGTGGTATGGACACGTGAAAAGAATGGGAGAAGAGAGAATACCATGGAAAATATTGGAAATTGAGTGGTAGAAAAAGAGACCTAGAGGAAGACCAAGGGATAGGTGGATAAAAGGGGTGAAGAAAAGTGTCGAGAGAAAAGAAGTGAATTGAACAACAGTGACAGAAAAGAAGTGGTGGATGGGCACAAAACGATGGAGAGGCTTGTGCTCGAAGCAGACCCAACCTGCGGTTGGAAACTGCTCTAGTTGATGATAATGATTTAAACAAATTATTTGCAAGGATATCCATTTTATTTGAATACTAGTAGAAGTACCCGTTCTTCGAACGGTCTTCGGTATTAATAACCAGACATTACCAATTGAGCTACTGTTGCAATGGTTAGGGGCTTGTCATTCCTTCATACGTTTATCAGAGCTCAAGACACGCTCAAATTTAACACCCACCCTCCCTCACCCCTCAGGCAAAATAAATTAATTACATTATTAATTAATCAAGGAAACTAGGCGAAGATATGTCGAAATTTCACGGAAGTCTAAACATGCTACGCATTGCAATAGGTAGCTTTCTAATGCAATCTGTCTAATTCCATTACTTCCTGTTAATTAAATAAAACGCTGAAAATTAGCATGGGCAGTGTAAGACATTTCGTAATCTCATAAACCGCTCCCCCATACTGTCTGAAGTGTATATAAGAAAAGATGATGATGATGATGATGATGATGATGATGATCATAATAATTGTTGTTTTAAGGGGCCTAACATCGAGATTATCGGCCCCTAATGGTTTGGCTGATCTTAAAGATGGAAACGAAATGTAAACTATGACTAAAACTATTAACTTATGTATTAGAGGAAGAAATTAATAACAAAAGGAGAAGAAGGCAAATAAAGGACAGAATGAAAAGAAATGCCCTCACCCCTCCAAGAATGCGGAGTTACGGACTTGGAAGGAAGGAGAGCTATGAAAGGCAGATAGGAACGTGAAAGAGGAGAGGGTCCGCCCCAGAGGTAATGGATAAAAGGGGAAAACCTGACCCGGCTCAGGAATCCCTCGGAATCTCCAACTCCCGAACTCACCAGCCGTCAGCCCCTGAGGGTGTAGCTATATCCAGGGTCCACCAGAAGTGATGGAGCTACATACACCCTGCCTCCTTAAGGGCCCTGAACAGAAGGCAGGAGATAACATGAAAAGAAAAAAGATAGCTGACCCCTCGCAGAAGGCGAGTATCAGAAAAGATGAGACAAGGGCCAATTAAGGCGGGAAAGGAAGAGACTCCCTAGGCCTCAGATACCCTAATACCGTCGGGGTCAGAAGAGAACAAGAGTTGACCAAGTGAGGTCGACAGAAAAGAAGACGGAGAGGAGACCGGCACAAGTAAGTGGAAGCAATGCCGGACTCAGCTGGGGCCCCGTGGTCGCCAAGCCACGTCCCACTAGATGTGAGCCCTTGGGGTGCGGGGGGGGGGGGGGAGAGATATAAGAAAAGACACCAGCCTTCCATTCTTTCTGCATCTTTCCTTTATTTTCTCTAGTGAATGGCTTTTGAACTTTATAAACGCTTATATATTTTGAATTAGATCCCCTTCCCCATTCCACTTCCTCTATTTTTGCAATTTAATGCAATTTCCTACAATAACAGCGTTTGTGTATTCAAGACATGCTTGCTGGCGGAAGACTGGTGGTTGGAGGTTCCTTCATTGGCCGGATATAAGCTGAGCTCGACTCTGAGATGCTTCAGGCTCGGCTAACATTGCTTAGTTCTGACAAGAAAGAGAATGAGCCAAGAAGTTGACAACGGAAGTTATTAGACTTATGGTAGTGCTGTTATAACAATCGTACAAGTGACCGGAACATCTTTACTGAACAGAGCCAAAGAGAAATAGATGTCGGTGAAGTGACAGAGGGAAAGTACTGTCATGCCTCGTGAAATTAATGTGAGCATTGGAAACCTACTGTCGACCAAAGTATTATGTGCACTCGAGTTTGAAGGTTATTTGTGAAGTAACCAATAGACCTACATAAAATCCAATAACATCATCATTTTCGTCGTTCTATTTTACGTTAGTTCATATAGGTTTGGAATTTTAAATTTATATTTTAATATTTTTATCGCAGCTGGAACACTAAAAGGGCCCGTTATAAAGCGTGTTTCAACCATGCATCATTTAAGAATTATTATCTCAAAAACCCCTCATCAGATGGAATCCAAATTTTAACACAATATACATTGGAATATCGTATAACTGGTTTACTAATTTCAAAATTTTGTGGGTCCAAGAAACAAAGTTGTTTTAAGTTTTGCAAAGGTAACTTTTACTCGACACGGAGTGGTTGGAAAATGTAGTTCTCGGTGGCGTTGTAATCCTTATACTTCAAAACGTTATGTTGTATGACTGTGAAATACGTAAATTAATTCACTTATTTTATACCGGTTTGTATTTGAACGGAGAAATATGACATGGTTCACCAGCTAGCCGCTCCGGGGTAAGCTGTACAGCGTTGCTGAGATGGAGCCCATCACTTCCGAGCGAGGCACGCCATGACGCGTGATGGGCTCAATTTCGGCAAAGCTGTACAGCTTTCCCCGGAGCGGCTAGGTGGTGGACCATGTCTTATTTCCGCGTTCAAATACAAACCGATATAAAATAAGTGAATTAATTTACGTATTTCACAGTCATACAGCATACCTTTTAGATGTATAAGGATTACAACGCCACCAAGAACTACATTTTCCAACCACCCCGGGCCGAGAAAAAGTTACCTTACAAAAATCATAACAACTTTGTCTCTTGGACACACAAAATTTTGAAATTAATAAACCAGTTTTAGCACATTCCAATGTATAGTGTGTTAAAATTTGGATTCGATCGGATGACGGGTTTTTGAGATAATAATTCTTAAATGTGACGCATGGTTGAAACACGCTTAAAAACGGGCCCTTTTTGTGTTCCAACTGGGATAAAAATATTAAAATATAAATTAAAAATTTCAAACCTACATGAACTAACGTAAAATAGACCAGCGAAAATGATGATGTTATTGGATTTTATGTAGGTATATTGGTTACTTCACAAACAACCTTCAAACTCAAGTGCACATAATACTTTGGTCGACAGTAAGTGGGAAAAAGCAGTCCCCATAAAAGGCAAACAAACAATGTTCAAATCTTTCCTCCTACCAATGACATACGGGTTGGAGACCTGTGTGTTATTGAAAAGAGACATCAAACTGCAAGCATGCGAAATGAATTTTTTACTATCAGCTATGCAAAAAACAAGAAGAGACAGAATTAAAAATAAGTGCATTAGGAATGCCATGCAAGTGACCTGTACGATGGAGGAAAGACTACGCATTGAACGGTTGAAATGGTTTGGGCATGTGCAGAGGATGGAAGAGAATAGAATCCCCAGACAGTACCTGTAAATGGCAATACCTGGAAGGAGACCTTTTGGACGTCCAAGAAGGAGGTGGCTGGACCATGTAAATGCCGACCTTATCGAGAAAGGAACAACACTGCAGGATGTGGAAGGAGAGGAACTCTATTGTGACTGGAACCTACCCGGCCCACTGGAAGCATTCCCAGATGATGATTACGATGACGATGATGATGACTGGAAGATAGCCCCAATCCCACAGTTACTCACACACGGTCGGGTTGGATTGGGTTGGGTTGGTTGGTTGGGTGGTTGATCAGTCGATCGATTGAAGGAGCATTCCATCAACCGATTATAGCAATATATCCTTTCTAATGCACTAACGAATAATAATAGTGTTACTGATTTTAAGTCCTTGTTATTTACTGAGGCTTTTACTGGCTGAGAATTGAGGGACTCAGAAGGAAATACAGTCATGAAAGGCAGATAGGAAAGGGAAGGATAAGAAGCAAAGATAAGGGAAAAAGTGGAAAAAAGACCTAGCTCAAGCATCTCTAAGGTTCGTCAAATTTTTAACTCACCTGCCGCGAGCCCTTCTGGGTTTAGCACCATCCGGGGGGGGACTACACACAACCTGCCTCCTTTAGGGCCTTGAGCAAGACGAGAGCTGGCCCCTCGAAGAATGTGGGTATCAAGGAAGATGAGACAAAGACAGCCCTACACATCCTTCTACTTTAGATTCCGCCATGGTCAGTATTGACAAGAGATTATAAACCAATATAGTACAATATATATCGTGCGTTCTCAAAGATATCTCATTATAAAATATGCTTACACCGACAAACATTAAAAACAATAAAAACAATCTTAAAGAACACTAGATTAAAAATACACAAACGTATAAACTTATACAACTATATCGAAACTCAGAATGTCTGTCACCATGTCCATGTAAAATAATCATTCCTCTTCTACGTTGAAGTTGGTCCAATCGACTGTTTTTGCCTTAGGTATCAATCACTGTACATATTGCGGAGTGACCAGTCCTTTAAATTATAGTGCTTGATACGAAAAATGGAACATGAACCGGTCAACGCGGTAATTTACGGAACATGATAGATATCGTAAATTATTTGGTATTGATTGACGGAAATATATTGTACTATATTGGTTTATAGCCCTACACTTCCCTAAATTCTGTACAAAAAAGGAATCTGTTGACATCAAATATAGATTTAGGTAAAAGGAAGACTTTTTTGAAAGTCTCTGTCTGGAGCGTGGCACTTTATGGAAGTGAAACTTGGACTACTGGGGCAGCAGAAAAGAGGTGAATTGAAGTGTTTGAAATGTGGTATTACAGGAGAATGATGAAGATTAGATGGTTAGATAGGGTTACAAACGAAGAGGTATTAAGACGAGTGGGAGAGGAGAGATGTTTTTGGCGACTGCTAATGAAGAGAAGAGATAGATTGGTAGGACACATACAAAGATATCCAGGAATAGCAAGATTAGTTATGGAAGGAAGGTCGAGGACAAGAACTGTAGGGGTAGACCAAAGTTAGAATATGTTTAACACATTACCTTGGATGTAGGGTGTGGTAGCTATGTAGAGATGAAACAATTAGCTCAGGACAGGGAGGCATAAGGGGCTGCATCAAACCAGAAAAAGGACTGAAGGCTCAAACACACATAGATTTAATACCGTAGTTTACATTCAAAATAGTTATTCATTTAGTTAGTAATAATAATAATAATGTTATTGGTTTTACGTCCCTTTTAACTACCCTGGCTTTTAGAGACGCCAGGGTGCCGGAATTTTGCCCCGAAGGGGATCTTTAACGTGCCAGTAAATCTACTGACACGGCTCCCTCGCATTTACGCACCGTCAAATGCCAGCTGACTGCGCCAGGTTTCGAACCTGCAACCTTGGGCTCAGCAAGCGAGAACGTTACCCCTGAGCCACGCAGCCAGACTTAATTTAGTTAGATGATCCTATTAAATTTAAAAAAATATGCTGGCCAAAGCTCAAAATGGGTTGGGCAACCCTGCCCTAGAGTTTGGCATGTTTCTTCCAACCCCCACACACATTGACAACACTCAAGATTCCCTCCCCTAATAAACCTCCGCTCATTACAGGCAAGCGAGGGAAATGACCCCAACACTGTCCAGCCCCTACTTTCAGAATCTCTTTCAACAGCAACTTTCCTTCATTAACTTGCCGGCCTCCTATTTCTTTCAAGATACTGTGTTCTTCACATTCTATATAAATACATGTGCAAAGCAGTAAAAGAATAAAGCGCAGACAAGGAGAGGCAAGACTCAAAGGACCAAAGCACCGCCTTACTCATCTTGAGAAGACAGAGTTCACTGAGCGTCTCATCTCGTCGTTAAGCTGTGAAACACTCTAACACTGTTGCCAACATACACTGACAAAGTGTTGCCAGAATGGAAATCCAAAGTAGCTACCGGTCACAAGAAGTTGTACCGGGTGAGTTAGCAGTGGTCGTTACGGCATGACTGCTGGCAGTCACTCACATCCGGGAGGCGAGGAGGTTCGAATCCCCCCGCCGGCAACCTTGAAGATGGTCTTCTGTGGTTTCCCATCTTCTTTCCAGGCAAATGCCGGGGTTGGTCCCTAACTATAGGCCACAGCCGCTACCTTCCAACTCCTCGTCCTTACATTCCAACTTCCCTCCCCAACGGTACTTGTAGCTCACCCATTGGGTGTCCGTCTCCAAGCAGCTACAAAACTGGCGAGTCGAATATGTCCTCGGACACTCCCGGCACTAAAAGCCATACGCTAAAATAAAAAAATAAAAAATATTAAAAAAGTAGTTGTTTTTGTTTCTGATTCTGTTTTTGTTTGAGTCTTCAGTCTTTCGACTGGTTTGATGCAGCCATCCATGCTTCCCTGTCCTGAGCTAATCGTTCCATCTCTACATAGCTACCACACTTTACATCAGATGCAATCTGTTTTTCAGATTCTAACCTTGGTCTACCCCTACAGTTCTTCTCCTCGACCCTTTCTTCTATAACTAGGGCTTGGATTCGAGCATATTTGCATATTTTTTTTCCTGAATAGTACACATTGGAAGAAGCCTTTCGGTGGTATTTTCACCTCTCTGGGATCAACAGAAATGAAATTTATCGAGCATATAGGCCTAAATGCATAAAACCGCGGTTTTCAGAATAGAATTCTTGTGGTTTTCGTCCAAATAGTTTGTTTTTCTTCGAATTCCCCCCCCCCCCCCAACCGGATTCGGGCCCTGACCATCCTTAAGGATCGGAAACATAAATAATAAAATTATTGAAAAGCCCATCTGGTGCGAATAATAGAACCGTATGATTTTAACCTTTAGTGAGGTCGTTTTCGTCATTGAAACTTTTATTGACTGATTTAAGAAAATCATTCAAAGCTGAAAACATAGAAAACAATGTTGCTGTACAGACCAATGCAGATCTACTTCAATCACTCGCCTAATTCTGAACATTTTGTAAATTAACTTTTAAACTGTAAGATTTATAAGAAAACTTCTCTTATAGGCAATATAAAAAACTTGAATGCGAGTATATTGCAGTGTATCATACATACGGTACAATTAGAAAATGAAGCTCGTATATAAAGGTATGTTATTGGTTCTTTCGTTTCGCTTTCCTTTCTTTAGTTCTTAACGGTGTTTTTCGAGCATATTCTGCATATTTAACCGCATATAATGGGGGTTTCGACCATATTTATTGAGCATAGGCCTATAATGTTGTTTTTTGAGCATATCTATCGAGCATAAAACACATGGTTTTCGAGCATATCTGGAGATTTTATCGAGCATATCGATCCGAGCCCTATCTATAACTAAATTTGCTATTCCTGGGTGTCGTAGTTAGTTAATCAAATAATAATAATAATAATAATAATAATAATAATAATAATAATAATATTGTTGGCGTAGGAATGTGGCGACCCCATCGCCCAGTGGGCGACCACTGCAATCAGCCACCCGAGTATTGGCGGGAAAACCATACCTTTTTCGAGTAGGAGGAAATGCCTGCTCTTAGCCGGAAGACATCATGAGGCCCTCCAAGGCTCACAACCTTGGTAGTATTTTGGTCAGTGTGAAATATCACTGACCCCAATGTACAGTTTTTCAACTGTTCAAAGCATGGAGAAAAAATCAGCAAAAGCTACTACCCCAGGTGGTAACCAATCCAACTTCACCTTGAGTGAAGCATGCAGGCCTTCGGATTCTGGGGAGCCTGCGCAGACATGCGTGGAGGTATCGGAGACTCCAGGAAAGATCAGTCACAAACGCCGGAATTTCTTTGCTACTTTCAACGCAAACTCACTTCTTAAGATCGGCAAACTCAAACAGGTTACTGATGTCTTGTCCCGATATCAGATATTGATCGCTGCAATTCAGGAAACAAGATTCACGGATGAACAGTGCTTCGAGTCACAAGGTTATAGAATATTCAAAGGCAAGACCGGTAAACGTGTAGTAAAAACCATCCCACACTTAGGCACAGGATTTATTGTCAACAGGAAGATTTTGGGTTCGATTGTGGACTTCACATCCCATAACAGCCGAGTCTCTACTCTTTCTTTTCGGTGTACAAATAGAGTTTATACAATGGTGAACGTACATGCGCCAATCAATCAGGCGAATAAGAAGGACCCGGAAGGAACTGACGCATTCTGGGAGGAGTTAGAATATATCCTCTCAAAGGTACCTGACAAACATACCATCATTCTCCTAGGGGATTTCAATGCCCAGCTTGGCAAAGAACGAAAATATCAGAAGATTATTGGAAACTACCCAGCTCACAGGAGAACTAATCGTAATGGAGAGAGGCTTGTGGAGTTATGCAGAGCATTCAATCTGGTCCTAAAGTCAACGGCGTTCAAACACCTATCCAGAAAACAGAAGACCTGGATTTCTCCAAACTCCAACCTTGGTGAATTTCAAATTGATCATGTCGCCATTGCACGGAAAGCGCAACGAGAGATCCAGAACGTGAAGGTTCTGAGAAGTGGCAACTTAGACTCGGACCACTACCTTTCGCAAATCAAAGTTAGACTAATTCCAAGAAATAACAAGAAGATTACTCCAAGAAAAACTGATAAGTTTGACACAGACAAGCTAAGGAGCAACCAAGAATTCACCCACAAGTTGGAAACTTTAAATCCAGAGAATTGGGAACAATTACAAGAGGCTATAGTCAGAACTGCAAAGGAGACTGTCCCACTCACAAAATCAAGAAAGCATCCTTGGTGGGATCATGAATGTGATACAGCAGTTCAGCTAAGACAGGTTGCGTGGCAGAAATGGAATTGCCACAAAAATGAAGAGAATAGGGTCAACTTCCTAAACGCGAGAAAATCTGCATCAAAAACCATCCGTGGCGTGAAACGTACGTTTAATAGGGAACAGTTGGTACAGATTGAGCAAGACTTCCAGAAAAATAACACACGTAACTTCTATAAAACCTTCAAGCACAGTCTGAACAAATACAACCCCCCAAGTCTACAGTTTAAAGATTCCAACGGGAAATTGGCTCACAATGATAAAGATAATTGTCAGATTCTAGCAAGTTATTTTGAATACCTCCTCAACTGTGAGGCTCCAGTGACCCTTTCGTTTATGAAATAAATCCAAACATCCACCCCGATTCGTCCCCACCTACAAAGGCTGAAATCACGAAGATAATCCAAGAGCTGAAGGACAACAAGGCACCGGGTGAAGATTTGATAATTGCTGAACTGTGGAAACATGCAGGGGAAAAGGCAATCGACAAGCTTGTTGCAATTATTCAAGAGATCTGGGAGAGTGAAAAACTCCCAAGTGGATGGACCTCTGCCGTAATTCATCCACTACATAAGAAAGGGGAGAAAACCGATGTGAACAATTACCGTGGCATCTCTCTTCTGTCAATAACTTACAAGATCCTCTCAAAAGCTCTACAAAATAGGGCGGAACAACAAATCGATCCACAACTGGGGAATACCAAGGGGGTTTCAGAAAGGGGCGGTCATGTGCCGAGCAGATTATGAATCTGAAGTCCATCATTTCATATCTGAAACTCAGGAACAGGGAATTCGTGGTGACCTTTGTTGATTTTAGAAAAGTGTACGACTCAATTGATCGAACCACCCTATTGCAAATCCTTGAAGAGTTTGGCTTAGATAGCAAGACACAATCAATTATCCAGCAAACCCTGACCAACAACACCTCCAAAGTGAAGTTCAGTGGAGAGATGTCCGATGCCTTTGAAATCAGGACAGGAGTGAGGCAAGGAGACGGACTCTCACCTCTCTCTTCAACTGTGTTTTAGAAAAGGTCATCCGAGAATGGCGGAAGGAAATGAAAAATTCAAGGGTAGAAAAATGGGGTAAGGCTAGGCTACAAGTATATGAATCTTACAATCGACTGTCTAGCCTTTGCAGATGATCTAGTGATCTTTTCAGATTCCATTGAAACGGCAGAAGTACAACTTAACCAACTGAACAAGAAGTTCCGTGAAGAACTATACAGCTTACTTTTCATGCCAATGATTATTCTACAGTATATGAACCTATCTAGAATAATGACGAAATTAAGTTGGTAATATCGAAATATCTAATTAGTTCAAAATATACCTGGTATGATGTAGCCTAATAGAGCACTACAGTTGGCAGCCCTGGTGACTGAATATATTCTTTGTTCCATCTCTTTAGGTACATAATACAAAATTTGGTTGAAGTCCAATGGACGTTACATGCAGTTAGACACTGGATCTATCAGCACGCGTAAAAGCATGTTGCCAACAATACCATGCGTGTGCTGGTCAGAAATAATCTGAAATATTATGTTATCTTGTTGTGCCAATTTTGGATGAAATCCATTTGTTAGTATAGAAGTTACATGTATTTTAAAATTGGATATATCAGCAGGCATAGAATCATGTTGGCAGCACTGCCTTGTATTAATTACTCCAAATTAATCTAGAATGTCAGGTACTATACGTGTGCAAAGTATAGAGCTGTTGGCTTGCATACTTTCTGATATATTGATATTAGGGTTAAAAAAATATAGACAGCATTTATTAACAGTTGGCAGCCCTGATTGCTGTTAACAATACTTATAGTCATATCTGTTATGGTACACATAGCACATACGAAATTTGGTTGAAATCCAACTGATAGTATAGAAGTTACATGTATTTAAAAATTGGTACTATCAGCAGGCTTATAATCATGTTGGTAGGACTGACGTATATAAGTTACTCCAAATTAATCTAAAATGTCAGAATATACGTGTGCATAGTTTAAAGCTGTTGGCTTGCATACTTTCTGATATATTGGTGTTTGGATAAAAAAATAGAGAGAGCAATTATTAACAGTTGGCAGCCCTGGTGGCTCTTAAGAATACGCTCAGTCATATCTGTTTATGTACAGATGTTTCATACAAAATTTGGTTGAAATCCGATTGATAGTGTAGAAGTTATATGCATTTAAACATTGGACCTATCAGGAGGCTTAAAATTATTTTGGTAACACTGTCATGGTTGGCCACCTGGAAATTAAACTGAAATAGTATTATCTACATGTGTGCCAATTTTGGAATAGCTCCCATGTATACCTTGCAAGATATCCAACATGGAGCTCAAATTTCTAGTGCGTTTTTTCAGCAGTTGGTAGCACTGACATCATTTTCAAATATGGACGTGAGATATTCCGGTGCACTTCTTTACTCATACTAAATTTGGTTTTGATTGCTGCAGCCGTTTAGGAGTTGATAGGGGGGACACACACACAGCCAGACAGACAGACAGAAGGACAGACAGACAGACAGACAGACAGACAGACAGACAGACGGACGGACAGACAGACAAACAGACAGACACACATTTGCCCGATCTCATAAGACTACTTTTTCCTCATTTTTGCAAAATGTGAAAAGTAGGCTAAAAATCAAGCACTGAAGGCTGGGCTTCAAATCTCCTTTGAGAAGACACAATTCATGACAAACAAAAAATCAGCGCCCAGGGAACTGGAGGTCGGACTAGGAAAAGTTTATAATGCCGAAAAGTGTAAATACCTCGGTGAATGGATAGAGCCTAACCTCTCAGAGAAAGAAGCCTTCATATCACGCATTAATAAAATGGAGATGGCATACAACCTGACTAAAGACATCTACAATAAGAGATTGATATCCTTAAACGCCAAAATTAGACATTACTGCACTGTTATTCGACCAGAGGCTCTGTATGCGGCAGAGACTCTAACAATGAACAAGAAAGGTCTAATGGAAAAACTACAGGCGAAAGAAAGGAAGATTTTGAGGAAAATCCTGGGTCCTATCAAAGAAAACAGCGAGTACAGAAGGCGTCACAACCACGAATTATACAAGCACGTGGAGAAGATCAGTGACACGATTCGAAAAAGAAGGATTGCCTTTTATAGCCACGTGACACGAATGAGCCCAGGCAGGATATCTAAACGGATATTGACGTACTTTCAGGATAAGAAAACCAAAGGGGCATGGTTCACGGAAGTTGAGAAAGATCTACGTGAAATGGAAATTTTCCCTAAAGATATCCAGGAGCGTGTTCCACTTCAGGAAAAACTACGTACGCACAAAGGTTTCCAGGAAAAGCCGAAGCTGAAGACAGGGAAGGTGTGGTCCCAAGAGAGAAAAGAACAACACCGGAGACGAATGCGGGAACACTGGGCGGTAGTTAAAGCTCGGAAGAAGAGACAGTTGAACTGACGTGGTCCCTAGTTGTCCGAATCGAAGAAAGAATAATAATAATAATAGTTTTACGTCCCTTTTTAACTACTGCTGCTTTTAGAGACGCCGCACCGGCCCTGAAGGGGATCTTTTATTTATTATATATGAATTGCAGCGGCTTCGGTGGCGTAGTTGGTAGCATGCTGAACTGCTGTGCCCAAGATAGCGGGTTCAAACCCGGCTGAAGTCGTCAGATTTTTTACGAGCGTTAAAATCCTTCAGTATGCCTTCCTTCGGAGGGGAAGTAAAGCCGGTGGTCCCATGTCATAGATTTATGGCATGTAAAAGATCCTCCCACAGACTATACTTGTGTGGAGCTAAATTGTAGGTTAGATTTCGTTGGAACGCTCTATTAAAGTTCCAACGTTCACCATTAGGTACTATTCACATCTGGTAGCGACAGTTGGAACTACTTGAAATTAGACGGAACTTGTAGCTCACCCTAGGGGTGTCCGCTTGAAGCAGCTACAGCCTCTGGGCAGACGAACATGTCCTCGGACACTCCCGGCTCTAAAAACCGACAAAATGTTGCCAGAATGGAAATCCAAAGTAGCTACAGGTCACATGATGCGTAGTTAGTTGTTGTTGTTGTTGTTTAAGTCTTCAGTCTTCAGTATTTTGAATGGTTAGATACAGCTTTTACTTCCCTTCATCCGACGCAATCTGTTTTACAGATTCTAATCTTGCTCTACCCCTACAGTTCTTATCCTCGACCCTTCCTTTTATAACTAGGTTTGCTATTCCTGGGTGTCGAAGTTAGTTAATATAATAATAATAACGGACATCATTCGCAAAAGAAGACTCTCCTTTTATGGCCATTTAACACGAATGAACTCTGGATGATTGTCCAATCGAATTTGTGCCTACTTTGTGGGATAGAAAACCAAAGGGATCTGGTTTACAGAGGTGAAAAAAGACCTACAAGAACTGGGTATATCACATGAGGACATCTTGGAACGTGACCCTTTGAAGAAGAAACTTGGGGAGATACAGAGTTTTCAGACAAAACCTATATTGAAAACCGCCAAGAAGTGGACCGAAGAACGGAAGGAAGCTCACCGAAGAAGAATGCGCGAACACTGGGCCAATGTGAAAGAAAGAGGGAAAAGGCAGTTGAAATAACGTGGTCGATAGAAGACCGAAACGATTATTAAAACAAGTAGGAGTCCTCGCAGCACGACCTGCTTTTAATGAGACGGTGGCGCAACATAGGGGCCAGCAAGAGGGGTAATAATCTCAAACAACAACATCGTTGGCGGCAAGGCCTGCGGAATTGCATTTCGGACCTTCGACCCTATTGCGAGGAAATGTAGGAAAATTATAAAATGTTATTCTAGGCAATGCTGACATCATCACATGGTTATGAAAGCCGGACGTCCTCGGAAATGGAAAATATCTTACTGCTGTAAATACATGATTCAACTTATTGAAAAGGTTAAAACGATTTATTATAGATAATTTTCCGTAGAATTCAATTAGACCATCATTTAAATTTTTACCAATTATTATATACATTTGGGCCCCATTTTTTTTTTCAAAAACCAAAAACATTTAATAACATCTTCAGGGCCCCAAAATAAGAAAACGGTGAGAGATATCAAAAAATCGTTATGAGTAAAAAAGTTGCATACCGCGGAGATCTTACACCTGTACATTTAACGTTTTTCGATGCGACCAACCGTTTCCGAGATATATCGATTCCAAAAAAAAAGTTTGAAATTCTGGGCCCCCCAAAAAGATCCGGCCCTGCACCGTTTTTAACGCCCGACAATAGGTTTCCTCACAAGGTCTAACTCTTTCACCGCACCAAATTTCAGTTCGATATCATGAAAATTGCGACCTGTACTTTGCTAAACCCAAATATGTCACGCACAATGGACATCTTCAGGGCCCCAAAAGAAGAAAACGGTGAGAGATATCAACAAATTGTTATGAGTAAAAAAGTTGCATATCGTGGAGATCTTACTCCTGTATATTTAACGTTTTTCGATACGACCATCCGTTTCCGAGATATATCGATTCCAAAAAAAGGGTTGAAATTCAGGGCCCTAAAAAATGTCCGGCCCTGCACCGATTTTAACGCCTAACAATAGCGTTCGTCACAGGCCCCAACTCTTTCACCATACCAAATTTCAGCTCGATATCTTGAAAATTGCGACCTGTACTTTGCTAAACGCAAAAACGTCACATACATACATACAGACTTTTTTTGAAAAAAAATCGACTCCGATTCGATTGGTATAGGTTTGAACACTGGGCGACGCATAGTTCCCGAGATCTCGAAAAATCCTACCACGGCTATATGAAAGCCTATAGGATCTAGATCCGGCTTTCATAACAAGTCCACGAAGCACGACCTGCTTTTGATGAGACAGTGGCGCAGCAGCAAGGGGCCAGCAAGAGGGGTTATAATGTCAAACAACAACTTCGTTGGCGGCAAGGCCTGATGCCTAGCATTTCGGGCCTTTGGCCCGATTGTGTGGTAATGTAGGAAAATTATAAAATGTTATTCTAGGCAATGCTGACACTATCACGTCGTTATGAAAGCCGGACGTCCTGGGAAATGGAAAGTATATTTCAGCTGTAAATACATTATTTAACTTATTGAAAAGGTGAAAACGGGTTATTATAGATAATTTTCCGTAGAATTCAATTAGACCATCGTTTAAATTTTTACCTATTATTATATACATTTGGGCCCCATTTTTTTTCAAAAACCAAAAACATTTAATAACATCTTCAGGGCCCCAAAATAAGAAAACGGTGAGAGATATCAAAAAATCGTTATGAGTAAAAAAGATGCATACCGCGGAGATCTTACAACTGAACATTTAACGTTTTTCGATGCGACCAACCGTTTCCGAGATATATCGATTCAAAAAAAAAGTTTGAAATTCTGGGCCCCCCAAAAAGATCCGGCCCTGCACCGTTTTTAACGCCCGACAACTGGTTTCCTCACAAGGTCCAACTCTTTCACAGCTCCAAATTTCAGCTCGATATCTCGAAAGTTGCGACCTGTACTTCGCTAAACCCAAAAATGTCACGCACAATGGACATGTTCAGTGCCCAGAAAATAGAAAACGGTGAGAGATATCAAAAATTCGTTTAGAGTAAAAAAGTTGAATACCGCGGAGATCTTACAACTGTACGTTTAACTTTTTTCGATGCGACCAACCGTTTCCGAGATATATCGATTCCAAAAATAAGTTTGAAATTCAGGGCCCCCAAAAAAGATCCGGCCCTGCACCGATTTCAACGCCCAACAATAGGATTCGTCACAGTCACTAACTCTTTCACCGTACCAAATTTCAGCTTAATATCTTGAAAATTGCGACCAGTACTTAGCTAAACGCAAAAATGTCAAGCACAATGGACATTTTCAGGGCCCCAAAAAAAGAAAACGGTGAGAGATATCAAAAAATCGTTTTGAGTAAAAAAGTTGCATACCGCGGAGATCTTACACCTGTACATTTAACATTTTCGATACGACCAACCGTTTCCGAGATATATCGATTCAAAAAAACAGTTAGAAATTCAGGGCCCCCAAAAAAGATCCGGCCCTGCACCGATTTTAACGCCCAACAATAGGATTCGTCACAGTCACTAACTCTTTCACCGTACCAAATTTCAGCGTAATATCTTGAAAATTGCGACCAGTACTTAGCTAAACGCAAAAATGTCACGCACAATGGACATTTTCAGGGCCCCAAAAAAGAAAACGGTGAGAGATATCAAAAAATCGTTTTGAGTAAAAAAGTTGCATACCACGGAGGTCGTACACCTGTACATTTAACACTTTTCGATACGACCAACCGTTTCCGAGATATATTGATTCCAAAAAACAGTTAGAAATTCAGGGCCCACAAAAAAGATCCGGCCCTGCACCGATTTTAACGCCCAACAATAGGATTCGTCACAGTCACTAACTCTTTCACCGTACCAAATTTCAGCTGGATATCTTGAAAATTGCGACCAGTACTTAGCTAAACGCAAAAATGTCACACACAATGGACATTTTCAGGGCCCCAAAAAAAGAAAACGGTGAGAGATATCAAAAAATCGTTTTGAGTAAAAAAGTTGCATACCGCGGAGATCCTACACCTACACCTTTAACATTTTTCGATACGATCAACCGTTTCCGAGATATATCGATTCCAAAAAAAAGGTTTGAAATTCAGGGCCCCCAAAATAGATCCGGCCCTCCACCGATTTTAACGCCCAACAACAGGATTCGTCACAGTCACTAACTCTTTCATCGTACCAAATTTCAGCCTAATATCTTGAAAATTGCGACCAGTACTTAGCTAAACGCAAAAATGTCACGCACAATGGACATTTTCAGGGCCCCAAAAAAAGAAAACGGTGAGAGATATCAAAAAATCGTTTTGAGTAAAAAAGTTGCATACCGTGGAGATCTTACACCTATACCTTTAACATTTTTCGATACGACCAACCGTTTCCGAGATATATCGATTCAAAAAAATAGGATGAAATTCAGGGCCCCAAAAAAAGTCCGGCCCTGCACCGATTTTAACGCCCAACAATAGGGTTCGTCACAGGCCCCAACTCTTCCACCGTACCAAATTTCAGCTCGATATCTTGAAAATTGCGACCTGTACTTTGCTAAACGCAAAACGTCACGCACATACGTACATACGTACGTACATACTGTCCCCGATATCCGGATAGTAGGCTGTCAGATATCCGCCCCCTCAATCGGATTGCCAATAATCAATCGCACCGGCACAGCTACATCAATGAAAATGGCACTGACAGATACTATCGAGATTAGAACACAGTAGTTAACAAGAAATTATTGTGGTACACACCAAAATATACGGGGGTTCATACTTACCTTTTACTTACCTTTCAAATTTATCTCGGGGATGGGTTTTCAACTGGATCACTTAAAGTATGCCCACACAATAACCTCCACCATGATATTTAAAATGAACCATAACGAAGACGAGAAACTTTAAACTGCACAATAATTTATTTCACATAAAGAATGAATTTAACAAAAATAAACAACAAAATCCACGTGGCAATCAGAAGCCATCGACCACATAACCATGTCCTCCTGTAGGACTTGTATACTCTACATACAATGTTTCAGCTTTCTCAAGCTCAAAGTAACGTAATTATAATAATGCACTTGGAATGGAAACGGGATTTGGGACGGGACATATATCAATTGTTTTGCGTGTTTATACACATCACATTTTATTTATAGCCACAAGGCTATTATGGAAACGTCCTTGGCCTCTATAATACAGTTGTCCGGGCCAGCTGCAATGCACCTGCATCGTCAAAGTGGACTCACCCGTCCGTTCAACCCTAGCATATGCGAGTTACATCAGAGCTCAGCTCTCCTTCAAAACACGTAAATGTCCACATCTCAACTGAAATATTATCACGCAAATCGTTTAAATGCTTCGTTCAAACACCAGTGGAATACTCCAATAATCCCAAATCATGTTTAATTGTTCAAACCACTTGTTTAATTAGCGTTGTTTAGAGTATACAAACAAAACTCCAAATGTTAATAACAAAAGTTCATTAATTATTTATAACAATAATAAATTGTTTATAACACTGTCAAACGACAATTGTAAAACTTATCCACGCCTCTATTAATCCTTTTCATTTCAAATTATTATCAAAGATATTTACATAATTATTTACAATATTATATTGTTTATATTATTTATACAAGAAATACATTAAACCACACGTTTATCCGGTTGATAATTACTCAAATCGTGGTGATATAATCGACCAATGAAGGTTAGTTATATTTAACTGTCAAATTCAGGTTTAATAAGGTTTAATAATTATTATAATATTTGTGACGGTAACCTCCATTCAAAATCTTTATCTCAAATTATTTAACACTCTTGTTAACTTTAACAGTATCTTCATATGAATAACTTTCAAAGAACCAGGACAAAACATTCAGCGGAAAAATACTTCGCTCAAAACGCACAATATTGCACAACAATTGGCCCAGAATTCATCATATATATCATTATATATGGCATCAAAATCTTCCAAACTACATACAAAAACCTCCACTTATAAATTCATCAACTTCATTTATTACTGTGGGAACCTCCTTTATTATTCAAGGGCATTATTCATCAGCGACTATTACACGTTCACTGAACTAACGATTATACATCCATTGTTCCTCTTTAAATATACTTATATTCATCAATTGTATTAATGACTGTTATTATTTAACCTTCGTGGGTTTCATTCATGAATCGATATGAAGTAAAAATTTGCCAATCACAAATAAATTTAATAGCAAATACGATTAGACACTCCTCCCTGGTCTATCAAAATTGAGATTACTATCTTCAAAGTAACGCAGTATAAAAATACTATCTTCAATCAAAGTTCATCTAAACTGCATAAATAGTCGAATAGAATACAATTAGACTGTGGAATGCAAACATTATTGTTCCAATCTATAATTGAGAAAAACTCCTATCAAATGTTCATTACTATAGTGTATTCAATAAATCGTAATCAAAGTTCATATTTCATAAAATTGTCTATAATGCAATGATAAATGTCTATGTTGCAATCATGTTCATAAGACGACTAGTATTTCAAAGATCGTCGATAACGTAATAGATTTTAACGCTCTAAAATCTTTTAATCATTCTTCTTTCTTGATGATGACAGAAAATTGGTCAAAGTAATTTACTGAATAGAATTACTTTAATAAAATGACACGCTGTCTGAATTCAAATCTGCCATAGCAAATCGTTAACTTTACAGTTAAATCGTGACTACAAAAATATGCAAATTACTGAAAGAATCTAAATTATCAGTCTCAACTGATCCAAAATTAATTAAGTATGCCAATGACATAACAATGTCTCAACAAATCGTAGAAAAAGGCATAAATCATCGAAGTGTACTGAGTACAGAAATATTAATCAAGAAAATGGGACAAAATAAATGGGACAGAAAATATGGAAAAAAAAACGGTTGCTCAGATATCGTTAAAATACTCAAATAATACAAGAAACGTTCACGACTACCTTATCTGTTGATTGAAGTTCTAGAGGAAAGTTTTCAAAGAAAACTGCTGTTGGTTCCATTTCACCAGCGTAAAGATGTGCTCCGACCTCGAACCTGGAATCAGCGTCCTCGGAGAATCGAACTGCTTCCTTCTCCGGAAATTGCACTGCTCCATGTATACGAAAGACATCCTTCTGGCAAAACTCTTCTTTGTGAGCCGGGTCCACCCTGGCCTCTCTTGAAAGTTCCCTGAAGTTCTGGTCGCAATTCGCCATGAAGTTAATTGCAGTTATTTCCGCAGAAATATTCATAATTGTGGAGTATGAAAATATTTCCACTGTCATTTGAGATAATTCAGCGATGGATTCACGATGCATGAGTGTAGTTGGATGTTCACTACATGCTCGCTTTTGTAGAAAGACGATTAACGAAGTTCCATGCTGTTACTTCACTCCATCGATATATGTCCCAATTGCATTAAAGCCTTAGCCTTCCATCTCAACTTCTGTTATAATCATTGAAAGCACTGCAAGATTATAATGTTCCATAGTAGAATGTATCGTTGTATTACCAAACGTATTCTTCAATATCACGGTTGTGATATACGTGTCAGCCGTAGTGTATAATGTGGTAATTTAAAAGTGCCTCTCAGGTGGCGAGAAAATCACTTTTGTCTGCAGCCTTAAAAAGCCAATATCTTTCGAATTATAACTGTGAGATTGTTCAAATCTTCTACACACCTCAATGTTGTACTGCCCAATTGAATTATAATAAAGGCAGAAGTTAACTCTTGATATTTTATCTGGCAGAAACGTTAATGTGAGCGTTTCAACTTCACCTAGTTTCAAACAGCGTAAAATGGAACTGCTCCGTGTTCGTTCGATGCGCCGGGCTTTAACCACACGCTAAAGACAACTTGCTTCACTTATTCACTCGAAAATGACTATATGACATCTGAAATATATATGCGGTATCTGCGGTATGAGAGATATGAGAGCTCCTCTATCCTGTGCACGACCTTTTATCGACTTCTTAAGGGGCGTATCCATCCCTTCCATAGCCTGTTGCTCCGTCATTGCTAGAAGTTTTAACTTTGGCTATACTTGACGGATTTTCAAATTTCAAAAACTCAAAATTAATTTCTTCAAAATTCCAAATCAATGCCATAACTGAAAATAGATTTCCACAAATCTGCATGCCAAAAGTAATTAAATATCGTAGTTTCAGCAATCTCCGTCTTCCTTCCAAACTATCGTTCATTAGTTCGAGCCTTTCCTCCAATAGCGTAACTTCTTCCTTAGCACAATACCTTGTTTCCTGCGACTGCGTCGTAAATCTCAGATCTTTCTCGAACAAAATCATGACGTCACCAAGAATCTCATCTCAACCAGCCTACTTGCATGAAGTCTACGTCATCCGTGCCTACGTCATGAATATACACGTCACAACTATGACATCCATAACTTTATTCATATATGCCAATACAGCCATCGTGGTCTCAATATAATTCAATTTACGGGGGCATTCTCCCTTCACCACGTTTTAAAAACAGTTGCAAATTGTTTTTAAACTCTGTGTTATAAATATCTCAATTCACTTGAACACGAAATTGAATTATTATTGGCTTACTCTTGGATAATATTTCTTCAAGTTCCCAGCATTGAACTTGCCATAAACGACATTATTCTCATCATCGTATAGTTCATAACAGTTGTTTCCATAAGCATTCGTAATTCTGAACGGACCCATGAACACTATTCCAAACTTGGGATAGATTTTCTTACCCACGTCAGCCTTGACAGGTCTGCGTAATAATACCAGATTTCCAATTTCTAAGGGAGCACCAAAACGTTTTCCAGCTACTCTTTTCAGTCGTTTTTGTGCTGCTTTCTGGAGTTGTTCCTTCGCTCTGTCTATTCTCTGCTGCCTTCCTAGGTCGGGATCTCTAGGAACGTGGTTAAAAAGATTGTCCCACGGCCTTTCTGGGTTTCTTCCTAGATGAAGTCTCATTGGCACCTCTCCTGTGCTCTCCTGCACTGTAGAATTTAAACATTCCTCAATAAGGGGTACAAATCTCACCCAACCAGAATGATCATTTGGACAGAAAATTCGACAGAATTTCGAAAATTCAGCCATATATCTTTCTGAAGAATTCGATTCCGGATATCGCACGCTTGAAAATATGTGCTTAATACCAAGCCTTTCTATATCTGCAGCAAATTCTAAGGATGTAAACTGAGCTCCATGATCCGAAAGTAGATATTCTGGTTTACCAGCTTTTGGAAATACAGCATGTTCCAGTCTGCTTACAACGTTCCTCGTGTTAGCTTTTTGCATGGGACTCATTGTTACAAATTTTGAGAAGACATCCACGGTAACCAACAGATACTGATTACCCTGGTATCCCTTCGGACAAGGACCAAATATGTCTGTCGCCATGAGTTCATTTGGTTTAGAGGGAATCATCGCCTTAGGTTTTCCTTTTAATAGAGCGGAAGCATACTTTGCTCTTTGACATTTATCACAAGAACGAATGACATTAGCAATGCTGGAACGCATGTTAATCCAAATAAACCTCTCTTTAAGAGTATCAAGAGTTTTATCTAAACCCGCATGTCCAGTTGCGTGATGAGCTACCCACACTAAATTGACAACAAGTTTAGGTGGCACGACTATTCGAAGCTTTGTATGCGCAGAGTCAGCATACTTACATACGATGTCTCCACTCAAGACAAAGTGTCGTGAATCTCTCTGTGTAGCTGCATAGTCAAAATCAGTATTGTCCATGTAACCCTTAAGGAACCTGTACATTTTCCTGATTGGAGCGTGTCTCTTCTGTGACACACCGATTCGGGCTAACCTCCTAACGGTCTCTTGATCTTGCTGCTCCAATTGTACATGGTGTATCTGCACATTTTTGATAGGGTTACGTGATAAAGCATCAGCCAGTAAGTTATCTTTCCCAGGCTGATGGACGATAGTGGCATTAAACTGTTGGGTGAACAAAGCCCAACGTGTCAATCTATCACTAGACATGTCAGTTTGCAGCATAAACTGAAGTGCTTTGTGATCTGTAATAATGATAACCTTATGTCCCAGCAACATTTTTTTCCAAGCTTGCAAAGCTGTTACAAAGGCTAACGCTTCTAGTTCTGTCGTAAAGTAGTTTTCCTCGTGTTTCTTTAACTTCCGACTAGTGAACGCAATGTAGTGCTTGTTGCCTGCCTCGTCTTTTTGGTATAAGACTGCACTAATGCCTATTCTTGATGCATCAGACTCAATATAGAACACCTTCTCAAAGTCTGGGTACTCCAGTTTAACGTTGTTTCTGAGCATCTCCTTTGCTTTCTCAAAAGCCTCGTCTGCTGCGGTACTCCATTTCCATCTATTATTCTTCTTGAGTAAATCATACAGAGGAGCCATAATTTCAGAGTATCTCGGACAGTGGCTGCTGATGAATTGGCATGCGCCTACAAATTCTCTGACTTGTTTCACCTTAGTTGGCTTTGGGAACCTTGTGATCGCATCTACTTTCTGCATGTTTGGATGATATCCATCCTTATCAATAGTATGCCCCAAGTAATTGATCTCCTTCTTCAAGAATTGACATTTTCCAAAATTGACCTTGATATTGGCCTCCCTTAAATTTTCAAACAACTTTCTCAAATGCACTAAATGTTCTGCGGCGTTGGGTGAAGATACAATTAAATCGTCAATGTAGCAGATTACATTCTCCTTTACTTCGTCAGTGAGCTTGCTATCAAGTGCTCGAATAAGTGCTGGTCCACTGTTGACCATTCCAAAAGGCATTCTCACAAAGACCCATGACGTCTGGTCAAATAAGAATCCAGTGTACTGCATACTTTCTTCCTCCAGTTGAACTTGGTAAAACGAAGATGTCAAGTCAAGAACACTGAAACATGCTCTCCCTTTGAACTTTCTAAGCAGATCTCTGATCTTAGGTGGTCGGTCATTTTCTGGAAGAATCTTCAAGTTGATGGTTCGAGCATCGAGACAAAGACGTATCTGACCATTATTTTTCTTGACTACAGTGATGGGGTTTATGTAAGACGACGCCTGTTTTGTAATAATCCCGTCTACCTCCATTTTTCTGATCAACCCTCGTACTTCTTGATAGTATTTCTCAGGTATGGGGTATATTCTCTTTTGGTAAGGGGTTTCATCGGTCAGCCTTATCTTATACTTATAGTCTTTAATCAATCCAGGCTTTTCATCAAAAATATCTTGGAATTCCTTTATCAAATCCTCAAATTCCCCCTGAATTTCTTCAAATCCTTCAGTTTTTCTACTGGGTATTTCTGTTATATTCTCCACTTCATTGATAATGGTATTTAAAATTTCTTCCCTAAGGTCTATCTCCAGACTGTTTTTCACGTCCTGTTCTTCGATCTCTTCTGTGATCATGTACCCATCATTAAAGCTAATACTTCTATTCTTCATATCAATAATGGCTTCAACTTTCGATATAAAATCGATTCCTAGCACAATATCGAAATGGATCTTGTTCACCACAATAAAGATCTGTTCATAATTCCTTCCATTAATTTCAAAGTTCAACAGCACTTGGATCTTGCATTTCACTGCCTTGTCTTGGAAAATTCCTCTCACTTTGACGGTAGAAACAGGTAAAACTGTCATGTTTTCTCCTTTTAATAAACTTTGATAGCATTCATCAGAAATGATAGAAATAATTGCGCCGGTATCCATAAGAGCTTTATACTGTTGGCCATCTATCAGTACAGAAATAATAGGTAAGGCATATGGTCTTTCCTCTTTGACGATTCCCCTCTCTTCTAATAAATCCTCATCAGTTACTTCGTACATTTCATTAATGGTAATTAGGTGTGGTGTGGCAATGTATTCATAGTTTCTCACTGTCGTTGAGAAATCGGCGTTTTTTTTTTTTGTGTTACCAATCTCAAAGTTCCCCTGCTGACTTGTAGAAGGACCAGGATCGATCACTACATCCTGTCTTTTCTTTTGGTTTACAGCTTCCTTCTCTCGTAATTCCTTCAGATACTGCTGACTTTCTTTCTCTCTTTCTTGATACTTGTCGGGTGTCATAACCTGACCTTGAGAATTCTGATTCTGATTCTGGTATTGGTTATTTCTATTGTAGTTTCTATTATAACCATTGTTGTAGTATCTACCTCTTCCGTTGTTATAATTCCCTCTATTATTATTCCAGCCTCTTCTTTGCTGATATGGACGGTAACCTTGGGATCTGTTGTTGCGGAAATAATTATTCCTGTGAGGACCTACATTTTCAGTTTTTTCTTCCTCAGGCTTATCAGTTTGCTGCACTTGATCCATGTAGACTGTATTAACGTCTTTGAATTCGTGCCTCTGACCTTTTTGTACCAAATTTGGCATTGGACTCGTGTAGTCAAGCCTTCTCAACAGTTCGTCCATACTGGTCAAATCCCTGATATTTGACGATATGATCAGTCTTCTTACCTCCACAGGCAGCATACGTGAAATCGCATCTATCAACTGCTCTGTTGACAATGGGGGTTGCAAAAATCTCAAGCGTGATAGCTGACTCGTGAAGAAATCAGCGTACCGTGTTGGAAGAGTACCTGAATACTTCCTCGAGTATACCTCAGCTCTTAATGAATTCTGAGCTTCTATTGACCAGAATCGTTTTATCAATGCCTCTGCAAATTCGTCAAAATTGCTGAAAGTGTACCGAAATGCTCTAAACCATTCAAAGGGTCCTCCAGCTAGAAATCTTTCTACGATTCTCATCTCTCTCACTCTAGGAATGTGGGCTTCAATGAAATAGTCTTTAAGGTTCCTGATATATTCAATCGGTGTGAGACTATCAGTGTTGCTAAATTTTTGAGGTTTGTCTTCAAAATTCCGGATGACTGTCACATTTCTCGGATATGAATCCATATAATTTTTCCCACTATCAAGATACTTCCATTCAGGTTCAATATTCCGATCCTCTTCTTCTTCCCTGAATCTGGATATACGTTCCTCTGGACTAATATCTCTCTCTTCTGTAGCGAGGTTACATCTTCTCACGTAATTTCTATCCTCTTCACCAGTCAATCCTTCAGTATCCTTGTCTGTGATTTCCGTGATGACTTTCCTAATCAACTCTTCCTTATAGGTTTCCATCATGCTAGCTTCTCCTAGTTTCAAATTCTGCAGTTTGCTCGTAGTTTCATTAACATCAGAGACAACCTTATGAATTTGTTCCTCTAACGCAGTTTTTAATGCTTGCACGTCCTGACCCATTTGAGTTCTATCCTCTACCTGCTTTTCGGATAGCGAATCCATCCTTACATTCAAGTCTTTCCTAATCTGGACTACTTCATTATTAATGTCTACTTGTGTACTGGCAAGTTTTCTTTCAATTCGTTCCTGAATCTGATCGACATGTTCCCCACTTGACCTGTTCCATTCATCTTTCCAAACCGTTACATTTGCAGTTAACATTTCCGCGATATCTACTTCAATGTCTTCCTTAAGTAAACGATTGTGATCTAATACTTGGGTTCTCATGACCTCTACATCGTATTTTTAACCAGCTAAAGAAGCTGTTGTCCTAACAGACTCGTCAACTAACCGAGTTGTTAATGCACTAATGTTACGAGTACAAAGTGTTTTTGAAGTTTCAATTTCCTCTCTAACTTTGTTAACATCAGTTTGAACTTTAGCAATGTCTACAAAAACAGTATTGACTTCTACTTGTATCTTATTGATATCGCTTTGCATATCATTAACATCTGAATGAATATTATTGATGTCTACTTGAACATTTGACACATCAGTTCGAACATTTCTAACCTCTTTTTGAACTTCCTCTACTTTGTCTTGTACAGTAGCAACATCATTCCTAACAACAATTACTTCAGCTCTAGCACATGAAATATCACCCCGGACACTAGCAACATCAAGATTCAACATAGTAAGATCTTTTTGTACCTTAGAAACATCATTTTTAACATCAGACACATCTTTATGCACATTGGATAAATCTGTATGGACATTGGACACGTCTGTGCGCATGTCAGTTACAGCATTCTCGATTCCCTGGGTATTGATCTGTAAACGCGACATATTATTCTCTAAGTTTGCAGAACTGGTCTGAAGAACTTTCAAACTTTCATTCATGCTATCTTTCAACTCCCTCGCACTTCCATCTAGCCTAATAGACATATTACTAGAATTCTCCTCCATCATCTGCTTCATTCGACTAGCATTCCTAGCTTCCATCTCCCTCGCACTTTCATTCATGCTAGCTTTCAACTCCTCTAACATCATCCTCATACTCTCATCTGCCATTTCAATAATATTTCAATAATAAACTGCTTTAGGGACATACATCAAACAGAGCAAAATAACAACATCTGAGCAACATTTTTCACCATATATAAATTTGAGCAATTTTCTGTCTTAAATCTAACTTATAATTACCTTATAATTAACCTTCGTAGACACTTCATGTTGAAATAACCTCAAGCACATGTTCAAGTTTCTTTGGTTCATTTTAAAATATCCTAACACAAATAATTTACATTTACAATCCAAATAGTTTAATTTTATCTTTAATATGACTAAACATGTCATAAGCCGGTCAAATAAAATAAGATTCCAGATCATAGGCGATTTTTCTAAGTTTCCAGCCTATTTAACCTCTCTCAAGTTGTATAAGATCTGATCTTTTCTGAGTGTAATTTTCCTAATACAACACAACATTTTATTCCTATATAATCACACTCTCAAATTCTACAATTGGCTAAGACATCTAACAAAGAATCAACCTCTTTATTTGAGTCTTCACAATCCCTTTGACATCGATAACTTGGTAATCCAATGTTATTCGAACACTCCACAAAAATTGCGGTGCCAATTCTACTGCAATAACTTGGTAATCCAATGTTATTCAGTCTATCGAGCCCCACGTTTTAGGGTTGCCAATCCCACTGTCCCCGATATCCGGATAGTAGGCTGTCAGATATCCGCCCCCTCAATCGGATTGCCAATAATCAATCGCACCGGCACAGCTACATCAATGAAAATGGCACTGACAGATACTATCGAGATTAGAACACAGTAGTTAACAAGAAATTATTGTGGAACACACCAAAATATACGGGGGTTCATACTTACCTTTTACTTACCTTTTAAATTTATCTCGGGGATGGGTTGTCAACTGGATCACTTAAAGTATGCCCACACAATAACCTCCACCATGATATTTAAAATGAACCATAACGAAGACGAGAAGCTTTAAACTGCACAATAATTTATTTCACATAAAGAATGAATTTAACAAAAATAAACAACAAAATCCACGTGGCAATCAGAAGCCATCGACCACATAACCATGTCCTCCTGTAGGACTTGTATACTCTACATACAATGTTTCAGCTTTCTCAAGCTCAAAGTAACGTAATTATAATAATGCACTTGGAATGGAAACGGGATTTGGGACGAGGCATATATCAATTGTTTTGCGTGTTTATACACATCACATTTTATTTATAGCCACAAGGCTATTATGGAAACGTCCTTGGCCTCTATAATACAGTTGTCCGGGCCAGCTGCAATGCACCTGCATCGTCAAAGTGGACTCACCCGTCCGTTCAACCCTAGCATATGCCAGTTACATCAGAGCTCAGCTCTCCTTCAAAACACGTAAATGTCCACATCTCAACTGAAATATTATCACGCAAATCTTTTAAATGCTTCGTTCAAACACCAGTGGAATACTCCAATAATCCCAAATCATGTTTAATTGTTCAAACCACTTGTTTAATTAGCGTTGTTTAGAGTATAAAAACAAAACTCCAAATGTTAATAACAAAAGTTCATTAATTATTTATAACAATAATAAATTGTTTATAACACTGTCAAACGACAATTGTAAAACTTATACACGCCTCTATTAATCCTTTTCATTTCAAATTATTATCAAAGATATTTACATAATTATTTACAATATTATATTGTTTATATTATTTATACAAGAAATACATTAAACCACACGTTTATCCGGTTGATAATTACTCAAATCGTGGTGATATAATCGACCAATGAAGGTTGGTTATATTTAACTGTCAAATTCAGGTTTAATAAGGTTTAATAATTATTATAATATTTGTGACGGTAACCTCCATTCAAAATCTTTATCTCAAATTATTTAACACTCTTGTTAACTTTAACAGTATCTTCATATGAATAACTTTCAAAGAACCAGGACAATACATTCAGCGGAAAAATACTTCGCTCAAAACGCACAAAATTGCACAACAATTGGCCCAGAATTCATCATATATATCATTATATATGGCATCAAAATCTTCCAAACTACATACAAAAACCTCCACTTATAAATTCATCAACTTCATTTATTACTGTGGGAACCTCCTTTATTATTCAAGGGCATTATTCATCAGCGACTATTACACGTCCACTGAACTAACGATTATACATCCATTATTCCTCTTTAAAAATACTTATATTCATCAATTGTATTAATGAGTGTTATTATTTAACCTTCGTGGGTTTCATTCATGAATCGATATGAAGTAAAAATTTGCCAATCACAAATAAATTTAATAGCAAATACGATTAGACACTCCTCCCTGGTCTATCAAAATTGAGATTACTATCTTCAAAGTAACGCAGTATAAAAATACTATCTTCAATCAAAGTTCATCTAAACTGCATAAATAGTCGAATAGAATACAATTAGACTGTGGAATGCAAACATTATTGTTCCAATCTATAATTGAGAAAAACTCCTATCAAATGTTCATTACTATAGTGTATTCAATAAATCGTAATCAAAGTTCATATTTCATAAAATTGTCTATAATGCAATGATAAATGTCTATGTTGCAATCATGTTCATAAGACGACTAGTATTTCAAAGATCGTCGATAACGTAATAGATTTTAACGCTCTAAAATCTTTTAATCATTCTTCTTTCTTGAGGATGACAGAAAATTGGTCAAAGTAATTTACTGAATAGAATTACTTTAATAAAATGACACGCTGTCTGAATTCAAATCTGCCATAGCAAATCGTTAACTTTACAGTTAAATCGTGACTACAAAAATATGCAAATTACTGAAAGAATCTAAATTATCAGTCTCAACTGATCCAAAATTAATTAAGTATGCCAATGACATAACAATGTCTCAACAAATCGTAGAAAAAGGCATAAATCATCGAAGTGTACTGAGTACAGAAATATTAATCAAGAAAATGGGGCAAAATAAATGGGACAGAAAATATGGAAAAAAAACGGTTGCTCAGATATCGTTAAAATACTCAAATAATACAAGAAACGTTCACGACTACCTTATCTGTTGATTGAAGTTCTAGAGGAAAGTTTTCAAAGAAAACTGCTGTTGGTTCCATTTCACCAGCGTAAAGATGTGCTCCGACCTCGAACCTGGAATTAGCGTCCTCGGAGAATCGAACTGCTTCCTTCTCCGGAAATTGCACTGCTCCATGTATACGAAAGACATCCTTCTGGCAAAACTCGTCTTTGTGAGCCGGGTCCACCCTGGCCTCTCTTGAAAGTTCCCTGAAGTTCTGGTCGCAATTCGCCATGAAGTTAATTGCAGTTATTTCCGCAGAAATATTCATAATTGTGGAGTATGAAAATATTTCCACTGTCATTTGAGATAATTCAGCGATGGATTCACGATGCATGAGTGTAGTTGGATGTTCACTACATGCTCGCTTTTGTAGAAAGACGATTAACGAAGTTCCATGCTGTTACTTCACTCCATCGATATATGTCCCAATTGCATTAAAGCCTTAGCCTTCCATCTCAACTTCTGTTATAATCATTGAAAGCACTGCAAGATTATAATGTTCCATAGTAGAATGTATCGTTGTATTACCAAACGTATTCTTCAATATCACGGTTGTGATATACGTGTCAGCCGTAGTGTATAATGTGGTAATTTAAAAGTGCCTCTCAGGTGGCGAGAAAACCACTTTTGTCTGCAGTCTTAAAAAGCCAATATCTTTCGAATTATAACTGTGAGATTGTTCAAATCTTCTACACACCTCAATGTTGTACTGCCCAATTGAATTATAATAAAGGCAGAAGTTAACTCTTGATATTTTATCTGGTAGAAACGTTAATGTGAGCGTTTCAACTTCACCTAGTTTCAAACAGCGTAAAATGGAACTGCTCCGTGTTCGTTCGATGCGCCGGGCTTTAACCACACGCTAAAGACAACTTGCTTCACTTATTCACTCGAAAATGACTATATGACATCTGAAATATATATGCGGTATCTGCGGTATGAGAGATATGAGAGCTCCTCTATCCTGTGCACGACCTTTTATCGACTTCTTAAGGGGCGTATCCATCCCTTCCATAGCCTGTTGCTCCGTCATTGCTAGAAGTTTTAACTTTGGCTATACTTGACGGATTATCAAATTTCAAAAACTCAAAATTAATTTCTTCAAAATTCCAAATCAATGCCATAACTGAAAATAGATTTCCACAAATCTGCATGCCAAAAGTAATTAAATATCGTAGTTTCAGCAATCTCCGTCTTCCTTCCAAACTATCGTTCATTGGTTCGAGCCTTTCCGCCAATAGCGTAACTTCTTCCTTAGCACAATACCTTGTTTCCTGCGACTGCGTCGTAAATCTCAGATCTTTCTCGAACAAAATCATGACGTCACCAAGAATGTCATCTCAACCAGCCTACTTGCATGGAGTCTACGTCATCCGTGCCTACGTCATGAATATACACGTCACAACTATGACATCCATAACTTTATTCATATATGCCAATACAGCCATCGTGGTCTCAATATAATTCAATTTACGGGGGCAGTACGTACGTACAGACAGACTTTTTTTTTGAATTTTTTTTTTTCGACTCTGATTCGATTGGTATAGGTTTGAACACTGGGCGACGCGTAGTTTCCGAGATCTCGAAAAATCCTACCACGGCAATATGAAAGCCCATGCGGCTTTCATAACAAGAAGTTCCGTGACGAACTAAAGAGCCTACTTTTCATGCCAATGATTAATCTACAGTATATAAAACTATCTATAATAATGACGAAATTAAGTTGGTAATATCGAAATGTCTATGGCAGCACTGACTTATATTACACACATCAAAAAAAGTTTTGCATCACCTCGGTTCCAAGAGTTCCGGAACCTTTAAATACAAAGGGAATAGAGATCAACACAAACAACATTTCAGCTCGTTTTATTGCTCATGAGACCCACACATTGCATGTTGTACCATCATACATCTAGACTTTTAGCATTTGTGGTCCAGATTGCAGTACACACCACTACCTCTAATACCCAGTAGCACGTCCTCTTGCATTGATGCATGCCTGTATTCGTCGTGGCATACTATCCACAAGTTCATCAAGACACTGTTGGTCCAAATTGTCCCACTCCTCAACGACAATTCGGCGTAAATCTCTCAGAGTGGTTGGTGGGTCAAGACGTCCATAAACAGCCCTGTTCAACATATCCCAGGCATGTTCGATAGGGTTCATGTCTGGCGAACATGCTGGCCACTGTAGTCGAGCGATGTCGTTATCTTGAAGGAACGCATTCACAAGATGTGCACGATGAGGTCGAGAATTGTCGTCCATGAAGACAAATGCCTCTCCAATATTCTGCCGATATGGTTGCACTATGGGTCGGAGGATGTCATTCAGGTATCGTAAAGCCGTTTCGGAGCCTTCCATGACCACCAGTGGCGTACGTCGGCCCCACATAATGCCACCCCAAAACATCAGGGAACCACCACCTTGCTGCACTCGCTGAACAGTGTGTCTAAGACGTTCAGCCTGACCAGGGTGCCTCCAAACACGTCTCCGACGATTGTCTGGTTGAAGGCATATGCGACACTCATCGGTGAAGAGAACGTGATGCCAATTCCGTGGGGGTCCATTCAGCATGTTGTTGGGCCCATCTGTACCGCGCTGCATGGTGTCGGGGTTGCAAAGCTGGACCTCGCCATGGACGTCGGGAGTGAAGTTGCGCATCATGCAGCCTATTGCGCACAGTTTGAGTTGAAACACGACGTCCTGTGGCTGAACGAAACGCATTATTCAACATGGTGGCATTGCTGTCAGGGTTCCTCCGAGCGGCAATCCGTAAGTAGCGGTCATCCACTACAGTAGTAGCCCTTGGGCGGCCTGAGCGAGGCCTGTCATCGACAGTTCCTGTATCTCTGTACCTCCTCCATGTCCGAACAACATCGCTTTGGTTCACTCTGAGACGCCTGGAAACTTCCCTTGTTGAGAGCCCTTCTTGACACAAAGTAACAATGCGGAAGCGATCGAACTGCGGTATTGACCTTCTAGGCATGGTAGAACTACAGACAACATGAGCAGCGTACCTTCGTCCTGGTGGAATGACTGGAACTGATCGGCTGTCGTACCCCCTCCGTCTAATAGGCCCTGCTCATGCATGGTTGTTTACATCTTTGAGCAGTTTTAGTGACATATATGAACAGTCAAAGGGACTGTATCTTGGATACAATATACACAGTCAACGTCTATATGCCGGAGATCTGGGAACCGAGGTGATGCAAAACTTTTTTTGATGTGTGTAATTACTCAAAATTAATCTAGAGTGTCAGGTGCTATACGTGTGCAAAGTATAGAGCTGTTGGCTTGCATACTTTCTGATATATTGATATTAGGGTAAAAATATTTAGACAGCATTTATTAAAAGTTGGCAGCCCTGATTGCTCTTAGCAATACTTATACGTCATATATGTTATCTTACACATAGCACATACGAAATTTGGTTCAAATGCAACTGATAGTATAGAAGTTACATGTATTTAAAAATTGGTTCTATCAGCAAGCTTATAATCATGTTGGTATAACTGACGTAGATAATTTACTCCAAATTAATCTAAAATGCCAGGTACTATACGTGTGAATAGTTTCAAAGCTGTCGGCTTGCATACTTTCTGATATATTGGTATTTGGATTTTTTTTAAATAGAGAGAGAGCAATTATTAACAGTTGGCAGCCCTGGTTGCTCTTAAGAATGCGCTCAGTCATATCTGTTTATGTGCACATATTACATACAAAATTTGGTTGAAATCCAATTGATAATGTAGAAGTTATATGCATTTAAAAATTGGACCTATCAGAAGGTTTTAATTATTTTGGCAACACTGTCATGTTGGCAGTGGAAATTAAACCGAAATAGTATTATCTACATGTGTGCCAATTTTGGAATAGCTCCCATACATATCTTCCAAGATATCCAACATGGAGCTCAAATTTCTAGTGCGTTTTTTCGGCAGTTGGTAGCACTGATATCATTTTCAAATATGGACGTGAGATATTCCGGTATACATCGTTACTCGTACTAAATTTGGTTTCGTTTTCTGCAGCCGTTTAGGAGTTGATAGGGGGGGGGGGGGCACAAAGCCAGACAGACGGAAGGACAGACAGACACACATTTTCCCGCATCGATCTCATAAGTCTACTTTTTCCTCATTTTTGCAAAATGTGAAAAGTGGGCTAAAAATGATAATAATAATGGTTTTACGTCCCTTTTTAATTAGTGCGGTTTTTAGAGACGCCGCGTCGGCTCTGAAGGAGATCTTTAATTTACATGATTTGCAGCCAATGGCCAAAGCAGGGTATTTTATTTGAACGCCCGTAGGCTCCCAGCAAGTTCGATTTCAAGTACTTCCAACTTTGGTTACCAGATGCCACTGTCACTGACACCTAGCGTAAAACGTAGGAACTTGATAGAGCGTTTTTAACCAACCAAAAAACGAGCTTTACAGTAGTCGCATATGACGTGTAACATCTGGCATGTTATCCTACTATGAAATTGAGAAGTCAATTTCTTTCGGCTGTACTCCCCCAGTTTTTAATTTTTTCTCACGAATCTTTTGTCGATAATTTGGCATATATTCTGCTCTGGATTTACCCATCTCTGCAAATCACAAAATCATGAAAAAATGGGGCGTCACCCCGAGTCCTACAACACCTCATACAAGTCCCGAAATATTAAATATTGGGTCCTTTTGGTGAAATTAAGGGGGGATATAAAACAGGAGGCGTCATCCCGACTCCAAGGACACCTCATACAAGTCCCTAGCATTATTGGTTCGCGAGATATTAAAAAGTCGATAACCTAATAGTTGTGGGTCCTTTGGTTAAATTAAGGGGGCTATAGGAAAACGGGGAGCATCACTCCGAGTCCTAGGACACCTCATACAAGTCCCTAGCATTATTGGTTCGCGAGATATTAAAAAGCCGATGACCTATTAGTTTTGGGCCCTTTGGTTAAATTAAGGGGGCTATAGAAAAAGAGGGGGCGTCACCTCACGCAAAATGGGTTGGCACCGTCTCACAGCCATCTCTCCGCCACCGCGCGCGCTCATTGGTCAAATCAAACAGCGCGCGCTTCCCCGGTTCCCTGTTACACATTTCCGTCCCTTTTCCAAAATCACTCCCACAAAAAATATCCAGCAACCGAGAGGAAAGATGTTACATATCAATAATACCTAAAAATTTGTCTACACACTACCAATTGTAGTCGTAGGTACCCCTAATTTTACATGCCATAAGACGATGACATGGACCCCCCCCCCCCCCCCAAGGAAGGCATACTGAAGGATTTTATTGGCTGTCGTCCTGTGATGCAGCACATCAGCACGTTAGGTGTGCCCCCCCCCCCCCACCTCCTCCTCCCCCCTGATTACAGGCACATTTCAAACTTCTCTGCGTAACAGTTTAATTCAAAACAAGAAGTTCCGTGACGAACTAAAGAGCCTACTTTTCTTAAAATTTAAGATTCATGCCAATGATTAATCTATATGGATCTATCTAGAATAATGACGAAATTAAGTTGGTAATATCGAAATTTCTAATTAGTTCGAAATACGGTATACCTAACATAATGTAGGCTGTTGTTGTTTGAGTCTTCAGTCTTTTGACTGGTTTGATGCAGCTCTCCATGCCTCCCTGTCCTGAGCTAATCGTTTCATCTCTACATAGCTACCACACCCTACATCCGAGGCAATCTGTTTAACATATTCTAACCTTGGTCTACCCCTACAGTTCTTGTCCTCGACCCTTCCTTCCATAACTAAGCTTGCTATTCCTGGGTGTCTTAGTATGTGTCCTACCAACCTATCCCTTCTCTTCATTAGCAGTCGCCAGAAACATCTCTCCTCTCCCACTCGTCTTAATACCTCTTTGTTTGTAACCCTATCTACCCATCTGATCTTCATCATTCTCCTGTAGCACCACATTTCAAATGCTTCAATTCTCCTCTTTTCTGCTGCACCAATAGTCCAAGTTTCACTTCCATAGAGCGCCACGCTCCATACAAAGGCTTTCAAGAATGACTTCCTAATACCTAAATCTATATTCGATGTCAGCAGATTCCTTTTTTGTAGAAATGCTTTTCTTGCCTGAGCCAACCTACTTTTTATATCCTCTTTGCTTCGTCCATCACTGGTTATTCTGCTTCCTAAGTAACAGAAATCTCCTACTTCCTTCAGCTTTTCACCTGCCAATTTGATCTCCATAGAGGTTTCTGATTTATTTCGGCTGCATTCCAGTATTTTTGTTTTACATTTATTAATTTTCATCATGAATTCTTTCCGTAAGACGGAGTCCATACCATTCAAAAACTCATTCAAATCCTCAGGCTTGTTGGCCAAGATGACGATGTAGGCTAATAGAGAACTACAGTTGGCAGCCCTGGTGACTGAATATATTCTTAGTTCCATCTCTTAAGGTACAGAATACAAAATTTGGTTGAATTCCAATGGATAGCATGGACGTTACATGCAGTTAAACATTGGATCTAACAGCAAGCGTAAAATCATGTTGGCAACTATGGCATACATGTATAGGTCAGAAATAATCTGAAATAATATGATCTATAGTAGAGTCAATTTTGAATGAAATCCTTTAGTTAGTATAGAAGTTACATGCATTTTAAAATTGGACCTATCAGCAGGCTTAGAATCATGTTGGCAGCACTGGCGTAGACCTATATTAGTTACTCCAAATTAATCTAGAATGCCAGGTACCATACGTATGAAAAGTTTAGAGCTATTGGCTAGCATACTTTCTGATATATTGATATTAGGGTAATAAAAATAGAGACAGTATATATTAACAGTTGGCAACCCTCGTTACTCTTAAAAACGGCATAGTCATCAGTTATGGTACACATAGCACACACGAAATTTGGTTGAAATACAAATGATAGTATAGAAGTTAAATTTGGACCTCTCAGCAGGCTTAGAATCATGTTGGTAGCACTGATGGTTATAAGTTACTCCAAATTAATATAGAATGTCAGGTACTATACGTGTGCATAATTTAAAGCTGTCGGCTTGCATACTTTCTGATATATGGGTATTTGGATTAAAAAATGAGAGCATTTATTAACAGTTGGCAGCCCTGGTGGCTCTTAAGAATTCGCTCAGTCATATATGTTTATGTACACATAGTACATACGAAATTTGGTTGAAATCCAATTGATAGTGTAGAGGTTATATGCATTTAAAATTTGGACCTATCAGCAGGCTTATAATCATTTTGGCAACACTGCCATGTATGGCCTCCTAGAAATTAAACTGTAATATTATTATCTATACGTGTGCCAATTTTGAAATAGCTCCCATTCATACCTTCCAAGATATCCAACATGGAGCTCAAATTTCAATTGCGATTTTTCAGCAGTTGGTAGCACTGACATAATTTTCAAATATGGCTTTGAGATATTTAGGTATTGGTCTTTACTCCTACCAAATTTTGTTTCGATTGCTACAGCCATTTAGGAGTTGATAGGGGGGTACATACAGCCAGACAGAAAGACAGACCGACAGACAGACACACAGACAGACAGACAGACAGAAGGACAGACAGACAGACAGACAGACAGACACACATTTGCCCGATCTCATAAGTCTACTTTTTCCTCACTTTTGCAAAATGTGAAAAGTAGGCTAAAAATGGAATATCTTTACACCAAGTCTAGTATATTGGCCAGTTACTTTACATATAACCCTCGTACGGTGTCAAGATATAGTAGAAAGTGATTTAGTTTCCATTCAACCCTCTGCTTGGCTTGAAACACCTTAAAACATCATAAAACAAAAGTTAGTACAGCATATACATTTTGCTTCATTCATTCGTTGTGAATGTACGGTACCGTAAGACGCACAATGAATGGAACTCATTGTGTATCATAACAAAAGCTCCTTACTTCCCGAATATAAATAGCAATTAGTCTTGTGTCCAGCCAAGAGAATAGCAGTATATTCATAATCTAAGACACAGGGTATTGTGTATGATCAACGAAGTGTTTAGTGAGACATTTCCTTCACACAGGGAGAGTAAGTAAATAAACTGGGATTATGTATAAGGTGCGTTCAAAAATTAACGAGCCGGAGGCTGTAATGCGCAAACCGGTGACAACATCGGCTAATCGTGGCGTGTGTAACGAGGTGTGGTTCCGACCAGAGCGTGGAAGGTCACAGCCCGCTGCTGGAGGGCACGCGTGCACGTCACGTGACGATACTAAGCGAGCAGCAGCAGGCATCAATCGTCCAAACAAGACCAAGACAGTAGACCATTCGACATGCTTCCTGGTGTGGTTCAAGACTGTGGGGCACCCATTGGGCACACACTTTCCGAAAGTGCAGTCGTTCCTTCATGATGGTGTGCACACTTCCGACGCTCAATCCGACCACGGCGGCTATGGCGTTCACTGTCACTCGACGGTCCTGAGTAATGAGTGCATCAACCAGCCGGACGTTGTCATCGGTAATGCAGAGGGGGGGGGGGGGGGGGGGGGGGCCCAGACCAGGCATCATCGGCTAACGACACCCGTCCTTCCCTGAATCGCTTGTGCCAGGCCTTGACCCTTGCAAGGGACATGCAGTGTTCGCCGTACACTTGTAGCATTCGGCGATGAATGTCCGTTCCCGCTACTCCTTTCGCTGTCAGAAACCGAACAACACCTCTTTGCTCTTCGTTTGATGCCTCCATGTCACTGTTTGCAATGCGACTGGCAGCGTTGGACGATTGATGCATGTTGCTGCTCGCTTTGTATCGTCAGGTGACGTGCACGCGTGCCCTCGTGCGACGGGTTGTGACCTTCCACGCTCTGGTCGGAACCACACCTCGTTACACACGCCACGATTAGCCGATGTCGTCACGGGTTTGCGCATTACAGCCTCCGGCTCGTTACTTTTTAAACGCACCTTATATTTAGGGTTAGGGTTTCCCGGCCTATCAGGTTTACAGCCGCCTAGAAACACTTCCGATGTTTTGGTGAAACCTGATAATAATTCATTATGCACGAGCCTATAATGGCAATAATTAAGACACGAGTATGTTTATAAAACTAGCTAAGCGAGTTTCATAATTTCCATACGAGTGTCTCAATTACCATTATAGGCGAGTTGCGTACGAATGTTTACGTTCGACGATAATTATAACTTTGTTATATGTTCAAAAATAAATATTCATAAATTCGTGTTTCTATCAGCTGACTTAAGTGAAGAACGCATGCACTGGATTCCCACTAAGGATCAAAGTCCTTCCAAAACTTTGTTCTTCTTTTCTTGGGAATTGTGTGGGCTCAGCATTTGCTCTCTACCCAATAACAAATTCGAAAGCTGTGAAACATTTTTTATCCTGAACTAGCACCAACAGATAGCGCACAGGTACTATGTAAAATCATTTTGTTATTTTGGTCAAATAACACAAAATAGGCTGTTACAAACGCCATAAAATAAAAATGTATCGTATTATCAACTAGTTATTCCTCAAATTCTATGCGTATAGAATGTCAACTGAAGGTAAATAAATGGCGTCCCAAATAGACCAATTGTGACATCTGGCGGAAAAGCTTCGCATAAGAAATGCCTTTACTGAACAGAGAACTGGATTATAATATCCGTGGATCTAATGTCATTTGCCTGCTTCCTCCATGACGTTCTGGTGCGTTTATGTCAACAACAGCATTCACTAAGATTGTCGGCAAAATCGTACGAATGTGTAGAAATTGGAGTTGCAGATATGAGGGTAGGCTACTGTGCTATTTATATTGTGATATTCCGCAGTTTGTTTATGCAAACATTACGGACGGTGCTCGGTGAATATCGGTATAGACTGGGGTAGGATGGTGTGTTGCAAACTTCTGGACGTAGATTCCTAAATTTCATGCATATTTCATAGTATTTTCTTGTTACCGTAGAGATTCGTGCTGATTTTGTCTTTGTGTTTGGGATTGTAACTACAATGGTTGATCCAATATATATTATCAACTTTCAAATCATGTAATTCATGTCCGACATGTTGGATTTTGAGCGCATGTGGGAAGCTATCCTTACCCAATTGGTTAATGAATGAGCTCTGATTGGTTGGAGAAACTGTAGACCCCCCTATCATAATGAAAAGTAGTTCTTTAAGACCCCCATTAGGAAACAGTTTCCTGACATATAATATTTCGACATCGTCAAATATAAAATATTTTTATTAGCCTACTTTCGATTTTTGCATAAAATGAAAGTATACTTATGATATCTACACAGGGCTAACAATTGTGTGTCTGTCTGTCTGTCTGTCTGTGTGAGTGTGTGCACTCTGAATGTCTGTCCCCCACCCCCTATCAATTCGAACACGGGGAAACCGAATTGAACGAAATTTGGTACAGAGGTAGCACTAGCAAACAGCACCTCAGGGTCAAGTTTTATATCGCCGCCATCTTGACGGAAACGTAATGGCGGCCACCCAAATGTTCAAAGCTTAAATCAAATAACGGCTAGAGCGTCTTTTGACTAAACTACGAGGTCATCAGCCTAATAGTTTGCAGATGGCGGCCATGTATGTGTGCAATTCGATTCCACCTATCAATTCAAACACGATGAAACCGAATTGAATGAAATTTGTACAGAAGTAGCACTAGCAAAGGACACCTCATATTCATGTTTAATATCCGTATAGTACGTTGTATTTCAACAAGTACTACAACCAACATTCAATTATACTCCTTGAATAGGACAAGAGTTATAACAATACCCATGCATTTATGAGAAAGTAGGCTATATGGTCTTTACTGAACATCTTGTTATATTCAAGACTGCGAAGGGTAATCCCTCGAGCTATGTTTTTTTTCTTATTTTTACATATTTTGTTATTTTGCATATTGCCATGGGGCACAGTTTGAGGACGGACCACGCCTGCTCTACACAATTGAGATCGGGAGAATGGGCAGGCCATTCCATTCTGTGAATACCATTCTCTTGAAGAACTATGTAGGGTATTTTCATATATCCTACTTGGGTTAATTGCTTGTATCAACATATAACATTTCAGTTTGATTGCTGTAGATATTGAGAACCGTCTAAATATTTTGGATGGGCACCATGTTGGATTCTTATATATGTAGGTCTTAGAGTTATGTAATATTACATGGAGATTATTGTGCAAGTGTCTTATACAAACGTCAATCGCATGATTAGGACACAAAAAATAAAACGAGATTTTAAAATTTCGCTCAGCGGCCATCTTGAGGTTACGAAAATAATTTAAATGAATTAGATGCCAGTGAAATAAAACTTAAATAAGCATATGCCGTACCAAGTTTCACTGCGCTCGGATAGTTAAATCGCGAGATACGTTGATTTGAATAATTAAATTTCGCATCGACGCCATATTGAATTTGTGCTCTTCAGGTTATTGAAAGTCCCTGCTTATAGCCTCTATACAATTCCAATATTTCCGTCTGATTGCTGTCACAGATTAATAGATATTGAGAACCATCTAAATATTTCGGATTGTCGCCATGTTGGATTTTAATATACGTAGGCCATAGAGTTATGAACTATTAGATGAGGATTATTGTGTACGTTCATTGTTTAAACGTTGATTTCGATCGCATGATTAGAAGAAATGAAAACTTAATTTTAAAATTTCGCACAGCCGTCTAGAGATTATGTAAAAAGTTGAACTAAATTAGATGTCAGTGCATTGCAATTTGTATAGTCATTTGCTGTACCAAGTTTCACTGTGTTCGGAAGGTTAAAAGTCTATTTAAATGTTTCAATTTCACTTGACCGCCATGTTCGTTTTGAAGTTAACAGGGTTTTGAAAGTCACATAGGTAAACGTCTAGTAGTGCCTTTTGTCACCGTACAAAATTTCAGGGTGATATGGGTAACAGTTTTGGAGATATACAGGGTCTTCATATAAAGTAAGAACGCCAAGCGGCAGTTTTGTTATTCGCTGTTGCGGTGTCCTTGGCCGAGCTTGTGGGGCGCCACGGCCCTCTGCTTTAAGCGTGTGTACAATCCTGTATGAAATATTACCTTATAAAAGATGCTGGAAGTGTCGTCCTTCCTGGGTTATACAGGTATTGTATCTGGTAACCACATTCTGGCTGACGCGAGCGAGTTCTGACACTGTCATGTTTCTCATTTGTAATTTTATGTTTTATTTTTTATTTTTTTATTGAGCACTGAGTCTGTAGTGTCAAACTTATTTCCAATTACGTGAATCTGTGCTAGTGAAAGTGGCACTTCATCGGGAAATAACTGAACGAATGCATCACGTACCCGCCGAACCGACTCGTACTTAAAATAAGTTTTACATGCAAAAATACGATGTTGTAATGATAACTGTCTCATGTTAACATATGAGGTTCATACTGGAGACTGAACACCTGCACGTTTTCAATACTACAGCAGGGGGCCGTGGCACGCCACAAGCTCGGCCAAAGCCACTGCAGCAGCGGATAACAAGGTCGCCGCTCACCGTTCTCGGGATTTTCCGCCAACACAAAGTTCCTCCATTCTCTACTTGACAGCGCTGTAGTGTCAAGGAGTTTAGATATCTAACCTCCTTGACTCTCATAGCGTTCAAAGGAACGACGAAATTCGACATGCAAGCTACCCTCTGGGTGTCAATTAACAAAGTTTGCACCAGGCACCCGAGGCCATACGATATTATTATTATTATTATTATTATTATTACCGTTCTTACTTTATATGAAAGACTCTGTAGAATGTCGGTAAAATATTTCGCACGGCCACCATGATGGATTGGTGAGACGTAATAAGATTTGAAGTGCATGGTCGGGGTCGGCCAAAATAGTACTATGACCTTACCGAGTCTCATTGATATCGCTCCAACCGTTAGGGGGAGGGGGAGACATACACGGACGCGCGCGCACACACACACACGGACAATAGGTGATAGTATCGGCCCATTTTTTCATAAATGAAAATAGGCTAAAAATGATCTTTAGTATCCTCGCGAAATAGCCGCAAATTGAATTAACCGCACGCAAAATACTTTTAATCGATTAACTTCAAACAACAACAATTTCAGTTATCGAATGCAAGCCACCCTCTAGACGTCAAATATCAAAGCATGCACCTGGCGCCCGAGGCATACAATAAAATAGTACATTATGCAACGAGCCTATAATGGCTATAATTAAGACACGAGTATTTTTTATAAAACGAGCGTATGCGAGTTTTATAATTTCCATACGAGTGTCTTAATTACCATTATAGGCGAGTTGCATACGACTGTTTATGTTCGACGATAATTATAATTTTATTATGTGTTTTAACATAAATATTCATAAATATCTCTTGAGAGTCAGCCACAAGAATTTTGTTATCGGAGAGCGAGCGCGAGACATCTCTCTGTCTTTCAAGATCTTTGAACGACAGACGCATGCGCTCTGTGTGCTTGCAATGCCATATGCAAGCCGTATGTTTTCATCTGCCGTCCCTCAGTAATACTGTCACCGGAGTCGTTTGAATGCGCTGTGTAGAAATTAGGGTTGGTGATTTTAAGGTACAGTGCTATTTCTTGTTTCATATTCGCCAGTTTATTTACGCGAACATATGGACGGTGCGGTGAGTATTCCATGTCGGTAATTTATTATAGTTCGATGTTGTGTTTATGTCCGACATGTTGGATTTTGAGCGCTTGCGCGAAGGTATCGTTACCTAATTGGTCAATGAACGAGCTCTGATTGGCTGGAGAAACTGTATCATAATGAAAATAAGTGTTATAATGACCATCATTATGACACCGTTTTCTGACACATAATAGTGAGGGTCGAACATAAATAAAATAAATTAAATAAAGATATCGAATAATCGATTAATCGAGGTAGAAAAATCTGTTAATTGCTACATATAGCGATTAAACGATTGTGCATTTAATCGATTAATTGGTTGGTCAAATAATTGATTGATTGTTTTGTTGATTAATCGTTGTATAAGGTACGTTCAAAAAGTAACGAGTCGGAGGCATAATTACAGAAACCAGTACCTGTATGTTAGAAGTATTGGCCCTGGCTGTTGAGACACTTGTCCCACTGTGACACGAGGCGGTGAATGGCTGTCTCATAAAATTCCCTGGGCAGCGATGTGAACCAGTTCCGCACGTACAGCTGGACGTCGGCGTCCCAAGTGACTCGTTGGTCCTTCAGAGCCCTTTTCAGGGGACCAAACATGGCGTAATCACAGGGAGAGAGGTCTGGCATGTATGGAGGGTGGTGCCCCAGACCGGGCATCATCGGCTAACGGCACCCGTCCTTCCCTGAAGCGCTTGTGCCACGCCTTGACCCTTGCAAGGGACATGCAGTGTTCGCCGTACACTTGTGACATTCGACGATGAATGTCCGTTCCCCCTACTCCTTCCGCTGTCAGAAACTGAACAACACCTCTTTGCTCCTCGGTTGACGCCTCCATGTCACTGTTTGCAATGCGACTGGCAGTGTTGGACGATTCATGCATGCTGTTGCTCGCTTTGTATTGTCACGTGACGTGCACGCGTGCCCTCTAGCGACGGGCTGTGACCTTCCACGCTCTGGTCGGAACCACACATCGTTACACACGCCACGATTAGCCGATGTCGTCAACGGTTTGCCCATTCCAGCCTCCGGCTCGTTACCTTTTGAACACACCTTACAGTTCACTCCTTCACTATGCCTTAACAGAAGCAAAACAGGAACTTAATTACCGGTAATTACAATATATTGGATCATATATTGTTAAATAATGTACCTCCTTTGTAAAAACTAGACTGAAAACAAGTAAAACAAAAATGTTCCTGTTCTAAATTGTAAACACTGAACAAGAATTCAAAATCTTTGGTGAAGATTCTTCATTTTCTTTTTTCGAAACCCTTCCCAATTTGATTGATGTTCCCCCCAGGGGCTCACATCTAGTGGGACATGGGTTGGTGACCACGGAGCCCCAGCTGGGTCCGGTATTGCTTCCACTTACTTGTGCTGGGCTCCTCTCCGTCTTCTTTCTTTCGACCTCACTTGGTCAACTCCTGCTCTCTTCCGACCCCGACGGTATTAGGGTATCCGAGGCCTAGGGAGTCTCTTCCTTTCCCGCCTTAATTAGCCCTTGTCTCATCTTTTCTGATACCCTCCTTCTGCGAGGGGTTAGCCTTCTTTTTCTTTTCCTTTTGCCTCCTGCCTTGTGCTCAAGGCCCTTAAGGAGGCAGGGTGTATGTAGCCCCACCACTTCTGGTGCACCCTGGATATTGCTACACCCTCAGGGGTTCACCGCTGGTGAGTTCGGGAGTTGGCGACCCCAAGGGATTCCTGAGCTGGGTCCAGTTTTCCCCCTTTTATCCTTTACCTGTGGGGCGGACCCTCTCCTCTTTCACTTTCCTATCTGCCTTTCATGGCTCCCCTTCCTTCCAAGTCCCTCAATCCACATTCTTCGAGGGTTGGGGGCATTTATTTTCCTCCTCTCCTTTATTTGCCTTATTTTCCTTTTGTTTTCCGTTACTTCTTCTAGTATATAAGTTCGTAGTTAGTTTTAGTTATAGTTTACATTTCATTATTATCTGCATGATCACCCAAACCATTAGGGGCCGATAACCTAGATGTTCGGCCCCTTAAAACAACAATTATCGTCATTGGTTAATGTTTGTCCGTCCACTGTCACTGACTCTAATTTGGTTATTGTTAACATAAACAAGGAAGGAAACTTTGAATATTTAAGCAAAAAATACATTTATTAGTTTCTTATAAATCATTAGTCGCCTCCGTGGTGTGGTGGTCAGCGTGCTTAGCTGCCACCCTGGAGGTCCGAGGTTCGATTCCCGGCTCTGCCACGAAATTAGAAAAGTGGTATGAGGACTGGAAGGGGACTACTCAGCCTCGGGTGGTCCAAATGAGTAGATGGGGTTCGATTTCCACCTCAGCTATCCTCGAAGTGGTTTTCCGTGATTTCCCACTTCGTTTCCGGGCAAATGCCAGGATGTTACCTACTGTAAGTCCACGGCCGCCTCCTTCCCTCTTCCTTGCCTATCCCTTCCAATCTTCTCCTCCATTCCCATCCCTCATGGGGTCCCTGTTCGCTTTGCAGGTGAGGCCGCCTGGGCGAGGTGCTGGTCCCACCTCCCCAGTTGCATCCCCCGATCAGATGTTTCAAGCTCCAGGACACTGACCTGGCGGCGGTAATGGTGGGATCTCTCGCTGAGTCCGAGGGAAAAGCCAACCTGGAGGGGAAACCGACTAAAAAATAAATCTCTATATATATAAGAATGAAAGTTTGTCTGTTTTTTCTGAATTTCTACAGAAATTTGCGTTATTTACGCGTTTTAGACTGTTTTATGACGGATGCGCGCGAAAATGAAATTTTTGTCTGTCTGTCTGTCTGTCTGTCTGTCTGTCTGTTTGTCTGTGGACAATTTTGTGTCCTTATAACTCGAGAACGGCTGAGTGGATCAACGTAAAATTTGGTACAGATATCCTTCAGAGGCATGACACCAATCATTGATGTAACTCTTCTCTGTACCTCTCATAAAAGGGGGCCTTCCCCCTTAAAATACATGCTGAAATAGGCGTAGAAGGGCGAGACAAAGCTCATTTTCAGCCCCTCAATGTGAGAAGCGAAACTCGGGGGCCCTAAAGGGCCCCCGAAAACCACATTTTAAGGCCCTAAAACCAATAGTTTTTGAGATATTCCCAGAAAATTAATTTCATTTAATACAATAATAAAAAGGAAGCTAGCCGGTAACCATGGCAACAGAAATTCACAGGTCCATCTATTGCTGTAATGTAAGACGCAATACAATTCCATTTATTAGCCTACTTTCGATTTTTGCAAAAAATTAAAGTAGACTTATGAGATCAACACAGGGCGAAAAAAGTGTGTCTGTCTGTGTGTGTGTATGTGTGTGTGTGAGTCTGTGTGTGTGTATGTGTGTGTGTGAGTCTGTGTGTGTGTGTGTGTGTGTGTGTGTGTGTGTCTGTGTGTGTGTGAGTGTGTGTACTCTGAATGTCTGTCCCCCCCTATCAATTCGAACACGGTGAATGCGAATTGAACGAAATTTGGTACAAAGGTAGCACTAGCAAAGGACACCTCAGTGTCATGTTTTATATCGCCGCCATCTTGACGGAAACGTAATGGCGGCCACACAAATGTTCAAAGCTTAAATCAAATTACGACTAACCTAATCATCCGATCTCTACCAAATTTTGCAACAACATACCGTTATAGGGGGAGCATCCTTTGACCACACCAATAGGCCATCAGCGTAATAGTTTGCGGATGGCGGCCATCTTTGGGTGAAAATCGATTCCCCCTATTAATTCGAACACGGTGCAACCGAATGGAACGAAATTTGGTACAGATGTAGTACTAACAAAAGGCACTTCAGTGTCATGTTTTATATCGCCGCCATCTTGACGGAAACGTAATGGCGGCCACACAAATGTTCAAAGCTTAAATCAAATTACGACTAACCTAATCATCCGATCTCTACCAAATTTTGCAACAACATTTTATAGAGGAAGCATCCTTTGACCAAACGACTAGGTCATTAGCGTAATAGTTTGCGGATGGCGGCCATCTTTGTGTGAAAATCAATTCCCCCTATTAATTCAAACACGGTGAAACCGAATGGAACGAAATTCGGTACAGAGGTAGCACTAGCAAAGGGCATCTCAGTGTCATGTTTTATATCGCCGCCATATTGACGGAAACGTAATGGCGGCCACACAAATGTTCAAAGCTTAAGTTAAATTACGACTAACATAACCATCCGATCTCTACCAAACTTTGCAACAACATTCCTCTATGGAGGGAGAATCCTTTGACCAATCTAATAGGTTATTAGCCTAATAGTTTGCGGGTGGCGGCCATCTTTATGTCAAAATTGATTCCCCCTATTAATTCAAACATGGTGGAACCTAATGGAACGAAATTTGGTACAGAGGTAGCACTAGCAAAGGGCACCTCAGTGTCATGTTTTATATCGCCGCCATCTTGACTGAAACGTAATGGCGGCCACACGAATGTTCAAAGCTTAAATCAAATTACGATTAACCTAATCATCCGATCTCTACCAAATTTTGCAACTACATACCTTTATCGAGGGAGCATCCTTTGACCAATATAATAGGTCATTCGCCTAATAGTTTGCGGATGGCGGCCATCTTTGTGTCAAAATCGATTCCCCCTATTAATTCAAACACGGTGAAACCGAATGGAACGAAATTTGGTACAGAGATAGCACTAGCAAAGGGCATCTCAGTGTCATGATTTATATCGCCGCCATATTGACAGAAACGTAATGGCGGCCACACAAATGTTTAAAGCTTAAATCAAATTACGACTAACATAACCATCCGATCTCTACCAAATTTTGCAACAACATACCTTTATGGGGGGACCATCCTTCGACCAATCTAATAGGTCATCAGCGTAATAGTTTGCGGATGGTGACCATCTTTATGTCAAAATTGATTCCCCCTATTAATTCGAACACGGTGGAACCGAATGAACGATATTTGGTACAGAGGTAGCACTAGCAATGGGCACCTCAGTGTCATGTTTTATATTGCCGCCATCTTGACGGAAACGTAATGGCGGCCACACAAATGTAAAAAGCTTAAATCAAATTACGATTATCCTAATCATCCGATCTCTAGCAAATTTAGCAACAACATACCTTTATGGAGGGAGCAGCCTTTGACCAAACTAATAGGTCATAAGCCTAATATTTTGCGGATGGCGGCCATCTTTGTGTGAAAATCTATTCCCCTTATCAATTCGAACACGGTGAAACCGAAAAGAACGAAATTTGGTACAGAGGTAGCACTAGCAAAGGGCACCTCATATTCATGTTTAATATCCCTATAGCACGTTGTATTTCAACAAGCTACTACAACCAACATTCAATCATACTCCTTGAAAAGGACAAAGAGTTATAACAATACCCATGCATTTAGGAGAAAGTAGGCTATATGTTCTTTACTGAACATCTTGTTACATTACTGAGATAGTTTGCAAACGGCTATAAGGTTATAATGGAACCAATTAAGCTGTAAAATTCATCAATACATATAATGCGCTTAAGGGGGTCAAGGGGTACTGTAGAATTTTTTCACGCGATTTACACGTGCTGGTGTGGTACGGAAGGTCTATTATATCTGGTCCCTATATTGTTATATTATTATTATAATTATTATTATTACACTACTGAAAGGAAGACCCCAGAGGACTGGAAAAAGGGAATAATTGTCCCGATCTTCAAGAAAGGTAGTAGAACAGAATGCAGAAACTATCGGGGAATAACACTGATGAGTCATTGTGCAAAGATGTTTGAGAAAGTTTTCGGAAGGAGAATTAGGAAAAGGATAGAAGGAGGGATGAGGGAAGAACAACATGGCTTCAGAGCAGGAAGGTCCACAGTGGATTTGATTTTTGCCGTAAGGCAGTTACAAGAACAGCACTATGAGTATGGAACAATCTAATAATGGCCTTCCTGGACATTGAGAAAGCATATGACAGTGTATGCAGAAACAAAGTATGGAAGTCCCTGGAGGATAGAGGAGTAGAAAAATGGACTATAAGGAGGATAAAGGAGATGTACAAGAGAAGCGTGAGCTGTGTGAAAGTGGGAGGATAGAGATCGGAACGGGATGGAACAGAGAAACGGCCTGAAACAAGGAAGTGCACTGGCACCGTTACTTTTCATTGTGGTGATAGATGACATAATGACCCGAGTGGCACAAGTAATTGGGGAAGGAAAGATGAAAGCAATGGTGTTAGCGGATGATTTGATAATTTGGGGAAACAAGGAGGAGGAGGTACAGGAACAGTTGGACGTGTGGGAAGGAATAAGACAATGATATGGGATGAAATTTAGCATAAATAAGAGTGAGATGGTGATCACAACAAGGAAGAAGGAAAGAACCACAACGGGAATAACAATTGGTGGGGAACAGCTGAAGAAAGTGGAGAGTTTCAAGTATCTGGGAAGCCTGATACAAGATAATGGAAGAAACTATAGAGAAAAAATGAGCGGGGGAGACAGGCAGAAGCATTCCGGAGGAGTGTGAGAAGCATGTTATGGAGCAAGGATGTCCCTCAGAACAGAAAAAAGATCATATATTGGACGTACTATGCCCCTATCCTGACGTATGCCTCGGAGACCTGGGCTATGAAAGGAAGGGAGAAGAGCAAAATACAGGCCAGTGAGATGAGCTTCTTGAGAAGCAGTATTGGAGTTACAATGATGTACAGAATAAGAAATGAGAGGACCAGAGAATTAATAAAGGAGGAACTATTACGGGATGGTATAGAGAAATCTAGACTTAGATGGCATGGACATGTAAAACGAATGGAGGATAAGAGGATACCCAGGAGGATACACGAGACGAAGTGGGAAGGAATGAGACCGAGAGGAAGACCGAGAGGAAGACCGAGAGACAGGTGGCTGAAAGGGATGGGAGAAAGCGTGAAGAAGAGAGGAGAAGACTGGACAGGGGTGGAAGCTGAGAGATGGTGGGAAGACAGAAGACGTTGGAGTGGCCTGTGTTCCAAACAGACCCGGCCAACGGCTGGAAACTGTGCAAGAGGATGATGATGATGATGATACTACGGCCTACAACGACGAGACAAAGCTCATTTTCAACCCCTTGGTGTCAGAAAAAAAACCTCGGGGCCCCTAAACAGTCGTAAAGGGTCCCCGGAAACTACATTTTAATGCTCTAAAACCAAGAGTTTCTGAGATATTCCCAGAAAACTAATTTCATTTAATAAACTAATGTAGGAATGCAAGCCAGTAACCATGACAACAGTGTCTCAAAAAGGTACATCCAACTTTCCATCTATTTCTGCAAGAAGTAATGCCACTCCATTTATTAAATTTCTGTGAAAGTTTGCAAATGGCTATAAGGTTATCACGGAACCAACAAAAACTGTAAAATTCATCAATGCGCTTAAGGGGGTCAAGAGGTACCCTGGATTTTTTCACAAGACTTAAACGTGCGATGTGTCGTAGAGAAGGTCTTTTATATCTTCAAACAGCAACATCATTTTAACAAATTCCTGAATTGAAATAGTTTATTTTTTATTTTATTGTTTTGCTTTTAGGAATTTGGGCCATTGGAGGCTAAAAAACCTGAATTTTCATGCACCAAAAGCCTTTATAATTTATTAAAGAGGTCTTCCTCTGGATGCGCGCTTGACACAACAGTGTGGGTCAATTTTTATGTGACGTGAATTGCATTTCGTCTACGAGGTTTTCAATTTTATTTTCACGTCAGGAAGTACACGTTAGGTAAATTAGTTTCAGAGCATATTTCAACTAATCATTTATCTTTGTCGACAAACAGGTTCCAAGCCCCTAACCATTGCAACAGCAGCTCAAATGATTACGTTTGGTCATTAATAACGACGACCGTTCGAAGAATGGGTACTTCTGCTAGTAAAATATATTCTTAAAATAGGCGTAAATCAATATAAGCGATGCCCTCTCATTTAAACTTATTTTCTTATCTCGTGTCTACTAATCAATTAATTGGCGGCTTCGGTGGCGTAGTTGGTAGCATGCTGAACTGGTGTGCCCAAGATAGCGGGTTCAAACCCGTCCGAAGTCGTCGGATTTTTTAAGAGTGTCAAAAATCCATCAGTATGCCTTCCTTCGGAGGGAAAATAAAACCGGCGGTCCCATGGCATAGATTTATGGCATGTAAAAGATCCTTCCACAGACTAAACTTGTGTAAAGCTAAATTGTTAGGTTAGATTTCGTCGGAAGGCTCTATCAAAATTCCAACGTTCACCACTAGGTAGGCTATCATTGATATCTGGTAGCGTTAGTTGGAACTATTATACTTGAAATTGAATGGAACTTGTAGCTCACCCTAATAAGGGTGTCCGCTGGAAGCAGTTACAGACTCAGGCGAGCCGAACATGTCCTCGGACACTCCCGGCACTAAAAGCCATACGATAAATGAATAAATGCGCTGACTTCCACAGCCTCCTATTTTAAATTGCACTGCGTGACTAGCGTCATAGTGGGGTATTTGAGGAGGCCATGGTTAAATACAAGGTATTCTCTGCGTCTCATGCGCTCTGTTCAGTACATAAAACTGGTGAAATCTCGACAGATATTTATGAATATTTATGTCCAAACATAAAATAGTTATAATTATCGTTGAACATAAACAGTCGTATGCAACTCGCCTATAATGTCAATTAAGACACTCGTATGGAAATTATAAACATACTCGTGTATTAATAATTGCCATTATAGGCTCGTTGCATAATGTACTATTTTAGATTTCTATACATCATTCCGAAAATAAGAGTAACTCAATTTAAGTTTTTTTTTTTTCGTGTGGTCTTCTCAGAGACCGAGTGCAGGTCTTTCTATTCAACGCCCGTGGGCGACCTGCGCGTCGGGATGAAAGATGGAATGGATGAAGGTGAATGAAATTGGAGAAGGATGTGGAAGGAAGCGGCCGTGGCCTGTCAGAAGGTACCGTCCCAGCATTTGCCTGGTGTTGAAAATGGGGAAACCACGGAAAACCATTTCAAGGACGGCCGACGGTGGGGCTCGAACCCACACGTCTACCGAGTCAGCAGAGAGCTTGGTCCCATGATCTAACGCTGGGCTTTAGCCAGTGTAGCCACTACTGTCGGTAATTTAAGTGATGACCTCTCATTTAAACTTATTTTCTTATCTCGTGTCTACTAAGAAGAGTTTGGTGCTTTTCAGTCGGTCAACACGAATGTACCCAAATAGAGCTGGGTTATGCCCTAATCCTGAAATAAATTACATGAGATTAATAAATTCAGTAGGATGACCAGTTTCGATCGTCAAGCGATCATCATCAGATCCATTACACTTAGGCTATAAAATCTATGTTTGAAAATACAGGTGAACATATTTACAATGCCTCCGTGGCTTAGGCGGCAGCACGCCGGCCTCTCACCGCTGGGTCCGTGATTCAAATCCCGGTGACTCCATGTGAGATCTCTGCTGGACAAAACGGAGGCAGACAGGTTTTTCTCCGGGTACTCCGGTTTTCCCTGTCAAAAATTTCATTCCAGCAACACTCTCCACTATCATTTCATTTCATCTGTCACTCATTTATTCATTGCCCCAGAGGAGTGCGTCAGGCCTCGGCAGCCGGCTCAGTTCATATCCTCGCCGCTAGATGGGGGTTTCATTCATACCATTCCCTGACCCGGTCGGAGACTGGAAGCAGGCTGTGGATTTTTTTTTTTCATTGGTAATGCAACTGTCAGTGTATGCTGAATGAAGTGTATATGATATTAGGTGAAATGATAAATGGTAATAGATATCCGAGTTTGTAATGCATATACACTGCATTTAGAAATACACTGAGAGTTGCAGTACCAATACTGCAACTAAATAATTGTACATATTGTTACGGCTGTGAGTTTGTGTCATCGCTCGCCGCATGAGTCACAACTGCCCCAGGGCTGGGCTGTGCCCTGCCTCATGTATTGCGTGCGCCTTATGCAACAGGGCTACTAGGACAAAGGGATGATCCAGAATATTCGTGATTGAACCAGTGAAGGAAATGTCGAGAAGCCGTGTGCCCTGGACGATTCTAGAATTCATTGAGTCACCAGCCAGCTATATAAGCGGCTTCAACAGTGAGGGGACCGAGTTTTCTGTGGGTGTGTGTTTTTGAGCGAGTGCGACAGAAGTGTGGTGACGAAGTGCCGTGCGAGTTACGAAATCCAGTGACATTGTTTCCCCAGCTTGTGGACAGCGAAACAGCGGGTAGCGGATTATCGTAAGTAACTGTATTTGTTGTACATGAGGAAGAGGTGCAGGTAGCTTCTGTCAAGGCCACCGGACTCATTAAGACGGTTTAACTTCTGTGGTTTGTTGACAAGTGAAAGGGGCAAGAGCGCTCAAGGAAGAGACTTGAAGAAATTGGAGTAAGGTTCTAATTGTTTGTATTTGCTGATGAGTAGTGTATCTTTCTGGCCACAATAAAGTTAATTATTTCTTTAAGCAGTAATTGGTGTTGTGCTTTGTACCCACCGTAATCCAGTTAACAAAAGTGCCACTAGGGGGGTGGCACGTAACAATATTGTAAATATTTTCACCTGTATTTTCAAACATACATGTTATAGCCTCAGTGTAATGGATCTGATGATGATCGCTTGACGATCGAAACTGGTCATCCTAGTGTATTTATTAATCTCATGTAATTTATTTCAGGATTAGGGCATAACCCAGCTCCTTTGGGTACATTCGTGTTGACCGACTGAAAAGCACTAAACTCTTGTTTACTAAGGCAACACTGAAAAAATGGCTTCAAACCCCACAATGTCATGTCTAATAACCTGTTAATCGATTCTTTGGTTACCTAATTAATCTATTATTCGGTTAGTTGATTGATGGATTGAGCAGTCAGTCTTTGAAACGTTTTCGATTATTTTCAAATTATTCGATAATCGATTAATTGAACGTCGCCTAACACCAGTTTTAGTATGCTCTGTAGTTATGATTCCCTAAGCGGGAGGAAGGTAATAAGCAAGCTAAAATTAACATTCTCGTGGAGAAGGCAACTCCGTTTTAAGTGCAATAGGTTATGGCTTACAGTATGTTACAAACTTGGTTCAAATAAACGTAATTAATTCCACTGTGCAATGCCTCATTAGAGAGCATGCTCAAAGTGGCTTGAATACCCACTCGGGATGGGATGTCTGGAGTTCATCGCATGACGGTAGTAATTTCTCCACGGTAATTGCTTACAAAACAGTGGGCAGGTTCATAGTTCAACTACAGGGACTTGTGTTGGTTGCTAAATTACTGTACCGGCTTCAGCCTTGCCGTGAGAGAAACAAGAACAGAGGTGATGATAATTGTTGTTTTAAGGGGGCACAACTTCTAGGTCATCAGAGGTAATGTAACAAGTACCATATTCTTGAAATTATCGATCCCTTCTCTATAGAATTTTAAGTAATTTTCATAATACCGTGCGCTTATCTAGAGAATTTCGAGTACTTTTTATATTATCAGGCACTTAACTAGAGAATCTCAAGTATTTTTATATTATTAGGCATTTATCTAGAGGTTATCAAGCACTTTTGTTATTACAATGTACTTATCTACAGGATTATGAATGCTTTTGATAATACTGGGCGCTTATCTAGAGAATCTCAAGTGTTTTAGATATTATTAGGCACTTAACTAGAGGTTCTGATGTATATTTTATATTATGAGGCACTTATTTATTGGATATCAAGCACTTTTGTTATTAAAAGTTAGGCTACTTATCTATAGGATTACGAATGGTTTTGATAATAACAGGCACTTATCTTGAGTATCTAAGTACTTTAGACAGCATTAATCACTTATCTAGAATGTTTCAAGCGCCTTTGATATTGCAGAAACATATTCTACAAGATTTAGAGTACTTTTTATTCTATCAGGCACTTATCGATAGGATTGAATTACTTTTGACATTATCTGGCTCCTATCGATAGGATTTCCAAGCACTTTTTACATAAATGGCGCTTATCAAGCACTTATCAACAGAATTTCAAGCACGTTTTATATAAATGGCGCTTATTTAGAGGATTTCAAGCACCTTATATATTCTCATGTACTTTTCTAAGGAATTCAAGTATTAGGTAGATTTCATTAAAAAGCTAACTATTGCAATGGGTACCATGTTTCGACTTCCGGAAAATTTCGACATATTAAACCATACAGTGATTAGCCACCATATAGTGATTGGCCATCTTGTGATCTCTTTGCCTCTTGTACTCTTTGGTTACGGCCTGACTACAGCTGATGCCACTAGATAGCAGCTGTGTACCTTCCTTGTTGATACCAGCTTACTTTCCTTGTCACCAGGAGCGTGACTGTTAAGTAATGGCCACTGATCTCTATACATGGATGGCTGGTAGCTACGGCAGCAGTAAGCCGAATAGACGATGACAGGTATAGTAAGATGGCAGCGAGCGCATGGTGCAATATTGCGAATCCTGCTCTGTGATTGGTTACTGGTAGTTTGATGTTATACATGTATTTATACTGGGCGTAAATATTTTGTGTTTCTTGTAGTTGTAAAATGGGCTGAATTTGGTTATTTAAAGCGTAAAATCTTAGTTTTAAGTACCGGTTTGGTGACCCATCATCCCAGGCAAGCCGGTAATACCTTTAATTCTCAGGCAGATAGGTCACTTAGCCGTAATTTTGAAGTTATTGTGAAGTTAAGTATACATATGCGGTGGTGCTGAACCAGACGTGATCGGGCTAGGCTATTGCGTGTTTAAATTTGATCCCATTTTAGGGGTTTTCGGTTCTGGGTGCGAATAGTTCGCTTAATAGTTGTAAAACGGTGGGGAGAGTATATTTTGAGTAGGGTTTTAGTTGTGTTAAGTTTTATGTGGAGCTGAGGAGTGAAATTGGTTAGGCTTAAACTGCATTTTTGGCTTTGATCTACTTCCTGTTATTATTAAGTTTATTGTGCTGCTAGCGTGATTAAAAGCTGTAGTATTTGATGTAGACTGCTGGGATTACTTGAGGGAAGTGTTGGTTATTTCATGGAAACAGGAATTCATTACCAAGGACCGATTACGATATGTCGAATCTAGGCCTGTATAGCGAGCTACGTTTATAGGTACATCATTTGAAGAATGTATAATTTCGTGGCATATATACATGTATACCGTATATACAATTTACAAGAATGTTTCTAGAAATTATTTTTCACTCGTTAGTAATCGCTTATTACCGGTACTCAGCACCTAAGTTGATATTTGTCAGCCGTTATTATACATTCATTTTTATTGATATTCCGGAGATTTACTGACCTCGGAATGACGTGTCAGTGATCCCAATGCCCTTATGCTATGAGTGAACATATCTCTATATTTTTATTTGTTCCAAAGCACCATTAATTACGATTTAAAATTGACTAGATTATCATTGCTTCCCCATAAGAAGAGCTTGAGAATGGGTACACCAACATGGCGGATCGCGCGCTCAACCTAGCGTACTTTCTCGTGCAGAGGAGAGCTGCCATCAGCGATCCATGTATAGAGATCAGTGGTAATGGCGTATTGTGTTTGTTGATGTGAACCTCCCTCCAAATTTTAAGGTACCGGTATGTCTTACATATTTGTTAAAGATTGAGCAATTTGTTCGGCCATCTCATAGGAGAATGAATTGTTCTGAAATAGATATATTGTACGTAATGAAGTTTAAGGTATGGAATGATGTTTAGCCTAATTGAAATGCCATCAATCACAATATTACGCGCTGTTTTGGTGTGGCCAATAATTGTGTGTGAATAATTGTGGAAAAATAGTTATTGGCCAGGTGGCCAATCACTGTCATTCGTAGTGGCTAATAACTGTGTCCAAGTCTTAACACAGGTGCAGACATTTAAATAAGGCCTATCCATCATGCCCAAGGCTCCCAAGCAGGCTTATAGTGCAGAGGCAATGGAGAGAGCACTGGCTTACGTTCAGTCAAATAACGCTTCTGTACGTGCTGTGGCTACAATGTTTGGTGTACCGAGATCTAGTCTCCAGTTCAGAATAAAAAATCCAGGCCATAAAGATACATTTGGTCCCTCTACAGTTCTGCCAAATGAAGAAGGATAGAAGATTGTAATTTTACGTGACAGTTAATCGCGAGATCATGAGCCACGGGACCTCCGTTTTACGTGGAATCCGAACCACAGGACGTGGCATTTCACTTTGAAAATCTCACATGCATTGACCGGGAATCGAACCCAGACTGCCGTGGTGAGAGGCCAACAGCTTGACCGCTGCGCCACCATGGATTTCGTGTATGTGGGTTGTACCCTTTTGACCCCGACACTGTTCATTATACCAAATGCCTACGGTCATCAAGAAGGGAGAGAGAAGCAATACAACTAGATACAACATCTATAAGTTACAAAGAATTCTGTGAAGTTGTTGGAGCAGCAAATATTAATGAGTTTGAAACAATTCAGGATATTATGGGTCAGGAGACAAATAATGAGGAGTTCATCATTCTTGTCCGTATATGGAGAAAATTTCAAGCCAAAAATGGGGAATCGGATGGTAGGTCTGAATCAGTACAAGCTAATACCCAGACATCAGAGGAAATTCCTGCAAACATAGCAGTAAATCTACCTACAACTTCCAGTAACACTACCTCACACGTATATGATGAATATCATTTAGAAGGTAACCCCAACATCTCCAACAATCCTATCCAGGGAAGTGTTTCGCAAGAATCCAATAAATCATCTGTCATAAGAGTGGCTAAAAATGATCACATGGGTGAATTTTTAGTTTGGCCTGAAACCCCTAAAAGGAAAGGCAAGCATGTGTCTGAGAGATTTCCATTTGCAATTACATCCCAAAAATACAAACTCGTGTATAAAAAGAAACAAGAGGCGAAAATGAAAGCCCAACAAGATGAAGAAGAAAGGAAACAAATACGGGAAGAGGAGAACTGCAAAGCAAAGAAATCACGTAGACCTACAGCTGAAGCATCAAGACGTAGCGAACCAGCAATAGGGATGGAATATTCACCTACAGAAGGGCAGTCTTTAGAGGTAAATACACAGAGAAGTCAAATAACCTTCCATCAGGGTCTTCCGTGTTCGAAACAAACGAAACCTCAGGTAAAGTTTCTCCACACCAAGACAATTCACCGACACATTTAAATTACGACCACGCAAAAAGAAGACTCTTTCTACAAAGCACTCCAATGAAAGCATGTGTCAAATGTTGCATCTGCAAGCGAAGAATAGTTCTTCACGACAGTGTTGTTTGCGATTATTGTCGCAAAACGTACCACAGAAAGTGCATACCAAAATACCACCAGATTCACATTCCTGAAAGAGATGAAGAGGATTTTATTTATCAAGATTGCTACAAAGAGGACGATTCGGACAGTTCCCTTAACTGCGAAGTGTCATCAGATGATGAACTCTATGAACTGTGTAAATTAACTAAATACCAGTAGTTCCGTGAAGAACTATACAGCCTATTTTCATATATCCTACATATGTTAACTGTCACTATCAACATTCAAAATTTCAGTTTTATTGCTGTAATAGATTCGTAGATATTGAGAACCGACTAAATATTTCGGATGGTCGCCATGTTGGATTTTATATATGTAGGTCCTAGAGTTATGTACTGTTATATGAAGATTATTGTGTACGTGTAGCATTCAAACTTCAATCGCATAATTAGGACACAAGAAGTAACAAGGAGATTTTAAAATTTCGCACAGCTGCCATCTTGTGTTTATGGAAACAATTGAAATAAATTAGGTGCCAGTGGATTAACATTCGCATCAAAATTTACTGTACCAAGTTTCACTGCACTCGGGTGGTTAAATTGCGAGAAACGTCCATGTGAATATTTATACTTCGCGTCACCGACATGTTGGATTTGTGATCACCAGGTTATTGAAAGTCCTATAGGTGAACTTAAGTTCATAGCCCCTATGAACATTAAAAAAAACAGTTTGATTGTTATAATAGATTCGTAGATATTCAGAACCGTCTAAATATTTCGGATGCTCGCCATGTTGGATTGTTAAATGTATAGGCCATAGAGTCATGTACCATTAAAGGAAAGTTATTGCGTAGGTTCATTATTCAAACTTTCACTTCGATCGCATGATTACGACACAAGAAATAAAAACTTAATCTTAAAATTCGCACAGCCGCCATCTTGAGGTTATGTAAACAGTTGAACTAAATTAGATACCAGTGCATTACAATGTGTATAAATATTTCCTGTACCAGATTTCATTGCGTTTGGAACATTAAATCGCGAGAAAGGTCTATTTAAAATTTTCAAATTCGCTTGGCCACCATGTTCGTTTTGTAGTTAAACGGATTTTGAAAGTCTTATAGATGAACTTCCAGTAGTGCCCTTTATCTCCGTACAACATTTCAGGGTGATACCGCTAATAGATTCAGAGATATAGAATGCCGGTGAAATATTTCGCACATCCGCCATCTTGTGGTTATGTACACAATTGAACGAAGTTAGATGTCGGTGCATTACAATGTGTATAAACATATACTGTACCACGTTTTATTGTGTTTGGTTGGTTAAATCGCGAGAAACGTCTATTTAAAAGTCGCAAATTCGCGTGGCCGACATGTTGGTTTTGTAGTTACCAGTTTTTCAAAACTCACATAAGTGAACTTATAGTAGTTCTCTTTATCACCGTAATAAAATCCAGGGTGATATCGGGAATAGTTTCGGAGATATTGAATGCTGGTGAAATATTTAGCACAGCCGCCATGTTGGACTGGTGAGACATAACAAACTTTGAAGACCGCGGTCGATGTCACCCGGAATAGTGCTATCAGCTTACCGAGTTTCATTGAAATCGCTCCAGCCGTTTAGAATTTATTAGGGACACACACACACACACACACACGGACAAAAGGTGATCTCATAAGCCAATTTTTTCAAAATTGAAAATAGGCTAAAAAATGGAATCGTATTTGATGACTACAGCACGAAACATCAACTAATTTAGACCACCTATTTTAAAGGCTAGTGATATCAACATTATGGACGGATTTTTTTTTTTTTTTTTTTTTTTGCATCAGTACGTAGAAGGAAATACTTCCGTAATTCAATCAGTTCGGAATTGTGGCAATTAGGCTAATTGCCTTAATTTGGGAATAAGTGGCCAATCACTGAAATTATACCGGCCAATAACTGTCAAAAGTGGCCAATAACTGTAACTTTTAGCATCTTTCTAAACTTATTGAAATTTGGGAATTATATTATTATCCGATCAAGTTGAAATTGTACTGCACGTTAGCAGACACTACATAGATGTTAATAATACTCAATAAAAAAATTAAACTATATATCTCGTTTACTTTCTTTGTGTGCAATATCAAACAAACCTTAAGTGGCCTATCACTATGTAGTTTCACATTCCCTCATGGTGGTCCTAAGAGGCGCTACAAGGACCAATTTAAGCAGACCCTGAAATTGACAGGTCTTGATTCACAAACCTGGGACATGCTGGCTGAAGACCGCTCAACTTGGCGCCGTACCATCTCGGAAAGGGATCGACGCACACATGAAGAGGCCAAGCGTCAAGCTGGGAAACTTCGAGCAGCCCAACCACGTCCTCCTCCAGCAATATTATGTGACTTGTGTGGACGCTTGTTCTGTGCCAGGATTGGACTCTTTAGTCACCGTAAACACATCCACAAACTGGACTGAAGGAAGATGATTTATACTCGGATTCGAGTTAATGATGATGATGATGAGTGTGTGGGAATTGGCCGTGGCCTTAAGTTAGGTACTATCCCGGAATTTGCCTGGAGTAGAAATGTGAAAACCACGGAAAACCACTCCCTGGATGGCTGAGGTCTCTTCTCAGTTTTACCTCACGAGGCTGAGTGTACCCAACTCCGTTCCAGCCCATAAATCAGAATTAAATTTCTTGGCAGAGCAGAGTCACAGCGAAGAATGATGTATGTTTTGTTCTTGTTTATTTGCCTACTAGTTGTACCCGGCATGCGTTGCAATGCCAATCAAAAAAAAAGTGTTGGCATTGTAACTTTGTTTGTTGAAGTGCTTTTGGATTCCCAATATTTGTTTTCTTTTTCCGTTAACCACCTCTAAACTATTGTAAAATTGATTTACTATCTCAAAAAACATCCTGGGAGCGTGATCAACAACTCACCGAAGTTTCATCGCAGTGAAATGAATGATACGAACGCATACGGGACTTTGTTGAAACGATTCGAGCGCCGTCAACCATTTGTTAAATATACTCGTACGCTACCTATTGTAAAATGGATTTACTAATTGGAAAACCTTCCCTGGCGTGTACACAACAACTCATCAAAGTGTCATCACTATCGAATGAATGGCATATGAACGCATACGGGATTTTGTACAAACGATTCACGCGCCGTTACTCATTTGTTGAATCTACTTGTGCGCCACCCATTGAAAAACGGATTTACTAATTCATACACCTTCGCAGGACTGTACTCAACTCACCAAAGTTTTATCACAATCGCATGAATGGTATATGAACGCAGACGAAACTTTTTTAAACGATACGTGCGCTGTTACTCATTTCTTGAATCTACTCGTGCGCTACCTATTGTAAAAAGGATTTACTAAGTCAGAAACCTTTCCTGGAGGGTGCACAACAATTCACCAAAGTTTCATAGCAATCGGACGAATGGTATATGAACGCACACGGGCTTTGTATAAACGATTCGCATGCCATCGCTCATTTGTTGAATCAACTTGTGCGATACCTATTGTAAAGTGGATTTACTAAGCCAGAAACCTTCCCTGAAGTGTACACAACAACTCACTTAAGTTTAGTCGCTATCGGACGAATGGTATATGAACGGATATGGGACTATGTTGAAACACTTCGCGCGTCGTCGCTCATTTGTTTAATCTACTTGTGCGATACCTATTGTAAAGGGGATTTACTAACCCAGAAAGCTCCCCTGAAGTGTACACAACATCTCACCCAAGTTTTATCGCTATCAGACGAATAGTATATGAACGCATACGGGACTTTGTTGAAATGCTTCGCGCGTCGTCGCTCATTTGTTGAATTTAATCGTGCGCTACCTATTATAACATGGATTTACTAAGCCAGAAACCTTGCCTGTAGTGTACACAGCCTCTCACCCAAGTTTCATCGCTATCTTACGAATGGTATGTGAACGCATACAGGACTTTGTTGAAACGCTTCGCCCGTCGTCGCTCATTTGTTGAATCTACTCGTGCGCTACCAATTGTTAAGTGGATTTACTCAGCCAGAAACCTTACCTGAAGTGTACAGAACATCTCACCCAAGTTTCATCGCAATGGGATGAATGGTATATGAACGCATGTGGGACTTTCTTGAAACAAACGCACGCCATTTTGCTGAAGCTACTCGCGCCATCTATTGTAAATTGGATTTACTACCCCTATACAAATTACGTTAAATAACTAACGTGATTTCATGTTAAGAGCCTCATTTTCTACACCGGTAGTGGAGAGTGCTACTCGCATCCAGTCGGCCGTGTCTCGTCAAGAGCTACTGTTGCCTGGAAACGACTTGCCTTGGCTGTCATTTGCGTTAAGTTTTATAGTGACTTGTATTCTCTTTGACGTTTTATGTCACGTCACGGGATAAAAAAAAAAGTATCCTATGTCCGTCTCCCGGTTCTAAGCTTCCTCCACACCAATTTTCAGCCAAATTGGTTCAGCCGTTCTTGAGTTATAAATAGTGTAACTAACACGACTTTCTTTTATATATATATAGATTTTCATTTTCATTTATGAAAAAATAGGCTTATGAGATCACATTTTGTCCGTGTGTGTGCGCGTGTGTGTGGGTGTGTGTGATGGTGTGAGTCCCCCCTATTCACTTCTAAACGGCTAGAGCGATTTCAATGAAACTCGGTAAGTTCATAGCACTATTCCGGGCGACCCCGACCGTGCCCCTCAAATTTGGTTACGTCTCACCAATCCAACATGGTGGCTATGCGAAATATTTCACCAGCATTCAATATCTCCGAAAATATTACCGATATCACCCTGGAATATTTCACGGTGATAAAGGAAACTATCAGAAGTTCACCTATGTGACTTTTGAAAACCTGGTAACCACAAAACCCCAACATGGCGGTCAAGCGATGTTGCGACTTTTAAATAGACTTTTCTCGCGATTTAACCAACCAAACGCAATAAAACATGGTACAGTATATGTTTATACACAGTGTAATGCACCGACATATACTTTCATTCAATTGTTTATATAACCTCAAGATGGCGGACGTGCGAAATATTTCTACGGCATTCTATATCTCTGAAACTAATAGCGGTATCAACCCGAAATTTTGTACGGAGATAAAGGGCACTACTGGAAGTTCATCTATAAGACGTTCAGAAACGGCTTAACTACAAAGCGAATATGCCGGTCAAACGAATTTGAAAATTTTAAATAGACCTTTCTCGCGAGTTAATGATCCAAACGCAATGTAACTTGGTACAGGAAATGTTTATACACATTGTAATGCACTTGTATCTAATTTGATCATTTTTACATAACCTCAAGATGGCGGCTGTGCGAACTTAAAAACTAAAGTTTTTATTTCTTGTGTCGTAATCATGCGATCGAAGTGAAAGTTTGAATAATGAACCTACGCAATAATTTTCCTTTAATGGTACATGACTCTATGGCCTATGCAGCAGCCTACATATAACAATCCAACATGTTGACCATCCGAAATATTTAGATGGATCTCAATAACTACGAATCTATTACAGCAATCAAACTGAATTTTTAATGTTCATAGGGGCTATGAACATTTGTTCACCTATCGGACTTTCAATAACCTTCTGATCACAAATCACATAGCTGCGACGCAAAATATAAATATTCACATGGTCGTTTCTCGCAATTTAACCATCCGAGTGCAGTAACAATTGGTACAGTAAATCCTTATACTGGCATTTATTTTTTTCAATTGTTTCCATAACTACAAGATGGCAGCTGGGCGAAATTTTAAAATCTCGTTTTTACTTCTTGTGTCCTAATCATGCGATTGAAGTTTGAATACTACACGTACACAATACCCTTCATATAACAGTACCGGTACATAACTCTAAGACCTACATATATAAAAATCCAACATGGTGACCATCCGAAATATTTAGTCGGTTTTCAATATCTACGAATCTATTACAGCAATAAAACTGAAATTTTGTATGTAGATAGAGGCAATTAACATAAGTAGGATTTATGAAAATAGGCTGTATAATTCTTCACGGAACTATTTGTTTCCAATTGAGGTAGGATTTGGGTGGGAAGAGGCCGTGGCCTTAAGTTAGGTACTATCCCAGAATTTGCTTGGAGTAGAAGTGTGAAAACCACGGAAAACCACTCCCTGGATGGCTGATGTCTCTTCTCAGTTTTACCTCACGAGGCAGAGTGTACCCAAAATCCGTTCCAGCCCTTAAATCAGAATTAAATTTCTTGGCAGAGTAGGGTCACAGCGAAGAATGATGTATGTTTTGTCCTTTTTATTTTCTGTTTTCTGTTTTCTACAATATTTAAAGACAACAGAGTTATTTATTTGAACTGCACGACTGTATCCCTGTTACCTGAAAGTCAAGGACCAGTTGTGCATAAAACACCACTATCATTTAGTGTCTGTCACGTATATACTCCTTGCAGTAAATTATTGAGCAGTTTCACGGCTCCCCACAGATACAATCACGTCGTGTTTATGTCTGCACGGTGCGACACTGATGCTAAATAATTAACAGTCGGGGTTAAGATAACAGGTTAGTGGGCAATAACTGATATTACCATCGCTAGAGCGCATACACAGCGCCTGTTTAACAGGTCCAAGCAGAACTGAGCAAGGAGCTACCGTACTTACTGTCGACCAAAATATTATGTGCACTGGAGTTTGAAGGTTGTTTGTGAAGTAACCAATAGACCTACATGAAATCCAATGACATCATCATTTTCGTCGTTCTATTTTACGTTAGTTCATGTAGGTTTGGAATTTTTAGTTTATATTTTAATATTTTTATCGCAGTTGAAACCAAAGAGTGCCCGTTTTTAAGCGTGTTTCAACCATGCGTCACATTTATGAATTATTATCTCATAAACGCGTCATCAGATCGAATCCAAATTTTAACACAATATACATTAGAATGTTGTACAACTGGTTTATTAATTTCAAAATTTTGTGTGTTCAAGAACGAAAGTTGTTATCATTTTTATAAAGTAACTTTTTCTCGGCTTGAGGTCGTTGGAAAATGTAGTTCTTGGTTGCGTTGTAATCCTTATACATCAAAAAGTTATGATGTATGACTGTGAAATACGTAAATTAATTCACTTATTTTATATTGGTTTGTATTTGTACGGGGAATTAAGACATGGTTCACCAGCTAGCCGCTCCGGGAAATGCTGTACAGCGTTGCTGATATGGAGCCCATCACTTCCGAGCGAGGCACGCCATGCCCATCTTAGCAACGCTGTACAGCTTTCACCGGAGCGGCTAACTGGTGAACCATGTTTTAATTCCCCGTACAAATACAAACCGATATAAAATAAGTGAATTAATTTACGTAGTTCACAATCATACAGCATACCTTTTTGATGTATAAGGATTACAACGCGACCAAGAACTACATTTTCAAACCACCCCGAGCCAAGAAAAAGTTACCTTACAAAAATGATAACAACGTTGATTCTTGGACACACAAAATTTTAAAATTAATAAACCAGTCATACAACATTCCAATGTATATTGTGTTAAAATTTGGATTCGATTTGATGACGGGTTTGTGAGATAATAATTCTTACATGTGACGCATAGTTGAAACACGCTTAAAAACGGGCACTTTTTGTGTTCCAACTGCGATAAAAAATATTAAAATATAAATTAAAAATTCCAAACCTACATGAACTAACGTAAAATAGAACGACGAAAATGATGATGTTATTGGATTTTATGTAGGTCTATTGGTTACTTCACAAACAACCTTCAAACTCGAGTACACGTAATATTTTGGTCGACAGTAGGTACAATACCACCCAAATAATTAATCACTTATGCAACTTTCGAACTATAATTTGATAGAAAGAGGGAAAAGGTGAGTAAGTTAAAGAGGCCAATAACTGTTTCCTCCGTTTAGGGGCTGCGACAACGCGGTCATGTAGCCCCGTTTTCTTTGGGTGTGTAGAATCTGTCTGATAACCGGTGTTACTTCTGATGACTGTATTAGTGAGTGTTATCTGTTTTCAATACAAGCAAGGACTGCAGACATTGAATTTTTCAAGTAGTTCCTACTTTTGCCGCCAAACGCCACCGTCAACGACTACTAGTTCAGAACTTGGTTACCAGACGCCACCGCAGTCGGCTCCTGGCGACGAACGTTGGAGCGTTTGTCAAATGTTTAATCTATAATTTAGCTTCACACAGGTGTAATTAGCGGAAGGTTCTTTAACATGCCATAAATCTATGACATGGGACCACCGGAATTACTTCCCCTCCGAAGGAAGGGTTTTTAACGCTCTTAAAGAATCCGGCGACTTCAGCCGGGTTTGAACCTGCGATCTTGGGCATAGAAGTTCGGCATGCTACTAAACCTGAAGAATGTTACATAAGACATAAGACAATTGAGGCTGTCTTCTCGGAGGTCCAGGTTCGTTTCCCAGCTCTGACAAGAAATGTAATTCTAGTCTGAGGTCTGGAACGAGGTACTCTTAGTCTCGTGGGGGAAAACTTTCTACTGTTCTACACAGCTTTTCCAATGACATCTACGTGACAGATAATTTACGATATCTATCATAGTCCGTAAATTACCGCATTGACCGGTTCATGTTCCATTTTTCGTATCGAGCACTATAATTTAAAGGACTGGTCACTCCATAATATGTACAGTGATTGATACCTAAGACCATAACAGTCGATTGAACCTACTTCAACGTAGAAGAGGAATTATTATTTTACATGGACATGGTGACAGACATTCTGAGTTTCGATATTGTTGTATAAGTTTATACGTATGTGTATTTTTAGTATAGTGTTTTTTAAGATTGTTTATGTTCGACCCTCACTATTATGTGTCAGAAAACTGTATCATAATGATAGTCATTATAACACTGTTTTTCATTACGATACAGTTTCCCCAGCCAATCAGAGCTCGTTCATTGACCAATTAGGTAACGATACCTTCGCGCATGCGCTCAAAATCCAACATGTCGGACCTAAACACAACATCGAACTATAAAAAATTACCGACATGGAATACGCACCGTCCATATGTTCGTGTAAATAAACTGGCGAATATGAGATAAGAAATAGCACTGTACCTTAATATCACCAACGCTAATTTCTACACAGCGCATAGCCTTCAAACGACTCCGGTGACAATATTACTGAGGGACGGCAGATATAAACATATGGCCTGCTTAATAATGGCATTGCAAGCACACAGAGCGCATGCGTCGGTCGGTCAGAGATCTTGAAAGACAGAGATATCATACCCAGCGCTCGCTCTCCGATCACAAAATTCAAGTGGCCGACTCTCAACAGATAATTATGAATATTTATGTTAAAACGTATAATAAAGTTATAATTATCGTCGAACATAAACAGTCGTATGCAACTCGCCTATAATGGTAATTAAGACACTCGCATGGAAATTATAAAACGAGCGTATGTGAGTGTCTTAATTACCATTATAGGCTCGTTGCATAATGTACTATTTTATTGTTTTAATGTTTGTTTGTGTGAGCGTTTTTAGCCTACTTTTCACATTTTGCAAAAATGAGGAAAAAGTAGACTTATGAGATCGATCCGGGAAAATGTGTGTCTGTCTGTCTGTCTGTCTGTCTGTCTGTCTGTCCTTCTCTCTGTCTGGCTGTGTGTGTGTGTCCCCCTATCAACTCCTAAACGGCTGCAGCAATCAAAACCAAATTTAGTATGAGTAAAGATGTCCACCGGAATAGCTCACGTCCATATTTGAAAATGATGCCAGTGCTACAAACTGCTGAAAAAACGCACTAGAAATTTGAGCTCCATGTTGGATATCTTGCAAGGTATGCATGGGAGCTATTCCAAAATTGGCACACATGTAGATAATACTATTTCAGTTTAATTTCCAGGAGGCCAACCATGACAGTGTTGCCAAAATAATTTTAAGCCTTCTAATAGGTCCAATGTTTAAATGCCTATAACTTCTACACTATAAATTGGAATTCAACCAAATTTTGTATGTAATATCTGTACATAAACAGATATGACTGAGCGTATTCTTAAGAGCCACCAGGGCTGCCAACTGTTAATAATTGCTCTCTCTATTTTTTATCCAAATACCAATATATCAGAAAGTATGCAAACCAACAGCTTTAAACTATGCACGCGTATATTCTGACATTTTAGATTAATTTGGAGTAACTTATTTACGTCTGTTCTACCAACATGATTCTAAGCCTGCTGATAGTACCAATTTTTAAATACATGTACCTTCTATACTATCAGTTCGATTTCAACCAAATTTCGTATGTGCTATGTGTACCATAACAGATATGACTATAAGTATTGTTAACAGCAATCAGGGCTGCCAACTGTTAATAAATGCTGTCTATATTCTTTTTACCCTAATATCAATATATCAGAAAGTATGCAAGCCAACAGCTCTATACTTTGCACACGTATAGCGCCTGACATTCTAGATTAATTTGGAGTAATTAATACAAGGCAGTGCTGCCAACATGATTCTATGCCTGCCGATATGTCCAATTTTAAAATACATGTAACTTATATACTAACAAATGGATTTCATCCAAAATTGGCACAACAAGATATCATAATAATTCAGATTATTTCTGACCAGCACACGCATGGTATTGTTGGCAACATGCTTTTACGCGTGCTGATAGATCCAGTGTCTAACTGCATGTAACGTCCATTGGACTTCAACCAAATTTTTATTCTGTACCTTAAGAGGTGGAACTAAGAATATATTCAGTCACCAGGGCTGCCAACTGTAGTGCTATATTAGGCTACATTATACCAGGTATATTTTGAACTAATTAGATATTTCGATATTACCAACTTAATTTCGTCATTATTCTAGATAAGTTCATATACTGTAGAATAATCATTGGCATGAAAAGTAGGCTGTATAGTTCTTCACGGAACTTCTTGTTTATAATGAGATATCTTTGAGAACGCACGATGACATTGAGGAGATGAAGTGGCTGAAGAAGGGAGCAGCGTGGCTCCGAAACATGTCCCACGAATGTGAGTGTTAATACAGTTTAATATAATTTGTTTGGTATTGATTGTCGGAAATATATTGTACTATATTGGTTTATAAACTTAGAAGAGTTGGGTACGATTCCCACTTCAGCCATTCTGGAAGTTGTTTTCCGTAGTTTCCCACTTTTACGACAGACAGATGCAGGGATGGTTCCTAACATAAGGCAAACATGGTAGTCGCCATATATAAGGTGCGTTCAAAAAGTAACGAGCCGGAGGCTGGAATGTGCAAACCGGTGACGACATCGGCTAATCGTGGCGCGTGTAACGAGGTGTGGTTCCGACCAGAGCCTGGAAGGTCACAGCCCGTCCCTAGAGGGCAAGCGTGCATGTCACGTGACGATACAAAGCGAGCAGCAGCATGCATCAATCGTCCAACGCCGCCAGTCGCATTGCAAACAGTGACATGGAGGCGTAAAACGAAGAGTAAAGAAGTGATGTTCGGTTTCTGACAGCGGAAGAAGTAGGGGTAACGGACATTCATCGCCGAATGTCACAAGTGTAAGGCGAACACTGCATGTCCCTTGCAAAGGTCAAGGCGTGGAACAAGTGCTTCAGGGAAGGACGGGTGTCGTTAACCGATGATGCCCGGTCTGGGGCACCCCACTGCATTACCGATGACAACGTCCAGCTGGTTGATGCACTCATTACCCAGGACCGCCGAGTGACAGTGAACGCCATAGCCGCCGTGGTCGCTCCACGACAATGCACGACCTCATACGGCCAACACAGTCGCGGCACTCCTGCAGTAATTCAAATGGGAGGTTCTCGGCCACACTCCATAGAGTCCAGATCTCTCTCCCTGTGGTTACGCCATGTTTGGTCCCCTGAAAAGGGCTCTGTGGGGCCAACGATTCACCTCGGACGCCGACGTCCAGCTGTACGTGCGGAACTGGTTCACATCGCAGCACAGGAAATTTCATGAGACAGCCATTCACCGCCTCGTGTCACAGTGGGACAAGTGCCTCAACAGCCAGGGCCAATACTTCTAACATACAGGTGCTGGTTTCTCTAATTATGCCTCCGGCTCGTTACTTTTTGAACGCACCTTATAGTTCCCCCACTTTCCTGGTTAACGTAAGGCAGTAGCACGCGCCGACAATATCCATTGTTCGCTACTGACCAACAGCTGACGGATGTCGACCAATAGAATGCTTCCTCTGTCACTCCAAGTAGACTCAAAACACTCGCCCTGGCGCCCAGCTCAAGTGTCGTGATGATGATGATAATTGTTGTTTTAAGGGGCCTAACATCCAGGTTATCGGCCCCTAATGGTCTGTGTAATAGCGAAAATGTCAATGAAGTGGAAACCAGAACGAAAATTAAGTGAGCAGGAAAATACTTACAAAAAGGAACTCGGATTGAAACTACTCACAAAATGGAGAGCGATAATACTTACAAAAGGGAATTTCGAACGAATATACTCACAAAAGGAATAGAATGAAAAATACGCACAAAATGTAGGTAAAGTTCAAAATACGTACAAAATGCAACGTACAGTCGAAATACTTACAAAATGCAAGTGAAATCGAAATACTAAGAAAATGCAAATGAGATTGAAAATACGTACAAAATGTAATTTAGATTCAAAATACCCACAAAAATGCAATTGAGAATTAACTACTTGCAAAAAAGCGGTTTAGGTTGAAAATATAAAATGCAATTGAAATTCAAAATACTCAGAAAAGTTCCGCCCCCTATATTGAAAGACTTATTAAAAAGCAATTTAGATTGTCAATCCTTACAAAATGCAATTGAGGTTGAAAAACACTCACAAAATGCAATTTAGATCGAAAAGACTTAGAAAATGCAACGGAGATTGAAAACACCCACAAAATGGAGTGGAGATGCAAAAAAAATACACACAGTGAGGGAATCTTAAAGGGAAAAGGAAATATTGAAAGAGGAGAGGGTCCGCCCCACAGGTAAAGGATAAAAGGGGGAAAACTGGACCCAGCTCAGGAATCCCTTGGGGTCGCCTACTCCCGAACTCACCAGCCATGAGCCCCTGAGGGTGCAGCAATATCTAGGGTGCACCAGAAGTGGTGGGGCTACATACACCCTGCCTCCTTAAGGGCCTTGAGCACAAGGCAGGAGGTAGAAGGAAAAGAAAAAGAAGGCTAACCCTTCGCAGAAGGAGGGTATCAGAAAATATGAGACAAGGGCTAATTAAGGCGGGAAAGGAAGAGACTCCCTAGGCCTCGGTTACCCTAATACCGTCAGGGTCGGAAGAGAACAAGAGTTGACCAAGTGAGGACGACAGGAAAGAAGACGGAGGAGCCCGGCACAAGTAAGTGGAAGCAATGCCGGACTCAGCTGGGGTCCCGTGGTCGCCAACCCACGTCCCACTAGATGTGAGCCCCTGGGGGACCCGTTCAAGTGTCCCGCAAGTAACAAGTGTCCAATGTTGCACATCTGCACATAGTTCTGTCCAGTCTCGCTGCTTGCTCTCAGTGGTCACGGTGGAAAGTTGACAACGCCGTGCCTCGCGCTGGGAAAGCCTTGGCTCCAGGTAGCCATGGAATGTTAACATATTCGCCCAGCTAGATTTGAAAGGCGAGCCGCTTGTTAACGAGAAAAATTAGGGAACTATACCACGAAATGCTCCCTGAAGAATTGTTTTGAAAATGTACGAATATATGCGAATGAAACTGTCACAACTTGTTAGAGTGGAAAGCACAGAAGAAGGCGGACCTACCTACCTACTCTGCTCAGTAGTAAATGATGATCTTCCAGAGACGTTGTTTTCGTCCAATGTGTGGCTTTCCAAACCTCTGGTACAGGTCTTCTTTCTTTCTTCACTCCCATTTACCTTCCATGTTATTGTAGACGGGTCCATAAATTTTTTCGAAGTATTTTTCTTTCAAACGAACATATTGAATCTCCTGACGTTGCTGATGTCTATTATCATAAATATATAAATAGTCAACTGTTGTTATTATTAGCTGGATTTATCCATTATCTCTGAGGTGCGCATTAACCACAATAAGCTACTGATAGAAATACACAGTCCAGTTACCCTACACAATCTCATACAGCCCATGTCTAGAGCCCTGCGTGGATAAACGAAACGTTATCCACACCCGCCCCGCATCCGCAAGACTGTTATCCGCACCCGCCCCACATCCGCAAGACTGTTATCCGCACCCGCCCCGCATCCGCAAGACTGTTATCCGCCCCCGCCCCGCATCCGCAAGACTGTTATCCGCCCCCGCCCCGCATCCGCAAGACTGTTATCCGCACCCGCCCCGCATCCGCAAGACTGTTATCCGCACCCGCCCCACATCCGCAAGACTGTTATCCGCACCCGCCCCACATCCGCAAGACTGTTATCCGCACCCGCCCCACATCCGCAAGACTGTTATCCGCACCCGCCCCGCATCCGCAAGACTGTTATCCACACCCGCCCCGCATCCACAAGACTGTTATCCACACCCGCCCCGCATCCGCACGACTGTTATCCGCACCCGCAAGACTGTTATCTGCATCCGCCCCACATCCGCCCCACATCCGCAAGACTGTTATCCGCACCCGCAAGACTGTTATCCGCATCCGCCCCACATCCGCAAGACTGTTATCTGCATCCGCCCCGCATCCGCAAGACTGTTATCCGCATCCGCCCCACATCCGCAAAACTGTTATCCGCATCCGCCCCGCACCCGCCCCACATCCGCGCGTTTGTTTTCCGAATCCGCTGACATTAAAATAATAGTTTTAATTGATCAGATTTTTGTCGTGTGACCTCCTGAGAGGCCGAGTGCAGATTTTTCTAGTCGACGCCCGTGGGTGACCTGCGCGTCGGGATGGGATATGGAATGGATGAAGATGAATGAAACTGGGCAAGGATGTGGATTTGAAGCGGCCGTGGCCTATCAGAAGGTACCATCCCAGTATTTACCTCGTGCTGAAAATGGGTAAACCATGGAAAACCATTTCAAGGACGCGTCTACGGAGTCAGCAGAGAGCTTGGCCCCATGACCTAACGCTGCGCTTTAGCCAGCGTAGCCACTGCTGTCGGTATTTATTAGATAAAGCATTAAGAATTAAAGCAACACATTTAGACATTTAACCAGAATTGCAACCCTTTTCAGTTCAGAGTGTTAATTGTGCTTAATGACATAATTTGAATGAGATTAGCTTAAATCATCATCTTACATTGGTCATGGAAAAACCATTTACTGTACCAAGTTTCATTGCGTTTGGATCATAATCGCGAGAAAGGTCTATTTAAAATTTTCTACTTCGCTTGGCCGCCATGTTCGTTTTGTAGTTAACCAGTTTTTGAAAGTCTTATAGATGAACTTCTAGTAGTGCCCTTTATCTCCGTACAAAATTTCAGGGTGATAGCGCTAATAGTTTCAGAGATATAGAATGCCGGTGAAATATTTCGCTCAGCCGCCATCTTGAGGTTATGTAAACAATCGAACGAAGTTTGATCTCGGTACATTGCAATGTGTATAAACATATAATGTACCAAGTTTTATTGCGTTTGGTTGCTAATATCGCGAGAAACGTCTATTTAAATGTCGCAACTTCGCTTGGCCGCCATGTTGGTTTTGTAGTTACCAGGTTTTTCAAAAGGCACATAGTTGAACTTCTAGTAATTTCCTTTATCACCGTCAAACAGTCCAGGGTGATATCGGTAATAGTTTCAGAGATATTGAATACTGGTAAAATATTTTGCACAGCCGCCATGTTGGACTGGTGAGACGTACGAAAAAAATATTATGTCAAAAACATCAGGGTCCTAGTAATGATATTCAACAAGTTCAGATTGTATTCTAAAAACTATCTGCAAATTAACTCCAAACATTATCCGCAGCTTATCCGCTATCCGTACAGCCATGCAAACTATATCCGTGTGGCGAAAAAAGTTGCGTATAGCAGATTATGTGTATATAGCACTGTAAAGTTGCAAATTGTATGCATATGTAACATATCAGATTTGTATAGATTTAATGAACGGAGATGGAGAAACTGCTGTGTATGTGGGGCTTGCCCTTTCTTTATCTGCCGTCCATATATTGTAGGCACAATTTTTGGTAAATACATAATTATAATTAGGGCTCGGATTCGAGCATATTTGCATATGTTTTTCCTGAATAGTACACATTGAAAGAAGCCTTTCGTTGGTATTTTCACATCTCTGGGACCAACAGAATTGAAATTTATCGAGCATATAAATGCATAAAACCGCGGTTTTCAGAATAGAAGCATATAAATGCATATTCTTGTGGTTTTCGTCTAAATAGTTTGTTTTTCTTCGAATTCTCCCCCGAATTCAGGCCCTGACAATCCTTAAGGTTCTAAAACAGAAATAATTATTGAAACGCCTATCTGGAGCGAATAATAGAACCGCAGGCTTTTAACCTTTAGTGAGGTCGTTCTCGTCATTGAAACTTTTATTGACTGATTTAAGAAAATCATTCAAAACTGAAAACATAGAAAATTTCTTGTGTTACAGACCAATGCAGATCTACTTCATTGACTCGCCTAATTCTGAACATTTAGTAAATGAACTTTTAAACTGTAACTTTTATAAGAAAACCTCTCTTATATATACTTGTAAAACTTGAATGTGAGTATATTGCAGTGTATCACACATACAATTAGAAAATGAAGCTCGTATTTAAAGGTATGTTATTGGTTTTTTTGTTTCACTTTCCTTTCTATAGTTTTAACGGTGTTTTTCGAGCATATTCTGCATATTTAACCGCATACAATGGGGGTTTCGAGCATATCTATCGAGCATAAAACACATGGTTTTCGAGCATATCTGGAGATTTTATCGAGCATATCGATCCGAGCCCTAATGATAATAATAATAATAATAATAATAATGATGATAGAACTTCGAATTATATAAAAAAGTCATAGTCAGTCTGAAAGGCTAGACTTTGTATCATTTTAAATGCTACAAATGCTGAAAAATGCTAGGAAGTCTGGAGGATTCTCGCTTTGCTCGAAGCCAAAGACTCTTGACATGTTAGAAAATTATCTGCATAATACTTATCTTGTTTATCTTGTTTCAAATTACTCGCGAATGGCAAGTGCAAACCAAGGGCAAAGCAAGGTCAAGCGCGCTATGGCCGCACGCTCACCAGAGTGCGCAGGGACGTGCCCCTTCCATCCAGTCTAAAACACTTATAGTGGGCGATGTATTGAAGATAGAGATATGCTCTCGCGGACTTTTTTGTAGAACTTATCATGCTGGCCAATTCTTACGCTCATAGTATATTGATATTTTTAACGGTTTGCCCAGCGTAAGCTTAAGAAGTGCACGGACGCCAAGTTTGTTTTCGACTTTTTCACTGAAATCGTTACTGATTGGCTTCCTTTGATCATACATAAATTATTTTCTACAGAATCTTTCCTCGAGATATCATTTACAGAATGTTGAAAACCGCATCAAAATCCATCCAGTGGTTCTCGAGATTACCCGTGACATCCAAGAGTCGGGGATTTTTGTCTTATACTAACGAAGTAGAGATTGTTGGGGAACACAAGCACCAAGCAGTACTATGACGTCACACACCTCAGTGCATCTGAGTACATTTCGTCCCGTCACCGTAACGTAACGCCAGACCCCAGCGTAACGACGAAGTCGACAAGATCATTTAAAATGATAAAGAAATCAAGACTCAAAATTGTATAGTACTTCAAATTACTTGGCGATATCAAAAATTCGAGATATAGAAGTGCGACTTATAGAAGTTAGACTGTATTTATAATTTCAATGTTTTGATCGGACGTCAGGTTATCTGGAACAGAGATTAGTACATAAAGTAACTCAGCAATACTGAAAGGTAAAGAAGAACTTGATGTGCTGCATTGCTTTGGCAGCATTCCTACAGTCCTTTTTGGTACTGAAGTCACGCAGCAGCCGAGCCAATTGGCGAGCGAAATTCTGTACTCTTTTGTGAGCGGTGGGCCGCAACTTGTCACAGAATTGATCCCGGTTCCCTAGAGGGCAGTGATGTTGCTTCCTCACTCACTATCTCTCTCTCACTCACACTCTCACTATCGACCACATCGGAATGTGGGGACACGTTTTCTATAGCTCCGTGTATTGCACGAGTCGACAGCACCATTCACTAGTCTTTTTCTATGTAGAACAAGAACAACTTCCACCACGAAAGGCTAAAGTGAGTCACATTGATACGAGGGTCGATCCGAATACTCTGGAAGTATTGGGTATTGTCAGATTTGATTATTCAAACCTTGCTTGGATGTCTTGGCATACATCATCACTGCTGTGCCCAAGATAGAGGGTTCAAATCCCTGCCGAAGTCGTCGGATTTTTTAAGAGTGTTAAAATCCTTCAGTATGCCTTCCTTCGGAGGGGAAGAAAAGGCGGCGGTCCCATGTCATAGATTTATGGCATGTAAAAGACTAAACTTGTGCGAAGCTAAATTTCTAGGTTAGATTTCGTTGGAACGCTCTATCAAAGTTCCAACGTTCACCACTAGGTATCATTGACATCTGGCAGCGAAAATTGGAACTATTTGAAATTGAACGGAACGTGTAGCTCACCCTATGGGTGTCCGCAAGAAGCAGCTACAGCCTCTGGCTAGCCGAACATGCCATCGGACACTCCCGGCACTAAAATCCATACCATAAATAAATAAAATAATCACAGGTTAGATCATTGCCGGCCCAAGACAACTAAGCAATGTTTGAAGAAGCAACAACAGATGCCGCGGACATCATTTTTGCGTAGCGCTTACAACACAGTACACAGGTAGAACGCAGCACTATAGTGAATTGGTAGCCAACATACCTCATCAGTCCGGAGTGAGCAGTGAACAGGAGTCTGCAGTTTGTTGTTGTTGCTGTTGTTGATTTTTAGCGGCATCGTGGTCATGTAGCCTCGTGTACTTAGGTGTGTGTAGAAGTTGTCTGATAACCTGTGTCACTGTGATTTCTGTACTAATGTATGTACTTGTACAGTAAATGAGGAAGAATTTGTGTAGGAAGTTGTCGTTGACCCGCTTAGTGTCTGCTGTTTGTTGTTGTTGTTGTTGTTGCGGCTGTTGTTGATTCATTAAGGGCTTTGCGGCATCGTGGTCATATAACCCCGTGTACTTAGGTGTGTGTAGCAGTTTTCTGACAGCCTGTGTCACTGTGATGTCTGTGTGTGTACTTTTAAACGGGGAAGGATTTGGATAGGAAGCTGTTGTTGTTTTGTTTCATTTGAGAAGTTTGAACATCATGGTCATTTAGCCCCGTGTACTTTGGTGTGTGTAGAATATTGTCTGCTAACCTGTGTTATTGTGATAGCTGTATTAGTGTGTGTATTTATAATTCAGGTGAGTACTCAATCAATCAACGTATAATATAGCACGCTGTTATTCAACAAGCTACTACAACCAACATTCAATTATACTACTCCTTGAAAAAGACAAAGATTTATAACTATACCCATGCACTTAGGAGAAAGTAGGCTACATGTTTTTTACTGAACGTCTCGTTGATTTCTTACCTTCAATTTGTGGAAAGCAGATTTTTGAATTTCTCAAAACGGAAGTAGGTATTTCGAGTTTTATTTGTCCATGTATGGATCGTCCATAGCGCTCCTAGTGATTGATTTAGGTCAGAAAGGATGTGGTCTAACTGTTGGTGTGCATGACCTCTGTCAGTTGAGTGTGTTTCTCGCCATTCCACTAACACGTAAGAGGCGTTTGGATAATTCACTAAATGTTCAAATGTGAAATATTTATTTATTTTCCGTGTCCGAATCAAATTACATTTTGCCAGTAAGTAGCAAGAGTTACAGCATTATTATTTGCAGCGTCTTTTGAACATATGCCCTCCATCAAGGGGCAGATCAGCAGGTGTTCTGGATCTTGTAACATGCTGCAGTCGCAGAACTCATCATTGTTGACGAGCAAGTTCCATTTCTTGAGATTGTTCTTGAGGCGTGAAACATCCGTCCTCAGCCTGTTCAATGATTTCCAAATTCCATATGGCAAGTTGTGACCAGGTGCCATTTTTTCTGATAGAGGAATAATTGGGTCTTTGATTTCGGTCTTCTATATCTTCACACGGGCAACTTCTTGTGTGCCTTCGAGGGCTATTACTCCCCTCAAAAAGCTGTTTCTGGATGTATGTCTCTGTCGGGCTGGTTGTTGGCCGAAAAGTGGATGCCTTGAATCGGTTTCTTGCCGTTTCTTCTCAGATGCTGCAGTTACCATTCTTCGGACATGAGGTAGAGAAATTCAAATAAGAGGGTAGATCTTCTGAAGTGGTGTTGGTCTAAGACATCCAGACACAATCTTGGAAGTCTCATTCAGAGCTATATCCACCTCTTTGGAATGCAAATGTAAAATAATACAATTAAAAAAGCAGAAAGTAGTAAGATTCAGCGACAGACCTGGAAAGAGTCCGCAACAAGATGAAGACATTGTATACAATGAACGATCAACAACTACAAAATAAATTACTTCAAAGGAATGCAAACCTCGCCAACAGAAGATGAAGAAAGACGATATTCGTATGGTTTCGTTCAAAGAATATCGAAGTATCTACTTCCGTTTTGACTGACACCAACAGTTAGACCACATTCTTTGTTGTATGTAGTTCGCTAAATTGATGTTAAGTTTTTTAGCCTACTTTTCACATTTTGCAAAAATGAGGAAAAAGTAGACATGAAATCGATCCGGGAAAATGTCTGTCTGTCTGTCTGTCTGTCTGTCTGTCTGTCTGTCCTTCTGTCTGTCTGTCTGTGTGTGTGTGTGTGTGTCCCCGCCCCCCTATCAACTCCTAAACGGCTGCAGCAATCGAAACCGAATTTGGTATGAGTAAAGATATATACCGGGACATCTCAATGCCACACTTGAAAATGATGTCAGTGCTACCAACTGCTGAAAAGTCGCAATTGAAATTTGAGCTCCATGTTGGATATCTTGGAATGTATGCATGGGAACTATTCCAAAATTGGCACACTTAGAGATAATAATACTTCAGTTTAATTTTCAGGAGGCCATACATGACCCTTCTCGACTTCAGCAGTGCTTTTGACACCATAAATACTCAGACACTATTGAAAAAGATGGAATTTTATTACTTCGACCAGCAGACAATTAACTTTTTCGCATCATACCTGAATAATCGCCAGCAACGTGTTGTAACCCAGGATAAAACTTCTCAGTGGCTAAGCAGAAAGTCAGGCGCCCCACAGGGTAGTGTATTAGGGCCCTTGCTTTTTGTACTATATATCAATGACATCTCATCTAATTTGAAAAATTGCAAATATCACCTATATGCAGATGATTTGCAAATATACTCCCACTGCAAGACAAATGACATTCCATTGACAATTGAAACTATCAACGCTGACCTTCAACGACTTGGAAAATATTCTCAGGAAAATTCCCTTCTTCTGAATCCATCCAAAACACAAGTTATCATAATTGGCTCTCAAAAACTATTGACGTCACTCCGAGATCAAATTATTCCCCCAATTGTACTGAACAACAATGAAATTCCATACTGTCCTACAGTGAAAAATCTAGGTGTGATAATAAATCAGACTCTTAACTGGTCTGAACATGTACAGAATGTATGCAAGAAGATTTTCGCAACGCTCCACTCCCTCAAAAGAAAAAAAGATATTTTACCATTCAAAGTAAGAATCCTACTCATACAGACACTAATACTTCCTATTCTTGACTACTGTGACGTTATTCTTGTAGACGCAACCAAAACATTAACTTTGAAACTTCAACGAGCTCTGAACTCTTGCATACGATTTATCTACGATCTGAGCTATGATAAACATATTACTCCCTATTATTGCGCTCTTTCCTGGCTGAAACCTGAACTACGTCGATCATATCACATTCTTGTCCAGATTTTCCGATTATTGTCTGACGATAGACCACTATACTTATCAAATAAATTCAAGTACTTGTCTTCTTTCCATGGTAATAATACACGCTCTGGTTCTTCCCTCTCCATTCCTATTCATCGCTCCTCTATATACAATAACTCTTTTCATGTGGTGGGGTCTAGGCTGTGGAATACCCTTCCAGCCAGTGTCAGGGGTACCACCTCACTATCTAAATTCAAGACCACCTGCTGGGGCAGCCTGCTGAACATTGCTGACCGACAACAAGTATGACTGGATGAGTGAATGAGAGTGTGCAAGTCATGATCAATGTCAATTATTATAGTTTAATTTTGTCGCCATAATATGTTTATTGTATTGTATTAATGTGGTTAAGTGTAAGAGAGGGCCAAGAGCCCTAACTGCGCCACCAATAAAGGCAATAATAATAATAATAATAATAATAATAATAATAATAATAATGACAGTGTTGCCAAAATGATTCTAAGCCTACTGATAGGTCCCATTTTTAAATTCATATAACTTCTACACTATCAATTGGATTTCAACCAAATTTCGTATGCACTATGTGTACATGAACAGATATGACTGAGCGTATTCTTAAGAGCAATCAGGGCTGCCAACTGTTTAGAAATGCTGTTTATATTTTTTACCCTAATATCAATATATCAGAAAGTATGCAAGCCAACAGCTCTAAACTTTGCGCACGTATAGTACCTGACATTCTAGATTAATTTGGAGTAACTAATATACGTCAGTGCTGCCAACATGATTCTAGCCTACTGATAGGTCCAATTTTAAAATTCCAGTAACTTTTATACTAACAAATGGATTTCATCCATGCTATTTGCGCAACAATAGATCATAATATTTTAGATTATTTCTGACCAACACATACATGACATTGCTGCCAACATGATTTTACGCACGCTGATAGGTCCAATGTCTAACTGCATGTAACGTCTATGCTATCCATTGGACTTCAACCAAATCTTGTATTCTGTACCTTAAGAGATGGAACTAAGAATATATTCTGTCAGCAGGGCTGCCAACTGTAATGCTCTATTAGGCTACATTATGCCAGGTATATTTCAAACTAATTGGAAATTTCGATATTACCAACTTAATTTCGTCATTATTATAGATAGGTCCATATAGATTAATCATTGGCATGAATCTTGAATTTAAGAAAAGTAGGCTCTTTAGTTAGTCACGGAACTTCTTGTTTTATAATCGTTTCGGTTTTCTATGGACCACGTTATTTCAACTGCCTTTTCCCTCGTTCTTTCACATTGCCCCAGTGTTCGCGCATTCTTCTTCGGTGAGCTTCTTTTCGTTCTTCGGTCCACTTCTTGCCGGATTTCAAAATAGGTTTGGCCGAAAGCTCAGTATTTCCCCAAGTTTCTTCTTCAAAGAGTCACGTTCCAGTGATATCCCCAGTTCTTGTAGATCCTTTTCCACCTCTGTAAACCAGATCCCTTTGGTTTTCTTTCCCACAAAGTAGGCACAGATTCGATTGGACAATCTTTGGAGTTCATTCGTGTTAAATGGACATAAAAGGAGAGTCTTCTTTTGCAAATGGTGTCCGTTATTTTCTCCACGTGTAGATAAAGTTCATCGTTGTGTCGTCTTCTATACTCTCCTCGTTCCTTGACCGGGTCCAAGATCTTTATCAGAATCTTCCTCTCTTTGGCTTCGAGTTGTTCTGCCAGGCCTTTCTTATTCATTGCCAGGCATTCTGATGCATATAACGCCTCCGGGCGAATAACGGTAACGTAGTGCCTCAGTTTGGTCTTGAAGGACATTGATCCTGGTTTGTAAATGTCTTTGGTTAAATGCCAAGCCATTTCTTTTTTGTTAATCCGAGACACGAAAGCTTCTTTTTCAAGAATGTTGGCCTCCATCCATTCACCCAGGTATCTGAATTTCTCTACCTGTGTTATTTGTCCTCCATTCACCATAAGTTCTCTGGGTTCTGACTTCATGTTCGTTTTAAACTGCGTTTTCTCAAACAAATCTAAAGACCTGCCTTAGTTGTAATTGATTGATTTGTTGTGTGGCCGAGCCAAGAGAAATAGAGAAAATTTCAACATCATCTGCGAAAGCTAAACAGTCGATTGTCAGGCTTTTGTACAACCTAGTCTGACCCCATTCTCTACACAATCCTTACACAATTCTTTATTATTATTAATTCAACACAGCCATCAATGGACTACATATACAGTACACAACAATTAATCAGGTCTTCGTCTTCAAGGTGTTTCTACCTTGCCGTTTAACTCCCTGCAAGAGATTTTTTCAATCTTAACTCCTTCTCAATCTTTCTTCAACTGAAAGTGTGAGTCTTCTTTAGAGGGGATCCTTCACATTTGCAACTTTAATTCTGAATCTTGTCCTGTCCCACACTTCAACCAGTCCAATAGTTGCCCTTATAAAGTCTTTATATTCCTCCTGAAGCCATGGAGGTTGTATCTTCCACATCTCTTGAAGGTTAAGAATTTTATTAGCTAACCTCTCAGTTTTCAATCGTTTAATATGCCCATAGAACATCAATCGACTTTTTCTCATACAGACAGAGATCCCTTCACACTTCTTGTCGTGTTAATTTTATTATTTATTTTTAGCCTACTTTCGATTTTTGCAAAAAATGAAAGTAGACTTATGAGATCTATCAATTCGAACACGGTGAAACCGAAATGAACGAAATTTGGTACAGAGATAGAACTAGCAAAGGGAACCTCAGTGTCATGTTTTATATCGCCGCCATCTTGACGGATACGTAATGGCGGCCACCCAAATGTTCAAAGCTTAAATCAAATTACGACTAACCTAATCACCTGATCTCTACCAAATTTTGCAACAACATCTATTTATATGGCGAGCGACGTTTGACTAAACTACAAGGTCATCAACCCAATAGTTTGCAGATGGCGGTCATGTATGTGTGCAAATCGATTCCCCCTATCAATTCAAACACGGTAAAACCGAATTGAACGAAATTTGGTACAGAAGTAGCACTAGCAAAGGGCACCTAAGTGTCATGTTTTATATTGCCACCATCTTGACGGAAACGGAATGGCAGCCACCCAAATGTTAAAAGCTTAAATCAAATTACGACTAACATAATCATTTGATCTCTACCAAATTTTGCAACTACATACCCTTTTGTGGGAAGCAACGTTTGACTGAACTACAAGGTCATCTGCCCAATAGTTTGCAGATAGTGGCCATGTATGTGCGCAAATCGATTCCCCATATCAATTCGAACACCGTAAAACCGAATTGAATGATTTTTTTTACCGAGGTAGCACTAGCAAAGGGCACCTCATATTCATGTTTAATATCCGTATAGCACGTAGTATTTCAACAAGCTACTACAACCAACATTCAATTATACTCCTTGAAAAGGACATAGTGTTATAACAATACCCATGCATTTAGGATAAAGTAGGCTATATGTTCTTTACCGAACATCTTGTTTTTCTTTTCTTGTTATTCTAGAATCTTAATTCCTAACTCATGTTTTCAACATTTACTTGCTAGCTTGAAAGACTAGAACGGTGCATTTTTTATGTATTAAATGTTGCATGGAGTACACTGCTCTATGGAAGTGGAAGTTGGACTCTGAATAAACTGCTAAAGAATCGATTCGAAGCTGCTGAAATGTGGATATAGCGGAAAATTACAAGAACGGACTGGATGGAAAGAAAAACCAACTTGGAAATCTTAAGGGAAGTCAAAGAAGAGAGAAGATTAATGAAGGAAATGGGAAAGAGAAAAGTAAAATGTATTTAACATGTCTTCAGACACAACACTTTCATCGTTAACATTCTAGAAGGGAAAATGCTAGGAAAGAAAGAAAGAGTACGATCTAGGATGAGGTATTTTGAATACATCAAGAATAGAATGGGATGTGACAATTACATGGAACTGAAACGAACCGCCAACGACAGAAGAGTGTGCTTGAATCGACAAGGCATTAGCCTTTAGAATATGAATGAAATGTTACTATATACATAGGTTGGTTTTTTAGTTTTGGCACCTTAGTTATAACTGGATTAATAACTCACTTAGATGGTTCCAAGTTTCACAGGCCCTCGATGTATTCCCCACCGTTGCGTACAACGTGTTCCCAGCGATGCGGAAGTCGTTGGATCCCGTTGCCACTGCCCAATCTATTGATGGTACGAAGAGAGCGCTCGGCAGCCTGATTAACGTCTTCAATGGTACGGAAGCGCTGCCATACTGTTTCCAGAGGGCAAACCGTTAATGCGGCGTACTATTGTTCGTTTCTGCAAGACCAACTCCGAGGAGCTCTGAGAAGGAAACGGCGCCACCACATGGTTACACCGCCTATTGTTCTGCATGACAATGCTAGGGCACACACAGCAGGCGTTGTGCCGGCATTGTTGGATCGCTGGGGTAGGGAGGTCCTCTTATGACACCCCATATTCTCCCGACATCAGTCCCTGCGACTATGATCTCATCCCGAAGATGAAGATGACAATGCGCGGGGAGCAGGCTGCCGAGCGCTCTCTTCGTACCATCAATAGATTGGGCAGTGCCAACGGGATCCAACGACTTCCGCATCGCTGGGAACACGTAGTACGCAACGGTGGGGACTACATCGAGGGCCTGTGAAACTTGGAACCATCTAAGTGGGTTAATAATCCAGTTATAACTAAGGAGCCAAAACTAAAAAAAAAACATGTATTTATTGCTATGACTTATATTCTCATCATTTTGAAGACAAGCAGTGTCTGGCGATAATTTTTACGTTCTGAACAAAACATTATCAACAATTTGAATAACATTGTATTAATCTTAAACCTTAAATGGCTATATTGGTCTAATTTAATTTGAGATTGGCAAGCTATGGCTATTGATGACTGAACTAGAGTGTGCCTAGTTTTCCATCCACCACTAGCTATAATATCAATATTCCCAAACAGCCCCTTCATATCGTGTACACAATTTGGAAACATCCACATAACAGCTGTAATAATACATAAGCAAGTCGGTATCGTGGGAGTTAGCACCTGAAATACACACACACATTGTGTATGTCACAATAACATTGATGGGCGTGTCGAATTGCAAATAAACACGAGATCAATACACACAATACAGTATTGGAAATGTGTTATCACAAGCTTCAAAGTAGTCTTTAGAAAGGGCTTTGGATCAGGATTGGTTGTTACTTCTTAAGGTATGTGTACACCCAGAAATTGTCAAAAAATCGTATTTTTTCAATTTTGAATTTTACATTGCCTGGATTCGTTATTTTATTAGCTTTAATTTGAAGTAAATTATATAACACTACCTTCACTACTTTTTGAGATATTAGCATTTATGTAAAATGCTGCACACTGAGCCACGACCCCTTTACTGGACACGAGGCAATTTCTATGCCTTCTGCTCATGCTTATCATCTGGGACTGTTGTTTCCTTTCTAATTACTCATGTAAAATATTGAGTTCACTCCAGAGTAACCCTGTGCTGCTATCTATGAGAATTGTTTTAATTACAGTATTTGAATCAGCAGCAGTGAATGTTTTGATGTTTTGAGCACCCTTGCATTTTGTAGGCCTACAATTTATATTGATATACTTTTAGAAAGTTTTGAGCAATTGTAATTTGTTTATCTTGAATAGTGTTGTGCATTGTTGTTATAACCATGGGTATCAGAAGAACTAAAGGGAGCCTGTAAAGAAGTTCCATGGAAACCAGTGAAGCCATATGGACTTCCCTGTATCATTTAGCAGCAGGCAGGAATGAGGAACTCCATGGTAAATGTCCCAAAGGTGAAGGCAGTTGGTGTTCCTTCCAAAACACAGTGGCAACTGGCACACTGGATAAATATAAGCCTAAAAATGGACTACCTGACAATGTACTTAAAGCTGTCAAGCCAGTGTACTCCAAGTTGACTGATACTGCCATGCTAAGGCGTTGTCTCCATGGCAAAGAACAAAACCAAAATGGAAGTTTTAATGGCATGATATGGAGAAGATGCCCAAAAGATAGTTATGTAGGACTGAAAACATTGAATTTTTGTTTTATGGATGTTATTTGCCATTATAATTGTGGCCGAGATGTAGAATTGGAAATTCGGGCAAGGGGGTCTGGGGCGTAATCCCCAGGTTAGGTTTGTTTTTGTATGTAAAACATTAATAACATAGAATTAGGGTTTTGCCTTTCGAATACGAGTATCAACAATCGCAACACCAAAGAATAGGGATATCGTATGCGAAAATTTTCCGCCAGATGGCGTAACTGTTCTATGTGGGACTCAATTGATTTGCCTTCCGTTGGAATTCTATACACATCGAATTTGAAGAATGACGAGTTGAAAATACAGTAAATTTTCATTTTAAATAGTTTGTAACAGTCAATTGTATGTTTTTGTTAAATGCTATTTGAAATAAAGAACAAAATGATTCCTCATAGGACCTGTGCGCTATCTGTTGCAGCTAGTTCAGGATGTCCCTATAGAAACAGAAATAAGCGAGCGCGCTCAAAACAAACAACACACGGCCGTGTTTACCGTATACGTGGGGTTGGCAATATCTTATTTGTCAAATAAGCCACGCCTACAATGGACGACACAACTGAAATTTCACTATATAAGTCGTGTTATTAATTGGGGAAGATGGGTGGGTTATAGTCAGCGGAGGAGACAACATCTATTACCACATCACTCCTACAATTATTATTCATCATTACACAAGGTATGCTATTTCGGCTAATTTAACTAGTTTTCTACTTAGTTCATCACTCCCGAAGTGTTACCAAAGTATCACCTATAAAACACCCCAGAGCAGAAAACCAGGAGGAGGTATCTGAGAGAAAGAAGGAAGATGAAGGAAGACCAGAATACTGCATTAGAAGGGACATCATGAGGCAGGAGGTTTCTGAAACAGTTGTAAAACTTTGAGATAGATTTCTCTGAATAATCATTTTTAATGACCTCGGTATTTCCAAAAATCATAACATTAGAACTAATTATCCTATTTCACTGATTATTTTTTTAAATGAAAGCCAAAAGCCTACTCCAGTGCACTAACCTCTGATATGTAACTAATGTTGTAAAATATAATTATTTATGTGATTTGTTTATAAATACTCACAAAAATTTGTAATAATTAAAGTAATAGGACACCAGAGGGCACAATTTCATTCTAGGCTCATGTATTTTAGGTTTATGCACTACCTAAAAGTGTTGTGAACAAAATGCAAAAATCAGATTTGAGGAAAGTCAATTAATTTGGGAGCTATGATGTTTAAGACAATATAATACATTTTTAAACAAAATAATTTGTAATTAACAAATAATGCAATTTTTTTGTTTATATACATACTGATCTTTCTACTTTTTCTTGCTCTTTCTAGTAACCTAAATTCTAAACAGGTAACTTTGTAATTTAAAAAAAGAAAATTCTGGGTGTACACCTACGGTACCTTAAAAGTAACTGTTATTTAGAAAAATAACTAAATTACAATTGCAGTTACTTTGTGACCGTAACTGGTACGGTTTCAATGTACTAAATATTGACTTTAGGTAACAAATAGTTTATTATATTTAATACGTCAAGAACGAATCGGGCTATCACGGTCATTTTTATATCATTCTATCTTACCGTTATTTTTGCAGGTTCGCTCCTGGCCGTGGTAAGTGATTTTTTTTTTTGAAAGACGGCAAAAATCAAAAATTACGACATGCATGTCATACGTTGTTGGCATGTGAAAGAACCCATTTGAATTCAGTAGGCAGTGTTCATAATGGCAAAATTAATCTCGAGAGTTTCCGCCAACACAAAGTTCCTCATTTCTCTACTAGAATTCACTATAGTGTTCAAGGAGCTTAGATATCTAACCTCATTGACTTTCATAGTGCTTCAAGGAATGGAGAAATTCGACATGCAAGCTACCCCTCTGGGTGACAAATAACAAAGCTTGCACTCGGCACCCGAGGCCATACGATATTATTATTATTATACCGTTATTTTAAAAAATAACAAAGTTTCAATTACAGTTACATTGTGCCTAATGTAACTGTTACCATTATTTAGAAAAATAACTAAGTTACAATGTAGTTACTTAGTGCTAAAAGTCACTGTTAACGTTATTTTCAGAAATAACTAAGTTACAATTACAGTTACGAGGGTTGTTTTTTAAATAAGGGCCGTGTTTTTAAGCCCGTAGTTAGTTCGCACGCCGCAACAAGCGTGCGCGCTACGTCCCGGCATCCTTTGCGAACAAGCAGGCGTCAGTTGCAGCTGTGTAGCTAACCTGTACGCTGAACTGTGCATCTTTACAATGTTCAAGATTATTGATTCGCCCGCCGCGTGTGAGGAACGATCTGTGACCAAAAAAAATAGTGCAGGTCGGCTGCAGACATTCATCGTCAGCTTTGTGAGGTGTTTGGTGATAATGCAATGACGGAAGGTAAAGTGCGAAAATGGGTACGCGAGTTCAAAAGTGGCCGTGAAAATGTTCATGACGATGAACGCTCAGATCGACGATCTGTGATCACAGATTTCCAGCTGAAACAACATCTTGGTGGGAAGCGCTTCGCAACGATGGAGAAGTGAAAACAGTCGTGAATTCTTGGTTGTTAGAGCAGGCGGCAAACTTTTATGCACAGGGATTTCAGAACTTAGTTTTAAGGTATGACAAGTACCTAAATAAACACGGCAACTATGTAGAAAAATAGAGGAAGGTATGTAAAACCTAAAAATAAATGTGATTTCAAAATAAAATGTTCGGTTAATTTTAAAAAAACGGCCCTTACCAAAAAAAGCCCTCGTACATTGTGCCAAGAATAGCTGCTACAGTTATATTTAAAAATATAATAACCTGAGTTACAATTGCAGTTGATATATGATGATGTATGAATCGCGGCCAATGGCCATAAGCTGGGCATTTTGATTGAACGCCCGAAGGCTCCTAAGAAGCTCAATTTCAAGTAGTTCCAACTTTGGATACCAGATGCTCCTGTAACTAACACTAGCGGCGAACATTGGAAATTGATAGAGCGTTTCCTAGCTAGCCAAATATAACCTACAAAAAGATGGTATATTGGCTTTCACTGCCCCTGAATCAAAACTCAGCAATTGTTCTAGGTATGTGCCGTGTCTTGTGTGGGGTTCCGCCTAGGACACCAAGCTGGCCCCTTCGCTGGCCGTGAAAGCCAATATACCATCTTTTTGGAAGCCTTCATTGGGAGTGAAGTGGCGCAGGTGCGCTGCATAAAGAGGGAGGTACTGCTCGGGTCTAAGCTGCGTGGACCTGAGAGGAATGTGCATCGCAGACTATGAGTAGTGGTGGTGACGAGTGATGAGGTTTCTCGGTCTTTGCCTAGTGAAAATGAAAATGAAAATCCACAGCCTGCTTCCAGTCTCCGACCGGGTCAGGAATGGAATGAATGATGCCCCCATCTAGTGGCGAGGATGTGAACTGTGCCGGCTGCCGAGGCCTGACGCACTCCTCTGAGGCAATGATTAAATGAATGACAGATGAAATAAAATGATAGTGGAGAGTGTTGCTGGAATGAAATTTTGACAGGGAAAACCGGAGTACCCGGAGAAAAACCTGTCTGCCTCCGTTTTGTCCAGCACAGATCTCACATGGAGTGACCGGGATTTGAACCACGGACCCAGCTGCCTAGTAACAGAAGCAAATGCATTAGTCCGTGACTCACTGGTTTCAGAAAAGACCCTATGTTAGCAGTATTGGAATAGACGAGAATGTCAGGTAACATGGCGGGCTGTCGACATGCTTCTCAATTCTAGCCTGCTCCTTCCCTGCCTCTGCCCTTCATCCCGCAAGTTCACAGAGCTTTGACCCGAGCAGTAGCAGTTTGCTACTCCGGGCGGGGACATCAAGAGCCAGCTTGGTGTCCAAGGCGAAACCCCACACAAGACACGACACAAACCTAGAAAAATTGCTGAGTTATAACCTACAAAGTGTGCTACACACCACCAATTGCAGTGGTAGGTTCTTTTCCATGCCATAAATCTATAACATGGGCCAGCCGGCTTTACTTCTCCTCCAAAGGATGGCATAACGAAGGATTTTAACGCTGTTAAAAAACCGATGATTTCGGCCGAGTTTGAACCCACCATCTTGGGCATAGCAGTTCAGCACGCTATCGACTACGCCATCGTGGGTGAAAACCATACCTAAGATACCCACGGTCAGTGACGGGATTCGAACCTCCATCCTCGGACTTGCTGCTCCTCCCCGCCGTAGTCATGCTGATCAATTCTACGCGTATGGCTACGCCACAAGTGAATCTGTTAAAAGTACTCACATTTAGGCTCAACCTTGGACACATTACGAGAACACATAACCAACCAGTAATTCCGCGAAGAAATATACAGGCTCTTTTCATATATCCAACTTATGTTAATTGCCTCTATCAACATACAAAATTTCAGTTTGATTGCTGTAATAGAATCGTAGATATTGAGAACCGTCTACATATTTTGGTTGGTCACCATGTTGGACTTTTATATATGTATTATTAGATGACGATTTTTGCGTAGGTTAATTATTCAAACGTTAACTTGGATCGCATGAATAATACACAAAAATAACAAGATGTTCAGCAAAGAACATATAGCCTACTTTCTCCTAAATGTATGGGTATATTTATAACTCTTTGTCCTCATCCCTAAATCCTCTACCACCATGTAGTGTTTGTTTTCTTTTATATTGATAATTAGCCAGTAAGTGTCAAAATCAATATTATATACTTTATGATGATTGAATAACAAAACTACTAACTTATTGTAATGCATTCACGTCCGTTAATCTCTATATTAAGCCAGCCTGCAAACTTAGGAATCTTTCGTTTTGGGTACTTTACCCTTTAAAAATCCGCGTCGATCACAGTAGGTTGGTGCAGCGACCTAGCAGTGAATTAATATTTTTATGTTCGACCCTAACTATTATGTGTCAGAAAACTGTATCATAATTAGGCTCATTATAACACTATTTTTCATTATGAAACAGTTTCTCCCACCAATCAGAGCTCAAGAAACAGTTGTGTGACCAATTAGATAAGGATACCTTCGCGCATGCGTTCAAAATCCAACATGTCTATATAAATTACCGAAATTGCACCGTCCATATGTTCCCGTAAATAAACTGAGACAAGAAATGGCACTGTACCTTAATATCCCCAAAATCAATTTCTACACAGCGCGTGGTTTTGAAACGACTTCGGTGACAGTTTTACTGAATACTGGAGCACAATCTGAACATATGGCATTGAAGCACACAGAGCGCATGCGTCGGTTGTCCAGAGAGCTTAGGAAACAGAGATATACTACCCACCGCAGCACCCGATCACAACAGTCTAGTGACTGAACAGATATTTATGAATATTTATGTTAAAACATATAATAAAGTTATAATTATCGTCGAACATAAACAGTCGTATGCAACTCCCCTATAATGGTAATTAAAACACTCGTATGGAAATTATAGCTGCCGCCCCAGAGGTCCTGGGTTCGATTCCCGGCTCTGCCACGAAATTTGAAAAAGTGGTACGAGGACTGGAACGGGGTCTACTCAGCCTCGGGTGGCCCAAATGAGTAGAGGGGGTTCGATTCCCCCTCAGCCATCCTGGAAGTGGTTTTCCGTGGTTTCCCACTTCGTCTTCGGGCAAATGCCGGGATGGTACCTTCTTCAAGGCCACGGCCGCCTCATTCCCTCTTCCTTGCCTATCCATCCTCACCATCCCTTACCTTCCCTCATGAGGCCCCTGTTCGCTTTGCAGGTGAGGCCGCCTGGGCGAGGTGCCGATCCCACCTCACCAGTTTTATACCTTCCGATTCGATGTTCCCAGCTCTAGGACACTGCCCGTAGAGGCGGTAGTGGTGAGTTCCCTCGCTGAGTCTATGGGTTCCACCAACCTGGAGGGTAAACGACTAAAAAAAAAAATGGAAATTATAAAACTCGCAAACTCTCGTTTTATAAAACTACTCGTGTCTTAATTATGGCCATTATAGGCTCGTTGCATAATGTACTAATCTTGTACGCCTCTGGGTGTTCAATGAGCAGGCAGTTTAAAGTAGCCAGGAGGGAGGTGATCCTGCTGGCAGTGTTTAAAGGTAATTGGAGCGCGATCGTGGCTAATAGTTGAACTACCAGTATTACAAAATTGCCATACTTCAGAAGGCCAGGTATTTAAACAGCCGTATGTTTGGAACAATATTACCCACATAACCCACAAGAGGACAGCACCGTACAGAGACATTAAGAAGGCTGTGGTTGATGACAACGTGTATCTAGTTCATCTATTCTCCTTTTCCTAATGTCTTCTGTTTATGTGCAATGCTGGGACTGTGATTTTATTAATAAACGAGTGTATACATTAGCCTCCCCTTTGAGCTAAATGACATTTTTTATTCAGTATCTGTGGTAAGAACTTGTGCACATCAATTGTAAAAGAATTCAAGAAAAAAAAAAAAGATCAACTGTAGCAGTATTCGATCCCCAGTCAACTGCGTGACAGACTAACACGCTAGCCCGGAGCTAACTATATCCTTAACATCATGGTGTTCTTAACTGATATATTAGATGCAACCTGTTGGCAAATAATGACTTGAAATAAAGGATTTCTTCACTGCAGTACAACTTCATTATAGATCATTTCATACAAAGTTTAAATTATTGTATCAGTAGGGTATATCACATATAACATACTAAAACTACTGTAATATAAGACAGGCTCATGAGGACAGCTGCCATCTTGTCGTGTGGCAGAGACGGCTCAGCTCTTTTAAGCCACTCATACAGTATAATATTATAATATTAAATTATAATAAATAACGGATCACGACCTTCAGGATAGCTTAAACCACCCTAGGCTCGATAATCGGAATTGGTAGGTCTTAAGCTATTGTTTATAATGGTTGCACGATTCACACGGCCGCCATCCTGATATGGCAAGGCCGATGACCTTGAAGTTTGGGTGAAAGACGCGTCCTATATAAAGGTATGTTGTCACCAAATTTGGTAGAGATCGAATGATTAGTTTAGCCGTAATTTGAGTTTACGATTTGAACGTTTGAGTGGCCGCCATTCAGTTTTGGTAAAGATGGCGGCGATATAAAATATGACACTGAGGTGCCCTTTGCTAGTGCTACCTCTGTACCAAATTTCGTTCAATTCGGTTTCACCATGTTTGAATTGATAGCGGGGGACAGACATTCAGAGTACACACACTCACACACACACACACACACAGACTCACACACACACATACACACACACACACACACACGCAGACAGACACACAATTTTTCGCCCTGTGTTGATCTCATAAGTCTACTTCCATTTTTTGCAAAAATCGAAAGTAGGCTAAAAACGTAATTTTAAAATTGCGCACAGCCGCCATCTTGAGATTGTGAACAATTGAACTAATTTAGATGACAGTGCATTACAATGTGTATAAACATTTACTGTACCATATGTCACTGCGCTCAGATGGTTAAATCGCGAGAAAATTCTATTAAAATATTTCTTCATTGCTTGGCCGCCATGTTCGTTTTGTATTTTACAGGTTTTTGGAGTGCACATGTCTGAACTTTTAGTAGTACCTTTTATCACCACACAAAATGTCAGGGTGATATCAGTAACAGTTTCGGAGATATACATATGCTGGTCAAATATTTCGACAGCCGCCATTTTGGACTCGTGAAACGTAATAAAATTTGAAGGGCACGGTCGGGGTTAGCCTAAATAGTACTATAACCTTACTGTGTTTCATTGAAATCGCTCCAGCCGTTTAGAAGTTATCAGGGGGGACACAAACAAACAAACAAACAAACAAACAAACAAACAAACAAACAATCAATCAATCAAACAAACACACAGACGCACACACACACACACACACGGTCAAAAGGTGATCGCATATGCCTATTTCTTCTTAAAATGCAAATAGGTTATCAACGCTGTACAGCGGACAACCATAAAATGAAACCGAGATAAGATGAACGACGTTTTACCAATCCTTCTCGTATGATGAAAACTGTGGAAAAGATAAGCGCATTTTTTATAAGATTCCCTTTCCTCGTCTCTCTGATAGAAAAATTGATATTAAATTATAATTCAAGTCGGGTACGGGAATGGTAGACGTCAAACGTTAATCAGTGACGAGATGGAGGGCTCTAAATCGATCAAAAGTTTCTTCACCCAAGTAGATTATTAAGTCAACGCTAGGTTAACTTTCAAACTGAGAGATTCCATCCGACTCTCACCCACCTATTCCCATATTTTGAGGAAATAAATAGGCCTACCGATAACGTTGGATTGCATTGAAAGGCAGTAACTGACCACTGTTATTAAGCGTGCCAATTCGCAAGACCGTATTTTAAATGGTTTCCCGGGGTTCACGGGACGGTACTTCTTATAATCCGCGTCACCTTTATCCCTTCCAGTGCCATTGAAATATGTTGAACTACTCTCTGAGTGTTTTTTCTTTCTTTTTTTAAGAAAATTTTCAAGTACTGCTATTTTTATTAACTTTTTAAATATTGTTTAGAGAAACATTTAAATGGAGGTAAACAGAACAAAATATGAATGAGTTCAGGGAGACCATGGAATTAGATCTTGGAAAGCAAGCATATATTTTAGTGCTAAACTTGTATCTGATCTCATTTTCATCAGTTTCAGAGTCACTTGATGATAAAGCCCTCAATCTCTTCAACACTGTCTTCAATATCACTGTCTGTTTTGTCCGAATGTCTTGAAATCGTAGTCATGTTTTTATAGTACGAGCGCGATATTTCGTTTACACCGTACATCAGCAAATACTGTCTAACTTAAGTATGGATTTTACTAATCCTGAAAATGTAAATGATGTGATTCATTTCCAGTTCCAGTTGCGTTCATAAACGTTGTCTACTACCTTCCTGCCACCTATCGTAATTAAATGTAAACTTATAATTAGGGCTCGGATTTTTAGGTAAATAAATATTTTCTTATTTAAATACATATTTTAAGCACTTTTTCTATAGATCCATAAATTCCTGCTTTTCACTTATTAGCACATAAAAAGACATAAGTTAATATTTACATTTAAAAAATCAGTATGCTAGATCTTTCAGTTTATTACATTTTTGTTCTGTGTCACTTCAACGGGGAAGGACCTGTAAGCTATCGAATCTTCAAGCAGAGCGTATGTCAGCTTGCAACTGTGTTATTCTTAACTTGTCGCCCCGTGCCACTCACTGTGGAGGCCGGCGATTTCCTTGTCCATAGCCATATTGCACCACGTGCTAGACCTCCCCCTCCCCCCAGCTACCTGGGACCAGTGTCACTCACATGCAGTTCACTTCTGGCACTGTGAAGTGTAAGGCAGTTCTACGATGCCTAAGTAAAAACAACTACAAGATATCGTCTGTTGCACAATTTAAAGATAATTTTATTTCTGATGGGAGCGTTCTGTTCTGCCAACAATGTGGGAAAGCAATCAAGGCTGAACTGCGATCTCAAGTTATACAACACCTCAAGGGCAAGAAACATATTGCCGCATTTTCGCGCCTTCAGAGGAAGTGTTTCGCGATAATCGTCGGCCATTAAGTGATGGACAACCTGGAGATGTATCTCGTTGTGTATTGTAATGCTTCAGCAGTCAGTGAGACATAGAATAAATTGCATTCATGAGTACTACACATTGTTCATATTCACATTAATAAACTAAATTATTATTATTAAATATTTGTATATTTTGTCACATATTTCAGGTATTCTTAATACATACAAAATAAATATTTTCCTGATTTTTAGCACCTAAAAATCCGAGCTCTACTTATAAGAGTCTGGGCATTACGGAATATAGCCTATCGTAAACGACACGCAAGGCTACGGTATTAGCGCTGAATATTCCGGAAAAGACACGGTATGGGTTAACCCGTTGAGTGCTTCGCCCGTCTATAAACGTTGCAAAATAACTTTTGTTTTCCTATTCCCCATTCGCACTTGAGTACCGCGTCGATCTCTGCCATGTTCAGCCATCTGTTGGGCATTATGTAGTACTATTTGACTTTGGATGTTTGCCTCTGGAAGTAACTGAGAGCATTTTGCAGACCTACTCTGTCCTCTACTGTTCATCTGTGATGTAAACAAGCATAGCGGAATAACAAGTAAATTCTTCACGCCACGTTGTATTTTCGGGTCAAAGAATATCAATTCCTGTACCAGTAAGGAGCAACAAGTATGTATTTGCCCCCTGATTTTAGGAAATAATATTATATTGTGCCCATTATCTGGTAAGAAAATGATGCAAGCGTGGGCACAAAAACTATTATTTTGTTTCCTCTCAAAATAAAATAAAGTAGAATTCAGCCTGCATTAATTTTAATAAAGACCCAAAACCTGGAAACATTTTCAGTGTTTCCATAGTAATTGAAATATAATGTTTTTCAGCAGGTGTTGACCGACTAAAACCCATTAAATTTCGGTTACCAAATTCATTAAAATGAAACCAGCAACGAAGTAATATAAAATTGCATGTTATTTTGCTATAGCGAAATTTAAAAACTAGACATTTTCTAATTAAAGAAAAGCACAATAACAATGAGATCTATATGAGCCAAAAGTCACCAAGCCAAAAGTCACCAATCTGTCTGTGTGTGTATATATCTGCCTCCCCCCCCCCCCTCCCCCCTTATGAATTCAAACACGGCGAAACCGAATTGAACGAAATTTGGTACAGTAGTAGCACTACAAAATGGCGGCCACTCGAATGGTCAAAACTTAAAATAACATTTCGACCAAACTAATCATCGGATCTTTACCAGATTTGGTAAAAACATACCTTTATATGGAAAGTGTCCTCCGCCCAAACTGCAATGTCGTCAGCCATGCTATTTCAGGATGGCGGCCATGTGAAATATGCAAGCTTTATAATGCACAAGCTGTACCCGGCATGCGTTGCAATGCCAATCAAAGAAAGTGTTGGCGTTGAAATTCTGTTTCTTGAAGTGCTTTTGGATACACAACATGTTAACTGCCTCTAAGCTATCGTGAAATGGATTTTCTCATTTAGAACCATTCGTGGAAGCGTGCACAACAACTTTCAAAAGTTTCATCGCTGTCACTCATTTGTTGAATCTACTCGTACGCTACCTGTTGTGAAAAGGATTTACTAAGTCGAAACCCTTCCCTGGCGTGTACACAATAACTCATCAATGATTCATCGCAATCGGATGAATTGTATATGCACGTATACGGGGTTTTGTTTAAACGATTCGTGCGCTGTCACTCATTTGTTGAATCTACTCGTGCGCTACCTATTGAGAAATGTATTACTAAGTCGAAGCCCTTCCCTGGCGTGTACACAATAACTCATCAAGGTTTCATCGCAATCGAAGAATGTTATATGAACGTAATAGGGGATTTTGTTGAAACGCTTCGCGCGTCGTCACCCATTTGTTGCATCTACTCTTGCGCTACTTATTGTGAAATGGATTTACTAAGTCCCCTTCCCTGGCGGGTACACAATAACTGATCAATGTTTCATCGCAATCGGATGAATAGTATATGAACGCATACCTGATTTTGTTTAAACGATTCGCGCTCCGTCACTCATTTGTTGAATCTACTCATGCGCTACCTACTGTAAAATGTATTTATTAAGTTAGAAACCGTCACGTAAGTGTCCACAACATCTCACCCAAGTTTCATCGCTATCGGACTAATGGGATATGAAGACATAGGGGACTGTATTGAAACGCTCCGCATGTCGTCGTTCATTTGTCGAATCTACTCGTGTGCTACCTACTGTGAAATGTATTTACTAAGCCAGAAACCTTCCTTGGAGTGTCCACCATATTTCACCCAAGTTTCATCGCTAACGGCAGAATGGTATATGACCTTATACGGGACTTTGTTGAAACGCTTCGCGCGTCGTCCTTCATTTGTTGAATCAACGTGTGCGCTGCATATTGTATAGTGGATTTACTAAGCCAGAAATTTTCCATGACGTGTACACATCATCTCACCCAAGTTTATTAGCTACGGACGAATGGTACATGAATGCATACGGGACTTGGTTGAAACGCTTCGCGTGTCGTCGCTATTTGTTGATTCTACTCTTGCGCTACATATTGTAATATGGATGTACTCAGCCAGAAACCTTCCCTGGAGTGTACACAACATCTCACCCAAGTTTCATCGCAATCGGATGAATGGTATGTGAACGTATACGGGACGTTGTCGAAACGCTTCGCGCGTAGTCACTCATTTGTTGAATATAAACGTGCGCTTCGTATTGTAAAATGGATTTACTTAGCCAGAAACCTTTCCTGGAGTGTACACAACAATTCACCAAACATTTTTCACTATCAGACGAATGGTATATGACTTTATACGGGATTTTGTTGAAACGCTTCACGTGTCATCGCTCATTTGTTGAATCTACTGGTGCGCTACCTATTGTAAAATGTATGTACTAAGCCAGAAACCTTCCCTGGAGTGTACACAACATCTCACCCAAGTTTCATCGCTATCGGATGAATTGTATATGAAACTATATGGGACTTTGTTGAAACGGTTCGCGCGTCGTCGCTCATTTGTTGATTCTACTCGTGCTCTACCTATTTTTAAAGGAATTTACTACGCTAGAAACCCTCCCTGGAGTGCACACAAAATCTCAGCCTAGTTTCATCGCTATCGGACGAATGGTATATGAACGCAAACGTGACTTAGTTGAAATGCTTCGCGCGTCGTAGCTCATTTGTTGAATCTACTTGTGCGCTGCCTATTGTAAAGTGGATGTACTAAGCCAGAAAACTTCCCTGCAGTGTAGACAACATTTTACGCAAGTTTCATAGCTATCGGACGAATGGTATATGAATGCATACGGAACTTTGTTGAAACGCTTTGCGTGTCGTCGCTCATTTGTTGAATCTACTCGTGCGCTATCTACTGTGAAATGTATTCACTAATTTTGATACCTTCACGTAAGTGTACACAACATCTCACCCAAGTTTCATCGCTATCGGACGAATGGTATATGAACACATACGGGACTTTGTTGAAATGCTTCGCGCATCGTCGCTCATTTGTTGAATCTACGCGTGCGCTACCTATTGTAAAATGGATTTACTAAGTCAGAAACCTTCCTTGGAGTGTACTCAACATCTCACCCAAGTTTCATCGCAATCTGACGAATGGTATATGAACGCATAGGAGACATACCCGCAGACCCACAGACATACCCACAGACAAACTATCACGTTACATTGATTTTTAGCCTATTTTCAATTTTGAAAAAAATAGGCTTATGAGATCACCTTTTGTCCGTGTGTGTGTGCGTGAGTGTGTGTGTGTGTGTGTGTGTGAGGTGTGTGTGTGTGTGTGTCCCCCTAATAAATTCTAAACGGCAGGAGCGATTTCAATGAAACTCGGTAAGTTCGTAGCACTATTCCCGGCGACCTCGACCGTGCTCTTCAAATTTTGTTACGCCTCACCAATCCAACATGGCGGCTGTGCGAAGTATTTCACCAGCATTCAATATCTCCGAAACTATTCCCGATATCACCCTGGAATTTATTACGGTGATAAAGGGAACTACTAGAATTTCACCTATGTGACTTTTGAAAAACTGGTAACTACAAAACCAACATGGCGGCCAAGCGAATTTGCGACATTTAAATAGACGTTTCTGGTGATTTAACCAATCAAACGCAATAAAACATGGTACAGTATATGTTTATACACATTGTCATGCACCGACATCTAACTCCGTTCAATTGTTTACATAACCACAAGATGGCGGCTGTGCAAGATATTTCACCGGCATTCTATATCTCTGAAACTATTAGCGGTATCACCCTGAAATTTTGTACGGAGATAGAGGGCACTACTGGAAGTTCATCTATAAGACTTTCAAAACTGGCTAACTACAAAACGATCATGGCGGCCAAGCGAATTAGAAAATTTTAAATAGACCTATATCGCGATTTAATGTTCCAAACACAATGATAGCTGGTACAGGAATTGTTTATACACATTGTAATGCACTGGTATCTAATTTAGTTCAATTGTTTACATAACCTCAAGATGGCGGATGTGGGAATTTTAAAATTAAGTTTTTATTTCTTATGTCGTGATCATGCGATCGAAGTGAAAGTTTGAATAATGAACCAACGCAGTAATTTTCCTTTAATGGTACATGACTCTATGTCCTAAACATTTAACAATCCAACATGGCGACCATCCGAAATATTTAGATGGCTCTGAATATCTACGAATATATTATAGCAATCAAACTGAATTTTTTGATGTTCATAGGGGCTATGAACTTAAGTTCACCGATAGAACTTTAAATAAACTGGTGATCACAAATTTAACATGGCGGCGACGCGAAGTATAAATATTCACATGGACGTTTCTCGCAATTTAACCATCCAAGTGCAGTGAAACTTGGTACAGTAAATCCTTATACGAATGTTAATCCACGGGCATCTAATTTATTTCAATTGTTTCCATAACCACAAGATGGCAGCTGTGTGAACTTTTAAAATATCCTTGTTACTTTTTGTATCCTAATAATGCGATTGAAGTTTGAATGCTACACGTACACAATAATTTTCATGTAACAGTACATAACTCTAGGACCAACATATATAAAATCCAACATGGCGACCATCCGAAATATTTAGGCGGTTCTCAATATCTACGAATCTATTACAGCAATCAAACTGAAATTTTGTATGTTGATAGTGGCAGTTAACATAAGTAGGATATATGAAAATAGGCTGTATAGTTCTTCACGGAACTACTTGTTATATATATACTAGCTGAAGTACCCGTGCTTCGCCAAAGGTCATAAATAAATTAAAATGTGAAGGTGACAGTTAAAACAGGGGATAGGCGAGGTGCTGCGCGGAGGGAGATTAAGGATGGAACATTTTGTCCAACTACACCGCTCGGCGTTGACCGTGTTAATAGCACAAATTTAGGTTTTACTCGCTAACGGTTGGAGATACCTTTCGGGTAGAAAATGTAGTTTTAAACCTCCTATATGCCATCAAAAGTTTGCTATTTCTTAGCGTTCTCTTTTTATTTGAAATGGAAATATGAACGTTTTAAACCAAAGGGTGTAGTGACGTCACTGAAATGATCGCCATCTTTAAATAATGCAAAGTATTGAAATCAAAAGTAATCAATATGTTAACCAGGAAAATCAGCTACTTCCATGTAAAATTCATGTAAATCGGACCAGTGGTACTTGCGTGATTGAGTAATACATAGACACACACCATCTCATTTTTACCCTCGCTTCGCTCGCGTCATAGTCGTGTCATATTGTTATTCAATGAAATGCAGGTTTAACCCCGTTAACACCCCTTTAGAACCAGAATATCCAAAAATCCCTCCTTAGTAGACGTTTTCGACACACAACAAACATATTCCCAAAATATCATTCTGCTATCATGTAATAGTTTGGGTTGGTCGATGAGAGTGAACATCCAAAATTCCTTCTTAGTGGACGTTTTCTTCCAGAATTTCACCCCTCCCCATAGGCCCCTTAAATTGGATTTATGAAAAAAACGGTCGAACACCTATTTATTTTATTTATTTATTTATTTATTTATTTTTAAGCTGTTTGATTTCCTCCGAGTTTCAAACTCCTCGCCTATGTCGTTTAAGAGATACACGCTCCGTTAAGAATCCCTCTACCTCCAATTTTCACCCATTTCACCTCATAATATACACCACATCGATAAACCCTTAGATATAATTATGTCTGATTATTTTTAATGATTAGTTTATATACCGAATATCACATCCCCAAAGAAACAACTCATGAGATATCGTTATTCAATGAGATGCACGTTTATCCCCTTAACATCTCTTTAAAACCCGAATAAACAAAAATCATTCCTTAGTTGACGTTATCGACATACAGAGAACATATTCCCAAAATTTCATTTTTCAAATTTTAATAGTTTTCGCTGGGCGTGATGAGTGAGTGAGTCAGACAGGACATTTTCTTTCAATTATTTTTACCAGAATTTCACCCCTCCCCATGGGCCCCTTAAATTGGATTGATGAAAAAACTCTTGAACATCTATTACCTTATTTTTAAGCTGTCTTTTTCCTCCGAGTTTGATGAGTGAGTTAGTCAGTCAGTTAGGACACTTTCTCTCTTTTTTCCCCAGAATTTCACCCCACACCATTGGCCCCTTAAATTAATTTATGAAAAAAAAAACGTCGAACACCGATTTACTTATTTATTTAGCTGATTTTTTTCGCTGAGTTTCAAATTTCTCGCCTATGTCGTTTAAGAGATAGGCCTACACGCTCCGTTAGGAATCCTTCAACCCCCACTATTCACCCCTTTCACCTCATAATAATACACCACATCGAAAAACCCTTAGACACATGTCTGCTTATTTTTAATGATTAGTTTATATGCCGAGTATCACATCCACAAATAAAACCACTCGTGAGATATTTTTATTCAATGAAATGCAGGTTTAACCCCCTTAAGACCCCTTTAGAGCCTGAATATCCAAAAATCTTCCCTAAGTGCATGGTTTTGACATACAACGAACATATCCCCAAAATGCCATGTTTCCAACTTCAATATTTTTGGCTGGGCGATGATGAGTGAGTGAATGAGTCGGGGCATTTTCTTTCATTTGTTTTTCTTCAGAAATTCACCCCTCCCGATGAACCCCTTCAATTTGATTTATCAAAAAAACTGTCGAATAGCTATTTACTTACTTTAAAGCAGTTTTCCCCCCTGAGTTTGATGAGTGAGTCAGTCAGTCAATCAGTTAGGACACTTTCTTTCCTGTCCCCCCCCCCCCCCAGAATTTCACCCCTCCCCATGGGCCCCTTAAATTGGATTTATGAAAAAACGGTCAAACATATATTTACTTATTTTCTATGCTGATTTTTTTCCGCTGAGTTTCAAATTCCTCGCCTATGTTGTTTAAGAGATACACGCTCCATTAGGAATCTTTCAATCCCTACTTTTCACCCCTTTCACCTCATAATATACACCACATCGAAAAACCCTCAGAAACGTGCCTTCTTACTTTTTAATGATGAGTTTATATGCCGTGTATTACATCCCCCAATGAAACCAATCGGGAGATATTGTTATTCAATGAAATGCAGGTTTAACCCCCTTAAGACCCCTTTAGAACCTGAATATCCGAAAATCCTCCCTTAGTAGACGGTTTTGACAAACAATGAACATATCCCCAAACTGTCATGTTTCTAACTTCAATACTTTTGGCTGTGCGATGATGAGTGAGTGAGTGAGTTAGTCAGGACATTTTCTTTCAATTTTCTTTTTTCAGAATTTCACCCCTCCACATGAACCCCTTAAATTTGATTTATGAAAAAAAACTGTCGAACAGCTATTTACTTGCCTTAAAGCAGTTTTTTCCCCTGAGTTTGATGAGTGAGTCAGTCAGTCAATCAGTTAGGACACTTTCTTTCCTGCCCCCCCCCCCCCCCCCAGAATTTCACCCCTCCCCATGGGCCCCTTAAATTGGATTTATGAAAAAAACGATCAAACACATATTTACTTACTTTCATGCTGATTTTTTCCGCTGAGTTTCAAACTCCTCGCCTATGTCGTTTAAGAGATACACGCTCCGTTAGGAATCTTTCAATCCCCACGTTTCACCCCCCTTTCACCTCATAATATACACCTCATCGAAAAACCCTCAGACTCGTGTCTTCTTATGATGAGTTTATGTACCGAGTATCACATCCCCCAATGATACCAATCGGGATATAATGCTATTCAATGAAATGCAGGTCTACCCCCTTAACACCCCTTTAGAACCTGAATATACAAAAATCCTCTCTTAGTGGGCATTTGTGGCCCTTGTAGAAGCAGCATACCAAATTTCATTCCAATCCGTTCGGTGGTTTCTGAGGTTTCGTGATGAATGAATGAGTGAGTCAGTGAGTGAGTGAGTGAGTGAGTGGTATTTGACAAATATATAGTAGAAGATAGTGTCAAGTCTTTGTTATGCTAAACTCGGTTGACAGTGCTGTGTGAGTAGGTGAGTAACTAACGGGATTTCAAGTAAAGATGCTCATTTTCTAAACCGGTAGTGCAGAGCGCAACTGGCATCCAGACGGCCGTGTCTCGACTTGAGCTATGTTGCCATGGAAACTATCTATCTTGCCATTCCTTCATGAGTATATTTTATGATTTGATTAGCCTGTGCTTGAGTGCAAAAGGGCCGAAATCAGAAGAATGAGAAAGACTATCGAAAATTCATGTAGCCAGCGGTTCCTTCTGGGTCCTAAACTATGTGTATGCAAAATTTGGTTGAGATTGGTGGAACGGTGTAGATTTGTATACGGAACCAACCCACCCACCCACATACATACATACATACAGACTTTCACTTTTATATATAAAATAGATATAGATAACTTAGGACTCACCAGTTCCCATTATCGAACCGACAATTGTTTAAACTGTTCTAAAGGACGTGGCGCGTTCAAAATTTAAAGTTTATATTATAATTTTATAGCAAAAGTGACTTTAGAAAGCTGAGCCGTCTCGGTTACAAGACAAGATGGCAGCTGATCTCTCCTTCTGAACTATATTTCACTACTTTGAGTATGTTGTATGCAATATAGCCTACTGATAGAAATAATATAAACTTTTTGTGAAATGGATTGTAATGAACATATACTCCAGTAAAGATATCATTTAGTCCTAGTCATTATTTGCTAAGACGTTGTATGTAAGTCGATTGATAACGTTAAACTTCGGTGGACACGTTTGGCTCTGTGGTAAAGATGTTGACCTGGATTCAAAACCTATCAGAGTCTTATTTATTTTGCTTGATTTTTAATATGTATTGTTTCTTTTAAGTACTGATACGTTATAAAATTGAGCGTTATGTTCTGCATGTTGCAATGGAAAATATATCATTAAAACAAAGTTCGCCACCGTATCTGCACGAGTGACATCTACTAGCAACCAGGTGAACTATGTGTGTGCTAACCACGGCCTACTAGACGCGAGCTGCGCTCTATACCGGCCTTTACATTCCCAATTAGTGAACCCATTCATAAGGTGTAATTGGAAAATGTTCTCTTGTTGTCGATAGAGCACACTTGCCCCCAAGGATAGGCGCGATTAAAAATTAGCTTGCAGAAGGTTTATTAAATGTGTTTCTCTCAGTGATACGTTTTGACCAACAAAGTTTAGTTTCAGTTTCAATTATTGAAAGTAGTCGGTATTAATATACTGAATTCCTACGTTGTTTGGAGGGTTTGCTGATGAAATTGTAAAATGCTGGGGTATACAGAATTAGAAACTATGGTTTGAACGCGGCTGCTCAAATTCAGTACCGTATGTCATACTGTTGTGTATACAATTTTCATAAGAAAATTGTATATTCAATGCCAAAGTAAGGTTATAATTGCTTTGGAATGGAGTTTCGACTCCCATAGTGCACTGGCTTGCTCGTGACGCGGATACACATGTATCAAATACGTCTTGCAATGGCCTCCTTCCCAGTGTGCACTAGACAGTGTCTTGGTGAGGTGTGCTTTAACCAACTGAAGAGCCCAATAGCACACCGGGGCGAAACACTGTCATCTTGTTGAGTTATGCCGGAACATTTAGTACTATTTGTGTTTAAAAATATACTGTTGTGTGCCATTATTATTTTTTTTCTTTTTTTTCTTTAGCGTATGGCTTTTAATGCCGGGAGTGTCCGAGGACGACATGTTCGGCTCGCCAGAGACTGTAGCTGCTTCAAGCGGACACCCATGGAGTGAGCTATAAGTTCCGTTCAATTTCAAGTAGTTCCATCTTTCGCTTCCAAATGTCACTGAAACCTAGTGGTGAACTTTGGAACTTTGATAGAGCATTACAACGAAATCTAACCTAAAAATTTAGCTTCACACATGGGACCACCGGCTTTACTTCCCCTCCAAAAGGAATAAAATAAGAGGTGATAAGGACAAAGGGTTATAACTATACGCATACATTTAGGAGAAAGTAGGCTATATGACCTTTACTGAACATCTTGTTTTTATTACTGTATTGTATATTCAATGTTTATATTTTCTGGCATTCATATCAGTAGTGTATTCCTGGTTTATACCCGACATGAAAGTCAAAGTATTGATATAACTTCCAACCCAGTATTGAATGGATCGTCAATGCAGCTATTGGAAATGTTTCAAACCACAATACAACGTAACAGAACGATGGCAGTATTATTACAGATAAAACAGGTTAAAGGCCAGTTCATAAAAAATTATCTCTTCTGTTCTCTCATCTTTTTTTTTTTACACTGAACTATGATGACAAAGCTAAACTACCCCTCCCAACCCCTACCCTTCCATCTCCCTTCTCATTCTAGCGAGATACTGGTGGAAATATTGACAACGATATATAAATGGATATAACTTCAAAAAAAAAAGTTGGGGAGAAGATTTAAAGCGAGAAATTCTCTCCACAAAAAAAAAAGAAGAATCTGATATAGCGACCAAATAATTTTCTGTTCCTTTTTGATCGATTAAAAACATTTACGTCTGAGGTCTCGATGATTAATATCACTACGTACTCGGAAATGTGATTTCATGTGCTCCTTTTTTTTTTGTTTCTTTTTGTTCCCCACGTTGGTGAACCGTAAAGTTAAATGCTATCTGTCTAAAAAAAATGAGAAAGATGATGATTAATTTCCCGTATAGGGGACAGACAGACCAGAACGAAATTACGTCAAACTGTCAATACGGTCCCTTAATGAATCAAAGAAAATTTGTATCGCATGCAATGATCATATCACATTACTCAACCTGCCCCTCTTCTCGGATGATATCCGAAGTAGCAGTACAGGTGGACTAGTTGCAGTACTGTCATTGCAATCCCGGTAGGATGCTAAGTTGTTATTTGAATATACTCGTAAATTGAATATTAATTGAATAAATTAAGATAAGTGAAATAAAATAATAAAATAAAAAAACGAAATAAATTACGAATTACAAATATAATTAAATTAAAAATAAAATGTATAAAATTAAACTAAAATATATTAAAATATAATAATAATAATACAACAAAAAATGTCTGTCCACAATCACTAAACTTCGTCATTACAACACGGTTATTAAACCTGAGGTGCTTTATGCTAGTGAGACGTTGACGTTACACACTAAGGGCGACTTGGAAAAAATCCTCACAGAGGAAAGAAAAATAATAAGGAAAATAATTGGACCAAAGCACACAGATGAAGGATACAGGCTTCACTCCAGAGACACCACAGAGAAATTGTCCAACCTCGCAGCAGACATCAGAAAGAGGCGACTAAAATTTTACGGCCACATCAGCAGACTCCCACAAACCAGACTCACCAACAAAATTCTTAGATACATACAGCGGCTCAAGATTACTACACTCTGGATGATGCAAGTCAAAATTGATCTAGTAAAAGCACAGGTCGACCCAGAAGACGTCATAGACAAAAGCGTATTTCGACACAAAGTATACAAGTGGGAAGTGTTGTCAGAGAGAGCTGCACCTACAGCCCAAAGACCAAAGAGGACCGAAGAAAGGAAGAGGGCCTTTAGTGCACGAATGAAAGAGTACTGGAAAGACAGGAAGAACAAAAAGTCATGATTGCTTCGCGTTGTCTAATAGGCCTGTAACGTGTAAAATAAATAAATAATAATATCGTATGGCCTCGGGTACCGACAGTAGTGGCTACGCTGGCTAACGCGCAGCATTAGGTCATGGGGCCAAGCTCTCTGCTGACTCGGTAGACGCGTGGGTTCGAGCCCCACCGTCGGCCGTCCTTGAAATGGTTTTCCGTGGTTTCCCATTTTCAACACCAGGCAAATGCTGGGACGGTACCTTCTGACAGGCCACGGCCGCTTCCTTCCCCATCCTTGCCCAGTTTCATTCACCATCATTCATTTCATCTCTCATTAACTCCTCTCATGAGGTTGGCGTCAGGAAGGGCATCCGGCCGTAAAAACCATCGCCACAAAGGCTTCCATCGCATCTTCCGTTGGAAAACGGGAATAATAAGGGGTAGACATACATGGCCTCGGGTGCCGGGTGCAAGCTTTGTAATTTGACACCCAGAGGGTAACTTGCATGTCGAATTTCGTTGTTCCTTGAATCACTATGAAAGTCAAGGAGGTTAGATAGCTAAGCTCCTTGAACACTGTAACGCTTTCTAGTAGAGAAATGAGGAACTTTGTGTTGGCGGAAACTCCCGATATTAATTTTGCCATTATGAACACGGCCTACTGAATTCAAATGGGTTCTTTGACATGTCAACATCGTATGACATGCGTGTCGTATTTTTGCCACCTTTCAAAAATCACTTACCACGGCCAGGAGCGAACCTGCAATCTTGGGGTTAATAGACCGACACGCTATCCACTCGCCCACCGTGGCAAGCTAATTAAAATAATGTATGATAAATTTAAATTAAATAAATCCAGTTGAAATAAAATAAGTTATAATAAAATAAAAACAAATTAATCTAAAATAAATGTAAATACAAATTAATTATAACCATAATAAATTATATCTCTATATACAGTTCAGTACCGTATATATAAATGAAAGTTTGTCTGTTTTTTTGAATTTCCACGGAAGTTTGAGTTATTAACGCGTTTCAGACTGGTTTATGACGGTTGCGCGCAAAAACAAAATTTTTGACTGTCTCTTTGTTTGTTTGTTTGTTTGTTTGTTTGTTTGTCTGTCTGTGTACAATTTTGCACGCGTATCATTCGAGAACGGCTGAGTGGATCAACGTAAAATTTGGTTCAGATGTCAATCAGAGGCACGAAAGTAATCATTGATGTAACTCTTCTCCATACCTCTCATAAAAGAAGGCCTGCCCCCTTAAAAATGCATGCTGAAATGGGCGTAGAAAGACAAGACAAAGCTCATTTCAGCGAGAAACAAAACTCGGGAGCACTACGGGCCCCGAAAACCACATTTTAAGGTACTAAAACCAACAGTTTATGAGATATACCCATAAAACTAATTTCATTTACTAAGCTATTGAAAGAATGCAAGCCGGTAACCATGGCAACACATTCTCTGAAGTCCATATATTTCCGTAAGACGCAATACCATTCCATTTATTAGCCTACTTTTGCAAAAAAAAATGAAAGTAGACTTATGATATCTACACAGGGCCAAAAAGTGTGTGTCTGTCTGTGTGTGTGTGTGTGTGTGTGTGTGTGTGAGTGTGTAATTAGTAAATAGCCGTTTCCTTATTCAGTATTATCATAATCATTACGTGAAAATGACGTGAATGTTACGTCCGTTATACCGTACTACGTATCACCCCCCACTACCACCACAAAAAGTTATATTTTTACATTTGTTTTTTTTTTTTCTGTTAGTTTATGTATAATGTGCCAGTTCTGTAGTAGTATACATTATCATACATAAAATATATAAATCCACCAGGCGGAGCCGGGCACTACTGCTAGTTTGATTTATAATTTAATTTTAAAATATAATAAAATGAAATAAAATACGTTTAGTTGGCATTGCAGGGTATTTTAATTGAACACCCGTAGGCTCGCAGGAAGTTCAATTTCAAGTAGATCCTTCTTTGGCTACCATAGACCTAGCGGTGAACGTTGGAACATGATAGAGCGTTTCTAACCAGCCACATATAACCTAAATATTTGTCTACACATTACCAATTCTAGTGGTAGGTTCTTTTACATCCCATAAATCTATGACATGGGACCGCAAACTTTACCTCTCCTCCAAAGGAATGCATACTGATGGATTTTAAAGCTCTTAAAAATCCGACGGGTTTGAATCCGTGATATTGGGCATAGCAATTCAGCGTGCTACCGACTACGGCATCGAAGCCATTAGCTATTCCCGCCAGAAGGAATTGTAATACTCCCAACTTACCTATTCTATAGCCACATTTTGTAAATCGATGAATTATAAAACAAGAAGTTCCGTGAAGAACTATACAGCCTACTTTTCATGCCAATGATTATTCTACAGAATATGAACATATCAAGAATAATGACGAAATTAATTTGGTAATATCGAAATATCTAATTAGTTCAAAATATACCTGGTATAATGTAGCCTAATAGAGCACTACAGTTGGCAGCCCTGGTGACAAAATATATTCTTAGTTCCATCCCTTAAGGTACAGAATACAAAATTTGGTTGAAGTCCAATGGTCGTTACATGCAGTTAGACCCTGGATCTATCAGCACGCGTAAAAGCATGTTGCCAACAATGTCATGCGTGTGCTGGTCAGAAATAATCTGAAATATTATGATATCTTGTTGTACCGACAGTAGTGGCTACGCTGGCTAAAGCTCAGCATTAGGTCATGGGGCCAAGCTCTCTGCTGACTCGGTAGACGCGTGGGTTCGAGCCCCACCGTCGGCCGTCCTTGAAATGGTTTTCCGTGGTTTCCCATTTTCAACACCAGGCAAATGCTGGGACGGTACCTTCCGACAGGCCACGGCCGCTTCCTTCCACATCCTTGCCCAGATTCATTCACCATCATTCATTTCATCTCTCATTAACTCCTCCCATGATGTTGGCGTCAGGAAGGGCATCCGGCCGTAAAAATCATCGCCACAAAGACTTCCATCGCATCTCATCCCCGACCCCGTTAGAAAACGGGAATAATAAGGGGTAGACATACATACATCCATTATGATATCTTGTTGTGCCAATTTTGGATGAAATCCATTTGTTAGTATAGAAGTTACATGTATTTTAAAATTGGACATATCAGCAGGCATAGAATCATGTTGGCAGCACAGCCTTGTATTAATTACACCAAATTAATCTAGAATGCCAGGTGCTATACGTGTGCAAAGTATAGAGTTGTTGGCTTGCATACTTTCTGATATATTGATATTACGGTAAAAAAAATATAGACAGCATTTATTAACAGTTGGCAGCCCTGATTGCTCTTAACAATACTCATAGTCATATCTGTTATGGTGCACATAGCACATACGAAATTTGGTTGAAATCCAACTGATAGTATAGAAGTTACATGTATTTAAAAATTGGTACTATCAGCAGGCTTATAATCATGTTGGTAGAACTGACGTATATGAATTACTCCAAATTAATCTAAAATGTCAGAATATACGTGTGCATAGTTTAAAGCTGTTGGCTTGCATACTTTCTGATATATTGGTATTTAAATAAAAATAATAATAATAGACACAGCAATTATTAACAGTTGGCAGCCCTGGTGGATCTTAAGAATACGCTCAGTCATATCTGTTTATGTACAGATATTACATACAAAGTTTGGTTGAAATCCAATTGATAGTGTAGAAGTTATATGTATTTAAACATTGGACCTATCAGAAGGCTTAAAATTATGTTGGCAATACTGTTATGGTTGGCCTTCTGGAAATTTAACTGAAACGGTCTTATCTACATGTGTGCCAATTTTGGAATAGCTCCCATGCATACCTTGCAAGATATCCAACATGGAGCTCAAATTTCTAGTGCGATTTTTCAGCAGTTGGTAGCACTGACATCATTTTCAAATATGGACGTGAGATATTCCGGTGCACATCTTTACTCATACTAAATTTGGTTTTGATTGCTGCAGCCGTTTAGGAGTTGATAGGGGGGGACACACACACAGCCAGTCAGACAGACAGACAGACAGACAGACACACATTTTCCCGGATCGATCTCATAAGTCTACTTTTTCCTCATTTTTGCAAAATGTGAAAAGTAGGCTAAAAATATACATTTTTATGTTGACAAAATAAGGACAAAATATTGAAGTAAGGAAGGAAGTTTGTAGTTTTACGAGACTGTTAATCTCGCTATCGTGAGCCACGGGACCTCCTTTTTACGTTGAATCCGAACCACAGGACTGGGCATTTTACTTAGGAAATCTCACTCACATGCATTGACCGGGAATCAAACCTGGTCTGCCGTGGTGAAAGACCAACAGCTTGACCGCTGCCCCTCCTCGTCCCCGGACAAAATATTGTGTTTCTCTTTAAATATCTTATAGTAAAACGATTATATTGAACAAGATAGTTTATAGTAGATTAAACTTAATAAATTGTAATAAAACAATTACCCGTATACAGTATTTAACTAAATAAATAAATAAATAAATAAATAAAGTGAAATCAAACAAAACTAAACAAAATTAAACAAAAGAAACACGTAAAAGGCATAATGAACTTACTGAACATAGCAGAAAATCAGTCAAGCGATATTGAACAAGTACAGGAGTGTTCAAAAATTTAATTTAACTGATCGCATATTTCAGAACCTCGCTGAACACCTGGAATGACCTTGTGTAAGGACTCCTATTAACAATAAGTCAATCAAAAACAGTTTCTATGTCTATCAACAGGCAGAAGAAGAAAGGAAAAATAATGCTGAAAGATACACAGCTGGAAAAGGTAGACCAGAACAAATATATTGGATACATCATTTTAAATGAAAACAGAATACAACCATCATGAGATCAGTAGCCTAACTCAAAAATCAGCTCAGTTCTATCATCAAATTCGGAATCTTCTCTGGAAAGAACAAGTTCCCTTACAATCAAAACAGATCCTCTTTCAATCATACTTCACCCCCATAATAACATAGGCTATGGTTTAGAAACCTGCGCAACAGCTAAACAAGTGGTTAGCAAACTGCAAGCCTCGGAAATGAACTTCCTGAGATTTATGGTTCAGAAAACAAGGAAGGACATAGTGAGGAATGAAAGAATAAGGGAAGAAGCAGGTGTGTACCCATCCTTGAATTAAAGAGTGACACGGGCTCATTTGAAATGGTTTGGCCATGTCAAACAAATGGACAATGGTAGGAAGGCTTTAGAGGAGACGGTGGTGGTTGGAAAATGATGATGATGATGATGATGATGATGATAATTGTTATTTTAAGGGGCCTAATATCTAGGTTATCGGCCCCTAATGGTTTGGGTGGTGGTGAAAGATGAGATGAGAATGAAAACTATAACTAATACTAACTACAGATTTACATACTAGAAGAAGAAATGGTAAACAAAGATAAGATAAGGCAAATAAAGGACAGGAAGATAAGAAATGCCCTCAACCTCTCGAAGAATGAGGATTGAGGGACTTGGAAGGAAGGAGAGCCATGAAAGGCAGATAGGAAAGGGGAAAGAGGAGAGGGTCGCCCCAAAGTCAGTGGAAAAAGGAGGGAAAACGAATCCAGCTCAGGAATTCCTCGGTATCGCCAACTCCCTAAATCACCAGCCGTGAGCCCCTGAGGGTGTATCAATATCCAAATTGCACCAGAAGAGGTACGTACACCCCCCCCCCCCTTTAGGGCCTTGAGCAGATGGCAGGAGATAACAAGAAAAGAAAAAGAAGACTGACCCCTCGCAGAATGAGGGTATCAGGAATGATGAGACAAGGGCCAATTAAGGCGGGAAAGGAAGAGACTCCCTAGGCCTCGGATACCCTAATACCGTCGGGGTCGTAAGAGAACAAGAGTTGACCAAGAGAGATCGACAGGAAAGAAGACAGAGAGGAGCCCGGCACAAGTAAGTGGAAGCAATGCCGGACTCAGCTGGGGTCCCGTGGTCGTCAACCCACGTCCCACTAGATGTGAGCCCCTGGGGGGGCAAAAGACCGGTAGGAAGACCTAGGAAGAGATGCATGGATGAAGTGAAAAAGAATATAGGAACAAGAGGGGATACAGTCCTGAGTGACAGACAAAAGTGGAGATCGCTCCTATACCTATACCACACCCGGATAACCGATGATGATTATTTTAATCAAAACGAGAGGAATTACAAACAAAAAACCTTCCTTTTTCTTTTTTGGTGGAAGGAGATTTCTTACCATCAAGTTGGTAACCTTGCTTCATACTTGATTTTAATGTTAGTCAAAAAGATACCTTTCCTGCTTTATAGCAAGGTGTTAGGCTCCTCCAATCCAGACTAAACCATTCAAATTGAACGAAATTCCCAGCTCTCAGACCAGCAGAACAGAATGAAACATGGCTGCGCAGTCATACCAAACAAGTGAAAAATAGAAAGAGAGAGAGATTGCCATTTCCCATTTAGGACCAAAAAAAACACATTTTATGTCACGATTTCGTATTTAACGAGCTGGGTAATTCATCCTTGGTGCATGTCGCTCTTAAGCCGTAATTTCCCCCAGGATCAAGCCCTTTTCCACCCCCTCCTACCAAGCCTATTATCGATTTGGACTTACATCACACGGACGAACTCTAACCTTTGACTAGATAAAAACATGCACAATATTTGAGAGGATCGGGATGTTGATTCTATCGACAAGCAATAAACTCTATAAATAACGTGGGTGTTGTGTGTGGAATTGGACGTATCAATTAATGAAAAGACTTACAGGGTCATTATCTATGAGCGTCCGATAAACACGGCAAGCTAAGCTGGCTGTGACTGGTGCAGATCGCGGGCGCGCCAACCAGGTTCAGCCAGTGGGGGCACGCACTTTCACACTTTTACCAAACATGTTCAATAATGTATACTTACAGTGCTCATAGGCGATGCTGAAAATGTCCCCTCTCTCTTGTAACACACACCTTCAAACATCTTCTGATGAAAGAATGTCTGTCAACTCTTTTATTATTTACGGAGCCTGCTTCCTTGAATCGTTTAGCGAGCCTCCTAATTGTACTGGCATTAGGCACAGGTCTTCCCGGAAACGTAGATTCGAAATTTTCGTCTCCTTACAGAACAAGGTTTTCTGCCTTTCATATACGAATTATGGATATACACACGTTCGCGCAATGTGAATTGGTGTCTAGGCATGACCAACAATCACAGTAATCACAATACTCACTAAACGTGCAACACTAATGTCTAAGCTTTGCAGATACACGTCCATATGAATGTCAAAACACGTGTGAACTAACGATATGAGTCAGCGGAACGCGCCACCACCGGTTGAACCACGTACGCGCACCCGCGAACTGTGCCAGTCACAGCCGGCTTAGCTTGCCGTGTTGATCGGGGCGCTTATAGATAATGACCCTGTATTAACCTCTAAAAATAACGTAAGCTTTCTGCCAGAAGATTTTAGTATTTTTGGTAACAATTTTGTACGAGGGACGTAATATATTGTTTCACACCTTGACAGCTGTGTCTAGAGGTTTCTTCATGTTCCCGAACAGGTGATGATCACTTGGTGCCAAGTCGGTAGAGTATGGTGAGTTAGGCAGCACCATGAATCATATTTAATCAATGGCAGCGGTGGTTTCTCAGCTAGTGTGGGGGGCGGGCATTGTCATGTTGCAGAAGCACACCTTTATCCCATTTTCATTGCGGCTTAATTTCAATGGCACGACGTAAGCGCTTAAGGGTTGCCACATATGCTGCACTGTTAATCGTGGCCCCCAATTCCAGCCAATCAATGAGGGTGATGCCCTTTGTGTCCCAGAACACTGTCGCCATTCACTTGCCAACTGACGGCACTGTTCGACATTTCTTTGGCCCGATGCTTCCATTGCATGGTCCCCGTTTTGTGGTAATTGCAGAACTGGACACAGCTGTCAAGGCATGGGTAAGCAGCACTCCGAAAGTATGGTTTCAGGAAGGTCTGGAGAGACTGACACATCGATGGCAAAAGTCCATAAAGTTGTAACAACTGATGTGTAATGTACTTAATTTGGGTAGAAAAAATTAAATGAAAAACAATATAGTGCGCCCTATGTATTTATCTAGGATGACGTGTGTAATGAATAATGACACCCTTACCATTGTTTTTGTCTGTTTCTCTGGAATTTTCATGGGTTAGCGTCAAAACTACTGGCGTGAAAAGGAAGGAGAAGAGGAAGACCCAAGAAAAAATGGATCGACGATGTTGAAGACGATCTGCGAAAGCTGGGTGTTAAATGCTGGAGAAGGAAAGCTGAGAACCAAGATGAATGGAGGCCAAGAACCTACATGGTCTATAGTACAGACCAGTAAGTATTGGCGGGAGATAATTTGGAGGTTATGAAAGAATGAATAAATGAAAGATTACCTAATTGAAACAACAACTAAATTAAACACAAAATAAAGGAATAAGGATCGCCCGAATGGGCATTTATTCTTTTTACTCTGTATTCACTGAGTTTGTTCTTTTGGGGCATGTCGTTACATGGCCCTTGGTACACCTTGTGTAGCACAGTACATATACACATTAGTCACTCGGGCTATCGTAAGATCTGGTTAAACAAATCTTATGATGGTTGGTTGGTTCCTTAGCCTTTAAGTACACGCGCTGGTGTATGAAGTACACCAGCCGTGGTAATAATGGTATATTAGCCTACTTTCCATTTTTGCGAAAAATGAAAGTAGACTTATGACATCTACACAGGGCCAAAAATTGGGTGTCTGTGTGTGTGTGTGTTTGAGTGTGAGTGTGTGTACTCTGCATGTCTACCCCCCTCCCTTCAATTCAAACTCGGTTAAACCGAATTGAATGAAATTTGATACCGAGGTAGCAGTAGCAAAGGGCACCTCAGTGTCATATTTTCACCCAAACTAAAAGGTCATCGGCCGTGCCATTTCAGGATGGCGGCCGTGTGAATTATGCAACCATTGTAATCAATAGCCTAAGACCCACCAATTCCGATTATCGAGCCAAGGGTGGTTTAACATATCCAAAAGGACGTGATCCGTTATTTATTATAATTTAATATCATAATATTATACTGTATGGGTGGTTTAAAAGAGCTGAGCCGTCTCTGTCACATGACAAGATGGAAGCTGGCCTCTTGTGCCTGTCCTGTATGCGATATAGCCTACTGATACAAATAATATAAACTTCGTATGAAATTATTTATAACGAAGATGTACTGCAGAGAAGAAATCGTTTATTTCAAGATATTATTTGCTAACACGTTGTATCTAAGTCAGTTAATAACACTCAGGTGTTAAGGACATGGTTGGCTCTGGGCTAGCGCGTTAGTCTCTCACACGGTTGACGTTTGGATCGAATACTACTAGAGTTAACATTATTTTTACTTGAATTATTTTACAAATGATGTGTAAGAGCTCTTTACACAGATACTAAATAAAATGTCATTTAGCTCAAAGGAGATGCTAATGTATACACTCGTTTATTAATCATCACAGCCCCAGCATCGCACATAAACAGAAAACATTAGAAAAAGGAGAATAGAAGTACAAGATACACGTCATAAACCACAGCCTCCTCAATGCCTCTGTGCGGTGCTGTCCTCATTCGGATTACGTGGGTAATTGTTCCAAACATTCTGCTTTGTGAATCCCTGGCCTCCTGAAGTATTGCAATTTTGTATTACTTCAACTTGTAGCCACGACCGTGCTCCGATTACCTTTAAACACTGCCAGCTGGATCGCCTCCTTCCTGGTTGCTTTAAACTGCCTGCTCATTGAACACTCAGAGGCGTACAAGATATATATTAATTCACTGCTAGGTTGCAGCACCAACCTACTGTGATCGCCGCTGATTTTTAAAAGGGAAGATACCCAAAACGAAGGATTCTTAAGTTTGGAGGCTTAATATCGAGATTGCATTACAATAAGTGAGTAGTTTTGTTATTCAATCATCATAAAGTATATAACATTGAGTTTGTCACTTACTGGCTAATTAACAATGTAAAAGAAAACTAACAATACATGGTGGTAGAGGAGATTGTCTTAGGGATGAGGACAAAGAGTTATAAGTATGCCCATGCAGTTAGGAGAAAGTAGGCTACATGTTCTTTGCTGAACAACTTGTTTTTGATTGCAATAAATCTGCAGGCTGTTAGGTGCCATCTAACCTATCCCTAAGATGTTCGCACAACGACTACAATCAGTGCCATTGTTGCCAAATTCGTTAGTGCTGATTCACAGGAAAAAACATTGAGCTGTTGCATGGTATGGTGAACAAATTGCACCTTGCGTGTACTGCAGCTATATAAGTACTGTATAATATTGATTCAGTTATTTAACTCAGTCGTACTTTTTAAATCATGTTCTGATAGAATTAGAAACTATGTCCGTGTCTCGTACGGTTCTGTGTTATTAAAGCTTGTATATGAGCTAAAAATCCGAAGCGACTTACTGAAGAGGAAATCTAGGACGCTATAGCGCAAGAAGAATCAGAAGAAGAAGTTGGATGAGACCTAGATACTTCCGAGGAAGAATGTATGGAGGAAAATCACCACGATACAGAATAGCCTTTTAAAACTATTCTGCTTGTAGAAACAGATGTGTTGACTGAGATAAAATGTTTAGGCTAAGTGATTACGTGACATTATTCTCTTGGTGTACAGAATTCACCACGCGAGTACTTATTATATATTAGTAGGTGCGTGCAGTCAAAGGTTAATTTAGGGGCTGCGACAACGCCGTCATGTATCCCCGTGTACTTTGGGTGTGTGTAGAATTTTTGTGTGATAATCATTGTTAATTGTGATGGCTGTATTAGTGTGTGTTACCTGTGATTCAGGTAGAAGGACTGCAAACGATCAATTTTTCAAGTAGTTCCTACTTTTGCTACCAAATGCTACCATCCACGACACCTAGCTATGGACTTGGCTACTAGATGCTATCGCAGTGAGCACCTGGTGACGAATGTTGGAACTAATATAGCGTTATCAAACTAACCTACAAATTTTAGCTACCACAATTGTAGTTAGAGGAAGGTTATTTTTCATGCCATAAATCTATGACATGGGACCGCCGGCTTTACTTCCCCTCTCAAGGAAGGCATCCCTGATTATGGAAGCCATGGACGGCGAGTCCCGATATAAGCCCATATGTCTTTGTTCTTGATTCTCCCTGGCATGTAAGCAGTAATTATCAATTAACTTGCCAAAAATATCTTCTTATGAAATCCGTCTTCCAGGTGGAGTGAAGAATCATCTTGAATTTTGGACTGATTTTTGATAATATTTATTTACGTTTTTTATCGAAAATTCTTCCAATTTTAACGACGGTTTACTTGCCTTCTCACATATCTACATTCGAAAAAAGATGTCTCCTATTAATATATTTTTCATAATACTAATAGAATTCAATATAGTATTTTAAGTTAGTTTGGCTAATTGCACATAAATTCATATATTTACAAGTAATTCATTAATTTAAATTAACACTATTTGTAAGGAGATCGAGTTTTTGACAACATTTAACTAGTTATTAAGGTGTAATATTTTTCATGCTGCGGATGAAATCATTGATATTCCGAAACATGTACGTCATTTAATATTTCATTAAACAAATTCTCCTACTATTGTTCAGGCAGATTTTCAATTTATCAATTCTATCAATCAATACGTATATATATATTTACCTTATAAAAACACTCTACTCTTTCGAGGTCACTTATTGTCAGGTGACCCCATAAAATGCGTAAACATTGACCATTATGACAACGGTTATAATTAATATACTTGTTGACTGATAGTATTATCTTATTAAAACCACCTTGTCAAACACTAAAGAATGTGGTTTAATTACAGTATTAAACAAACATGTTTCGTAATATCAATGATTCCATCATCAGCGTAAAAAATAGACCTTAAAAACTAATTAACAGTATCAAGAAAATGGTTATCCTTACAAACAGTTTTAAATTTAAAATAATGGAATCATTCAAACATAACAATTGACATGCAAATGGAAAAATACTTTAATAATGATATTTTGATATTCTATTAATATAGACTTCCCTTTACGTAAAAAGCAGATATGTAAAAAGGATACGTAAATCGTCGTTTCAATTTGAAAATTGTTATCGAGAAAGAAAACGTAATTAAATACTGTCAAAAAATCAGTCAAAAACTTCAAAAAGATACTTCACTCTGTAGATTATCTGATTCGCATGTGAACATAATGTGAGAAAAACATAATTATATGTACGTAACCTTCAAAATGAACTTAAGATGTTTCTTACTGTTTTCTTATGTTTTTCTACTCATTATGTTCACATGCGAATCAGATAATCTACAGAGTGAAGTATCTTTTTGAAGTTTTTGACAGATTTTTTGACAGTATTTAATTAAGTTTTCTTTCTCGAAAACAATTTTCAAATTGAAACGACGATTTATGTATCCTTTTTACATATCTGCTCTTTACGTAAAGGGAAGTCTATATTAATAGAATATCAAAATAGTATTATTAAGGTATTTTCCATTTGCATGTCAATTGTTATATTTGAATGTTTCCATTATTTTAAATTTAAAACTGTTTGTAAGGATAACCATTTTCTTGATACTGTTAATTAGTTTTTAAGGTCTATTTTTTCACGCTGATGATGGAATCATTGATATTCCGAAACATGTACGTTTAATACTGTAATTAAACCACATTCCTTAGTGTTTGACAAGGTGGTTTTAATAAGATAGTAGGTGACCCCATACTATTTCTAGACCATATATGTCACAATGGGTCAGATGGTGGTATGGAATAGCGTCAAGGCTGTAGCTAGAGATAGGGCTGTTAGATTCCAGATCTAGTAAATTGGAGATTATTAGAATAAGAAATATATTGTTACTAGCAGGTACCCGCGGCTTCGCTCGTGTCATAGTCGTGTCATATTGTTATTCAATGAAATGCAGGTTTTACCCCGTTAACATCCCTTTATAGCTTGCCACGGTGGGTGAGTGGTTATAGTGTCGGACTACCAACCCCAAGATTGCAGGTTCGCCCCTGGCCATGGTAAGTGATTTTTGAAGGCGACAAAAATCACGACACTCATGTCATACGTTGTTGGCATGTTAAAGAACCCATTTGAATTCAGTAGGCCGTGTTCAATGGCAAAAATTAATCTCGGGATTTTCCGCCAACACAAAGTTCCTCCATTCTCTACTTGAAAGCGCTGTAGTGTCAATGAGTTTAGATATCTAACCTCCTTGACTTTCATAGCGTTCAAAGGAACGACGAAATTCGACATGCAAGCTACCCTCTGGGTGTCAATTAACAAAGCTTGCACCAGGCACCCGAGGCCATACGATATTAAATTATTAATCCCTTTATAACCTGAATATCCAAAAATCCCTCCTTATTGGCCATTTTCGACACACAACAAACATATCCCCAAAATATCATTCCTCTAACTTTAATAGTTTTGGTTGGTCGATGAGAGTGAATATCCAAAAATCCTTCCTTATGGGAAGTTTTTTTTTTTTCAGAATTTCACCCCTATCCAAAAATCCTTCCTTAGTGGACGCTTTCAACATACAACGAACATACCCAAAAAATTTCATGTTTCTAACTTTAGTAGTTTTGGCTAGGCGATGATGAGTCAGTCAGGACACTTTGTTTTATATAATAGATAAGCATGGATCCTAGTGGAAAATAATTCTACCACCTGAAACCAAAAATGCATGGGACGAAAAAAAAACATCAAAATATCATGTTGGTTTCGGACCCTAAAAGACGTGAAAAATATAATAAAAGTATTAAAAAGCTACTTTTGGAAATTTCATTCGAATCAATTTTTTTGTCATTCCTGAGACTTGGAAAATTCCGGCCAAAAGTACAAAATGATTAATAACTCCCTAAGTATTCGTCGTATGATGAAATAGCAAGAGGCAAAAAAGATGTAATGTGTTATTGCCTACAACATAGGCCATGTATAATTCTACATATTACCTGTTTTTTTTTTCAGAATTTCACCCTCCCCATGGGCCCCTTAAATTGGATTTATGAAAAAAACGGTCAAACACCTATTTACTTATCTTTAAGCTGATATTTTCCCGCTGAGTTTCAAACTCCTCGCCTATGTCGTTTAAGAGATACACGCTCCGTTAGGAATCCCTCAACCCCCACTTTTCACCCCTTTCACCTCATAATATACACCACATCGAAAAACCGAAAGACACATGGCTTCTTATTTTTAATTATGAGTTTATATGCCCAGTATCACATGCCCCAATGAAACCAATCGGGAGATATTGTTATTCAATGAAATGCAGGTCTACCCCCTTAACACCCTTTTAGAACCTGAATATCCAAAAATCCTTCCTTAGTGCGCGTTTTCGACTTACCACGAACATATCCCCAAAATTTCATGTTTCTAACTTTAATAGTTTTGTCTGGGCGATGATGAGTCAGTGAGTCATTGAATCAGTCAGTCAGTCAGGACACTTGTTTTTATATAAGAGATTGTAATGAAAAAGAAGTGTGATGTGCTTCATACCAGGCACGTCCAGAAATTAAGTTACGATTTTATCCGTTGCCCCGGAAACGCTGCAGTCGCTTTTGCGCATGCGTGGTAGTTGCTCTGAATCAAGAAGGAGACCTGTCTTCTTTTATAGTGATTGGTTAGAATGATGGAGTAGATTGAAAATCCCGCCGTTAGTAAGATTAGATCTGTCATTCATTTTCTGAATGTGAAGAACACTAAACCAGTCAACATTCAGCGACAGATTTGTGAGGTGTATGGAGAAAATGCGATGAGTGATATAAAGGTGATATAAACAGTGATCAAGTGCACGATGACGAACGAAGTCGGCAACCATCTATGGTTAATGAAGAAATGGTTCGTGTAATTGAAGAACGCGTCAAGGTAAACCGTTCTACGAACTTTCCGCAAGACCACTTCTTCATGAAATTGTTGAGAGCGCAGGCGGCAACGTTTTATGAAGAAGGCACAGAAGAACTTGTGCCACGCTATGACAAGTGCTTTGAAAATGATGGGAGTTGTGTGGAAAGAAAATTTACGATTTGTAATTAAGTTGAAATACATAGTTCGTCTGTATCTGTAATCGTTTAGATTTTGTTACCAAACGAAATTTACATTCCGGACGTACAACGTAGGCCTATATGGGACATAGTACAGGGTGCGGCAGCATTACTTCCTTCTTCGAAAAAGTAATTAAACCCATTGTATGAATCAGAAAACTTTTATTTCTTTCTTTATAATGTAGGCGCATACATAAAGTTTTGTTTTACTTAGTTTTGAAGATCAAATCAGGTAGGTGACGTCCCCCATTCTACAAACACTGAGTAAACCGCTTTCTGGCGTTTCTCATGACTCTTGCCAGCATATCAAGCGTTATGTTGGCAATTTCTTCCTGGACGTTGGTCTTCAAATCTTGTAGCGTCTTTGGATAGATCACATAAACACCGGATTTCAAAATAAAAACATAGAAAAATTCACAAGGGGACAAATCAGGAGAGTGGGCCAGCCACTCCAAATCGCCCCTAAGTGAGATGAGGCCGAGGGACTCCAGTTCTTCGTCCTGTCACACTTCCAGCTGAACGTAGTGACCCACGTAACAATTGATTTCCGGTCCACGAACAGGGGCCAACGGGGCTAATTTAAAGCACCTCTCAAAGGTGTTGCGATCACAGAACATCTGCTCGAAAAGTAGGCCTCCTCCCTCTGTTACAACGCATGATGTCGACTGAACTGTGTCGGGACAAAACTTTATAGTACCACATCACGAACGAGACCACTAGCGCTCCGCTACGATAACAACGAACAGAATGGCGCGCATTTTAAAAAAGAAAGTTATGATGCCGGACCCTGTAGAAAGTTCACTCTTACAGTGGGATCCAGGCAGGGTGTACTAAAAGCCTGCTGATCTTAACTTTTAAAGGTATTGATTAGGCGGAACTTTTGCCACAACTATTACTAATTAGTTCATCAATACGGAACCAGCATGAACCTTTCAGATACTAAAATGTGTACACCTAGGCTGAATTCGACAACATGGCGAAAATATTGAACAATTACTGGAGTTTAATTTTGCCATGTAATCATCAAATGTGACAAGAGATCATTTACAAGCCAACATCATTCGACTCAAGTTTTTCTTTGTTCTTCGTTCTTTGTTCTTTTTTGTTGTTTTTTTTTGTTTTGTTTTTTGTTTTTGGTTTTTTGTTCATATTTTGTTTTTTGTTCTGTGTTCATTTTTGTTACTTGTTGTGTTTTTTGTCTTGTTTTTTTTTTTGTTCATATTTTGTTTTTTGTTCTTTGTTCATTTTTGTTACTTGTTGTGTTTTTTGTTTTGTTTTTGTTTTTTGGTTTTTTGTTCATATTTTGTTTTTTGTTCTTTGTTCATTTTTGTTACTTGTTGTGTTTTTTGTTTTGTTTTTTGTTTTTTGTTTTTTTTTCATATTTTGTTTTTTGTTCTTTGTTCAATTTTGTTACTTGTTGTGTTTTTTGTTTTGTTTTTTGTTTTTTGGTTTTTGGTTTTTTGTTCATATTTTGTTTTTTGTTCTTTGTTCATTTTTGTTACTTGTGATTTTGTTTTGTTTTTTGTTTTTTGGTTTTTTGTTTTTTTGTTCATATTTTGTTTTTGTTCTTTGTTCATTTTTGTTACTTGTTGTGTTTTTTGTTTTGTTTTTTGTTTTTTTGTTCATATTTTGTTTTTTGTTCTTTGTTCATTTTTGTTACTTGTTGGGTTTTTTGTTTTGTTTTTTGTTTTTTGTTTTTTTTCATATTTTGTTTTTTGTTCTTTGTTCATTTTTGTTACTTGTGTTTTTTGTCTTGTTTTTTTATTTGCCGTCCTTTATTAATCAGACTTCTTTGCCATGTAATTTAACCCGTGATCTTTGTACCAGAACAAGGCACCACAAAACCAGTGGCCCATCGAGCAAAGAGCAGACAAATAAAAATACCAGAAAGGTTTCCTTGACTCGGGAATGTTATTCTACCGTTTGTTATTAAATATTTTCCAGTGTAATTTTAATTACTAGGAACCTCGCCCTAGGCTCTAATTACTTTATAATTCATGTACACACCTGCACTTTGCTTGTGAACGTGATGTTGTGCTGTTTGTTAATCTAGTTTAATTTAATTATGAAATTAAAACGCAAGCTTTGTTTAGAAAAAAAGGTGTATGGTAAAATAATTAAAGATAATCTCACTAGTATCTATTGGCTAAGTATTTGGAGCAAGATGTGGATTTTTAGGGCGTTTTCATGATCATGGTGGTGGTGGTTTATTTTGGTTGTTGGTTCATTTACGGGCTTTGTATTATCGTTATCAATGATTCCTGTGTACTTGTGTGTTGGGAGGGGGGGGATTTGAATGATAACCTGTATTATTGTAATGTCCGTCCGTCCTTCCTTCCTTCCTTCCTTCCTTCCTTCTTTCCTTCCTTCCTTCCTTCCTTTGTTCCTTCCTTCGTTCCTTCCTTCCTTTGTTCCTCCATCCTTCCTTCCTTCCTTCCTTCGTTCCTTCATTCCTTTGTTCCTTCATTCCTTTGTTCCTTCCTTCCTTCCTTCCTTCCTTCCTTCCTTTGTTCCATCCATCCTTCCATCCTTCCTTTGTTCCTTCCATCCTTCCTTCCTTTGTTCCTTCCTTGCTTCCTTTGTTCCTTCCATCCTTCCTTCCTTCCTTTGTTCCCTCCTTTGTTCCTTCCTTCCTTCCTTCCTTTGTTCCTTCCTTCCTTCCTTCCTTTGTTCCTTCCTTCCATCCTACCTTCCCTCCTTTGTAACTTCCATCCTTCCTACCTTTGTTCCTTCCATCCTTCCTTCCGTCCTTCCTTCCTTCCTTCCCTTGTTCCTTCCATCCTTACTAGTTACCCCGGCTTCGTCCGGTATCTTTATCGGTTTACCCAGCGTAAGCTTAAAAGATGCACGGACGGCAGGTCCCAGACGGAATTCAGAAAAGTCGAGATGAAAAGCGGAACTTCAAATACAAAATAATATTATTCTCTGAATTCCTAATTTGACACGACTCGACAGTTTGATGCTGGCCAAGGCCGCTCGTAAGCTTGCTCCGAAGCTAGTAATTTAAATTTCCACTGAATGGAGATTGTTGGAAGAAATGAAAACGTAAAAACACTTATATTGCGGATGTATTAAAGATAGAGATATGCTGTCGCGGACTTTTTTGTAGAACTTTCATGCTGAACAATTCATACACTCATATTACAGGGCGCCAGGAAATAATCTCCGCAGTGACTGCCGGCTTCTGCCAGAGATAGCATCAGCAGTTTAGTTGGCAGCACTGTCTCCCTGACAGGGTGAATCCCACACGTGTGGGCTGTAGGCTGTCGAAATCGTCAGTGTGTATTGCAATAAGCGAGCGTGTGTGTCATAAGCACTTCCAGCATCTGTTATGAATGGCTGTGGTGAGTACAAAGTTTACCGTTTGTTTGTTTTATCATTTTAAATGATCTTGTCGACTTCGTCGTTACGCTGGGGTCTGGCGTTACGTTACGGTGACGGGACGAATTGTACCCAGATGCACTGAGGTGTGTGACGTCATAGTACTGCTTGGTGCATGTGTACCCCGACAATCGTTAGTATAGGGAAAAAATCCCCGATTCTTGGATGTCACGGGTAATCTCGAGAACCACTGGATGGATTTTGATGCGGTTTTCACCATTCTGTAAAGGATATCTCGAGGAAGGTTTCTGTAGAAAATGATTTATGTGTGATCAAAGGAAGCCAAGCAGTAACGATTTCAGTGAAAAAGTCGAAAACAAACTTGGCGTCCGTGCACTTCTTAAGCTTACGCTGGGCAAACCGTTAACAATATCAATATACTATGAGCGTAAGAATTGGTCAGCATGAAAAGTTCTACAAAAAAAAGTCAACGAGAGCATATCTCTATCTTCAATACATCGCCCACTATAAGTGTTTTTAGACTGGATGGAAGGGGCACGTCCCCGCGCGCTCTGGTGAGCGTGACGGCATCCCGCGTGCTTGACCTTGCTTTGCACTTGCCGTTCGCGAGTAATTTGAAACATGATAAGCAATATAAGTATTATGCAGATAATTTTCTAACATGTCAAGAGTCTTTGGCTTCGAGCGAAGCGAGAAGCCACCAGCCTTTCTAGCATTTTTTCAGCATTTGTAGCATTTAAAATTATGCAAAGTCTAGTCTTTCAGACTGACTGTCACATTTAATACAAACGACAGTCGTGCTGCCAACGTAACTACTGATGCTAGCTCTCGCAGACGCTTGTAGGCAATGCGGAGAACATATAGATTAATTAACGGTTTATCCAGCGTAAGCTTAAAAGGCACACGAACGGCAGGTTTTTGTTCGACACGATTCATTAAAATCGTTACTCCTCGGCTTCTTTGGCCACAAATGAATGTTTATCTACAGAAATCTCCCTCAAGAAATGCTTTACAGAATGGTCAAAACCGCATCATAATCCATCCAGTGGCTCTCGAGATTACCCGTTACATCCAAGAATCGGGGACTTTGTTTTATATTATGGAGAGATTTGATTCGCTAAATCTGGCACCTTGTAACATTTTCGTGTCTTTCCATGCTTCCTGATCTCGGGAATAGTACTTTTCTGGCTGCCCAGTCATACCCCACCGAGCCAGTACATCCAGTATCAGTCTCATTGGTCATCATATTCACCAGTTTAATTAGTAACTGCTCATAACTGGTGATGTGGCTATAAATGGTAAATCTACCATACCTAGTTTCTTGCAAATAGGTTATGAATATTCCCGAATGGGAATATGATGTTATTTCCGATTGAGCAGATAAATTATCAATTAATATGATAAAATTGGACCGGTCAACTCAAACATAAAATGCCAGCGTTTCGCCCTAGTGTGCCGTTGGGCTCGTCAGTTGGTACAAACACACCTCACCAATACGCGTGGCTAGCACATACTGAGAAGGCCATCGCAAGACACAAAATACAAGTAGTATTGACGTCACGAGTGATGCCAATGTGCTACGAAAGTCAAGCTCCCTTTCATAAAACAGAAACCTTACCTTGGCAATCCCATTCCCATTCGGGAATATTCATAACCTATTTGGATTGGCAAGGTAAGGTTTTTGTTTTATGAAAGGGAGCTTGACTTCCGTAGCACATTGGCATCACTCGTGACGTCAATACTACTTGTATTTTGTGTCTTGTGATGGCCTTCTCAGTATGTGCTAGCCACGCGTATTGGTGAGGTGTGTCTGTACCAACTGACGAGCCCAATTGCACACTGGGGCGAAACGCTGGCATTTTATGTTTGAATTGACCGGACCAATTTTATCATATTAATTGATAGTTTCTTGCATGTCGAAAATTCTGTATTCCCATCCACCTCCATGCTAAGTGATTATCCCGCGCATTGTTACTCGATTGAAGCCAACATCTGGGTGTTCCTGAAGGCACTCTCTGGTCCTAAACAGATTAATCTTGTTGAAGTCAGGTCGGGTAGGGCGAGCAGTCAAGACCACAGAGTTACGATAAGGCGACATAGCAGCAGATCTGTTTCTTGCTTGCATATTCATAATACTGTAGATTCTATTCATAGCAAGGAGAAACAGACGCTAAGGCTTGTCAGGCAATTTGTTCCTAGAATGCTGAGGTCATTATGGTAGCTGTTGCTACACTGTGACGTCACCAACCCGGGGTACTTGGGTGCTATATATTTATATTTTCGTATCCAGGACAGTAGAATACAGTCATTTACAATTTAAAACATACTTACAATATACACACAGATTGTGAACATATCAAATTGATTTTGAGGCCCAGAATTCGGCAGTCTTGTTTGCACGAGCATTTGGTGAAACCAGGTCATCCAGCGTGCATGCTTCATGCAATTTCGGGCAGACCAAGAGGTGTTCAACATCTTGAATTTCTCCACATTCGCAGGTTGCGTCTTCAGTAATGTAGCCCCACCGCTTCAAATTTTGTTTGCACTGCGTCACTCCATTTCGTAGTCAGTTCAAAGCCTTCCACGTCTGCTAAGGTAGTTGAAAACCAGCAGCCGGCTCTTCCTTTCGGTTTTGGCCATTACTTCCAGGTGTCCTGTTTTGCCATAGTTCTATACGGCGAGCGGAAGATGTTGTTGCAATTGCTTCAGTTGTTCGAAGAAAGCTCTTACTTAGGTGCTTGTGGAATGTGATATGATAATGATCGAGTGCAGATCTCTCTAGTTGACGCCCGTGGACGGCCTGCGCGTCGTAATGAGGATGTAGTGACGATGAAGACGTCACACACACCCAGTCCCCGAGCCACGGGAATTAACCCCAGGAGATTAAAATCCCTGATGGCTCGGCCGGGAATTGAACCCGGGTCACTTCGAGCCAAAGCCTAGCGTGCTAATCATTTAGCCACGGAGCCGGACGTGGAATGTGATAATCAGGGCTTAAATGTTGATGGCAATGAGTTGTTGTTGTTGATTATTATAGGGGCCTTGCGATGTCGTGGTCATGAAGCCCCGTGTACTTGGGTGTGTCTAAAATTTTGCCTGATAACCAGTGTCACTATGATGTATGAACTAGTGTGTATCTGTAATTGATAGGCTAATAAGATTTTTAACTTACGGCATTTTCTTTCTTTTTTACAGGGAATGTGATTTGTGTCGCAGTTTTTAACGCAAGAACAGGTGAACAATATACTGCTCTTCGCGAGTCTCTTGAAACATTCTGCGATTCAGGTCGGGCCATTTTCCCAAAAGTTTAATTTTTTCACACAAAAAACCACATAACTCAAGAACTAACGGTCTAAATTGCATGGAATTGGAAATTCCCCTTGTTTGAACTAGGTTATAGAGGATGAACCTCAATTATTGAATTCCTTTGAAAAATATGCTCAATGCACCTAAAACATCATATGAAATTCTTAATTTCCTTCAATATTCAAATGAAATACTTATAAGAGGGTAACTTATTATTCCACTAAGTTTATAAAGGTAAATCCCGGGTAATTTAGTGTTGTCTTTAACAGGGGATGTAACCGAAAATGCATAGATGGCTTCAAAAGTTCACCGAGTTCGCAATATAAAACTTAGAGCATTGATACTTTGTACGGTTGTCTAATGGTGTTTGATCTATTACGTAGCAAGCAACAGCTATCTTGGGTGGCAAAATGGCACCAGTACAGTCACTGCAAATAGTTTGTTACGTCCTCTTATTTAGGTACACTTTACAACATAACTATAAAAGATCCTGGCCTGAACTTTTAACTAGTTTTCACTATCTGCAACTTTATGTAGAATTATCCAAATACCAGGAAAATGTTTTTATGGTCATTTGAATTTTGGATTCTATAAACATCAGTTAAAATATGAATGTAATTGCATGTAATTCAACAAACGGTTAAATAGAAGCATAATTCTACATAAATATGTGTATAATCACTCAAAACAAACCCCTGAAAAACTCAGTACCGTAGCATTTTGGGGTATCAGAGAAAAGTGTACCTATGTGGGGGGAAAATTGATATTGAGAAAAAAATATTTGAAAGTTAGATATGTTCTTTTACTCACATTTAAGTAACTTTGACTCTAGGTATGCAGCATCAAATATACATTTTTAAAAATACTTCCAGTTGAGAAATGAGCTTCAAATTTCTACACAAAGTATAAAGGAGCCATATATACAAAAAAGAACACATATTTTAAATTTTTGATATTGTACCCCTCATCGGTTATCATCATTATCTTCATTTCCCCTTTTCCAGTTGACACTGGGTGGGGGCAAATATGGTTACTCTCCACTTTGTTCTGTCGTTCCACCATTCCTCTTCCGACATAGTGTTCCAATCCAGGTTCCGTTTTCTAATACTATTCTCCACCGAGTCCATCCAACGCATTCTTGGTCTTCCTCGTCCTCTCTTCCCTGTCATCCGTCGTACCAGTGCTCGCCTTGGTAGCCTTACTTCATTCATCCGTTTGAAATGTCCAAAACATCTCAATCTGTTTTGCTCCAGTTTGTCATTTGGTTTCTGTACTCCCAGTTCTTTCCGTATATATTTATTTCTCACTCTGTCCCTCCTCGTTTTCTGGACCATACTTCTCAGGAATCTCATCTCTGCTGCTTGTACTCTGCTCTCATCCCTCTTAGTCATTATCCAAGTTTCTGCTGCATATGTCATTATAGGAACATAACGTGCTTTGTACATAACTTCTTTAGCCTTAATTGGTATATCCTGGTTCCATACTAGTCCCCGTACCTGTTGGTAGAAAGCACTCCCGAGTTGTATTCTTCTGCTAATTTCCAAATCTAGTCTTCCATCTTCAGTCAGTTCGCTTCCCAAGTATTTCAAGTGTTTCACCACTTCCAATTCCTTATCTCCTACTTTGATTACTCCTTTTCCTTCTTTATTATCTCTACTCGTCACCACTGTTTTACTCTTCTCCACATTTATCTTCAATCCCCAATTGCTCAATCTTTTCATTTATTACGTCTAACTGTTCTTGTACCTCCATATACCCCACGCCCCAGATCACAACGTCGTCAGCAAACAACATTACCTTCATATTTGCCCTACTATATTCTTTCATTGCTGCCTTCATCGGTTATATGGCCCCTTAAGGAGAAGAATAGTTTATGCCAATCACATTGATAGTTTTCAAGAAATGTTGCATTTTGTAACATTGAAGAAAGATTTTTAAAATATTTTATCATGCAAATTTTATTACAATTGTATATATTGAAATTTAAAACTTTATACATCTAATGAAAGCACAGCAATATTGTACTTGAAGTGTACAAAGTTTAATTTAAATCCCTGTTATGGTTCCATAGATATAAGTAATTTACAAAATGCATGCGTTCCAGAACGCCAGTGACTCTGTCCAACTGTAAAGCCTGCCTGCCTTACACTGTAGTGAAATCTGACTTACGAGACGTCAGGTATATGCTACATGAACCACCAAAGACAAAATACAGCATCATTAGTAACTCGCGCCAAGTTTTTCTCCTAGTTTTAAGACGCCATGCAACTGTTTCTTACCTCGCTGGAAATGAATAGGGGCGTCATTAAAATGTTTTAAGTGATACAGAACGTGCTCGTTAAGCAAAAGTCGCTCGCTCGCAAATGACTTCTTTTGAGATGTGATACTTCACCGGATAATTACAGTGTTGACAACGTGATCGATGTGCAGAAGAAAGGACAAAAAAGACACCACCACTTTAAAACAACTTAACATCCACAAAAAGACAACAATAAGAAGCGCTTAAATGAAATTTCATTCATAGGCGTTGCTTTGTCTTCATTTAAGAAAAGCGGGGGTGACTGTGGATAACGTGGTCAGGAGGAGACATAGTGCAAATTCACATTTCTCTATTTATTATTATTATTATTATAATTATTATTATTATTATCAATTTGCTTGCCACGGTGGGTGAGTGGTTACCGTGTCGGACTGCCAACCCCAAGCTTGCAGGTTCGCTCCTGGCCTTGGTAAGTGATTATATTTTTTTTGAAAGGCGACAAAAATCACGATACGCATGTCATACGATGTTGGCATATTACCCATTTGAATTCATCAGGGCGTGTTCATAGTGGCAAAATTAATCTCGGGATTTTCCACCAACACAAAGTTCTTCATTTCTCTACTAGAAAGCGCTATAGTGTCAAGGAGCTTAGATATCTAACCTCCTTGACTTTCTTAGCGCTTCAAGGAGCGAAAAAAATTCGACATGAAAGTTGCCCTCTGGGCGTCAATGAACAGAGCTTGCACCCGGCACCCGAGGCCATACGATACTATTGTTATTATATTATTATTTTTTAATGTAATTCAGTCATTTGATTATTAGGAAGAAAGGTTATAGCTGTACGTGACTAGTAATCTCGCGGTCATGAATCCGGACATGACATTTCACCTCATAATTCCCAATTAAACTTGCGCTACTTGCGAGGGTCCCAAGACAGCCTGGAACCGCATAATCGGCCGAACGTTTCCCACTGCGTGGCCACCAAGATCCCTAGATTTGAACCCATGTGATTTCTGGCAGTGGGGTTACCTTAAGGACAGTGTGTATGAACGGGACAGTGGCACATGTTGGCGTTTGAAGTTGAGCATCGCGAGGTAGGTAACCAACATCCCACCTGAGATGTTGCGGGCAGTGGTGGAGCACTCGCTAGTGTGGTTCCAGGCTGCTCTGGGTGCAGATGGTCGTCACATTGAGCATCGTTTGTAACCTCGACTGTCAACATGGTCCGCCATTAACACTTGTTACCCGCTCATGTGGAAATTAAAATGAGTTTCAATAGTTTATTCGTTATGTTTGTACCGCATGTTCTGCCAAAGGTTTCCACACCTTTTCATTGTACTACGATCACTCGTTTGTGCGGGGGGCTCTCGCAAGTAGCGCAAGTTTTATTATAACCACCCTGTACATTGACCGTGAATCGATTCAAGTACACCTTGGTGAAAAGCAAACAACATTTATTTATTTATTTATTTATTCAATTATTCATGTATTGATTTATTCATTTTTTTTTTCATTTTTTCACTTATTTATTTATTCATTTATTTACTTATTCATTTATTAATTCATTCAATTATTCATTTATTCATTTATGTATTCATTTATTTATTCATTTATTCAATGTATTCATTTCTTCTTCTTCCTTCGTTACGGCCAACTTAGGACCACGTCATGTCAACTGTTTTTTCTGCATTTTAATGTTAGCCCAGTACTCCTTCATTCGCAATCGATGTTGCACCTTTCTCTCTGTCGTCCACGCCTTCCCGGTTTTTAGCTTCGGCTTAAGTTGAAAACTCCGATGTTTCTGAAGTTTCTCCCTAAGTGGGCCACGCTCTTGGATATCTTCACGTGTAATCCCAGTCTCCAACAGATCTTTCTCTACTTCATTGAACCAGGCCCCCTTTGTCTTTTTCTCACGGAGAAAATCAAAAATTCTGTTGGATAGCCGTGTTGATTTCATTCGGGTTATATGTCCATAAAAAGAAATCCTCCTTTTCCTCATCACGTCCGTTATTTTCTCTACGTGAGTGTACAACTCGTGGTTGTGGCGTCTTCGGAACTCGCCGTGTTCTTTGACTGGACCCAGGATTTTCCTCAATATCTTCCTTTCCTTGGTCTCTAGTTTTTCCATTATGCCTTTTCTATTCATGGAGAGACATTCCGCTGCATACAAAGCTTCTGGCCGGATGACCGTGCAGTAGTGCTTCAGTTTTGCATTCAGGGATATAGATCTTTTGTTGTACACATTCTTAGTTAGATGGTAAGCCATTTCAATTTTATTCAAGCGTGACGCAAAAGCCTCGTTTTCGGACAGTTTAGGGTCTATCCATTCCCCAAGATACTTAAATTTCACAACCCGCTTGATTTTCCCATGATTCACTTCAATATGTCTTGGAGCCGTTTTGATGTTAGTAATAAATTCTGTTTTCTCGAAAGAGATCAGGAGGCCCGCCTTTGCAGCTTGTGTTTGAAGCTGGTTGATCTGTTTCCTGGCCGTATCCAACGAATCTGCAAAAACCGCAAGGTCATCTGCAAAGGCTAGACAGTCAATTGATAGGTTCTTATTCTTGTGACCAAGTCTGATTCCATTTTCGACTCCTTCATCACTCATTGTTTTGCGCCACTCACGGATAACTTTCTCAAGAACGCAGTTGAATAGTAGAGGCGAGAGACCATCACGCTGTCGAACTCCTGTCCTTATCTCGAAGGCATTGGAAATCTCGCCTCTAAACTTAACTTTTGAAGTGGTGTTGGTGAGAGTCTGTTGGATGATCGCTCTGGTTTTGTTGTCTAGGCCGAACTCCTTTAGAATCTTAAGTAGGGTAGTCCGATCAATGGAGTCATAAGCTTTCTTAAAATCAATGAAAGTTACTACAAATTTCTTGCTCCTTAGTTTCAGATATGAAAGGATAGATTTGAGATTCATGATTTGCTCCACACATGACCGTCCCTTCCTAAAACCTCCTTGATAATCACCCAGTTCTGTATCTAGCTGTTCTTCAGCCCTAGTTTGAAGAGCTTTTGAGAGGATTTTGTAAGTTATCAGTAGGAGGGAGATGCCTCGATAGTTGTTAACATCTGCTTTATCGCCTTTCTTATGAAGGGGGTGGATTAAAGCAGAAGTCCAATCACTTGGAAGTCTTTCGGTATCCCAAATTTCATGTATGATGTCCGTTAATTTATCCACCGTATTGTCACTAGCAAACTTCCACAGTTCAGCGATTATAGAGTCTTCACCTGGAGCTTTATGGTTCTTTAGAGATCGGATAATCTGTTTGACTTCCTCTTTCGTGGGTGAAGAGGAATCTGGGTGGACTTGCGCATGGTCATTAAATGTGAATATGGAACTTGGAGTCTCACAGTTAAGAAGGGACTCAAAATATTTTGCAAGCACCTGACAATTATCTTTGTCGCTATAAACTAGTTGTCCATTGCAATCCCTGAACTGAAGACATGGAGGGCTATATTTCTTCAAGTTGCTTTTAAATGTTCTATAGAAGTTGCGCATATTATTCTTCTGGAAATCCTGTTCGATTTGATCCATCTGGTTTTTATGAAAGGCACGTTTAGCATTGCGGATGGTTTTTGCTGCACTCGTTCTCTCATTCAAGAAGTCTGTCCAGTTGACTTGATTTTGTTGCGAATTCCATTTCTGCCAGGCATGCTGTCTCTTCCTTATTACTGCGTCACATTCACTGTTCCACCATGCATGCTTCCTCGTTTTAGTTAGTAGGACGGTCTCTTTTGCTGTCTCAACCAGCGCCTCTCGCAATTGTTCCCAGTTCTCTGCATCCACAGTTTGTAGTTTTCGTGAAAACTCATTACCGGACGCCAGTTTTTCAACATCATATCTTTCAGTCTTTTTGTCTCGGAACCTCCGTGTGTTTCTCGGGAGGAGTTTGATTTTAATTTTAGATAGATAATGATCCGAGTCCAGTTTTGCATTTCGTAGAACTTTCACATTCTGAATTTCTCTTTGAGCTTTCCGTGCAATTGCGACGTGATCAATCTGGAATTCGCCAAGACTGGGATTTGGGGATTTCCAGGTCTTTTGTTTCCTGGGCAGATGTTTGAAAGCAGTGGATTTCATTACCAGGTTGAAGGCCCTACATAGCTCTATTAGCCGTTCTCCATTACGGTTCGTTCTGTGATGAGCGGAGTAATTTCCAACAATGTTTCGAAATTTTCTTTCTTTGCCTACCTGGGCATTGAAATCCCCAAGTAAAATGATATTATGCTTGTCTGGAATCTTCGATAAAATGTCTTCAAGTTCTTCCCAGAATCGATCAGTTCCTTCCGGGTCTTTCTTGTTCGCTACGTTGATCGGCGCATGAACGTTCACAATAGTATACATTTTATTTGTACTTCGAAATGAAAGGGTCGAGACTCGACTGCTTACAGAAGTGAAATTTGTGATGGAGTCTAGAATCTTCTTGTTGACTACAAATCCAGTACCGAGTTGGGGAACCGTTTCTATAACACGTTTACCTTTCATTTATTTATTTATTTTTTATTTTTTATCTGCGAATTGACCACTTAGGATCACGCTACAATTAATTTCACTATTTCTTCTTTGTAAGTAATTTCCTCTGCCTCCAGTACTCCTTCATGCGTTTTGCTGTGCTGCTGCCGTTGGTTTTCCGTCCAAGTTATCTCGTCTTGAAACCCTTCCAGATCGTGTATACTATTTCGAAACGTATCCCTTTCTAATATTTGGGCCTCCGAGATGCTAGATCTTTCAAGGTCTTTCCGAGTTTCTTTAAACCATGATGTAGTAGTGGTCATCTCGTTCCAGAAATAGTCGAATAACTGTTTGGTTAGGTTGGATTTGTGCATTCTGTACAGGTGTCCAAGAAATGTTAGCCTCAGTTTCCTCATTGTCTCACAGATTTTTTCTACATTCTTTTAGACTTCGTTATTGCTCCGAAGTTTCCATCCTGCTTCAGTCTGGATTGGGCCCATGATTTGCCGTAGGATTCTCCTTTCCAAGACCTCCAACTTCTCTAGCTTAAAGTTCATCGAAAGGCATTCACTGGCGTACAGGCATTATGTTTAGACCACAGTCAGTCCGTCTGTCGGTCTGTCTGTGTCTTTTTAAACATTTAATGCAGCCAAGTGGCCATAGGTTTACAAGAATACTATTTACAAAAAAACTTAATTTCTATTGATTCGCATAATCACTGATTGTCCTTGTTCTTTCTGTACAGAATTCCAAGTGGTCGTAGTGATCGCATGCATGTCCACACAGTTGACACTTGCATGTAATTGAAGGCTTATGATACGTCTTGTTGTGACAAATGATGTGATGGAAGCCGTGTACTGCCATTCTTGTATAGACGTGACGCATTTCAAAGTTTGCTTCCGTCCATGATCGATCAATCATGGCGTCAGATGCAAAAAACTCCGGGTATACGTCTTCTCGTTTTCGGATGAGTGTTGCCAATAGGTTCTCTGATGCATTTGTGTTGGGTAGATGTATTTGTTTCCTAATATCTTCTATGAGGAAGGATTCTCTTGCCAAGAGATAAACTAAACTGGAACTTGCTGTCTTTGAAACTCCAATTGCTATCTTAATGTATACTGTTTTTAATCTTTCTAATGTGGAGAGGTTTTTCATTGAGAGATACGGCCAGATAATTTCTAAGCCATACGTCAATATTGGCAGTTTTTTTTTTTTTGCTTTAAATAGAGACATTGCTGTCTCTAATCTGAGGGATCTTGTATAACTTTTTCCATGCATAGCCATTATTGCATGTGTAGCTTTTTCTAATACATGTTTTCTGAAACACTTAGCGGTTGTTTGAAATGCGACTCCTAGATACTTGAAATCTGGAGCGATCTTTAGTTGCTGTCCTTGTATGTAGATTTTTGCTGTTGCAAGAACTTTTCCTCCATTCCAGAATACCATCATTTCTGTTTTTGGAACATTTATTTCAACTCATGCATGTAGCACCATTCTTCTACATCACTTATTGTTTGTTATAATATTTTCACGTCTTTTGATGCTATTACTATTTCATCGGCATAGGCCCAAGAAATTATGCCTTCTCTTTGGATTATTGTTAATACTTCTGTGTCTTTTAGGGGCCGATAACCTAGATGTTAGGCCCCTTAAAACAAGAATTATCGTCATAATTTCTTTCTTTCTTTCTTTCTTTCTTTCTTTCAACTCGGCGTTGTATTATTCCAATCACCTAGTTTACAACAACAATAAAAACTTGGCAACACAGCTCAGCTGTTCCAAGCTTCCAAGAAAATTATCCTTCATGTTCTTTCTTTTGAAATATAAGGTATATTACAGCCATGACAAACACACAGGTTATTACGCATACTCCACACACACATCCCAAATTGAATGTCCAAAGCCAAGGAGAAAATTATGAATAGCCCAAAATAAAAAAATGTATTTGGCGTTTGCCCGAGATTGGCTTTCCCGTACAACAACAAAAAAGGTCTAAAGCTCAGTTGACAAGAAAGGCTTCTAAAGGCAGAGAGAATTTGTAAACATAAAACCCTTCATTTTACTGCTTTTGAGGGTGACGGAAACTTTCATAGAATATACTGTACACACACACGCACAGGCTCTGATCCATGATAAGGCAGGCAGGCAGGCCTTGGCTGAAGACACTACAGTAGGCAATCAGCTGTCAGCTCTTGATTGTGCGACCAAGCATCCAACAAAGAAGCAAAGTGGAAGTCAGCTCAATACCGCTTGTAGCTAGATTGAATAACAAAGCAACCCTTGACACTCGACTCCGGCCTCGCCTGGACCAATCACGAGGTGTCATACAGCCTCTCCGCCAAGCTCTGAGATCAAAAACTCGATGATACTACAAGTCACCACCTAACACACACATAGTACACTCTAGTCTGGGTAGAAAATGGAAACTTTGGAAGGTCAAACACAACACAGTACACATCTCTCAGTATACAAATGGGAAGTGACCACGTCGTGGTTTTTATCTGTCCCCCCGCAGGTCTAGGTTCAATTCCCAACTCTGCTAAAAAAAATACAGTTAGTCTGAGAGACTAGACTTTATATCATTTCAAATGACCCATGCTACAAATGCTACACATGTTAGAAAAGTTCAGGAGAGCTTCTTGCTTTGCTCGAAGCCCCAGGACTCTTTCAACAGACTCCATTACCCATTAACTTAGGCTTCCCGCGCGGGGAACGGAGAGCGGGAAGTGCACTCTGCTGCATGACGTCACGCACTCGTCGTCTCTGTATCACATAACGCCAGACCCCAGGAGTAAACTCAGACTCAACAGACTCCATTACCCTTTAACTTAGGTTCCCGCGCGGGGAACGGAGAGCGGGAAGTGCACTCTGCTGCATGACGTCAAGCACTAGCCGTCTCCGTATCAGACTCGGTGCATATGCACTGAACAACATGATGACGTCATATACGCCGTAACCGAAAAGCATAACGGTAGACCAAAGCATAACGAAGAAGTCGACAAGATCATTTTAAATTATAACAAGTAGTTCCGTGAAGAACTATACAGCCTATTTTCATATATCCTGCTCATGTTAATTGCCTCTATCAACATACAAAATTTCAGTTTAATTGCTGTAACAGATTCGTAGATATTGAGAACCGTCTAAATATTTCAGATGGTCGCCAGGTTGGATTTTTATTTTTTGTACTATTACATTAAGATTATTGTGTACGTGTGGTATTCAAACTTCAATCGCATGATTAGAACACAAGAAGTAAAAACGAGGTTTTAAAATTACGCACAGCAGCCATCTTGCGAATATGCAAACAATTGAAATAAATTAGATGCCAGTGGATCAACATTTGTATAAGCATTTAACGTGCAACGTTTCACGGCACTCGGATAGTTAATTCGCGAGAAACGTCCATTTAAATATTTATACTTCGCGTCGCCGCCATGTTGGATTTGTGCTCACCAGGTTACTGAAAGTCCTATAGGTGAACATATGTTCATAGTCTCTATGAACATTTTAAAAAAAAACAGTTTGGTTGCTGTAAAAGATTCATAGATATTGAGAACCGTCTAAATATTTCGGAAGCTCGTCATTTAGGATTGTTATATGTATAGGCCATAGAGTTATGTACCATTCAAGGACAATTATTGCCTAGGTTCATTATTCAAACTTTCACTTTGATCGCATGATTACGACACAAGAATAAAAACTTAATTTCAAAATTTCGCACAGCCGCCATCTTGAGGTTATGTAAACAATTGAATTAAATTAGATGGCAGTGCATTACTATCTGCAAAATCATTTACTGTACCACATTTCACTGCGCTCAGAGAGTAAAATCTCGAGAAAAGTCTATTAAATTATTTCAAATTCGCTTGGTCGCCATGTTCGTTTTGTACTTTACAGGTTTATGAAATATACATAGGTGAACTTGTATCAGTACCCTGTATCACCGTACAAAATTGCAGGGTGATATCTGTAATAGTTTCGGAGATATAGAATGTCAGTGAAATATTTCGCACAGCTGCCATTTTGAGTTTATGTAAACAATTGAACTAAATTAGACTCCAGTGCATTACAATGTGTATAAACAATTGCTGTACCAAGTTTCATTACGTTTGGATGGTTAATTCGCGAGAAAAGTCTATTTAAAAGTCTCAAATTCGCTTGGCCGCCATGTTGGTTTTGTAGTCACCAGGTTTTTGAAATTCTCATAGGTGAACTTCTAGGAGTGCCCTTTATCACCGTACACAATTTCAGGGCGATATCGGTAATAGTTTCGGAGATATTGAATGCTAGTGAAATATTTCGCACAGCCGCCATGTTGGATTGGTGAGACGTAACAAAATTTGAAGGGCACGGTCGAGGTCGCCGGGAATAGCGCTATGAACTTACCGAGTTTCATTGGAATTGCTCCAGCCGTTTAGATTTTACTAGGGACACACACACACACACACACACACACACGGACAAAAGGTGATCTCATAAGCCTATTTTTTCAAAATTGAAAATAGGCTAAAAATCTGGATTGAGAGGCTGGGACGAGGCAAACTCAAACTCGTGAGGAAAATTTGAGAAGGGCACACATTTTACCAGAGTGTGCGGTTCTTGCTGATCTACGGGGAAACCTCGATCTGCAGAATACACTCGATGTTACTGTTTGTTAACCTGGGGCAGATGACCTTGCAGTTCCACCACTTAAAACCTCAATAACTAATTTATGTTAGCCGAGAACGTGGTGGCGTCTGATCTCGTCGTCCGCTTTATAAGTGAGAGTGGGTTAGGGCCAGCAATCTAAAGTCACTCTCTTGCGCTGTCGCTGTCTCTGTCGCTGTTGCTGTCGTTGTCGCTGTCGCTGTCTCTGTTGTTGTTGCTGTTCCTGTCGCTGTCACTGCCGCTGTTTCCGTCGCTGTCTCTGTCGCTGTTCCTGTAGCTGTCGCTGTCTCTGTTGCTGTTGCCGTTCCTGTCGCTGTCACTGCCGCTGTTGCCGTCGCTGTCTCTGTTGCTGATGCTGTCGCTGTTCCTTTCGCTGTCACTGCCGCTGCTGCCGTCGCTGTCTCTGTTGCTGTTGCAGTTGCTGTCGCTGTTGCTGTCGCCGTTGCTGTCGCCGTTCCTGTCGCTGCCGCTGTAGCTGTCGCTGTCGCTGTCTCTGTTGCTGTTGCTGTCGCTGTTCCTGTCGCTGTCACTGCCGCTGTTCCCGTCGCTGTCTCAGTCGCTGTTGCTGTCTCTGTCGCTGTTTCTGTTCCTGTCGCTGTCACTGCCGCTGTTGCCGTCGCTGTCTCTGTCGCTGTTGCTGTCTCTGTCGCTGTCTCTGTTGTTGTTGCTGTTCCTGTCGCTGTCACTGCCGCTGTTTCCGTCGCTGTCTCTGTCGCTGTTCCTGTAGCTGTCGCTGTCTCTGTTGCTGTTGCTGTTGCTGTTGCCGTTCCTGTCGCTGTCACTGCCGCTGTTGCCGTCGCTGTCTCTGTTGCTGTTGCTGTCGCTGTTCCTGTCGCTGTCACTGCCGCTGTTGCCGTCGCTGTATCTGTTGCTGACGCTGTTCCTGTCGCTGTCACTGCCGCTGTTGCCGTCGCTGTCTCTGTCACTGTTGCTGTCCTTGTCGCTGTCGCTGTTCCTGTCGCGGTCACTGCCGCTGTAGCCGTCGCTGTCACTGTTGCTGTGGCTGTCTCTGTTGCTGTTGCTGTCGCCGTTCCTGGTGCTGCCGCTGTCGCTGTCGCTGTTGCTGTCTCTGTTCCTGTCGCTGTCTCTGTCGCTGTCACTGTCTCTGTTGCTGTCTCTGTTCCTGTCGCTGTCTCTGTCGCTGTCTCTGTCGCTGTTGCTGTCGCTGTTCCTGTCGCTGTCTCTGTTCCTGTCGCTGTCACTGCCGCTGTAGCCGTCGCTGCCGCTCTCTCTGTCGCTGTTGCTGTGGCTGTCTCTGTTGCTGTTGCTGTCGCCGTTCCTGTCGCTGCCGCTCTCGCTGTCGCTGTCTCTGTTGCTGTCTCTGTTCCTGTCGCTGTCTCTGTTCCTGTCGCTGTTCCTGTCGCTGTCATTGCCGCTGTAGCCGTCGTTGCCGCTCTCGCTGTCGCTGTTGCTGTGGCTGTCTCTGTTGCTGTTGCTGTCTCCGTTCCTGTCGCTGTCGCTGTTGCTGTCTCTGTTCCTGTCGCTGTCTCTGTTCCTGTCGCTGTCACTTCCGCTGTGGCCGTCGCTGTCTCTGTCGCTGTTGCTGTCGCTGTTCCTGTCGCTGTCTCTGTTCCTGTCGCTGTCACTGCCGCTGTAGCCGTCGCTGCCGCTCTCGCTGTCGCTGTTGCTGTGGCTGTCTCTGTTGCTGTTGCTGTCGCCGTTCCTGTCGCTGCCGCTCTCGCTGTCGCTGTAGCTGTCGCTGTCTCTGTTGCAGTTGCTGTCTCTGTTCCTGTCGCTGTCTCTGTTCCTGTCGCTGTTCCTGTCGCTGTCACTGCCGCTGTAGCCGTCGCTGCCGCTCTCGCTGTCACTGTTGCTGTGGCTGTCTCTGTTGCTGTCGCCGTTCCTGTCGCTGCCGCTCTCGCTGTCGCTGTAGCTGTCGCTGTCTCTGTTGCTGTTGCTGTCTCTGTTCCTGTCGCTGACTCTGTTCCTGTCGCTGTTCCTGTCGCTGTCTGACGCTGTTGCTGTCTCTGTCGCTGTTCCTGTCGCTGTCACTTTTCCTGTCGCTGTCACTGCCGCTGTAGCCGTCGCTGCCACTCTCGCTGTCGCTGTAGCTGTCGCTGTTGCTGTCGCTGTTCCTGTCGCTGTCACTGCCGCTGTTGCCGTCGCTGTCTCTGTCGCTGTTGCTGTCTCTGTCGCTGTTCCTGTCGCTGCCGCTCTCGCTCTCGCTGTCGCTGTTGCTGTCTCTGTTGCTGTTGCTGTCGCCGTTCCTGTCGCTGCCGCTCTCGCTGTCGCTGTCTCTGTTGTTGTTGCTGCCTCTGTTCCTGTCGCTGTCTCTGTCCCTGTCGCTGTCACTGCCGCTGTTGCCGTCGCTGTCTCTGTCGCTGTCTCTGTTGCTGCCGCTGTTCCTGTCGCTGTCTCTGTTCCTGTCGCTGTTCCTGTCGCTGCCACTGCCGCTGTAGCCGTCGCTGCCGCTCTCGCTGTCGCTGTTGCTGTGGCTGTCTCTGTTGCTGTTGCTGTTGCTGTTGCTGTCGCCGTTCCTGTCGCTGCCGCTCTCGCTGTAGCTGTCGCTGTCTCTGTTGCTGTCGCTGTCACTGCCGCTGTTGCCGTCGCTGTCTTTGTCGCTGTAGCTGTTCCAGTCTCTGTTGCTGTTGCTGTCGCCGTTCCTGTCGCTGCTGCTCTCGCTGTCTCTGTAGCTGTAGCTGTCGCTGTCTCTGTCGCTGTCACTGCCGCTGTTTCCGTCGCTGTCGCTGTTGCTGTTGCCGTCGCTGTCGCTGTTCCTGTCGCTGTCACTGCCGCTGTCGCTGTTGCTGTCGCTGTCGCTGTTGCCGTCCCTGTCCCTGCCGCTCTCGCTGTCTCTGTTGCTGTCGCTGTCGCTGTTACTGTTGCTGTTGCTGGCGCTGGTGCTGTCGCTTTCGCTGTTGTTGTCGCTGTTGCTGTTGCTGTTCCTGTCGCTCTTCCTGTCGCTGTCAATGCCGCTGTTGCCGTCGCTGTCTCTGTCGCTGTTCCTGTCGCTGCCGCTGTTGCTGTCGCTGCCGCTGTTGCTTTCGCTGCCGCTGTTGCTGTCTCTGTCGCTGTTCCTGTCGCTGCCTCTGTCTCTGTTGCTGTTGCTGCCACGTCGCTGTTCCTGTCGCTGTCACTGCCGCTGTTGCCGTCGCTGTCTCTGTTGCTGTTCCTGTCGCTGTTGCTGTTGCTGTCGCTGTTCCTGTCGTTGGTGCCGTCCCTGTCGCTGCCGCTCTCGCTGTCTCTGTCGCTGTTGCTGTCGCTGTTCCTGTCGCTGCCTCTGTCGCTGGTGCTGTCGCTGATGCAGTCGCTTTCGCTGTCGCTGTTGTTGCCGCGGTTGTTGTTGCTGTTGAATCTTTAGGGGCTCTGCGACATCATGGTCATGTAGCCCCATGTACTAGGGTGTGTGTAGAATTTCTCTGATAACCAGTGTCACTTTGATATCAGTGCTACTGTGCGCATTTGTGATTGAGGTAGGATTAAGGTAGGAAGCGGTCATAGCCTTACGTTAGGTACCATTCCGGCATTTTCCCGGAGTAGAAGTGGAAAACTAGAGAAAACCACTTCCAGGATGGCTGAGATAGGAATCAAACCCGCCTCTCTTCCCGTTCCGGCCCTCAGACCAGAATTAAATTTCTTGGCAGTGCCGGGAATTGAGCCAGGATCTCCGCAGTGACAGCAATCGAAAAAAATACCAGCCTTACAGATGTCGCATATGATGTGTAACATCTGATATAGAAGAAACCTCACGTGAAATTGTTGATACACCGGTATTTTATACTATTATTGGCACAAATATTAATCTATTGTAAAAGGGAGTGTTTTACAGATATTGTAGTTTATAATACGGAACTCATTTTCTTAGATGATTTGTAGCCTAAATAAAGAATACGATAAGGATCAACTAGATTAATAGACGCGACACCGCTCATAACCTTAAATTCCTTATTAACAGGACCTCTTGATTCACGGACCAACGCGTAATTTCATATGGATTCTGTTAAAATGAGTCATATTGATATGATAAATATCGTATAAAATGATAATCTGGTAGCAAAATATATATACCCCATCCGGGATTAGATCCCGAGATTTCAAGATTTACAGTCACATGCCTCTAACCCCACGGCTATTTCGACTACGCAAATACTGTGCACAAGATGGTGACTTATTTCCAGTTAGCAATAGTTCATGAAGGCTTGCTCAATTCTCGTATAACCACAACGATTATAATTATTATATTGATGACTGCATTACCGTTATGTGGGTTAATATTTGAATAGCCATTGTGCAGAAACATAATACCGGCAATGCCGACTACTTACAATGTTTGATATTAAGGCTGTTTACCATTTAAATACTGAAACCGTATACGGTGCGAGTTGCGCTCTATACCGGCCAGTTAGTGAACCCTTGCCTGCGGTGTTATTGAAAATGTCATTTTTTGGCCGATAGAGCGCACTGCCAAGTATAAGCGCGATTAAACATTAGGTTGCAGTGGGTATATTAAAGGCGTTTCTCCCTGTGATACGTTCAGACCAACGAAGATTCAATTATTGTTAGTAGTCCGGGTTAATATACTAAATTCCTAGGTTGTTTGGAGTGTTTGTTGATGCGATATAGATTCTACATAGCCGCATGGCCGACAGTACATCGAGTGTTTATATTAAATAAGACTACAGCAAAAGTATGAAGATTTAATAAATCGTAATTGTTTTCAGCAAATATAATATAATGAATATTTTCACACCAAAGAAAGGCAGTTTGACGATGATTTACTGTAGGAATATTTGTAATGGGGCCTCCAAACCTTGAGGTAAATCGTATGCGATTTACATTCCACATAGCCACATGGCCTACAGAACGTAGTTGTACCGAGCTCCACCACCGAGCGCGCTTGGATCGATCGATCATCGATCGAGCGGGCAGAGCATACTTCCGTTTGATCGATCGAGCGGGCAGTGCATACTTCCGTTTGATCGATCGAGCAGGCAGTGCATACTTCCGTTGTCCACCACAGCCAGTTAGTACACTTCCGTTTGATCGATCGAGCGGGCAGTGCATACTTCCGTTTTCCACCACTACCAGCTAGTACCCTTCCGTTTGATCGATCGAGCGGGCAGTGCATACTTCCGTTTTCCACCACTGCCAGCTAGTACACTTCCGTTTGATCGATCGAGCGGGCAGTGCATACTTCCGTTGTCCACCACAGCCTGTTAGTACACTACTGTTTGATCGATCGAGCGGGCAGTGCATACTTCCGTTGTCCACCACTGCCAGCTAGTACACTTCCGTTTGATCGATCGAGCGGGCAGTGCATATTTCCGTTGTCCACCACTGCCAGCTCAATCGTTCCGATCCACTTCCGTCCACAATTTTCAAAATCACTCCCACAAAACTATCCAGCAACCGAGCGGAAAGATGTTACACATCAATAATCCAGTGTGTATTTACTCATAATACTTGTTCTTTTTTGAATTTCTGGTATTTCTTGTAAGTATATTTTTATTATTATTTTATTTATTAGCTTAATTTTTTTTTATTATTTTTAGGCTCTTGTCATATTTAGGCGTCCACCTCTAACTTTTTAACAATCAAATATTTGTACAATGTTATATGTGTTATGAGGGGACGATGACCTTGCTGTTCCGCCCCTGTTCCCATCGCAGCTATCCTGGAAGTGATTTTCCGTGATTTCCGACTTCTAGTGCAAGAAAATGACAGGACGGTTCGTAATTTAAGGCCACGGCCACCTCCTTCCCAGTCCTCATCTGAATTACAATTACACACACCAATGCAGCCTTCATAATTCCAGAGGTTATCAGACAAAAAACGTCCATGCACAACACCCTATAACATCATGTGTGTAGTGCTGAGCGACGAATTCCAAGGTTACATTGTTAGTAACGTATTTAAGGGACACTAGGACTGAGTTTTTAGGCAAAAATTACAAAATAACTGTTTTTTTGTTTTTCCCATAAATATAATATGGAACCCTGTGGATCATTTCAGTAAAACAGTTTTCATGCACTACCATTAGGTAGATTTCATTAGAAAGCGAACTATTGCAATGGGTACCATGTTTCGACTTCCGGAAAATTTCGACATATCTTCGCGTTTCACATCCCCCAGACCCCAAAACCACCGTCAGTTCAAAAGTTTATATATAATTTATGTATATATGTATATATGTATCTATCTATCTATATATATACACACATCAAAAAAAGTTTTGCATCACCTCGGTTCCAAGAGTTCCGGAACCTTTAAATACAAAGGTAATAGAGATCAACACAAACAACATTTCAGCTCGTTTTATTGCTCATGAGACCCACACATTGCATGTTGTACCATCATACAGCTAGACTTTCAGCATTTGTGGTCCAGATTGCAGTACACACCACTACCTCTAATACCCAGTAGCACGTCCTCCTGCATTGATGCATGCCTGTATTCGCCGTGGCATACTATCCACAAGTTCATCAAGACACTGTTGGTCCAAATTGTCCCACTCCTCAACGACAATTCGGCGTAAATCTCTCAGAGTGGTTGGTGGGTCAAGACGTCCATAAACAGCCCTTTTCAACATATCCCAGGCATGTTCGATAGGGTTCATGTCTGGCGAACATGCTGGCCACTGTAGTCGAGCGATGTCGTTATCTTGAAGGAACGCATTCACAAGATGTGCACGATGAGGTCGAGAATTGTTGTCCATGAAGACAAATGCCTCTCCAATATTCTGCCGATATGGTTGCACTATGGGTCGGAGGATGTCATTCAGGTATCGTAAAGCCGTTTCGGAGCCTTCCATGACCACCAGTGGCGTACGTCGGCCCCACATAATGCCACCCCAAAACATCAGGGAACCACCACCTTGCTGCACTCGCTGGACAGTGTGTCTAAGACGTTCAGCCTGACCAGGGTGCCTCCAAACACGTCTCCGACGATTGTCTGGTTGAAGGCATATGCGACACTCATCGGTGAAGAGAACGTGATGCCAATTCCGTGGGGTCCATTCAACATGTTGTTGGGCCCATCTGTACCGCGCTGCATGGTGTCGAGGTTGCAAAGCTGGACCTCGCCATGGACGTCGGGAGTGAAGTTGCGCATCATGCAGCCTATTGCGCACAGTTTGAGTTGAAACACGACGTCCTGTGGCTGAACGAAACGCATTATTCAACATGGTGGCATTGCTGTCAGGGTTCCTCCGAGCGGCAATCCGTAAGTAGCGGTCATCCACTACAGTAGTAGCCCTTGGGCGGCCTGAGCGAGGCCTGTCATCGACAGTTCCTGTATCTCTGTACCTCCTCCATGTCCGAACAACATCGCTTTGGTTCACTCTGAGACGCCTGGAAACTTCCCTTGTTGAGAGCCCTTCTTGACACAAAGTAACAATGCGGACGCGATCGAACTGCGGTATTGACCTTCTAGGCATGGTAGAACTACAGACAACATGAGCAGCGTACCTTCGTCCTGGTGGAATGACTGGAACTGATCGGCTGTCGTACCCCCTCCGTCTAATAGGCCCTGCTCATGCATGGTTGTTTACATCTTTGAGCAGTTTTAGTGACATCTATGAACAGTCAAAGGGACTGTATCTTGGATACAATATACACAGTCAACGTCTATATGCCGGAGATCTGGGAACCGAGGTGATGCAAAACTTTTTTTGATGTGTGTATATATAAGTTTCTTGTGGACACGATAACTGCCGTAATTTTGCCCCAATCAGTTTGAATTGTTTATATAATAAGTATCCCATTAAAATCTCGGTCGAGTTCGTTAATGGGAAAAATCGGTCGAAGGGGGTGAACATGGGGGGCTTTTTTTCGAAAAAGTGAAATTTCGCTATAACTCTCTTAATACGTGGAATATCGAATCCATTCAAAGTTCATAATATGTGTCAGATAAGTGCCAAAAATTTGTCAAATAAGTTTTTTGATAGCACCAACCATTGACCAAAGGGGTGAAAAAAGTGGGTTTTTCGGGAAACACTAATCATATCTCACTTAATCGGCACAATATCAAAACCGTACAAAATGGAAAATATTCCCCTAATAAGTACCTAAAACTTTTGTCTGAAAGAATTTTTGATATGACCCATCATTACGCCAAGGGATGAGTAAATTAATTTCGGAATTAAAGAAAATGCCAAGTGCCATCAGAGGTTACCATGACAACGCTTCTAAATTGATGAGGGATGAGCTAACAGAGGTTGCCAAGACAACGCCATTGACGAGATCACATTCATTTTTAGCCTACTTTTCACACTTTGCAAAAATGAGGAAAAAGTAGATTTATGAGATCGATCCGGGAAAATGTGTCTGTCTGTCTGTCGGTCTGTCCTTCTGTCTGTCTGGCTGGATGGCTGTGTGTGTGGGTCCCCCTCTATCAACTCCTAAACGGCTGCAGCAATCGAAACCATATTTAGTATGAGTAAAGATGTATACCGGAATATCTCAGGCTCATATTTGAAAAAGATGTCAGTGCCACCAACTGCTAAAAAAAACGCACTAGAAATTTGAGCTCCATGTTGGATATCTTGGAAGGTATACATGGGAGCTATTCCAAAAATGGCACACATGTATTTAGTTTAATTTCAGTTTAATTTTTAGGAGGCCATACATGACAGTGTCGCCAAAATAATTTTAAGCCTTCTGATAGGTCCAATTTTTAAATGTATATAACTTATACACTATCAATTGGATATCAACCAAATTTTGTATGTAATATGTGTACATAAACAAATATGACAGAGTGTATTCTTAAGAGCCACCAGGGCTGCCAACTGTGAATAATTGCTCTCTCTATTTTTATCCAAATACCAATATATCACAAAGTATGCAATCCGACAGCTTTAAACTATGCATTCATATATTACCTGACATTTTACATTAATTTGGAGTAACTTACATACGTCAGTTCTACCAACATGATTCTAAGCCTGCTGATAGGACCAATTTCTAAATACATGTAACTTCTATACTGTCAGTTGGATTTCAACCAAATTTCGTATGTGCTATGTGTAACATAACAGATATGACTATAAGTATTCTTAAGGGCAATCAGGGCTGCCAACTGTTAATAAATGGTGTCTATATTTTTTACCCTAATATCAATATATCAGAAAGTATGCAGGCCAACAGCTCTATACTTTGCACACGTATAGCACCTGACATTCTAGATTAATTTGGAGTAATTAATTTAAGCCAGTGTTGCCAGTATGATTCTATGCCTGATGATAGCTCCAATTTTAAAATACATGTAACTTCTATTCCAACAAATGGATTTCATCCAATATTGGCACAAAAAGATATCATAATATTTCAGATTATTTCTGACCAGCACTCGCATGACATTGTTGCCAACATGCTTTTACGTGTACTAATAGATCCAATGTCTAACTCCATGTAACGTCCTTTGGACTTCCACATTTTGTATTCTGTACCTTAAGAGATGGAATTAAGAATATATTCAGTCAGCAGGGCTGCCAACTGTATTGCTCTATTAGGCTACATTATGCCTAGTATACAGTATTTCGAACTAATTAAGACATTTCGATATTACCAACTTAATTTCGTCATTATTCTAGATAGGTACATATACTGTAGATTAATCATTGGCATGAATCTTAATTTTAAGAAAAGTAGGCTCTTTAGTTCGTCACGGAACTTCTTGTTCCATCTGACTATGAGAGAAGCGGCTAACTGTTTGCATGCTGAACTTCTATGCCCAAGGTCGCTGGTTCAAGGCCGGCCAAAGTCGCCGGATTTTCTAAGAGCGCTAAAAATCCCTCAGCATGCTTTCCTACGGAGGGGAAGTTATAACGTTCGTTGCATGTTGCTGGTTGCGGTGGCATCTAGCAGCCAAGTTCACAGCTAGGTGTCGTTGAAGGTAGTATTTGGTACAAAATTAGGAACTACTACTTAAAATTGACTGTCTGCAGACCTTACCTGAATTACAGACTAATACAGTCATCACAATTAACACCGTTTATCAGACAGATTCTACACACACCCAATGTACACGGGGTTACATGACCACGTTGTCGCAGCCCCTAAACTGAGGAACCAACCAACATCTCTGCGGGAGATAAAATTTTGCGTGAAGAAGTAACAGACTGTTGGATAGTTACACATCAGTTCCAAACCTTGCATAAGGACAGTGTGATCACATTTATAAAAATGAACCCCAAATGACAAGAAGGTTACCATCCCCATAAGACAATAAAATGTTAAATAATGCATAGAAAGACGGAAAAAAGTTAATTAACCTCCAATTGTAAAATACTTTCTCGCAATAAATGAGTTCTGATCCTCCTACGAAAACCAGCATATTTTGCCTATTATAGCCTATCCCCTAGTTTGCCCGGTGAAATCTACCTCCGCCTTCCGGCGCGCCGAGAGGAATTTTTTTTAAAGGCTCAGCGACATTTTTTAAAATCTCCTCTGCATAAAAAGAAGATGGAAGGCAAATCATAGGAAAGTAGGCTATACTTTTAAAAGTAGAAATCCTAGAAAGTCGTAGGTTGACTCAAACGAAAGGTCTCTATGCTCTTTATCTCTACAACAAAACATTGTATTTTTCAGATTTTTTCCAAAAAAGTTTCATTGGGTAAGCCAAACTGATTAATATAGCAAGCGATTTTATAAAAATGATTTTATCTCCAAACAACCTTTTTTAGGTAATCAAAATGCTCCATGTGCATGATATATTCACCAATTTTACTAAAACAAATCACTGGATATTCAGAAACAAATGTGTTGTAAGATAACATTGCAATATCTCCAGTCATTTTGTAAATTACAGACCAAAAAAATAAAAATAAATATGAAAAATTATCAAAATTCATAAAACATGATGGCACATCAAGAAAAAGTTAATCTGACAGCACACATGTAACACTTTCTTGAAATGTCTCAATGTTATAATATTTAGAATAGTTTTATGTATATGTAATGATGAAAAAGCAAGCGTTTTACGTAATTTCTACTACGCGTGGATCATTTTGATCGCATGGTATATTTTAGTAATATAATTAGTAAAAAATGAATTCCATTTCATCCAATTGTTTTCAAATTTGGTACGTGACTTAGTATTACTATTCTAAGTATGCAGTTTGAATTTCAACTCATTCTGATAGAAAAAAATGCGGAAGTTGAAAAATTCAGTCCTAGCAACCCACCCTGGCTTCACCCGGTATCTTTAACGGTTTACCCAGCGTAAGCTTAAAAGGCTCACGGATGGCAGGTTTTTCTTCGACTCAATTCACTGAAATAGATACTGTTCGGCATTCTCTGGTCATAAAAGATTTTTTTTTCAACAGGAACCTTCCTCGAAAAATGGAGAAAACTGCATCAAAATCCATCCAGTAGTTCTCAAGATTACCCGTTACATCCAAGTATCGGGGACTTCGTTTTATACTATGTAGAAATGACACAGACTGTAACATCATGTTCGTAGTGATAAAGAAACAAGATTTCAGGGTGATGTATGTAATAGTTTCGGAGATATAGAATGCCGGTGACATATTTCGCACAGCCGCCATCTTGAGGTTATGTACACAATTTAACTAAATTAGACGCCAGTGCATTACAATGTGTCTAAACATTTGCTGTACCAAGTTCCATTACGTTTGGATGGTTAAATCGCGAGAAAAGTCTATTTAAAAGTCTCAAATTCGCTTGGCCGCCATGTTGGTTTTGTAGTTACTAGGTTTTTGAAAGTCTCATAGGTGAACTTTTAGTAGTACCCTTTATCACTGTACACAATTTCAGGGTGATATCGGTAATAATTTCGAAGATACTGAATGCTGGTTAAATATTTCGCACAACCGCCATGTTGGATTGGTGAGAGACAATAAAATTAGAAGGGCACGGTCAGGGTCTACCAGAATGGTGCTATGATCTTACTGAGTTACATTGAAATCGCTCCAGCCGTTTAGAAGTTATTAGGGAACACACACACACCATCACACACACGCACACACACACACACACACACACACACGGACAAAAGGTGATCTCATAAGCCTTTTTTTTTCATAAAATGAAAATAGGCTAAAAATTGTAAGGCTAAATTATTAGTAACTTATTTAAGGTGACGCGGACTATGACACCATGTTTGTAGTGTTGGGCGAAAAATGGTAAGGTTACATTGTTAGTGAGCGGCTTCGGTGGCGTAATCGGTAGCATGCTGAGCTTCTAAACCCAAGATCGCGGGGTTGGTGTATTCTTTGGAATACACGGTAAGACAGAGTAAGCTTTTGCTTCTCTTTGCTTTAGTTCATCCCCTCCCTTTTTCGCAAACACCAACAGTGTTCTCCTGGATTCTCTTTGTTGGTATATTTTTTTACACCACCTGTGAGTCTGTTCTAGATATATATCTTCCATGACCCACCTAGCGTCATCTAGCTGCGAATCTCTGAAGTTATTCAATTTTTCCCTGTACAAGAGGACTTCCTTACCAATCTGGCCACCAGATGTCGTCGCTATCGCCAGCTATCATCTCCGTGATCAAGAGGACTTCGTCTACTTTTTCATCCACCCTACTTCGCAAGTGACGCCTGCTATCAACTCTTTGAAGACCATTTCATCAATAAAATGTATTGCTGTTATGTTGGTTATTCTTATGTGCATTCCTTTTGTCTCCTACCCCCACTCTTTTCCTTTCCCTGGTCTCTCCGCGCTTCGTTGAGCTGGCCTCACTTGTGCGTCTGAAGTCAAACCAGTCAGTCGGAGCTTAACTAAGGCTCGTCTCCTCACCTCGAGAGACAAAGTTTCAAATCTTCGCCATGTTGTGAATTCCTGACTAACGGTCACCAAGGAATCGCCGTTCATCAGAAATGAGCTAAGTACTATTTCTATGTTCTTCAACTTATTTTAATTGATTTTAAATAGCTACATGCTTTTTAATGATCACTTTATATGCAGTGTGAGATTTCTAAATGTGGGGCAATAAGCATCCTTCGCGGGATTTTCTATGTTGGGCTTTTGTCTATCTAAGCTAATGTTAACATGAAGCAGCATTTCATATGCTTATTAAATGCGAGATTTTCTCACAACGTGGGACACAATTGAATTACCCACTGTCTACAGAATACTTAGCTCGTTCCACCGCTGGACTAATTTTTGCCCTATTCTTCAGTCTTGATTGTTCTGGAATTTTCCATGCCGAACAATTCATTTACAAGTTAAACATTCTAGTACTTTCCACTCACATATGGGAATACTTTTTCAAACTAAGGAATCTTCCTTATGAACTGCTAATCAATATCTAATTTTTCTTCCTCCGTTGGAATTTTTCTCGTGCATTCAACTATAACCTACAAGTTTTTCAAGCAATAGACTCTCGCAAATCTAGTGTAACTAGTTATTTTCCACCATCGCAATAACTTTCTTTGCCATAAACTTTATGTGCTACTACAGTGAACTTTTCAACTATATCAACAGATTATAGTGAAAACAGTGCCTGTTCAACTTTTTCATCCGCGTCGCGCTCGACCGAGTACAATAAATACGGCCATGAACACTCTTCCACAATCCCATTTGATCTTTCCCAAACCTTTACTAACATACTAAAATAATAAAATTATAACTTCAGGTCTCTTTTCAATGAGGTGTCACTCTCAATAAGTGTCCTCCCTTACTTGCTCCAAGTACAACGAATTAATGTCTGTAAAATTTCGTGTCTAGTACACGCCTTGAAGTATAATGTTTCTCCCTTCTAATGAGGGAATCCAATTCCTTCTACTCAAAAGTGAGTTATCTCTAGGTTTCACGAGAGGGAAATTTGCCCTATTTTTCTCGTGATCCCTACTTAAACATAGGAGTTCTAGAAACTTCCTTTCAATTTTTCTCTTCAGGTTTCACAATAAGTGGCCTGCCCTATTTGTATAATCTCTAAACGCAGTTCTGTATTAATGCAAGAAGTTATAGAAACTTCTATTTCATTTCTTCCTGTTTTTTGTTGTTGTTACTTTCGATGTTGTTATTTGTTCATATTTCTAAGATACCTATCTAGAAATCCTTAAAGTACACCCCTTGTACTTAATTTATTGTTTAACCTTAATTACTTTAATTACCTTAAAATTTTCTATTTATTAATCTTAGCACCATTTTAAAATCTTACGAAGATTTTAGCTCATATAAAAGGTTTAAAACCAAAAAAAAAAAAATATATATTAATTGCCTGGCACAAGATTTAAATGATTTCGGAGGTATGCGACCCCAATTGTTTGTAAACTCAAATTATATATGTCTTAAATGCATTACACCTTTTTGCATTGTTAAATAAATTTGAATTTTTCCTTTTGCTTTATCATTTCTCTGAAATACCGACTAAGAAAGATCCTGTCTTCCCTCACTCTTCCCATGGGCTTAAATTTAAAAAAACTCACAAATAAAATTAATAACGGTTCCACTTTTTGCTGCATTTGAGCAAGAACTCTTAGTTAAAAATGTATTAAATACTCTCTTAGCTTTGATAGCTAATTCTAACTGGCCAGTAAGGCAAGCATAGCTCGCTACGCCAGCTTCCTGCTTGTTGAGATTTTCTCTACGACTTATGGTTGGTTTTCAAAATTTAAGTTTTTTCTCATTGTCTAAATTTTAGTCGGCTCTTAGCTGGGTAAAAGCTTAGTCATTCCTAAATGCAACTATTGGTGCTCTTACCAAAATTATTCTCAAGGGTATAATTGCTTCATCCCTATCCTTCTTGGAAACATTCTGTCACTTTTAAGAAATTCTACAATTTCAAGAACTAAAACATCACGGATTATTCAAATTATTTGCATTCTTCAAAATATTTGTTTAAAACCAACTCCTTTAAAAAGGTACATAGGAAACTTATCATTTCTTTCTTTGCCAGACCACCACCCTTCCCCATAGTAGCCGAATCTTGGCTTGGAAGGGAAGGTACTGCCCCCGGAAATTGAATTATATTGAGACCACGATGGCTGTATTGGCAAATATGAGTAAAGTTATGAATGTCATAGTTATGACGTAGGCACGGATGACGCAGATTTCATTCCAGTAGGCTGGTTGAGCTGAGATTCTTGGTGACGTCATGAGTTTGTTCGAGAAAGATCTTAGATTTACGACGCAGTCGCAGGAAACAAGGTATTGTGCTAAGGAAGAAGCTACGCTATTGGAGGAGAGACTCGAACCAATGAACGATAGTTTGGAAGGAAGACGGAGATTGCTGAAACTACGATATTTGATTACTTTTGGCATGCAGATTTGTGGAAATCTATTTTCAGTTATGGCATTGATTTGGAATTTTGAAGAAATTAATTTTGAGTTTTTGAAATTTGAAAATCCGTCAAGTATAGCCAAAGTTAAAACTTCCAGCAATGACGCAGCAACAGGCTATGGAAGGGATGGATACGCCCCTCAAGAAGTTGATAAAAGGTCGTGCACAGGAGAGAGGAGCTCTCAGATCTCATATGTCAGATCGCATATATATTTCTGGTGATATATAGTTATTTTCAAGTGATTCAGTGAAGTAAGTTGTCTTTAGCGTGGTGAAAGCCCGGCGCATCGAACGAACTAGGAGCAGTTCCATTTTACGCTGCTCGAAACTAGGTGAAGTTGAAACGCTCACATTAACGTTTCCACCAGTCAAGATATCAAGCGCTAACTTCAGCCTGTATTATAATTCTATTGGGCAGTATAACATTGAGGTGTGTAGAAGATTTGAACAAATTCACAGTTATACTTCGAAAGATATTGAAACTTTAAGGCTGCCAACAAAAGTGATTTTCTCGCCACATGAGAAACACTTTTAAAATTCCACATTATACACTACGGCTGACACGTGGAGTGCAACAGTGATATTGGAGAATACGTTTGGTATTACAACGATACATTCGACTATGGAACATTATAATCTTGCAGTGCTTTCAATGATTATAACAGTAGTTGAGATGGAAGGCTAAGGCTTTAATGCAATTGGGACATATATCGTTGGAGTAAAGTAACAGCATGGAACTTCGTTAATCGTCTTTCTACAAAAGCGAGCATGTAGTGAACATCCAACTACACTCATGCATCGTGAATCCATCGCTGAATTATACCAGATAACAGTGGAAATATTTTCATACTCCACAACTATGAATATTTCTGCGGAAATAACTACAATAAACTTCATGGCGAATTCCTGCAAGAACTTCAGGGAACTTTCAAGAGAGGCCAGGGTTGTCCCGGCGCACAAAGAAGAGTTTTGCCAGAAGGATGTTTTTCGTATCCACGGAGCAGTGCAATTTCGGAGGAGGAAGCAGTTCGATTCTCCGAGGACGCTGATTCCAGGTTCGAGGACGGAGCACATCTTTACGCTGGTGAAATGGAACCAACAGCAGTTTTCTTTGAAAACTTTCCTCTGGAACTTCAATCAACAGATAAGGTAGTCGTGAACGTTTCTTGTATTATTTGAGTCTTGTAGCGATATCTGAGCAACCATTCTTCCCATATTTTCTGTCCTATCTTTTGCCCCATTTTCTTGATTGATATTTCTGTACTCAGTACACTTCGATGATTTATGCCTTTTTCTTCGATTTTTGAGACATTGCTATGTCATTGGCATACTTAATAATTTTGGATCAGTTGAGACTGATGATTTAGATTCTTTCAGTAATTTGCATATTTTTGTAGTCACGATTTGACTGTAAAGTTAACGATTTGCTATGGCAGATTTGAATTCAGACAGCGTGTAATTTTATTAAAGCAATTCTATTCAGTAAATTACTTTGACCAATTTTCTGTCATCCTCAAGAAAGAAGAATGATTAAAAGATTTTAGAGCGTTAAAATCTATTACGATATCGACGATCTTTGAAATACTAGTCGTCTTATGAACATGATTGCAACATAGACATTTATCATTGCATTATAGACAATTTTATGAAATATGAACTTTTATTTCGATTTATTGAATTCACTATAGTAATGAACATTTGATAGGAGTTTTTCTCAATTATAGATTGGAACAATAATGTTTGCATTCCACAGCCTAATTGTATTCTATTCGACTATTCATGCAGTTCAGTTGAACCTTGATTGAAGATAGTATTTTTATACTGCGTTACTTTGAAGATATTAATCTCAATTTTGATAGACCAGGCAGGAGTGTCTAATCGTATTCGCTATTAAATTTATTTGTGATTGGCAAATTTTTACTTCATATCGATTCATGAATGAAACCCACGAAGGTTAAATAATAACAGTCATTATTACAATTGATGAATATAAGAATTTTTAAAGAGGAACAATGGATGTATAATCGTTAGTTCAGTGGACGTGTACAAGTCGCTGTTGAATAATGCCCTTGAATAATGAAGGAGGTTCCCACAATAATTAATGAAGTTGAATTAATAAGTGGAGGTTTTTGTGTGTAGTTTGGAAGATATTATGCCATATATATATATGAAGATATATGATGAATTTTGGGCCAATTTTTGTGCAATTTTGTGCGTTATAAGCGAAGTATTTTCCCGCTGATTGTATTGTTCTTGTTCTTTGAAAGATTATTCATATGAAGATACTGTTAAAATTAACAAGAGTGTTAAATAATTTGAGATAAAGATTTTGAATGGAGGTTACAGTCACAAATATTAATAATTATTATTAAACCTTATTAAACCTGAATTTGACAGTTAAATATAACTAACCTTCATTGGTCGATTATATCATCACGATTTGAGTAATTATCAACCGGATAAACGTGTGGTTTAATGTATTTCTTGTATAAATAATATAAACAATAATATTGTAAAATAAATTTGTAAATATCTTTGTTCAATAATTTGAAATGATAGTGATTAATACAGGCGTGTATAAAATTTTCAATTGTCATTCGACATTGTTATAAACAATTTATTATTGTTATAAATAATTAATTAACATTTAGAGTTTTGTTTTTATACTCTAAACAACGCTAATTAAGCAAGTGGTTTGAACAATTAATCATGATTTGGGATTGCTGGAGTAATCCACTGGTGTTTGAATGAAGCATGTAAGACATTTGCGTGATAATATTTCAGTTGAGATGTGAACATTTACGTATTTGAAAAGGAGAGCCAAGCTCTGAGGTAACATGCTTATGCTAGGGTTGAACGAACGGGAGTCCGCTTTGACAATACAGGTGCATTGCAGCTGGCCCGGACAACTGTGTTACAGAGGCCAAGGACGTTCCATAATAGCCTTGTGGCTATAAATAAAATGTGAAGTATATAAACACGCAAAACAATTGATATATGTGTCTCATCCCAAATCCCGTTTCCATTCCATGTGCATTATTATTAGCCTACTTTCGATTTTTGCAAAAAATTAAAGTAGACTTATGAGATCAACACAGGGCGAAAAAAGTGTGTCTGTCTGTGTGTGTGTATGTGTGTGTGTGAGTCTGTGTGTGTGTGTGTCTGTGTGTCTGTGTGTGTGTGAGTGTGTGTACTCTGAATGTCTGTCCCCCCCTATCAATTCGAACACGGTGAATGCGAATTGAACGAAATTTGGTACAAAGGTAGCACTAGCAAAGGACACCTCAGTGTCATGTTTTATATCGCCGCCATCTTGACGGAAACGTAATGGCGGCCACACAAATGTTCAAAGCTTAAATCAAATTACGACTAACCTAATCATCCGATCTCTACCAAATTTTGCAACAACATACCTTTATGGAGGGAGCATCCTTTGACCTAACTAATAAGTCATCAGCGTAATAGTTTGCGGATGGCGGCCATCTTTGTGTGAAAATCGATCCTCCCTATTAATTCGAACACGGTGCAACCGAATGGAACGAAATTTGGTACAGAGGTAGTACTAACAAAAGGCACCTCAGTGTCATGTTTTATATCGCCGCCATCTTGACGGAAACGTAATGGCGGCCACACAAATGTTCAAAGCTTAAATCAAATTACGATTAACCTAATCATCCGATCTCTACCAAATTTTGCAACAACATACCTTTATGGAGGAAGCATCCTTTGACCAAATAACTAGGTCATTAGCCTAATAGTTTGCGGATGGCGGCCATCTTTGTGTGAAAATCAATTCCCCCTATTAATTCAAACACGGTGAAACCAAATGGAACGAAATTTGGTACAGAGGTAGCACTAGCAAAGGGCACCTCAGTGTCATGTTTTATATCGCCGCCATCTTGACAGAAACGTAATGGCGGCCACATGAATGTTCAAAGCTTAAATCAAATTACGATTAACCTAATCATCCGATCTCTACCAAATTTTGCAACTACATACCTTTATGTAGGGAGCATCCTTTGACCAATCTAATAGGTTATTAGCCTAATAGTTTGCGGGTGGCGGCCATCTTTATGTCAAAATTGATTCCCCCTATTAATTCGAACACGGTGGAACCGAATGGAACGAAATTTGGTACAGAGGTAGCACTAGCAAAGGGCACCTCAGTGTCATGTTTTATATCGCCACCATCTTGACTGAAACGTAATGGCGGCCACACGAATGTTCAAAGCTTAAATCAAATTACGATTAACCTAATCATCCGATCTCTACCAAATTTTGCAACTACATACCTTTATGGAGGGAGCATCCTTTGACCAATCTAATAGGTCATTCGCCTAATAGTTTGCGGATGGCGGCCATCTTTGTGTCAAAATCGATTCTCCCTATTAATTCAAACACGGTGTAACCGAATGGAACGAAATTTGGTACAGAGATAGCACTAGCAAAGGCATCTCAGTGTCATGATTTATATCGCCGCCATATTGACAGAAACGTAATGGCGGCCACACAAATGTTCAAAGCTTAAATAAAATTACGATTAGCCTAATCATCCGATCTCTAGCAAATTTAGCAACAACATACCTTTATGGAGGGAGCATCCTTTGACCAAACTAATAGGTCATCAGCCTAATATTTTGCGGATGGCGGCCATCTTTGTGTGAAAATCGATTCCCCTTATCAATTCGAACACGGTGAAACCGAATGGAACGAAATTTGGTACAGAGGTAGCACTAGCAAAGGGCACCTCAGTGTCATGTTTTATATCACCGCTATCTTGACGGAAACGTAATCGCGGCCACCCAAATGTTAAAAGCTAAAATGTAATTACGACCAACCTAATAATCTAGTCTCTACCAAATTTTGCAACACCATATCTTTATGTGAGAAACATATTCAGACCAAACTGCAAGAACATCAGCCCAATAGTTTGCAGATGGTGGCCAAGTATGTGTGCAAATCGATTCCCCCTATCAATTCAAACACGGTGAAACCGAATTATCGAAATTTGGTACAGAGGTAGCTCTAGCAAAGGGCACCTCATATTCATGTTTAATATCCCTATAGCACGTTGTATTTCAACAAGCTACTACAACCAACATTCAATCATACTCCTTGAATAGGACAAAGAGTTATAACAATACCCATGCATTTAGGAGAAAGTAGGCTATATGTTCTTTACTGAACATCTTGTTTTTACGTTGCTATGAGCTTGAGAAAGCTGAAACATTATATGTAGAGAATACAGGTCCTACAGGAGGACATGGTTATGTGGTCGATGGCTTCTGATTGCCACGTTGATTTTGTTGTTTATTTTTTTTGTTAAATCATTCTTTATGTGAAATAAATTATTGTGCAGTTTAAAGTTTCTCGTCTCCGTTCTGGTTCATTTTAAATATCATGGTGGAGGTTATTGTGTGGGCATACTTTTAAGTGATCCAGTTGACAACCCAGACCCCGAGATAAATTTAAGAGGTAAGTAAAGGTAAGTATGAACCCCCGTATATTTTGGTGTGTTCCACAATAATTTTCTTGTTAACTATTATGCTCTAATCTCGATAGTATCTGTCAGTGCCATTTTCATTGATGTAGCTATGCCGGCGCGTTTGATTATTGGCAATCCGATTGAGGGGGCGGATATCTGACAGCCTACTATCCGGATATCGGGTACAGTAGCTCTTACCCTCGCCTGCAAATAGCCCAAGCTCTAGCTGCGTTTCCCGTTAGCTGTGTTCAGGTCCCCACTCACTTTAGTGATCTTACGGGCTTTGCGGTGACACTCTTCTTTAAAATTGTTTGTATTTAGTGTTGGACTTTCTTCCTATTGTCCACACTTGTTCCTCTGTCCGAAACCCACTTCCCTTTACTTTTTATTCATCTTCCTATGTGGGTAAGGTTAATTCTAAGCAAAAACCTACCCAGGGGTTGGGTAGATTATTAGCTTGGGAATAACCTAATCCCCAAGGGAAGATGATGAAGAAAAAGAAGTGGGTTTCGGACTGGAGAAAAAGGATGGAAAAATAGGACGAGAGTCCAACAGAAGTTATAATTTTAACTTTAAGAATACTCAAAGGCAGCTGCCACTGCAAATCCGCTCTCCGATACCTAAAGTGGGTAGGGACCTGGGCGAAGCTAATAGGAAACGCAGCTGGAACTTGGGCTGTTCGCAAGAAAGTTGCTGTAGCGTATTCCCTCTCAAGCACAAATAAACCTACTATGGGGAAGGGTGGTGGTCTGGCAAGACAAAGAGTAACAGATTTATTGTGTATCTGTTCAAAGGAGTTTGTTTCTAAACAAGTAATTTGAAGAGTACAAATAATTTGAATCAGCTTTGATATTTTAGTTTCTGAAATTGTAGAATTTCTAAAGAGCGACCAAATGCTTCCAAGAAGGATAGGGATAAAGCAATTATACCCTTGGGAATAATTTTGGTAAGTGTACCAATAGTTGCATTTAGAAATGACTAAGCTTTTACCCAGCGAGGCGTAGACTAAAAGTTTAGACAATGAGAAACCCTTATATTTTGAAAAACCATCCATAAGTGTTAGAGAGAATCTCCACAAGCAGGAAGCTGGCGTAGCGAGCTATGCTTGCCTTACTGGCCAGTTAGAATTAGCTATTAAAGCTAAGAGAGACTTTACTAAGTTAATAACTAAGAGTTCTTGCTCAAATGCAACAAGTGGTGAAAACCCGATCAATAGATTTATTTTTATTAAAGAGGGCATAAACCTAGGAAGAGTCAAGGAAGACAGGATCTTGCCTAACCGTTATGTTACAGAAATGATAAAGCAAAGAACAAATCTTAATTTATTTAACAATGTAAAAGGAAGTAGTTTATGTAACAAATATATAATTTTGATTTTTATAAACAATTGGGGTCGCAGACCTCTGAAAACATCTAAAGCTTGCGCCAGGCAATTGACAATTCTTTTGGTTTTAAACCTTTTATATGCTTTAAAATCCTCGTAAGATTTGGAAATGTTGCTAAGATGAATAAATGGAAAACTTAAAGATAATTGACGTAATTAAAGTTAAACAATAAATCAAGTACAAGGTGTGTACTTTAAGGATTTCAAGATAGGTATCTTAGAAATATGACCAAATAACAACTTCGAAAGTAACAACAACAAAAACAGGAAGAATGAAATAGAAGTTTCTATAACTTCTTGTATTAATGCAGAACTACGCTTAATGATTATACATAGGAGATTATACAAATAGGGCAGGTCACTTATTGTGAAACCTGAAGAGAAAAATTGAAAGAAAGTTTCTAGAACTCCTTTGTTTAAGTAGGGTTCACGAGAAAAATGGGGCAAGTTTCCCTTTCGTGAAACCTAGAGATAACTCACTTTTGAGTTGAAAGAATTGGATTCCCTCATTAGAAGGGAGAAACAATATAATTTAAGGCATGTACTAGACACGAAATTTTACAGACATTAATTCCTTATACGTGGAGCAAATAAGGGAGGGCACTTATGTAGAGTGACACCTCATTGAAAAAAAGACCTAAAGTAACAATTTTATTATTTTAGTTTGTTAGTAAAGGGTTTGGGAAAGATCAAATGGGATTGTGGAAAAGTGTTCATGGCCGTATTTATTGTACTCGGACGAGCGCGACGCGGATGAAAAGTTGAACAGGCACTGTTTTCACTATAGTCTGTTGATATAGTTGAAGAGTTCACTGTAGAAGCACAAAACGTTGATGGCAAAGAAAGTTATTGCAATGGTGGAAAATAACTAGTTACACTAGATTTACGAGAGTCTATTGCTGGAAAAACTTGTAGGTTATAGTTGAATGCACCTAAAAATCCCAACGGAGGAAGAAAGAGAAGTTCCGTGAAGAACTATACAGCCTACTTTTCATGGAATGATTATTCTACAGTATATGAACCTATCTAGAAAAATCACAAAATTAAGTTGGTAATATCGAAATATCAAATTAGTTCAAAATATACCTGGTATAATGTAGCTTAATAGAGCACTACAGTTGGCAGTCCTGGTTACTGAATATATTGTTAGTTCCATCTCTTAAGGTACAGAATACAAAATTAGGTTGAAGTCCAATGGACGTTACATGCAGTTAGACACTGGATCTATCAGCACGCGTAAAAGCATGTTGCCAACAATACCATGCGTGTGCTGGTCAGAAATAATCTGAAATATTATGATATCTCGTTGTGCCAATTTTGGATGAAATCCATTTGTTAGTATAGAAGTTACATGTATTTTAAAATTGGACATATCAGCAGGCATAGAATCATGTTGGCAGCACTGCCTTGTATTAATTACTTCAAATTAATCCACAATGTCAGGTGCTATACGTGTGCAAAGTATATAGCTGTTGGTTTGCATACTTTCTGATATATTGATATTAGGGTAAAAGAATATAGACAGCATTTATTAACAGTTGGCAGCCCTGATTGCTCTTAACAATACTTACAGTCATATCTGTTATGGTACACATAGCACATACGAAATTTGGTTGAAATCCAACTGATAGTATAAAATTACATGTATTTAAAAATTGGTACTATCAGCAGGCTTATAATCATGTTGGTAGAACTGACGTATATAAGTTACTCCAAATTAATCTAAAACGTCAGAATATACGTGTGCATAGTTTAAAGCTGTTGGCTTGCATACTTTCTGATATATTGGTATTTTGATTTTAAAAAAATAGAGACAGCAATTATTAACAGTTGGCAGCCCTGGTGGCTCTTAAGAATACGCTCAATCATATCTGTATATGTACAGATATTACATACAAAATTTGGTTGAAGTCCAATTGATAGTGTAGAAGTTATATGCATTTAAACATTGGACCTATCAGAAGGCTTAAAATTATTTTGGCAACACTGTCATTGTTGGCCTCCTGGAAATTAAACTAAAATAGCATTATCTGCATGTGTACCAATTTTGGAATAGCTCCCATGCATACCTTGCGAGGTATCCAACATGGAGCTCAAATTTCTAGTGCGTTTTTTCAGCAGTTGGTAGCACTGATATCAATTTCAAATATGGACGTGAGATATTCCGGTGCACATCTTTACTCATACTAAATTTGGTTTTGATTGCTGCAGCCGTTTAGGAGTTGATAGGGGGACACACACACACAGCCAGACAGACACACATTTTCCCGGATCGATCTCATAAGTCTACTTTTTCCTCATTTTTGCAAAATGTGAAAAGTAGGCTAAAAATTAGATATTGATTAGCAGTTCATAAGGAAGATTCCTTAGGTTGAAAAAGTATTCTCATATGCGAGTGGAAAGTACATGACAGTATAACTGGTAGATAGAGTGTAGGTTCTGGAAGGTTCCAGATCAATGATAAGTTGTTTAAATTGGGTAGAGAATCCCTCGGCGGAAAACTAGATTATATAGACAGTGGGTATTTTAGAAATATCCCTCGATGTGAGATAGCATCTCAGAAAATCTTTCATTTTGAAAGTTAGACTTGATAGTTTGAGTTTGATCAAGAAGATCTCTTGAAAGCAGTTATTATCACATAGCAACTTTCACTGTCTATAAAATCCAAATAAAAGCATTGAGCCTTTTAAAAGCGATGAAAATGTGGTTAAAACATGAAGTCGGTACTTATCTTTGCTTCATGAAGAAGGCGATGTTGCTGTTGACGGTTAGTTTTAAAACTCGAACATGGCGTCGAATTTAAAAGTTTGCCACTTGAGTAGAGGAGGCGAGCTTTAGTTAAGCTCCAACTGACTGGTTTGACTTCCGACGTACAAGTGAGACCCGCTCAACGGAGCGTGGAGGGACCGGGGAAGGGAAAAAGAGTGGGGGTAGGAGACAAAAGGAATACAAATAAGAATAGCCAACTTTACAGTAATAAAAATCTTCTTGATGAAATGGTTTTCAAAGAGTTGATAGCAGGAGTCACTAGCGCATCCTGGTGGGTGAAAAAGTAGACGAAGTTCTCTTGATCACGGGGATGATAGCTGGCGATAGCGACGAGATCTGGTGACTAGATTGGTAAGGAAGTCCTCTTGTACAGGGAAGAATTGAGGAACTTCAGAGATTCGCTGCTAGATGACGCTAGGTGGGTCATGGAATATATATATCTAGAACAGACTTACAGGTGGTGTAAGAAACATATACCAACAAAGAAAAATCAGGAATCACTGTTGGTGTTTGCGAAAAAAGGAAGGGATGAACTAAAGCAAAGAGAAGGAAAAGCTTACTCTATCTTACCGTGTATTCCAAAGAATACACCGACCTGGGAGGGAAAAACACCAACAGAGAACAAAGACATGAAATTAAAAGTTTAAAGGTAAAGGAGCATTTAAAGACAATGGTCTTATGATACGCCCATTAGTGGTCAAGATCTTGGCTACCCTAACTCTCCCATCCCTTCCAGGGTAACACTCGGTCACTCTACCAGAAATCCAGACCAAGGGAGGAGAAACATCCCTAACCAGGACCAAGTCCCCACTTTAATGTCGGGATTGGAAAGAAACCACTTCTGTCTCCGTTGCAAGGAAGTTACGTATTCCAAATTCCACCTCTTCCAGAATGAATTGCGGAGGGCTTCAAGTTTACGCCAAAAAATAGGTAAATTAGAATCTCTGTAAGAGTTGGGAAGGGGAGGAGGAACAGAAAGAGAAGTGCCAATAAGGAAGTTACCAGGTGTGAGTGGAAGCAGGTCCTCAGGGTCATTGGAAAGCGGAGTTAAAAGGGCGAGGATTAACAACACCTTCAATCAGAACAGTCAGCGAATTAAATTCTTCATAAGTCAGAATGCGACTACCTAAAACTTTTCTTAGATGTCGTTTAGTGAGCTTTACGCAGGATTCCCACCTACCACCGTGATGAGGAGCGTAGGGAGGTATAAAACGCCATTTGAAACCCTTTGAGTAGGAAAAATTAGAAATCTGTTCCATGGCAGGAGATGATGTGAGAGCTTTCTTCCACAAGGAAGTTGCGCCTTGAAAAGTGGAAGCGTTATCAGAGAACAACTCCGAAGGAACCCCACGCCTAGCAGCGAAGCGAGAGACAGCTGATAAAAAGTAAGAAGTAGAGGCATTCGTTACTAGTTCCAAATGGATCGCGCCAGTAACCATGCAAACAAAGAGAGAAACATAGAGCTTACCAAACAATTTGCGTTTAGCTTCAAGGGAGTTGCGTTGATATTGGAACGGACCTATATAGTCCACACCAGTTAGAGAAAATGGACGTATAGGAGAAGAGCGAAAGGAGGGCAGATCGCTCATTAATTGAGTATTGACTTCAGGTTTTGCTTTGAAGCAAGGAATGTACTTGTGAATTACAGAGGAAACTTCATGAATTCCATTTATAATCCAGTACTTTTCCCTTAAGAGGCAAAGCAGTGTGCGTGTACCAACATGCAGATTGCGATAATGAAAGTCGCGTATAATTAAGGAAGTTACGTGATGTTTAGAAGGCAAAATGACAGGATGCTTTTTGTCCTCAGAAAGCAAAGATTGCGAGAGCCTACCACCTACCCTGAGTAACCTATTGTCATCAAGGAACGGGGCTAAGGCACGAAGACGACTGGATTTGGGAAGATCCCTTTTAGAAGAAAGTAAAGACAATTCAGAAGAAAAGGCTTCTTGCTGTGTTAGTTGCAAAACCTTAATGGTAGCGAGATTCAATTCATGATTGGTAAGGTGTGGTTTGGGGAGAAGGGGTTGGTCAACCACAAGATATTTCCATCTGAGAAGATAGGCAACAATTCGAATTAATTTGTGAAAGGAAGAATAGCGGGACAACAAGGGATGAGAAACTTTGGAAACAAGACACGAAGCAGTAGATTTAGATACTTTAGCGTCAGGCAAGTTGAAGTTTGTAGCTGGAGGTTTAGAAGGCCAACAAGAAGAGTCTCCGATTAACCAGGAGGGCCCATGCCAGTACAACTGAGAAGCTACCGATTGAGAGGGTAAACATCCACGAGAATTGATGTCGGCAGGGTTGTCAGCGCTGGGCACATGCCTCCATTGACATCCCGAAGAAAGAGTTTGAATTTTGGAAACCCTGTTTGCAACAAAAGTTTGCCAATGAGCGGGGTTTTTAGCAATCCAAGAAAGGGTAATCATGGAATCGCTCCAGAGATAGATTTGCGAAAATTCGACTTTTAAGACTTCCCGTAATTTCTTAACAAGTTCTGCGGCCATGAGTGCAGCACACAATTCAAGCCTAGGCAAAGTGATAGTTTTAAGAGGATCCACCTTCAATTTGGCACAAACAAAGTTGGAAGCTGAAGATCAATTTAATGAACTGCGATAAACCAAATATGCGCAGCAACCGTAAGTTTTTTCGCAACTGTCGGCAAACACATGAAGGAAAAAAGATGCATTAGGATGAGCGTTAATTAAATTCCTGGGAATTTCAGTAAGGGAAACATCAAGCAAATTGCTGCGAAAAGAGAGCCATCTGTTACTAAAAGAAAGGGGAACAGTGTCGTCCCATTCACATTTGAGCGACCATAGCTCTTGCATGAAAAGTTTGGCTATAACAATAACTGGGGCAAGGAATTGAAGCGGATCAAAAATGTTTGCAATTTCAGAGTGAATTTGTCTTTTTGTGTTAGGGAGCTCTTCTGCAAGCGAAACTTTATAGATGAGAGTGTCAGCGCTAGTGCACCAATGAACTCCAAGAGTTTTTATGGATTCGGAGTCTCCACAAATTTCGACGGAGGAGGGGTCTACATCTTCAATAGGAAACCGGGCGAGAAACTCATGGGAGTTGGAATTCCACTTATGAAGTGGGAATCCTCCATTCTTTAGCAATGCCTGAAGTTCTAGTGACACGAAAGAAGCTTCCTCAAGAGTGGGGAAGGACTGCAAGTAATCGTCAACATAGAATGATGTAGTTAGTGCTTCGGAAGCTTTAGAATCAAATAAATGACAATCTTGAGAAGCTAACAAGTGTAGGGATCGGATAGCAAGGAAAGCGGAAGGTTTTAAGCCATAAGTAACCGTCTTTAAGCGAAATACCTTAATGGGCTTGCTGATTTCGTCGCGCCACAAGATTCTTTAGAGATCTCGTTGTTCAGGCTGAATTAAAACCTGGCGTTACATCTGTTTTATATCCGCTATAACAGCTATGGGAAATAATCGAAAGTTTAAGAGTATAGCAGATAAATCTGACTGAATAGCAGGACCAGCGTAAACAGTATCGTTAAGACTGTTGCCATTATCGTCAGGTGATGAACCATTGAAAACGACTCGGATTTTATCCTTTACAAGAGGGTTTTTCCACACGGGATGATGATTTAAGAAAACCGTTTAAATTGGGGGGTGCAATTCGTCATCAGATTTGCTGACAACTTCCATATGATCCAAGCTTTCATACTCATCCATGAAATCAGTATACTGCTGTTTAACGAGAGGTTCTTTCTTGAATTTGCTCTCGATAGCAAAGAGAGCTTTTCGAGCTTTGGGTTGGGAGTTAATAAGTTTAGGGGGATTATGTAATCTTGGCATCTGAACAATGAACCGGCCATCAGAAGAACGAGTGGTGGTGTTCAGAAAACGTTGCTCACAGAATTCGTTTTCTGAAGAGGTCACGTTAGGAGAATCAACGCTATCAAGCCTCCAGAATTGTTCCAAGTCAGTATTAACGGAATAACATTGCGATGCGGGTTGGGGAGAATAATGAGGAAGTTAACCGGTGACGATCCATTCAAAATTAGTGTCTCTGGCAACCACGTTTGAGGATAACTTGCGAACCTGTTTACGAAGGCAATTCCAGAAAACATTGGCACTAAAGAGTATGTCAATGGGGTTTTGTACATTGAACAGAGGATCGGCTAGCCTCAAATGCGAGGGAATGTTTAAACCTGAAATATCTACAGAGTGACTTGGAGTATCTTCTCCTATGCTATTGAGAATGAGACAATTCAGTTTGAGAAAGTTATTTCTGTGACAAATGTCTCTTATGGTTAGCTTTGAAAACTGTAAAGCTTGCGATTTTGAGCTGTTAATGCCTGATACATTAATAGAAGTGGGGTTTACAGGTAAGCCTAGTTTTCTAATCAAAGAATTAGACACAAAATCATGAGTTGCCGCTGAATCAAGAAGGCCGCGTGCACGGACCCAGTTGCCAAAGTTATCCTTAACTTCGATTTGGACAGTGGACAATAGTACTTGGGCACTACGTATGGACTTGGGATTTTGAATGTAAGATGAAGCATTGGAACTGTTAGCATTGTCACTTTTCTGAGAAGTAGATGCGGTCGATTACCTTGCTTGATCATGACGATGTAGTAAAGTGTGATGAGCTTTTTCACAATGGAAGCAAAGTCTGGTGGACTTGCAATTTGAAGCAGAATGTGTGGGTGCTAGGCAGTTGAAGCAATGTTTATTCTGGGAAACTAATTTTCTTCTGTCGTCACCTGACAGTTCTTTAAAAGATTTACATAGATATACGGCGTGGGAATCTTTACAAAGTATGCACTTTAATGGTTCATTTAAACTCTTACGGGGTTCGCATTGAGTGTTTAAACCGAGAGAACTAGCAATACGGCATTCACTAGACCTAGTTGGGTAACCAGTGGCGTTTTACTTGAGTTTAGATGAGCTGGACCCAGGTTTTTGGGTACTAGACGCTAAGCGTTCGCTTTTAGGTTTAAGAGACATTGATTCAAATTTAGAACTAGGGGATGAGGGTTCACTTTGATTAGCTAAAGCAGTTAAGAGTTGGCATCTAGCATTTATGAAAGTGACTAAATGCTCATAAGAGTAATCGTCTTCTCTGGAAAGTTCAATCTCCTAAGCTTTGAGGGTAGCAACATCGACTTTAGAAACCACTAAATGTATTAGGAAAGTGTCCCAGTGATCAGTGGGTTGATCTAATTGGGATAGAGCTTTAACGTGAAGTTGTGTTGTATCAATGAGAGTACGCAAACTAGTGACGTCATTGTGCTGTGACGCAGGTAAGTTAAATAGAGCCTTCATATGGCGTTGAATACGTAACCGTGAATAACCGTATCTTTCTTTCAACAAGTTAAAGGCAATGGGGTAGTTTTCGGCACTTAATGGGAGTGCTTCAACTAACTGCAAAGCTTGACCTCGGAGGATAGATCTCAAATAATGAAACTTGTAGATGACTTGAATGTCTTCATTGTCATGAACAAGAGAACAAAATAATTCATAGAAAGAATCCCAAGTAGATTCGTCTCCAGAGAAGTGGGGTAAATCAATCTTAGGTAGGATTGGTTTGGGCTTGTGAGTACCCTCACGAAAAGAGGTTTGTTGTTCGCGAAGGGAACCAAGAATAGAACCGTCCTTTTTCTGTTCTTCTTGGAGTTGGTGTATTATTTTAAAAGCAGAACCTATGCCTTCGTAATATTGGTTTTCTACTTCCACTCGATCATCAGTTTGATTGAGCATACAAGTTTCGATTTCAATTTGGATGTTACAATAATTTTCATATGAACGTTCAAAATCCTTTACACGATGTTTTAACGATCTAATTGAGCTTCTGAGGGATCTAGCTCTTTCATGTATTTTCTACATCGGGTAATTTGCCCTTTATAGGATGCTCGTTTAGAAGTAAGTTTTTCATCCTTATCCTTTTCTGTAGGAGCCATGACAAAATAGGTAAATTAAAGTATAACTTACGAAACTGTGGAACCTTGGAAATGCTGTCAGACTGGCAGCTGCAAATAAGTTGAAAGAAAGGGACACACCAAAGAAGACAGTAGCGGCCTCTTTCCATTTCACATGCTTTGAACGGTGAAGCTATAGCTGAAAAATTCAAAGAAGATATTAATGATTTGCAAAATATTGTCAAATAACCCTTGACAAATAGAAAATGTCATAAATGGACTCTCCCGGGTTTCTGGGCCCAAATTTTGGGTAGATTATTAGCTTGGGAATAACCTAACCCCCAAGGGAAGATGATGAAGAAAAAGAAGTGGGTTTCGGACTGGAGAAAAAGGATGGAAAAATAGGACGAGAGTCCAACAGAAGTTATAATTTTAACTTTAGGAATACTCAAAGGCAGCTGCCACTGCAAATCCGCTCTCCGATACCTAAAGTGGGTAGGGACCTGGGCGAAGCTAATAGGAAACGCAGTTGGAACTTGGGCTGTTCGCAAGAAAGTTGCTGTAGCGTATTCCCTCTCAAGCACAAATAAACCTACTATGGGGAAGGGTGGTGGTCTGGCAAGACAAAGAGTAACAGATTTATTGTGTATCTGTTCAAAGGAGTTTGTTTCTAAACAAGTAATTTGAAGAGTACAAATAATTTGAATCAGCTTTGATATTTTAGTTTCTGAAATTGTAGAATTTCTAAAGAGCGACCAAATGCTTCCAAGAAGGATAGGGATAAAGCAATCATACCCTTGGGAATAATTTTGGTAAGTGTACCAATAGTTGCATTTAGAAATGACTAAGCTTTTACCCAGCGAGGCGTAGACTAAAAGTTTAGACAATGAGAAACCCTTATATTTTGAAAAACCATCCATAAGTGTTAGAGAGAATCTCCACAAGCAGGAAGCTGGCGTAGCGAGCTATGCTTGCCTTACTGGCCAGTTAGAATTAGCTATTAAAGCTAAGAGAGACTTTACTAAGTTAATAACTAAGAGTTCTTGCTCAAATGCAACAAGTGGTGAAAACCCGATCAATAGATTTATTTTTATTAAAGAGGGCATAAACCTAGGAAGAGTCAAGGAAGACAGGATCTTGCCTAACCGTTATGTTACAGAAATGATAAAGCAAAGAACAAATCTTAATTTATTTAACAATGTAAAAGGAAGTAGTTTATGTAACAAATATATAATTTTGATTTTTATAAACAATTGGGGTCGCAGACCTCTGAAAACATCTAAAGCTTGCGCCAGGCAATTGACAATTCTTTTGGTTTTAAACCTTTTATATGCTTTAAAATCTTCGTAAGATTTGGAAATGTTGCTAAGATGAATAAATGGAAAACTTAAAGATAATTGACGTAATTAAAGTTAAACAATAAATCAAGTACAAGGTGTGTACTTTAAGGATTTCAAGATAGGTATCTTAGAAATATGACCAAATAACAACTTCGAAAGTAACAACAACAAAAACAGGAAGAATGAAATAGAAGTTTCTATAACTTCTTGCATTAATGCAGAACTACGCTTAATGATTATACATAGGAGATTATACAAATAGGGCAGGTCACTTATTGTGAAACCTGAAGAGAAAAATTGAAAGGAAGTTTCTAGAACTCCTTTGTTTAAGTAGGGATCACGAGAAAAATGGGTCAAGTTTCCCTTTCGTGAAACCTAGAGATAACTCACTTTTGAGTTGAAAGAATTGGATTCCCTCATTAGAAGGGAGAAACAATATAATTTAAGGCATGTACTAGACACGAAGTTTTACAGACATTAATTCCTTATACGTGGAGCAAATAAGGGAGGGCACTTATGTAGAGTGACACCTCATTGAAAAGAAGACCTAAAGTAACAATTTTATTATTTTGTTTGTTAGTAAAGGGTTTGGGAAAGATCAAATGGGATTGTGGAAAAGTGTTCATGGCCGTATTTATTGTACTCGGACGAGCGCGACGCGGATGAAAAGTTGAACAGGCACTGTTTTCACTATAGTCTGTTGATATAGTTGAAGAGTTCACTGTAGTAGCACAAAACGTTGATGGCAAAGAAAGTTATTGCAATGGTGGAAAATAACTAGTTACACTAGATTTACGAGAGTCTATTGCTTGAAAAACTTGAAGGTTTTAGTTGAATGCACCAAAAAAATCCCAACGGAGGAAGAAAAATTAGATATTGATTAGCAGTTCAAAAGGAAGATTCCTTAGGTTGAAAAAGTATTCCCATATGTGAGTGGAAAGTATATGATAGTATAACTGGTAGATAGAGTGTAGGTTCTGGAAGGTTCCAGAGCAATGATAAGTTGTTTAAATTGGGTAGAGAATCCCTCGGCGGAAAACTAGATTATATAGACAGTGGGTATTTTAGAAATAACCCTCGATGTGAGATAGCATCTCATAAAATCTTTCATTTTGAAAGTTAGACTTGATAGTTTGAGTTTGATCAAGAAGATCTCTTGAAAGCAGTTATCACATAGCAACTTTCACTGTCTATAAAATCCAAATAAAAGCATTGAGCCTTTTAAAAGCGATGAAAATGTGGTTAAAACATGAAGTCGGTACTTATCTTTGCTTCATGAAGAAGGCGATTAGACTTGATAGTTTGAGTTTGATCAAGAAGATCTCTTGAAAGCAGTTATCACATAGCAACTTTCACTGTCCATAAAATCCAAATAAAAGCATTGAGCCTTTTAAAAGCGATGAAAATGTGGTTAAAACCTGAAGTCGGTACTTATCTTTGCTTCATGAAGAAGGCGATGTTGCTGTTGACGGTTAGTTTTAAAACTCGAACATGGCGCCGAATTTAAAAGTTTGCCTCTTGAGTAGAGGAGGCGAGCTTTAGTTAAGCTCCAACTGACTGGTTTGACTTCCGACGTACAAGTGAGACCCGCTCAACGGAGCGCGGAGGGACCGGGGAAGGGAAAAAGAGTGGAGGTAGGAGACAAAAGGAATACATATAAGAATAGCCAACTTTCCTCTTGTACAGGGAAGAATTGAGGAACTTCAGAGATTCGCTGCTAGATGACGCTAGGTGGGTCTTGGAAAATTTATATCTTGAACAGAATTACAGGTGGTGTATGAAATATATACCCACAAAGAAAAATCAGGAGATTACTGTTAGTATTTGCGAAAAAAAAAGGAAGGGATGAACTAAAGCAAAGAGAAGCAAAAGCTTACTCTATCTTACCGTGTATTCCAAAGAATTCACCAGGGGTCAAACCCGGCCGAAGTGATCGGATTTTCTTAAGAGCGTAAAAAATCTCTCAGTATGACTTCCTTCGGAGTGGAAGTAAAGCCGGCCGTCCCATATCATAGATTTATGTCATGATAAAGAACCTTCCTCTAATTACACCTGTGTGAAGCTAAATTATTGGTTATATTTGACTAACGCTCTTAGGTTCCAACGTTCGTCACCAGGAGCCGACTGCGTTGGCATCTAGTAACAAGTTCAGAACTAGTTGGTCGTTGACGGAGGCGTTTGGTAGCAAAAGCTGGAACTGCTTGAAAATCGAATGTCTAGAGTCCTTACTTTAATTAAAGACAGATAACACACACTAATACAGTCATCACAATTAACACCGGTTATCAGACAGATTCTACACACACCCAAAGTACACGGAGCTACATCACCGCGTTGTCGCAGCCCCTTAACTGAGGAACCAACCAACCAACTACATTTTTAGTAACTTTTTGAGATTACACCATAGTACAGTTGGGTGGAAAATACCAACGTTATATACAGGTTGTCATTTATATACTTGAGTACCCTTAAGGGGCGTGTAGGGGATGGATATAGGATCAATTTGAGATAGGGAACCTGGGGTCGGAATGGCCTCCTAACCCCAGAAAACAGGTTTGTTTCAGGCCATCCGCCCCTGTAAAGTAGGGAAGCGCGCCATGTATTACTCTGAGGTCAGGCACTCTGTCGCTGTCAACGGTCTTGGCGCGACCACCGCTCAACGCTGCGTTAGCCGAGGGCTGCATTCCTCTTGCCACTTGATGGTTCCGTCGTCTTTAACTACTACAGAAACACACGTAACTCGTTGATACTAATAATCAGAAGGCAATTAATTTACAGAATCAACGATAGTTTAAAGAAATCAGCACAGAATAAACACGCACTGTGACTACGCCCCCTCCTTCCCCTCTAAAATATAAAGAAAAAGAAAAAATGAAGGCATGGCACCCCAGGAGAAACGAAACCGGGACCACCGTGGCACCACGCCTCGCCGCTATCCTCTCGTCTAACGCAGCGTTGTGCGGTGGTCGCGCCAAGACCGTTGACAGCGACAGAGTGCCTGACCTAGGCACGCTTTCCTACTTTACAGGGACCGAGGGCCTGAAACAAACGTGTTTTCTGGGGTTAGGAGACCATTCCGACCCCAGGTTCCCTATCTCTAATTGATCCTATACCCATCCCCTACACGCCCCTTAAGGGTACTCAAGTACATAAATTACAGCCTGTATACTATATATGAATTGCAGCCAATGGCCAAAGCAGGGTATCTTGATTGGACGCCCGTGGGGTCTCAGCAAGTTCAATTTCAAGTGGTTCCAACTTTGGCAACCAGATGCCACTGCCACTGGCACCTAGCGGTGAACGTTGGAACTTGATAGATCGTTTCTAAGCGATCAAATATAACCTACAAATTTGGCTACGCACTACCAATTGTAGTAGTAGGTTAATTTTCAGGCCATAAATCTGCCTTTAATTCCCCTCCGAAGAAAGGCATACTGAAAGATTTTAACGCTCTTTAAAATCCGATGACTTCGGTCAGATTTGCTACCGACTACGCCAAGGAAGGCCTAACGTTTGTAACTTATTTTAGGTGCCGCGGACAATGTTGTTGATGATGATGATGATGATGATGATGATGATGATGATAATTGTTGTTTTAAGGGGCCTAACATCTAGGTTATCGGCCCCTAATGGTCTGGGTGATAGCGAAAATGTCAATGAAGTGGAAACCAGAACAAAAATTATGGGAGAAGGAAAATACTTACAAAAAGGAACTCAGATTGAAACTACTCACAAAATGAAGAGCGGTAATAATTACAAAAGGGAATTGAGAACGAAAACACTCACAAAAGGAATAGATTGAAAAATACGCACAAAATGCAGGTAAAGTTCAAAATACGTACAAAATACAATGTAGAGTCGAAATACTTACAAAATGCAACTGAAATTCAAAATACTTACAAAATGCAATTGAAATTGAAAATGTTTACAAAATGCCCGGTAATTTCAAACTACTCATTTGGATAGACAATACTTACAAAATGCAATTTAGATTGAAAATTCTTACTAAGTGTAATTTAGATTCAAAATACCCCATAATGCAAATGAGAATCAAAATACTTGCAAAATGCCGATGATACAAAATGCAATTTAGATTGAAAATACTTGCAAAAGGCGGTTTAGGTTGCAAATACAAAATGCAATTGAAATTCAAAATACTCACAAAAGTCCCGGCCCGGATATTGAAAGACTGACCAAAAAGCAATTTAGATTGCCAATCCTTACAAAATGCAACTGAGGTTAAAAACACTCGCAAAAGACAATTTAGATCGAAAAAACGTACAAAATGCAACGTAGATTGAAAATACCTACAAAATGATGTTGATGCAAAAAAAACACGATAGGGAATTTAGATACACGGGGGGCCAATTAACAAAAAAACAGTGCGGGAAACTTTAAGAGAAAGGGAAATTTAATGAAAAGAAAACAAGAGGTCTGACCCCTCGAAAAAGGAGGGATCAGGAAAGATGAGACAAGGGCCAATTAAGGCAGGAAAGTGAAAGACTCCCTAGGCCTCGGATACCCTAATACCGTCGGGGTCGGAAAAGAACAAAAGTTGACCAAGGGAGGTCGACAGGAAAGAAGACAGAGAGGAGCCCGGCACAAGTAAGTGGAAACAATGCCGGACTCAGCTGGGGTCCCGTGGTCGCCAACTCACGTCCCACAAGATGTGAGCTCCTGGGGGGAAAAACGCTGAAGAACAGAAGAAGAGGAAGAAGAAGTCAATATTCCATCTGTAAGAAGTTAAATACTATTCTAAGTGGGCTCGTGTGCACATGTCTAGGGGGCGTGGCTCCACAGCATATTACTAGCATCTAAATATCCAGGAATATCAAATAAGGTATGAAGATCATGGAAATCATATATATTATCTCAATGCAAGTGCAGGATCCAGGTTCTTCACTCCCGAAGAAATACCTTTTTTTAAATGTCTAAGTTAGTTTATTTGGTCATATCTCAATTGTGTAACTTCATTTACCTTATTCTCAGAATTAAAATATTTAACATTTTATGCCTTTCTTTTTTATTTTTTCTCGTAGTCAGTTTACCCTCCAGGTAAGCTTTTCCCACGGACTAACCTTGGGCGTTTCGAAGCAGGCTATGAATTGAGCCATCTGGTCACCCTGCTGGCAATGTACAGGCTATGCGGGACGAAGACGATAGCGGCAGTCCAAGCTGTGCGTGCTATCTCCGTGACATATTTTCTGAAAGATACCATGTGTCAAATGTTTAAAAGAAAATGTATATACCTACATTTTGGCCATTCGCTTCATTTATTAAATTATTATACCAATTTTCAAATTTCGTCGCAGAGCCGGGAATCGAACCTCGAACCTCCGAGGTGGCAGCTAAGACCGATGACCGCTACACAACGGAGACGACCTCTTATGCCTTTCTAATTAGCATAATTAACATCAAAAATTAACATAAGAATATTTTGATGCATCAAATTAAAGCTAATGAATGTAGGAATGCTGTGAACTAAGGACCTTTGGATACTTGGAAAACTTTAGCCACCTTGTTTATTTTAAGCAATGATAAAAATTTATTTTTTGGAAAATGAAAAATTAAACTCCTACTCTCTGTCTGTTGCAGATAACTGCACGATTCTAGTTCAGAACATTATATGCGTTAAATAGAAATAAAACTCCGTGGCTTAGGCGGCAGCACGCCGGCCTCTCACCGCTGGGTCCGTGGTTCAAATCCCGGTCACTCCATGTGAGATCTGTGCTGGACAAAACGGAGGCAGACAGGTTTTTCTCCGGGTACTCCGGTTTTCTCTGTCAAAATTTCATTCCAGCAACACTCTCCACTATCATTTCATTTCATCTGTCATTCATTTAATCATTGCCCCAGAGGAGTGCGTCAGGCCTCGGCAGCCGGCACAATTCATATCCTCGCCGCTAGATGGGGGCTTCATTCATTCCATTCCTGACCCGGTCGGAGACTGGAAACAGGCTGTGGATTATCATTTTTCATATGCGTTAAATAGAAGAACTCGCCGAAATAAATTTGATGATTGAATAATATTTAGTAATTTTAGGGAATTTTGAAAAATTAACATTTATTATTCTGTTTTTCAAAAATTCAGAGAAATGAAAACAGAAAACAAAGTTTCTGATGCAAAAATTTGATGATTCGATTCCATGTGGTTAATGCTTCAGAATTATCGGTTCAAGATGTGGATTTTACTTACTAAACGTAGCCTATACTCGGCTCAAATTCAAAAATTTGTGTTCGGATTCGTTTCAGAACGTTTCGGATAAATGTTCTAAAGAGCACCTTAAAAAAAAGCTACTTTGTCTAAAATGAATATACAGTATACAAAACCGTATAGAAACTCAATCACAAAACAAGAAGTTCCGTGACGAACTAAAGAGGCTACTTTTCATGCCAATGATTATTCTACAGTATATGAACCTATCTAGAGTAATGACGAAATAAAGTTGGTAATATCGAAATGTCTAATTAGTTCGAAATATTCCTGGTACAATGTATCCCAATAGAGCACTACATTTGGCAGCCCTGGTGACTGAATATATTCTTAGTTATATCTCTTAAGGTACAGAATACAAAATTTGGTTCAAGTCCAATGGACGTTACATGCAGTTAGGCATTGGATCTATCAGCACGCGTAAAAGCATGTTGGCAACAATGGCATGCGTGTGCTGGTTAGAAATAATCTGAAATATTATGATATCTTGTTGTGCCAATTTTGGATGAATTCCATTTCTTAGTATAGAAGTTACATGTATTTTAAAATTGGACCTATCAGCAAGCATAGAATCATGTTGGCAGCACTGACTTATATTAATTACTCCAAATTAATCTAGAGTGTCAGGTGCTATACGTGTGCAAAGTATAGAGCTTTTGGCTTGCATACTTTCTGATATATTGATATTAGGTTTAAAAATATAGACAGCATTTATTAACAGTTGGCAGCAATGATTGCTCTTACGAATACTTATAGTCATATTTGTTATGTTACACATAGCACATACGAAATTTGGTTGAAATCCAACTGATAGTATAGAAGTTACATGTATTTAAAAATTAGTCCTATCAGCAGGCTTAGAATCATGTTGGTAGAACTGAAGTATATAAGTTACTCCAAATTAATCTAAAATATCACGTACAAAAAGTGTGCATAGTTTAAAGCTGTCGGCTTGTATACTTTCAGATATATTGGTATTTGGATGAAGAAAATAGAGAGAGCAATTATTAACAGTTGGCAGCCCTGATGGCTCTTAAGAATACACTCAGTCATATCTGTTTATGTACACGTATTACATACAAAATTTGGTTGAAATGCAATTAATAGTGTAGAAGTTATATGCATTTTAAAATTGGATCTATCAGAAGTTTTAAAATTATTTTGGCAACACTGTCATGTATGGCCTCCTGGAAATTAAACTGAAATAGTATTATCTACATGTGTGCCAATTTTGAAATAGCTCCCATGCATACCTTCCATGATATCCAACATGGAGCTCAAATTTCTAGTGCGTTTTTTCAGCAGTTGGTAGCACTGACATCATTTTCAAATATGGACGTGAGATATTCCGGTATACATCTTTACTCATACTAAATTTGGTTTCGATTGCTGCAGCCGTTTAGGAGTTGATAGGTGGGGACACACACACACACAGCCAGACAGAAGGACAGACAGAAGGACAGACCGACAGACAGACAGACAGACACATTTTCCCGGATCGATCTCATAAATCTACTTTTTCCTCATTTTTTGCAAATTGTGAAAAGTAGGATAAAAATACTTTAAGATAAAATGTAAGTTATGAATATAGCAAACTGAAATAACTATCATGAAATCAGCTTCAACAAGTAGTTCCGTGAAGAGCTAAACAGCCTATTTTCATATATCCTACTTATATTAATTGCCTCTATCAACATACAAAATTATAAAAGCCACCTGGTCAAACACTAGCAAGTAGTTTAATAATTAAATTAACACGTACATGTTTCGTTATATCAATGATAACTCCGTCAGCGTGAAAAATATTCCGAAACTACAGTATCTCAACAAAAACCTAAAAAGGAAATGGATATCCTTACATAATGTCATTAATTTAAATAAATGAAAGGTCACAAAAAATAATTAATAAATAATTATAGGATGTGTGAAATAGGCTACTTGGTCGTACCATATCCACCCGAGATATCAGTCATTTCAATAAATTTCGCACGTGAGAAAGGTTTGCTTCAGGGCATAGAACGTTCTCATGTGCGAAATTTATTGAAATGACTGACAGGTGGATATGGTACGACCATGTATTTCACATATCCTGCAATAATTAATTATTAATTCATTTTTGTGGCTTATTGCAAGGATATCCATTTTAATTTCAAGTTTTTGTTACGATACTGTAGTTTCTATGATTTATTCACGCTGACGAAGTTATCATTGATATAACGAAACATGTACGTGTTAATTTAATTGAACTGCTTTTTAGTGTTTGACAAGGAGGCTTTTATAATCTGAGATTAATATCAGTCAGCACGGATAATATTTAATACCATCTTCATAATGTTTAATGTTTATGCATATTACTCTATCAACATACAAATGTTCAGTTTGATCGCTGTAATAGATTCGTAGATATTGAGAACCATCTAAATATTTCAGATGGTCAAAATGTTGGATTTTTATATATAGGCCTTAAGAGTTATGTACTATTAAATGAAAATGATTGTGTAGCTGTGTTATTCCAACTTCAATCGTATGATCAGGACACAAGAGATAAAAAAAAGAGATTTTAAAATTTCGCTCAGCCGCCATCGTGTGGTTATAAAAATAATTTAAATGAATTACATGCCAGTGGATTAAAATTTATCCAAGCATATACCGTACCAAGTTTCACCGCGCTCGGATCGTTTAATCGCGAGAAAAGTCCATTTGAATATTTAATTTTCGCGTCGCCGACATGTTGGATTTGTGCTCACCAGGTTATTGAACGTCCCATAGGTGAACTTATGATCATAGCCTCTATACACATACACAATTTCAGTTTGATTGCTGTCATAGATTAATAGATATTGAGAACCGTCTAAATATTTCGGATAGTCGCCATAATGGATTTTAATATGTGTAAGCCATAGAGTTATGTACTACTAGATGATGATTATTGTGTACATTCACTATTCAAACGTTGTTTCGATCGCATGATTAGAACACAAGATATAAAAACATTATTTTAAAATCTCGCACAGCCGCCATCTCAAGGTTATGTAAACAATTGAACTAAATTAGATGTCAGTGCATTGAAATGTGTATATTCATTTGCTGTGCCAGGTTTCACTGCGTTCGGATGATTAAATCGCGAGAAAAGTCTATTTAAATGTTTCAACTTCGCTTGGCCGGCATGTTCGTTTTATAGTTAACAAGTTTCTGAAAGTCACATTGATGAATGTCTAGTCGTGCACTTTATCGCCGTACAAAATGTCAGGGTGATACGAGTAACAGATTCGAAGATATATAATGCCGGTGAAATATTTCGCACCTGTGTTGCATTGGTGACACGTAATCAAATTTGAAGGTCACGGCCGGGGTCGGCTAAAATAGTACTATGATCTTACCGTGTTTCATTGAAATCGCTCAAGCCATTTAGAAGTTATTAGGGACACACACACGCGCGCGGACAGACGCACACACACACGGACAAAAGGTGATCACATAAGCTTTTTTTTTTTTTTTTTCATAAATGAAAATGGGGTAAAAGTAACCTAGTGTAATTTATGCACTATCAGTTGGCTGCATTGGTTGTATGAAATAAAATGTACATCTTTCACTGCAGGTTTAGTGACCTTAGTTTCTGATCACCCATTGTTCTGTATATAATGAGATATATCTTTGTTCATTCTCAACGCACTGTTTGGCTTCAATTCGAATATATGCTGTTCATTAAGCAGACAGCAAGATACGACATCAAAAGTACATGACACTCATTAACTTTTGTGTTCATTAATGAATGAAAAAAATACGTACCCGTTCTCGCTTCCTCTCTCAGTTTGTTTCACCTGTGTATGTTTGTGAAATGTAAACCTGTTTTCAACTGGAAAGGCAATAATTACTAAATGTCATAGTTGTTTGTTGCTAATCATGTAACTTTATATAGAAATGTGCGAGTTATTTCAGCAGCATCGTATTGTACAAGCTGGAGTGGATGACATGACACGACATTGGACATGAATGAAATAGCTGGAACGTCACGACAAATAAGCAATCAAGGTGGAATGTTGTTTACGATTATATATCAGTACACCCCCTCCACAAAAAAAAATGAACAGTTTCCGATGGCTTATATTTATACCGTACAAATGAACAAGTGAATTGAGCTCTTTGTAAATACGTTGTTATCGTTTGGAACCGTCAGATAACAGCAGGTGCGCTTTAAAGGCAGGCATTTCCACGGACTGTCAGCACACAGCAGTATAATATCAGGAGAGATTCGCTTCCTGTTGCTGTTGTTTTTGTTGTTAATTCATTTAGGGGCTTACGATATCGTGTACTTGAGTGCGTATGTCTGATAACGTGTATTATTCAGCGCTGGCATGCCAAACGAAATGTATTATAAAATTAATTTAGCGTCGCGAAATTAAATTGTTCAATGGAATAACATTTTGTTCCTGGCACGAAATAAAATTCCTTACAGACTTTTAATTTCGATCCTGGCGCGAAATTAAATTCATTACTGACTTTTAATTTTTCTCCTGGCGCGAAATTAAATTCGTTACAGACTTTTAATTTCACTCCTGGCGCGGAATAAAATTCATTACAGACTTTTAAATTCGCTCCTGGTGTGAAATAAAATTCGTTAGACTTTTAATTTCACTCCTGGCACGAAATAAAATTCATTACAGACTTTTAATTTCGCTCCTGGCGCGAAATAAAATGTGTTACTCTGTTTTGTCTCACTAGGCTAAAAGGAACCCGTTCCAACCCTCAGACCAGATTTTTTAGCCTACTTTCGATTTTTGCAAAAAATGAAAGTAGACTTATGAGATCAACACAGGGCGAAGAAAGTGTGTCTGTCTGTGTGTGTGTATGTGTGTGTGTGTGAGTCTGTGTGTGTGTGTGTATGTGTGTGTGTGTGTGAGTCGGTGTGTGTGTGTGTGTGTCTGTGTGTGTGTGAGTGTGTGTACTCTGAATGTCTGTCCCCCCCCCCCTTATCAATTCGAACACGGTGAATGCGAATTGAACGAAATTTGGTACAAAGGTAGCACTAGCAAAGGACACCTCAGTGTCATGTTTTATATCGCCGCCATCTTGACGGAAACGTAATGGCAGCCACACAAATGTTCAAAGCTTAAATCAAATTACGATTAACCTAATCATCCGATCTCTAACAAATTTTGCAACAACATACCTTTATAGAGGAGGCATCCTTTGACTAAACGACTAGGTCATTAGCTTAATAGTTTGCGGATGGCGGCCATCTTTGTGTGAAAATCAATTCCCCCTATTAATTCAAACACGGTGAAACCGAATGGAACGAAATTAGGTACAGAGGTAGCACTAGCAAAGGGCATCTCAGTGTCATGTTTTATATCGCCGCCATATTGACAGAAACGTAATGGCGGCCTCACAAATGTTCAAAGCTTAAGTTAAATTACGACTAACATAACCATCCGATCTCTACCAAACTTTGCAACAACATTCCTTTATGGAGGGAGCATCCTTTGACCAATCTAATAGGTTATTAGTCTAATAGTTTGCGGGTGGCGGCCATCTTTATGTCAAAATTGATTCCCCCTATTAATTCGAACACGGTGGAACCGAATGGAACGAAATTTGGTACAGAGGTAGCACTAGCAAAGGGCACCTGAGTGTCATGTTTTATATCGCCGCCATCTTGACTGAAACGTAATGGCGGCCACACGAATGTTCAAAGCTTAAATCAAATTACGATTAACCTAATCATCCGATCTCTAGCAAATTTAGCAACAACATACCTTTATGGAGGGAGCATCCTTTGACCAATCTAATAGGCCATTAGTCTAATAGTTTGCGGATGGCGGCCATCTGTATGTCAAAATTGATTCCCCCTATTAATTCGAACACGGTGGAACCGAATGAACGAAATTTGGTACAAAGGTTGCACTAGCAAAGGGCACCTCAGTGTCATGTTTTATATCGCCGCCATCTTGACGAAAACGAAATGGCGGCCACACAAATGTTCAAAGCTTAAATCAAATTACGATTGGCCTAATCATCCGATCTCTAGCAAATTTAGCAACAACATACCTTTATGGAGGGAGCATCCTTTGACCAAACTAATAGGTCATCAGCCTAATATTTTGCGGATGGCGGCCATCTTTGTGTGAAAATCGATTCCCCTTATCAATTTGAACACGGTGAAATCGAATGGAACGAAATTTGGTACATAGGTAGCACTAGCAAAGGGCACCTCTGTGCCATGTTTTATATCACCGCTGTCTTGACGGAAACGTAATCGCGGCCACCCAAATGTTAAAAGCTAAAATGTAATTACGACCAACCTAATAATCTAGTCTCTACCGAATTTTGCAACACCATATCTTTATGTGGGAAACATATTCAGACCAAACTGCAAGAACATCAGCCCAATAGTGTGCAGATGGTGGCCAAGTATGTGTGCAAATCGATTCCCCCTATCAATTCAAACACGGTGAAACCGAATTGAACGACATTTGGTACAGAGGTAGCACTAGCAAAGGGCACCTCATATTCATGTTTAATATCCCTATAGCACGTTGTATTTCAACAAGCTACTACAACCAACATTCAATCATACTCCTTGAAAAGGACAAAGAGTTATAACAATACCAATGCATTTAGGAGAAAGTAGGCTATATGTTCTTTACTGAACATCTTGTTTTTCTTTAGACCAGGGCGTCATACCCGGCAACAGCCACATGTTGATCAATGATAATGCGTCCCTTTTAACTCAGGCATTTAGAGACTCCGAGGTACGACAATTGTTTCCCAAAAAGGATCTTTAAGGTATCTATTTACGTTTAAAAAAATAGTTCCGTGAAGAACCATATAGCCTATTTTCATATAAACTACTAATGTTAATTGCCTCTATCAGCACACAAAATTTCAATTTGAATGCTGTAATAGAATAGAAGATATTGAGAACTATCTAAATCCTTTCGATGGTCACCATGATGGATTTAATATATGTAGGTCTTAGAGTTATGTACTATTACATGAAGTTAAATGTGTAGGCGCAGAGACAAACTTCAATCGCATGATTAGGACATAAGAAATAATAACGAGATTTTAAAATTTCGCACAGCTGCCATCTTGTGGCTGTGAAAACAATTGAAATAAATTAGATGCCAGTAGATTAAAATTTGTATAAGCATTTACCGTACCAAGTTTCACTGCCCTCGGTTGGTTAAATCACGAAAAACATCCATTTAAATATTTATATTTCGCGTCGCCGCCAAGTTGGATTTGTGCTCACTAGGTTATTGAAAGTTCCATAGGTGAACTTATGTTATTAGCCTCTATACACATACAAGATTTCAGTGTGATTGCTGTCAAAGATTAATAGATATTGAGAACCGTCTAAATATTTCGGATGATCTCTAAGTTGGATTTTTGCATAGGCAGGCCATAGAGTTATTCACTACTAGATGACGATTATTGCATAGGTTCATTATTAAAACGTTCAGTTCGATCGCATGATTAATACACAAGAAATAAAAACTTAATTTTAAAAATTTCGCACAGCCGCCATGTTAAGGTTATGTAAGCAATTTAACTAAATTAGATACCAGTGCATTACAATGTGTATAAACATTTTTTGTGCCATATTTCATTGCGTTCAGATGGTTAAATCGCGTGAAAAGTCTATTAGTGATCCATCTTTGCTTGGCCACCATATTCGTTCTATACAGGTTTTTGAAAATTACATATATGAACGTGACGTAGTGCCCTTTATCACCGTACAATAGTTCAGGGTGATATCAGTAATAGTTTCGGAGATATAGAATGCCGACGAAATATTTTACACAGTTGCCATGTTGGATTGGTGACACGGAGTCGACCGAAATGGTGCTATGACCGTACCGAGTTTCATTGAAATCGCTCCAGCCGTTTAGATTTTATTAGGAACACACACACACACACGGACAAATGGTGATCTCATAAGCCTATTTTTGTTCAGCCTATTTTCATTTTTTATGAATGTAGTTCATTAATACAGCAGATGCAATCTGGTGAATCCATTTTCCCCATCTTCTTACGATAGGAATAGAAGTACTCATGCCCAGTCAAGAACTGAGTGAGATAATAACCAACTTCAATAATAATATTAATGATTTACGGGGCAGTTAATAATAACGGTATTTGGATGAAGAGACCTCAAAGTGAACTCTACCAAAAGATTCACACGATAACGGAAGTAATCAGAAAACGCCGAGTACAGTTTTATACACACATTTACAGGATGGAAAATTTCAGAACGGCGAAGAAATTGCTCAACGTTATAACACGGAGTAAGGGTGGCACGGAGTGCCTGACAGAGGTTCAGAGGGACCTACAACAGGTCAACATTGAAAATCTTGAGGACCGCACTGAGTGCAGGAATAAAATCAAAAATGTTAAGTTTGATCATAGACCATCACGACAGCCTGGCAGAAAATGGACAGCTGAGCGGAAGAAGGAGCATTCTGAGAGGATGAAGAGATTTTGGGAAGAGAAGTGGGAAAACGCCAGGAGATGAAATCATGTATTCAAGTTCAATCGCTCTCCTAAAGGGGAACAATCGATGAAATAATAAATAATAAATAAATAATAATGTTATTGGTTTTACGTCCCTATTATCTAGTACGGCTTTTAGAGACGCCGGGGTGCCGGAAGTTTGCCCCGAAAGGGATCTTTAATGTGCCAGTAAATCTACTGACACGGTTCTCTCGCCTTTGCGCACCCTCAAATGCCAGCTGACTGTGCCAGGATTCGACCCTTCAACCTCGGGAACAGCAGGTAAGAACGTTACCGCTGAGCCACGCAGCCAGTCTATTTGAATACCCAGTGCAGGGTGTATCAATGGCTTGTATGGGTAGCGATGAACAATAAACACCTGCGAGGATCTTCGCAGACGAGTGAACGCTTAAGATAGAGCTTTGATGTGAAGTGATACGCATGAGCGACTAGAAAACATCGGTCGATATACTGCGGGGGTTGCTGGTAGCGCTAAGTAGAGACATTTGGGCCCATCTCATACACTGTGCCCTACAACATCCTCACGGTTAAAGAATTCTATTCCCCTGAGTATGCCAACCGGCCATCCTTTTTATTATTACGAAAGTCCACCTCATGGTGTACCTACAGCAGTGGCTACGCTCGCTAAAGCGCAGCATTAGATCATTGGGCCAAGCTCTCTGCTGACTCTATAGACGCGTGGGTTCGAGCCCCGCCGTCGGCCGTCCTTGAAATGGCTATCCGTGGTTTCCCATTTTCAACACCAGGCAAATGCTGGGATGGTACCTACTGACAGGCCACGGCCGCTTCCTTCCATATCCTTGCCCAGTTTCATTCATCTTCATCCAGACGCGCAGGTCACTAACGGGCGTCGAAGAAAGCCCTGCACTCGGCCCCTCTGGAGGCCACACAACAACAACAACAACAACAAAAACTCATGGTGTAGCAACTAGCATTGTTGGCTTTCGCCTCGGAGGTCCAGCTTTGATCCCCAGCTCCGCCAAGAAATTTAATTCTGTTCTGAGGGTTCTGGTTACACTCAGCCTCGTGAGGCTAAACTGACATGAGGTATGTTCGATTGCTACCTCAACTGTTGGCAGTGATTTTCTGTGGTTTCCCACTTCTACTCCAGGCAAATGCCAGGATACTTCATAACTCATGGCCACAACTACCTCCTTCCAAATCCTCACCTTAATATACAAGCACACAAACTAATGCAGCCATCACAATAACACTCGTCATCGCTCAAAATTCCACACACACTGAAGTACACAGATCTTTAAGACCACGCATTAATCAAGCCTTTACCCGATCCACCTTGGTGAGAGGCAAGCAGCTTTGTTGCTGCGCCGTCACATCTACTGTATGGTTCTTCAAGACAGGAGCCTTAAGTCGTACCTCTATACTACGGAAATCATATGACAGCAATGCCATTTATTTATTTATTTATTTATTAGCCTACTTTCGATTTTTGCAACAAAAAAAATGAAAGTAGACTTATGAGTTCAACACAGGGCGAAAAATTGTGTGTGTGTGTGTGCGTGAGTCTTTTCTCTGTGTGTAAGTGTGTGTACTCTGAATGTCTGTCCCCCCCGTATCAATTCGAACACGGTATAACCGAATTGAACCAAATTTGGTACAGAGGTAGCACTAGCAAAGGGCACCTCAGTGTCGTGATTTAAATCGCCGCCATCTTGGCGGAAACGTAATGGCGGCCAACCAAATGTTTCAAAGCTTAAATCAATTTACGATTAACCTAATCATCCGATCTCTACCAAATCTTGCAACAACTTATATTTATATGGCAAGCATCTTTTAACTAATCTACAAGGTCATCAGTTTGCAGATGGCGGCCATGTATGTGTGCAAATCGATTCCCCCTATCAATTCAAACACGGTGAAACGGAATTGATCGAAATTTGGTACAGAGGTAGCACTGGCAATCAGCACCTCAGTGTCATGTTTTATATCGCCGTCATCTTGATAGAAACGTAATGGCGGCCACCCAAATGTTAAACGCTTAAATCATACATAAATCTATAATGTTGCAAAATTTGGTAGAGATCACATGATTAGGTTGGTCGTAATATGATTTAAGCTTTTAACATTTGGGTGGCCGCTATTACTTTATCGTCAATATGGCGGCGATGTAAAACATGGCACTGAGTTGCCCTTTGGTAGTGCTACCTCTGTACCAAATTTCGTTCAATTCGGTTTCACTGCGTTTGAGTAGATAGGGGGAATCGATTTGCACATTTACATGGCCACCGTTCGAAAATAATTGGGCTGATGACCTTGTAGTTTAGTCAAAAGACGCTAGCCATATAAATACCTACTGTTGAAAAATTTGGTAGAGATCGGATGATTAGGTTAGTCGTAATTTGATTTAAGCTTTGAACATTTGGGTGGCCGCCAGTACGTTTCCGTCAATATGGCGGCGATATTTAACATGACACTGAGGTGCCCTTTGCTAGTGCAACCTCTGTACCAAATTTTGTTGAATTTGGTTTCACAGTGTTCGAATTGATAGGGGGGGGGGGAGTACAGACATTCAGAGTACACACACTCACAGACACACAGACTCACAGACACACACAGACAGACAGACAGACACAATTTTTCGCCCTGTGTTGATCTTATAAGTCTACTCTTATTTTTTGCAAAAATCGAAAGTAGGCTAAAAATGTGACCGCAGATTCAATCCCGAATATCAAGAGATATGTCCACTCCAAGGTTCCCTATGTTCTAAAGTCATTTCTATGCTTCAAAATTCCAAAAAGTCTAATACATGATCTCTCTATCCATTGTAACTGAGCTGTTAGAAGCTGCCAGTAGTGTAGCCAAGGTCGACCAAGAAAATGGGTCATAGTTAAAGCCCTGCGTGGATGCGGATATCCGCGGATGAACCCGCGGATACTCTCAATTTTTCCCCTTGCGGATAAAGTTTGCATGACTGTGCGGATAGCGAATGAGCTGCGGATAACGTTTAGAGTATATTTGCGGACAGTTTTTGGAATACAATATTGAACTGGATTTTTAGCCTACTTTTCACATTTTGCAAAAATGAGGAAGAAGTAGACTTATGAGATCGGGCAAATGTGTGTCTGTCTGTCTGTCCTTCTGTCTGTCTGCCTGTCCTTATGTCTGTCTGCCTGTCTGGCTGGCTGGCTGGCTGTGTGTCCCCCCACCCTATCAACTCCTTAACGGCTGGTGCAATCGAAACAAAATTTGGTAGGAATAAAGATCTATACCTGAATATCTCACGGCCATATTTGAAAATGATGTCAGTGCTACCAACTGCTGAAAAATCGTAATTGAAATTTGAGCTCCATGTTGGATATCATGGAAGGTATGAATGGGAGCTATTTCAAAATTGGCACACCTATAGATAATAATATTGCAGTTTAATTTCCAGGAGGCCATACATGGCAGTGTTGCCAAAATGATTATATGCCTGCTGATAGGTCCAATTTTTAAATGCATATAACATCTACACTATCAATTGGAATTCAACCAAATTTTGTATGTGCTATGTGTACATAAACTGATATGACTGAGCGTATTCTTAAGAGCCTCCAGGGCTGCCAACTGTTAATAAATGATCTCAATTTTTTAATCCAAATACCCATATATCAGAAAGTATGCAAGCCGACAGCTTTAAACTATGCACACGTATAGTACCTGACATTCTATATTAATTTGGAGTAACTTATATACGCCAGTCCTGCCAACATGATTCTAAGCCTGCTGATAGGTCCAATTTTAAAATGCATGTAACTTCCATACTAACTAATGGATTTCATTCAAAATTGACACAACAATACATCATATTATTTCAGATTCTTTCTGACCAATACATGTATGTCATTGTTGCCAACAGGATTTTACGCGCGCTGTTAAATCCAATGTTTAACAGCATGTACCGTCCATGCTATCCATTATACTTCAACCAAATTTTGTATTCTGTACCATAAGAGATGGAACTAAGAATATATTCAGTCACCAGGGCTGCCAACTGTAGTTCTCTATTAGGCTACGTTATGCCAGGTATACAGTATTTCGAACTAATTAGAAATTTCGATATTGCCAACTTAATTTCGTCATTATTCTAGATAAATCCATATAAATTCATAATTGGCATGAATCTTAAATTCTAAGAAAAGTAGGCTCTTTAGTTCGTCAGGGATCTTCTTGTTTTTAATAATTTTAGTTTTTGCTAAAATATGCGTCTTTCACGTTTCTTGTTATTTCCGTATTTGCTTTCGCTTGGATTAAATGAGGATCATAGAGAAGTGAGAAAAGCCAGTCATGGAAATACGCTCAATTAGTGTTGATGACTTATGCCAAACAAGAAGTTCCGTGACGAACTAAAGGGCCTACTTTTCTTACAAATTAAGAATTAATCTAAAATATTTTGATCTATTATTGTGCCAATTTTGGATGAAATCCATTTGTTAGTATAGAAGTTACATGTGTTTAAAATTGGACTTATCAGGATTTATCTTGTTGGCAGCACTGACGTATATTAGTTGCTCCAAATTAATTTAGAATGTTAGGTACTATACGCATCCAAAGTTTAGAGCTGTTGGCTTGCATATTTTCTGATTTATGGATATCAGGGTAAAAATAGAGAGATCATTTATTTATAGTTGGTAGCCCTGTTGGCTCTTAAAAATACGCATATTTATATTAATTATGGTACACAAATCACATATGAAATTTGTTTGAAATACATTTGTTAGTATAGAAGTTACATAAATTAAAAATTTGGACCTATCAACAAGCTTAGAATCATGTTGGCAGCGCTGACATATACTAGGTACTCCAAATTAATGTAAAAGGTCAGGTACTATACGTGTGCTAAGTGTTGAGCTCTTGGTTTGCATATTTTCTGATATATTGGTATTAGGATAAAAAAATAGAGATACCATTTTAACAGTTGGCAGCCCTGGCGGCTCTTAAGAATATGCAAAGTCTTATCTGTTATTGTACACATAGTACATACGAAATTTGGTTGAAAACCAATGGATAATGTAGAAGATACATGCATTTAAAAAGTGGACTTATCAGCAGGCTTAGAATCATGTTGGCAACAGTGCCATGTATGGCCCCCTGGAAATTAAACTAAAATATTATTATCTATATGTGTGTCAATTTTGGTATAGCCCCCATTCATATCTTCCAAGATATCCAATATGGAGCTGAAATTTCAAATTGAGATTTTTCAGCAGTTGGTAGAACTGACATCATTTTCAAATACGGCATTGAGATATCCATGTATCCTACCAAATTTTGTTTCGATTGGTGCTGCCGTTTAGGAGTTGATAGGGAGACACACACACAGCCAGACAGACAGACAGACAGACAGAAGGAGAGACAGACAGACAGACACACATTTGCCCGGATCGATCGCATAAGTCTACTTTTTCCTCATTTTTGCAAAAATGTGAAAAGTAGGCTAAAAATTTTCCTTTATGCCTGCGCTTGCCTGCGTGGGTATATCCGACGACTAAGTGATATAATAGCCACCATCTGGTTTACATGGCGTTACTCAGAGGGACAAAACTGTCAACATTGCCTTGCGATTCACACATAGCCTAGGGGAACGAATTTTTCCTCAATTGTCTAAAGGTGTTGCTTTAATACTTTATGCCTTTTCTTTAATAAATCATAAATATTGTAATGTCAGCGGATTTGGTTTACAAACGTGCGGATACGGATAAATTCGTGCGGTTGCGAGGAGGACGCGAGTAACAGTCGTGCGGATGCGGGGCGGATGTGGATAACTTTTCGCTTGTCCGCACAGGACACATATGAAGCAACTCAGCTATCTCGCACTCAAGAAGTTGACTGATCGCAAGGATTTGCTGTGGTGGTTATTTTGCGCTAGCGGGAAGACGGTACGTTTCCGGACAAACGTCCCTATGCTATAGAGGTGTGCAAATTATTAGACTAAATTAATGGATTTAAATGTGACAATTTTGAATGCAAAATCATTTTATTTTATTTTTATTATCCTACTTAGTAAAAGATGGTACTACTTACTGTCGACCAAAGTATTATGAGCACTCAAGTTTGAAGGTTGTTTGTGAAGTAACCAATAGACTTACATAAAATCCAATAACATGATCATTTCCGTCGTTCTATTCTACGTTAGATCATGTAGGTTTGGAATTTTTAATTTATAATTTAATATTTTTTATCACAGTTGGAACACAAAACGTGCACGTTTTTAAGCGTGTTTCAACCATGCGTCACATTTAAGATTTATTATCTCAAAAACCTGTCATCAGATCGAATCCAAATTTTAACACAATGTGTCCCTAAAGTCCGGTAACACTTTTCTTAATTTATTACAAACAAACTACAAATCATACAGCTTTCCTATATATGGCATATTGGAGAGGAACTCAAATGGTTTTGTTAGATATTACCGCCAATGTTCGTAGTTCCAACATTCGCCGCAGTTAGCGCTATTGGCCACATTTGTAAAGATGGCGACTTCTGGCGGAGAGCAGGCTTTCTGTGTGTTGGAATTCCACACGAATAAGAGTGCTACAGATGTGCAACGGAAGTTTAGGACTAAGTACCGTAAAGAGGCACCAAGCAGGGAGTCTATTTACGACTGGTATGACAGGTTTGTGCGTTCTGGTTGCTTGTGTGTTACGAAACGTAGTGGCCGAGTTACAGTGAGTGCAGAGACCGTTAACAGTGTGAATGAGGCATTTGTAAGAAGTCCGAAAAAATCTGTTCGTAGAGCATCCCGTGAGCTGCAAATACCACGTACGACAGTTTGGAAGACACTACGTAGGAGACTGTGCATGAAGCCGTACAAATTACAGCTCTTGCAACAGTTGAAAGCGTTATGAGTTTTTTATCAGAGTGCAACAATGGATGGCAGACGATGACGACTTCCTAAATCGCATAATTCTTAGTGACGAAGCGACTTTTCATACAAATGGTAAAGTCAACAGGCATAACTGTCGTGTGTGGGGGACCGAAAATCCTCATGAATTCTTCGAATATCAACGTGATTCACCAAAAGTGAACGTTTTCTGTGCAGTGTCATCGCGGAAACTTTACGAACCATTCTTCTTCGCCGAAAACACTGTAAATGGGCACTCATACCTGGATATGATACAGCAGTGGTTGTTCCTACAATGCAGGAAGATTCCGACAATTTCCTGTTCCAGCAAGACGGGGCCCCACCCCATTATCATTCTGATGTCCGTGATTTTATGAACAACAGGTTACCTCAGTGCTGGATTGGACGAGCAGGGAATAATAACTGTTTTGACAAGTGGCCTCCCAGATCTCCAGATCTCACTCCCTGTGATTTATTCTCATGGGGGTATATCAAAGACAGTGTGTATGTGCCACCTTTACCACAAAATCTCGAGGAACTCAAGCATAGGATTCAAGACGCTGCCACCACTGTATCGGCTGATATGCTCCAAAATGTGTGGCTAGAGTTCGATTACCGTGTAGATATTTGCCGAGTTGCACATGGTGCCCATATCGAGTCGATGTGAAATCAAATAATGAAAAGAAAACCATTTGAGTTCCTCGTTTAATATCACGAATACTGTTTACGAATTCTGTATAATTTGTAGTTTTTGTGTAAAAGGATAATAAATGTGTTAAGAAAAGTGTCACGTGTGAAATCTAACTATGAAAGCAAAACCATTTGAGTTCCCCTTTAATATGACATATATAGGAAAGCTATCATTTGCAGTTTTTGTGCAATAAATTAAGAAAAGTGTTACCGGACTTTAGGGACACCCTGTACATTGGAATGTTGTTTAACTTGTTTATTAATTTCACAATTGTGTGCGTCCAAGAAACAAAGTTGTTATCATTGTTGTAAGGTACCTTTTTCTCGGCTCGGGGTGGTTGGAAAATGTAGTTCTTGATTGCGTTGTAATCCTTATACATCAAAACGTTATGCTGTATGACTGCGAAATACGTAAATTAATTCACTTATTTTATATCGGTTTGTATTTGTACGTGGAAATAACATATGGTTCACCAGCTAGCTGCTCCGGGAAAAGCTGTACAGCGTTGCTGAGATGGAGCCCATCACTTCCGAGCGAGGCGCGCCATGATGCGTGTGGGCTCCATTTCGGCAACGCTGTACAGCTTTACCCGGAGTGGCTAGCTGGTGAACCAGGTCTTTTTTCCCCTATAAATACAAACTGATATAAAATAAGTTAATTCCTTTACTATTTCACAGTCATACAGCATAACTTTTCGATGTATAAGGATTACAACGCGACCAAGAACTACATTTTCCAACCACCCCGAGCCGAGAAAAGGTTACCATACAAAAATGATAACAACTTTGTTTCTTGGACACACAAAATTTTGAAATTAATAAACCAGTTATACAACATTCCAATGTATATTGTGTTAAAATTTGGATTTGATCTGATGACGGGTTTTTGAGATAATAATTCTTAAATGTGACGCATGGTTGAAACACGCTTAAAAACGTGCACTTTTTATGTTCCAACTGCAATAAAAAATATTAAAATATAAATTAATAATTCCAACCCTACTTGAACATGTAATGTTTTCCTAAGTAGCTTTTTCTGTAACCATACCTGGAGAGTTCCCCCAGCAAGCATAATATAAAATAGGGAAATCCCGTTGAGCGCCAACTCAAATACAAATGTATTAGAGTAATGTACTTTAGTTCAAAACAAGATAAACACGAGGTCTCTATGATATCAGGGTGTAGGGTAAAAATATATACCAACCCGGATACAATCAGCTTGGGAAGTAGTTATGATATTCACTGTAATATACAAGCATTTACTGAGAATATTACTTACGGTTCAGTAGTATATTATGATACATAATATATTTAGTACTGCAGTGTAATGATATGATTTTATAGTTTTTTTTATCATAAGTACTCTCCTTAGTTAGAAGATTTATGGGATTATTATAATCATGCAGTCTAGACACCTTCATATAATTTAGAATCACTTCCAGTTTTTAATACAAGATCTCATTACTGCGTTTAAGATCCAATCCTTTTTTTAACTTCATATATAAACAACTATCCACTTACTTCCTTTGTCTTTTTTTTTACCTTTTTCTCTGCCTTCTAAAGATAATCCACACTACCTACTGTTGGATCCTCTTCTATGGACTCCACAGATATGCACTCACAAACACCTAGTGCATTATCTCAACACCTGAGCGCTCTTATTACATACCACATACAAATAGCAAACATCTTCCATGGCTTCATAAAAATGTCACAAACTAACGTAAAATAGAACGACGAAAATGATGATGTTATTGGATTTTATGTAGGTCTATTGGATACTTCACAAACAACCTTCCAACTCGAGTGCACATAATACTTTGGTCGACAGTAGTGTTATTTTCTCTCCTAAGGACTTAGAACCTTTCCCGAAAGGAATTGCGTGGAGAAATTTTCGAAATCTGAGATTCTGAGGGACTCCTGAGCTGAGTCAGTTTTCTCTCATTTCATTGACTTTGGACTGTACCTTGTAAATCAGATGATTGCAATCCATGACCACGTCTAATTCAAATGTTGGTGGTCCATTGATGCTGACGTCCGTAGGTTTCACCTGAAAGTACCCTACACGCAACCCCTGGAGCGAGCAACAGCGAACAGGGGACCGGATATATCTCTCTCCCAGTCAAGATACAATAATGAACATGGAATATAACCAAAGAACCGCCAGTAACAACGCCTTCGCAACTTTATCAATTTAAATAGCTGCTTCTGTTTGGCTTTAGCAGCAAGACGCCAAAACTACAAGATGGAGGTTATACTTATTGGAATGCCCTTGTGTGAATCAATGACCTTGAAATATAAATTTAAGCAATATATGTTTGTTTTGTTGCTTTAAACTGTGTAAAACCAAATTACAGTATAGCGTCGTTCATCCGGACTAATTGGGACCGAAAATGCTCCGGATAACGGTTTTTCCGGATAATCAAACATGCGTTTATTTCATAGGAAAAAAATATGCACAGTACATTTTGGTAATAACAACCAAGCTTCTCATTTAGCTGCAACGCTTTCTCACATAACGAAGGTCCAGAAATGTGATCTCCCTTACGTCTTGTCTGAATAAACCATAAGTACACCGCTTTTGCCAATTTTTATCCCAAGCTGATCTCATGGTTCTACACTTTTTAGATCCTTCTTCACTATCTAACTTCGATGCATAATTCAGAATTTCACCTTTCCTTTTTTCAAATCATAAATTGTGGATTTTCCAACACTAAGTTTTCATTAGACACTGCACACTCTCAACTTTATCCAGTTTATTAATGATCTCCACCTTCTTCTCAATGGATAAAACATTGCGATTTCGTTTTTCTTTTTATCTCACTCCTAGAAGCAATTTTCACAACGTAATACAGTACAGTACACACACTCACATACTATAACATATTGAAACAGTATAGAGTAAACAAACGGAAAGAGACAACAGGGACAATAATTGAAAACGAAAACCGACTCACTACTGTAGTGAGCGCGCGCTGCTCCGTCTTTTTCTTTCCTCGTCCGGATAAACGACTTTCTACTGTAATAGCATAACTTGGAATACTTCGTCAGTTGTTGATAAAAGGGAAATTCAAAAGAGAAGTTTGCAAGGATGTGCTATTGTGCTATTTATTCTGTGGAAAATTACATATTGTATCTGAAAAGACATACGCTAAATAAACAAGAAGTTCCGTGAGGAACTATACAGCCTACTTTTCATGCCAATGATTATTCTACAGTATATGAACCTATCTAGAATAATGACGAAATTAAGTTGGTAATATCGAAATATCTAATTAGTTCAAAATATACCTGGTATAATGTAGCCTAATAGAGCACTACAGTTGGCAGCCCTGGTGACTGAATATATTCTTAGTTCCATCTCTTAAGGTACAGAAAACAAACTTTGGTTGAAGTCCAATGGACGTTACATGCAGTTAGACACTGGATCTATCAGCACGCGTAAAAGCTTGTTGCCAACAATACCATGCGTGTGCTGGTCAGAAATAATCTGAATTATTATGATATCTTGTTGTGCCAATTTTGGATGAAATCCATTTGTTAGTATAGAAGTTACATGTATTTTAAAATTGGACATATCAGCAGGCATAGAATCATGTTGGCAGCACCGCCTTGTATTAATTACTCCAAATTAATCTAGAATGTCAGGTGCTATACGTGTGCAAAGTATAGAGCTGTTGGCTTGCATACTTTCTGATATATTGATATTAGGGTAAAAAGAATATAGACAGCATGTATTAACAGTTGGTAGCCCTGATTGCTCTTAACAATACTTATAGTCATATCTGTTATGGTACACATTGCACATACGAAATTTGGTTGAAATCCAACTGATAGTATAGAAGTTACATGTATTTAAAAATTGGTACTATCGGCAGGTTTATAATCATGTTGGTAGAACTGACGTATATAAGTTACTCCAAATTAATATAAAATGTCAGAATATACGTGTGCATGGTTTAAAGCTGTTGGCTTGCATACTTTCTGATATGTTGGTATTTGGATTTTAAAAAATAGAGAGAGCAATTACTAACAGTTGGCAGCCCTGGTGGCTCTTAAGAATACGCTCAGTCATATCTGTTTATGTACAGATATTACATACAAAATTTGGTTGAAATCCAGTTGATAGTGTAGAAGTTATATGCATTTAAACATTGGACCTATCAGAAGGCTTAAAATTATTTTGACAACACTGTCATGGTTGGCCTCCTGGAAATTAAACTGAAATAGTATTATCTACATGTGTGCCAATTATGGAATAGCTCCCATGCATACCTTGCAAGATATCCAACATGGAGCTCAAATTTCTAGTGCGTTTTTTCAGCAGTTGGTAGCACTGACATCATTTTCAAATATGGACGGGAGCTATTCCGGTGCACATCTTTACTCATACTAAATTTGGTTTTGATTGCTGCAGCCGTTTAGGAGTTGATAGGGGGGGGACACACACACAGCCAAACAGACAGACAGACAGACAGGACAGACAGACAGACAGACAGACAGACACATATTTTCCCGGATCGATCTCATAAGACTACTCTTTCCTCATTTTTGCAAAATGTGAAAAGTAGGCTAATAAATGCAAATTTTCTGTAGGAAGAAAACAAAAATAAATTTGGCAACACTCGTGTGGGATTCTTCCGTAAGTCGAATATTCAGAGGATCTGCCCTAAGCAATGAATATTATTTTGTATTATGAAAAAGGAAAACCAAGTTTATCTTTTATTTAAATATAAAATGATTTTAACTGGAATATACAGACTAAAAGCTGTACAATCTTACTAAAGTTAATTTTCTAAAAAGCTATTGTGCAGTAGATAATACGCGCACGCCAGAGGTTAAGTTAAAAGGAGAATCTCAGTTTACCTCTTTACTTGTTTCTCCTCTTCTTTTATCTTCTTCTTCGATCGCAATTGCCCTGAGGCAAGAGAGGGTAAAGAGGATGTGCCCTTAGAGAGAGCGATTGCGTGGTAATTGAGAAGAGTTGTGCCTCTAGCAACTCAGATGAAGACGTGGCTATCTTCGCTAAATATGTTACTAATATATTGTATAACAGCTATTATCGTGTGCGTGCACACTTTTATATGCCCTCGGGGTTTATTTTACGATAAAAGTTTTCATCTAAAAATAGAAACCTCTTGTATATTTTAATGAGTAGCGAGGAAATTGATAAGTAATGTTACAATAATTAAATCTACTTTCTCAAACACATTATATTGTTGTCTGTTTCGTAAAAATAATACAGTCCTTTACGATAATCTGTTTAAAATTGTTCGTCTGTCAACTTGTATCAGGGTGTCCAATTACAGTATCTTGAGCGAATAATCTCCTTCTTCTTCTTTTCCTTTCGAATAACCCATTTGGAGGGTACGATGAATCAACGTTGGCTATTGTTCATTGTACAGAGAGTCCAGTTTGTATGTATCGGAGACCCTCGCTAGCCCGCTCGCCCGCGGCGCGAGCCTGTCTCCCGCAAAGAGCCGTTTTGCGGCACTCGCGTGGCATTGAGTCATTGAGTATAGGAATTTGTACTTAAATTTGTACTTCAATGTGATCCCTGACCAATTTTTTTGACGAACTGACTTACGGAGAGCGATTGTCAACTTATTTTCAACAAGATTCTGCCACTGCTCACCATGACGAAGCATCCATGACAGAATTGCGTCGCATTTTTGGTACTAGGATTATAAGTCGGAACGTGTGGGCCCCGCGAAGCCCAGACTTATCACCATGTGACTTTTATTTGTGGGGGACGCTTAAAAATAGAGTGTATGCGAGAAACCCTCACACTATAAATGAGCTTGACTATATTACAGCTGAAATACAGTCAATCGATGCTGAGGAACTTCAGAGAGTAAATGCCAGTTTCATAAAAAGGTGCCAGCGATGTGTAGCAGTGAATGGCGAACATTTTCAGCACCAGCTGTGAACTAGATAAGTACAAATTCCTATACTCAATGACTCACCGTCAGTGCAGCGCGGGCGCCGCATAACGGCAAAGTGCGTGGCGGGAGACAGGCTCGCGCCGAGGGCGAGTGGGCTAGCGAGAGTCTCCGATACATACAAACTGGACTCTCTGTATTCAATTTCCTTTATTTCCAAATTTCTTTCGTCCTTCTAGAGTGACGATCTTTCTCCTCTTGAGTCCACTTTCTGCGAGTTGTTTGTTTCATCCTATCTTGAAATTTTGCTTTTTGAACAGCTTCTACGAAGGTGATCTGTTTGCTATTGTGTCTGTCTGAACTCTGGCGTTTGTCAAATCGTTGTCGATTTCAATGAGCCATGTGCGTTTGGATTTGTAACTAGTCAGTAATTTGAAGATCTGTTTAGTTAGTCTACTATTTTCCATTCTATAAAAGTGCCCAAAAAACTGTAATCTTCTCTTTCTCATTACATTAGTTAATTTTTCACATTTCAAATATAACTCTCTATTTGGTCATAACCTATATTCTGCGTTATTATTTTGTTTAGCGAATAATCTATTATATAATATGCTAAGTTCATCCGACAAAAACCTCAAGCTCCTGAACCAGAAAGAGTGCTAAAATCTTCCGAAGCGTCTGAATAGTACAGGAAAAATCTTCTATTCTTGAGAAGTCAACGGAAATATACCGTATTTATTTGTTTAAAAACTGTGTTTAAACAAATAAACAAGACGATAACTCCTGGCAGAACTGTGTCGCGTCCATCCCACATAACACTAGAGACGGGTGGGTAGTCTGTACACATGGGGCGGCACACTTGTCGTTGTGCAGTGAAAAGAATATTCAAACAGAATTACCGGCAACAGTGACGAATTGCAGTCTGATTTCATAAATGTTGACAATTTGCTTAAAAAGTGCGTAATTAAACAAATAAGCATAACAGTAAAGCCGGGCGGGTGGTTAATGAACATGCGAGATTTCTCGCACAGGTCCCCTAGTGAAAATATAAGGTGCGATCAAAAAGTAACGAGCCGGAGACTGGAATGCGCAAACCGGTGACGGCATCGGCTAATCGTGGAGTTTGTAACGAGGTGTAGTTCCGATCAGAGCGTGGAAGGTCACAGCCCGTCGCTAGAGGGCACACGTGCACGTCACGTGACGATACAAAGCGAGCAGCAGCATGCATCAATCGTCCAACGCTGCCAGTGGCATTGCAAACGGTGGCATGGAGGCGTCAAACGAAGAGCAAAGAGGTGTTGTTCGGTTCCTGACAGCGGAAGGAGTAGGTGGAACGGACATTCATCGCCGAATGTCACAAGTGTACGGCGAACACGGCATGTCCCTTGCAAGGGTCAAGGCGTGGCACAAGAGCTTCAGGGAAGGACGGGTGTCGTTAGCCAATTATGCCCGGTCTGGGGCACCCCCCTGCATTACCGATGACAACGTCCAGCTGGTTGATGCACTCATTACCCAGGACCGCCGAATGACAGTGAACGCCATAGCACCCGTGGTCGCTCCACGACAATGCACGACCCCATACGGCCAACACAGTCGCGGCACTCCTGAAGAACTTCAAATAGGAGGTTCTCGGCCACCCTCCATGGGTTCCAGACCTCTCTCCCTGTGATTACGCCATGTTTGGTCCCCTGCGGGGCCAACGATTCACCTCGGACGCCAACGTCCTGCTGTACTTGCGGAACTGGTTCACATCGCAGCCCAGGGAATTTTATGAGTCAGCTATTCACGGCCTCGTGTCACAGTGGGATAAGTGCCTCAACAGCCAGGGCCAATACTGCTAACATACAAGTACTGTTTTCTGTAATAATACCTCCGGTTCGTTGCTTTTTGAACGCACCTTATACATAAGTTCTGACAGGGAAGAAGATACCAGCATTACAAAAGGATGTCCAACGAGTTTAACCAATTCACTGCTTCATCTGTAGCCTCATGTATTTCTTGTAGCGTCCCACTGAACCTCCTTATTGGGCATTCCAAGGCAATGTGATAAACCGTCTGTGGCACTTCACTGCCATTGCAGGCTGGACTGTCGATCATCTTTCACTTATCCCTCCAATACTGGCTTCTACCATGTCGGGTTCTTAGTCGATTTAGTGACGTCCAAGTTTTTCGGGATAAGTTGAAACCAGGGGGGCGTTGAGTTGCATCCAGCATTAGATGATATTTGTTTGGATTCGAGGAAACCCAATTGTTGCGCCATGCATGATTGACATTAAATTGCTCTTGAACCAATTCCTCACCTAGTAACCAGGAAGGTTTCTGAAATGTGGTTGAAAAATGTCCTGATGTATTGGTAATGAAGGATCTTTACAGTATTTTTCCCATTCTTTTGTCAATGCCATTTGTCTACGGAGGTGAGGAGGCGGAATGTTTGAGAGGACTGGTAACCAATCCAGATGTGTAGATCGGATCGTTCCTGATATAGTCCTCATAGTATCATTCAGCTCAGTATCAATTTTCTGTACATGAGCTCTATTTAACCACACAGGACAGCAATATTCGGCCACTGGGTATACTAGGGCAAGAGCTGTTGTTCTAAGAGTTGATGCAGTTGCACCCCAGCCTGACCCAGACAATTTGTGAAGTGACAATGATATCTAGAAACATCACATTTTCACAGTTTACCAGCAATATTCACAGCTGCATGTTACTAACGTATCATAAGACATTTACAACCCTTTGCCGAGATATCTAGGAGTCATCCTGGACAGAACTCAGAGCTACAAAGAACACCTCATCAAGCTCTCTCACAAAATCACTACAAGGAATAACATCCTACACAAGATTTGTGGTAGTTCATGGCGAGCCTCGGCTGACTGCTTGCGATTAACGGGTATTAGTCTTGTCTACTCGGCAGCGGGATACTGTGCCCCTGTATGGCTGGAAAGTACACATGTCCATAAAGTGGATACTAAGTTGAATGAAACCATGCGCTGTAAAGTCTACACCTCGCCACTGCACAGTGGGTCAAAATCGAAATCTACGGGGACAAAATTATTTTTACGGTTTAATCGTGAATTTAGAGTGAAAGCAACGTATACAGTTTGTTTACTTCAAAATAAACATCGGTTAAGACCTTTTTTAAGCTACGTCTACACATGCAAGAAATTGTCTATGACTAGGAGTTGTATAGAGCATTCAGTTATCTCTTCAGAACTATTTTCTACCCCTAATTTACTTTTAAAAAAGTCATAAAGTTCCACTTTTGACATAATCGTCGAAACCAGTGCTTCAAACAGTTGTAAACGTGTGAGAACTGGTCGCACGGCATCCTCTAAAACGTAAAATAACTAAGTCAGTTGCAAAAAGATGCAAAAAATCTTATAACAGGCGTAAACTAAAAGACTTTATCTAAATTTAACATTAAGTAGAAAGTGACGCAGAGTGACGCGACATACTAAAAATCTAAGTGAAAATATAATTTTAAAAATAATAGTTAAAAATTATGTAAAGCAAATATAGCTAAAATTACGTAACAATTACGCCCATTTAATAACTGAAACACATTACAAAGATCATTCCTTCAGCAGCATGTTCCATCTTAAAGCATCACACTAACCACAAAGACAACCAAACCACAGCCACTTACATTCACCCTCCAATTCAGACTGCTCGAACAGTGGTGACAGATTTACACAAAGATGCGTTTATATCCCAGAATAGTGAGTGGTAATTATATGAGAATGCTGTAGAAGTAATAAATTTTGATTTTTAATTATGAAAATAAATAATTTTGTCCTCCTAGGTTTCAATTTTGACCCACTGTGCACTGGTTACCCGTTCTTAGTCATATCCCACCACCCCACCTGTGGAGAATGGAAGCTCCGCTGAGACAAGCAAAGAAGATCCGGTCATCTCCCTCATTACCAGTTCACTAGGAATTGTGTTACCCATCGCCACAACGACTTCGATCTAGGAGACCAGCAAGTAGTGTATTGGCCGATCGACTCTTGAGGGACAACTTAAACTTAAACCGGAGCTGGCGGAAGAGTGGTCAAATTCAACATCTGGTACTAATAAAACTCAGCAATTCCTCTAGGTTTGTGCCGTGTCTAGTGTGGGGTTTCACCTAGGACACTATACCATCTTTTTGGAAGCCTTCATAGGGAGGTTAATGCTGCTTGAGCTTTTAGTTCTCGCAGTAAAGTGGTGCAGTTGCACCTAATATAAAGGGAGGTTGCAGTTCGTTACTCCACTGGGGGTCCGGGCGGGGAAACCAAGAGCCCGCCGATGAGCCAGCTTGGTGTCCTAGGCGAAACCCCACACTAGACACGACACAAACCTAGAAGAATTGCTGAGTTTTAATTCACTGGCCGTGAAAGCCAATATACCATCTTTTTGGAAGCCTTCATAGGGAGGTTAATGCTGCTTGAGCTTTTAGTTCTCGCAGTAAAGTGGTGCAGTTGCACCTAATATAAAGGGAGGTAGCGCGCTGTTCGTTACACCAGTGGGGGTCCGGGCGGGAACACCAAGAGCCCGCCGATGAGCCAGCTTGGTGTCCTAGGCGAAATCCCACACTAGACACGGCACAAACCTAGAAGAATTGCTGAGTTTTAATTCACTGGCCGTGAAAGCCAATATACCATCTTTCTGGTACTAATTCTCATGAGATAAATCCAACTCGGAAAAATAATGGATTTGACCTCCCATGAAAACTATGATGTCGCCTCAACAGACTGAAAACTGGGCATGGACACTGCAATTTCGTGCGCCATAAATGGGGATGGATGGATTCTCCAATGCGTGAATGCAGTGAAGAGGAGCAGACCATGGAGCTTGTCATCCTGCGCTGCCCTCTTCATGTCTACTCAGGAAGCCCCAGCGACCTGTTTCATCTTTCAGAAAGTGCTGTAGTGTGGTTGAAAAACTTGGACCTGGACTTATGAATTTCTTGTTATAATCACCATACGATTAAATAAATAAAAGGCATTTATAATAGACTATATTTCAATAATTATGGACATTTGAACAATCTAAGATTATTAGGAAAAGTTTGAAATGTTTTCCTAGTTAGGTATCTTTTCCTCTGATTTTACTGTAAGTAATCGGATGAAAGCTGTAATTTGTAATCTGCTGATAATGTAAAAGCATTGTTGACAGGCATTTGGTTTAGATTCTATGAATATTTAAATACTCGAACTTTTTGAGCCATTATTTCAGATACTTTTCTTATGTTTAATTATTTTATTTTTACTCTGATAAACGTGCGTTGTGTTTCACAGTTTTGAACATGTAAGCGCCTGTAAGTGTGCAAAATATCAACTTGATCGGGCTCACAGTTCCTGAAAGAAAGGTGCATAACTTAGAAAATGTAAAGTTTGGAGAAAAATGAAAATCCACTGCCTGCTTCCAGTCGACCGACTGGGTCAGGGAATGGAATGAATGAAGCTCCCATCTAGCGGCGAGGATATGAACTGTGCCGGCTGCCGAAGCCTGTCGCACTCCCCTGGGGCAATGATGAAATGAATGATAGATGAAATAATAGTGGAGAGTTCGCTGGAATGAAATCATGACAAGGAAAAACGGAGTACCACGAGAGAAAAAGAACTTGTCTGCCTCCGGTTTTTCCAGCACAAATCTCACATGGAGTAACCGGGATTTGAACCATGGACCCGGCGGTGAGAGGCCGACGTGCTGCCACCTATGCCATGGAGGCTCTTAAAGTTTGGAGAAATGTTCATAATTATAAAAATGTGTCATAAATTTTATAATACTTACGTTACACGCAGTCGTGTAGGTTATTGATAAGCAGTGAATATTGCAAGTTTCTAGGTGTCATTGTCACCTAAAAATGAATATTTTAAGCAGTTCCATTGTTGCCTACTCTATAGAGGTGTGCAAATTATTAGAATAAAATAGAGATTTTAAGTTGTCAGAAATTTTATCATTTTAAATGATCTTGTCGACTTCGTCGTTACGCTGGGGTCTGGCGTTATGTTACGGTGACGGACGGACGGAAGCACTGATGAGTGTGACGTCATAGTACCGCTCGGTGCATGTGTACCCCGACAGTCTGTACTTCGTTAGTATAAGACAAAAATCCCCGATTCCTGGATGTCACGAGTGATCTCGAGAACCACTGGATGGATTTTGATACGGTTTTCACCATTCTGTAAAGGATATCTCGAGGAAAGATTCTGTAGAAAATAATTTATGTATGCTCAAAGGAAGCCAAGCAGTAACGATTTCAGTGAAAAACTCGAAAACAAACTAGGCGTCCGTGCGCTTCTTAAGCTTACGCTGGGCAAACCGTTAAAAATATCAATATACTATGAGCGTAAGAATTGGTAGCATGAAAAGTTCTACAAAAAAGTCCGTGAGAGCGTATCCCTATCTTCAATATATCGCCCACTATAAGTGTTTTTAGACTGGATGGAAGGGGCAAGTCCCCGCGCGCTCTGGTGACCGTGCGGCATCCCCCGCGCTGGACCTTGCTTTGCCCTTGGTTTGCACTTGCCCTTCGCGAGAAATTTGAAACAAGATAAGCAAGATAAGTATTATGCAGATAATTTACTAATATGTCAAGAGTCTTTGGCTTCGAGCGAAGCGAGAAGCCTCCGGCCTTTCTAGCATTTATCAGCATTTGTAGCATTTAAAATGATACAAAGTGTAGTCTTTCAGACTGACTGTCACTTTTTTAATTCAAAATCATTTTATTCAACAACTGCTGACATCGATTATCACCCAACTTAGTAAATGATTCTCCCCTGTAGACTTATATTTTTCCCATAAGGAATTGCGACTAAAAATTCTATATGAGGGATGAGTTTTCTCATATCATTGACTTTGGAACGTGACCTCTAAATCAGGTGATTTCGATCCATGGTCCACCAATCTTTGTATAGTTCAATAGCGGATGATTAGTTCAAATGACATTGATTTCGGGCGGCTTCGGTGGCGTAGTTGGTAGCATGCTGAGCTTCTACGCCAAAGATAGCGGGTTCAAACCCGGCCGAAGCCGTCGGATTTTTAAGAGCGTTAAAAATCCCTCAGTATGCCTTCCTTCGGAGGGGAAGAAAAGCCGGCGGTCCCATGTCATAGATTTATGGCATGTTAAAGAACTATCCACTAATTACACCTGTTTGAAACTAAAATGTATAGCTTAAGAATGTAAACAACGCTCTTTTAGGTTGCTACGTTCGTTGCCAAGAGTCGACTGCGGTGGCGTCTAGTAGCTAAGTTCTGAACTAGGCCTAGTAGTCGTTGACGGTGGCGGCAAAAGTAGGAACTAGAAATTAAAAAGTCTGCAGTCCTCACTTGAATTGAAAATAGATAACACACACTAATACAGTCATCACAATTAACACCGGTTATCAGACGGATTCTACACACACACACACACTAAGTACACGGGGCTACAAGACCACGTTGTCGCAGCCCCTAAACTAAGGAACGAACCAGCCGTTTGATATTGATTTCACAGCTCTACATTCACTCCATTGTGGCTGGACCGATTATTATTTTTATAAAATATCTATATTAGAGTGGGTCCCTGTATAGTTTAGATTCACAATTTAACCCGGTAGGTAGCATAAACTCAATTTTTGAACCACAACTTACACACAATTCTATAACCGCAGTATATGGTCAAACAAGATGTTCAGTAAAGAACATATAGCCTACTTTCACCTAAATGCATGGGTATTGTTATAACTCTTTGTCCTTTTCAAGGAGTATAATTGAATGTTGGTTGTAGTAGCTTGTTGAAATACAACGTGCTATAGGGATATTAAACATGAATATGAGGTGCCCTTTGCTAGTGCTACCTCTGTACCAAATTTCGTTCAATTCGGTTTCACCGTGTTTGAATTGATAGGGGGAATCGATTTGCACACATACTTGGCCACCATCTGCAAACTATTGGGCTGATGTTCATGCAGTTTGGTCAGAATATGTTTCCCACATAAAGATATGGTGTTGCAAAATTTGGTAGAGACTAGATTATTAGGTTGGTCGTAATTACATTTTAGCTTTTAACATTTGGGTGGCCGCGATTACGTTTCCGTCAAGATAGCGGTGATATAAAACATGACACTGAGGTGCCCTTTGCTAGTGCTACCTCTGTACCAAATTTCGTTCAATCGGTTCCACCGTGTTCGAATTAATAGGGGGAATCAATTTTGACATAAAGATGGCCGCCATCCGCAAACTATTAGGCTAATGACCTATTAGATTGGTCAAAGGATGCTCCCTCCATAAAGGTATGTCGTTGCAAAGTTTGGTAGAGATCGGATGGTTATGTTAGTCGTAATTTGATTTAAGCTTTAAACATTTGTGTGGCCGCCATTACGTTTCCGTCAATATGGCGGCAATATTAATCATGACACTGAGATGCCCTTTGCTAGTGCTATCTCTGTACCAAATTTCGTTCCATTCAGTTTCACCGTGTTTGAATTAATAGGGGGAATCGATTCTGACACAAAGATGGCCGCCATCCGCAAACTATTAGCCGAATGACCTATTAGATTGGTCAAAGGATGCTCCCTCCATAAAGGTATGTATTTGCAAAATTTGGTAGAGATCGGATGATTAGGTTAATCGTTATTTGATTTAAGCTTTGAACATTCGTGTGGCCGCCATTACGTTTCAGGCAAGATGGCGGCGATATAAAACATGACACTGAGGTGCCCTATGCTAGTCCTACCTCTGTACCAAGTTTCGTACCATTCGGTTCCACCGTGTTCGAATTAATAGGGGGAATCAATTTTGACATAAAGATGGCCGCCATCCGCAAACTATTAGGCGAATGACCTATTAGATTGGCCAAAAAATGCTCCCTCCATACAGGTATGTAGTTGCAAAATTTGGTAGAGATCGGATGATTAGGTTAATCGTAATTTGATTTTAGCTTTGAACATTCGTGTGGCCGCCATTACGTTTCAGTCAAGATGGCGGCGATATAAAACATGACACTGAGGTGCCCTTTGCTCGTGCTACCTCTGTACCAAATTTCGTTCCATTCGGTTGCACCGTGTTCAAATTAATAGGGGGAATCAATTTTTACATAAAGATGGCCGCCATCCGCAAACTATTAGGCTAATAACCTATTAGATTGGTCAAAGGATGCTCCCTCCATAAAGGTATGTTGTTGCAAAGTTTGGTAGAGATCGGATGGTTATGTTAGTCGTAATTTAATTTAAGCTTTGAACATTTGTGTGGCCGCCATAACGTTTCTGTCAATATGGCGGCGATATAAAACATGACACTGAGATGCCCTTTGCTAGTGCTATCTCTGTACCAAATTTCGTTCCATTCGGTTTCACCGTGTTTGAATTAATAGGGGGAATTTATTTTCACACAAAGATGGCCGCCATCCGCAAACAATAAGGCTAATGACCTATTCATTTGGTCAAAGGATGCTTCCTCTATAAGGGTATGTTGTTGCAAAATTTGGTAGAGATTGGATGATTAGGTTAATCGTAATTTGATTTAAGCTTTGAACATTTATGTGGCCGCCATTACGTTTCCGTCAAGATGGCGGCGATATAAAACATGACACTGAGGTGCCTTTTGTTAGTACTACCTCTGTACCAAATTTCGTTCCATTCGGTTCCACCGTGTTCGAATTAATAGGGGGAATCAATTTTGACATAAAGATGGCCGCCATCCGCAAACTATTAGGCTAATAACCTATTAGATTGGTCAAAGGATGCTCCCTCCATAAAGGTATGTTGTTGCAAAGTTTGGTAGAGATCGGATGGTTATGTTAGTCGTAATTTAACTTAAGCTTTGAACATTTGTGTGGCCGCCATCACGTTTCTGTCAATATGGCGGCGATATAAAACATGACACTGAGATGCCCTTTGCTAGTGCTACCTCTGTACCAAATTTCGTTCCATTCGGTTTCACCGTGTTTGAATTAATAGGGGGAATTTATTTTCACACAAAGATGGCCGCCATCCGCAAACTATTTCGCTGATGACCTATTCGTTTGGTCAAAGGATGCTCCCCCCCCATAAAGGTATGTTGTTGCAAAATTTGGTAGAGATCGGATGATTAGGTTAGTCGTAATTTGATTTAAGCTTTGAACATTTGTGTGGCCGCCATTACGTTTCCGTCAAGATGGCGGCGATATAAAACATGACACTGAGGTGTCCTTTGCTAGTGCTACCTTTGTACCAAATTTCGTTCAATTCTCATTCACCGTGTTCGAATTGATAGGGGGGGACAGACATTCAGAGTACACACACTCACACACACACACACACACACAGACACACACACACAGACTCACACACACATACACACACACAGACAGACACACTTTTTTCGCCCTGTGTTGATCTCATAAGTCTACTTTCATTTTTTGCAAAAATCGAAAGTAGGCTAAAAAGGTCGTCATGTAAACCGATAGCCTTCGTGAAAGCGAAAGTCTTTGGATTGATTGTCCCTGCACGTCAGAGCCACCTGGTTGCAACCTGTGTAACTACCGCCATACCTGACACTGCACCCGTGCACGGCCGACTGGGACCGCAGCTCGTATTCAGTATAGAGCGCAGCTCGTATTCAGTCGGCCGTGACCCGTGGTGGAAAGTTTTATTTTTTTTGTACCATAGGTGGCGGTAATGTCGAATTCTTCTGTTTGTCTCCGCACGTTAGAGAGTTTCAAAGAAGTCCCGAATGCGTTCATTTACCATTCATCCGACTGCGATGAAACTTGGGTGAGATGTTCAGTTCACTCCAGGGAAGGTGTCTGGCTTAATAAATCAATTTTACAATAGGTTCACAGAGTCACAGAGTGGGAGAACATACCATGAACCCCGATACTCCCGATTGAGCATTGCTGGTGAACTGTGATTTGCATATTTCATTGTTGAAATGGGCACACCATTTCGTTGTAGCCTTCAGTCTTGCAATGTACTCGAAGACTTTCTTTGTCAAACGGTTCCCGTTTATTCTCATCAGATGTCCATAGAACTTCAACCGTCGTTTGCGCATTGAGACAGTGATGCTTTCATTGTGACGGTAAAGGTCTTTGTTCTTCCTTTTCCTCCTTGTCCCGTTGGGAGATATGGAACTGCGCCCATAATCAGTGGTATTTCCAGATCCTTTTATTTAGGCCGATTGAACTGCGCCCATAGTCAAGTCGGCTGTTAGCCCAAGGTCGGTTTAAGGGGAAGTGACGGACTGTCTCCCACCACTAGCTTCTGCACTGCTGAGAATAAGAGGTAGTCCCCCGTCCCGATAAGCAGGGGAATCGAACCCGGGCCTCCGGGAGGGGGGGGGGCAACTAATCACACTAACCACTACACCACAGAGGCGAAAAATAATAATAATAATAATAATAATAATGAAAATCCACAGCCTTTTTCCAGTCATTGGACCGGGTCAGGGTTGGAATGAATGAAGCCCCCATCTAGCGGCGAGGATAGGCATTGTGCCGGCTTCCGAAGTCTGTCGCACTCCTCTGGGACAATGATTAATGAATGACAGATGAAATGAAATGATATTGGAGAGTGTTGCTGGAATGAAAGATGACAGGGAAAACCGGAGTACCCGGAGAAAAACCTGTCCCTCCTCCGCTTTGTCCAGCACAAATCTCACATGGAGTGACAAGGATTTGAAGCACGGAACCCAGCGGTGAGAGGCCGGCACGCTGCTGCCTAAGCCACGGAGGCTACACTAATAATAATAATAATAATAATAATAATACAACTCTCTCTAATCCACCATAAATAAGTACCCCTCTAGTTTTGTTATACAATAAAAAATATAATAATCCTCTAAATGGTAAGATTACCTCAAACTAGATTATTAAAAATTTGCAATAACAAAACTATTTTTAAAATATGGTTAGGTTGTCGAAAATATCCCAATGTACCAGTTAATGTTAATATTGCTAGAACAAAAATTAAATATGAGTCTGTTTTGAAAACTGTACCGATTTTATGTATCCCAGGCCAACACTAATCTCTTGTCCGAAATCTGGACAGGGTATATTTAGTAGTTCGCAATCTGGACGGTTTTTGACTTGTTTGCAATCAAGACACAACCGATTTGAAATGAGTCACTTCAAATTCACACCACTCGACACAACATAATTCGGCAGAGGGGAGGAGGGAGGTAACCTACCTGACCGCTCTCAATGAGCGCAGTTAGACTGCCACTTTTAGAAGGTTGATGCTAATGACCAGGGTCATTAGTGAAGCTTGGGCGCAGTTCCATACAAACCGTCCCGTCAGCACTTATATGTGGGTCTAGAATGTTTTTAAGATTTTCCTTTCCTTAAGTTCAAGTTCCTTCATCTCCCCCTTTTTATTCATAGACCCTTGGGCTTCACTGACGTAGTGTAATGTCTGATTTTCGCGTTGTAGGATACTCCACGTTTATTGCATCTCATACAGAAGTTTATTTATTATTATTCTTCTTTCTTCGAATGAGCCAACTATGGACTTCGTAGGTTAACCAAAATGGTTTTCAGCTTGATGAGTTGGGATTGGTTTCACGTTCTTAAGAGCCTTCTTCCCAGCCCATATCTCCTTAATTTTCTGACTTTGTAGTTGTTTAGCTGGTTCTGACCTCTTTGGTCTCTGCTCTTTCTCAAGTTTAATCTGTGGGTCTTCTTTTAACATTTTCCGGAAAGCTTGTCTGTCTTGTATAACGAATTCAGATAAGTTAAAGGTTTGCAGATCTTGTTTAACTTGCTGGTACCACAGTGATGTGTTCTTGCAGGTGCTGGCTCTGTGGATTATTATTATTATTATTATTATTATTATTATTATTATTATTATTATTATTATTTGATAATTGGCTACAAATACACAACATTCCGTTCAGGTTTTCTTCTGTAGCGTGTTTCTTCATTGTCGTTTAGCTTCCTGCCAAATATCTTTTAGCCTCTGGCTCCTTCTCAATCGTCCTTCGGCTGAAAGCGTGGGTCTCTCTTTGGGGGGATTCTTCAAACCTGCAATTTTGTTTCGCAATCTTGTCCTGTCCCAGACTTCGATCGGTCCAATGTTTGCCCTTTTTAAGCCCTGATAGACTTCCTGAAGCCATGGAGGTTCCACCTTCCATTTCTCCTGAAGGTTGAGAATTGTTAGCCAATCTCTCGGTCCCCAATCGTTTAATAGGTCCATAGAACATCAACCTCCTCTTTCTCATGCTAACATAAATCCCTTCAGACTTGTCATAGAGTTCTTAGTTTGACCTCCGTTGAAATTTGTATCCATCTCCAGGTAGCTTCTTGGGACCTAGAATTTTCCGGAAGATCTTCCTTTCCTTTTTCTCAATTTCAACAGTTTTCATGCTTGCCACGGTGGGTGAGTGGTTAACGTGTCGGTCTACTAACCTCAAGATTGCAGGTTCGCTCCTGGCTATGGTAAGTGATATTTTTTTGAAAGGCGGCAAAAATACGACACGCATGTCATACGATGTTGGCATTTCAAAGAACCCATTTGAATTCAGTAGGCCGTGTTCATAATGGAAAAATTAATCTCGGGAGTTTCCGCCAACTCAAAGTTCCTCATTTCTCTACTAGAAAGCGCTATAGTGTTCAAGGAGCTTAGATATCTCACCTCCTTGACTTTCATAGTGATTCAAGGAACGACGAAATTCGACATGCAAGCTACCCTCTGGGTGTCAAATTACAAAGCTTGCACCTGGCACCCGATGCCACACGATAGACTATTATTATTATTATTATTATGCTTGATAAGGTTTCTGCCGCATAGAGGCACTCTGACTTCACTACTGTGAAGTACACAATGTACTTTAATCAGTAGCGTAGCCACGATCGACCAATGGGGGGTATAGTTGCTCGAAGCAAATCCTACAAGCATTTCGTCCCACGCTCGTGGAATATGCCATCATGGCCGCGAGTGCACTTGCAGTAAGTACGAATATCGTAGCTTCGAATCCCGGTGCTGACAGCGGTTACCCTGAGTGTGTTTTTTTCCCGGATTTTTCTACACTCCCTACAGGAAATTGCCGTGATAGTACCGTACTTTAAGTACCTGTCCCTGATACATTTACACACACAACTACAATAATCACAGCAACACATGTTGCCAGACAGCTTCAACACACTCCCAACTAAACGGGGCAGATGACCAAGATGTCTCAAGCCCCTCAAATGAATTATTAACAACAACTCTACAAGTATTTCCATTTCTCAATGAGATATTATTACACAAGAAAAGTTTCGTGTATTTTGGTCCAGATGTTCTCGAATAGTACAATATGCTCCAAAGACAACAAAAAACAGTTCTGTAAAAAATGAAGTTAATTTTTGACTGAAATGGTAAATCTAGAGCATTCTTTTTCCCCTGACAGGAACAAAATAAACTCGAATATATCTGTGCTACCAACATGAAGATTGCGTATCACTCAACAGGAGAAGACATTTACAGAAGTCTCAGAAAATGTGAGCATGTCCTCTCACAATGTATATTGTTGATTTATGAGTTATACAATAGGCTACTCAGTTTTATGTTTATACAATTTATTCAACAAGATCCTGTGCTTTATATTGCAATTAGGCCTGAAGATTGTTGTCACATACTAAGTCCCTTTTACCTTACAAATGCTACATGCAGCCGCAAAAAGGTTTATTTGCTTACACTACACATGCGACAAATTTCACTCATTCGTAAATGGGAGATAACCGTAACTACTGTCGACCAAATTATTATGTGTACTCGAGTTTGAAGGTTGTTTGTGAAGTAACCAATAGACCTGCATAAAATCCAATAACATCATCATTTTCGTCGTTCTATTTTACGTTAGCTCATGTAGATTTGGAATTTATAATTTATATTTTAATATTTTTTGTCGCAGTTGGAACACAAAAAGTCCTCTCGGCACGCCGGAAGGCGGAGGTAGATTTCACCGGACAAACTTGGGGATAGTCGAAAATAGGCAGAATATGCAGGTTTTCTTAGAAGGATCAGACCACATTTATTGCGTGAAACTATTTTATAATTGGAGATTAATTAACTTTGTTTTTCGTCATTTTATGCATATTTTAAACATTCTATTGTCTTATGATGACGGTAGCCTTCTTGTCATTTGGAGTCCATTTTTAGCCTATTTTCAATTTTGAAAAAATAGGCTTATGAGATCACCTTTTGTCCGTGTGTGTGTGCGTGTGTGTGTGTGTGTGTGTGTGAGGTGTGTGTGTGTGTGTGTCCCCCTAATAAAATCTAAACGGCTGGAGTGATTTCAATGAAACTCGGTAAGTTCATACCACTATTCCCGGCGACCTCGACCGTGCCCATCAAATTTTGATACGTCTCACCAATCCAACATGGCGGCTGTGCGAAGTATTTCACTAGCATTCAATATCTCCGAAACTATTACCGATATCGCCATGAAATTGTGTACGGTGATAAAGGGCACTACTAAAAGTTCACCTATGAGACTTTCAAAAACCTGGTGACTACAAAACCAACATGGCGGTCAAGCGAAGTTGAGACTTTTAAATAGACTTTTCTCGCGATTTAACTATCCTAATGTAATAAAACTTGATACAGCAACTGTTTATACACATTGTAATGCAATGGAGTATAATTTAGTTCAATTGTTTACATAACTTCAAAATGGCGGCTGTGCGAAATATTTCACTGACATTCTATATCTCCGAAACTATTACAGATATCAACCTGCAATATTATACGGTGATAAAGGGTACTGATACAAGTTTACCTATGTATAATTCATAAACCTGTAAAGTACAAAACGAACATGGCGACCAAGCGAATTTGAAATATTTTAATAGACTTTTCTCGTGATTTAACTCCCTGCGCGCAGTGAAATGTGGTACAGAAAATGATTTTGCAGATTGTAATGCACTGCCATCTAATTTAATTCAATTGTTTACATAACCTCAAGATGGCGGCTGTGGGAAAATTTAAAATTAAGTTTTTATTTCTTGTGTCGTAATCATGCGATCGAAGTGAAAGTTTGAATAATGAACCTAGGCAATAATTGTCCTTGAATGGTTCATAACTCTATGGCCTATACATATAACAATCCTAAATGGCGAGCTTCCGAAATATTTAGACGGTTCTCAATATCTATGAATCTTTTACAACAACCAAACTGTTTTTTTTTTTAAATGTTCATAGAGACTATGAACATATGTTCACCTATAGGACTTTCAGTAACCTGGTGAGCACAAATCCAACATGGCGGCGACGCGAAGTATAAATATTTGAATGGACGTTTCTCGTGAATTAACTATCCGATTGCCGTGAAACGTTGCACGTTGAATGCTTATACAAATGTTGATCCACTGGCATCTAATTAACTATGTAAGTAGTGTAAATATAGATCAGTAGCTCATGTATACGCCATACGATAAATAAATACAATATTTCAATTGTTTGCATAATCACAAGATGGCTGCTGTGCGTAATGTTAAAATCTCGTTTTTACTTCTTGTGTTCTAATCATGCGATTGAAGTTTGAATACCACATGTACACAATAATCTTAATGTAATAGTACAAGAATAAAAATCCAACCTGGCGACCATCTGAAATATTTAGACGGTTCTCAATTTCTACGAATCTGTTACAGCAATTAAACTGAAATTTTGTACGTTGATAGAGGCTATTAACATGAGCAGGATATATGAAAATAGGCTGTATAGTTCTTCACGGAACTACTTGTTATACTTGTGGTCACACTGTCCTTATGCAAAGTTTCGACACTGATGTGTAACTATGTAACGGTCTGTTACTTCTTCACGCAAAATTATATCTCCCGCAGAGATGTTGGTTGGTTCCTCAGTTTAGGGGCTGCGACAACGTGGTCATGTAACCCCGTGTACTTTGGGTGAGTGTAGAATCTGTCTGATAAACGGTGTGAATTGTGATAGCTGTATTAGTCTGTAATTCAGGTAAGGAATGCAGACGCTCAATTTCAAGCAGTAGTTCCTAATGTTGCTACCAGATACTACCGTCAACGACACCTAGCTGTGAACTTGGCTATTAGATGCCACCGCAATCAGCACCTCGCAACGAACGTTGGAACTTCCCCTCCAAAGGAAAGCATACTGAGGGATTTTTAGCGCTCTTAGAAAATCTGACGACTTTGGCCGGCTTTGAACCCGCGACCTTGGGCATAGTAGGTCAGCATGCTACCAGGTAAGTCACCGAAGCCGCATCACACTTAGTCAGATGGAAATCTGAATCTGATCTCGCGCAAGTGCGTTGTCATGGCAACGTCTGATGGCTCATCCCTCATCAATTTAGTAGTGTTGCCATGTCAACCACTGATAGCTCTTGGCATTTTCTTACAATTCCGAAATCATTTTTCTCATCCCTTGGCGTAATGGTGGCTCATATCAAAAATTCTTTCAGACAAAAGTTTTAGGTAATTGTTAGGGGAATATTGTCCATTTTGTACGGTTTTGATATTGTGCCTATTAACAGAGATATGATTAATGTTTACCGAAAGAAACACTTTTTCCCACCCCTTTGGTCAATGGTTGGTGCTATCAAAAAAAGTTTCAAACATAAATTTCTGAGCTTTATCCGACACATAGTATGAACTTTGAACGGATTCGATATTTCACATATTAAGAGAGTTATAGCAATATTTCTTTTTTTTTGAAAAAAAAGTCCCCCATTTTCATCCCCTTCGACCGATTTAGCCCAGTAACGAACTCGTCCGAGATTTTATGGGTATACTTATTCGGTAAAAAATTCAAAGTGCTTGGTGCAAAATTACGGCAGTTATCGTGTCCACAAGAAACTGATATACATATATATACATATATTACATAAATTATATATAAACTTTTGAACTGACGGTGGTTTTGGGGTCTGGGGGATGTGAAACGCGAAGATATGTCGAAATTTTCCGGAAATCGAAACATGGTACCCATTGCAATAGTTAGCTTTCTAATGAAATCTACCTAAAATACTCCCGTCAACGACACCTAGCTGTGAACTTGGCTACTAGATGCCACCTCAATCAGCAACTCGCAACGAACGTTGGAACTTCTCCTCCGAAGGAAAGCAAACTCAGGTTTTTTAGCGCTTTAGTAAATCCGACGACTTCAGCCGGGTTTGAACCCGCGACCTTGGGCATAGAAGTTCAGCATGCTACCAGTTCCGATACCGAAGTCGCTTCCCACTGACATATGAAAACTGAATGTGATCTCGTGCAGTGGCGTTGTCATAGCAACTGCTGATGGTCATCCCTTATCAATTAAAAGTAAAGTTGTCATGGCAACCTCTCTTGGCACTTGGCATTTTCTTATAATTTAAATCATTTTGTTCACCCCGTGGCGTAATGGTGGGTCATATCAAAAATTCTTTCAGACAAAAGTTTTAGGTAATTATTGGAGGAATATTGTCCATTTTGTGCGGTTTTGATATTTTGCCTATTAACAGAGATATGATTAATGTTTCCCGAAAAACCCACTTTTTCCCACCCCTTTGGTCAATGGTTGGTGCTATCAAAAAACTTATTTGACATAAATTTTTGGCACTTATCCGACACATATTATGAACTTTGAAGGGATTCGATATTTCATGTATTAAGAGAGTTATAGCGATATTTCACTTTTTCGAAAAAAGCCCCCCATTTTTACCCCCTTTGACCGATTTTTCCCATTAACGAACTCGACCGAGATTTTATAGGGATACATATTATGTAAAAAATTCAAAGTGATTGGTGCAAAATTACGGCAGTTATCGTGTCCACAAGAAACTGATATATATATATATATATATATATTTATATATATATATATATATACATAAATTATATATAAACTTTTGAACTGACGGTGGTTTTGGGGTCTGGGGGATGTGAAACGCGAAGATATGTCGAAATTTCCCGGAAGTCGAAACATGGGACCCATTGCAATAGTTAGCTTTCTAAAGAAATCTACCTAAAAGTGCACGTTTTTAAGCGTGTTTCAACCATGCGTCACATTTAGGAATTATTATCTCAAAAACCCGTCAGCAGATCAAATCCACATTTTAACACAATATACACACATCAAAAAAAGTTTTGCATCACCTCGGTTCCAAGAGTTCCGGAACCGTTAAATACAAAGGGAATAGAGATCAACACAAACAACATTTCAGCTCGTTTTATTGCTCATGAGACCCACACATTGCATGTTGTTCCATCATACAGCTAGACTTTCAGCATTTGTGGTCCAGATTGCAGTACACACCACTACCTCTAATACCCAGTAGCACGTCCTCTTGCATTGATGCATGCCTGTATTCTCCGTGGAATACTATCCACAAGTTCATCAAGACACTGTTGGTCCAAATTGTCCCACTCCTCAACGACAATTCGGCGTAAATCTCTCAGAGTGGTTGGTGGGTCAAGACGTCCATAAACAGCCCTTTTCAACATATCCCAGGCATGTTCGATAGGGTTCATGTCTGGCGAACATGCTGGCCACTGTAGTCGAGCGATGTCGTTATCTTGAAGGAACGCATTCACAAGATGTGCACGATGAGGTCGAGAATTGTCGTCCATGAAGACAAATGCCTCTCCAATATTCTGCCGATATGGTTGCACTATGGGTCGGAGGATGTCATTCAGGTATCGTAAAGCCGTTTCGGAGCCTTTCATGACCACCAGTGGCGTACGTCGGCCCCACATAATGCCACCCCAAAACATCAGGGAACCACCACCTTGCTGCACTCGCTGGACAGTGTGTCTAAGACGTTCAGCCTGACCAGGGTGCCTCCAAACACGTCTCCGACGATTGTCTGGTTGAAGGCATATGCGACACTCATCGGTGAAGAGAACGTGATGCCAATTCCGTGGGGTCCATTCAGCATGTTGTTGGGCCCATCTGTACCGCGCTGCATGGTGTCGGGGTTGCAAAGCTGGACCTCGCCATGGACGTCGGGAGTGAAGTTGCGCATCATGCAGCCTATTGCGCACAGTTTGAGTTGAAACACGACGTCCTGTGGCTGAACGAAACGCATTATTCAACATGGTGGCATTGCTGTCAGGGTTCCTCCGAGCGGCAATCCGTAAGTAGCGGTCATCCACTACAGTAGTAGCCCTTGGGCGGCCTGAGCGAGGCCTGTCATCGACAGTTCCTGTATCTCTGTACCTCCTCCATGTCCGAACAACATCGCTTTGGTTCACTCTGAGACGCCTGGAAACTTCCCTTGTTGAGAGCCCTTCTTGACACAAAGTAACAATGCGGACGCGATCGAACTGCGGTATTGACCTTCTAGGCATGGTAGAACTACAGACAACATGAGCAGCGTACCTTCGTCCTGGTGGAATGACTGGAACTGATCGGCTGTCGTACCCCCTCCGTCTAATAGGCCCTGCTCATGCATGGTTGTTTACATCTTTGAGCAGTTTTAGTGACATCTATGAACAGTCAAAGGGACTGTATCTTGGATACAATATACACAGTCAACGTCTATATGCCGGAGATCTGGGAACCGAGGTGATGCAAAACTTTTTTTGATGTGTGTACATTGGAATGTTGTATAACTGGTTTATTAATTTCAAAATTTTGCGTGTCCAAGATAAAAAAAAGTTGTTATGATTTTTGTAAGGAAACTTTTTCTCGGCTCGGGGTGGTTGGAAAATGTAGTTCTTGGTCGCGATGTAATCCTTATACATCAAAAAGTTATGCTGTATGACTGTGAAATACGTAAATTAACTCACTTATTTTATATCGGTTTGTATTTGTAGGTGGAAATAACACATCGTTCACCAGCTACCCGCTCCAGGAAAAGCTGTACAGCGTTGCTGTGATGGAGCCCATCACTTCCGAGCGAGGCACGCCATGATGCGTGATGGGCTCCATTTCGGCAACGCTGTACAGCTATTCCCGGAGCGGGTAGCTGGTGAACGATGTGTTATTTCCGCCTACAAATACAAACCGATATAAAATAAGTGAGTTAATGTACGTATTTCGCAGTCATACAGCATAACCTTTTGATGTATAAGGATTACATCGCCATTAAGAACTACATTTTCCAACCACCCCGAGCCGTGAAAAAGTTACCTTACAAAAATGATAACTTTTTTTCTTGGACACGCAAAATTTTGAAATTAATAATCCAGTTATACAACATTCCAATGTATATTGTGTTACAATTTGGATTCGATCTGCTGACGGGTTTTTGAGATATTAATTCATAAATGTGACACATGGTTGAAACACGCTAAAAAAACGTGCACTTTGTGTGCTCCAACTGCGACAAAAAATATTAAAATATAAATTAAAAATTCCAAACCTACATGATCTAACGTACAATAAAACGACCAAAATGATGATGTTATTGGATTTTATGTAGGTCTATTGATTACTTCACAAACAACCTTCAAACTCGAGTGCACATAATACTTTGGTCGACATTAGGGGATTTGTTGGACACACTGTAGCAACTCGGCTGACGGCGATATCATGATCAAGAAGTTAATAACGATCCCACAAATAGTGTTAATGTACCCATAGAATTTTCGAAGTCCTTATTAAAACGCGTTATTTTAAATTATAACTAGATTAATTTACATATAGGCTAACTTCTCTCCCGCTAAGAAAAGAAAAAAAGCTAATATTGTCCCGCTAGGTGGGACTCAAAATTATTTGGCGCTAGCCTCAGTTTGAAATAAGCTATATTTCGCGGGGGAAGAGTTAGATTGGCAAACATGGGAGCGACACTAGCGCTCGCGGCGGCCTGCAAGTGCCTTGAGCACGTTATTCGCGGAACTGATGATTCACTTTTGTAGGGGTTTTATGAATTTTAACTCACCTGAGTGATTATTTCCATTGTAAACATAAGTCATGTTATATTCTGTGAGCTGCCTGAATAGGATTGACAGTTCTCGCCTCGCCATGTGGTCAGGGATCAAGGTTGCCAAACAGTTATAATAACAAGCGATCACACTGTACAAGCAATTTTACGTGGTCCTAGAATTTTTCTGAAGATTTTCCCCTTTCTTGAGTTCAAGTTCCTTCATCTCCCCTTTTTATTCATAGTCGGACACTCCGATGCATACAGACCCTCGGACATCACTACCGTGGTGTAATGTCTGATTTTCGTGTTGTAGGATACTCCACGTTTATTGCATCTCAAACAGAAGTTTATTTATTATTATTATTATTATTATTATTATTATTATTAAGTGAGACACCGGAGGAAGTAGACGTGTGCCTGAGTGCTCCGCAAAAAGTTTAAGTATAGCAAGGAAATGGTTTGCGACCGCTGTCAAGAAGGACTCCCAAGTGATGGTGACTATGTATACTGCACAGGATGCAAAGGGAAATATCATTATGAATGTACATCAGTCACAATACGTACGTGGAAAGGTATGGCAAAACAAGCTAAGGAGTCATGGCGGTGTCCACAGTGCCGTAGCTTCAAAAAGACAACGTCAGCATCTGTTGTCGCAAGCGGTGGAACGATGAACCTACCAGCTGCTGCCAACACTGATTACACAGCGACTCCACCTTCAACACCGGACACGGAGATAATACACGCTTCGGATATCAAAGGTATGTTTTTAGAATTAAAGAAGCAGATTAGTGAACTGAAAAACCAAGTGAGTGAAAGTGTTAAAAGTGCCGACTTTATTGCGCAGAAATATGATGAGTTGATTAAGGAAACTAAGTCAAATGCAACTCTTCTGAAATCACTTACAGCAGAAATAAAAACCCTAAAAGACGAAAAGAATCTACAAGACAAAATAATATCAGATCTAAACGAGAAAGTGCACACAATGGAACAGAACGGTAGGCAACAATACATTGAAATATGTGAAGTGCCACGCGCGAAAGACGAATGCCTGGATGAAATCGTCCACAAAATTGCTGAGACTCTAGAAGTAGATCTAAACATGTTTGATGTAGAGGAAGTTTACAGGCCCCCACTGCAAAGAAAGAACAAAATCCCCCCAATAGTGGTAAAATTTAACTCCATATCCAAAAAGAATGAATTTTTACAGAAAAGAAAAGGACAAAATTTCCTCACTCATGGGAACACTAAATCTAGGTTTTTCATTAACGAAAGTCTACCGTCATTTTACAGGGAGCTACTATGGAAAACTAAAAATCAGGCCAGAGAAAATAACTGGAAATTCATTTGGGTTAAAAACGGCAAAATACTTGCGCGAAAAAACGACGAATCTGGTATATTGAGAATCTCCCGTGAGGAAGACATTAACAAAATTAGGTAACCCCCCCCCCCCCCGCCAGAAAGAAAGAATTATTATTGAATTATTATATTAATTGATATTATGAACAGTTGGGATAGCAATATAAATGTTTCTGGAATACAAAATGAACTCACATTTCTCAATATACCCGATTTCGTCGAAAATGGTAATAAGACTAGAAATAATGCTGAAATCAATATCCTCTCTCTAAATATTCAATCTATATCAAAAAACTGGGATTATTTAACCATAACCTTAGGCAAGAAAATTAATGATCTGGATATTATTTGCTTAACAGAAATTAACATACTTGAATCTAATAATTACCTATTTACTTTGGATAATTTTAATGTTGTATTTTGTAATAGAACAAATCGTAAAGGAGGAGGCATAGCCATATATGTAAAGAACAACATGGCTATTAGAACACACAATTCATACATTTCCAATACTCATGAATCAATGGTAATAGAAATACTTCACATGAACAAAAAGATTGGATTAACATGCATTTACAGACCACCTAGCACTAACATAAATGACTTTCTTGATGAACTGGAGACACATATAACACAACACACTAGTAAGTACAGCGAATACGCCATTTTAGGAGATATCAACATTGATACTTTATCTAATGACATCAGTCTATCAGCTATCAAATATACAAATATTATGGCAACTCATGGTTTCCTACCACTTATCACTCAATGTACTCGTTATGATCCAAATTTAGACTCGAGAACATGTATTGATCACATAAACTATCGTAGCAGACTAGATCAATATACTTCTGCAGTCATACAATCAGATATCTCTGACCACTACATAACATATGCAGGTATTTGGCCAAAAAATGATAAGACACAATTACAAGATAATGAATCGTACATTACGCTAATGAACGATACTATAATACACACAAGCCTTAACAACACAGACTGGACAGATTGCCTTGAATTAAAAAATCCTAATGATATATATAACAATATAACAACCAAATTTAAGGAAATCTACCAAAAAGCATCTTACATAACAACTCGTAAACACAGGAAAAGCAAACAATGGTTCACTTATGACCTAAAAATACAATGTAAGGAAAGAGACAGACTTTACAAAACAATGCTCAGAAACAAGGATAATATTACAATAAAAAATGAATACAAAACTTTCAGAAACAAATTAAATAAGCTAATAAACAAAACAAAACATCAATATTTTAAAAATAAGATAAATAGTTCCAAAAACGATAATAAAGGAATGTGGAAAGTCATTAATGATATAACAGGTCGGAAAACACAAACTGCCAATGAAGTCATAAACAAACATTTAATATTACATTATACTAACGAAGTGATAGTCAATAAATTCATCAATACCTTTAGTGAAAAAATAAACAGCCTAGCTCATAACTGTAGTATCAACATATGGCAATCAAATAGAAACACATTAATGAATTCCTTTACATTACTTGAAACTGATGAATATGAAATAGAAAACATAATTAAGGAATTAAAAACAGACAAATCGCCTGGGGTAGACAATATACGCTTGAAAGACATAAAGGCAACATCCAAAAAAACTATACCAATCATAACACATCTCATAAACAAGATATTCGAATCAGGCATAATACCAAAATATCTGAAATACACAATTATTAAACCAATATATAAGAATGGCGATCACTTAGACTTTGGCAACTACAGACCAATATGCATTTTATCAATCCTCCACAAAATAATGGAAAAATGCTTGGATCAGAGAATGAAGAATTTCCTAAATAAATATGATATTTTAAAGGGACACCTATACGGCTTTAGGAAGGGGAAAAGTACTGAACTACTCCTGGCTGAATTTGCCAATGTAATAAATAATGCCTTAAATAATAACAATCACATAATGGTACTTTTTCTTGACTTTTCTAAAGCATTTGACACAATAAATCACAATAAACTACTTGCTAAATTACACGATATTGGAATAAGAGGCACGACTTACAAACTATTTGAAAGCTATCTGAAAAACAGGGAAATGGCAGTTATGGTCAATAACACTATCAGTGACGCAGTAGAAGGAACACAAGGTATCCCTCAAGGCAGCATTATTTCACCTACACTATATAACCTGTTCGTAAACGACATGAATGAAGCCATTAAACACAGTAAAATATTTATTTATGCTGATGACACCACTATATATACCATACATGAAGACTCTAAAACAGCTTTTGAGAGACTTCAAGAAGACTTCAATAACATCACAAGATGGTGTCATGACAATAATTTGTATATAAATACAACCAAATCTAAAATAATGCACATCAGAGTTGATCACTTCACACAAGAAAAATACAAACTAACGCACCACAGCTTATCATGCATACACCAAAACATCCTGGCAGGTTGCAAATGTAACACTTTCATAAATAGTACTTCGACACAAAAATACCTAGGAATTACCCTTGATGAACACTTTAAAATGAACACACACACAATAAACATAATAAAAAACCTAAGAGCAAATCTCTACATCTTCTACAATCTCCGATTTTATGTAGATAGGAAAACTTACAAAACAATTTACAGTGCTCTGATTGAAAGCAAATTAAGATATGCTATATCAGCTTGGGGAAATCAAAACACAACTTTAATTAATAATCTTCAAGATAGCCAAAACAGGTTCTTTAAATATTTCACTGATATCCCTTATTTTAATATTAAAGAGTTGTTTCAAATTACTGTACTGAATCTCTACTACCATGATCCAAGATTCAGGCATAAGGTCTCTCACAACATACAAACAAGAGCCATAACAAGTACTAAACATGTTAAACCTTTATGTATAAATAGCTATGGTTTCAAGAGACTAAATTATATTATACCATCACTACTTAATGAACTACCACCTGGACTGACAAACATTAACAGCAAACAACTAGCTATAAGTCGCATTAAAAAATATTACTTAACCAAACATTAACTCATAACATAAATGTATCAATATAACTACCATAGTGTAATTTTTTGTATCTTTAATTATTTACATTAATATTATTATTATTATTATTATTATTATTATTATTATTATTACAGACTACTAATACACAACAACCGTTCAGGTTTAGTTCTTTAAGGAGTTTCTTTCTTGTCGTTTAGCTTCCTACCAAATATCTTTCAGCCTCTGGCTCCTTCTCAATCGTTCTTCGGCTGAAAGCTTGGGTCTCTCTTTTGGGGGGATCCTTCACACCTGCAATTTGGTTCTGAATCCTGTCCTGTCCCAGACTGTCCAATATTTGCCCTTTTTAAGCCCTGATGGACTTCCTGAAGCCATGGAGGTTACACCTTCCATTTCTCCCGAAGGATGAGAATTTTGTTAGCCAATCTATCGGTCCCCAGTCGTTTAATATGTCCATAGAACATCAACCTCCTCTCTCTCATGCTGACAGAAATCCTCTCAAACTTGTCACAGAGTTCTTGGTTTGACTTCAGTTGAAATTTGTATCTATCTCCAGGTAGCTTCTTGGGACCTAGAATTTTCCGGAAGATCTTCCTTTCCTTTACTTTTAATTCATTTCAACAGTTTTCATGCTTGATAATATTTCTGCCGCATAGAGGCACTCTGGCTTCACTGCTGTGAAGTACACAAGGTACCTTTTTATATACGACCTGAATTTTCAAAGAGGCAAGATCTTGGCATCCCCTGGCAAGTGTGTTCCATAACCGCGGAGAGCAGCCGTAGAACCTGACAGATATTGCTACGACCAAAGGGCGGAGCGAGAGCTGTTAGTATTTGCACAGAATACCTGTCAATCGCTTCCACGGTGGGTGAGTGACTATCGTGTCGGATTACTAACCCCAAACTTGCAGATTCGCTCCTGTCCATGTTAAGTGATTTTTGAAAGGCGGCAAAAATCACGATACGCATGTCATACGATGTTGGCTTCGGTGGCATAGTCCGTAGAATGCTGAGCTTCTATGCCCAAGATAGCGGGTTCAAACACGGCTGAAGCCGTCGGATTTTTTAATAGTGTTAAAAATCCCTCAGTATGCCTTCCTTCGGAGGGGAAGTAAAGCCGGCGGTCCCATGTCATAGATTTATGGCATGTTAAAGAACCTTCCACTAATTGCACCTGTGTGAAGCTAAATTGGATAGGTTAAGAATGTAAACAACGCTCTTAGGTTTCTATGTTCGTTGCCAAGAGCCGACTGCGGTGGCGTCTAGTAGCTAAGTTCTGAACTTGGCCTAGTAGTCGTTGACGGTGGCGCTTGGCGTCAAAAGTAGGAACTATTTGAAAAATTCTAAGTTGAAGTACTTAAATTTAAAAAAAAAAAACAGATAACACACACTAATACAGTCATCACAATTAACACCGGTTATCAGACAGATTCTACACACACCCAAAGTACACGGGGCTACATGACCGCGTTGTCGCAGCCCCTAAACTTAAGAACCAACCAACCAACTAACCATTTGAATTCAGTAGGCCTCCTTGACTTTCATAGTGCTTCAAGGAACAACAAAAATTCGACATGCAAGCTGCCCTCTGGGTGTCAAATAAGAAAGCTTGCACCCGGCATCCGAGGCCATACGATACTATTAATACCTGTCAATCGCCATTAAGTTTCACTCTGATAATATTTCATTTCATCACACGTACAAAGTGTTCATGGCTAATATACCCGAGCTGGTTCTAATTTCGCTGGAATTGATAATACGGACTTCTCTGACGTACTGTCGAGTTCCCACTCCTCTCCCGGTTCCATAACCGGCAATACAATATTATTCCACTGCCACATCCATAATATGCACGCAGTAATACTGTACTGACCGCTTGTCCAATCATCACTGTTGAAAGACTAAATCAATATACAATCGGTTAAATGATGTGTTATTATTACGTTAGGTATTAAAATGTATGTTTGTCTAATTATCGAATATTGACGGCTGCCTGTGTTTTGTTTTGCTTCCAATTTAGTACTCACTTACTCTCCCATTGTTCCCGTATTTTCTCACTAATAGTGTTGACATTTCTTTCACGGTCCGTAGCAGCTGCCATTAGTTATCAATATTCTGTATTTTCTGACTGATTGTTTGATTTTATAGAACTGAATGGGCATGCTGTAGATAGGAACGAACAATGAGATTCACTCGAACACGCTGGTAGGGCTGAGTTTTCCTTCCTCTTTTTAATTTTCGTACCCATTAATTCGTCTCCGCGACGAAAACAGGATACACTTCTGCCTCCCCCAATTCTCATGTTTGTCCAATCTCCACCAGTGTTAGGCAGTTATAAAATACAAAGCAAAATTACTCAAAATAAAAAAAAACACAAAAAAACAAAATTAGTCAAAATCCATAAAACAAAAAAACAAGCACTTTTGTCAAAAAAAAGCTCAAAATGTTTTAAAAAAATCTTAAAATCTAAAAAGCACCAAAATAAAAATTATTCAAAATACAAAGAAAACAATCAAAATAAGTCAAAAAATCAAAAAGGCCAAAAAATCAAAAATCAAAATTAGAGAAAATCCAAAAAAGAAAACAAATCACAAATAATTAGTCAAATTAGTGAAAACCTTCTCATGTAGTGGCTACGCTGGCTAAAGCGCAGCATTACGACATGGGGCCAAGCTCTCTGCTGACTCGGTAGACGCGTGGGTTCGAGCCCCACCGTCGGCTGTCCTTGAAATGGTTTTCCGTGGTTTTCCATTTTGAACACCAGGCAAATGCTGGGACGGTACCTTCTGACAGGCCACGGCCGCTTCCTTCCACATCCTTGCCCAGTTTCATTCACCATCATTCATTACATCTCTCATCAACTCCTCTCATGAGGTTGGCGTCAGGAAGGGCATCCGGCCGTAAATCCCATCGCCACAAAGACTTCCATCGCATCTCATCCCCGACCCCGTTGGAAACGGGAATAATAAGGGGTAGACAAACAAGTGAAAACCTTCTCATAAATTCCCAAAAGATAAATGAATAAAAATTAGTCAAAATACAAACAGAAAAAAAAATAGTCAAAATCCATAAAACCCCAAACAAACAATCAAAATTTGTCCAAAAAAAAGCTCAATAAGTAAAAAGAAATCCTTAAAATCTAAAAAAAAACAAAAATCAAAATTAGCTACCATACAAAAGAAAAACTATCAAAATTTGTCAAAAAATCAAAAAGGCCAAAAAGAACAAAAATCAAAATTAGTGAAAAGACAAAAAGAAAACAATCACAATTAATTAGTCAAATTAGTGAAAATCAGCTGAACACGGTAGCGTTGGTCTCCGCGACAAAAACAGGATACACTTCTGCCTCCCCACTTCTACCTTTTGCCCAATCACCACCAATGTTTGTCAGTCCAAAAATACAAAGCAAAATTAGTCAAAATAAAATTAAATAAAAATAGTCAAAATCCATAAACCCCCAAAATAATAATAAAACTTTGTCAAAAAAGGTAAAAAAAAGTAAAAAAAAGGCCTTAAAATCAAAAATAAAAATTAGTCAGATTACGAAAAAACAATCAAAATTAGTCAAAAAATCAAATAGGCCAAAAAATTAGTTGAAAATCCAAAAAGAAAACAATAACAAATAATTAGTCAAATTAGTGAGAACCAGCTCAAAAATTACCAAAAAATAAATAAATGAATAAAACATTCGTCAAAATAAAAAAAAGACAGGGTTTGGTAGTCGAAAAATAAAAAGCAAAATTAGTCAAAATCCAAAAAGAAATAAAAAACAAAAATCAAAATTAGTCAAAATCAAAAAGGACAAAAGAAACGAAAATCAAAACAACTCCAATAAACAATCAAAATCGGTCCAAAAAAAAGCTCAAAATAATCCTTAAAATCTAAAAAACACCTAAAATAAAAATTAGTCAAAATACAAAAGAAAATTAGTCAAAAATCAAAAAGGCAAAAAAAATCAAAATTAGTGAAAAACCAAAAAGGAAACAATCACAAATAATTAGTCAATTTAGTGAAAACCAGCTCAAAAAATCCAAAAAATAAATGAATGAATAAAATATTAGTCAAAATCCAAAGAAACAGGGTTTGGTAGTCCAAAAATACACAGCAAAATTAGTCAAAATCCATAAAACTTCCAAAAAACAATCAAAATTTGTAAAACAAGAAGTTCCGTGACGAACTAAAGAGCCTACTTTTCTAGAAATGTAAGATTCATTCCAATGATTAATCTATATGGACAAAATTAGAATAATGACGAAATTGAGTTGGTAATAACGAAATTTCTTATTAGTTTGAAATATAACTATCATAATGAGCCTAATAGAGCACTACAGTTGGCAGCCCTGGTGACTGAATATATTCTTAGTTCCATCTCTTAAGGCCTACAGAATACACAATTTGGCTGAAGTCCAATGGATAGCATGGACGTTACATGCAGTTAAACATTGGATTTAACAGCGCGCGTAAAATCATGTTGGCAACAATATCATGCATGTATTAGTCAGAAATAATCTGAACTATTATGATCTATTGTTGTGCCAATTTTGGATGAAAAACATCTATTTGTATAGAAGTTACATGTATTTTAAAATTGGACCAATCAGCGGGCTTAGAATCATGTTGGAAGCACTGACGTATATTAGTTACTCCAAATTAATCTAGAATGTAAGGTACTATACCTGTGCAAAGTTTAGTGCTGTTGGCTTGAATACTTCCTGATATACTGATATTAGGGTAAAACAATAGAGACAGCATTAATTAACAGTTGGCAGCCCTGGTTGTTCTTAAGATTACGCATAGTCATAACTGTTATAATACACAAGCACATACCAAATTTGGTTGAAATCCAATTGATAGTATAGATGTTACATGTATTTACAATTGGTCCTATCAGCAGGCTTAGAATCATGTTGGTAGTACTGAGGTTCATTAGTTACTCCAGATTAATCTAGAATGTCGGGTACTATACGTGTGCATAGTTTAAAGCTGTCGGCTTGCATACTTTCTGATATATGGGTATTTGCATAAAGTAAATTGAGAGCATTTATTAACAGTTGGCAGCCCTGGTGGCTCTTAAGAATACGCTCAGTCATATCTGTTTATGTACACATAGCACATACGAAATTTGGTTGAAATTCAATTGATAGTGTAGAAGTTATATGCATTTAAAGTTTGGACCTATCAGCAGGCTTGTAATCATTTTGGCAACACTGTCATGTATTGCCTCCTGGAAATTAAACTGCAATATTATTATCTATACGTGTGCCAATTTTGAAATAGCTCCCATTCATACCTTCCAAGATATCGAAAATGGAGCTCAAATTTCAATTGCGATTTTTCAGGAGTTGGTAGCACTGACATCATTTTCAAATATGGCCGTGAGATATTCAGGTATAGATCTTTACTCCTACCAAATTTTGTTTCGATTGCTCCAGCTGTTTAGGAGTTGATAGGGGACACACACACACAACCAGACAGACAGACAGACAGACAGACAGAAGGACAGACAGAGAGACAGACACACATTTGCCCGATCTCATAAGCCTACTTTTTCCTCATTTTTGCAAAATGTGGAAAGTAGGCTAAAAATATGAAAAAGTGAAGTTTTAGTCAAAATAAACAAGTAGTTACGTGAAGAACTATACAGCCTATTTTCATACATCCTGCTCATGTTAATTGCCTCTATCAACATACAAAATTTCAGTTTAATTGCTGTAACAGATTCGTAGATATTGAGAACCGTCTAAATATTTCAGATTGTCGCCAGGTTGGATTTTTATTTTTGTACTATTACATTAATATTATTGTGTACGTGTGGTATTCAAACTTCAATCGCATGATTAGAACACAAGACGTAAAAACGAGATTTTAAAATTACGCACAGCAGCCATCTTGCGAATATGCAAACAATTGAAATAAATTAGATGCCAGTGGATCAACATTTGTATAAGCATTTAACGTGCAACGTTTCACGGCACTCGGATAGTTAATTCGCGAGAAACGTCCATTTAAATATTTATACTTCGCGTCGCCGCCATGTTGGATTTGTGCTCACCAGGTTACTGAAAGTCCTATAGGTGAACATATGTTCAAAGTCTCTATGAACATTTAAAAAAATCAGTTTGGTTGCTGTTAAAGATTCATAGATATTGAGAACCGTCTAAATATTTCGGAAGCTCGCCATTTAGGATTGTTATATGTATAGGGCATAGAGTTATGTACCATTCAAGGACAATTATTGCCTAGGTTCATTATTCAAACTTTCACTTCGATCGCATGATTACGACACAAGAAATAAAAACTTAATTTTAAAATTTCGCACAGCCGCCATCTTGAGGTTATGTAAACAATTGAATTAAATTAGATGGCAGTGCATTACAATCTGCAAAATCATTTACTGTACCACATTTCACTGCGCTCAGAGAGTTAAATCACGAGAAAAGTCTATTAAAATATTTCAAATCCGCTTGGTCGCCATGTTCGTTTTGTACTTTACAGGTTTATGAAATATACATAGGTAAACTTGTATCAGTACCCATTATCACCGTACAAAATTGCGTATGATATCTGTAATAGTTTCGGAGATATAGAATGTCAGTGAAATATTTCGCACAGCCGCCATTTTGAGGTTATGTAAACAATTGAACTAAATTAGACTCCAGTGCATTACAATGTGTATAAACATTTGCTGTACCAAGTTTCATTACATTTGAATAGTTAAATCGCGAGAAAAGTCTATTTAAAAGTCTCAACTTCGCCTGGCTGCCATGTTGGTTTTGTAGTCACCAGGTTTTTGAAAGTCTCATAGGTGAACTTCTAGTAGTGCCCTTTATCACCGTACACAATTTCAGGGCGATATCGGTAATAGTTTCGGAGATATTGAATGCTAGTGAAATATTTCGCACAGCCGCCATGTTGGATCGGTGAGACGTAACAAAATTTGAAGGGCACGGTCGAGGTTGCCGGGAATAGTGCTATGAACCTACCGAGTTTCATTGAAATCGCTCCAGCCGTTTAAATGTTATTAGGGACACACACACACACACACACACACACGCACGAACAAAAGGTGATCTCATGAGCCTTTTTTTTTTCAAAATTGAAAATAGGCTAAAAAGGCAATCAAATTTAGTCAAAAAATCTAAAAGGCCAAAAGAAACGAAAATCAAAATTAGTGAAAATACAAAAAGAAAACAATCACAATTAATTAGTCAAATTAGTGAAAGCCAGCTCAAAAATTCCCAAAAAATAAATAACTGAATAATAAAATCAAAATCCATAATAACACTGTTTGGTAGTCCAAGAATACAAAGCAAAGTTAGTCAAAGTCCAAAAAGGAAAATAAAGAAAAATCTAAATTAGTCATTATCCATAAAACAAACAAAAAAACAATCAAAATTTGTCAAAAAGCTCAAAAAGTTAAAAAATTATCCTTATAATCTAAAATAACACCAAAAATAAGAAATAGTCAATAATCAAAAAGGCCAAAAAGAAACAAAAATCAGCAATATTATCGGCAGTGGCTTCAAATGCTCAATAGTTAATTTCGATCTGTGAATAACTTTTGTATAATGCATTTTAAAGAATGATTCTTTTATACAGATAAGTAGTGTCCAAAGCGGGGGGGGAAAAAGCCACGTGCAAACAGAACGGAACCCAGCTCCGCGCACTGAGACAATGATATCTCACTCGCCGGCTAGTCCCGAAACAGAATTTTGTGCGTAATTCAAAACTACAGTATGTTGTTATGATGAGCTAGCTCAGTCTTAGCCCTTGCAGGGGCCGATAACCTAGATGTTAGGCCCCTTAAAACAACAATTATCATCATCATCATCTTAGCCCTTGGGACTTGGTGGAGGAGTCAGTGTGGCCTCAGACTAAACAGTTTGGAGACCCCTGGTATATATAAAAAGTGTAAAGAGCAAATTAATTTATTACTAAAAAAGTAATGAACAAACATGGTAAATTTAGCCAAAATCACTGTGAAGATTCAGGCATTTTTAGCCTATTTACAATTTTGAAAAACTAGGCTTATGAGATCACCTTATGTCCGTGTGTGTGTGCGTGTGTGTGAGGTGTGTGTGTGTCCCCCTAATAACTTCTAAACGGCTGGAGCGATTTCAATGAAACTCGGAAGTTCATAGCACTATTCCGGGCGACCTCGCCCGTACCCTTCAAATTTTGTTACGTCTTACTAATCCAACATGGTGGCTGTGCGAAATATTTCACCAGCGTTCAATATCTCCGAAACTATTCCCGATATCACCCTGGAATTTATTACGGTGAAAAATGTAACTGCTAGAAGTTCACCTATGTGACGTTTGAAAACTGGTAACTACAAAACCAACATGGCGGCTACGCGAATTTGTGACACTTAAATAGACGTTTCTCGCGATATAACCAACCAAACCCAATAAAACTTGGTACAGTATATATTTATACACATTGTAATGCACCGCCATCTAACTTCGTTCAATTATTTACATAACCACAAGATGGCGGATGTGCGAAATATTTCACCGGCATTCTATATCTCTGAAACTATTAGCGGTATCACCCTGAAATGTTGTAAGGAGATAAAGGGCACTACTGGAAGTTCATCTATAAGACGTTCAAATGCCGGTTAACTACAAAACGAACATGGCGGCCAAGCAAATTTGAAAATTTTAAATAGACCTTTCTCGCGATTTAATGTTCAAAACGCAATGAAATCTGGTACAGGAAATGTTTATACACATTGTAATGCACTGGTATCTAATTTAGTTCAATTGTTTACATAACCTCAAGATGGCGGCTGTGCGAATTTTAAAATTAAGTTTTTATTTCTTGTGTCGTAATCATGCGATCGAAGTGAAAGTTTGAATAATGAACCTACGCAATAATTTTTCTTTAATGGTACATGACTCTATGGCCTATACATTTAACAATCCAACATGGCGACCATCCGAAATATTTAGACGGCTCTGAATATCTACGAATCTATTATAGCAATCAACTGAATTTTCTTTTGTTCATAGGGGTTATGAAAATAAGTTCACCGAAAGGACTTTCAATAACCTGGCGATCACTAATCCAACATGGCGGCGATGAGAAGTATAATTATTCACATGGAGGTTTCTCGCAATTTAACCATCCGTGTGCAGTGAAACTTGGTACAGTAAATCCTTATACGAATGTTAATCCACTGGCATCTAATTTATTTCAATTGTTTCCATAACCACAAGATGGCAGCTGTGCGAAATTTTAAAATCTCCTTGTTACTATAAGTAGGATATATGAAAATAGGCTGTATATTTCTTCACGGAACTACTTGTTCATATCTGCAGATGAGCTACCCAGTCCCCTATTTATACAATAGAGTGAGAACGGGAGAATCAATCATGGCAGTCATGGTTACGTCTCTGCAACTCAAAATGGCGTTGGAAGTGGCACTGGTTAAAGTCAGTATTGAAAATGTGTAAATATGGGTCACACAATATGTGAGTTAATATGAACCTTAACGTTGTTTTGAAGCTTGGAAACTCTGACCACCTAAGAACTTCTTCATTTCACCATACAGGTGGAAGTCAGTAGGTGCTAAGTTAGGGTTATACGGCAGCTTTCCAGAGAAACTTACCATCGAAATTGCTTAAGAATTAGTTGGGTTACAGCATCACATTGAGGACGGGCGTTGTCATGAACTCGTTCTTTGGTGAATTTCCACTCCATTATTCCCTTCTGCTTTAAGAAACCGAATTGCACAACAAAACCCGCACTTCATGAGAGAATCAATCATGGCAGTCATGTTTATATACCTGCAACTCTGCTCAAAATGTCGTAAAGACGTTGGAAGTGACAGTGGTTAAAGTGGGGGGTGTGATTATGTAAGCGTTAGTCATACAAATAAGGAATCCTGCACGATAATTGTTTATTTGCTTCTTGTTAATTTACAGCACATTTTTTTACATTAATGCACTATAATAATAATAATAATAATAATAATAATAATAATAATAATAAAGTATGGCCTCGGGTGCCGGGTGCAAGCTTTGTTATTAGACACCCAAAGAGTAGATGGATGTCGAATTTCGTTGTTCCTTGAAGCACTATGAAAGTCAAGGAGGTTAGATATCTAAGCTCCTTGAACACTTTAGTGCTTTCTAGTAGAGAAATTAGGAACTTTGTGTTGGCAGTAACTCCCGAGATTAATTTTGCCATTATGAACACGGCCTACTGAATTCAAATGGGTTATTTGACATGCCAACATCGTATGACATGGTGTCGTAAGTTTTGCCGCCTTTCAAAAATCACTTACCACGGCCAGGAGCGAACCTGCAAGCTTGGGGTTAGTAGACCGACACGTTGACCACTCACCAGCCGTGGCAAGCTGATAATACACTGATAGTAGCATGATGAGCTTCTATGCCCAAGGTCGCGGATTCAAACCCGGCCAAGGTCGTCGGATTTTTTAAGAGCGTTAAAAATCAAAAGCCGACGGTCCCATGTCATAGATTTATGGCATGATAAAGCATCTTCCATTAATTACACTTGTTTGAAGCTAAATTATAGGTTAGATTTGACTAACGCTCTTAGGTTCCAATGTTCGTCGCCAGGAGCCAACCGCGGTGGAATCTAGTAACCAAGTTCAGAACTAGTTGGTCGTTGACGGTGGCGTTTGGAAGCAAAAGTTGGAACTACTCGAAAATCGAATGTCTGCAGTCCTTACTAGAATTAAAAACAGATAACACACACTAATACAGCCATCACAATTAACACCGGTTATCAGACAGATTCTACACACACCCAAAGTACACGGGGATACACAACCGCGTAGTCGCAGCCCCTAAACTGACAAACCAACCAACCAATACACTGATAGCACTGTAACTGACGACCATGCCATGAATGGACCAGAGTTACTGTATCAGTGTGTACAAACTCATAAAACTTGCTCAACATGACGGCCACAAACCTCGATACCTGCAAAGCTACGATATACGAGATTATGTATGGCTGTGCTACCCTCCGGACGATACAGGAACACAAAACTGGTCGTCTGCATGTTAATGCCCATCCGTTCATTGGCTACCTGTGTAATAGCATAGTGTACACGTTTACTGTCAATAATAAAGTTTATGTTCGACGATGTCGATATGTAAATATTATATGTCAGAAAACTGTATCTTAATGGGTGTCATTAAAGTGCTACTTCACATCATAACACTGTTTCTACAACCAATCAGAGCTCAATATTTTCATTTATTGACCAAGTAGGTCATGCACTGACATGCACTGAAAATCCAACATGTTGGAAAGGAATTACATGATTTGAAAGTTGACAATGTAGCCTATATTGGATCAACCATTGTAGTTACAGTGCATAAACAAACTGGGTAATATTGCAAAAGAAATAGCACTGTACCTTAATATCCGCAACTCCAATTTCTACACATTCGTAAGATTTCGCCGACAATTTTAGTGAATGCTGTTGTTGACATAAACACACCAGAACGTCATGGAGGAAGCAGGCATATTACATTAGTTCCACGGAAATTATAATCCAGCTCTCTGTTCAGTAAATGGATTTCTTATGCGAAACATATCCGCCAGATGCCATAACTGTGCTATTTAGGACTCAATATTGATTTACCTTCCGTTGACATTCTATACGCATCGAGTTTGAAATATACCTAGTTGATAACACGATACATTCTAATTTTAAAGCGTTTGTAACAGCATATTTTGTGTTATTTGACCAAAATAATAAAATGATCCAACATAGTACCTGTGTGCTATCTGTTGGTGCTACTTCAGAATAAAGAATGCTTCAAAGCTTTGGGATTCGTCATTGGGTAGATATCAAATGGTGAGCCCACACAATCCCCAAGAAGAAGAATTCAACCGACAGAATCTCGACAGATATTCATGAATATTTATGTTAGAACATGTAATAAAGTAATAATTATCGTCGAACATAAACAGTCGTATGCAACTCGCCTATATTGGTAATTAAGACACTCGTATGGAAATTATAAAACCCGCTTCACTCGATTTATAAACATACTCGTGTCTTAATTATTGCCATTATAGGCTCGTTGGATAATGTACCAACGTATTGCAGCCAATGGCCATAGAATTGAATCGCACATATAATGGAGATACAATGGGTAAGTCTGAAGAGTCGGAGAATCTGTTCTTCCATTCCAGACTGAGACAGTCAAGTACCACACTATTCACTACACATTAATATTAACTGCACTTTGTTCAATACCTAATCCATACAGTTCACATAGAATAACAAATGAAGAAGTAGATTAAGGCTTTCACGGCCAGGATTACTTGTAAATTATTCATGTTTTTTGGCAATTGCCGAGAAAATAAAATTTAAATACCGGACGTTTCGAAGAAACCTTGCCTACCTTTTCAATGGAATTAAAACAATGTAGACAAAGAAAGTATATCAGTGAGATTACAAAAATAAAACGAGGCTTAAAGTAGTCGCATAAGATGTGTAACATCTGACATGTTATTCTACTATGAAATTGGGGATGAAATATATGTGAAGTCAATTTTTTTTCGGCTGTACTCCTCCAGTTTTTAATTTTTCTCACGTTTCTTTTATCGATCATTTCGCATATATTCTGCTCTGGATTTACCCATCTCTGCAAATCACAAAATCAAGAAAAAAAGGGGCGTCCTAGACCAACAACACCTCATACAATTCCCAAGAATTATTGGTTCACCAAATATTAAAAAGCCGATGACCCTTTAGTTTTGGGTCCTTTGGTTAAATTAAGAGGAGGTAAAAAACGGGGAGCGTCACCCCGACTTCTAGGACGCCTCATACAGTACAAGTCCCTAGCATAATTGGTTCGCGAGATATTAAAAAGCCGATGACCTATTAATTTTCGGTCCTTTGGTTAAAGTAAGGGGGCTACAGGAAAACAGGGGGGTCACCCCGAGTCCTAGGACACCTCATACAAGTCCTTAGCATTATTGGTTCGCGAGATATTAAAAAGCCGATGACCTATTAGTTGTGGGTCCTTTGGTTAAATTAAGTGGGCTATAGGAAAACAGGGGGCGTCACCCCAAGTCCTAGGATACCTCATACAAGTCCCTAGCATTATTGGTTCGCGAGATAATAAAAGGCCGACGACTTATTAGTTGTGGGTTCTTTGGTTAAATTAAGGGGGCAATAGGAAAAGAGGGGGCGTCACCTCACGCAAAATGGGTTGGCACCATCTCACAGCCATCTCGCCGCCACCGCGCGCGCTCATTGGTCAAAACAAATAGCTCGCGCTTCCCCCAGTTTCCTGCTACACATTTCCGTCCCTTTTCCAAAATCACTCCCACAAAAAATATCCAGCAATCGAGAGGCAATACTATGTTGGCCGACAGTACGTCGTGGTACCAATCTCCGCCACCGCGTGCGCTCATTGTTTCCTGTAACACATTTCCGTCCCTTTTCAAAATTCACTCCCACAAAAAATATCCAGCAACCGAGAGGAAAGATGTTACACCTCAAAAATAATTCTTCTGTTCGTCACCAGTGAGCAGCAACCAGAAAGTACTGTATGGACCTTGGTAAAAAAAAACGCGCCGTATTAATTAGAACGGTGTTTTTCTACCAAGGTCCATACAGTACTTTCTGGCGGCTGCTCTCTTGTAACGAACAGAGGAATTTCTCTAGTTTTTTGTAATCTCATTGATACACTTTCTTTGTCCACATTGTTTTAATTCCAATGAAAAAGGAGGCAAGGTTCCTTCGAAACATCTGGTATTTAAACTTTATTTTCACACGCAATAGCTCAAAAAACATGAAGAATTTTAAATGAAGATGTATTTAGACGAATGGGAGAGGACAGATGTTTCTGGCGACTGCTAATGAAGAGAAGAGATAGGTTGCTAGGACACATACTAAGACACTCAGGAATAGCAAACTTAGTTATAAGGAAAGGAAGGAAGCTTGTAGTTTACGTGACCGTTTATCATGCGATCATGAGCCACGGGACCTCCTTCTTACGTGGAATCCGAGCCACAGGACATGGCATTTCACGTCGAAAATCTTACGTGCATTGACCGGGAACAAACTTAGTTATGGAAGGAAGGGTACTGTAGGGGTAGAATAGGTTAGAATGTGTACAACAGATTTCCTCGGTTGTAAGCGTGGTAGCTATGTAGAGATGGGACGATTAGCTTCGGATATGGAGACATAAAGAGCTACTACAAACCAGTCAAAACAATGAAGATTCGAACAACGACATGCCTATGCTAAGAATTAGCAAGATATTGAGGAGTGAAGATAGGTTGGTTGGTTCCTCAGTTTAGGGGCTGTGACAACGTGGTCATATACTTTGGGTGTGTATACAATCTGTATGATAACCGGTATTAATTGAGATGACTAGGGCCCGGATGTTGTTGTTGTTGTTGTTTGAGTCTTCAGTCTTTTGACTGGTTTGATGCAGCTCTCCAGGCCTCCCTGTCCTGAGCTAATCGTTTCATCTCTACATAGTTACCACATCCTACACCCGAGGCAATCTGTTTAACATATTCTAACCTTGGTCTACCCCTACAGTTCTTGCCCTCGACCCTTCCTTCCATAACTAAGGTTGCTCTTCCTGGGTGTCTGAGTATGTGTCCTACCAACCTATCTCTTCTCTTCATTAGCAGTCGCCAGAAACATCTCTCCTCTCCCACTCGCCTTAATACCTCTTCGTTTGTAACCCTATCTACCCATCTGATCTTCATCATTCTCCTGTAACACCACATTTCAAATGCTTCAATTCTCCTCTTTTCTGCTGCACCAATAGTCCAAGTTTCACTTCCATAGAGCGCCACGCTCCAGACAAAGGCTTTCAAAAATGACTTCCTAATACCTAAATCTATATTCGATGTCAACATATTCCTTTTTTGTAGAAAGGCTTTCCTTGCCTGAGCCAACCTACTTTTTATATCCTCTTTGCTTCGTCCATCACTGGTTATTCTGCTTCCTAAGTAACAGAAGTCTCAGACTTCCTTCAGCTTTTCTCCTGCCAATTTGATCTCTATAGAGGTTTCTGATTTACTTCGGCTGCATTCCAGTATTTTTGTTTTACATTTATTAATTTTCATCATGAATTCCTTCCATAAGACGGAATCCATACCATTCAAAAACTCATTCAAATCCTCAGGATTGTCGGCCAAGATGACGATGTCATCAGCAAATCTCAGAGTTGAAATTATTTCTCCTTGAATCTTCACTCCCACTTTAAATTTTCTCCAATTTCCTTCATTGCTTGTTCAATGTAAAGATTGAAAAGTATGGGTGATAAGTTGCAGCCTTGCCTTACACCTTTCGGATGTTGATGCCGTAAAAAAATATTAAAAATGCACTTAAAATTTCCAAAAATGACTGTAATAAATGACCTAAAAATTCGAAAAATGCAATATAAAATGGAGAAAGCGGCAATGAACGATATCTCTCGCCGTGAACTATGCGGAACTGAGACAAGAATACACACCTCTTCCCCTTTCTACCACGCCACAGCTGACCTTGGTCAACAGATCAGATAACATTCCATCCCGAACTGGTTAGCAACGAAAACGGTACCCTTCTTCTGCGTCCAAGATATATATTTTTCTACTAATAGCAATATTGAAATATTTTATTTCGATATTTTAAAATATCTTGTATCAGCTACTAGCTTCTTCTTCTTCTTCTTCTTCTTCTTAACTCTGAGAGACGTAAATCTCTCATATTGGAAGAAAATGACCTTAAAAGGCCGATACCTCTAAAATATGACCAAAAAAATTCTACCAAACTTAAAAAAATGCTCTTAAAATGGAAAAATAGCAAAAAAAATGTCGAAAGATGCAAAACAAGAAGTTCCGTGAAGAACTATACAGCCTACTTTTCATGCCAATGATTATTCTACAGAATATGAACCTATCTAGAATAATGACGAAATTAAGTTGCTAATATCGAAATTTCCAATTAGTTCGAAATACTGTATACCTGGCATAATGTATCCTAATAGAGCACTACAGTTGGCAGCCCTGATGACTGAATATATTCTTAGTTCCGTCTCTTAAGGTACAAAATACAAAATTTGGTTTAAGTCCAATGAATAGCATGGACGTTACATGCAGTTAAACATTGGATCTAACAGCGCGCGTAAAATTATGTTGGCAACAATGTCATGCATGTATTGGTCAGAAATAATCTGAAATAATATGATCTATTGTTGTGCCAATTTTGAATGAAATCCATTAGTTAGTATAGAAGTTACATGCATTTTAAAATTGGATCTATCAGCAGGCTTAGAATCATGTTGGCAGCACTGACGTAAATTAGTTACTCTAAATTCGTCTAGAATGCCAGGTACTATACGTGTGCAAAGTTTAGAGCTATTGGCTTGCATACTTTCTGATATATTGATATTAGGGTAACAAACATAGGGACAGCACATATTAACAGTTGGTAGCACTGGTTGCTCCTTAGAATACGCATAGTCATATCTGTTATGGTACACATAGCACATACGAAATTTGGTTGAAATCCAAATGATAGTATGGAAGTTACATGTATTTAAATTTGGACCTGTCAGCAGGCTTAGAATCATGTTGGTAGCACTGATGTATATAAGTTACTCCAAATTAATATAGAATGTCAGGGACTATACGTGTGCATAGTTTAAAGCTGTCGGCTTGCATACTTTCTGATATATTGGTATTTGGATAAAATAAATTAGGAGCATTTATTAACAGTTGGCAGCCCTGGTAGGTCTGAAGAATACGCTCAGTCATATCTGGTTATGTACACATACAACATACGAAATTTGGTTGAATTCCAATTCATAGTATAGAAGTTATATGCATTTAAAAATTGGACCTATCAGGAGGCTTATAATCATTTTGGCAACACTGCCATGTTTAGCCTCCTGGAAATTAAACTGAAATATTATGATCTGTACGTGTGCCAATTTTGAAATAGCTCCCATTTATACTTTCCAAGATATCCAACATGGAGCTCAAATTTCAATTGCGATTTTTTAGCAGTTGGTAGCACTGACATCATTTTCAAATATGGCCGTGAGATATTCAGGTATAGATCTTTACTCCTACCAAATTTTGTTTCGATTGCTGCAGCCGTTTAGGAGTTGATAGGGGGGGACACACACACAGCCAGACAGACAGAAGGACAGACAGACAGACAGACAGACAGACACACATTTGCCCGATCTCATAAGTCTACTTTTTCCTCATGTTTGCAATATGTGAAAAGTAGGCTAATAAAAATGACATATTTGAAAACGGGGTGACCCGGCCGGAGTTTCTATGTACTTCAGCATTGTTTTAGACAGCTCAGTAAAACGATGACATGTCATCAACATCCGGGCCCTAGTGATGACTATTAGAGTGAGTTATCTGTTTTAATTCAAGTAAGGACTGCAGACAATAATTTCAAGTAGTTACTACTTTTGCTACCAAATGCTACCGTCCACGACACCTAGCTTGCGGACTTGGCTACTAGATGGCATCGCAGTTAGCACCTAGTGGTGAACGTTGGAACTAATAGAGCGTTTTCAATTCTAACCGACAAATGTTGGCTTCACAAAACTGTAGTTAAGCTATAAATCTATGACATGGGACTGCCGGCTTTACTTCCCCTCCGCAAGAAGGCATACTGAGGGATTTTTAACGCTCTTAAAAAATCCGACGACTTCGGCCGGGTTTGAACCCGCGACCTTGGGCATAGAAGCTCAGTATACTACCAATTACGCCCATGAAGCCGCTGGAGTGAAGACATTAGAACAGTATTGCATTAACATCCCTCATTGTCTCCGCCATCATCACCCAATGTATGGGTGCAAAACCTGGATGACGAGGATAGATATGTTGTTATTAATTCATTTAAGGGGCTTGGGACATCTTGGTCATCAGCCCCGTGTAGTATGAAGAAAGAAGACGAACGTGTTGGTTGGTTCTTAAGTTTAGGGGTTGCGACAACGCGGTCATGTAGCCCCGTGTACTTTGGGTGTGTGTAGAATCTGTCTGATAACCGGTGTTAATTGTGATGACTGTATTAGTGTGTGTTATCTGTTTTTTCGATTTAAGTACCGACTGCAACTTAGCATTTTTCAAATAGTTCCTACTTTTGCCGCCAAGCGCCACCGTCAACGACTACTAGGCCATGTTCAGAACTTAGCTACTAGACGCCACCGCAGTCGGCTCTTGGCAACGAACGTGGAAACCTAAGAGCGTTGTTTACATTCTTAACCTAACCAATTTAGCTTCACACAGGTGTAATTAGTGGAAGGTTCTTTAACATGCCATAAATCTATGACATGGGACCACCGGCTTTACTTCCCCTCCGAAGGAAGGCATATTGAGGGATTTTTAACGCTCTTAAAAAATCCGACGACTTCGGCCGCGTTTGAACCCGCTATCTGAACGAACGTGTTCCATTACTAATAGAGTCGTACTTGACCACATCATACCAAAGATGACCTTCGAGGAGAAGATAAGCCAACCAACCAGTCTCATATTTCAGCCATTTAATGCGAGCAAGATCGATGGAATCATCAATCATGTTGGGAACTGGACCAAGACGTCTAAGAATCCGCTGCGCCGGATTGGCACTAACAAAGCTACCACCAAGATGGGAATAGAACAAGTGAAAGTGGCAGTGCAAGATAAAGTGGCGTGGTGAGCCCTTATACTTAGGGAGTCAGAGAGTCGCCCTCGGTTGAACGGGTAATTTGATTTGGATATTATTATTATCATCATACAGGGTTATTCAAAATGATTGCCAGGGTTACAAAAATTCATAACACACAGTGCAATTGACGTAGGAAGATGAATCGTGTTATATTGTGCACTGTAACTCAAAAAGTTTTTTTAGATGCATTACAAATGCTCGATATGTGCACCTCTGGTCACCCTACACACATCAACTCGAAAGTCCATCTCTTCCCACACATGCCCCATCATGTCAGTCGTGATAGTGTCGAAGGCGGCTCGGATACGCTGCTTCAGTTGCAGAATATTCGCCGGTAGAGGAGGAACAAATACCTGATCTTTGACATACATCCACAGAAAGAAGTCACACGGTGTTAAGTCTGGTGACCTTGGTGGCCAGGGTAAGAGCATCTGATCATGTTCCGTTCCACGTCCAATCCATCGTCTTGGAAGTACTTGATTTAAATATGCTCTAACGTGCAGTTCCCTGCTGCCTCTTGTATCTTAGGACTACAGAGATAAACATCCCTGATCCGATTCACCTCTGTTTCTGACACGCGGGGACGGCCAAGGCTTTTCCCTTTCACAAGCCAACCGGTATTCACGAATTGCGCATACCATCTGCGAATAGAGTTGTCGGAGGGAGGGTCTTTCCCGTACGTCGTAGGAAAATGGCGCTGGACTATGGTAACGGACCGGTGTTGATGAAATTTGAGAGTACAAAACGCCTTCTCCTTACCGCTGACCGCCAATTTGTCAAATACTGCTGTTACTGCCATCTGGAGGTTATACATGGTACTAAATCGATGTAGAACAAAACTTTGAGAGTTAGTGTAACCGTTACTGCAACAATAACAATGGTATGTTGTCCACTGTTTCTACAAAAATTTCACGAAACCCCGACAATCATTTTTAATAACCCTGTATATATTATGTCAGTAGTATAGATCCCTCTTTCTGCGCTCACAAGCGACTGATCGTGACAAATGAGCATTCAAATGAAAGACAATTGACATTAGCAGTGCCGAATTGCACTCTAATTTCATAAACATCTATAATTTATTTAAGAAATTACTTTTAATAAATGTGCGATTTGCAGATACTGTTTCTGTAGGAAAATTTTATTTTTATTTAGTCAATTTACCCTCTAGGTTGGTGGTTCCCACGGACTCAGCGAGGGAACTCACCACTACCGCCTCTATGGGGAGTGTCCTGGAGCTTGTAACATCTGGTCGGGATTGATACAACTGGGAAGGTGTGATCAGCACTTCGCCCAGGCGGCCTCCCCTGCAAAGCGAACAGGGGCCTCATGAGGGATGGGAAGGGATGTAAGATTGGGATGGATAGGTTAGGAAGAGGGAAGGAGGCGGCCGTGGCCTTACAGTAGGTACCATCCCGGCATTTGCCCGAAGACGAAGTGGGAAACCACGGAAAACCACTTCGAGGATGGCTGAGGTGGGAATCGAACCCCCTCTACTCATTTGGACCACCCGAGGCTGAGTAGACCCCGTTCAAGTCCTCATACCACTTTTCAAATTTCGTGGCAGAGCCGGGAATCGAACCCAGGACCTCCGGGGCGGCAGCTAACCATGCTGACCGCTACGCTACGGAGGCGACTCTGTAGGAAAATTAGCTCCATAATTGCTGTCCCCTTCACATTTTGGCCACTGTGACGCCTGTTTCATGTCATTTTAATATTCTGAGGTCTTTCCTGTATCATTTTGCATGCATTTCATAAACAGTAAATCAAAGGAACGAGTACTGGTACTCAAATCATATAATTTCATAAATATCGAATAACCGGTGAGTGTTATGATGATCCAATTTTCAGTGAATGCCTTCTTAAGTTAGGGAACGTGAAACTTGGAATTCTAACTGAAATGCAAATAGTGTTCTATAACCATTTGGTTGAAATAAGACCATAACAACCTTTCTCCTTAAGTCTCTCATTATACATCTATTGGGGAAAGTGTGGTTCATGAACATGCGAGATTTCTAGCACGGGTCCGCTAGTTATTAATACATAATTTTTACCCGTGTGGACAGTGTTTAAACTTAAATATCTCATGACGACACAATTTCACTTCTTTCCCCTCTTCCTCTTCTCTTCCCATGATCTCTTCATCCCTTGACTGTGCTCCTGTTTCCTTTGTTCTGTCCACAATATTCTTGTCTTCATCTTTTCATTTGCTTTAAATTTTGTATTATTATTGCTTCTGAATTCTCCTCTGTCTCCTATAATTTGCCTGTCGATCCCCACCTGCCTCTATTTCATGATACCAATTAGTTTTCTCGCTTGAGCTGTTTACTACATCAAAGACCTTCTTTGTAACTCTACAGTTGTTCAATCTCTCTATATGCCCGTAAAAAGTTAGTCTGTCTGTGTAGGTCTTTGGTAGGTCTTTTCATCCATATGCCATCTCTGTGTATTGCTCAACATATTAATATTAATATTACTGTTATTATTATTAGCCTATGGGCAGATTACCTCGTAGTTCCGCCCCTTAAAATAACCATAAATAACTAACATTATTAGCCCTAATTGGTTAAAAATGCGAAATAATGCACGATGAAAAACTACTCCAGAACTTTCTACTTTAGAGCGAGGTATAATAATATATCTTTAAAGGACCATTTGTGTTGTGCTTTACCTACTTTGGTCCAATTAACGAACTTGCTACTAGGGGTAGCACGGGGCTTGGTACTGTACCCGATAACCCGGATAGTAGGCTGTCAGATATCCGCCCCCTCAATCGGATTGCCAATAATCAAACGCGCCGGCATAGCTACATCAATGAAAATGGCACTGACAGACACTATCGAGATTAGAGCACAATAGTTAACAAGAAAATTATTGTGGAACACACCAAAATATACGGGGGTTCATACTTACCTTTACTTACCTCTTAAATATATCTCGGGGACTGGGTTGTCAACTGGATCACTTAAAAGTATGTCCTCACAATAACCTCCACCATGATATTTAAAATGAACCAAAACGAAGACGAGAAACTTTAAACTGCACAATAATTTATTTCACAAAAGAATGATTTTAACAAATGAAACAACAAAATCAACGTGGCAATCAGAAGCCATCGACCACATAACCATGTCCTCCTGTAGGACCTGTATTCTCTACATATAATGTTTTAGCTTTCTCAAGCTTATAGCAACGAAAATATAACAATGCACTTGAAATGGAAACGGGATTTGGGATGAGACACATATATCAATTGCTTGGCGTGTTTATATACTGCACATTTTATTTATAGCCACAAGGCTATTATGAAACGCCCTTGGCCTCGGTAACACAGTTGTCCGGGCCAGCTGCAAAGCACCTGTATCGTCAAAGCGGACACCCGTTCGTTCAACCCTAGCATAAGCGTGCTACCTCAGAGCTCGGCTCTCTCTTTTCAAATACGTAAATGTTCACATCTCAACTGAAATATTATCACGCAAATGTCTTACATGCTTCCTTCAAACACCAGTGGATTCCTCCAACAATCCCAAATCATGATTATTTGTTCAAACCACTTGCTTAACTTGCATTGTTTAGAGTATTAAAAAAAACTCTAAATGTTAATAACAAAAGTTCATTAATTATTTATAACAATAATAAATTGTTTATAACAATGTCAAATGACGATTGAAAAATTAATACACGCTTCTATTAATCACTATCATTCCAAATTATTTAACAAAGATATTTACAAAATTATTTTACAATATTAAATTGTTTATATTATTTATACAAGGAATACATTGAACCACACGTTTATCCGGTTGATAATTACTCAAATCGTGTTGATATAATCGACCAATGAAGGTTAGTTATATTTAACAGTCAAATTCAGGTTTAATAATGTTTAATAATAATTATTAATATTTGTGACTGTAACCTCCATTCAAAATCTTTATCTCAAATTATTTAACACTCTTGTTAATTTTAACAGTATCTTCATATGAATAATCTTTCAAAGAACAAGAACAACATTCAGCGGGAAAATACTTCGCTCATAACGCACAAAAATGGCACAACAATTGGCCCAAAATTCATCATATATCTTCATATATATGGCATAAAAATCTTCCAAACTACACACAAAAACCTCCACTATTAATTCAACAACTTCATTAATTATTGTGGGAACCTCCTTCATTATTCAAGGGCATTACTCAACAGCGACTTTTACACGTCCACTGAAATAACGATTATACATCCATTGTTCCTCTTTAAAAATTCTTATATTCATCAATTGTAATAATGACTGTTATCATTTAACCTTCGTGGGTTTCATTCATGAATCGATATGAAGTAAAAATTTGCCAATCACAAATAAATTTAATAGCAAATACGGTTAGACACTCCTGCCTGGTCTATCAAAATTGAGATTAACATCTTCAAAGTAACGCAGTATAAAAATACTATCTTCAAACAAAGATCAACTAAACTGCAAAATAGTCGAATAGAATACAATTAGATTGTGGAATGCAAACATTATTGTTCCAATCTAGAATTGAGAAAAACTCCTATCAAATGTTCATTACTATAGTGTATTCAATAAATTGTAATTAACGTTCATATTTCATAAAATTGTCTATAATGCAATGATAAATGTCTATGTTGCAATCATGTTCATAAGACGACTAGTATTTCAAAGATCGTCGATATCGAAAAAGATTTTAACGCTCTAAAATCTTTTAATCATTCTTCTTTCTTGAGGATGACAGAAAATTGGTCAAAGTAATTTACTGAATAGAATTACTTTAATAAAATGACACGCTGTCTGAATTCAAATCTGCCATAGCAAATCGTTAACTTTACAGTTAAATAGTGACTACAAAAATATGCAAATAACTGAAAGAATCTAAATCATCAGTCTCAACTGATCCAAAATTATTTAAGTATGCCAATGACATAGCAATGTCTCAAAAATCGAAGAAAAAGGCATAAATCATCGAAGTGTACTGAGTACAAAAATATCAATCAATAAAATAGGGCAAAAGGTAGGACAGAAAATATGGGAAGAATGGTTGCTCAGATATCGCTACAATACTCAAATAATACAAGAAACGTTCACGACTACCTTATCTGCCGATTGAAGTTCCAGAGGAAAATTCCCCAAAGAAGACTGCTGATGGATCCATTTCACCAACTTAAAGATGAGCTCCATCCTCGAAACAGGAATCAGCGTCCTCGGAGAATCGAACTGCTTCCTCCTCCGAAATTGCACTGCTCCGTGGATACGAAAAACATCCTTCCGGCAAAATTCTTCATTGTGCGCCGGGATAACCCTGGCCTCTCTTGAAAGTTCTCTGAAGTTCTTGCAGGAATTCGTCATGAAGTTTAATGTAGTTATTTCCGCAGAAATATTCATAGTTGTGGAGTATGAAAATATTTCCACTGTTATCTGGTATAATTCAGCGATGGATTAACGATGCATGAGTGTAGTTGGATGTTCACTACATGCTCGCTTTTGTAGAAAGACGATTAACGAAGTTCCATGCTGTTACTTTACTCCAATAATATATGTCCCAATTGCATCAAAGCCTTAGCCTTCCATCTCAACTACGATTATAATCATCAAAAGCACTGCAATATTATAATGTTCCATAGTCGAATGTATCGTTGTAATACCAAACTGTTGCACTCCACGTGTCAGCCGTAGTGTATAATATGGAATTTAAAAGTGTTTCTCCTGTGGCGAGAAAATCACTTTTGTTGGCAGCCTAAAAGTTCCAATATCTTTCGAAGTATCACTGTGAAATCGTTCAAATCTTGTATACACCTCAATGTTATACTGCCTAATAGAATTATCGTAAAGGCTGAAGTTAGCGTTTGATATCTTGACTGGTGGAAACGTTAATGTGCGCGTTTCAACTTCACCTAGTTTTGAGCAGCGTGAAATGGAACTGCTCCGAGTTCGTTCGATGCGGCAGGCTTTCACCTCACGCTAAAGACACCTTACTTCACTGAATCACTTGAAAATAACTCTATATCACCAGAAATATATATGCGATCACAAGTATGAGATCTGAGCGTATGAGATCTGAGTATGAGAGCTCCTCTCTCCTGTGCACGACCTTTTATCAACTTCTTAAGGGGCGTATCCATCCCTACCATAGCCTGTTGCTGCGTCATTGCTGGAAGTTTTAACTTTGGCTATTCTTGACGGATTTTCAAAATTCAAAAACTGAAAATTAATTTCTTCAAAATTCCAAATCAATGCCATAACTGAAAATAGATTTCCACAAATCTGCATGCCAAAAGTAATCGAATATCGTAGTTTCAGCAATCTCCGTCTTCCTTCCAAACTATCGTTCATTGGTTCGCGTCTCTCCTCCAATAGCGTAGCTTCTTCCTTAGCACAATACCCTGTTTCCTGCGACTGCGTCGTAAATCTCTGAGCTTTCTCGAGCAAAATCATGACGTCACCAAGAATCTCAGCTCACTCAGCCTACTGGCATGAATCCTACGTCATCCGTGCCTACGTCATGAATATCCACGTCATAACTATGACATCCATAACTTTACTGATATTTTCCAATACAGCCATCGTGGTCTCAATATAATTCAATTTCCGGGGGCATTCTCCCTTCACCACGTTTTAAAAACAGTTGCAAATTGTTTTTAAACTCTGTGTTATAAATATCTCAATTCAGTTGAACACGAAATTGAATTATTATTGGCTTACTCTTCTATGATATTTCTTCAAGTTCCCAGCATTGAACTTGCCATAAACGACATTATTCTCATCATCGTATAGTTCATAACAGTTGTTTCCATAGGCATTCGTAATTCTGAACGGACCCATGAACACTAATCCAAATTTGGGGTAGATTTTCTTACTTACATCAGCCTTGACAGGTCTGCGTAGTAATACCAGATTTCCAATTTCTAAGGGAGCACCAAAACGTTTTCCAGCTACTCTTTTCAGTAGTTTTTGTGCTGCTTTCTGGAGTTGATCCTTCGCTCTGTCTATTCTCTGCTGCCTTCCTAAGTCGAGATCTTTAGGAACGTGGTTAAAAAGATTATCCCATGGCCTTTCTGGGTTTCTTCCTAGATGAAGTCGCATTGGCACCTCTCCTGTGCTCTCCTGCACTGTAGAATTTAGACATTCCTCAATAAGGGGTACCAATCTCACCCAACCAGAATGATCATTTGGACAGAAAATTCGACAGAATTTCGAAAATTCAGCCATATATCTTTCCGAAGAATTCGATTCCGGATATCGCACGCTTGAAAATATATGCTTAATACCAAGCCTTTCCATATCTGCAGCAAATTCCAAGGACGTAAACTGAGCTCCATGATCCGAAAGTAAATATTCTGGTTTACCAGCTTTTGGAAATACAGCATGTTCCAGTCTGCTTACAACGTTCCTCGTGTTAGCTTTTTGCATGGGACTCATTGTTACAAATTTTGAGAAGACATCCACGGTAACCAACAGATACTGATTACCCTGATATCCCTTCGGACAAGGACCAAATATGTCTGTCGCCATGAGTTCATTCGGTTTAGAGGGAATCATAGCCTTAGGTTTTCCTTTCAATAAAGCAGAAGCATACTTTGCTCTTTGACATTTATCACATGAACGAATGACATTCGCAATGCTGGAACGCATGTTAGTCCAAATAAACCTCTCTTTAAGAGTATCAAGAGTTTTATCTAAACCCGCATGTCCAGTTGCGTGATGAGCTACCCACACTAAATTGACAACAAGTTTAGGTGGCACGCCTATTCGAAGCTTTGTATGCGCAGAGTCAGCATACTTACATACAATGTCTCCACTCAAGACAAAGTGTCGTGATTCTCTCTGTGTAGCTGCATAGTCAACATCAGTATTGTCCATGTAACCCTTAAGGAACCTGTACATTTTCCTGATTGGAGCGTGTCTCTTCTGTGACACACCGATTCGGGCTAACCTCCTAACGGTCTCTTGATCTTCTTGCTCCAATTGTACATGGTGTATCTGCACATTTTTAATAGGGTTACGTGATAAAGCATCAGCCAGTAAGTTATCTTTCCCAGGCTGGTGGACGATAGTGACATTAAACTGTTGGGTGAACAAAGCCCAACGTGTCAATCTATCAATAGACATGTCAGTTTGCAACATAAACTGTAGTGCTTTATGGTCAGTAATAATGATAACCTTATGTCCCAGCAACATTTTTTTCCAAGCTTGCAAAGCTGTTACAAAAGCTAACGCTTCTAGTTCTGTCGTAAAGTAGTTTTCCTCGTGTTTCTTCAATTTCCGACTAGTGAACGCAATGTAGTGCTTGTTGCCTGCCTCGTCTTTCTGGTATAAGACTGCACTAATGCCTATTCTTGATGCATCAGACTCTATATAGAATACCTTCTCAAAGTCTGGGTACTCCAGTTTGACATTGTTTCTGAGCATCTCCTTTGCTTTCTCAAAAGCCTCGTTTGCTGCTGTACTCCATTTCCATCTATTATTTTTCTTGAGTAAATCATACAGAGGAGCCATAATTTCAGAGTATCTCGGACAGTGGCTGCTAATGAATTGGCATGCGCCTACAAATTCTCTGACTTGTTTCACCTTAGTTGGCTTTGGGAATCTAGTGATTGCATCTACTTTCTGCATGTTTGGATGATATCCATCTTTATCAATGGTATGCCCCAAGTAATTTATCTCCTTCTTCAAGAATTGACATTTTCCAAAATTGACCTTGATATTGGCCTCCCTTAAATTCTCGAACAACTTTCTCAAGTGCACTAAATGTTCCGCGGCGCTGGGTGAAGATACAATTAAATCGTCAATGTAGCAGATTACATTCTCCTTTACTTCGTCAGTGAGCTTACTATCAAGTGCTCGAATGAGTGCTGGTCCACTGTTAACCATTCCAAAAGGCATTCTCACAAAGACCCATGACGTCTGGTCAAATAGGAATCCAGTGTACTGCATACTTTCTTCTTCTAGTTGAACTTGATAAAATGAAGACGTCAAGTCAAGAACGCTGAAACATGCTCTCCCTTTGAATTTTCTAAGCAGATCTCTAATCTTGGGTGGTCGGTCATTTTCTGTAAGAATCTTCAAGTTGATGGTCCTGGCATCGAGACAAAGACGTATCTGACCATTACTTTTCTTTACTACTGTGATGGGGTTTATATAAGACGACGCCTGTTTTTAATAATCCCGTCTACCTCCATTTTTCTGATTAACCCTCGTACTTCTTGATAGTATTTCTCAGGAATGGGGTATATTCTCTTCTGGTAAGGGGTTTCATCTGTCAGCCTTATCTTGTACTTATAATCCTTAATCAATCCAGGCTTTTCATCAAAAATATCTTGGAATTCCTTTATCAGATCCTCAAATTCCCCCTGAATTTCTTCAAATCCTTCAGTTTTTCTACTGGGTATTTTTGCTAAATTTTCCACTTCATTAATTATGGTATTCAAAATTTCTTCCCTAAGGTCTATCTCCAGACTGTTTTTCACGTCCTGTTTTTCTATCTCTTCTGTGATCATGTACCCATCATTAAAGCTAATACTTCTGTTCTTCATGTCAATAATAGCTCCAACCTTCGATATAAAATCGATTCCAAGCACCATATCAAAATTGATCTTGCTCACCACAATGAAGATCTGTTCATAATTCCTTCCATTGATCTCAAAGTTCAATAACACTTGAATCTTGCACTTCACTGCCTTATCTTGGAAAATCCCTCTCACTTTGACGGTAGAAACAGGTAGAACTGTCATGTTCTCTCCTCTTAGCAGACTTTGATAACAATCTTCTGAAATGATGGAAATAATCGCACCAGTGTCCATCAGGGCTTTATACTGTTGGCCATCTATCAGTACAGAAATAATAGGTAATGCACATGGTCTTTCCTCTTTAACGATATCCCTCTCTTCTAGTAAATCTTCATCAGTAACTTCATATATCTCATTAATTGTAATTAGGTGTGGTGTGGCAATGTATTTACAAGTTCTCACTGTCGTTGAGAAATCGGCGTTTTTTTTTTGTGTTACCGACCTCAAAATTGTGCTGGCTCGTAGAAGGCCCAGGATCAATCACAACATCCTGCCTTTTCTTTTGATTTTCGGCTTCTTTTTCCCGTAACTCCTTCAGGTATTGCTGGCTTTCCCTCTCTCTTTCCTGATACTGATCGGGTGTCATAACCTGACCTTGAGAATCCTGATTTCTATTTTGGTTCTGGTTATTTCTATTATAATTTCTGTTATAACCATTATTGTTGTAGTATCTGCCTCTTCCATTGTTGTAATTGCCTCGATTATAGTTCCAGCCTCTTCTCTGTTGATACGGACGGTAACCTTGTGATCTGTTATTCCGAAACTGATTATTCCTGTGAGGACCTACATTGGCAGTTTTCTCTTCATCTGGCTTGTCAGTTTGCTGAACTTGGTCCATATATACAGTATTTATTTCTTTGAAGTCATGCCTTTGACCTTTCTGTACCACGTTAGGCATTGGACTTGTGTAGTCTAACCTCCTCAGTAATTCGTCCATGCTGGTCAAATCCCTGATGTTTGACGAAATGATTAGTCTCCTCACCTCCAAAGGCAGCATACGAGAAATCGCATCAATTAATTGCTCCGTTGACAATGGGGGTTGCAAAAATCTCAAGCGGGACAATTGACTCGTAAAGAAATCAGCGTACCGTGTTGGAAGAGTACCTGAGTATTTTCTTGAATAAACCTCCGCTCTTAACGAATTCTGCGCTTCTATGGACCAAAATCGTTTGATTAATGCCTCTGCAAACTCGTCAAAGTTACTGAAAGTGTATCTAAAAGCTCTAAACCATTCAAGGGGTCCTCCAATCAAAAATCTTTCCACTATCTTCATCTCTCTCTCTCTGGGAATGTGAGCTTCGATGAAATAATCTTTGAGGTTCCTGACATATTCTATAGGCGTTAAACTATCAGTGTTGCTGAATTTTTGCGGTTTGTCTTCAAAATTCCTGATGACCGTTACATTCCTCGGATATGAATCCGGGTAGTTTTTCCCACTATCTCGATAGTTCCACTCAGGTTCCCTATTCCTCTCGTCATCTTCCTCCCTGAATCTGGATATACGTTCTTCAGGAGTCACGTCTCTTTCTTCTGGATCTAGGTTATATCTTCTGGCATAATTCCTATTGGTTTCGCAAGCCAAGCCTTCTGTATCCTTGTCAGTGATTTCCGTTAAGACTTTCCTGTCTAACTCTTCTTTGTAGGTCTCCATCAAACTAGCTTCTCCTAGCTTCAAATTCGGCAGTTTGCTCGTCGTTTCATTTACATCAGAGACAACTTTATGAATCTGATCCTCTAACGCAGATTTTAATGCTTGCACATCCTGACCTATTTGTGTTCTATCTTCTACTTGTCTCTCGGATAGCGAATCCATCCTTACGCTTAAATCTTTCCTAATCTGTACTACTTCATTGTTAATATCTATTTGAGTACTGGCAAGTTTTCTTTCAATACGTTCCTGAATTTGGGTTACATGTTCCCCACTTGACCTATTCCACTCGTCTTTCCATACTGCTACATTTGCCGTTAACATTTCTGCTATGTCTACTTCGATATCATCTTTAAGTAATCTATTATGGTCTAATACCTGGGTTCTCATGACCTCTACATCATACTTTAAACCTGCTAAAGACGCTGTCGTTCTAACTGACTCATCAACTAGCCTAGTCGTTAATGCACTCATATTACGCGTACAAAGTGTTTTCGAATTTTCTATTTCTTCCCTGACTTTATTTACATCAGTTTGGACTTTAGCAATATCTACGAAAACTGTGTTGACTTCTACTTGAATCTTATTTATATCACTTTGCATCTCATTTACATCCGAATGAATGTTATTAATATCAACCTGAACATTGGACACATCAGTTCTAACATTTTGGACTTCTCTTTGGACTTCCTCAACCTTGTCTTGGACAGTCGCAACATCATTTTTAACAACAACTACTTCAGCCCTAGCACAAGAAATATCACTCCGGACATTAGCAACATCAAGATTCAACTTAGTAAGATCTTTTTGTACCTTAGACACATCAATTTTAACAACAGACACATCTTTATGCATGTCACTCACGGCATTCTCTATTCCTTGGGTATTAATCTGTAAACGCGACATATTATCCTCTAGGTTTGCAGAACTGGTCTGAATAACTTTCAAACTTTCATCCAGCCTAGTAGACAAATTACCAGCATTCCTGGCTTCCATCTCCTCCATTCGACTAGTATTCCTAGCTTCCATCTCCTTTACACTTTCATTCATGCTAGCTTTCATTTCCCTCGCACTTTCATTCATGCTATCTTTCATTTCTCTTGCGCTTTCATCCAGCCTAATAGACAAATTAGCTGACAAACTGTTGGACATCTCCTCCAACATCTTCCTCAAACTCTCATCTGCCATTTCAATACTATTTCAATAATAAACTGCTTTAGGGACATACATCAAACAGAGTAAAATAACAACATCTGAGCAACATTCTTCACCATATATAAATTTGAGCAATTTTCTGTCTTAAATCTAACTTATAATTACCTTATAATTAACCTTCGTAGACACTTCATGTTGAAATAAACTCAAGCACATGTTCAAGTTTCTTTGGTTCATTTTAAAATATCCTAACACAAATAATTTACATTTATAATCCAAATAGTTTAAATTTATCTTTAATATGACTATACAGTACATGTCATAAGCCGGTCAAATAAAATAAGATTCCAGATCATAGGCGATTTTTCTAAGTTTCCAGCCTATTTAACCTCTTTCAAGTCGTATAAGATCTGATCTTTTCTGAGTGTAATTTTCCTAATACAACACAACATTTATTCCTATATAATCACACTCTCAAATTCTACAATTGGCTAAGACATCTAACAAAGAATCAACCTCTTTATTTGAGTCTTCACAATCCCTTTGACATCGATAACTTGGTAATCCAATGTTATTCGAACACTCCAAAAAATTGCGGTGTCAATTCTACTGCAATAACTTGGTAATCCAATGTTATTCAGTCGAACGTGCCAATCGAGACAATCGAGCCCCACCGAATTGCGGCAATCCTCCTGGTAATCCAGTTTTGTAGAACATGCCCCACGTTTCAGGGTTGCCAATCCTACTGTACCCGATAACCCGGATAGTAGGCTGTCAGATATCCGCCCCCTCAATCGGATTGCCAATAATCAAACGCGCCGGCATAGCTACATCAATGAAAATGGCACTGACAGACACTATCGAGATTAGAGCACAATAGTTAACAAGAAAATTATTGTGTAACACACCAAAATATACGGGGGTTCATACTTACCTTTACTTACCTCTTAAATATATCTCGGGGACTGGGTTGTCAACTGGATCACTTAAAAGTATGTCCTCACAATAACCTCCACCATGATATTTAAAATGAACCAAAACGAAGACGAGAAACTTTAAACTGCACAATAATTTATTTCACAAAAGAATGATTTTAACAAATGAAACAACAAAATCAACGTGGCAATCAGAAGCCATCGACCACATAACCATGTCCTCCTGTAGGACCTGTATTCTCTACATATAATGTTTTAGCTTTCTCAAGCTTATAGCAACGAAAATATAACAATGCACTTGGAATGGAAACGGGATTTGGGATGAGACACATATATCAATTGCTTGGCGTGTTTATATACTGCACATTTTATTTATAGCCACAAGGCTATTATGAAACGCCCTTGGCCTCGGTAACACAGTTGTCCGGGCCAGCTGCAAAGCACCTGTATCGTCAAAGCGGACACCCGTTCGTTCAACCCTAGCATAAGCGTGCTACCTCAGAGCTCGGCTCTCTCTTTTCAAATACGTAAATGTTCACATCTCAACTGAAATATTATCACGCAAATGTCTTACATGCTTCCTTCAAACACCAGTGGATTCCTCCAACAATCCCAAATCATGATTATTTGTTCAAACCACTTGCTTAACTTGCATTGTTTAGAGTATTAAAAAAAACTCTAAATGTTAATAACAAAAGTTCATTAATTATTTATAACAATAATAAATTGTTTATAACAATGTCAAATGACGATTGAAAATTTAATACACGCTTCTATTAATCACTATCATTCCAAATTATTTAACAAAGATATTTACAAAATTATTTTACAATATTAAATTGTTTATATTATTTATACAAGGAATACATTGAACCACACGTTTATCCGGTTGATAATTACTCAAATCGTGTTGATATAATCGACCAATGAAGGTTAGTTATATTTAACAGTCAAATTCAGGTTTAATAATGTTTAATAATAATTATTAATATTTGTGACTGTAACCTCCATTCAAAATCTTTATCTCAAATTATTTAACACTCTTGTTAATTTTAACAGTATCTTCATATGAATAATCTTTCAAAGAACAAGAACAACATTCAGCGGGAAAATACTTCGCTCATAACGCACAAAAATGGCACAACAATTGGCCCAAAATTCATCATATATCTTCATATATATGGCATAAAAATCTTCCAAACTACACACAAAAACCTCCACTATTAATTCAACAACTTCATTAATTATTGTGGGAACCTCCTTCATTATTCAAGGGCATTACTCAACAGCGACTTTTACACGTCCACTGAAATAACGATTATACATCCATTGTTCCTCTTTAAAAATTCTTATATTCATCAATTGTAATAATGACTGTTATCATTTAACCTTCGTGGGTTTCATTCATGAATCGATATGAAGTAAAAATTTGCCAATCACAAATAAATTTAATAGCAAATACGGTTAGACACTCCTGCCTGGTCTATCAAAATTGAGATTAACATCTTCAAAGTAACGCAGTATAAAAATACTATCTTCAAACAAAGATCAACTAAACTGCAAAATAGTCGAATAGAATACAATTAGATTGTGGAATGCAAACATTATTGTTCCAATCTAGAATTGAGAAAAACTCCTATCAAATGTTCATTACTATAGTGTATTCAATAAATTGTAATTAACGTTCATATTTCATAAAATTGTCTATAATGCAATGATAAATGTCTATGTTGCAATCATGTTCATAAGACGACTAGTATTTCAAAGATCGTCGATATCGAAAAAGATTTTAACGCTCTAAAATATTTTAATCATTCTTCTTTCTTGAGGATGACAGAAAATTGGTCAAAGTAATTTACTGAATAGAATTACTTTAATAAAATGACACGCTGTCTGAATTCAAATCTGCCATAGCAAATCGTTAACTTTACAGTTAAATAGTGACTACAAAAATATGCAAATAACTGAAAGAATCTAAATCATCAGACTCAACTGATCAAAAATTATTTAAGTATGCCAATGACATAGCAATGTCTCAAAAATCGAATAAAAAGGCATAAATCATCGAAGTGTACTGAGTACAAAAATATCAATCAATAAAATAGGGCAAAAGGTAGGACAGAAAATATGGGAAGAATGGTTGCTCAGATATCGCTACAATACTCAAATAATACAAGAAACGTTCACGACTACCTTATCTGCCGATTGAAGTTCCAGAGGAAAATTCCCCAAAGAAGACTGCTGATGGATCCATTTCACCAACTTAAAGATGAGCTCCATCCTCGAAACAGGAATCAGCGTCCTCGGAGAATCGAACTGCTTCCTCCTCCGAAATTGCACTGCTCCGTGGATACGAGAAACATCCTTCCGGAAAAATTCTTCATTGTGCGCCGGGATAACCCTGGCCTCTCTTGAAAGTTCTCTGAAGTTCTTGCAGGAATTCGTCATGAAGTTTAATGTAGTTATTTCCGCAGAAATATTCATAGTTGTGGAGTATGAAAATATTTCCACTGTTATCTGGTATAATTCAGCGATGGATTAACGATGCATGAGTGTAGTTGGATGTTCACTACATGCTCGCTTTTGTAGAAAGACGATTAACGAAGTTCCATGCTGTTACTTTACTCCAATAATATATGTCCCAATTGCATCAAAGCCTTAGCCTTCCATCTCAACTACGATTATAATCATCAAAAGCACTGCAATATTATAATGTTCCATAGTCGAATGTATCGTTGTAATACCAAACTGTTGCACTCCACGTGTCAGCCGTAGTGTATAATATGGAATTTAAAAGTGTTTCTCCTGTGGCGAGAAAATCACTTTTGTTGGCAGCCTAAAAGTTCCAATATCTTTCGAAGTATCACTGTGAAATCGTTCAAATCTTGTATACACCTCAATGTTATACTGCCTAATAGAATTATCGTAAAGGCTGAAGTTAGCGTTTGATATCTTGACTGGTGGAAACGTTAATGTGCGCGTTTCAACTTCACCTAGTTTTGAGCAGCGTGAAATGGAACTGCTCCGAGTTCGTTCGATGCGGCAGGCTTTCACCTCACGCTAAAGACACCTTACTTCACTGAATCACTTGAAAATAACTCTATATCACCAGAAATATATATGCGATCACAAGTATGAGATCTGAGCGTATGAGATCTGAGTATCTGAGTATGAGAGCTCCTCTCTCCTGTGCACGACCTTTTATCAACTTCTTAAGGGGCGTATCCATCCCTACCATAGCCTGTTGCTGCGTCATTGCTGGAAGTTTTAACTTTGGCTATTCTTGACGGATTTTCAAAATTCAAAAACTGAAAATTAATTTCTTCAAAATTCCAAATCAATGCCATAACTGAAAATAGATTTCCACAAATCTGCATGCCAAAAGTAATCGAATATCGTAGTTTCTGCAATCTCCGTCTTCCTTCCAAACTATCGTTCATTGGTTCGCGTCTCTCCTCCAATAGCGTAGCTTCTTCCTTAGCACAATACCCTGTTTCCTGCGACTGCGTCGTAAATCTCTGAGCTTTCTCGAACAAAATCATGACGTCACCAAGAATCTCAGCTCACTCAGCCTACTGGCATGAATCCGACGTCATCCGTGCCTACGTCATGAATATCCACGTCATAACTATGACATCCATAACATTACTGATATTTTCCAATACAGCCATCGTGGTCTCAATATAATTCAATTTCCGGGGGCAGTACGTCTTCAGCATCAACCCCATGTAGTTGGGTGTGTGTTGAACTTGTGCCGACACTAGCATGCAATTTAACTTCTCACGGCCTAGAGGCCCATTTCTACCATTACATATGTTGAAGTTATACACTTCATAACTGCGTCTACCAAACCATTACATTGGCAAGATAGTATTTCAAGGCAGTGATTTCATTGTTCTTATATTTCTACATCACTGGTGAAGTAGTATTGAAATATTAAATATTTCCATCATTACTAGACCTACTGGATTCCAACAACATGTTTCATAGTATTCTCAACTAATGCTACCGTACTGATCCAATACATTTTATGTTTCATTATCATTTGTTAGCCTATTTTCAATTTTGAAAAAATAGGCTTATGAGATCACCTTTTGTCCGTGTGTGTGTGCGTGTGTGTGTGTGTGTGTGTGTGTGATTCGTGTGTGTGTGTCCCCCTAATAAAATCTAAACGGCAGGAGCGATTTCAATGAAACTCGGAAAGTTCATAGCACTATTCCCGGCGACCTCGACCGTGTCCTTCAAATTTTGTTACGACTCACCAATCCAACATGGCGGCTGTGCGAAATATTTCACCAGCATTCAATATCTCCGAAACTATTACCGATATTACCCTGACATTTTCTATGGTGATAGAGGGGACTACTATAAGTTCACTTATGTGACTTTTGAAAACATGGTAACTATTAAACCAACATGGCGGCCAAGCGATTTTGCGACTTTTAAATAGACGTTTTTCTCGATTTGACCAACCAAACGCAATGAAACTTGATACAGTGTATGTTTACATACATTGTAATGCACCGACATCTAACTTCGTTCAATTGTTTACATAATCACAAGATGGCGGATGTGCGAAATATTTCACCGGCATTCTATATCTCTGAAACTATTAGCGGTATCTCCCTAAAATTTTGTACGGAGATAAAGGGCACTACTGGAAGTCCATCTATAAGATTTTCAAAAACCGGTTAACTACAAAACGAACATGGTGGCTAAGCGAATTTGAACATTTTAAAAAGACCTTTCTCGCGATTTAATGTTCCAAGCGCACTGAAACCTGGTACAGGAAATATTTATACACATTGTAATCCACTGGTATCTAATTTAGTTCAATTGTTTACATAACCTCAAGATAGCGGCAGTGCGAATTTTAAAATTAAGTTTTTATTTCTTGTGATGTAGTCATGCGATCGAAGTGAAAGTTTGAATAATGAACCTACGCAATAATGTTCCTTTAATGGTACATGACTCTATGGCCTATACATTTAACAATCCAACATGGCGACCATCCGAATTATTTAGACGATACTGAATATCTACGAATCTATTTAACAATCAAACTGCATTTTTTAATGTTCATAGGCGCTATGAACTTAAGTTCACCTATAGGACTTTAAATAACCTGGTGATCACAAATCCAACATGGCGGTGACGCCAATTATAAATATTCACATGGACGTTTCTCGCAATTTAACCATCCGCGTGCAGTGAAACTTGGTACAGTAAATCTTTATCCGAATGTTAATCCACTGGCATCTAATTTATTTCAATTTTTTCCATAACCTCAAGATGGCAGCTGTGAAAATTTTTAAATCTCCTTGTTTTTTCTTGTGTCCTAATTATGCGATTGAAGTCTGAATGCTACACGTACACAATAATCTGCATGTAACAGTACATAACTCTAGGACCTACATATATAAAATACAACATGGCGACCATCCGAAATATTTAGTCGGTTCTCAATATCTACGAATCTATTATAGCAATCAAACTGAAATTGTGTATGTTGATAGAGGCAATTAACATAAGTAGGATATATGAAAATAGGCTGTATAGTTCTTCACGGAACTACTTGTTGAACTTAAAGAATACGCCTACATTCCGGCTTCCAATCCTGAGCCATATTGAGCCTCCTTCCCTGTGACGAGAATGTTCACTTGTGCGTGAATTCACGAAAATAACTGCCCGACCTGAGCTCCCTAATCATGAAGACATTCCTGCCATCAACACAAAGAGACTCCGTTCCTGTCATCCTCCATTACAAACTTGCCAAGTCAATAACAATAACGGCTTCACCCGCGAATATTCTAGTTGTAAAGAGTACACTTAGCAAAATCTCAATCATGAATGCTATGACTGATTTATCCTTGGTATGAATAATCAGACTTTATCAATTCAGCTACTGTTGCAGTGGTTAGGGGTTTTTCATTCCTTCATAGGTATATCAGAGCGAAGTTAGTTTTCTGGGAATAGCACAGACACTGTTAATTTAAGGGCCTTGAAATGTGGTTTTCGGAGACCCTTTATAGTCGGGTGAAAAACACCTTTCGTACCACACTCACGCGTGAAAAAAATCTAGAGTGCCCCTTGATCCCCTTAAGCGCATTATACTGTATGTATTGATGAATTTTACAGCTTAATTTGGTTCAGTTATAACCTTATAACCGTCTGGAAACTTTTACAGTAGTGTAATAATTGGAATTGCATTGCGTCTGACAGAAATAGATGGACCTGTGAGATTCTGTTACCATGGTTACCGTGTAGCATTCTTTCATTATTTCATTGTAAATATACATGTTTTAAGGTATTTATTTAATTTTGGGGCATTTAAAGAGTAAGTGAGTGCGTTTCGCTTGCGCATTGGGTTATGCTGAACCCGTAGGTACCCCATATGTGTAGGTTGGTGTTAATGGGACCTTATTTTCGGTACAAAACTGGAATGGGACCTTAGCAGAATAATATAGGGAGGGATTAAGTGATCGATGGACTAACTTATGGCAAACCAGTGCTACAAACGAAGAACTGAAAATGCCCTGCATCAAAACCAGGCCACCAGGATTTGATAAACACAGGAAGATTTGGACCACTCAGAATAGAATACGAACTAATTGTGGTAGATGCGCCGATTCCCTACATAAATGGGGGATGACATCCTCCCCGCGCTTTGATTGCGATGTTGAACGTCAAACGGTTCGCACATTGTCCAAGCGTGCCCCTTACGAGCATTCCATGGTGACCCGCAGGAGTTCCTCTTCGCAACAAACAAGGCTATTGAATACATCACAAATCTGGATATCTGATTGTGATGATGATGATGATGTAGTTTTAAGGGGCTTAACATCTAGGTTATCGGCCGCTATTGGTTTGTGTGACACTGAACGATGAGACGAGAATGAAAAATACAACTAATACCAACTACAGAGTTACAAACTAGAAGAAGATATGGTAAACAATCAAAGGATAAGGCAAATAAAGAACAGGAAGAAACGAAATGCCCTCAACTTTTGCAAAATGAGGATTGAGGGACTTGGAAGGAAGGAGAGCCATGAAAGGCAGATAGGAAAGGGAAAGAGGAGAGGGCCCGCCCCAAGGTCAGAGGAAAAAGGGGACAAAACGAACCCAGCTCAGGAATTCCTCAGGGTCGCCAACCCCCGAACTCTCCAGCCGTGAGCCCTTGAGGGTGTAGCACTATCCAGGGTGCACCAGAAGTGGTGGGGCTATAGACACCCTGCCTCCTTGAGGGCCTTGTGCAGAAAGAAGGAGAGAACATGAAAAGAAAAGGAAGGCTGACCCCTCGAAGAATGAGGGAACAGGAAAGATGAGACAAGGGCCAATTAAGGCGGGAAAGGAAGAGACTCCCTAGGCCTCGGATACCCTAATACCATCGGGGTCGGAAGAGAACAAGAGTTGACCAAGATAGGTCGTCAGGAAAGAAGACGGAGAGGAGCCCGGCAAAAGTAAGCGGAAGCAATGCTGGACTCACCTGGGGTCCCGTGGTCGCCAACCCACGTCCCACTATATGTGAGCCCCTGGGGGGATTCCCCTAGAGACATAGGAATCACAGTACTGTATATACTGCATTTGAACCCTTCTTTAGGCTATACGGCCGCAATACTGAAAATCTCCTCGATAAAATAAAAATGTCCAACAGTGTCCACGGGTTAAGTATCTGACCCACTTCCTGGAATAAAAGTTCTGAAGATTGTATTTACTCTTAATAATGATGTTAAAACACGCAGTTCGTGAGGTAATGGTGTACTAACTAGATGGTTACAATAGATTTCACTAGTGGTCGCGCGCGACACGCATGCCCCTTCATTCATCCGTTCATTCATTCTAATTGGACACACTGGTAAACATGCACATCGACGTAATTACATACATATTTTAGTATTTTCCATCCCCGATTAAAAACACTTGTGGCCCGCTTCATGATACTTATATTATTACGTATCATAAAATGACATAACAAAAAGTTCCGTGACGAACTAAAGAGCCTAGTTTTCTTAAAATTTAAAATTCATCCCAATGATTAATCTATCTATCTAGAATAATGACGAAATTAAGTTGGTAATATCAAAATTTCTAATTAGTTCGAAATACTGTATACCTGGCATAATGTAGCCTGATAGAGAACTACAGTTCGCAGCCCTGGTGACTGAATGTATTCTTAGTTACATCTACTAAGGTACAGAATACAAAATTTGGTTGAAGTCCAATGGATAGCATGGACGTTACATGCAGTTAAACATTGGATCTAAGAGCGCGCGTAAAATCATGTTGGCAACAATGACATAAGCTACATGTATTGGTCAGAAATAATCTGAAATAATATGATCTATTGTTGTGTCAATTTTGAATGAAATCCATTAGTTGGTACAGAAGTTACATGCATTTTAAAATTGGACCTATCAGCAGGCTTAGAATCATGTTGGCAGCACTGGCGTAGGCTTATATTAGTTACTCTAAATTAATCTAGAATGCCAGGTACTATACGTGTGCAAAGTTTAGAGCTATTGTCTTGCATACTTTCTGATATATTGATATTAGGGTAACAAAAATAGAGACAGTATTTATTAACAGTTGGCAGCCCTGGTGGCTCTTAATATTACGCTCAGTCATATAGTTTATGTATACAAAGCACATACGAAATTTGGTTGAAATCCAATTGATAATGTAGAAGTTATATGCATTTAAAATTTGGACCTCTCAGCAGGCTTATAATCATTTTGGCAACACTGCCATGTATGGCTTCCTGGAAATTAAACTGCAATATTATTATCTATACGTGTGCCAATTTTGAAATAACTCTCATTCATATCTTCCAAGATATCCAACATGGAGCTCAAATTTCACTTTCAATTTTTTTAGCAGTTGGTACTACTAACATCATTTTCAAATATGGCCGTGAGATATTCAGGTATAGATCTTTACTCCTACCAAATTTTGTTTCGATTGCTGCAGCCGTTTAGGAGTTGATAGGGGGGGGGGGCACAGACAGACAGACAGACAGACATTTGCCCGATCTCATAAGTCTACTTTTTCCTCATTTTTGCAAAATGAGAAAAGTAGGCTGAAAATGAACATGATAGCCATATTCTTTATTGACGTATTAATTATAATAAACTATTTATGGTGGCGCTCCAAAGTAGGAGAACCTTTGTAAAAAAAAATAAGTATTGAAATTGGCGAAAATACCTGTAGTAATTGTATCTGGAGATGATATAGTAATAGATGTTTACTCGTCTGCTGCCATAGACCCACCAACCCTCCCTAATAGGAGCACGACTTATATAGTTGAAATTGCTGCTTTGACAGCCATCTTTGTGCATGTTTGTGAAGAAGTCAACAATGCCAACCCCACGCATTCGGTACTACATCGCTTCCCGCAGACCAATGGTATTGCCTAGACCAATATTTTCGTCCAGACCAATGGTGGTTTGTAGCGCGGCCCTGTTGCCGCGTTAGCTTATAGGTAACACCTTTGGTTTTTGTCACGCACAGTGGGAGAAGTCACGCATCAATAATCTTCATCCAGGCTAATGGTTGTGCATTTTATTTCATTATTCATATTGGCAACGTGTCCCGTGGATATTACGTAGTGTCCGATGTCAATGTAAAATGGCCGACCTTGTTCAATTGAACACGACCAATAATGCTTTATTTACGTTAAAAGTAATTATTTCCGGTGCAGCAGTGGCAATAGGGATGTATAGAACTAGCACCGATAGAGCGCACTGCTGTTGTACTGGGTAAGCGCAAGGCGCTCTTCATTTGTCTCCTGTGTTCTCATGCCGCTAATATCCACGAATTTAAGTTGTTTAAATTGTTATTTTCGTGACTATGCCGAGCTAATGCAGTGTTCCTCTTTGCAAAATTCAGGGAAGCCCGTTTTCGTTTCACCAATTTCCACAAAATAAAGAAATGAGGAAGAAATTAGAATTAAACATTTCGGTGAGAAAAATCAGACCGAAAATATTAAAGTGTGTTCCCATCATTTTCAATCCGATGACTTCACGATAACTGTGTTGGGTAACTGTGATTTACAAAGGGAAATAATTCATATTTTGTACTTATAAACTGATTAGACATTTCGATAACAACCACTGAATGTAGTCTATGCGTTTGTATCTGAAGGTGAGAGAGCAAGATTAAAACCGGGCACTGTTCCATCGCTTTTACCATGGACCACGAACACAACAAAAATAAGGAAGAGGCCATACACAAGAAAATTGCCGGGTTACCACGATAAGCCTACAATATATGCAGAAATCATCTCCATTGAAGTACGTGAAGAAATCGTCAATATACACGACGAAGTGAATGTAACATTTGCGACTCCCATTTTCAAAGACAACAATACTCGGACAAATACTTCAAGAATAAAATGTCGCAACATTAACAGTCACAAACATGAATTTTGGAGGTATACAATACCGGTATCAACTTTCTTTGATTATGGTTACCTTAAAACATGACAGTTTCATTTAAGCTATCAACCTAAAAAAAGGACACGAATCGTAGTCTATAAGCAAGGGGAGCAAGTGAATATTTAAATCACTATTAATGATTTAAGTCTTATGGAGATATATTTATCATTATAGGCCTACAATACTCAAGTATTCGTAATCTTTAGGAGAAAGCATGGCGACTCCTATTCATTATTTGAATAATAAAGCGTTTTAGAATTTTGTCATTACCGCTGTAGCCTATTAATTTTTCCTTCCTCCCACTTTGTTTTAGCGCCTCTAGTCCGTAGCTCATTTTGCAGCTGTTTAACGCTGAAATGCTTAAAATCGACCATAATATATTAGGGGATATACATATACTGCATAATTAATTAATATAGTCTTGGAGTAAAATTGGAGAAGATATAATTTACTTTAGCTTAGAAAACTCGGTCACAATCTATACATTCCTCGTAGCTGACTAGGGGAAACATAGGACGATCGCCTTGCGCTTACCCAGTACTACACGAGCGCAATCTGGCGCGAACTTTCTCTGGCTACATCCCTATTGAAATTGTGAAACGACTCCCAACAACTCCAAGAAAGGTATGTAAATCATAAATACTATATTTTCAATAATATACCTCGTTAAAAGTTACGCTAAGGGAGGTTTTCCTACTTTGGGGAATTAATCTACACACATCAAAAAAAGTTTTGCATCACCTCGGTTCCAAGAGTTCCGGAACCGTTAAATACAAAGGGAATAGAGATCAACACAAACAACATTTCAGCTCGTTTTATTGCTCATGAGACCCACACATTGCATGTTGTACCATCATACAGCTAGACTTTCAGCATTTGTGGTCCAGATTGCAGTACACACCACTACCTCTAATACCCAGTAGCACGTCCTCTTGCATTGATGCATGCCTGTATTCGTCGTGGCATACTATCCACAAGTTCATCAAGACACTGTTGGTCCAAATTGTCCCACTCCTCAACGACAATTCGGCGTAAATCTCTCAGAGTGGTTGGTGGGTCAAGACGTCCATAAACAGCCCTTTTCAACATATCCCAGGCATGTTCGATAGGGTTCATGTCTGGCGAACATGCTGGCCACTGTAGTCGAGCGATGTCGTTATCTTGAAGGAACGCATTCACAAGATGTGCACGATGAGGTCGAGAATTGTCGTCCATGAAGACAAATGCCTCTCCAATATTCTGCCGATATGGTTGCACTATGGGTCGGAGGATGTCATTCAGGTATCGTCAAGCCGTTTCGGAGCCTTCCATGACCACCAGTGGCGTACGTCGGCCCCACATAATGCCACCCCAAAACATCAGGGAACCACCACCTTGCTGCACTCGCTGGACAGTGTGTCTAAGACGTTCAGCCTGACCAGGGTGCCTCCAAACACGTCTCCGACGATTGTCTGGTTGAAGGCATATGCGACACTCATCGGTGAAGTGAACGTGATGCCAATTCCGTGGGGTCCATTCAGCATGTTGTTGGGCCCATCTGTACCGCGCTGCATGGTGTCGGGGTTGCAAAGCTGGACCTCGCCATGGACGTCGGGAGTGAAGTTGCGCATCATGCAGCCTATTGCGCACAGTTTGAGTTGAAACACGACGTCCTGTGGCTGAACGAAACGCATTATTCAACATGGTGGCATTGCTGTCAGGGTTCCTCCGAGCGGCAATCCGTAAGTAGCGGTCATCCACTACAGTAGTAGCCCTTGGGCGGCCTGAGCGAGGCCTGTCATAGACAGTTCCTGTATCTCTGTACCTCCTCCATGTCCGAACAACATCGCTTTGGTTCACTCTGAGACGCCTGGAAACTTCCCTTGTTGAGAACCCTTCTTGACACAAAGTAACAATGCGGACGCGATCGAACTGCGGTATTGACCTTCTAGGCATGGTAGAACTACAGACAACATGAGCAGCGTACCTTCGTCCTGGTGGAATGACTGGAACTGATCGGCTGTCGTACCCCCTCCGTCTAATAGGCCCTGCTCATGCATGGTTGTTTACATCTTTGAGCAGTTTTAGTGACATCTATGAACAGTCAAAGGGACTGTATCTTGGATACAATATACACAGTCAACGTCTATATGCCGGAGATCTGGGAACCGAGGTGATGCAAAACTTTTTTTGATGTGTGTATTTATTGCCTAAAGTCAATATTTAGTTCATTGAAACCGTACTAGTTCCGATAACATTATGACGTACTTCAGAGTGGTATAGGATAACAGTAACATACAACTTAATAAAATGTTTGTCATAATAGAGGATACTATAAATATTTTTGTTCCAAAAGCTCAGAGAGTAAAATTTCAAAAACCAGATCTGTTACAAAACTTAAGTTAATAAAGCATAAAAAGTCTTGATAAAACAGCGGTGAATTGAAGAGATGTGTCTGTGAAAATGTATATGCTGAATAAGTTAGGATATAAATGATGGTTGGTGTGTATTTGCCAGGTAGAGAGCACTTTGAAAATAGGTGGGACGAAGTTATTATTATTATTCCATAATAACTTCGTAAGGTGGAATTATAATAATAACTCAACGCTGTTTTATCAACAATTTTTTATGCTTTATTAACTAAATTTTTGTAACAGATCTGTTTTTTGAAAATTTACTCTGAGCTTTTGGAACAAAATATTTATAGTATCCTCTATCATAACAAAAAAAATCTTAAGTTGTATGTTACTGCACTTTTTCTTTTCCTATACCACGCTGAAGAAGGTCCGAACCCGGTACGGTTTCAATGTACTAAATATTGATCTTAGGTAATCAATAGCATATTATAATTATTATCCCTGTTTTTTTTTTTCAGGTTAACCACGAGTGAAGGTACTTGGTAAGGAGTGGAGCCATCAAATGACGATAGGAAAGGGAAATAAGACCGCACAGTCAATCAAAACGGGAGTGGATGGGGGGGGGGGGCTTGCTCACCAGCCGTGAGTGCTTGAGGGTGTAGCACTATTCAAGGTGCTGTATGCATGATCGGGCTGTACATACCCTGCCTCCTTTAAGGTTGTTCACTCTAGACAGAAAGAAGAAGTCGCCTCCGTAGCGTAGCACGGTTAGCTGCCGCCCCGGAGGTCCTGGGTTATTCGGGCAAATGCCGGGATGGTACCTACTGTAAGGCCTCCTTCCCTCTTCCTAGCCTATCCATCCCTATCTTCCATCCCTTCCCCTCCCCCATGAGGCCCCTGTTCGCTTTGCAGGTGAGGCCGCCTGGGCGAAGTGCTGATCACACCTCCCCAGTTGTATCCATCCCGACCAGATGTTCCAAGCTCCAGGACACTGCCCATAGAGGCGGTAGAGGTGAGTTCCCTCGCTGAGTCCGTGGGAACCACCAACCTAGAGGGTAAATTGACTAAATAAAAAACAGAAAGAAGAAAGGAAAAGAATGGGTAAAATTCTTCGAAAAACTGAGGAAAGATATGAAAAACTACTCTACTAGGTCGGAAGAAAACAAGGCTTATTATTATAAATCAACGGTCACTCTCTTTTCTTTTTTTTTTTTTTTTTTCGCTTTCATTGCAATAATATTTTCATGGCGGTTTCGGTGGCGTAGTTGGTAGCATGCCGAGGTTCAAACCCGGCCGAATTCGTCGGATTTTTAAGAGCGTTAAAAATCCTTCAGTATGCTTTCCTTCGGAGGGGCAGTAAAGCCGGCGGACCCATGTCATAGATTTATGGCATGAAAAAGAACATTCTACCAACTACACTTGTTTTTTTTTTATTTTATTTAGTCGATTTACCCTCTAGGTTGGTGGTTCCCACGGACTCAGCGAGGGAACTCACCACTACCACCTCTATGGGCAGTGTCCTGGAGCTTGGAACATCTGGTCGGGTGGATACAACTGGGGAGGTGTGATCAGCACTTCGCCCAGGCGGCCTCACCTGCAAAGAGAACAGGGGCCTCATGAGGGAAGGGAGGAGGGGAAGAGTAGGATGGATAGGCAAGGAAGGGGGAAGGAGGCGGCCGTGGCCTTGAAGTAGGAACCATCCCGGCATTTGCCCGAAGACGAAGTGGGAAACCACGGAAAACCACATCGAGGATGGCTGAGGTGGGAATCGAACCCCCTCTACTCATTTGGGCCACCCGAGGCTGAGTAGACCCCGTTCCAGTCTTCTTACCACTTTTCAAATTTCGTGGCAGAGCCGGGAATCGAACCCAAGACCTCCGGGGCGGCAGCTAACCATGGTGACCGCTACGCTACGGAGGCGACATAACTACACTTGTGTGAAGCCAAAATTTGTAGGTTAGAATTGATAATGCTCTATTAGTTCCAATGTTCGCCGCCAGGTTCTGACTGCGATGCCATCTAGTAGCCTAGTCCGCAAGCTAAGTGTCGTGGATGGTAGTATTTGGTAGCAAAAGTAGGAACTACTTGAAATTACTGACTGCAATCCTCACTTGAATTAAAACAGATAACACACACTAATACAGCCATCACAATTAACACCGGTTATCAGAGAGATTCTACACACACCCAAAGTACACGGGGCTACATGACCGCGTTCTCGCAGCACCTAAACTAAGGAACCAACCAACCTATGATCTTCTGGTGGGACATTATGAATTGTAATTACTAATCACTAATTACTACTAGTCACTTCTGCACCGGATATGTGTGCTAAATCACGTTGTTATTGTTGTTGCTGCTTGAGTCTTCAGTCTTTTGACTGGTTTGATGTAGCCGTCCATGCCTCCCTGTCCTGAGCTAATCGTTTCATATCTATATAGCTACCACACCCTACATCCGAGGCAATGTGTTTAACATATTCTAACCTTGGTCTACCCCCACAGTTCTTGTCCTCGACCCTTCCTTCCATAACCAAGCTTGCTATTCCTGGGTGTCTTAGTATGTGTCCTACCAACCTATCTCTTCTCTTCATTAGCATTCGCCAGAAACATCTCTCCTCTCGCACTCGTCTTAATACACCTTCGTTTACAACCCTACCTACCCATGTGATCATCATTCTCAACACCACATTTCAAACGCTTCAATTCTCCTCTTTTTTGCCGCACCAATAGACCAAGTTTCAATTCCATAGAGTGCCACGCTCCAGACAAAGGCTTTCAAAAATGACTTCCTAATACCTAAATTAATATTCGATGTCAACAGATTCCTTTTCTGTAGAAATGCTTTCCTTGCCTGAGCCAACCTACTTTTTATACCTCTTTGCTTCGTCCATCACTGGTTATTTTGCTTCCTAAGTAACAGAAGTCTCCTACTTCCTTTAGTTTCACCCCTACCAATTTGATGTCCATAGAGGTTTCTTATTTATTGCGGCTGCATTCCAATATTTTTGTTTTACATTTATTAATTTTCATCATGAATTTCTTTCCTCAAGACGGAGTCCATACCATTCAAAAACTCATTCAAATCCTGAGGCGTGTCGGCCAAGATGACTGTCATCAGCAAATCTCAGAGTTGAAATTATTTCTCCTTGAATAGCGTTGATGGAATAATAATAATGATGATGATGATGTATGTCTACCTCTTACTATTCCCGTATTCAACGGGGTCAGGGATGAGATGCGATTAAAGTCTATGTGGTAGACGATTTTTACGTCCGGATGCTCTTCTAGATGCCAATCTCATGAGAGATGAAATGAATGAAGATTAAATAAAATTGGCAATGATGTGGAAGGAAGCGGCCGTGGCCTGTCAGAAGTTGCCGTCGCAGCATTTGTTTGGAGTTGAAAATTGGGTAACCACGGAAAACAATTTCAAAGACGGCGGGGCTCAAACCCACATCTACCGAGTTCGCAGATAGCGAGATACCTTTTACATACTGTGGTACTAGGCATCTCGAAGTGCTTTAAGTGCCCTTAAGGGGTTCATTAGCGTGCTGGGGAATCTACCCAGACGAGGCTCATGTAAATATCTTTAAATGTTATTGGACTCAGCTAGGATTGAACCCACAATATCGGGTTTTGAAGACCACCGTCAAAACAACTGTGCCACGCAGCCTGACAGAGTGGGGGCATTGTTTACCAAGTGCCAGCTGATCAGCGCATGCATTACTGGCACGCATTGGACAACCCTTAGAATTATTGACCCATTTTACGCTCGCCAAATGATTGGTCAAAAACGAGAATGCTTGTCATCACCACTGGGAGAATATATCGATTTCTGTACAATCATAATAGATTAGACTGTATCAGTAATTATTTTTCTATTTAAGTACTCCGCAGCATAGGCATGCGCGTGAAGTCGTGCACCACGGCTGCCGAGGATAAAACTGAACGTTCAGAGATGGAGATTTTGGATTCCAGCTCTAACATGCGATCATCCTGGGGGAGGCATTTTTGCCCCTTCCTTATATTAAGTCTTGTAGCACCTACTCCACCCCTAATCGGCTAATATTTACAGTTGAAAATGAAAATCCACAGCCTGCTTCCAGTCTCCGACCGGGTCAGGAATGGAATGAATGAAGCCCCCATCTAGCGGCGAGGATATGAACTGTGCCGGCTGCCGAGGCCTGACGCACTCCTCTGGGGCAATGATTAAATGAATGACAGATGAAATGAAATGATAGTGGAGAGTGTTGCTGGAATGAAATTTTGACAGGGAAAACCGGAGTACCCGGAGAAAAACCTGTCTGCCTCCGTTCTGTCCAGCACAGATCTCACATGGAGTGACCGGGATTTGAACCACGGACCCAGCGGTGAGAGGCCGGCGTGCTGCCGCCTAAGCCACGGAGGCTTCTAATATTTACAGTTACACACACTAATTAAGACCTCAGAAAAGCACAGGTTAAAAGACTTATTCAACACACACTCAAGAGCACGGGGATGATTACCGAGATGTCCCAAAACCACTAGAATTAATTAATAATATATTTCTGGATAAATAATATCTATAATGTATAAAATAAAATAAAATCGCATTTTTTAAAAAACTATTGCAATAGTTCAGATGCATTCCACACGTCAAGTCGTTTAAATTTCATTTTCTAACCCTAATTATTCAATAATTTCTATATAATAATTGACCATTAACGTGATTGATGTTTTAAATTAAAATGTCAAGCACGTGATAGTCAAATGTGGCGGTAAATTAGAATAAGAATCATTGTGTTTACATACCATATGGATTTGAAGCCAGCAGCAGGAGTATTGTAGGGATTCTGTTTATCCAAAGCTTCTTCATCCCGTGTATAGTGGTCATTACGTCATCCCGCACTGCAATGTACTCATATTTGTTTGTGATTGACAAGATATTGTTAGTGGAAGTAACGGTTTTGTAATGTTCCACACGGTCAACCGGTCCACAAACAACTGATCGTGTTAGCGCACACGACTTGAATACACTAGCGCACCACGGTGGCAATCTAGGTCACTACTCGGTCAAACCAAAGCCATCCCATGCCGACGCTCTGTTGCGTAGCCCAGATCTCTGCTTGCCTCTGTCTTTTTTAAAGGGCATCATTCATTCACAGTCACGCAAAGATGAAAGATGTTTTAAATACTTTTGTGGCAGTTGCATCGATATCCGCGTAGCTAAAACTATAAGGATTACTGGCATACTGGCAGAAAATACTGGACCTTTGGTAAATTCATTCGTTCATTCGTGTCCAGTCTTTTCATTCAGGTTAGGGTATGTAAACATTTGTTTGCTAATGTAATTGGACACAATTTCCGTTGACCGACTGGAATTTCTTTGATGAATTAGGCAACACTGAAGAATGGCTTCTGTCACTTCAATTCATTCATTCATTTTTAGCCTATTTTCATTTATGAAAAAATAAGCTTATGAGATCACCTTTTGTCCGTGTGTGTGTGTGTGTGTGTGTGTGTGTGTCCCCTAATAAAATCTAAACGGCTGGAGCGAATTCAATGAAACTCAGTGAGGTCATAGCACCATTTTGGCCGATCCTGACCGTGCCCTTCAAATTGTATAAAGTCTCACCAATCGAAAATGGCGGCTGTGCGAAATATTTCACCGGATTTCTATATCTCCGAAACTATTACTGGTATCACCCTGAAATGTTGCACGGTGATATAGGGCACTACTAGAAGATCACCTATGAGACTTTCAATAACCTGTTAACTACAAAACGAACATCGTGGCCAAGTGAAATTGAAACATTTAAATAGACTTTTCTCGCGATTTAACCATCTGAGTGCAGTCAAACTTGGTACGGTAAATGCTTATACGAATTTTAATCCAGTGGCATCTAATTTATTTCAATTTTTTTCATAACCACGAGTTGGCAGCAGTGAGAATTTTTAAAATCTTGATTTTATTTCTTGTGTCCTAATCATGCGATTGAAGTTTGAATACTACACCTACACAATAATCTCCATGTACCTAGGTAATAGTAGATACATATATAAAATCCAACATTGCGACCATCCGAAATATTTAGACGGTTCTCAATATCTACGTATCTATTAGAGCAATCAAACTGACATTTTGTATTTTGATAGAGGCAATTAACATAAGTAGGATATATGAAAATAGACTGTATAGTTCTTAACGGAACTACTTGTTATTGACGTGTAACATCTTTCCACTCGGTAGCTGGTAATTTTTGTGGGAGTGATTTTGTAAAAGGGACGGAAGTGGATGGGACGGAAGTGCATGGGATGGAAACAATGACCGCGCGCGGTGGTGGAGATCGGTACAACGACGTACTCTAGGCCATGTGGCTATGTGAAATCTATATCGCATATGGTTTAGTTCAAGGTTTGGATACCCCGTTACAGATATTCCTACAATGAATCGTCTTCAAGTTGTCGTTGTTTGGTGTGAAAATATTTATTATTTCATATTTGCTGAAAACAATTATAATTTATTAAATCTTACTACTTTTGGTGTATTCTTATTTAATGTAAGCACTCGAGGTACCGTCGGCCAAAATACAGCACTGTTATATCATATTTGCTGAAAGGATTTGTCACTGCAGTTTTACAAGTAGTTATTGCAGAAATAAGAGTAATGAGAACTTACCGATGGTAATAAAACGAAGGAACCTTTCATGTTTGTTGGATCAAGGTAGCACTATGAGTTAATTCTTTAAAAACAAGTAGTTCCGTGAAGAACTATACAGCCTATTTTCATATATCCTACTTATGTTAACTGCCACAATCAACATACAAAATTTCAGTTTAATTACTGTAACAGATTCGTAGATATTGAGAACCGTCTAAATATTTCAGATGGTCGCCAGGTTGGATTTTTATTTTTGTACTATTACATTAAGATTATTGTGTACGTGTGGTATTCAAACTTCAATCGCATGATTAGACAACAAGAAGTAAAAACGAGATTTTGAAATTACGCACAGCAGCCATCTTGTGATAATGCAAACCATTGAAATAAATTAGATGCCAGTGGATCAACATTTGTATAAGCATTTAACGTGCAACGTTTCACGGCAGTCGGATAGTTAATTCGCGAGAAACGTCCATTTAAATATTTATACTTCGCGTCGCCGCCATGTTGGATTTGTGTTCACCAGGTTCCTGAAAGTCCTATAGGTGAACATATGTTCATAGTCTCTATGAACATAAAAGAAAATCAGTTTGGTTGCTGTAAAAGATTCATAGATATTGAGAACCGTCTAAATATTTCGGGAGCTCACCATTTAGGAGTGGTATGTGTATAGGCCATAGAGTTATGTACCATTCAATGACAATTATTGCCTAGGTTCATTATTCAAACTTTCACTTCGATCGCATGATTACGACACAAGAAATTAAAACTTAATTTTAAAATTTCGCACAGCCGCCATCTTGAGGTTATGTAAGCAATTGAATTAAATTAGATGGCGGTGCATTACAATCTGCAAAATCAATTACTGTACCACATTTCACTGCGCTCAGAGAGTTAAATCACGAGAAAAGTCTATTAAAATATTTTAAATTCGCTTGGTCGCCATGTTCGTTTCGTACTTTACAGGTTTATGAAATATACATAGGTATACATGTATCAGTACCCTTTATCACCGTACAAAATTGCAGGGTGATATCTGTAATAGTTTCGGAGATATAGAATGTCAGTGAAATATTTCGCACAGCCGCCATTTTGAGGTTATGTAAACAATTGAACTAAATTAGACTCCAGTGCATTACAATGTGTATGAACATTTGCTGTACCAAGTTTCATTACATTTGGATAGTTAAATCGCGAGAAAAGTCTATTTAAATGTCTCAACTTCGCTTGGCCGCCATGTTGGTTTTGTAGTCACCAGGTTTTTGAAAGTCTCATAGGTGAACTTCTAGTAGTGCCCTTTATCACCGTACACAATTTTAGAGCGATATCGGTAATAGTTTCGGAGATATTGAATGCTAGTGAAGTATTTCGCACAGCCGCCATGTTGGATTGGAGAGACGTAACAAAATTTGAAGAGCACGGTCGAGGTCGCCAGGAATAGTGCTATGAACTTCCCGAGTTTCATTGAAATCGCTCCAGCCGTTTCGATTTTATTAGGGGGACACACACACACGAATCACACACACACGCACACACACACACACACACACACGCACACACACACGGACAAAAGGTGATCTCATAAGCCTATTTTTTCAAAATTGAAAATAGGCTAAAAAGCAAGTAAGTAATATGGAATTATTCGAATAACATGTCAGATGTTACACATCATATGCGACTATTCTAAGGCTCGTAATTCTTTTTATATTTTACTTGTTTTATCTTTAGTTATAGGTTTGGATGATATTTTCATGATGAAAATCAATAAATTTAGGACAAAAATAATGGAATGCAGCCGAAATAAATCACAATCCCTTATTGACGTCATATTAGTAGGTGAAAAGATAAATATAATAGCAGACTCTGTTACTTCGGAAGCAATATAACCAGTGATGGAGGAAGCAAAAAGGATATAAAAGGTTGGTTGGCTCAGGCAAAGAAAGCATTTCTACAGAAAAGGAATCTGTTGACATCGAATATAGATTTAGGTATAGAGGAAGTCATTTTTGAGAGCCTTTGTCTGGAGCGTGGCGCTCTATGGAAGTGAAACTTGGACTGTTAGCGCAGCTGAAGAGAGGAGAATAGAAGCATTTGAAATATGGTGTTACAGGAGAATGATGAAGATCAGATGGGTAGATAGAGTAGCAACTGAAGAGGTATTAAGACGAGTGGGTGAGGAGAGATGTTTCTAGCAACTGCTGATGAAGAGAAAAGATAGGTTGGTAGGACACATACTAAGACACCCAGGAATAGCAAACTTACTTATGGAAGGAAGGGTCGAGGATATGAACGATAGGGGTAGGCCGAGGTTAGACATGTTAAACAAATTATCTCGGATATAAGGAGTGGTAGCTATACTGTATAGAGATGAACAAACAACACGTAACGAAGAGTTTGTGTTTGTAATGCAACATATAGGTGATGTTATTGCCTAGCATGTATAGATCAATAAACAACACTTAACTAAGAGTTTGTGTTCTTAAAGCAACGTATAGGGGATGCTAATGGCCTAGCATGTATAGGTCAATAAACAACGCGTAACTAAGAATTTGTGCTCTCAAAGCAACGTATAGGTGATACTACTGGCCTAGAATGTATAGATCAATAAACAACACGTAACTAAGAGTTTGTGCTCTCATAGCAACGTAAAGGGGATGCTACTGGCCTAGCATGTATAGATCAATAAACAACACGTAACTAAGAGTTTGTGTCCTTAAAGCAACGTATAGGGGATGCTACAGGCCTAGCATGTATATATCAATAAACAACGCGTAACTAAGAGTTTGTGCTATCATAGCAACGTATAGGGGATGCTACTGGCCTAGCATGTATAGATCAATAAACAACACGTAACTAAGAGTTTGTGTCCTTAAAGCAACGTATAGGGGATGCTACAGGCCTAGCATGTATATATCAATAAACAACGCGTAACTAAGAGTTTGTGCTCTCATAGCAACGTATAGGTGATACTACTGGCCTAGCATGTAAAGATCAATAAACAACACGTAACTAAGAGTTTGTGCTATCATAGCAACGTATAGGGGATGCTACTAGCCTAGCATGTATAGATCAATAAACAACACGTAACTAAGTGTTTGTGCTCTCATAGCAACGTATAGGTGATGCTACTGGCCTAGCATGTATAGATCAATAAACAACACGTAACTAAGAGTTTGTGCTCTCATAGCAACGTATAGGTGATACTACTGGCCTAGCATGTATAGATCAATAAACAACACGTAACTAAGAGTTTGTGCTCTCATAGCAACGTATAGGTGATACTACTGGCCTAGCATGTATAGATCAATAAACAACACGTAACTAAGAGTTTGTGCTTTCATAGCAACGTATAGGTGATGCTACTGGCCTAGCATGTACAGATCAATAAACAACGCGTAACTAAGAGTTTGTGCTCTCATAGCAACGTATAGGGGATGCTACTGGCCTAGCATGTATAGATCAATAAACAACACGTAACTAAGAGTTTGTGCTCTCATAGCAACGTATAGGGGATGCTACTGGCCTAGCATGTATAGATCAATAAACAGCGCGTAACTAAGAGTTTGTGCTCTCATAGCAACGTATAGGTGATACTACTAACCTAGCATGTATAGATCAATAAACAACGCGTAACTAAGAGTTTGTGCTCTCATAGCAACGTATAGGTGATACTACTGGCCTAGCATGTAAAGATCAATAAACAACACGTAACTAAGAGTTTGTGCTTTCATAGCAACTTATAGGTGATGCTACTGGCCTAGCATGTGTAGATCAATAAACAACACGTAACTAAGAGTGTGTGCTCTCTTAGCAACGTATAGGTGCTGCTACTAGCCTAGCATGTACAGATCAATAAACAACACGTAACTAAGAGTTTGTGACCTTAAAGCAACGTATAGGTGATACTACTGGCCTAGCATGTACAGATCAATAAACAACGCGCAACTAAGAGTTTGTGCTCTCATAGCAACGTATAGGGGATGCTACTGGCCTAGCATGTACAGATCAATAAACAACACGTAACTAAGAGTTTGTGCTCTCATAGCAACGTATAGGTGATACTACTAGCCTAGCATGTATAGATCAATAAACAACACGTAACTAAGAGTTTGTGCTCTCATAGCAACGTATAGGTGATGCTACTGGCCTAGCATGTATAGATCAATAAACAACACGTAACTAAGAGTTTGTGCTCTCATAGCAACGTATAGGTGATACTACTGGCCTAGCATGTATAGATCAATAAACAACACGTAACTAAGAGTTTGTGCTCATAGCAACGTATAGGTGATACTACTGGCCTAGCATGTATAGATCAATAAACAACACGTGACTAAGAGTTTGTGCTTTCATAGCAACTTATAGGTGATGCTACTGGCCTAGCATGTATAGATCAATAAACAACACGTCACTAAGAGTGTGTGCTCTCATAGCAACGTATAGGTGATGCTACTAGCCTAGCATGTATAGATCAATAAACAACACGTAACTAAGAGTTTGTGTCCTTAAAGTAACGTATAGGTGATACTACTGGCCTAGCATGTACAGATCAATAAACAACGCGTAACTTAGAGTTTGTGCTCTCATAGCAACGTATAGGGGATGCTACTGGCCTAGCATGTATAGATCAATAAACAACACGCAACTAAGAGTTTGTGTCCTTAAAGCAACGTATAGGGGATGCTACTGGCCTAGCATGTATAGATCAATAAACAGCGCGTAACTAAGAGTTTGTGCTCTCATAGCAACGTATAGGTGATACTACTGGCCTAGCATGTATAGATCAATAAACAACGCGTAACTAAGAGTTTGTGATCTCATATCAACGTATAAGGGATGCTACTAGCCTAGCATGTACAGATCAATAAACAACACGTAACTAAGAGTTTGTGACCTTAAAGCAACGTATAGGTGATACTACTGGCCTAGCATGTACAGACCAATAAACAACGCGTAACTAAGAGTTTGTGCTCTCATAGCAACGTATAGGGGATGCTACTGGCCTAGCATGTATAGATCAATAAACAACACGTAACTAAGAGTTTGTGTCCTTAAAGCAACGTATAGGGAATGCTACTGGCCTAGCATGTATAGATCAATAAACAATGCGTAACTAAGAGTTTGTGCTCTCATAGCAACGTGTAGGGGATGCTACTGGCCTAGCATGTATAGATCAATAAACAACACGTAACTAAGAGTTTGTGTCCTTAAAGCAACGTATAGGGGATGCTACTGGCCTAGCATGTATAGATCAATAAGCAATGCGTAACTAAGAGTTTGTGCTCTCATAGCAACGTATAGGGGATGCTACTGGCCTAGCATGTAATGATCAATAAACAACGCGTAACTAAGAGTTTGTGCTCTCATAGCAATGTATAGGTGATACTACTGGCCTAGCATGTATAGATCAATAAACAACGCGTAACTAAGCGTTAGTGTCCTTAAAGCAACGTATAGGGGATGCTACTGGCCTAGCATGTATAGATCAATAAACAACGCGTAACTAAGAGTTTGTGCTCTCATAGCAACGTATAGGGGATGCTACTGGCCTAGCATGTATAGATCAATAAACAACACGTAACTAAGAGTTTGTGTCCTTAAAGCAACGTATAGGGGATGCTACTGGCCTAGCATATATAGATCAATAAACAATGCGTAACTAAGAGTTTGTGCTCTCATAGCAACGTATAGGGGATGCTACTGGCCTAGCATGTAATGATCAATAAACAACGCATAACTAAGAGTTTGTGCTCTCATAGCAATGTATAGGTGATACTACTGGCCTAGCATGTATAGATCAATAAACAACGCGTAACTAAGAGTTTGTGCTCTCATAGCAACGTATAGGTGATACTACTGGCCTACCATGCATAGATCAATAAACAACACGTAACTAAGAGTTTGTGTCCTTAAAGCAACGTATAGGGGATGCTACTGGCCTAGCATGTACAGATCAATAAACAACGCGTAACTAAGAGTTTATGCTCTCATAGCAACGTATAGGTGATACTACTGGCCTAGCATGTATAGATCAACAAACAACGCGTAACTAAGAGTTTGTGCTCTCATAGCAACGTATAGGGGATGCTACTGGCCTAGCATGTATAGATCAATAAACAACACGTAACTAAGAGTTTGTGCTCTCATAGCAACGTATAGGTGATGCTACTGGCCTAGCCTGTATAGATCAATAAACAGCGCGTAACTAAGAGTTTGTGCTCTCATAGCAACGTATAGGTGATACTACTAACCTAGCATGTATAGATCAATAAACAACGCGTAACTAAGAGTTTGTGCTCTCATAGCAACGTATAGGTGATACTACTGGCCTAGCATGTACAGATCAATAAACAACGCGTAACTAAGAGTTTGTGCTCTCATAGCAACGTATAGATGATAATACTGGCCTCGCATGTATAGATCAATAAACAACACGTAACTAAGAGTTTGTGCTCTCATAGCAACGTATAGGGGATGCTACTGGCCTAGCATGTATAGATCAATAAACAGCGCGTAACTAAGAGTTTGTGCTCTCATAGCAACGTATAGGTGATGCTACTAACCTAGCATGTATAGATCAATAAACAACGCGTAACTAAGAATGTGTGCTCTCATAGCAACGTATAGGTGATACTACTGGCCAAGCATGTAAAGATCAATAAACAACACGTAACTAAGAGTTTGTGCTTTCATAGCAACTTATAGGTGATGCTACTGGCCTAGCATGTGTAGATCAATAAACAACACGTAACTAAGAGTGTGTGCTCTCATAGCAACGTATAGGTGATGCTACTAGCCTAGCATGTATAGATCAATAAACAACACGTAACTAAGAGTTTGTGTCCTTAAAGTAACGTATAGGTGATACTACTGGCCTAGCATGTACAGATCAATAAACAACGCGCAACTAAGAGTTTGTGCTCTCATAGCAACGTATAGGGGATGCTACTAGCCTAGCATGTATAGATCAATAAACAACACGTAACTAAGAGTTTGTGCTCTCATAGCAACGTATAGGTGATACTACTGGCCTAGCATGTATAGATCAATAAACAACACGTAACTAAGAGTTTGTGCTCATAGCAACGTATAAGTGATACTACTGGCCTAGCATGTATATATCAATAAACAACACGTAACTAAGAGTTTGTGCTTTCATAGCAACTTATAGGTGATGCTACTGGCCTAGCATGTATAGATCAATAAACAACACGTAACTAAGAGTGTGTGCTCTCATAGCAACGTATAGGTGATGCTACTAGCCTAGCATGTATAGATCAATAAACAACACGTAACTAAGAGTTTGTGTCCTTAAAGTAACGTATAGGTGATACTACTGGCCTAGCATGTACAGATCAATAAACAACGCGTAACTAAGAGTTTGTGCTCTCATAGCAACGTATAGGGGATGCTACTGGCCTAGCATGTATAGATCAATAAACAACACGTAACTAAGAGTTTGTGTCCTTAAAGCAACGTATAGGGGATGCTACTGGCCTAGCATGTATAGATCAATCAACAGCGCGTAACTAAGAGTTTGTGCTCTCATAGCAACGTATAGGTGATACTACTAGTCTAGCATGTATAGATCAATAAACAACGCGTAACTAAGTGTTTGTGCTCTCATATCAACGTATAGGGGATGCTACTAGCCTAGCATGTATAGATCAATAAACAACACGTAACTAAGAGTTTGTGTCCTTAAACCAACGTATAGGGGATGCTACTGGCCTAGCATGTACAGATCAATAAACAACGCGTAACTAAGAGTTTGTGTCCTTAAAGCAACGTATAGGGGATGCTACTGGCCTAGCATGTATAGATCAATAAACAACGCGTAACTAAGAGTTTGTGCTCTCACAGCAATGTATAGGTGATACTACTGGCCTAGCATGTATAGATCAATAAACAACGCGTAACTAAGAGTTAGTGTCCTTAAAGCAACGTATAGGGGATGCTACTGGCCTAGCATGTATAGATCAATAAACAACGCGTAACTAAGAGTTTGTGCTCTCATAGCAACGTATAGGGGATGCTACTGGCCTAGCATGTATAGATCAATAAACAACACGTAACTAAGAGTTTGTGTCCTTAAAGCAACGTATAGGGGATGCTACTGGCCTAGCATATATAGATCAATAAACAATGCGTAACTAAGAGTTTGTGCTCTCATAGCAACGTATAGGGGATGCTACTGGCCTAGCATGTAATGATCAATAAACAACGCATAACTAAGAGTTTGTGCTCTCATAGCAATGTATAGGTGATACTACTGGCCTAGCATGTATAGATCAATAAACAACGCGTAACTAAGAGTTTGTGCTCTCATAGCAACGTATAGGTGATACTACTGGCCTACCATGCATAGATCAATAAACAACACGTAACTAAGAGTTTGTGTCCTTAAAGCAACGTATAGGGGATGCTACTGGCCTAGCATGTATAGATCAATAAACAACGCGTAACTAAGAGTTTGTGCTCTCACAGCAATGTATAGGTGATACTACTGGCCTAGCATGTATAGATCAATAAACAACGCGTAACTAAGAGTTAGTGTCCTTAAAGCAACGTATAGGGGATGCTACTGGCCTAGCATGTATAGATCAATAAACAACGCGTAACTAAGAGTTTGTGCTCTCATAGCAACGTATAGGGGATGCTACTGGCCTAGCATGTATAGATCAATAAACAACACGTAACTAAGAGTTTGTGTCCTTAAAGCAACGTATAGGGGATGCTACTGGCCTAGCATATATAGATCAATAAACAATGCGTAACTAAGAGTTTGTGCTCTCATAGCAACGTATAGGGGATGCTACTGGCCTAGCATGTAATGATCAATAAACAACGCATAACTAAGAGTTTGTGCTCTCATAGCAATGTATAGGTGATACTACTGGCCTAGCATGTATAGATCAATAAACAACGCGTAACTAAGAGTTTGTGCTCTCATAGCAACGTATAGGTGATACTACTGGCCTACCATGCATAGATCAATAAACAACACGTAACTAAGAGTTTGTGTCCTTAAAGCAACGTATAGGGGATGCTACTGGCCTAGCATGTACAGATCAATAAACAACGCGTAACTAAGAGTTTATGCTCTCATAGCAACGTATAGGTGATACTACTGGCCTAGCATGTATAGATCAACAAACAACGCGTAACTAAGAGTTTGTGCTCTCATAGCAACGTATAGGGGATGCTACTGGCCTAGCATGTATAGATCAATAAACAACACGTAACTAAGAGTTTGTGCTCTCATAGCAACGTATAGGTGATGCTACTGGCCTAGCCTGTATAGATCAATAAACAGCGCGTAACTAAGAGTTTGTGCTCTCATAGCAACGTATAGGTGATACTACTAACCTGGCTTGTATAGATCAATAAACAACGCGTAACTAAGAGTTTGTGCTCTCATAGCAACGTATAGGTGATACTACTGGCCTAGCATGTACAGATCAATAAACAACGCGTAACTAAGAGTTTGTGCTCTCATAGCAACGTATAGATGATAATACTGGCCTCGCATGTATAGATCAATAAACAACACGTAACTAAGAGTTTGTGCTCTCATAGCAACGTATAGGGGATGCTACTGGCCTAGCATGTATAGATCAATAAACAGCGCGTAACTAAGAGTTTGTGCTCTCATAGCAACGTATAGGTGATGCTACTAACCTAGCATGTATAGATCAATAAACAACGCGTAACTAAGAGTGTGTGCTCTCATAGCAACGTATAGGTGATACTACTGGCCTAGCATGTAAAGATCAATAAACAACACGTATCTAAGAGTTTGTGCTTTCATAGCAACTTATAGGTGATGCTACTGGCCTAGCATGTGTAGATCAATAAACAACACGTAACTAAGAGTGTGTGGTCTCATAGCAACGTATAGGTGATGCTACTAGCCTAGCATGTATAGATCAATAAACAACACGTAACTAAGAGTTTGTGTCCTTAAAGTAACGTATAGGTGATACTACTGGCCTAGCATGTACAGATCAATAAACAACGCGCAACTAAGAGTTTGTGCTCTCATAGCAACGTATAGGGGATGCTACTAGCCTAGCATGTATAGATCAATAAACAACACGTAACTAAGAGTTTGTGCTCTCATAGCAACGTATAGGTGATACTACTGGCCTAGCATGTATAGATCAATAAACAACACGTAACTAAGAGTTTGTGCTCATAGCAACGTATAAGTGATACTACTGGCCTAGCATGTATATATCAATAAACAACACGTAACTAAGAGTTTGTGCTTTCATAGCAACTTATAGGTGATGCTACTGGCCTAGCATGTATAGATCAATAAACAACACGTAACTAAGAGTGTGTGCTCTCATAGCAACGTATAGGTGATGCTACTAGCCTAGCATGTATAGATCAATAAACAACACGTAACTAAGAGTTTGTGTCCTTAAAGTAACGTATAGGTGATACTACTGGCCTAGCATGTACAGATCAATAAACAACGCGTAACTAAGAGTTTGTGCTCTCATAGCAACGTATAGGGGATGCTACTGGCCTAGCATGTATAGATCAATAAACAACACGTAACTAAGAGTTTGTGTCCTTAAAGCAACGTATAGGGGATGCTACTGGCCTAGCATGTATAGATCAATCAACAGCGCGTAACTAAGAGTTTGTGCTCTCATAGCAACGTATAGGTGATACTACTAGCCTAGCATGTATAGATCAATAAACAACGCGTAACTAAGTGTTTGTGCTCTCATATCAACGTATAGGGGATGCTACTAGCCTAGCATGTATAGATCAATAAACAACACGTAACTAAGAGTTTGTGCTCTCATAGCAACGTATAGGGGATGCTACTGGCCTAGCATGTACAGATCAATAAACAACGCGTAACTAAGAGTTTGTGTCCTTAAAGCAACGTATAGGGGATGCTACTGGCCTAGCATGTATAGATCAATAAACAACGCGTAACTAAGAGTTTGTGCTCTCATATCAACGTATAGGGGATGCTACTAGCCTAGCATGTACAGATCAATAAACAACACGTAACTAAGAGTTTGTGACCTTAAAGCAACGTATAGGTGATACTACTGGCCTAGCATGTACAGATCAATAAACAATGCGTAACTAAGAGATTGTGCTCTCATAGCAACGTATAGGGGATGCTACTGGCCTAGCATGTATAGATCAATAAACAACACATAACTAAGAGTTTGTGTCCTTAAAGCAACGTATAGGGGATGCTACTGGCCTAGCATGTAATGATCAATAAACAACGCGTAACTAAGAGTTTGTGCTCTCATAGGAATGTATAGGTGATACTACTGGCCTAGCATGTATAGATCAATAAACAACGCGTAACTAAGAGTTTGTGCTCTCATAGGAATGTATAGGTGATACTACTGGCCTAGCATGTATAGATCAATAAACAACGCGTAACTAAGAGTTAGTGCTCTCATAGCAACGTATAGGTGATACTACTGGCCTAGCATGCATAGATCAATAAACAACACGTAACTAAGAGTTTGTGTCCTTAAAGCAACGTATAGGGGATGCTACTGGCCTAGCATGTACAGATCAATAAACAACGCGTAACTAAGAGTTTGTGCTCTCATAGCCACGTATAGGTGATACTACTGGCCTAGCATGCATAGATCAATAAACAACACGTAACTAAGAGTTTGTGTCCTTAAAGCAACGTATAGGGGATGCTACTGGCCTAGCATGTATAGATCAATAAACAACGCGTAACTAAGAGTTTGTGCTCTCATAGCAACGTATAGGGGATGCTACTGGCCTAGCATGTATAGATCAATAAACAATGCGTAACTAAGAGTTTGTGCTCTCATAGCAACGTATAGGGGATGCTACTGGCCTAGCATGTAATGATCAATAAACAACGCGTAACTAAGAGTTTGTGCTCTCATAGCAACGTATAGATGATACTACTGGCCTAGCATGTATAGGTCAATAAACTACGCGTAACTAAGAGTTTGTGCTCTCATAGCAACGTATAGGGGATGCTATTGGCCTAGCATGTAATGATCAATAAACAACGTGTAACTAAGAGTTTGTGCTCTCATATCAACGTATAGATGATAATACTGGCCTCGCATGTATAGATCAATAAACAATGCGTAACTAAGAGTTTGTGCTATCATAGCAACGTATAGGGGATGCTACTGGCCTAGCATGTATAGACCAATAAACAACACGTAACTAAGAGTTTGTGCTCTCATAGCAACGTATAGGTGATGCTACTAGCCTAGCAAGTACAGATCAATAAACAACACGTAACTAAGAGTTTGTGCTCTCATAGCAACGTATAGGTGATACTACTGGCCTAGCAGGTATAGATCAATAATCAACACGTAACTAAGAGTTTGTGCTCTCATAGCAACGTATAGGTGATACTACTGGCCTAGCATGTATAGATCAATAAACAACGCGTAACTAAGAGTTTGTGCTCTCATAGCAACGTATAGGTGATGCTACTGGCCTAGCATGTATAGATCAATAAACAGCGCGTAACTAGGAGTTTGTGCTCTCATAGCAACGTATAGGTGATACTACTAACCTAGCATGTATAGATCAATAAACAACGCTTAACTAAGAGTTTGTGCTCTCATAGCAACGTATAGGTGATACTACTGGCCTAGCATGTACAGCTCAATAAACAACGCGTAACTAAGAGTTTGTGCTCTCATAGCAACGTATAGATGATAATACTGGCCTCGCATGTATAGATCAATAAACAACACGTAACTAAGAGTTTGTGCTCTCATAGCAACGTATAGGGGATGCTACTGGCCTAGCATGTATAGATCAATAAACAGCGCGTAACTAAGAGTTTGTGCTCTCATAGCAACGTATAGGTGATACTACTAACCTAGCATGTATAGATCAATAAACAACGCGTAACTAAGAGTGTGTGCTCTCATAGCAACGTATAGGTGATACTACTGGCCTAGCATGTAAAGATCAATAAACAACACGTAACTAAGAGTTTGTGCTTTCATAGCAACTTATAGGTGATGCTACTGGCCTAGCATGTGTAGATCAATAAACAACACGTAACTAAGAGTGTGTGCTCTCATAGCAACGTATAGGTGATGCTACTAGCCTAGCATGTATAGATCAATAAACAACACGTAACTAAGAGTTTGTGACCTTAAAGTAACGTATAGGTGATACTACTGGCCTAGCATGTACAGATCAATAAACAACGCGCAACTAAGAGTTTGTGCTCTCATAGCAACGTATAGGGGATTCTACTAGTCTAGCATGTATAGATCAATAAACAACACGTAACTAAGAGTTTGTGCTCTCATAGCAACGTATAGGTGATACTACTGGCCTAGCATGTATAGATCAATAAACAACACGTAACTAAGAGTTTGTGCTCATAGCAACGTATAAGTGATACTACTGGCCTAGCATGTATATATCAATAAACAACACGTAACTAAGAGTTTGTGCTTTCATAGCAACTTATAGGTGATGCTACTGGCCTAGCATGTATAGATCAATAAACAACACGTAACTAAGAGTGTGTGCTCTCATAGCAACGTATAGGTGATGCTACTAGCCTAGCATGTATAGATCAATAAACAACACGTAACTAAGAGTTTGTGTCCTTAAAGTAACGTATAGGTGATACTACTGGCCTAGCATGTACAGATCAATAAACAACGCGTAACTAAGAGTTTGTGCTCTCATAGCAACGTATAGGGGATGCTACTGGCCTAGCATGTATAGATCAATAAACTACACGTAACTAAGAGTTTGTGTCCTTAAAGCAACGTATAGGGGATGCTACTGGCCTAGCATGTATAGATCAATCAACAGCGCGTAACTAAGAGTTTGTGCTCTCATAGCAACGTATAGGTGATACTACTAGCCTAGCATGTATAGATCAATAAACAACGCGTAACTAAGTGTTTGTGCTCTCATATCAACGTATAGGGGATGCTACTAGCCTAGCATGTATAGATCAATAAACAACACGTAACTAAGAGTTTGTGTCCTTAAACCAACGTATAGGGGATGCTACTGGCCTAGCATGTACAGATCAATAAACAACGCGTAACTAAGAGTTTGTGTCCTTAAAGCAACGTATAGGGGATGCTACTGGCCTAGCATGTATAGATCAATAAACAACGCGTAACTAAGAGTTTGTGCTCTCATATCAACGTATAGGGGATGCTATTAGCCTAGCATGTACAGATCAATAAACAACACGTAACTAAGAGTTTGTGACCTTAAAGCAACGTATAGGTGATACTACTGGCCTAGCATGTACAGATCAATAAACAACGCGTAACTAAGAGTTTGTGCTCTCATAGCAACGTATAGGGGATGCTACTGGCCTAGCATGTATAGATCAATTAACAACACGTAACTAAGAGTTTGTGTCCTTAAAACAACGTATGGGGGATGCTACTGGCCTAGCATGTAATGATCAATAAACAACGCGTAACTAAGAGTTTGTGCTCTCATAGGAATGTATAGGTGATACTACTGGCCTAGCATGTATAGATCAATAAACAACGCGTAACTAAGAGTTTGTGCTCTCATAGGAATGTATAGGTGATACTACTGGCCTAGCATGTATAGATCAATAAACAACGCGTAACTAAGAGTTAGTGCTCTCATAGCAACGTATAGGTGATACTACTGGCCTAGCATGCATAGATCAATAAACAACACGTAACTAAGAGTTTGTGTCCTTAAAGCAACGTATAGGGGATGCTACTGGCCTAGCATGTACAGATCAATAAACAACGCGTAACTAAGAGTTTGTGCTCTCATAGCAACGTATAGGTGATACTACTGGCCTAGCATGCATAGATCAATAAACAACACGTAACTAAGAGTTTGTGTCCTTAAAGCAACGTATAGGGGATGCTACTGGCCTAGCATGTACAGATCAATAAACAACGCGTAACTAAGAGTTTGTGCTCTCATAGCAACGTATAGGTGATACTACTGGCCTAGCATGTATAGATCAATAAACAACGCGTAACTAAGAGTTTGTGCTCTCATAGCAACGTATAGGGGATGCTACTGGCCTAGCATGTATAGATCAATAAACAATGCGTAACTAAGAGTTTGTGCTCTCATAGCAACGTATAGGGGATGCTACTGGCCTAGCATGTAATGATCAATAAACAACGCGTAACTAAGAGTTTGTGCTCTCATAGCAACGTATAGATGATACTACTGGCCTAGCATGTATAGATCAATAAACTACGCGTAACTAAGAGTTTGTGCTCTCATAGCAACGTATAGGGGATGCTATTGGCCTAGCATGTAATGATCAATAAACAACGTGTAACTAAGAGTTTGTGCTCTCATATCAACGTATAGATGATAATACTGGCCTCGCATGTATAGATCAATAAACAACACGTAACTAAGAGTTTGTGCTATCATAGCAACGTATAGGGGATGCTACTGGCCTAGCATGTATAGATCAATAAACAATGCGTAACTAAGAGTTTGTGCTCTCATAGCAACGTATAGGGGATGCTACTGGCCTAGCATGTAATGATCAATAAACAACGCGTAACTAAGAGTTTGTGCTCTCATAGCAACGTATAGATGATACTACTGGCCTAGCATGTATAGATCAATAAACTACGCGTAACTAAGAGTTTGTGCTCTCATAGCAACGTATAGGGGATGCTATTGGCCTAGCATGTAATGATCAATAAACAACGTGTAACTAAGAGTTTGTGCTCTCATATCAACGTATAGATGATAATACTGGCCTCGCATGTATAGATCAATAAACAACACGTAACTAAGAGTTTGTGCTATCATAGCAACGTATAGGGGATGCTACTGGCCTAGCATGTATAGACCAATAAACAACACGTAACTAAGAGTTTGTGCTCTCATAGCAACGTATAGGGGATGCTACTGGCCTAGCATGTATAGATCAATAAACAACGCGTAACTAAGAGTTTGTGCTCTCATAGCAACGTATAGGTGATGCTACTAGCCTAGCATGTACAGATCAATAAACAACACGTAACTAAGAGTTTGTGCTCTCATAGCAACGTATAGGGGATGCTACTGGCCTAGCATGTACAGATCAATAAACAACGCGTAACTAAGAGTTTGTGCTCTCATAGCAATGTATAGGTGATACTACTGGCCTAGCATGTATTGATCAATAAACAACACGTAACTAAGAGTTTGTGCTCTCATAGCAACGTATAGGTGATACTACTGGCCTAGCAGGTATAGATCAATAATCAACACGTAACTAAGAGTTTGTGCTCTCATAGCAACGTATAGGTGATACTACTGGCCTAGCATGTATAGATCAATAAACAACGCGTAACTAAGAGTTTGTGCTCTCATAGCAACGTATAGGTCACACTACTGGCCTAGCATGTATAGATCAATAAACAACGTGTAACTAAGAGTTTGTGCTCTCATAGCAACGTATAGGTGATGCTACTGGCCTAGCATGTATAGATCAATAAACAGCGCGTAACTAGGAGTTTGTGCTCTCATAGCAACGTATAGGTGATACTACTAACCTAGCATGTATAGATCAATAAACAACGCGTAACTAAGAGTTTGTGCTCTCATAGCAACGTATAGGTGATACTACTGGCCTAGCATGTACAGATCAATAAACAACGCGTAACTAAGAGTTTGTGCTCTCATAGCAACGTATAGATGATAATACTGGCCTCGCATGTATAGATCAATAAACAACACGTAACTAAGAGTTTGTGCTCTCATAGCAACGTATAGGGGATGCTACTGGCCTAGCATGTATAGATCAATAAACAGCGCGTAACTAAGAGTTTGTGCTCTCATAGCAACGTATAGGGGATGCTACTGGCCTAGCATGTATAGATCAATAAACAACACGTAAAACACGTAACTAAGGGCTTGTGTTATTATAGCAACGTATAGGTGATACTACTGGCCTAGCATATATAGATCAATAAACAACGCGTAACTAAGAGTTTGTGCTCTCATAGCAACGTATAGGTCACACTACTGGCCTAGCATGTATAGATCAATAAACAACGCGTAACTAAGAGTTTGTGCTCTCATAGCAACGTATAGGGGATGCTACTGGCCTAGCATGTACAGATCAATAAACAACACGTAATTAAAGGTTTGTGTTCTTAAAACAACGTAGGCCTATAGGTGATTCTACTGGCCAAGCATGTATTGATCAATAAACGACACGTAATTAAAGGTTTGTGTTCTTATAGCAACGTATAGGTGATGCTACTAGCCTAGCATGTATAGATCAATAAACAACACGTAACTAAGGGCTTGTGTTATTATAGCAACGTATAGGTGATACTAATGGCTTAGCATGTATAGATCAATAAACAACTCGTAACTAAGAGTTTGTGTTCTTATAACAACATATAAGTGACGTACTTACCAAACTAATGATGCTACTGACATTGTATACATATGATGAAGATGATGGTGACAGTCCATATATGGGGCAGAACAGCTAGGTCATCTGTCCCTATAATATTTTTTTATTATATTAGGCTATCACTCTTTTGCGAGTAAGATTGTATTCTAAACGTGAGTTTTTGGATGACTGTACACCCCAATCTTGGAAATACAAACTCTTGCACAGTAGTATACACAAATGGCGGAGACTGGTTGTCATGGTTACTGTAATGTCGGGTAATTGTGACACTAATTTCTGATAGACCCTCAGTTCAAAAACGCGTCGATGTTGAAACGAATACAGTCTCGGTTATTTTGAACCCTAAAGAGTCGTCTATACAGTAGCCTACTTGGGCAAACGTTTGCGTGGAACAAATACATTGACACTCGGCACTGTTGCCTGTAGCTTTCAGTCACAAGTAGACAGTGAATTGCGTTGCGTTGCTTGCAGGACATAGATTAAACAGTTACATCCTAACGCAAGAGCAGCACGGTAAATCGAAAAGATCAAAGCGATGTTTTTCAGAAGCATTTGCTATGTGTGTACGCTTTGGCAACATTTACTGTGCGAGAGCATGCCCCTTAATACAATTCAGTGGAGTGGAGTTCGAAAGAATACCAAGTAGGTATACAAAAACCTTCAAAGCTTGACGTCAATAGTGAATCGTTTGCATCATATTCAAATAAGTCATTTTCATTTAATTTACCGACAACAACACATTGGAGAACATTTTTACAGAGCGGTAGATATTATTTCATTAGTTTTCATCTTGAAGTTTTCTATTAGCAATACTTTTATAATGTTCTTTTAAATATAAACTATTTTATTTGTATGTATATTAAGGCTTTCACGGCCCGGATTATATAAATAATTCATGTTTTTTGGTCTAATGCCATGTGTATTTAGATTAGAACCATACGTTTCGGAGAAACCTTGCCTCTTTTTTCAATGGAATCAAACAATGTGGCCAAAGAAAGTATATCAATGAGATTACAAAAATTACAAAAAATATAGATAAATTCCTCGGTTCGTCACCAGAGAGCAGCTGCCAGAAATTACTGTATGGGCCATGGTAGAACGGCGGACAGAGTAGTTACCTTCTCCTTATTTACCGAGGAATTTATCTCTATTTCTTGTAATTTTTGTAATCTCATTGATATACTTTCTTTGGCCACATTGTTTGTTTCCATTGAAAAATGAGGCAAGGTTTCTCCGAAACGTATGGTTCTAATCTAAATTCACACGGCATTAGCCCAAAAAACATGAATAATTTATTTTATTTTTACCTAAAGTCAATATTTATTTCATTGAAACCGTAGCGGTTTCGGTCACATTGCGACCATCTTCAGTTGGTATATGAAGAGTAACTGAGTAGTACCATACCAAAAAATCACAAAATAAATTTTCCACCAAAAAAAAATCAGATCTGTAAAAATAAATTTTGTAAATTAAGCATAAACAAGAAGTTACGTGACGAACTAAAGAGACTACTTTTCTCGAAATGTAAGATTCATTCCAATTATTAATCTATATGGACCTAATTAGAATAATGACGAAATTGAGTTGGTAATATCGAAATTTCTATTTAGTTCGAAATATAACTGGCATAATGTAGCCTAATAGAGCACTACAGTTGGCAGGCCTGGTGACTGAATATATTCTTAGTTCCATCTCTTAAGGTACAGAATACAAAATTTGGTTGAAGTCCAATGGACAGCATGGACGTTGCATGTAGTTAGACATTGGACCTACTAGAGTGCGTAAAATCATATTGGCAACTATGTTATTCATGTGTTTGTCAGAAATAATATGAACTATTATGACCTATTGTTGTGCCAATTTTGGATGAAATCCATTTAATTGTATAGAAGTTACATGTATTTTAAAATTGGACCAATCAGCAGGCTTAGAATCATGTGGGAAGCACTGACGTATGTTAGTTACTCCAAATTAATCTAGAAAGTAAGGCACTATACGTGTGCAAAGTTTAGTGCTGTTGTCTTGAATACTTTCTGATATATTGGCATTAGGGTAAAAAATAGAGACAGCATTTATTAACAGTTGGCAGCCCTGGTTGCTCCTAAGAATACGCATAATCATATCTGTTATAGTACACATAGCACATGCGAAATTTGGTTGAAATCCAATTGATAGTATAGAAGTTACATGCATTTACAATTGGTCCTATCAGCAGGCTTAGAATCATGTTGGTAGTACTGAGGTCCATTAGTTACTCCAAATTAATCTAGAATGTCAGGTACTATACGTGTGCATAGTTTAAAGCTGTCGGCTTGCATAATTTCTGATATATTGGTATTTGGATAAAAACAATAGAGAGTGCATTTATTTACAGTTGGCAGCCGTGGTGGCTCTTAAGATTACGCTCAGTCATATCTGTCTATCTACACATAGTGCATACGAAATTTGGTTGAAATCCAATTGATAGCGTAGAAGTTATATGCATTTAAAAATTGTTCCTATCAGCAGGCTAGAATCATTTTGGCAACACTGTCATGTATGGACTCCTGGAAATTAAACTGAAATACTATCATCTATATGTGTGCCAATTTTGGTATAGCTCCCATATACAACATGGAGCTGAAAATTCAATTAGGATTTTTTAGCAGTTGGTAGCACTGACATCATTTTCAAACACGGCATTGAGATATTCAGATAGAGATCTTTACTCATACCAAATTTGGGTTCGATTGCTACAGCCGTTTAGGAGTTGAGAGGGGGACACACCCACAGCCAGACAGACAGAAGGACAGACAGACACACATTTTCCCGGATCGATCTCATAAGTCTACTTTTTCCCCATTTTTACAAAATGCGAAAAGTAGGCTAAATATAGTCTTGAAAAACAGATACATTTTTCAACATTTCTTAATAACTTCGCCAGATATAATCCAAAGATTTTCTCTGCTATACATAGCAAATACACATCAAAAATTTTTATAACTTAACTGATTCAACAAACAGTACATATTTTCACATATACATCTCCTCATTTCTACGCTGTTTTTCAAGACAATTTTTAGCCTACTTTTCACATTTTGCAAAAATGAGGAAAAAGTAGACTTATGAGATCGATCCGGGAATATGTGTGTCTGACTGTCTGTCCCTATCAACTCCTAAACGGCTGCTGCAATCGAAACCAAATTTAGTATGAGTAAAGATGTATACCGTAATATCTCAAGCCCATATTTGAAAATGATGTTAGTGCTACCAACAGCTGAAAAATCGCACTAGAAATGTCAGCTCCAAGTTGGATATCGTGGAATGTGTGCATGGGAGCTATTCAAAAATTGGCACACATGTAGATAATACGATTTCAGTTTAATTTCCAGGTAGGCCATATATGACAGTGTTGCGAAAATAATTTTAAGACTTCTGATAAGTCCAATTTTTAAATGCATATAACTTCTACGCTAACAATTGGATTTCAACAATATTTTGTATGTAATATGTCTACATAAACAGATATGACTGAGCGTATTCTTAAGAGCCACCAGGGCTGCCAACTCTCTATTTTTAATCCAAACAGCCTACCAATATATCAGCAAGTATGCAAGCCGACAGCTTTAAACTATGCACAAGTATAGTACCTGACATTTTAGATTAATATGGAGTAACTTATATACGTCAATTCTACCAACATGATTCTAAGCCTGCTGATAGGACCAATTTTTAAATACATGTAACTTCTATACTATCAGTTGGATTTCAACCAAATTTCGTATGTGCTATGTGTAACATAACAATTATGACTATAAGTATTCTTAAGAGCAATCAGGGCTGCCAACTGTTCGTAAATGCTGTCTATATTTTTTACGCTAATATCAATATATCAGAAAGTATGCAAGCCAACAGCTCTATACTTTGAACACGTATAGCACCTGCCATTCTACATTAATTTGGAGTGATTAATATAAGTCAGTGCTGCCAATGTGATTCTATGCCTGCTGATATGTCCAATTTTAAAATACATTAACTTCTATACTAACAAATGGATTTCATCTTGAATTGTTCCCGGTCAATGCATGTGAGATTTTCGAAGTGAAATGCCATGTCCTGTGGTTCGGATTCCACGTAAAAAGGAGGTCCCGTGGCTCATAATCACCAGATTCACGGTCACGTAAAACTACAATCTTCCTTCTTCCTTTCACCTTAAATTGGCACAACAAGATATCATAATATTTCAGATTATTTCTGACCAGCACACGCATGACATTGTTGCCAACATGCTTTTACACGTGCTGATGTCTAACTGCATGTAACGTCCATTGGACTTCATCCAAATTTTGTATTATGTACCTTAAGAGATAGAACTAAGAATATATTCAGTCACCAGGACTGCCAACTGTAACGCTCTATTAGGCTACATTATACCAGGTATATTTCGAACTAATTAGACATTTTGATATTACCGACTTAATTTTGTCAATATTCTAGATAGGTCCATATACTGTAGATTAACCATTGGCTTGAATCTTAAATTTAAGAAAAGTAGGCTGTTCAGTTCGTCGCGGAACTTCTTGTTTATGCTTAGTTTACAAAATGTATTGTGACAGATCTGTTTTTTGGAATATTTACTACGTGAACTATAGATATAGTAGCCTACTACTCATCATATACCAGCTGAATAAGGTCACAATGTGACCCAAACCAGTACGGTTTTCAATGAAATAAATATTGACTTTAAGTGAAAATAAATTGTTTATAATTAACACGTCAAGAAGGTATCGGGCTATCATGGTCATTTTTACGTCATTCTTTCAAATATTTTAATTAAATATCCAATATTGGGTGATATGAAGAACAAGTAGTTCCATGAAGAACTATATAGCCCATTTTCCTCTATCCTACTAATGTTAATAGCCTCTATCAACATAAAAATTTTCAGTTTGCTGTAATAGATTCGTAGATATTGAGAACCGTCTAAATATTTTGGATGGTCACCATCTTGGATTTTTATATATAGGCCTTAGAGTTAGGTACTAATACATGAAGATGTGTAGGTGTATTATTGAAACTGCAATAGCATGATTAGGACACAAGAAATAAAAACTTAATTTTAAAATTTCGCACAGCCACCATCTTGAGGATATGTAAACAATTGTACTAAATTTATGCCAGTGCATTGAAATTTGTATAGTCATTTTCCGTACCAAGTTTCACTTCTTTCGGATAGTTAAATCGCGAGAACAACTTCGCTTGGCCGCTATGTTCGTTTTGTAGTTAACAGGTTTTGGAAAGTCACTTGTAGTGGTGCCCATTTTACCGTACAAAATTGCAAGGTGATATGAGTAATAGTTTCGGAGATTTAGAATGCAGGTGAAATAATTCGCACAGCTGCCATGTTGGATTGGTGAGACGTAATAAAATTTGAAGGGCATGGTGTGGGTCAGTCAAAATAGTACTATGACCTTACTGAGTTTCATTGAAATCGATCTAGCCGTTTAGAAGTCATTAGGGACACACACACACACACACACACACACACACACGGACGCCACACACAAATACACACACGCACGGAAAACAGGTGATCTCATACGCCTATGTTTAGCCTACTTTTCACATTTTGCAAAAATGAGGAAAAAGTAGACATGAGATCGATTCGGGAAAAATGTGTGTCTGTTTGTCTGTCTGTCTGTCTGTCTGTCTGTCCTTCTGTCTGTCTGGCTGTGTGTGTGTCTCCCCCCCCCCCTATCAACTCCTAAACGGCTGCAGCTATCTAAACCAAAGTTGGTAAGAGTCAAGATCTATATATGAATATCTCACGGCCATATTTGAAATTGACGTCAGTGGTACCAACTGCTCAAAAATCGCAATTGAAATTTGAGCTCTATGTTGGATATCTCAGAAGTTATGCATGCGAACTATTCCAAAATTGGCACACATATAGATAATAACACTGCAGATTAATTTTCTGAAGTCCACACATGCCAGTGTTCCCAACATCATTCTAAGCCTACCGTTAGGTCCAAGTTCTAAATGCATGTAACTTCTATATTATCGATTGGATTTCAACCAAATTTCGTATGTAATATGTGTACTACATCACATATGACTGTGCCTATTCTTAAGAGCCACCAGGGCTGCCAACTGTTAATAAATGCTCTCACTATGTTTTATCCCTAATGCCATTATATCAGAAAGTATGCAAGCCAACAGCTCTAAACATTGCTCACATATAGTACCTGATATTCTACCTTAGTTCGGTGTATATTATATACATCAATGCTGCCAACACAATTCTAAGCCTGCTTATAGGTCCAGATTATAAATGCATATAACTTCTTTACTAACAAATGGATTTCAACCAAATTTCGTATGCGCTTTGTGTACCATAACAGTTATGACTATGCGTATTCGTAGGAACCAGCAGGGCTGCCAACTGTTAATAAATGTTCTCTCTTTTGTTTAATCCTAATATCAATATATCAGAAATGTATGCAAGCCACCAGCTCTAAACTTTGCAAACGTATAGTACCTGACTTTCTAGATTAATTTGGAGTATCTAATATACCTCAGTGCTGCCAACATGATTCTAGGCATTCTGATATTTTCAATTTTTAATTACATGTAACTTCAATACTAATAATTATTACCAATTGGCACTATAATAGCTCGTAATATTTCAGATTAATTCTGAACATCACATACATGCCATTGTTCCCAACATGATTTTACGCGCACTGATAAATCCAATATCAAACAGCATGTTATGTCCGTACTATCATTTGACTTCAACCGAATTTTGTATGTGCATTCTTTACCTTAAGAGATGGAACTAAGAATATATTCAGAGTCACCATGGCTTCCAAATGTAGTAAGTTACTGTATTAGGCTACACTATTTTAGGTGTATTTCAAACTGCAGTACATAGAATTGTTGGTATTACCAACTTGATATCGTCATTATTGTAGATAGGTCTATATAGATTGGCATGAATCTTAAATTTTAAGAAAAGTAGGCTCTTTAGTTCGTGACGGAACTACTTGATTTATAAATGAAAACGGGCTGGAAATGAGCAAGAACTTTGAAGTATATGCTTTGGAAGCTGAAGCTTGTAGTTGAACGTGACCATTAATCTCGAGATAATGAGCCACGGGACCTCCTTTTTACGTGGAATCCGAACCACAGGACATGGCATTTCACTTCGAAAATATCACGTGCATTGGCCAGGAATATATGCTTTGGACATGAGCATCTGTTTTGAGTATATAGTACCATGTCCCATCCTTTTGGAGAGTATACTTTACTTGCGCCACGAAGTAACTCTCGTTTCGTCGACGCGCTTAATCAGTCAACTGCTGTAAGTGCCATTTGTTAATGTAAGCTAGTGCACAGGGGGTCAAAATCGAAATCTAGGGGGACAAAATTATTTTTACGTTTTAATCATGAATTTAGAGTGAAAGCAACGTATATAATTTGTTTACTTCATAATAAACAACAGTTAAGACCTTTTCAAGCTACGTCTACACATGCAAGAAATTGTCTATGACTAGTTGGATAGAGCATTCAGTTATCTCTTCAGAACAATTTTCTACCACTAACTTACTATTAACAAAGTCACAAAGTATCACTTTTGGCATAATCGTCGAACCTAGTGCTTCAAACAGTTGTAAACGTGCGAGAACTGGTTGCGTGGCATCTTCTAAAACGTAAAATAACTAAGAAAGTTGCAAAAAGATGCAAAAAATCTTATAACAGGCGTAAACTACAAGACTTTATCTACATTTTAACATTAAGTAGAAAGTGATGCAGAGTGACGCGACATACTAAAAATCTAAGTGAAAATATAATTTTTAAAATAATAGTAAAATATTATATAATGCAAATATAGCTAAAATTACGTAACAATTACACCCATTAATAACTGAAACACGTTACAAAGATCATACCTTCAGCTGCATGTTCCATCTTAAAGCATCACACTAACCACTAAGACAACCAAACCACAGCCACTTACATTCACCCTCCAATTCAGACTGCTCGAACAGTGGTGACTGATTTACACTAAGATGCGTTTATATCCCAGAATAGTGAGTGGCAATTATATGAGAATGCTGTACAAGTAATAAATTTTTTAATTATGAAAATAAATAAGTTTGTCCTCCTAGATTTCGATTTTGACCCACTGTGCAGTGGTCTGCTGTTGATTTGCCTAGTTTACATATTGTGTATTAGGTGTAACTTGCCGGTGAATTGTAATGTGGAGATGAATTTGATGATATTTCTAAAGTTTCTGAGTTGTATATTTATTGATCGCAGCCAATGGCCATACAAGAAAAGAATGTCGTAAAAATAAAAAGCTGATTTTCGGTTACATAGTTGGCATTCTTTTTGCACACAATGAGCATTATATTTGTTTAGCGTAATCACACAATGATGTTGATCTATTTTTGCAAGATTGCAAGTGGTATCTGCCACACCGAACATCACACACGAATCACAAGGTTCATGAAATCGCTTATTGGTGCAGACCGTATGATGGAAACCATGACATGCAAACCTGGTGACAACATGTCTCAACTCGTAGTTAGTCAGACCAGTGCCTATTCGTCATCGCGTCAGAGCTGTTAAATTCCCACCATACGTCTGCTTTTTTTTTTGTTCTCGTCTGCTCATAGTTGATGACAGAAACATTCTATTTCTGATATCTTGTTTCAGATAGTCTTCCTTAGATAGTATATATACGAGTCTTCAACGAGTGAATTTCGAGACACCAAGCGTTCTCTTGAGGAAAGAGACCTTCACTTTCTCTATAGTTTCTAGATCACTCACTTTCAATTGATCCCATATAAGCTCAATTCCATAAGTTTGTGAGTTGTCAATTGCATTTATTTAGCCTACTACTCACAATAAAATCCTTGGCTTCTATATTCTACTCACAATGATATCTTCGGCTTCTCTATTTGCCGTACTTGTATGACCTTGGGTGTAACGTTCCATCAGTATTGTTACGGCTGTGAGTTTGTATCATCGCTCACCGCATGAGTCACAACTTCCCCAGGGCTGGGCTGTGGCCTGCCTCCTGTATTGCGTGCACCTTATGCAACAGGGCTACTAGGACAAAGGGATAGTCCAGAATATTCGTGACTGGACCAGCGATGGAAACCTCGAGAAGCCGTGAACCCTGGATGGATCTAGAAGCATTTATTGAGTTACCGGCCTGCTATATAAGTGCGACCTGTCAAGCAGTGGTTGTTGTTGTGTTTTACGAGCTAGTGTGAGCGATTATCCTGAGCGACAGAAGTGATTGTGGTGCTTGTGAAACAGTGTATAGTACAGTGACAGACCTAGTGCAGCTATTTCCAGCTAGCGTACGGGACCGGACTCATTAGCGAAGAGGATTAACTGTGGTCTGTTGAAAAGTGAAGGGGAAAGTATTCTCGACGTGAGGAAACTGGAGTAAGGTAATAATTGCTGTTGAGTAGTGTATTTTTCTGGCTGCAATAAAATTAATTATTTCTTTAAGCAGTAATTGGTGTTGTGCTTTATACCCACCGTAATCCACCCCCTAGTGGCACGTAACAACTGGTGTCAGAAGCCGGATTACGAACTCAAGCACAACACCTGACGGTCCTGGTTTCAAAACCCGAGCAGGTGTGAGTGCATGCCCTTTACAAGACAAACAACTAAAATGGAGGAGAAATTGGCAGCATTGCTAGAAAAGTTAAATGGCATGGAAACCAAGATGGAGGACGGCCAGAAGAATTTAACCAAGGACATAACTGCCAAACTAGAAGACGGCCAGAAGAAGTTAGCCGAGGACCTAACTGCCAAACTAGAAGACGGCCAGAAGAAGTTAGCCGAGAACCTAACTGCCAAACTAGAAGACGGCCAGAAGAAGATGGAAGACGGTCAAAATAAGCTAGCGGAGGACCTGAAGAGGATAGAGGACGGCCAGAATAAGATGGAAGACGGTCAGAATAAGTTGACTCAGGACCTGAAGAAATTAGAACTGGGTCTGAGTGAGGAAGTCACGGCAGTGGAAAAGAAGTTCGACGCCTTACAAGTGGAAGTTGCCGAGCTGCGCCAACGCCCGCTGATCGGGGTGGAGGAGAAATTCAACGCCTTGCAAGTGGAAGTTGCCGAGCTGTGCCAACGACCGCTGATGGGGGTGGAGGAGAAATTCAACGCCTTACAAGTGGAAGTTGCCGAGCTGTGCCAACGCCCGCTGATGGGGGTGGAGGAGAAATTCAACGCCTTACGAAAGGAAGTTGCCGAGCTGCGCCAACGCCCACTGACGGGGGTGGAAGAGAAATTCAACGCTCTACGAGAGGAAGTTGCCGAGCTGCGCCAACGCCCGCCCACCGTTACACCGGGAATATCAGGAACGGGACATAGCAGAGTGACGCCCCCAACCTTCGACGGAAAGGTCCCGTGGAGCACCTACTTACGTCAGTTCGAGGCGGCCTGTTCCATAAATAACTGGAACAACACAGAAAAGGCTACAGCTCTCATTGTAGCGCTGAGAGGTGACGCCCTTAACGTCCTTCAGGCCATCCCGACTGGATCCCAGGACTACGCTTCACTGATCGCCCATATGGAGTCCCGGTATGGAGTTAGCCATCTTCAGCAGGCCTACCAGATGCAGCTCCGGACCCGGGTACAGAAGAACGCGGAAACTCTGCAGGAGTTCGAGATGGACATCGCACGTCTCGTAAGGATCGCCTACCCAACAGCGCCGGCCGACTTTCTGGAGCAGATAGCGACGCAGACTTTCACCGACGGGCTACGGGACTAGGACACTCAACAGGCGCTGCGACTCGCGCGCAATAAGACCCTGACAGATGCGCTGAGCCACGCACTTGAGTTCGACACGGAAAAACAGGCATCCAGAATGCGCGCGCGGGTGCGTCAAGTGGACGTCGACGAACCAGTAAAAACCAACGAGACCAAGCCCCTGGCCGACGAATTAATGGAGGCGCTAAGCCGTTTCTTCGATAGTCACGGCGCCACCAGCAACGACACAGCCGGAAGGCAACCGGAGAGGCGGCCCGGAAGAGGACTACCGACCTGCTGGACCTGCCGTAAGAGAGGCCACCTGAGCAAGGACTGCGGTGATCGCCACCGCCAAGGGTTTCCGTCGGGACAGTCAGTCGTAGGGAAACCGCGCGGCCCAGGAAAGCAAGTATCAGCCAGCCTAGGGGGGCAAAGGTTGGCTTGTGACAGTCGTCAAGCCCCGGCAGTCCAAGTTCGTGTGACGCAGTTACGGAGGGACAATAGCAGCCTGATGATCGACGGAGTCGTTAACGGAGAGAGCTGGCCCATGCCAATCGACACGGGAGCATCGAGGACCATCGTCAGTCCCACCGTGATCCCGAAGTGGAGAGTTCAACCCACACAAAGGAACCTCCAGCTAATAACCGCGACCGGAGAGACCGCACCGGTACATGGCGAAGCATCATTGGAGTTCGTCATTGGTCGACGGGCGATAAAGCATCCAGTGCTTGTGGCTGACGTATGAAATGAAGTGATCATCGGACTGGACTTCCTGGACCAGAACAACATCATCTTGGATCTGAGTACCAACACTCGGCACTTCGGAGGTGAGGAACTTGCTTTGCAACCTGCGCAAGAGTCCATCACCGCACGGCGAGTAAGGCTGAGAGAAGACGTCATCGTTCCCGCCAGGACGGAGGTCAGCGCTGCCGTAATTGTCGACGGAACTGCTGAGGGAGTGGCGGCTGTCATCGAGCCAAAATATGAGGACATCCAGACAAAAGGATTGCTAGTTGCCAAGACTCTCATCAACACGACGACTCGGCCGTACGTCCGCCTGTCCAACCTGAACGACTACGACATTACGGTTCACCGGGACACCAACCTAGGAGTCTGCGAGCCCGTTACCTGGATTGCCCGCATCACAGATACGACAGACGGACACCTGCAGATGGACAACCGAAGAAGACGCACACTGCCAGAAGAACTACAGAAGCTGTACCAAGGATCCCAGGACCATTTAGACGAGGAACAATCACGCCAACTTCAGGACCTGCTACGCGAATTCCAGGATGTCTTCTCCGTGGGGAGCAAAGACTTCGGCAGGACAAGCTTGGTCCAGCACAGAATCGACGTTGGGGACAGCGCACCGATTAGGGCCCCATTCCGACGTGTCCCGCTCGCCAAGCAAGCCGAAGTCGACCGGATGGTAGAAGAGATGAAGGAGCAAGGGGTGATCGAGCCATCACATAGTCCTTGGAGTTCTCCGGTCGTGCTTGTGAAGAAGAAGGACGGTTCCACCAGGTTCTGCGTGGACTACAGGCGGGTGAACGACGTCACGAAGAAGGACAGCTACCGTCTACCCCGGATCGACGACACGCTGGATACCATATCAGGGTCAAGGTGGTTCTCCACCTTGGATTTGAAGAGTGGCTACTGGCAGGTGGAGGTCCACCCTAAGGACCGCGAGAAAACGGCGTTCTCTGTGGGCAGCGGGCTCTGGCAGTTCACCGTCATGCCATTCGGTCTGTGCAACGCCCCTGCGACCTTCGAAAGGCTAATGGAGTCCATTCTGAGGGGACTACACTGGAAGACCTGCCTGGTCTACCTAGACGACGTCATCGTTCTGGGGAGAAGGTTCGAGGAGCACTACAGCAACCTGAAGGAGATCTTGTTGAAGCTACGGGCTGCCCAGCTGAAGTTGAGCCCCAAGAAGTGTCAGCTCTTCCAGAAGCGGGTCCAGTACCTTGGGCATATCGTCTCCGAGGAAGGGGTGCGCACCGACCCAGAGAAGAACGCAGCTGTGAGGGAGTGGCCAGTTCCGAAGGACAAGTCCCAACTACGAAGCTTCCTGGGACTCTGCACTTATTACAGTCGCTTCGTGAGGGGATTCGCCGACATCGCCAAACCTTTACATCGACTGACTGAGAAGGACCAACTCTTCACGTGGACAGCAGAATGCCACAGTGGCTTCGAACAACTCAAGCAGACTCTGTGCACCGTGCCTATTCTGGCCTACCCCAGACCTGGAACAAGGTTCATCGTCGATACCGATACCAGCGACTTTGGCATAGGGGGAATCCTGTCGCAGGTAGTGGACGGCGAGGAGAGAGCAGTGGCCTACTTAAGCAAGGCCTTGTCAAAGCCAGAAAGGAACTACTGCGTCACCAGGAAGGAGCTGCTCGCCATCGTGAAGACCATTGAACACTTCCACAAGTACCTGTACGGGCAAGAATTTCTCATCAGGACCGACCATGCATCCCTGCGGTGGCTCCTGAACTTCAAGCAGCCCGAGGGTCAACTCGCGCGGTGGTTAGAGAGGCTTCAACAGTACAACTTTGAGATTCAGCACAGGAAAGGCCAACTACATTCTAACGCCGACACACTGTCACGAAGACCGTGCCCCGAAGACTGCTCCTTCTGTGCCCGAAGGGAGGAGAACACCGGGATAGTGTGCCGACGGACTACTGTGAAACTTCAAGGGAACTGGAGCCGCGAATCTTTTACGCGGGCACAAGCAGAAGATGATGACCTGGGACTGATAGCCGAATGGAAGAGGGCCTGTGTCCCCAGACCCAGGTGGAACATTGTGAGTGACTGCAGCCCGAAGTTTAAGTCCTACTGGGCACAGTGGGACTCGCTGATTGTAAGGGATGGCCTCATCTGCCGTACCTGGGAGAGCACCGACGGGAAGACATCTCGGGAACAAGTCGTCGTTCCAAAGGCTATGACGGAGGAAGTCCTGAAGGAAGTTCATGGAGAATCATCTGGTGGACACCTAGGGATAAAGAAGACCCTGGAGAAGCTGAGAGAGCGGTTCTACTGGATCGGATGACGAACAGACGTGGAGAACCACTGCGCGAGGTGCCACGATTGCGCAGCCAGCAAGGGCCCAGGACGAAGACGACGGGGTCCACTGAAGACCTACAACGTGGGCGGCCCCATGGAGAAAGTGGCCATCGATGTTGCTGGGCCATTCCCGTTAAGCGAGGCAGGGAACCGCTACATATTAGTCGTCAGCGACTACTTTACCAAATGGCCGGAGGCGTATGCGCTCCCTAACCAAGAAGCCGCGATGATCGCAGAGACCCTGGTGAAGGAATTCGGCAGCCGGTACGGAGTACCCCTGGAGCTGCACTCCGACCAAGGGAGGAACTTCGAGTCGCAGGTGTTCCAGAACCTATGCCAGCTGCTGGGAATCCGGAAGACAAAGACAACGCCGCTACACCCTCAGTCCGACGGGATGGTAGAGCGATTCAATCGCACCATCGAGAACCATCTCCGAATAGTCGTTAGCGAGCACCAGAGGGATTGGGACAAGCATCTTCCACTATTTCTCCTGGCCTACCGCGCCTCCGTGCATGAAGCCACCGGGTGCACACCAGCCCGGGCCATGTTTGGGAGGGACCTCCGTCTACCTGTCGAGCTTGCCTTCGGCCGACCTGGGAATGATCCGATCCCGGTAAGCCAGTATTGTCAAGAACTGGTCGACCAACTGGAGGACGTGCACCCGTTCGCGAGGAGGAAACTGCAGATCGAGACCGACCGAATGAAGACCCGATACGACCAGCAGACGGATGCCGGCGGATTCCACGAGGACGACCTGGTCTGGCTCTTCAACCCATTACGGAAGAAAGGCCTGTCACCCAAACTTCAGAAGTCCTGAGAGGGCCCGTACCGAGTCGTGAAACGGATCAACGATGTCGTCTACAGGATCCAGCGGAGCCCGAGGGCGAAGATGAAGATCGTGCATCGAAATCGCCTGGCAGCCTACGGAGGGACACAGACGGACCAATGATTGATCGGGACGATCAGCCTTTTTAGGAAGGGGGTGGTGTTACGGCTGTGAGTTTGTGTCATCGCTCGCCGCATGAGTCACAACTACCCCAGGGCTGGGCTGTGGCCTGCCTCCTGTATTGCGTGCACCTTATGCAACAGGGCTACTAGGACAAAGGGATAGTCCAGAATATTCGTGACTGGACCAGCGATGGAAACCTCGAGAAGCCGTGAACCCTGGATGGATCTAGAAGCATTTATTGAGTCACCGGCCTGCTATATAAGTGCGACCTGTCAAGCAGTGGTTGTTGTTGTGTTTTACGAGCTAGTGTGAGCGATTATCCTGAGCGACAGAAGTGATTGTGGTGCTTGTGAAACAGTGTATATAGTGAAGCCATCATAACTTCCGACTTGACGTTTCACTGCTAGGCTAGAGTTTCGTTCGCTAAATCACGTCATCGCGAACGAAACTTAATTTGTCGTGATATATCGATTTGAATGACTGTCTGTGATTGTCTGGTTGAAGTGATTTTCCTTCTGACCGCTAGATAACTCTAGGGTAACACTGAAATGTCAAGTCGGAAGTTATGATGGCTTTACTATAGTACAGTGACAGACCTAGTGCAGCTATTTCCAGCTAGCGTACGGGACCGGACTCATTAGCGAAGAGGATTAACTGTGGTCTGTTGAAAAGTGAAGGGGAAAGTATTCTCGACGTGAGGAAACTGGAGTAAGGTAATAATTGCTGTTGAGTAGTGTATTTTTCTGGCTGCAATAAAATTAATTATTTCTTTAAGCAGTAATTGGTATTGTGCTTTATACCCACCGTAATCCCGTTAACAAAGGTGCCACTAGGGGGTGGCACGTAACAGTATATAAGAATAACTGCGCTACAAGGAACATTTTATAAACAGGACTAGAAAATTGATAAGTCAGAAATCAACAATGAAAACTTGGATGCATTATTTCGCAATAAAACACATCATGATTAATACGTTGGGTCTTGAGCTACTGTGCTATTGTTTTCTTCATTTCATCTTCGTTTGTTGCTTCCTTTATTCAGCAATAAAATGTGAATAAGTAAAACCATAATATCAAGTGGCGAAAAGGAAGTTTAAAGATGTGAAGGGTATTTTAACACGTCATAAGAATTATAATAAACGTTTATTAACCATAAGTGAATATAATATGTTGTATATTAAAACCGTACCGGTTTCCTCAGCGTAATTATGTAAATGTGCAAGAGCATACACTTAATATAAATTTTGCCATAACAGAGGATTCTAAAAATATTCTTGTTCCAAAAGCTCACAAATTAAATTTTCAAAAACCACATCTGTTACAAAATATGTTAAGAAAAGAGACTGATAGTCAGTCTGAAAGACTGGACTTTATATCATTTTAAATGCTAGCAGCCGAGTACCAAGGAGGCAGTGCGAGAACAGAGTTTCAAGATACTATTATGTTCGACCCTGACTATAATATGTCAGAAAATTGTATCATAATGATGGTCATTATAACACTATTTTTCATTATGAAACAGTTTCTCCCACCAATCACAGCTCAGGAAACAGTTGTTTGACCAATTAGATAACGATATCATCGCACCTGCACTGAGTTCCAAGGCCTTCTAATTTAAATTTCACTGAGTTGCCTAGTGTCATAGTGGGGTAATCGAGGAGGCTATGGTCAAATACAAGGCATTCACTGCGTCCCATGCGCTCTGTTCAGTACATAAAACTGGCGAAACCTCGACAGATATTTATGAATATTTATGTTCGAACATAAAATAGTTATAATTTTCGTCGAACATAAACAGTCGTGTGCAACTCGCCTATAATGGTAATTAAGACACTCGTATGCAAATTATAAAACTCGCATACGCTCGTTTTATAAACATACTCGTGTCTTAATTATTGCCAATATAGGCTCGTTGCATAATGTACTATTTTGTTTCTTCACTGCCTACTTGATTGTTCTCGCACTGACTTCTTGAAACTCTGTTCTCGCACTGCCTTCTTGGTACTCGGCTGCTACATCGTACTATGACGTCACACACTTCAGTGCATTCTCGGTACATTTCGTCCCGTCACCGTAACGTAACGCCAGACCTCAGCGTAACGACGAAGTTGGCAAGATCATTTAAAATGATAAAAACCTCGTAACTTCGTAATACGTATCTCCAACGTTTACATTCCATTATCTCTGTACCTCGCAAATACAGACGAAACTACCAGTTGTAACCTAACTATTTCAACTTATCTATTTTCACATGCACATCTCTTCTATTCCACGCTGATTTTATCAAGACTTTTCATGTTTTTCTAAACACATTTTGTAACACATCAGGTATTTTCAATTTTAATTTGCGATTATTATTGATTTAAGCCCACTACGGAGCGCTTATGACTGGTTCATCGATGCTCTTTTCCGTTCCCAATATCTCATGAGGCCTGCTGATAATTTCTCCTTTCTCTCCTGCGAAAGGGGCTTCCGACATTTAGGGACTCTAGGTGGTGGGGTCCAAGATTCTACCATAGCACAAAATTTAGAACGATCTACCAGCCGAATCCAAGTCCTTTTGAACTTCATTAAGCCACAGGCTTCCAGTCTTGTAGCTTTTAACGAAGGAGAAGATCTTCTTGGTGAGCCTGTTGCTGTTCATTCGTTGTAGGTGCCCGTAGAACTTTAGCCTCCAACGTCGCATACTGGTATTCGCTGATTCTAACTATCGATACAGGTCAGAATTAGATTTCAAACGGTAGGTTCTATCTGGGAGCATCTCGGGCCATGGATTTTCCTGAGGATACGTCTTTCGGCTTTCTTTGTGAGCTTTTGGAACAAGAATTTTTTTAGAATCCTCTGTTATGGCAAAATTTATATTAAGTGTATGTTCTTGCACATTTACATAATTACGCTGAGGACGCAGAGGAAGGTCACAATGTGACCTAAACTGGTACGGTTTTAATGTACAACATATATTGACTTTTATGGTTAATAAACTTTTATTATAATTACATCGTCAACAAGGAATCGGGCTATCATAGTCATTTTATGTCATTTTATACGTCATAATAAACCAAAATAAAATCGACGAGGAGGCACAGGTTATATGGCTACTTTATGACGTAAAGAACAACAAAAATATACTGCACATTTTTCAAATATTCTATCATGAGTAACATTAAATACATGTTGACCGACTGGTAAACTTATCAATTAATTTTGTTTAATTACCCAACACGAAAAATGGTTTCAGTGCTTTATAAGACTACATCAAAACATCATTTGACTTAATAGTATTTCCTTTGGTGTAGAATTATTCTTTTGTTTACTCTGATTCGAAGCTTGCAGGAGATCCCCGTAATGGCGCTCTTTACCACTTTAGAGAAGGCTGCTTCAAGGTGGATTCCCGAGTGACCGGTTCAGTTCGAACCATCTCATCGGTGTGTCCCTACTGCAGGACTTGACAAGTGTTTCGGTCCCTGGTTGCCTCTTCAGTCAACTTCAAGTGACACAAACCTCTTTTATTTTCCTCTGCCAGAGCTGTGGAATGGAACGGCGATGTGATGGCCTAGCTCAAGATTATAAAAATCGTAAAAATATGTTAAGGCTATTCTTTCCTTTCTTCCGTGGCCGCAGTTCTGGGGTATATGTACAGTGTTGATCAGAGTTGACTAAGTTTTTTTTTAGTCGTTTACCCTCCAGGTTGGTGGAACCCACGGACTCAGCGAGGGAACTCACCACTACCGCCTCTACGGGCAGTGTCCTAGAGCGGGGAACATCGAATCGGAAGGGATACAACTGGTGGGGTGGGATTGGCACCTCGCCCAGGCGGCCCCAACTGCAAAGTGAACAGGGGTCTAATGAGGGAAGGTAATGGATGGTCAGGATGGATAGGCAAGGAAGAGGGAAGGAGGCGGCCGTGGCCTTGAAGAAGGGACCATCCCGGCATTTTTGCCCGAAGACAAAGTGGGAAACCACGGAAAACCACTTTGAGGATGGCTCAGGGGGAATCGAACACCCTCTACTCATTTGGGCCACCCGAGGCTGAGTAGACCCCGTTCCAGTCCTCACACCACTTTTCAAATTTCGTGGCAGAGCCGGGAATCGAACCCAGGACCTCCGGGGCGGCAGCTAACCATGCTGACTGCTACGCTACGGAGGCGACTATTTATTTATTTATTTATTTATTTATTTATCGTATGGCGATTAGTGCCGGGAATGTCCGAGGACATTTTCGGCTCGCCGGAATCTGTAGCTGCTTCAAGCGGACACCCATGGGGTGAGCTACAAGTTCTGTTCAATTTCAAGTAGTTTCAGCTTTCGCTATCAATTGTCACTGACACCAATTGGTGAACGTTAGAATTTTGATAGAGCGTTACAACGAAATATAACCTAGAAATTTAGCTTCGCACAAGTTTAGTTATTTGAAGGACCTTCTACATGCCATAAATCTATGACATGGGACCGCCGGCTTTACTCCCCCTCCAAAGGAAGGCATAATGAAGGATTTTAACGCTCTTAAAAAATCCGACGACTTTGGCCGGGTTTGAACCCGCGATCTTGGGCACAGCAGTTCAGCATGCTACCAACTACGCCACCGAAGCCACTAGTTGACTATGTAACCTTTTAAAAGCAAATAAGTTACCGTGACTTAAGAAACTGCTGGAGTAAATGGAATTGAATGTTCGCCACTGGTTAGTGATTCCCTTGTGAGTCTGCTTCTGTATGAAGAACACGACTTAAACTGAAATATTATCTCTACTGTAATAGCAGAAAACATACTGTTACGGCTGTGAGTTTGTTTTGTCGCTCGCCGCATGAGTCACAGCTCCCCCGGGCTGTGTGTGCTCTGCCTCAGTGTATTACGTGCGCGTTACGCAACGGGCTGCGAAGTGAAAAGGATGGTCCAGAATATTCGTGACCCAACCAGTGAAGGAAATGTCGAGAAGCCGTGTGCCCTGGACGATTCTAGAATTCATTGAGTCACCAGCCTGCTATATAAGCGGCTTCAACAGTGAGGGGACCGAGTTTTCTGTGGGTGTGTGTTTCTGAGCTAGTGCGTGTTTTCCTGAGCGACAGAAGTGTGGTGACGAAGTGCCGTGCGAGTTACGAAATCCAGTGACATTGTTTCCCAGCTTGTGAACAGCGTGCAGCAAGTGATCGTAAGTAACTGTAATTGGTGTACATAAGGGAGAGGAGCAGGTAGTTTCTGTCAAGGCCACCGTACTCATTAAGACGGTTTAACTTCTGTGGTTTGTTGACAAGTGAAAGGGCCAAGAGCACTCAAGGAAGAGACTTGAGGAAACTGGAGTAAGGTTCCAATTTCTTGTATTTGCTGATGAGTAGTGTTCCTCTTCCTGCAAGCAATAAAGCTAACTTCTCTTTAAAGCAGTAATTGGTGTTGTGTTTTCTACCCTCCGTAATCCAGTTAACAAAAGTGCCACTAGGGGGTGGCACGTAACAATACGATTAAAGGAACTGGAAAGTGTGGAACGACCAAAAAATAACAATTTTTACTGTAAGGCTCAAAACAATGTCCTATTTTTTTCAGTACAGCAATGCGTTGGCATAGGGATAATTTTTGTGGTAATTTCTTCTATTTTATGGAGGGAGAATGTAGACAAATATTTTGTCTTTGGCTGTAAAAATATTACGGATGTCTACTGTGTTGACTTCGAATTTCTTCTTCTTCTATCAATTTAAGCCTAATATGGACCGCGTTGAACAATCGGCCGACTTGTCAATCTGTTCTTCCCCTCCCAGAATTCCTTCATGTGTTCGCTGAGTCTCCTCCTTATTTCGTTCGACAAGATGACCTTGGTTTTTGAGCTAGGTTTTTCCTGAAACCCTTTAATTTATCAACCTTCCTTCGAAACAATGATTTGTTGAGAATATCTTCTTGAGTGAAGCTAACTTCTTTGAGATCTGCTCGTGTTTGACTTATCCTTATTTATTTATTTATTTACTTATTTATTTATCAGGTGCATCCCCCAGGCGACTGCTTACTCAGATTTTAATTAAGAAAGGGTCAGAGAAGGGATTTTGGAAGGAAGACGGTCGTAGACTTGTCGCAAGGAACCATCCCGGCATTTGCCTGGTGGTGAAAACGGGAAAACACGAAAAACATTTTTAGGATGGTCGAGGTGGGAATCAAACCCATGCTCTCCCGATACCAGCGATTCACGAGCTAGTGCGTTAGCGTGGCCTCCGTGGTCGGTTATACAGTAATAATATGTTTTCAATTTTTACTATAAGTTTATCAGTAGTCTCTTATACTTTAAAATTTCAGTAGTTCTGTTTCTTGTATGTAGTTTCTTTCCAGTTTATATTAGCTTTCTCCTGAAGAAGGAATGACGCACTTCGAAACATATACGGATTCAAATCTTTAATCTATACTAATATATAAAAATGAGATGGTGTGTGTCTGTGTATTACTCAATCACACAAGAACTACTGGTCCGATTTATGTGAAATTTTTCATGAAAGTAGCAGATTTACCTGGTTAACATATAAGCTACTTTTCATTTCGATACTTTGCAATCTTTAAAGATGGCGACCATTTTAGTGATGTCCCTACACCCTTTGGTTTCAAACTTTCATATTTCCATTTCAAATAAAAGAGAACTCTAAGAAATAGCAAACGTTTGATGGCATATACGAGGTTTAAAATTTAAATTTTCTATCCCTAAGGTCCCTATTAATAAAATTAAATGTTTGTATGTTTTTTAACCTAGTCAGACATTATAAAATTAAATTTAGATAATAATAGGTGTATAATTTGCACCTAAAAAATACTTTCGATATCAGCTGCGGATGCTGAAAATACAGTTTTCCAGCCTAGAACGAAAAAATCAGATGCATTCAAGAATTCACTCATGCGCTGCAGAAGGTGTTTGACCCGGCCCTTGGTATGCGAGCAGGAGGGTTATTACATTAATTTTGTTTACGTCATTGGGGATAACCCCTTTGCCGACCCCTTGTCAAAGCCACAGCGGAGTTGAGGAACTTATTTTTGGGTCCCTTGGAGGACCGAGTGGAATTAAGGATAATCGAGCGGAATTGAATTTCGACCAACTTGGAGTGCCAAACAATAAACTGAAATAATAACCAGTATTTGTGTGCAAATAATTCGTATTTGTCAAAATTATATTAGGTGCCTATTATAGTACATTATGCAGCGAGCCTACAATGACAATAATTAAGACACGAGTATGTTTATAAAACGAGCGGAGCGAGTTTTATAATTTCTATACGAGTGTCTTAATTACCATTATAGGTGAGTTGCATGTGAGGGTTTCATATGTTCGACGATAATTATAACTTTATTATATATTCTAATATAAATATTCATAAATATCTGTCGAGATTCTGTCGGTTGAGTTATTCTTATTGGGAATTGTGTGGGCTCAGAATTTGATCTCTACACAATAACGAATCCCAGAGCTTTGAAACATTGTTCATCCTTAAGTAGCACCAACAGATAGCGCACTGGTACTATGTTGGATCATTTTGTTATTTTGGTCAAATAGCACAAAATAGGCTGTTACAGACGCTTTAAAATTTAAATGTATAGTATTATAAACTAGTTATTCTTCAAGACTGTCAACGGAAGGCAAATCAATTGAGTCCCAAATAGAACAGTTATGGCATCTGGTGGAAACGTTTCGCATACGAAATCCATTTACTGAACATAGAGCTGGATTTTAATTTCCATGGAACTAATGTCGTAAGCTTGCTACCTCCATGACGTTCTGGTGTGTTTATGTCAACAACAGCATTCACTAAAATTGTGGGCGAAATCTTACGAATGTGTAGAAATTGGAGTTGGGGATATTAAGGTACAGTGCTATTTCTTTTGCAATATTGCCCAGTTTGTTTATGCATTGTAAGTACAATGGTTGATCCAATATAGGCCACATTGTCAACTTTCAAATCATGTAATTCATGTCCAACATGTTCGATTTTGAGTGCATGTGCGAAGCTATCCTTACCTAATTAGTCAATGAATGAGCTCTGATTGGTTGGAGAAACAGTAACATAATGAAAAGTAGTACTTAACTGACCCCCATTATGATACAGTTTTCTGGCATATAATATTTACATTTCGGCATCGTCGAACATAAATATTTTAGGTCATCAAAATCCGGATCGTGGTTGTAACGTATTGTTGTTACTTATTTTAGGAACAGGAACATCGTAGTCAAATGTGAGGAATTTGTGAGATAACCCGTGCTATTGTAATGGCTGCACTAGTGTATTTGTAAATTGGGGATAGGATTGGGAAGGAGGTGGCCGTGGCCTTAAGTTAGGAACCATCTCAGCATTTGCCTGGAGTAGAAGGGGGGACTACAGAAAACTCCATCCAGGATGGCAGAGATGGAAATCGAACCCTCCTCCACTCAGTTTTGCCTCACAAGACTGAGTGTTCCATCCCGTCTGCCCTCTCCAGTGCTTCATGGATGATCTAATGAAGGCTACACCCATCGGCCGGCACATTGCAAAATATTGGTCCAACTTTGTTTAGTGAAATACTTGTCTTTTTGATAGTACCTTTATTTTTAGCCTATTTTCAATTTTGAAAAAAAAAAGTAGGCTTATGAGATCACCTTTTGTCCGTGTGTCTGTGTGTGCACGTGTGTGTGTGATGGTGTGTGTGTGGGTCCCCTAATAACTTCTAAACGGCTGGAGCGATTTCAATGAAACTCGGTAATTTCATAGCACTATTCCTGACGACCCCGACCGTGCCCTTCAAATTTTGTTACATCTCACCAATCCAACATGGCGGCAGTGCGAAATATTTCACCAGCATTCAAAATCTCCGAAACTATTACCGATATCACCCTGACATTTTTTACGGTGATAAAGGGAACTACTATAAGTTCATCTATGTGACTTTTGAAAACCTGGTAACTACAAAACCAACATGGCGGCCAAGCGAAGTTGCGACTTTTAAATAGACGTTTCTCGCGATTTAACCAACCAAACGCAATAAAACTTGGTACAGTATATGTTTATACACATTGTAATTCACCGACATCTAACTCCGTTCAATTGTTCACATAACCTCAAGATGGCGGCTGTGCGAAATATTTCACCGGAATTCTACACACATCAAAAAAAGTTTTGCATCACCTCGGTTCCAAGAGTTCCGGAACCGTTAAATACAAAGGGAATAGAGATCAACACAAACAACATTTCAGCTCGTTTTATTGCTCATGAGACCCACACATTGCATGTTGTACCATCATACAGCTAGACTTTCAGCATTTGTGGTCCAGATTGCAGTACACACCACTACCTCTAATACCCAGTAGCACGTCCTCTTGCATTGATGCATGCCTGTATTCGTCGTGGCATACTATCCACAAGTTCATCAAGACACTGTTGGTCCAAATTGTCCCACTCCTCAACGACAATTCGGCGTAAATCTCTCAGAGTGGTTGGTGGGTCAAGACGTCCATAAACAGCCCTTTTCAACATATCCCAGGCATGTTCGATAGGGTTCATGTCTGGCGAACATGCTGGCCACTGTAGTCGAGCGATGTCGTTATCTTGAAGGAACGCATTCACAAGATGTGCACGATGAGGTCGAGAATTGTCGTCCATGAAGACAAATGCCTCTCCAATATTCTGCCGATATGGTTGCACTATGGGTCGGAGGATGTCATTCAGGTATCGTAAAGCCGTTTCGGAGCCTTCCATGACCACCAGTGGCGTACGTCGGCCCCACATAATGCCACCCCAAAACATCAGGGAACCACCACCTTGCTGCACTCGCTGGACAGTGTGTCTAAGACGTTCAGCCTGACCAGGGTGCCTCCAAACACGTCTCCGACGATTGTCTGGTTGAAGGCATATGCGACACTCATCGGTGAAGAGAACGTGATGCCAATTCCGTGGGGTCCATTCAGCATGTTGTTGGGCCCATCTGTACCGCGCTGCATGGTGTCGGGGTTGCAAAGCTGGACCTCGCCATGGACGTCGGGAGTGAAGTTGCGCATCATGCAGCCTATTGCGCACAGTTTGAGTTGAAACACGACGTCCTGTGGCTGAACGAAACGCATTATTCAACATGGTGGCATTGCTGTCAGGGTTCCTCCGAGCGGCAATCCGTAAGTAGCGGTCATCCACTACAGTAGTAGCCCTTGGGCGGCCTGAGCGAGGCCTGTCATCGACAGTTCCTGTATCTCTGTACCTCCTCCATGTCCGAACAACATCGCTTTGGTTCACTCTGAGACGCCTGGAAACTTCCCTTGTTGAGAGCCCTTCTTGACACAAAGTAACAATGCGGACGCGATCGAACTGCGGTATTGACCTTCTAGGCATGGTAGAACTACAGACAACATGAGCAGCGTACCTTCGTCCTGGTGGAATGACTGGAACTGATCGGCTGTCGTACCCCCTCCGTCTAATAGGCCCTGCTCATGCATGGTTGTTTACATCTTTGAGCAGTTTTAGTGACATCTATAAACAGTCAAAGGGACTGTATCTTGGATACAATATACACAGTCAACGTCTATATGCCGGAGATCTGGGAACCGAGGTGATGCAAAACTTTTTTGATGTGTGTATATCTCTGAAACTATTACCGGTATCACCCTGATATTTTGTGCGGAGATAAAGGAAAAAGGAAGGATGCTTGTAGTTTAACGTGACCGTTAATCTCGCGATCATAAGCCACGGGGGAGATAAAGGGTACTGCTGGAAGTTCATCTATGAGACTTTCAAAAACCGGTTAACTGCAAAACGAACATGGCGGCCAAGCGAATTTGAAAGTTTAAATAGACTTTTCTCGCGATTTAATAATCCAAACGCAATGAAACTTGGTACAGCAAATGTTTATACACATTGTAATGCACTGGTATTTAATTTAGTTCAATTGATTACATAACCTCAAGATGGCGGCTGTGCGAATTTTATAATTAAGTTTTTATTTCTTGTGTCGTAATCATGCAATCGCAGTGAAAGTTTGAATAATGAACCTACGCAATAATTTTCCTTTAATGGTACATGACTCTATGGCCTATACATATAACAATCCAACATGGCGACCATCCGAAATATTTAGACGGATCTCAATATCTACGAATCTATTACAGCCATCAAACTGAATTTTTTTATGTTCATAACGTTTATGAACATAAGTTCACCTATAGGACTTTCAATAACCTGGTGATTACAAATCAAACATGGCGGCGACGCAAAGTATAAATATTCACATGAACGTTTCTCGCAATTTAACTATCCGAGTGCAGTGGCATTTGGTAAAGTAAATCCGTATACAAATGTTAATCCACTGGCATCTAATTTATTTCAATTGTTTCCATAATCACAAGATGGCAGCTGTGTTAAATTTCAAAATCTCGTTTTTAATTCTTGTGTCCCAATCATGCAATTGAAGTTTGAATACTACACGTACACAATAATTTTCATGTAACAGTACATAACTCTAAGGCCTACATATATAAATATCCAACATGGCGACCATCCGCAATATATAGTCGGTTCTCAATATCTACGAATCTATTACAGCAATCAAACTGAAATTTGGTATGTTGATAGAGGCAATTTACATAAGTAGGATATATGAAAATTGGCTGTATAGTTCTTCACGGAACTACTTGTTAAGGTATTGATTTATATATGTTTCCTGACAGGAGTAAATATATAAACGCCCATCCAAATGCGTGGGGTTATATGATCACAATGTCGCAGACCCTAAAATAAGCAGCAACAACGATATCTATGCTCTGTAGAGCTATAGTTGCTGTTGCTGGTGTAGACCCAAGTATTGTACGAGATTATTATTAATATGATAAGAGGCAGTAGCGGCCTAGCAGCGGGCAGGATCAATTTATCATGTTGGAGGTGACACACAGGTTAAAGGCGCACGTAAGATGTTCGCGACAGACACGTGATTGATGATGCATTGTGGCTGGGATAAGGTGTCAACCCGGTTCTCAAGAACCCACGCGGTGTAAATATAAGAAGTCTGCCTGAGAAAGGTTCGTTCGTTCGTTCCAAAACGTTATATATTATAGCATGTCCACTCGTACAAGAAGAGGCTGACCGACCGTATTATTGATGATCCATCCCGCTACTACAGCTGGTTCGTATACTCTCTACTATTATTATTATTATTATTATTATCATTTATTTAAGCGAAAATTCCCCTACAGGAGAGTGATTGAAAATGAAAATCCACAGCCTGCTTCCAGTCCGCCGACTGGGTCAGGGAAAGTAATGAATGAAGCCCCCATCTAGCGGCGAGGATATGAACTGTGCCGGCTGCCGAAGCCTGTCGCACTCCCCTGGGGCACTGATTAAATGAATGACAGATGAAATGAAATGATTGTGGAGAGTGTCGCTGGAATGAAATTGTGACAGGGAAAACCGGAGTACCCGGAGAAAAACCTATCTGCCTCCGCTTTGTCCAGCACCAATCTCACATGGAGTGACCGGGATTTGAACCACGGACCCAGTGGTGAGAGGCCGGCGTGCTGCCGCCTAAGCCACGGAGGCTTAGGAGAGTGATTAAACTTGATATGATGTCATTTGGAGGTGTGTATCCTCCGCTCCTTCCAAAATCTCTTCAATATCGCGGAATGCTCCCTCTTCCTCTCATCCATTCACTTTTTCCCAGGTTGTCGTAATGATCTTGGTTCAAACTTAACATTCGCGATTTTCGTCTGGCACTCAGTTCGGTGTTCAAAATTTTCTATACTGATTACATGTAGTCTCTCCGTACCTCTTTAAGCAATTCTGTGCCGCATTTACTCTGTGTTATGATACCGAGTAGTTTCTTTGGCAATCTGGAGGTGGCCATCCTGTGGATGTGAGTGTAAAATTTGGCTCTGCGTTTTCTAATTTCGTCTGTTATCGTATTGGTCTTTTAATAGAGTTCTGTACTGTCTCTTCATCCAAATGCCGTTTCTGTTGATTGCTCCGTAGATCTTGCGGAGAATTTTTCGTTCCTCTTTTTCCAGTTCCCGAATCTTGGAATGACAATCTATTACTATTGTTTAAGCGGCATATTTTTCTTATGAAAGAAAAACAACTGTCTCATAATGTCGAAATTTGGCGTTCGTCGAAATGCATTTCTTGTTGTAATGAGCCCACTTTAGCCTCTAGGCCTTATTATTATTATTTATTTTTATTATTATTTACGTTTCGGTCGTCTAGGGACCACGAGCCAATTGCAATGCTTTGTCCTTTGCTGTTCCTTCTTCTTCCTCCAGTATTCCTTCATCATCTCACTATGTTTCCTCTTCCTCTCCTCGGACCATTTCGAGCCGGTTTTTATTTCCCTTCCTCCCTTGGAATCCATCCATTTTTAGCACTTTTCGAATAAAAATATCTCTCTGTGGTGTATCGTCTTCTCTGATATTGTTTCTTTCCAATTCCTTTTTGACTTCTTGTACTCAGGTTGTTGTTGACTTCTTGTTCCACAGGAATGTGAAGATCTGCTTGGTTAATCTAATGTCATCCATCCTGTACAAATGTCCAAAATACAGCAATCTCCTCTTCCGTATTGTTTCTGATATGTTTTGTATTTTTCGATACATTTCAACATTACTTCTTAATTTCCAGAATTTTGTAGTTTTGAAAGGACCGAGTATTTTGCGTATAATTCTTATTTGTACTACTTCTGTATGTATATCTACCCCTTATTATTCCCGTTTTCTAACGGGGTCGGGGATGAGGTGTAATGGAAGGCTTTGTGGCAGATGGTTTTTACGGCCGGATGCCTTTCCTGACGCCAACCTCATGATATGAGTTAATGAGAGATGAAATGAATGATGGTGAATGACACTGGGCAAGGATGTGGAAGGAAGCGGCCGTGGTCTGTCAGAAGGTACCGTCCCAGCATTTGCCTGGAGTTGAAAATGGGGAAACCACGGAAAACCATTTCAAGGACGGCCGACGGTGGGGCTCGAACCCACGCGTCTACCGAGTCAGCAGAGAGCTTTGCACCATGATCTAACGCAGCGCTTTAGCCAGCGTAGCCACAACTGTCGGTCTTCTTTGTACTACTTCTAATTTATCCAATTCGTAATTCAGTACGAGACATTCACTCGCATACAGGCATTCCGGTTTGACTACGGTGTTGTAGTAGTGCTGTATTTTAAGATCTTCAGGCAAACACTTTTATCATTTTAATGAACTTCTCGACTTCGTCGTTACGCTGAGGTCTGGCGTTACGTTACGGTGACGGGACGAAATGTACCGAGAATGCACTGAGGTGTGTGACGTCATAGTACCGCTTGAGCTCCCTCATTTTCCCGGGCGCTCCGGTGAGCGTGACGTCATAGAGCCAGCTACCTCCTTTGACCTTGGTTCGCATTTGCTAATGGAGTTTGAGTTCACGCAGTTCGCTGCATGATCATGAGGCTTTCACCCAGCATTTTTCAGTGTTTGTAGCATTTAAAATGATATATAGTCTAGTCTTTCAGAGCGGCTTCGGTGGCGTAGTCGGTAGCATGCTGAGCTTCTATGCCCAAGATAGTGGGTTCAAACCCGGCCGAAGCCGTCGGAGCGTTAAAAATCCCTCAGTATGCCTTCCTTCGGAGGGGAAGTAAAGCCGGCGGTCCCATGTCATAGATTTATGGCATGTTAAAGAACCTTCCACTAATTACACCTGTGTGAAGCTAAATTGTATAGGTTAAGAAAGTAAAAAACGCTCTTAGGTTTCTACGTTCGTTGCGGTGGCGTCTAGTAGCTAAGATCTGAACTACGCCTAGTAGTCGTTGACGGTGGCGTTTGGCGGCAAAAGTAGGAACTATTTGAAAAATTCAAAGTTGCAGTCCTTACATGAATTAAAAAACAGATACCCACACTAATACAGCCTTCACAATTCACACCGGTTATCGGACAGATTCTACACACACCCAAAGTACATGGGGCTACACGACTGCGTTGTCGCAGCCCCTAAACTGAGGAACCAACCATCCAACCAACTAGTCTTTCAGACTGACTATCACTCTTTTGTTGTAGGTATTCCTAGTTATGCCATACGCAGTTTCCATCTTTCGTAATCTTTCTTCTACAGCAAATTTTTCCAAACCATTTTCTTGAATAATTTCCTCCAAATAGTTGAACTTCCTTACCCTCTTTATTTGACCAATTTCTGTTACTACGATTTCTGGAACATTTATTATGTTTGTCATAAATTTGTGTTTTTCTACAGAAATTATATTATTATTTTATTTATTTATTTAACATTGTGGGGTTTGAAGCCATTTTTTTTTTCAGGGTACATTCGTGTTGACCGACTGAAAAGCACTAAACTCTTATTTATTTAATTTAAGCGAATTCATCCAATAAATGGAAGACATTAAGAAAATATCTCAATAAACTTTTACTTTTGATTCCTCTTGTTCCAATGCGCATTCATTATTTCCAAGAAGGCTTGTTTAAGTTCTTCTGATCACTTTGGTCTGTACTGGTTCTGTTTTGATTGCTCTGATGTAGGCTAACTTCCCATTTGTTTACTTTTGGTCTGAAGGTGTCCCTTTCTGAAATGTATGTTGAACTTATGTTTGCGTTTTTTAGGTCCTTTCGAAGTTCTTCTAGCCAAGGTGTTGAGTTCTTGAGTGAGGTTTCATAATCTATTATCCTTTTCGTCAATTGATTTTCTGGTAGTCTAGTGAGATGACCAAGGAATTTCATTCGTCCTTTCTTAATATCAATTTCTATGTTTGAATACTGTTCTGTTGCTTTGATTGATTGTATATCTACCTCCTAAGATTTTCCTAATGATGATCCTCTCATTTTAGCCTATTTTCAATTTTGAAAAAATAGGCTTACGAGATCACCTTTTGTCCGTGTGCGTGTGTGTGTGTGTGTGTGTGTCCCTAATAACTTCTAAACGGCTGGAGCGATTTCAATGAAACTCGGTAAGTTCATAGCACTATTCTGGACGACGCCGACCGTGCCCTTCAAATTTTGTTACGTCTCACCAATCCAACATGGCGGCTGTGCGAAATATTTCACCAGCATTCAATATCTCCGAATCTATTCCCGATATCACCCTCGAATTTTTACGGTGATAAAGGGAACTACTAGAAGTTCACCTATGTGACTTTTGAAAAACTGGTAACTACAAAACCAGCATTGCGGCTACGTGAATTTGCGACTTTAAATAGACGTTTCTCGCGATTTAACCAACCAAACGCAATAAAACTTGGTACAGTATATATTTATACACATTGTAATGCACCGACATCTAACTTCGTTCAATTGTTTACATAACCACAAGATGGCGGATGTGCGAATTTTAAAATTAAGTTTTTATTTCTTGTGTTGTAATCATGCGATCGAAGTGAAAATTTGAATAATGAACCTACGCAATAATTTTCCTTTAATGGTCCATTACTCTGTGGCCTATACATTTAATAATCCAACATGGCGACCACCCGAAATATTTAGTCGGTTCTCAATATCTACGAATCTATCAGAGCAATCAAACTGATTTTTTTTATGTTGATAGTGGCAGTTAACATAAGTAGGATAGGCCTATATGAAAATAAGCTGTATAGTTCTTCACGGAACTACTTGTTTTTGATTTCTGCAAGTTCATATTTATTGTAAACTGTCAGAGTTTTGCTTGCGTAAACGACTGTTGTTTTTATGACCGTGTTGTAGTACCGAACTTTTGTCTGCTTTGACATAGATTTTCTTTTTAGCCAATTTTCATTTTATGAAAGAATAGGCTTATGAGATCACCTTTTGTCCGTGTATTTGTATGTGTGTGTGTCCCCTAATAACTTCTAAACGACTGGAGAGATTTCAATGAAACTCGGTAAGGTCATAGTACTATTTGGCCATCCCCGACCGTTCCCTTCAAATTTTATTACGTATCACCAATCCAACATGGCGTCTGTGCGAAATATTTCACTGGCATTGCATATCTCTGAACCTATTACTGAAATCACCCTGAAACTTTGTACGGTGATAAAGGGGACTGCTAAACGTTCACTTATGAGACTTTCAAAAACCTGTTAACTACAAAACGAACATGGTGGCCAAGCGAAGTTGAAACATTTAAATAGACTTTTCTCGCGATTTAACTATCCAAGCATAATGAAACTTGGTACAGCAAATGTTTATACACATTGTAATGCGCTGGAGTCTAATTTAGTTCAATTGTTTACATAACCTCCAAATGGCGGCTGTGCGAAATATTCCACTGATATTCTATATCTCCAAAACTATTACAGATATCAACCGGAAATTTTGTACGGTGATAAAGAGTACAGATACAAGGTTATCTAGGTAACTTTCATAAACCTCTAAAGTACATAACGAACATGGTGGCGAAACGAATTTGAAATATTTTAGTCGACTTTTCTCGTGATATAACTCTCTGAGCGCAGTGAAATGTGATACAGTAAATGATTTTACATGTTGTAATGCACTGGCATCTAATTTAGTTCAATTGTTTACATAACCGCAAGATGGTGGCTGTGTGAAATTTCAAAATTAAATTGTTATCTCTTGTCTCCCAATCAGGCGATCGAAGTCAACGTTTGAATAACGAACCTACGCAATAATCGTCGTCTAATAGTACATAACAGTACATCCAACATGGCAACCATCCAAAATATATAGACGGTTCTCAATAACTACGAATCAATTACAGCAATAAAACTAAAATTTTGTATGTTGATAGAGGCAATTAACATAAGCAGGATATATGAAAATAGGCTGTATATTTCTTCAGGAACTACTTGTTATTAATAGTGACACCGTGGATGGCCAGGGTGGATTTTTGGTAGCATATCGCGCTCGTGTTCGCTTCTGCAGCCATCCCCTCCTCCTTTCCAGCAGGCTCGTTTTATGGACCCTTCTGGTGCTGATGGAGCGGTTGTTGGTGGGATCTGTCATGTCAGTGCACTCGATGTTGTTTAATGTTAATCCTTGTCGTTTGTTTGATTTCATGTTTGCCTCTGAGTATCCATGTGGTGATATGTAAGTGACCTGTTCCAAGCGAGGTGTCTGTGCTGGTTTTTATCCTGTTTGTGATGCAACATTCCCGGTGAAAATTGAAGCTTGGTAAGTGACTGGCATGTGTTCTTGGCATGGGAAATGTGGGCTTGTTAATATTCTGATAGCCTACATGCTACGAGTGAATGCATCGTGGAGCCCTGTCTTAAGCTGTTCGCCATGTGGTTTGTGGCAATTTTTGTAATTTAGCTTCCTGTTCTCGAGCCAAGCAAGCGATGACGTCTGCAGTTCTGGGCAGCCTTGTGCATGATTTTGTATAGTATTGTGGCTGTGTTCGAGTGTCAACCTTATCTATGGTGTTGGTAATTGGTAGTTTATGGTATTGTTGTGAAAGTGTAAACTTTTATTTTTTGAAATCCAATGTGACACCGGTATGGCCAGGGTGGATGGGCCAACTTACCTTTTATTCAGAGGTCCGCATCGCTTCAACAGCAAAATCACCTCCAGATGACATGCCCCAACAGAAGAACACCTGTCGGGGAAGGAAGGTGGAGAAGAGGGGAAGGCACAGGCTCGTCTACAGACACCCTCCGATAACCAATAGAACTGCTGCCGACGAAATAATGCCACAACAGTTGCTTAAAAATTTAAAAGAAAATTTAATCACTAAAAGGGGCACGGAAAAATGAAAATTTAACAAAATCATTAAAAAAAAGAAGAAACTCTATGGCCAGGACAAAATCTATCTGGTGATGCATATGGCTTAAGGTCAACATAAGTTATTTACATCAGTAGGCAATGGGCGGTTTAACATGCTTGCTGAGCTAAATGAAAACATTTAATTTAAAATTTAAATAATAATGCCCAAAAGATAAAAAAAACAGAATACAGGAATTACCAAATGAGAAAGGGCTTGATAATTTACTGGTACGCAATACCGACCCAACATGCAGAGATCAAGGCCACGATGCAAAACAAAAAATTTAAAATTAAATTAATAAAATAAAATATGATCAATTAAGAAATCCACAACATTCGTGGCGGAGAAAAACACAGGAACATTCACCAAAAACACAAAATTAAACTAACAAGGTTAATAAAAACATATTAAGCTAATACCACAACTCGTTTGAGTTTCCCACTCGACGCCTAGAGACTACACTCCCAAGACCAGAATGCACTCGGGCAAAACAAAAAAACAAACATGGCCACCCAATAGACGACCGCATGTCAAATCGAATTACGGCAAACAATTAGCATAAAATTAAATTAAAAATCACCAGAGAGAACAGAAGGGGATGAAAGAATTATGCCTTAACACTATTGACATGAGGCTTTTTAGACTGCAACGGATCGTAAAATAAATAAATAATAGGGCTATCCCAACGACTACCAAAAACTAAATAAATAAAAATTTACAACGTAAAATAAACTAGAAACGTGTCTCCAGAAAGGTACGAAGGAAAAGAATAAAATTTACATATTTGGTAACGTTGACAAACAGAAATATTAGGCCTACCAGGCGAAACAAAATACAGAATTAAAACATTAATATAAGGCCAATATCGGAGCTCCCAAAACAATCTATTAAAAATAATAACGTACCTTAAAACTTATCTGTGGAGACACAATAAAAATAAAATAATTAACACATTTTAAATAATATAAAAGATATGAACTGCCTGAACATTGCTGCGGAAGCACACCCAAGCCGCTTCGATCACCCACGAGGCTTTCCTTCTTGTAGCCAGTAAATAAACAGACCACACGTCATCTTCACGGCAAATTAAGAAATAATAGCCTAGGAGCACAGGCATTTCCTTAGTTTCCTTTTAATATATAATATTTCGTAGAGGCTAGGGGCGAAGCCCCAAGCACACGGAGAGATACTCTTTCACACGCAGCCGGCTTGTTGTTTTCTTGACGACAGACCATCAGATCTCACAAGTTGGCGGAGAATCCAAAGTCAGATATCGCATTGCATTCATGATAATTGTAAATGACCAATCACAGCATGACACATCAAGCAACAATGTGCATATTATGTAATTATTTTGGCGGCATGAAGTATATACAGTCTTTTGTTCAATGACGTAGAATACAATATCCTTCAAATATGACTCGATTAGGATGATACCAGAAGGCACCACAAACACACTCTAGCGGTAGAAGGTACAACTCCGGCTAGGGACGTCGATAGAAGCTGCCACCTCTAGTTCACAAGCGGAACCAGGCCATCAGGCGGTCCTTTTAAAGGTCGGGAAGTCACATATAGGGGAGATACATATTTAAAAACGTTGGTACGGGCATTGCACGTAACAAATAGTATTATTATTATTTATTATAATTATTATTGTAACTATTCTTTCTTTAATCGTATCGGCCTGGTATGGACCATGTCATTTCAACTGTCTTTTCTGGGCTTTGATCTTTGCCCGGTGCTCCTTCATACGTTGCCGGTGTTGCTATTTTCTTACTTCCGTCCACGTCTTTCCCGTCTTCAACTTTGTTTTTTCTTGAAAACCCTGGTGGTCGTTTAGTTACTTCCTGAGGGGATTGTGGTCTCGAATATCTTCACAGGTAATCTCCATCTCTTGCAGGTCACTTTCCACCTCTTCTACCCAGGCTGGCTTGGTCTTCTTATTTTTAAAACAAGAATTTCCGTGACGAACTAAAGAGCCTACTTTTCTTAAAATTTAAGATTAATGCCAATCTATATAGACCTATCTAGAATAATGACGAAATTAAGTTGGTAATATCGATATTTCTAATTAGTTCGAAATATACCTTGTATAATGTAGCCTAATAGAGCACAACAGTTGGCAACCCTGGTGACTGAATATATTGTTAGTTCCATCTCTTAAGGTACAGGATAAAAAATTTGGTTGAATTCCAATGGATAGTAGGGACGTTACATGCATTTAGACATCGGAACTATCAGCGCGCGTAAAATCATGTTGGCAACAATGTCATGCATGTGTTGGTTAGAAATAATCTGAAATAGTATGATCTCTTGTTGTGCCAATTTTGGATGAAATCCATTTGTTAGTATAGAAGTTATATGTATTTTAAAATTGGACCTATCAGCAGGCATAGAGTCATGTTGGCAGCACTGACGTATATTAGTTTCTCCAAATTAATCTAGAATGTCAGGTACTATATGTGTGCAAATTTTAAAGCTGTTGTCTTACATACTTTATGATATATTAATATTAGGGTAAAACGTAGAGACAGCATTTATTAACAGTTGACAGCCCGGGTTGCTCTTAAGAATAATCTTTGTCACATATGTTATGGTACACATAGCACATACGAAATTTGGTTGAAATCCAATTGATAGTATAGAAGTTACATGTATTTAAAAGATGGTCCTATCAGCAGGCTTAGAATCATGTTGGTAGCACTGACGTACATAAGTTACTCCAAATCAATCTAGAATGGCAGGTACTATACGTGTGGATAGTTTAAAGCTGTCGGTTTGCATACTTTCAGATATATTGGTATGTGGATAAGAAAATAGAGAGAGAGCATTTATTAACAGTTGGCAGCCCTAGTGGCTTTTGAAAATATGCTCAGTCATATCTGTTTATGTACACATAGTACATACGAAATTTGGTTGATATCCAATTGATAGTTTAGAAGTTATATGCATTTAAAAATTGGATCTATCAGCAGGCTTAGAATCATTTTGGTAACACTGCCATGCATGGCCTCCTGGAAATTAAACTGACATATTATAGTCTTTATGTGTACCAATTTTGGAATAGCTCCCATGCATACCTTTCAAGATATCCAACATGGAGCTCAAATTTCAATTGCAGTTTTTCAGCAGTTGGTAGCACTGACATCGTTTTTAAATATGAGCTTGAGATATTCAGGTATAGATCTTTACTCATACCAAATTTGGATTCGATTGCTGCTACCGTTTAGGAGTTGATAGGGGGGGGGAGGGGCACACACACACACACAGACAGACAGACAGACATTTGACCGGATTGATCTCATAAGTCTACTTTTTTCTCATTTTTGCAAAATGGGAAAAGTAGGCTAATAGGTAAAGATCCGGTTCGTCAATCGTATGGGTTTCATTCTTAGCAAGTGGCCATGAAATGCAATATTCTCCTTTTCTTGATAACATCAGAGATCTTTCGGGCATGATTAGACTATGCAACTTATCGTTATGCCGTCGTCTACATTCAGCATTGTCTTCTTTCTTTTTTTTTTCTTTCTTTCTTTCTTTCTTTCTTTCTTTCTTTCTTTCTTTCTTCGTTTTGCCAACTTAGGAAACGCTTTTGAACTAGTTGACTCGGGTTGGTGGTGTTTTCCTCTCCTTCTCCCCCCAAAATCTCCTCATGAACTTGCTATGCCCCTTCTTACGTTCTTCCGTCCATTTCTTTTCCAGTGGTAATTTTAGCTTTTTCTGTGAAAGAGTGAGTTATAACTTGACTTCCAAAAGCCTTTAGATCCAAGATGGTATCTTCTGTGATGTTTATTTGTTTTAAGTCCTGTTTGATTTCTTCTAACCAACTGATTTTGACCTTTTTTGAATTTATTATATCAAGCAGTAGTTTTGCATATCTGGTCTTTATTATTATTATTATTATTATTATTATTATTATTATTTCTTCGATTCAGGCAACTAGTGACCTCGTCAGTTCAACTGTATCTTCTTCTGAGCTCTAACTACCACCCAGTGTTCCTGCATTCGTCCAGTGTTGTTCCTTTCTCTCTTGGGACCACACCTTCCCTGTCTTCAGCTTCGGCTTTTCCTGGAAACCTTTGTGCATACGTAGTTTTTCCTGAAGTGTAACACGCTGCTGGATATCTTTAGGGGAAATTTCCATTTCACGTAGATCTTTCTCAACTTCCGTGACGCATGCCCCTTTGGTTTTCTTATCTTGAAAGTACGTCAATATCTGTTTTGATATTCTGCCTGGCCTCATTCGTGTCACGTGGCTATAAAAGGCAATCCTTCTTTTTCAAATCGTGTCACTGATCTTCTCCACGTCCTTGTATAATTCGTGGTTGTGACGCCTTCTGTAGTCGCTGTTTTCTTTGATGGGACCCAGGATTTTCCTCAAAATCTCCCTTTCTTTAGCCTCTAGTTTATTATTATTATTATTATTATTATTATTATTATTATTATTATTATTATTATAGAGTTAGAAAGGAGGAGGGTTGGCTTAAGCCGTAAAATAAGAGCCAGAACACATCTTGAGGCAACCTCTAGGACTCACAATCTTAGTTGTATAACGTAGGACTTTGTCCAACCCACATTTACTTTAATATCATGGATTTAGCTTCTAATGGTCATGATTACCCTGAATACAATGCTAGGCGTAAATCGGATTCCAGGGTGCCTAGCAATTTAGGGTTACATTATGGTGAATCGGAGCACCACAAGAACAGTTCAAGATTCAAGAAAATGAGAAAATATTTTTTTGGAACATACAATGTGAATTCCTTAATTCAGGTTGGAAAATTAAAACAACTAACAACAGAACTTCATAGACATCACATTACAATATTAGCCCTTCAAGAGACCAGGTTCTTGGATGAGGACACCTTTGAATCTGACAACTTCCGAATTTTCAAAGGAAAAGTTGGGAAGAGAGTGATGAAGAACATGCCACATCTTGGAACAGCTTTTATGGTCAACAAGAAATTTTTGGACGCAGTTATCGCTTTTAGAAGTGTGAAAGCCAGACTATATTTTCTAACTATAAAATCTCTCAATAAGAGATACACGCTAATCAACGCCCATGCTCCTATAAATAAGGATAATAAAACGAATCCAGAGAAAGTTGATGAATTTTGGGACGAGTTAGAAGCCGAAATTCTCAAAATTCCTTCTAATCATGTAAAAATTTTACTTGGAGATTTCAATGCTCAGCATGGATCTGAGAGAAAATTTTCTGATATAATAGGTAAATATCCCGCTCACAATAGAACCAACAGGAATGGTGAGAGATTGGTTAAACTCTGTGAACATCTAAACTTAAAGATTATGTCCACACATTTTAAAGCAAAACCAAGTAAAAAGAAAACATGGGTCTCCCCAAATGCGTTGCTGGGTGAGTTTCAACTAGATCATGTAGCTATCTCTCGAAATTGTTTCAAAGAAATTCAAAATGTCAAGGTCAGAAAATCCATTAATGTAACTTCAGATCATTACCTTTCTCAAATCAAGATGAATTTCATACCTTTTACACGCAAACAAAATACAACTAGAATTAAAATTCCGAAAATTAATAGAGAGGTTCTTACAAATGTAAAAAGGATAGAATTTCAAGGAAAACTTAAAATACCAACCAATTGGAATGATGTTACTAATAACCTTCTTGAACCAGCTCAGGAAATTGCACCGTTGAACTTTTATAGGAAACATGCTTGGTGGAATGAACAATGTGAAAGAGTGATCAAAGAAAGACATTGTGCTTGGCACAAGTGGAACGGGAACAAGACTCCAGAAAATTTAGAGGAAGTACAAAGATTAAGGAAAATGGCCCACCCGACTTTAAGAACGATTCGAAGAAAATATATGAAGGACCAAATAATCGAAATGGACGACAATTTTAAGAAAAATGACACCCGATTGTTTTATAGAGCATTTAAGAATGAAATCACTGGATATTCAGCGCCGAGTTTAAATTTCAAAAGGGAAGGTGGTACGCTAGCATTAAACAACAAGGAAAATTGTGATATCTTGGCTGCGTATTTTGAGAAGTTGATAAATTGTCCAAAACCGACAGACAAGTTGAGTTTCAAATTTACAACACAAAATTTTGACTCTACGCCCGCAGATGTAAATGAAGTTAAATGTATTATCAACTCACTTAAAAATAATAAAGCCTCAGGCGAGGATGGAATAATTGCAGAAATGTGGAAGCTTGTAGATGATGAATTTTTAATATCGACGACAAATCTATTCCAGAAAATTTGGATTGAGGAAGCAATTCCAGAAGACTGGTTAATCGCCTTAATTCATCCATTACATAAAAAAGGCTCAAAAATTGATGTCAATAGTTATAGGGGGATCTCATTGTTGTCTGTCACATATAAAATATTTGCCAAATTACTTTTAAACAGACTTGAACCACAGATCGAACCACAGCTTGGCGAGTTCCAAGGAGGTTTCAGAAGGAATAGATCGTGTACAGAACAAATTCTTAGTTTAAAATTGATATTAAAATATTACAACAACAGGCCAAAGAATATCTTTATCTCATTCGTTGATTTTCAGAAAACGTATGATTCAGTGAATAGGGATACTGTTTTTGACACATTGAAGGAATACCAAGTTGATCAAAAAACCATAAATTTAATAAAACTTACATTAACTAATACGATTTCCAGAGTCAAATTTTTAAATGAAGTTAGCGAGCCCTTCGAGGTAAAAACTGGGCTAAGACAAGGGGAGAGTCTATCACCACTGCTTTTCAATTTGGTCTTGGATAAAGTCATGAGGACGTTTTGGGAGAAGAACGATTCAAGTGCTAAAATTGGTACAAAGAATAAGAACCTCAAAGTCAAAGGTTTAGCATTTGCTGACGACGTAGCGTTGTTTGCTGAATCAGAACAAGAAGCTATTAACCAAATTGATCAGTTAAAAGAAACGGAGGAAAAAGCGGGCTTACAGATTTCGTTGGTAAAAACAGAGATGATGACAAGTGATCAGAAATACACTAAGAAAATGATAAAAACAAATTATGGGAGCATCAGGGTCACTGACCGATTTAAATATCTTGGAGAAATAATTAGTAGCAATGGGACGGATAAATTGGCAATCGAGAACAAAAAAGGGAAATTGGAAAGATTAATTTTTTGTACAAAAAATATATACAATAAATAGAACCTGTCTATCAATGCAAAATTACGACTTTTTAATACTGTTGTTAGACCAGTCATCTTGTACGGCATGGAAACTACAAATATAACTGGAATGGAGAATTTGCTCAAGATAGAAAGAAGAATTTTAAGAAGGATTTATGGTCCTAGGAAAACACAGGAAGGTTATTGACTGAGATCGAATGCAGAAATTTATAGTAAAATCGACAACCTTGAAGTGATGATCAGAAAACGGCGACTTCAGTTCTACGGACATATGGTCCGCATGGATTGCTCAAGGTTAAACAAACAAATTTTTGATAAAATCTGGAACTATAAAGGACAAGGAGGAGGCTATGTAAAACAAATGAAAGAAGAACTTCAAAAATTCAAAATTACTGAAGAAGATTGTCTAAATCGAATAGAGTACAGAAAAAAAAATTGGTCTCAAAATTCTTGTCGGGGAGAAGAAAAATCTCAACAGAGGAGAATGGACTGCTGAAAGAAGAGCTGCACAGTCGACCAGGATGAAAGACTTCTGGAAGAGAAAGAAGGAAACTAGACCTATAAAGAAGTGATATTTGCGTGGTCCTTGTTGGCCTGTCCGCGGTGTATATACGGTATATAGAGAGAGTTAGAAATGTTTGCCCTATAGTTTATCACAATGCATATCGTGTACCAATAACAATTTAGGCCATTACATGAGAAATATATTTAATTTACGGAGATTTTTCAGATGGAAAGGGCCAGTAGGCCTATAACACAAGGAATTGAGTTATTTAGTTATTCGCGGAAATACTTGTTCATTATTAACATAACATTAGGGCCAGATGACCTAGATGTTTCACATCATAAGACAGCAAGCACCTCCTCCACCACCACCAATATTTTTTATGGCATAACAGCAGTGACGTAACTAGGATTTGCTTCTGGAGGAAGATGAGTGGAGTCAAATCTGAACTAATTGAGTTTTGGGTTTTGTGTTTGTTTTCTGCTTTTGCTTCTTTTTTTTTTTTTTAATTTTGCTTTTCGTTTTTGATTTTGTGTTTGTTTTCTGTTTTTGCTTTTATTTTTGAAGTTTACTCTTTGCTTTGTGTTTTTCGGTTTTTGTTTTAGTATTTTCTTATGATTTTACCATTTATTTTCCTTTTCGTTTTTGATTAAGTGTTTTCTTTCTATATTTTGCTTTAATTTTTGAATTTTGATTTTTGCTTTGTCCTTTTTGGTTTTGAGTTTATTTTCCGATTTTACTTCTTATTTTGCTATTCGGTTTTGATTTTGTGTTTGTTTTCTGCTTTTAGATTTATTTTTGAATGTTTCGTTGTACTTTCTTTTTTTGTTTTGTTTTTTGCTTGATTTCTGATTTTGATTCCTGTATTTTGCTTTTCGTTTTTGAGTTTTTTTAGCGCTTTGGATTTTATTTTTGAATTTTTATTTTTGCTTTGTGATCTTTGGTTTTTGGTTTTGTGTTTGTTTTCTGATTTTTATGTTTTTATTTTTATTTTCGTTTTTGATTTTGTGTTTGTTTTCTGCTTTTGCTTTAATTTTTGAATTTTGCTTTTTGCTTTGTGTGTTTTTGGTGGCAACGAAGGCGATTTCCAAAATACGAAGTATCTAAAATGATCAAAAGACCAAAAATCAGATCTGTTACATCTTTTAGAATAACGATGAAAGATAAATATCTTGAAAAGGCAACTCGAAGTGGAAATGTAAATGATGTGGAACTGTGGAAAGTTTGACTGTAATAGCGTGTGTATTTGTAAATTTGGGATAGGATTTGGAAGGAGTGGGCCGTGGCCATAAATTAGGAACCATCCCGACATTTGCCCGCAGTTATCGTATAAGTGTTTGTTTTTTTTTGTTTGTTTATAACCAGTTCTACTCCAGCCGAATGTCGGGATGGTACCTTACTTATGGCCGCGGCCGCTTTCTGCCCAAAACTCCTCTTAGTTACAAATACTCACCGTAGTACAGATATCATAGTGACACAGGTTATTAGTCAAATTCTACACACATCCATGTACACGGGGCTACATGACCACGATGTCACAGAACCCTTAATATAATCAACAATGCAATAATAAAATGAAGAAGCGGATATTTCGTTCATTTTGTGATAGCAAACGAATATAACACGCAATTTTCCATAATTCTATAAAACATATTTTAAAAAAAGCTTGATGTTGTCACGTTTGCTGTTTATCTAGTTTTTACACTACATTTATGTATTCAGATGAAGTTAGGATTCAACATTCCCCTAATTATAAGGTAACATGTCGTGGGTTTCATTTTTAATGAACATTTTCTAGAGTCTTATTAGCACAATACACATGCGTGATTAGTTTAATTTCCCGCAGGTTGCGCGCGCACACGTTCTTAATTAAACCAGGCATACAGTAAATGTTAACACAGCCTTATTCTCCATGCACAACATCATCATACCGTACGAGAATGAACTCTGAGTTTTACTTACTCTTCCCGTTCCCACTTAGTATGGAACCTATTTTACAGGCCTTTCAACGAAAGAAAGCAATAAGTTCAAAATGTTAGTATAGAGATAGATGGATTTGAAAATTACAATGTGATCCTTACACACCTATATACAGTGAGATTATTTCGCCAGCCAGCCGAGCTTGGGCCGCAGGGTTGCGCGAGGCGGAGGCGAACTAACCAGGGTCATTTAAGTCATTAAGTCACTAAACTTTCATCAGCGAGGGTGTGTAGTGTCAGCGCATAGATAAGTAGGCAATATAAACAACAGCTGCAAGATTTAATTAAAGAAGCAAAGATTTTTTTTTATTTCTTGGGAATCTGGATGACCTCAAGTCACCAGTTAAAGGTTAGAACTTATCTTTTCACAGAAGATACTAGAAATGTTGTGCTTCAGCTGACAAACAGTAACTTTGGAAGTTACATCGTTACATTATGTTGTTACTCCTGCACCCCCTGCGTGTTTACTGTAATTAATTGAAGCACGGACCTTAGCCCGTCTGATGTGGGTTAATATAAAATACAAGTCTACAGATCAATTACCCGTACTCTAGTGGAGCTGGAGAACAATATACGGCAGCAGATATCCCTCACAACAGAAGGGAATTACAACGTGTAAACGCTAATTTATTTACACGGTTCAACGTCTGTCTGTCAGCTGAAGGAGAACACTCTCAGCATCTCCTGTGGATTGGTAAGTTCTTTAATCATGATTTTCTGATGAATTTACCATTAATTAATGTACTTTGTTACGGTTTCCACCTGCGCGCAATCCGCGGTGGGAGCTCGATTGGGTGGCGGAAGGCGCGCGCGCCCGGCAGCCGGTTGCCCGTCCCGCTCCACCAAAAGAATCACCCTGTATATGTTCATCAACCGAAATGATGATGCCTGGATTAATTAGGCCAATTTTACACTATCAAAGCATTTCTATGAAATTTCTCTATATACAGAGTGTTTCTAAATTCCCACTACAGACTTTGAGGGCTTGTAGTGGGGACCAAGACGGTTAGTTTAGTATAGAAACTTGTGTCCGGAAACGAACAGTCTTCCCGCTATCCGCAAAACACCACAGCGCACGTTCACAGATCCCGCATTTTTGACGCTCTGTCCGACTCCTGCTACTTGTCGTCTGGGCCCAATTACAGGTGGGGGTCGATGTGATGACCACCGACATTAACTCAGACACGGTATCTCCACACCATGTTCTGGTACTCACGATCACCAATCCCTGGTCCTCCAACATCTGCCGCAGCCTTAACCCGTGCCAGTAGGTCTTCTTCGGATACCACATTACTTACTGTACTTATTTACTGGTCGGCGCTACAGTCTCTGAAGAACCTTGGCCTCATTTATCACCTGCCTCCATTCATCTCTATCTTCCACCTTCCTTCTCCGGTTCCTGATTCCCAGACTCCTAAGGTCGTCTTCCACGTCATCTATCCACCATCTCCTAACATAATATTCGCTTTCCTTAACATTAACCTTTTCCTTTGCCGGTTCGTCATCGGGTAATCAGCATTCCGAGGCACTTTTTTTTTACAGGGTAGGGTTGTTAACCCAACGCCCAACCCCCAACCTGGAGGACCAGGGTATCCCTGTTAGTCTGGCCCATCACCTTTGACCTGTCCGGCATGGGTGTTCCTCACAGGAGCTTACGCACCCGCTGGCATAGCTCGCAAGATCATTAGGACTCTCAAACCCCCACATGATGTCAAGATGAGGATACCATCGTGAGAGCCTCGGATACCACAGGGGTCTCGTAAATTAAGATTTTCATGTAACCCCACAGGTAGTAGTCTAGCGGTGTCAGGTCAGTTGAACTTGCAGGCCAAGCATTCGGGCCACCACGACCTATCCACTGTTGCCCAAATCTGTGATGCAGATGATTTTCGACCGCAAGTGAAAAATGAGGTGTTGCGCCATCGTGCTGATCACACACTCAACTGAATGGCATGGAATGTCAACAAATCTGTAGAGGATATGGGATATCTGGTGATCGTTCAATGACGTATAACGGAACAAGTTAGATCTGAACCTTCCGATGCGCATGTGCGTCCAGTTGCATTACGTCATCCCCCCCGCCTGGATTCTTTGTCAACCAGTGAGCACATACTTCATCACGCGCTAGTTAGATGTTGCCAAGTAGTCATTATTCCCATCACCTTGGCAGGGTACAGATGCTGCCGAGGCATGCGATGCAAGACTGAGTGGCTCTGTACTTGGACAAGCACGGCAACAAGCTTCCTGTCAGGAGTGTGTGAAGTGGGCGCGCTCTCAGTTCATCACCACCAATACCAATGCTATGTCACTGAGAATGCTCCTATTCGATACTTTATGCTTGCATAATGTAACCACGACGAGCAGCGAGCAGCCCCAAACAGTTGTTGCACCAAAGAGGGGAAATCGCATTTGCGTCTAGTGATCCCACTACCTCCCCTCCTAGACGAGACTCCGCCATGACAGGCCTGGTCTAACTTGCCACGCTATACGCACTCTTGTCAGTGGCGCCGAAAATGCAAGAAATTTGAACGTGTGCTCGAGTGTATTTTTGCGGGTAGCGGGAAGACGGTACGTTTCCGGACACAAGTTCCTATGCTAAACTTAACCGTCTGGTCCCCAATACAAGCCCTCAAAGTCTGTAATGGGAATTTAGGAACATCCTGTATTTCAACTGACATGTAGTCATATATTTGGAACCTGGATATATAATCCTGTAATCAATTTTGTAAATTAACCCGTAAAGGTAGTTTTTACAAACTAAACGTTAAAGGTAGATTTCATTCAAAAGCTATAAATTGCAATGGGTACTATGTTATAACTACCAGAAAATGTTGACATGTCTTCCTGTTTCATATCCCCACACCCCTATAATCACTATCAGTTCAAAACTTTATGTCGTTTAAGTCTTCAGCCTTTTGAGTGGTTTGACGTAGCACTCCATGGCTCCCTGTCCTGAGCTAATCGTTTCATCTCTACGCAGCTACCACACCCTACATCTGAGGCAATCTGTTTAACATATTCTAACCTTGGTCTACCCCTGCGGTTTTTATCCTCAACCATTTCTTCCATAACTAAGTCTTAATATGTGTCCTACAAACCTATCTCTTCTAACCATTGGGGCCGATAACCTCGATGTTAGGCCCCTTTAAACAACAATTATCATCATCATCTTCTCTCCAATAGCAGTCGCCAGAAACATCTCTCCTCTCCCACTCGTCTTAATACCTCTTTGTTTGTAACAATATCTACCCATCTGATCTTCATCATTCTCCTGCAGCACCACACTTCAAACTCTTCAATTCTCCTCTTTTCTGCTGCACCAATAGTCCAAGTTTCACTTCCATAAAGTGCCACGCTCAGACAAAGGCTTTCAAAAATGACTTCCTAATACCTAAATCTGTATTCGATGTCAACAGATTCTTTTTTTTTGTAGAAATGCTTTCCTTACCTGAGCCAACCTACTTTTTATATCCACCTTGCTTTGTCCATCACTGGTTATTTTCCTTCCCTAAGTAACAGTATAATTTACATATACTGTATAAGAGTAACAATTTTCTTGTGTACACGATAACTAACGTCATTATGCACCAATCATCCTTCAAAATTATACATGAAATATAAGCATTCAAAATCCGTTAATTCGTAAAATCAGAAATGGACCTTTTTGGAAAAAGTGAAATATCGCTATAACTTTGTTAATATGGGAAAAATCATCAAATCAATTAAAAGTTTTTACAATTTTTCAGATAAAGACCAAAACGTATCTCAGTACAGTATTTTGATAGCATCAACCATTGATCAAACGGACGGAAAACAAGTAGTTCCGTGAAGAACAATATAGGCTATTTTCATATATCCTACTTATGTATCTAGCCTCTATCAACGTACACAAATTTCAGATTGATTGTAGTAATAGATTCTTAGATATTGAGAACAGTCTAAATATTTCGGATTATGAGGATTATTCTGTACGTTCATTATTCAAACGTTGATTTCGATCTTATGATTAGAACACAAGAAATGAAATCTTAATTTTAACATTTCGCACAGCCACCATCTTGAGGTTATATAAGCAAATGAACTAAATTAGAAGCCAGTGGATTAAATTTGCATAGTGATTTGCTGTACCAAGTTTCACTGCGTTCGGATTGTTAAATCACGAGAAAAGTCTATTTAAATGTTTCAACTTCGCTTGGCCGCCATATTCGTTTTGAAGTTAACAGGTTTTTGAAAGTCACATAGGTAAACGTCTAGTAGTGCTCTTTACACCATACAAAATTTTGGGGTGAAATGAGTAATCGTTTTGGAGATAGAGAATGCACGGTGAAATATTTCGCACAGCCGACCTGTTGGATTGGTGAGACGTAATAAAATTTGAAGGGCACGGTCGGGGTTGGCCAGAATAGTTCTATGAACTTACCGAGTTTCATTGAAATCGCTTCGGCCGTTTAGAATTGTATGGGGACACACACACATACAAACACACGGACAAAATGTGATCTCATAAGCCTAGTTTTAGCCTATTTTCATTTTCACTTTTTGTCCGTGTGTCTGTCGGTGTGTGCGTGTGTGTGTGATAGCGAAATATTTCACCTGAATTCAATATCTCCGAAACTATTACCGATATCACCCTGGAATTTTGTACGGTGATAAAGGCAACTACTAGAAGTACACCTATGTGACTTCTGAAAAACTGGTAACTACAAAACCAACATGGCGGCTAAGCGAAGGTGCGAGATTAAAATGGACGTTTCTCGCGATTTAACCAACCAAACGCCATTAAACTTGTTACAGTATATGTTTATACACATTGTAATGCACCAACATCTAACTTCGTTCAATTGTTTACATAACCTCAAGATGGCGGTTGAGCGAAATATTTCACTGGCATTCTATATCTCTGAAACTATTACCGGAATCACCCTGAAAATTGATCGGAGATAAAGGGTAATACTGGAAGTTCATCTATGAGACTTTCAAATACCTGTTAACTACGAAACGAAGATGGCGGCCAAGCGAATTTGAAAGTTTTAAACAGACTTTTCTCACGATTTAATAATCCAAACGCAATGAAACTTGGTACAGCAAATGTTTATACACATTGTAATGCACTGGTATTTAATTTAGTACAATTGTTTACATAACCTCAATATGGCGGCTGTGCGAATTTTAAAATTAAGTTTTCATTTCTTGTGTCGAAATAATGCAATCGAAGTGAAAGTTTTTATAAAGAACCTAAGCAATAATTTTCCTTTAGTGGTACATGACTCTATGGCCTATACATATAACAATCCAACATGTCGACCATCCGAAATATTTAGACGGATCTCAATATCTACGAATCTATTACAGCAGTCAAACTGATTTTATTAATGTTCATAGGGGCTATGAGCATAAGTTCACCTATAGGACTTTCAATAATCTGGTGATCACAAATCCAACATGGCGGTGACGTTGTTGTTTGAGTCTTCAGTCTTTTGACTGGTTTGATGCAGCTCTCCATGCCTCCCTGTCCTGAGCTAAACGTTTCATCTCTACATAGCTACCACACCCTACATCCGAGGCAATCTGTTTAACATATTCTAACCTTGGTCTACCCCTACAGTTCTTGTCCTCGACCCTTCCTTCCATAACTAAGCTTGCTATTCCTGGGTGTCTTAGTATGTGTCCTACCAACCTATCTCTTCTCTTCATTAGCAGTCGCCAGAAACATCTCTCCTCTCCCACTCGTCTTAATACCTCTGCGTTTGTAACCCTATCTACCCATCTGATCTTCATCATTCTCCTGTAACACCACATTTCAAATGCTTCAATTCTCCTCTTTTCTGTTGCACCAATAGTCCAAGTTTCACTTCCATAGAGCGCCACACTCCAGACAAAGGCTTTCAAAAATGACTTCCTAATACCTAAATCTATATTCGATGTCAGCAGAGTCCTTTTTTGTAGAAATGCTTTCTTTGCCTGAGCCAACCTACTTTTTATATCCTCTTTGCTTCGTCCATCACTGGTTATTCTGCTTCCTAAGTAACAGAAGTCTCCTACTTCCTTCAGCTTTTCACCTGCCAATTTGATCTCCATAGAGGTTTCTGATTTATTTCGGCTGCATTCCAGTATTTTTGTTTTACATTTATTAATTTTCATCATGAATTCTTTCCGTAAGACGGAGTCCATACCATTCAAAAACACATTCAAATCCTCAGGCTTGTCGGCCAAGATGACGATGTCATCAGCAAATCTCAGAGTTGACGCGAATTATAAATATTCACATGGCCTTTTCTCGCAATTTAACCATCCGAGTGCGGTGACACTTGGTACAGTAAATCCTTACACAAATGTTAATCCACTAGCTTCTAATTTATTTCAATTGTTTCCATAACCTCAAGATGGCAGCTGTGCGAAATTTTAAAATCTCGTTTTTACTTCTTGTATCCTAATCATGCGATTGCATTTTGAATACTACACGTACACAATAATCTTCATGTAACAGTACATAACTCTAAGACCTACATATATAAAATTCCAACATGGCGTCCATCGCAATATTTCGTCGGTTCTCAATATCTACGAAACTATTACGGCAATCAAACTGAAATTTTGTATGTCGATAATGGAAATTAACATAAGTAGGTTATATGAAAATCGGCTTTAGTTCTTCACGGAACTACTTGTTCACTAATGAAAATAGGCTAAAATGGGGGTTTGAGAGAACGAATATTATATACACTTAATAGGCACAATATCAAAACCGTTTAAAATGGTTAATATCCTCTAAAAATTTCCTAATACTTTTGTTTGAAGGAATTTTTAATATGGCCCACACTGAGCAAAATACTGTATTTTCGGAATTAATTGTCATGGGACTTCTCTTATGCTAAACATGTGGAACCTTTGTAGATATATAAGGTGCGTTCAAAGAGTAACGAGCCGGATGCATAATTACAGAAACCAGTACCTGTATGTTAGAAGTATTGGCCCTGGCTGTTGAGGCACATGTCTCACTGTGACACGAGGCGGTGAATGGCTGTCTCATAAAATTCCCTGGGCTGCGATGTGAACCAGTTCCGCACGTACAGCTGGACGTCGACGTCCGAGGTGAATCGTTGGCTCCGCAGAGCCCTTTACAAGGGGCCCAAACATGGCGTAATCACAGGGAGAGAGGTCTGGACTCTATGGAGGGAGGCCGAGAACCTCCCATTTGAATTTCTGCAGGAGTGCCGCGACTGTGTTGCATTGTCTTGCATTGTCGTGGAGCGACCACGGCGGCTATGGCGTTCACTGTCATTCGGCGGTCCTGGATAATGAGTGCATCAACCAGCTGGACGTTGTCTTCGGTAATGCAGAGGGGGGTGCCCCAGACCGGGCATCATCGGCTAACGACACCCGTCCTTCCCTGAAGCGCTTGTGCCACGCCTTGACCCTTGCAAGGGACATGCCGTGTTCGCCGTACACTTGTCATATTCGGCCATGAATGTCCGTTCCCCCTACTCCTTCCGCTGTCAGAAACCGAACAACACCTATTTGCTCTTCGGTTGACGCCTCCATGTCACTGTTTGCAATGCGTCTGACAGCGTTGGACGATTGGTGCATGCTGATGCTCACTTTGTATCGCCAAGTGAAGTTCACGCGTGCCCTCTAGCGACGGGCTGTGACCTTCCACGCTCCAGTCCGAACCACACCTCGTTACACACGCCACGATTATCCGATGTAGTCGGCAGTTTGTGCATTCCAGCCTGCGGCTCGTTACTTTTTGATCGCACCTTATACAACAAATTTAGAGAATTCGATTTTCTTTACTTTGCCTGGCGTGCCAAGAGGATATTTAAAAAATTTGATAAGCTGCATTGTTTTACCCTGAACACCAGTAGCTACTCTGGCTGGTATCAGAGACATTACGAATTCCATTAAAAAGGGAATTGGTGTCTGCCAGATTTCATTTCCGTTATTATGACACACACACACGTAGGACCCCCTGACCTGGATGATGTATTATATTGATTTACAAGCTTACCAACTGATATAAGTCTAAATTGCAATTATGTGCCCATTGCACCAGTAAATTGCATTGTAATATTAAATTGGGTGCTGATGGTGGGCTAAGTGGGTGGCATGAGATTAATCAACCATGGCATGGACTGGACAGGACAGTGTAGGGCCTACCTGCTGGGAGAGCGCTCACAGGATGCGCTAGCATCAATAGGACAGACACGGATGCTGCATAGGTTTCCAGGCGAGGAGATTAACTATATAATATATAGACATTAGACATTAACCCAGATAATTGAAATAACAAGCTAAGAATCGGTGGAAATGTCGAGGGTGATGTCCTAATCGAAATCCCAAAAGTCCCAAAAAATCCGAGTTGGGGAAAATCCACCATCTTGAAAATACTGCCGACGTCTTGGATTTTTCCAGTTTTCCGTATAGCAACCGAACGGACAGTCCGATTGCGTTCGATTTTGCGTCAAATTAATTAACTTTCAGTACTTTATCGTCTAGACTACTAAAACGAATGAATGTGGATCTTTTTTATAAACAATTTAGTTTCCATAAGTAAAAAAGTTCAAAAACATGCGTTTTGACCTAAAATGATAGCTATTACTTAACTTAAATCCTATGTTATCAAGAAAATTACTACGAGTACAAACCATTAAAGACTGTGAAGGCGGGCACAATATACATTATTTACAAAAAACAACACAAAAACGCAACAATCAATACAATTTTTTAGGTGAAACGACGCTCATGCTGGCGTGATGCACCTTATGATGATGATGATGATAATTGTTGTTTTAAGGGGCCTAACATCTAGGTTATCGGCCCCTAATGGTTTGGGTGATCGTGAAGATGATAATGAAAAGTAAACTATAACGAAAACTAACTACTAACTTATATACTAGAAGAAGAAATGGAAAGCAGAAGGAGAATAAGGCAAGTAAAGGACAGGACGAAAATAAATGCCCTCAACCCTCTAAGAATGTGGATTGAGAGACTTGGAAGGAAGGAGAGCCATGAAAGGCAGATAGGAAAGTGAAAGAGAAGAGGGTCCGCCCCAGAGGTAATGGATAAAATTGGGAAAACCAGACCCAGCTCAGGAATCCATCGGGGTCGCCAACTTCCGAACTCACCAGCCGGGATCCCCTGAGGGTGTAGCAATATCCAGGGTGCACCAGAAGTGTTGGGGATACATACACCCTGCCTACTTGAGGGCCTTGAGCAGAAGGCAGGAGATAACATGAAAAGAAAAAGAAGGCTGACACCTCGAAGAATGAGGGAGCAGGAAAGATGAGACAAAAGCCAATTAAGGCGGGAAAGGAAGAGACTCCCTAGGCCTCGGATACCGTAATACCGTCGGGGTCGGAAGAGAACAAGGGTAGACCAAGTGAGGTCGACAGGAAAGAAGACGGAGAGGAACCCGGCACAAATAGGTGGAAGCAATGTCGGACTCAGCTGGGGCCCCGTGGTCGCCAACCCATGTCCCACTAGATGAGAGCCCCTGGGGGGAGCATCAATAGGACAGACACGGATGCTGCATAGGTTTCCAGGCGAGGAGATTAACTGCACAATATTCTTTATGTTCGACGATGTCGATATGTAAATATTATATGTCAGAAAACTGTATCATAATGGGAGTCATGAAAGTACAACATTTTAGGGGCAGAAGACCTCGTAGTTCCGCCCCTTAAAACAAAAATAACTAACTAACTAACTAACTAAAGTACTACTTTTCATTATAACACAGTTTCTCCGATCAATCAGAGCTCAATTATTTCATTCATTGACCAATTAAGTAAGGATAGCTTCTCACATGAATTACATGATTTGAAAGTTAACAATGTAGCCTATATTCGATCAACCATTGTAGTTACAATGCATAAACCAACTGGGCAATATTGCAAAAGAAATAGCACTGTACCTTAATATCCGGAACTCCAATTTCTACACAGTCGTAAAATTTCGCCGACAATTTTAGTGAATGCTGTTGTTGACACAAACACACCAGAACGTGTAAAACACAGTAAAACCTGCCTAAACCGGACCCTTTATGTACCGGAAACCTGAACACACGGGAAACAAAATTTGGAACGCAGGTATTTCCTATGTAAAATGACACTGTCAATCGGAAAACTGACTAACGCAGAAACGAAAAGAAATTCCGGAACTGTAGGCGTAAATAACCTAAGACAGATGATCTTATCCATAACACAAAGCTTTGTACTAAATTTTGAGCAAACCTGTACTTGCACCAAAGTCCTAGGAAACATTAACTCTAATTTTCCCCCCAAGTTTTCGTTTTTATTTTATTTTATTTTCTGTTTTTGGTTCAGTTTTTCTTGTTTATTATGTTTTCGTCAGATAGGAAAGTGAAAGAGGAGAGGGTCCGCCCCAGAGGTTTGTTTGTCTTGCTCTTGTTATTATTTTTGTTTTGTCCAGCAGGTCAAGGGGGTCCGGATTATTTTTTTTTTCAGAAATTTCCAAAAGAAAATTAGTTATAATATGACTGAAAGATTCAACAGTCAACATGTACAGTGAAACCTCTCTAAAAGATCACCCCTATTAAAAGACCACCCCACTTAAAGATCGATTTTTCTTGGAACCGATTTAAAACCTCATAAGATCAATGTATTTGTTACCTCTATTTTAGGTCCATCCCTCTCCCCGACCAAAGACCATGCATTTTCTCAGCCTGATCTCTTTCAAAAGACCACTTCTCGTCTGCTTTCCCATTGGAGATCGTGATGAAGGTGATGATGTAAACAATGGTTCTGTTGGCACAGCACTTCATCAGCATACAATGTCATTATAAAAAAAAGTGATATGTAATGTATAAAAATACAAAAAAGGCTCTCCTAGAAGATTGTTCGAACGCAGAACAAATTAATGGACTTCCGAACTCACACAGAGATATTCTAGAAAGTGAAATTGTTATAAAAAGGGCTAATCTGAAACAGAGATCAATTCGTGACTTCTTTAAATGACAGAGCTCAGAAAATAACTAATTGTAATTAATTTGTACTAAATGTGAACCAATGCAGTGTTCAAACTGTACTTAATTAATAATGCAGTATAAAATTGTTTTTAAATGCCTACCCCTATTAAGAGACCACCCCTCAAAAAGACCAGTTTCCCATGGAACAGTCACTGGTCTCTTTATAGAGGTTTCACTGTATTCTATATGGGGTTAAAGTTGATTTTAGTTACTTGATAACTTTAGAAAAGTATTATTAATATTATTATTATTATTATTATTATTATTATTATTATTAAATTTAATTCATGGACTTGTGTTAGAGCCTCTTGTGACCACTCATAATACATTAAGTAGGCTGGTTATGCACGTTCCAGGTACACTGGCAATGTAATGTAGTATGCAACATAATGCAATTTGTCTACGTCTTGCCTTGTAACTGCTATAACTTATTCAGAAAGGCCACTGTCTCCCTCTCTCTCTCTCTCTCTCTTCCGCTCTGTTAGTAGCCCACGTAACATTACTCCCAGAGAGCAAATGAATCCATTATCAGACAAGAAAACGAACTTTCAGGAAGAATATTATATAGGCTACATTCAATACCTAAATATCTTCCATTTCTGAATGAAATTTTTCAGTGTCCAAATGTTTTATATAAGAAAACTCAACAAATTCAAAAGAAATATATATATATTCAGGCTAATAATTTCAAAGTGTTTCGACATCAGATAAGTCTCTACATCATATTTTCAACTCGTTAATAGATAATTCTAACATCTTTTTGGAAGGAACTAAATTAGACTCTATCTTCAACTTCAAATATCTAGGAAGCACCATCTCAAAGGATAACACTGTTGACAAGAAGTACTCAACAGGACACAGAAAGCGTCACATTTTTACAGTCAAGTGAGAAACCTACTATGGGACAGCAACATACCCCTGAAAGCAAAATAACCATCTTCAATACTTATTTCGTACCAATTCTGGTGTATGGACTGCAGACATGTAGCCTACATTACTGGATAAAGAACTTAACAAAATCCAAGCAACAGAAATGAAATTAATTAGAACAATGAATCAAAGGATCAGAAAAGACAAGATCAGAAACGAAACAAATAGTAAAGAAGCTGGGATACAGAAAACTGCTGCAAATGTTATAGGGAAGTGTAGACTTCAGTGGTATGTATAGTTTGGAAGGAATGTAGTGACGCTTCAAGGTCAAGTTGCAGCGTAAGTGGTGGGGGTTGTGGGGCAGGGAGCAGGGAGCCGGAAGGTTATAGCTGCTTCGAATGAACTACTGAGTAGGTGCGCCAATTGAGCACTTCGGTTACACCAAGAATTAGACCACTTGAAATGAAAATAAAATTCTGAAACTTCGCAAATTTATAGAACAGGAATCTGAGATGTAAAATATGAAAAACAATGCTATATTTAATAACTTGTGAACATGTAATGATGCTTTAAAAGTTGATCATATTTATTAAATGATATAAATGGCATGGAAAAGTTAGTATGCGGTAAATTTTCGTATTTTTGGGCTAAATAAATTGTGTAAGCGTAAAAGTTTGAGGCAATAAGTTGAATTTTAATGTTAGAAAATGTTCTTGTTTGTGGGACGAATAGATTTCTGACAGCGGGTTGTTAAACAGAAAAGAAAAATAGCAGTCAGCGCGCAACTGGTCACTGCTTGTTTCGCCGTCCCGTGTAATCAGTCATTCATTCATCGGACATGTATAAAATATCTTAAATGATACGTATGTACTTATTGCGACAATATATCGGCAAAGAATATAACTTAATAGATATTATTTTAATATAAAGCAGTGACATATAAATGTGAAATAATTTCAGTTACAACACTTCGTTCATACTTATTGCAGATAAACTTTCTTCGGCTTTTCCCAATGAATTGGAGTCACCAAAGCCAACCAGGCTCATTTTGGATTTGACCGGGGATTTAAGGCCGGATGCCCTTCCTGACGCCACGTGATTTTTCAGGTGAAAATTCCATCCCGCTGTCACCGGGATTCGAATCTCAGCCGTCCGGGTGAAAGACGAGGAACAAAGCCACTGCGCTATCACGCTCCCCAATACATACTTATTGCAGATGTTTAGCATTATTGATAGGAAAAAGAGGACTGTATTTAATTATGTTTCCTCCATATAGACTATGGGGTCGTTTGACACTTCGGTACTGTTTGATTGATATCAAATAGGCTAGTCTCTTTTTCCTTACGTCAGATTTTTCCATCAGAATTTTCCTGTTATCACACGATTTCTTCCGCCTGGAACCTAAAGTTTTCATTACTTGATTAAGGGCCCATTTCGAACGTTTAAAGTCAACTTTCTCCATTAAAATTGGTAATAAAGCTCGTAACGTTGGACGTTGACCATGTGTTACATGGAATTCATTAATAGTTCTTCTAATTACGAATTTGTCAGTCATCTATTTCCGTTTTAACTCTTTCCTTGGGGCGGTTTTTACGCGGCCTTGAAAAAGATTGTCCATCCTCCAAATTGGTTTGGTTTTCTTTTAAAATCCTCTGAACACTTCTGAGGGATATTCCGGTTGCTTCAGCAACTCGTTTTTGCACTTCTTTCAATAAAATTGGCCCTTCTTTTGCTTCTCATTTCATAAAGTCATATATATTGCAAATAAGCTCTCTAGCCTGGCTGTGAATGATCTTCCCACCAATCTTTCTTTCTGCCATGTTTCTGACTAAAGAATAAATATACGGTATTACAAAAATATTCCAGGATAACACAATTCTAAAAAGTATTATATATCATGAAAAATATTTAAACCACATTCAAAATAGTTGCACTTGCGAGTATACAGCATACACACTTGCGAAGTTAACAGCGCGACGAACGTAAAGCCACTGGGACAGCTTCTCCCCCACCCTTAATACGTGGCTAGAAACTTGTGTGGCCACCCCCTGCTGCTCGACCTTGAAGCGTCACGACATCCCTTCCGAACTATAGAGCTTCCACGAGTTAAAATGGCACCGGAGCTTAAGCATAGCGAACTTCCGGTCCGTGAATCTCCATTTCATTTTCATTGCCAATGAATCGTCCGTGATTATTTTCATTATTATTTCGAATTGTGGTGTTGTTTTAGGCGTTCAACTTATGAAATAAACACTAGAGGGTTGGCCTTTCATGAATATTCCAAAGACAAGTGTCTCCTAAAAGAGTAATTAGTAAAAATTCGCAACAGAAACGACCATAACAAACAGCTTGGTTAAAAAGTGTGCGATCTGCACATATCAAACGGCAGTGGTGTATCATATCTTAGAATTGTATTAAATTGGTGCCAATTAAATATGTTATATGGAATAATATAATAACCATTTGCTAACCGGTTGTTATATTGGTATATTATGCATTAACGTGACCCGTTTAAATGTTAAAACGTGACGAAACGAGTTATAGGCTATTCGCCGTACCGGTAGGCCTAATATTTACAAACAACTCGTTGTTTCTTCTTTAACATTTAATTAATCATTATAATTATAATAGCCTAGGTATCTATTAACACGTATTTAACCAATAATCATTTTATAATTCTACGTAGGTTACTTAGGCCTATTGCAAGAAAGCGATATTTGATAGCACATTCGGTTTCACCTTAAAATCCAACCGTGCCTAGTTTTCAGTAGGATGGAAAATATTACCGTAAGTTAATAGACCAAACAACAAGCGACAAACTTTTTAAAGAAATGTCTACGTAAAGTACGGTACGCTACCATACGGTAATCATTGAAAAGGTAAATTTCAAAAACGACCGAACTTCATTTTGCATGGATTATTGAACCCGAAACCTTCTAATGGAGGCATGGATTGCCTGTCTTTACAAATATTTTAGTCAATAATTTAAAACAAGTTGCCTGAAAACTAAATACAAAGAGCTGCGTGCCTACTACAGTTGCTCTGTGAGAAAAACAACCTTGCCAAGAGTATACGACGTGCATACAGCTAAATACAATAATTCAATTGGAGAAACACTTTCTTCGTCACGATCTTTTAAAAAATTTCAAACATAATCTGTTGTAAATTGACGGGAAAATGTGCCACATTTAGAGACTGCGAGTGTTGTAAGCGGCACAACGTTAGCCTACATTTCGCATCATTAATACTGTTACGTGCCACCCCCTAGTGGCACTTTTTTTAACTGGATTACGGTGGGGTACAAAGCACAAGACCAATTACTGCTTAAAGAAATAATTAACTTTATTGGGGCCAGAAAATTACACTAATCAGCAAATACAAGCAATTAGGAGCCTTCTCCAGTTTCCTCAAGTCTCTTCCTTATGCGCTCTTGGCCCCTTTCACTTGCAACAGACCACAGAAGTTAATCCTGCCGCTAATGAGCCTAGTGGCCTTGACAGAACTACATGCAACTTCTTTCTAATGTGCGCCTACTACAGTACTTACGGGCACTTGCTGCGCGCTGTTCACCAGCTGGGAGAAACAATGTCACTGGATTTCGACACCACAATATCTGACACTCAGTGAAAGCACACTTACTCAGAACACGGCAGTCCCCTGTATGTTCCTCACTTCGCCGCTACACTAGGGGTTTCGCAAGTCACCACACTTCTGTCGCTCAGAATAAACGCTCACACTAGCTCGTAAAACACAACAACCACAACTGCTTCACGGGTCACTCTTATATAGCAGGCCGGTGACTCAATAAATGGTTCTAGATCCATCCAGGGTCCACGGCTTCTCGAGGTTTCCATCGCTGGTCCAGTCACGAATCTTCTGGACTATCCCTTTGCCTTAGTAGCCCTGTTGCATAAGGCACACGCAATACAGGAGGCATGCCACAGCCCAGCCCCTGGGGCAGTTGTGACTCAAGCGGCGAGCGATGACACAAACTCACAGCCGTAACACCACCCCCTTCCTAAAAAGGCAGATCGTCCCGATCAATCATTGGTCCGTCTGTGTCCCTCCGTAGGCTACCAGGCGATCTCGATGCACGATCTTCATCTTCGCCCTCGGGTTCCGCTGGATCCTGTAGACGACATCGTTGATCCGTTTCACGACTCGGTACGGGCCCTCCCAGGACTTCTGAAGTTTGGGTGACAGGCCTTTCTTCCGTAATGGGTTGAAGAGCCAGACCAGGTCGTCCTCGTGGAATCCGCCGGCCTCCGTCTGCTGGTCGTATCGGGTCTTCATTCGGTCGGTCTCGATCCGCAGTTTCCTCCTCGCGAACGCGTGCACGTCTTCCAGTTGGTCGACCAGCTCTTGACAATACTGGCTTACCGGGATCGGATCATTCCCAGGTCGGCCGAAGGCAAGATCGACGGGTAGACGGAGCTCCCTCCCAAACATGGCCCGGGCTGGTGTGCACCCGGTGGCTTCATGCACGGCGGCGCGGTAGGCCAGGAGAAATAGTGGAAGATGCTTGTCCCAATCCCTCTGGTGCTCGCTGACAACTATTCGGAGATGGTTCTCGATGGTGCGATTGAATCGCTCTACCATCCCGTCGGACTGAGGGTGTAGCGGCGTTGTCCTTGTCTTCCGGATTCCCAGCAGCTGGCATAGGTTCTGAAACACCTGCGACTCGAAGTTCCTCCCTTGGTCGGAGTGCAGCTCCAGGGGTACTCCGTACCGGCTGACGAATTCCTTCACCAGGGTCTCTGCGATCGTCGCGGCTTCTTGGTTAGGGAGCGCATACGCCTCCGGCCATTTGGTAAAGTAGTCGCTGACGACTAATATGTAGCGGTTCCCTGCCTCGCTTAACGGGAATGGCCCAGCAACATCGATGGCCACTCTCTCCATGGGGCCGCCCACGTTGTAGGTCTTCAGTGGACCCCGTCGTCTTCGTCCTGGGCCCTTGCTGGCTGCGCAATCGTGGCACCTCGCGCAGTGGTTCTCCACGTCTGTTCGGCATCCGATCCAGTAGAACCGCTCTCTGAGCTTCTCCAGGGTCTTCTTTATCCCTAGGTGTCTACCAGATGATCCTCCATGGACTTCCTTCAGGACTTCCTCCGTCATAGCCTTTGGAACGACGACTTGTTCCCGAGATGTCTTCCCGTCGGTGCTCTCCCAGGCGCGGCAGATGAGGCCATCCCTTACAATCAGCGAGTCCCACTGTGCCCAGTAGGACTTAAACTTTGGGCTGCAGTCACTCACAATGTTCCACCCGGGTCTGGGGACACAGGCCCTCTTCCATTCGGCTATCAGTCCCAGGTCATCATCTTCTGCTTGTGCCCGCGTGAAAGATTCGCGGCTCCAGTTCCCCTGAAGTTCCACAGTAGTCCGTCGGCACTGTATCCCGGTGTTCTCCTCCCTTCGGGCACAGAAGGTGCAGTCTTCGGGGCACGGTCTTCGTGACAGGGCGTCGGCGTTAGAATGCAGTTGGCCTTTCCTGTGCTGAATCTCAAAGTTGTACTGTTGAAGCCTCTCTAACCACCGCGCGAGTTGACCCTCGGGCTGCTTGAAGTTCAGGAGCCACCGCAGGGATGCATGGTCGGTCCTGATGAGAAATTCTTGCCCGTACAGGTACTTGTGGAAGTGTTCAATGGTCTTCACGATGGCGAGCAGCTCCTTCCTGGTGACGCAGTAGTTCCTTTCTGGCTTTGACAAGGCCTTGCTGAAGTAGGCCACTACTCTCTCCTCGCCGACCACTACTTGCGACAGGATCCCCCCTATGCCAAAGTCGCTGGCATCGGTATCGACGATGAACCTTGTTCCAGGTCTGGGGTAGGCCAGAATAGGCGCGGTGCACAGAGACTGCTTGAGTTGCTCGAAGGCATTGTGGCATTCTGCTGTCCACGTGAAGAGTTGGTCCTTCTCAGTCAGTCGATGTAAAGGTTTGGCGATGTCGGCGAATCCTCTCACGAAGCGACGATAATAAGTGCAGAGTCCCAGGAAGCTTCGTAGTTGGGACTTGTCCTTCGGAACTGGCCACTCCCTCACAGCTGCGGTCTTCTCTGGGTCGGTGCGCACCCCTTCCTCGGAGACGATATGCCCAAGGTACTGGACCCGCTTCTGGAAGAGCTGACACTTCTTGGGGCTCAACTTCAGCTGGGCAGCCCGTAGCTTCAACAAGATCCCCTTCAGGTTGCTGTAGTGCTCCTCGAAGCTCCTCCCCAGAACGATGACGTCGTCTAGGTATACCAGGCAGGTCTTCCAATGTAGTCCCCTCAGAATGGACTCCATTAGCCTTTCGAAGGTTGCAGGGGCGTTGCACAGACCGAATGGCATGACGGTGAACTGCCAGAGCCCGCTGCCCACAGAGAACGCCGTTTTCTCGCGGTCCTTAGGGTGGACCTCCACCTGCCAGTAGCCACTCTTCAAATCCAAGGTGGAGAACCATCTTGATCCTGATATGGTGTCCAGCGTGTCGTCGATCCGGGGTAGAGGGTAGCTGTCCTTTTTCGTGACGTCGTTCACCCGTCTGTAATCCACGCAGAACCTGGTGGAACCGTCCTTCTTCTTCACTAGCACGACCGGAGAACTCCAAGGACTATGTGATGGCTCGATCACCCCTTGCTCCTTCATCTCTTCTACCATCCGGTCGACTTCGGCTTGCTTGGCGAGCGGGACACGTCGGAATGGGGCCCTAATCGGTGCGCTGTCCCCAACGTCGATTCTGTGCTGGACCAAGCTTGTCCTGCCGAAGTCTTTGCTCCCCACGGAGAAGACATCCTGGAAATCACGTAGCAGGTCCTGAAGTTGGCGTGATTGCTCTTCGTCTAAATGGTCCGGGATCCTTGGTACAGCTTCTGTAGTTCTTCTGGCAGGGCGCGTCTTCTTCGGTTGTCCGTCTGCAGGTGTCCGTCCGTCGTTTCTGTGATGCGGGCAATCCAGGTAACGGGCTCGCAGACTCCTAGGTTGGTGTCCCGGTGAACCGTAATATCGTAGTCGTTCAGGTTGGACAGGCGGACGTACGGCCGAGGCGTCGTGTTGATGAGGGTCTTGGCAACTAGCAATCCTTTTGTCTGGATGTCCTCATATTTTGGCTCGATGACAGCCGCCACTCCCTCAGCAGTTCCGTCGACAATTACGGCAGCGCTGACCTCCGTCCTGGCGGGAACGATGACGTCTTCTCTCAGCCTTACTCGTCGTGCGGTGATGGCCTCGTGCGCAGGTTGCAAAGCAAGTTCCTCACCTCCGAAGTGCAGAGTGTTGGTACTCAGATCCAAGATGATGTTGTTCTGGTCCAGGAAGTCCAGTCCGATGATCACTTCATTTGATACGTCAGCCACAAGCACTGGATGCTTTATCGCCCGTCGACCAATGACGAACTCCAGTGATGCTTCGCCATGTACCGGTGCGGTCTCTCCGGTCGCGGTTATTAGCTGGAGGTTCCTTTGTGTGGGTTGAACTCTCCACTTCGGGATCACGGTGGGACTGACGATGGTCCTCGACGCTCCCGTGTCGATCAGCATGGGCCAGCTCACTCCGTTGACGACTCCGTCGACCATCAGGCTGCTATTGTCCCTCCGTAACTTCGTCACACGCACTTGGACTGCTGGAGCTTGACGACTGTCACAAGCCAACCTTTGCCCCCCAAGGCTGGCTAATACTCGTTTCCCCTGGGTCGCGCGGTTTTCAGACGACTGATTTCCCGTCGGATACCCTCGGCGGCGGCGATCACCGCAGTCCTTACTCAGGTGGCCTTCCTTACCGCAGGTCCAGCAGGTCGGTAGTCCTCTTCCGGGCCGCCTCTCCGGTTGCCTTCCGGCTGTGTCATTGCTGGTGGCGCCGCGACTATCGAAGAAACGGCTTAGCGCCTCCATTAATTCGTCGGCCAGGGGCTTGGTCTCGTTGGTTTTTGCTGGTTCGTCGACGTCCACTTGACGCACCCGCGCGTGCATTCTGGATGCCTGTTTTGCCGTCTCGAATTCAAGTGCGTGGCTCAGCGCATCTGCCAGGGTCTTATTGCGCGCGAGTCGGAGCGCCTGTTGAGTGTCCGAGTCCCGTAGCCCGTCGGTGAAAGTCTGCGTCGCTATCTGCTCCAGAAAGTCTGCCGGCGCTGTTGGGTAGGCGAGCCTTACGAGGCGTGCGATGTCCATCTCGAACTCCTGCAGGGTTTCCGCGTTCTTCTGTACCCGGGTCCGGAGCTGCATCTGGTAGGCCTGCTGAAGATGGCTATCTCCATATCGGGACTCCATATGGGCGATCAGTGAAGCGTAGTCCTGGGATCCAGTCGGGATGGCCTGAAGGACGTTAAGGGCGTCACCTCTCAGCGCTACAATGAGAGCTGTAGCCTTTTCTGTGTTGTTCCAGTTATTTATGGAACAGGCCGCCTCGAACTGACGTAAGTAGGTGCTCCACGGGACCTTTCCGTCGAAGGTTGGGGGCGTCACTCTGCTATGTCCCGTTCCTGATATTCCCGGTGTAACGGTGGGCGGGCGTTGGCGCAGCTCGGCAAATTCCTCTTGTAGGGCTTTGAATCTATCTTCCATCCCTGTCGGCGGGAGTCGGCGCAGCTCAGCAAATTCCTTTTGTAGAGCGTTGAATCTCTCTTCCACCCCCATCAGCGGTCGTTGGCACAGCTCGGCAACTTCCACTTGCAAGGCGTTGAATTTCTCCTCCACCCCCATCAGCGGGCGTTGGCGCAGCTCGGCAACTTCCACTTGCAAAGTGTTGAACTTCTCCTCCACTGCCGCGACTTCCTCACGTAGGCCCTGTTCTAATTTCCTTTGGCTCTCCTCTAATTTTGTCAATAGACACTCTTCCAGATTTTTCTGGCCATCCAGAAATTTGGCGGTTAGGTCCTCTGCTAACTTATTCTGGCTGTCTTCCATCTGCTTCAGGTCCTCCGCTAACTTATTTTGGCCTTCTTCTAATTTGGAAGTTAGGTCCTCTGCTAACTTATTTTGCCTGTCCTTCAGGTCCTCTGCTAACTTCTTCTGGCCATCCTCCATCTTCTTCTGGCCATCCTCCATCTTCTTCTGGCCGTCTTCCATTCTGGCAGTTAGGTCCTTGGTTAAATTCTTCTGGCCGTCTTCCATTTTGGCAGTTAGGTCCTTGGTTAAATTCTTCTGGCCGTCTTCTATGCCATTTAACTTTTCTAGCAATGCTGCCAATTGCGCCTCCATTTTAGTTGTTTGCCTTGTAAAGGGCATGCACTCACAGGAAAATTAGAGAAAATGACCTGCTCGGGTTTTGAAACCAGGACCGTCAGGTGTTGTGCTTGAGTTCGTAATCCGGCTTCTGACACCAGTTGTTACGTGCCACCCCCTAGTGGCACTTTTGTTAACTGGATTACGGTGGGGGTACAAAGCACAACACCAATTACTGCTTAAAGAAATAATTAACTTTATTGGGGCCAGAAAATTACACTAATCAGCAAATACAAGCAATTAGGAGCCTTCTCCAGTTTCCTCAAGTCTCTTCCTTATGCGCTCTTGGCCCCTTTCACTTGCAACAGACCACAGAAGTTAATCCTGCCGCTAATGAGCCTAGTGGCCTTGACAGAACTACATGCAACTTCTTTCTAATGTGCGCCTACTACAGTACTTACGGGCACTTGCTGCGCGCTGTTCACCAGCTGGGAGAAACAATGTCACTGGATTTCGACACCACAATATCTGACACTCAGTGAAAGCACACTTACTCAGAACACGGCAGTCCCCTGTATGTTCCTCACTTCGCCGCTACACTAGGGGTTTCGCAAGTCACCACACTTCTGTCGCTCAGAATAAACGCTCACACTAGCTCGTAAAACACAACAACCACAACTGCTTCACGGGTCACTCTTATATAGCAGGCCGGTGACTCAATAAATGGTTCTAGATCCATCCAGGGTCCACGGCTTCTCGAGGTTTCCATCGCTGGTCCAGTCACGAATCTTCTGGACTATCCCTTTGTCTTAGTAGCCCTGTTGCATAAGGCACACGCAATACAGGAGGCATGCCACAGCCCAGCCCCTGGGGCAGTTGTGACTCAAGCGGCGAGCGATGACACAAACTCACAGCCGTAACAATACATAAGAAATAAACACGTGCAGAGCTTTCTCATTGCACACAGCGGAAGATCATATCGCTCTTGGTGCATTTTACAACTTTTATTTCTCCTAATAACAATAATTTGCTTAGTTACTTGCAAGGAAAATTGTAGTACACAGTACCCATTGCTTCCATTACCTGACTACTAAACCGGAAGCTGGTAATGCTTAACCATACGCCGGTGGCGCGTCCTATGGCAAGTGAAAGAACGAAAGAAAGTGTAAGCTCTATACATATGATGCGAATGAATAACTCTAGAACAGCAAGGGACTACTTCAATAGAGAACTGAAAGGAAAATGACCGAGGGGAAGACCCAGAAAACAATGGATTGAGACCTTCAGATCAGAAGTGGAGAAAAAAGGGCTGAAATGGGAAGAAGTTGTAGAACGAAAGTTGTACAATGACAGAAAGCAGTGGATAGCGCTTGTCTACCGCATCCGGGAAACTGGAGACGGAAAAGTATGATGATGATGATGAATAGTTAATAGCTAATATACAAACACTATTTTGTATGTTGTAGCTTTTTACCATCATCACAGCAGAGTGTACGTAGGTCATTCCTGCATATAGTCAAACCTCCGTACAATGATTACCGATACAACGATAAAGCCAGGTACAGCGATAAATTTGTATGGTCCCGGCTGATCTCTTATATAAAAACAAGTGTCCTGACTGACTGACTGACTGACTGACTGACTGACTGACTGACTCATCATCGCCCAGCCAAAACTATTAAAGTTAGGAACATGAAATTTTTAGGATATCTTCGTTGCAAGTAGAAAACGCCCACTAAGGAAGGGTTTTTGGATATTCAAGTTCTAAAGGGGTGTTAAGGGGGTACACCTTCATTTCATTGAATAACAATATCTCCGGCTTGGTTTCATTGAGGGATGTGATACTCGGCATATACACTCACCATTAAAAATAAGAAGGCGCAGCGGTCAAGCTGTATGCCTCTCACCAAGGCGGACCGGGTTCGATTCCCGGTCAATGCATGTGAGATTTTCGATGTGAAATGCCATGTCCTGTGGTTCGGATTCCACGTAAAACGGAGGTCCCGTGGCTTATGATCGCGAGATTAACGGTCACGTTAAACTACAAGCTTCCTTTCCTTTAAAAATAAGAAGACACGTGTCTGAGGGATTTTCGATGTGGTGTATATTATGAGGTGAAAGGGGTGAAAAGTGGGGGTTGAAGGATTCCTAACGGAGCGTGTATCTCTTAAACGACATAAGCGAGGAGTTTGAAACTCAGCGGAAAAAAATCAGCTTTAAAAATAAGCAAATAGTTGTTTGACCGTTTTTTCATAAATCCAATTTAAGGGGCCCATGGGGAGGGGTGAAATTCTGGGGGGGGGGGGGGAACAGGAAAGAAAGTGTCCTAACTGATTGACTGACAGACTCACTCATCAAACTCAGGGGGAAAAACTGCTTAAAAATAAGTAAATAGGTGTTCGACAGTTTTTTTCATAAACCCAATTTAAGGGTTCATGGGGAGGGGTGAAATTCTGAAAAAAGAAAATTGAAAGAAAAAGTCCTGACTCACTCACCATCGCCCAGGCAAAATTATTGAAGTTAGAAACATGAATTTTTGGGGAAATGATCATTGTATGTCAAAGCCGACCACTAAGGGAGGATTTTCGGATATTCAGGTTGTAAAGGGGTGTTAAGGGGGTTAAACCTGCATTTAATTGAATATCAATATCTCCCGATTGGTTTCATTGGGGTATGTGATACTCAACATATAAACTCATCATTAAAAATAAGAAGACATATGTCTGAGGGTTTTTCGATGTGGTGTATATTATGAGGTGAAAGGGATGAAAAATGGGGGTTGAAGGAATCCTAACGGAGCGTGTTTGTCTTAAACGACACAGGCGAGGAGTTTGAAATTCAGCGGAGAAAAAACAGCTTAAAAAAGAGTAAATAGGTGTTCGACCGTTTTTCTTCATAAATCCAATTTAAGGGGCACATGGGGAGGGGTGAAATTCTGAAAAAAATAATTGAAAAAAATGTCCTGACTCACTCACTCATCATCGCCCAGAAAAAATTATTGAAGTTAGAAACTTGAAATTTTGGGGATATGTTCGTTGTTTGTCGAAAACGTCCACTAAGGAAAGGTTTTTGGATATTCAGGTTCTAAAGGGGTGTTAAGGGGGTAAACGTGCATTTCATTGAATAACAATATCTCATGAGAGGTTTCATTTGATGATGTGATACTTGGCACATAAACTAATCATTAAAAATTGGCTGACACATGTCTAATGGTTTTTCCATGTGGTGTATATTATGAGGTGAAAGGGATGAAAAGTGGGGGTTGATAGATTCCTAGCGGAGCGTGTATCTTTTAAACGACATAGGCGAGAAGTTTCAAACTCAGCGGAAAACAATCAGCTTAAAAATAAATGAATAAATAATTAAATAAATAAGATTTTGAGTGTTTCTTCGTAAATCCAACTTAAGGGGCCCATGGGGAGGGTGAAATTGTGGAAGGAAAACGTCCACTAAGGAAGGATTTTTGGATATTCACTCATTATCGACCAGCCAAAACTATGAAAGTTAGAAACATGACTTTTGGGGATATGTTCGTTGTATGTCGAAAACGTCCACTAAGGAAAGGTTTTTGGATATTCAGGTTCTAAAGGGGTGTTAAGGGGGTAAACGTGCATTTCATTGAATAACAATATCTCACGAGTGGTTTCATTTGATGATGTGATACTTGGCATATATACTAATCATTAAAATAAGCTGACACATGTCTAATGGTTTTTCGATGTGGTATATATTATGAGGTGAAAGGGATGAAAAGTGGGGGTTGAAAGATTCCTAACGGAGCGTGTATCTCTTAAACGACATAGGCGAAACGTTTCAAACTCAGCGGAAAACAATCAGCTTAAAAATAAATGAATAAATAATTAAATAAATAGGTTTTCGACCGTTTCTTCATAAATCCAATTTAAGGGGCCCATGGGGAGGGCGAAATTCTGGAAGAAAAACGTCCACTAAGGAAGGATTTTTGGATATTCACTCTCATCGACCAACCAAAACTATTCAAGTTAGAAGAATGTTATTTTGGGGATAGGTTTGTTGTGTGTCGAAAACGTCTACTAAGGAGGGATTTTTGGATATTCGTGTTCTAAAGTGGTGTTAACGGTGTTAAACCTGTATTTCATTGAATAACAATATGACACGACAATGACGCGAGCGAAGCCGCGGGTACCTGCTAGTTTCCTATATTTACTATGTTATTTATTTACCCCTCATTACAACGATGAAGTAATTTTAACAACACCCTGTTATAACGAAGACAAAGTTTCGGGGATCTTACTATTTTTTGCTTCTAAGAATGTGACCAACGTATTGTTTGTTAAACCTATTGACCTTCAGCGCTGTATTTTCAGAAGCTTCGCTACATACTGTGCTGACTGTAAGCAGGTAGCGAATGGGGTACAGCCGCGGGCGAGCTCAGCAAGGCGGCTAAGTAGAAAGAGCTCCTGTGTTTGAACCGTGGCCTACGTTATAAGACAAGGCCTGGAAATGAGGCGCCAGACAACATTGCGAGCGATGGTTCAAACTCGTTCTGCATTTTTCCGCTAGGTTCGCTTTCTGGCGCCCATAATCGCATCGTTTGTATTACGTACAATGTGATTTGTAACTCACTATTTGGCAGTACTGAATTATTATGAATTATTATAGATGCACTTTCCTTAAGAGCAGTAAACTGCTGTTTGACTAATAATGAGATGGGTGCTAAGTTGTCTTTATGAGCGAGACGTAGTGAAAAGCAAGTTTTATTCCAGTGAACTGGAGTAAATGTGGCATGCATATGGGGTAAACAACTTAGATATAATTCACGGAATATTTTTGTATAGCCTAGTAACTTATGAGTAGTTAGTATTGTTGTGGTTTGTGAGAAATGGTGTATTGTAGCGTGCCGTATTTAAATCTCGTCAATTTAAAGGCAATGAACTTTCGTTTCATAATTTGCCATTGAATGATGGCATACGGAGACAATGGGTTCTATCTTTCTCACGTGAGGGGGGGGTCTTAGTGAACTCCAAATCCATCTTCTATAATTTGTAGGAACCATTTCAAGGATTCTGATTATAGTATAAGTTCTGCAAAGAACGCATTTCCGACAGTTTTTGAGGACTACTCCGAACGTAAACATGTACAAATAAATAGTCATAGACGCAAAAGAGCAAGTGTTGATAAAGACAACCATATAAACAATAAAAGAAAATGTTCAGGTGATTTAAATCTTACCGAAGACTTATGATGAACGAATTGAGGAAAACTATGATCAACCACGTGTTAGTGCAGGAACAAAAGTAAAAGTAAATTTAAGGTGGGCACTAAGGAAAATACAGAACTGTAATTAAGTAATTGAATCGGGAGATAATTTCATTAAATTAAAACTTATATTCACTGCAACGTCAGGACAAATCCGATGTACAAATATCGAAGCTCAAGAGTGGTTGCGGATCGTGGGGTACTTGAAAGCTAATTTCTTACTTGAACAAACTAAAACTTTCACGAAACGAAAGTAGAAATTCCATGAAACAGCAATCAAAATATGTGTATTGCTCTCTAATAAATCACCGTCCACTTATCGCCTACTGCGAGATAAAAATATTCTAATAAATCACCGTCCACTTACCGCCTACTGCAAGATAAGAATATTTTACAATTTCCTCATCCACGAACCTTGAGAACGACCGGAAAGGCGGGTGTCACGTCACTTGCAAAAGCTAGGTAGTCAGCTGAAGAACAGTCGCTGACTCACGATAATGAGAAGGTTGGTTCATTAAACATTGATGAAATGGCCATAAAGTGACTGTGGTGTGAACCACAAGAGCAGTAAAACTTAGTGAAACGTTTCTGAATCTATGAATTAAGCCACTCACAGAAAGATTCTTAAAGTGAAGTGAAATACACCCAAGAATGAGCTGTATTCATCATTTGGGGAAACTAGTGAAAAACAGGCAAGACGTATTAAGAAAACGTATGTTAAGTGTATTTGAGTTGCATGCAATGCATAGTCAACAGCAGACAACTAGGGCGCCGAACCGTGATCCTAGTGGCGTAAAGTGGAACTACCAGTTTGGCGCTCAAAGTCTCGGCTCTATTTCCAGGCCTCGGTTTGAACCCGTGTTAAATGTTTTAGTCTGTACATAGTTGAGCTTGATTTGCAGTCAGAAGTGTTGTGTTGGGATCATACACAGTTAATTTCCGTGATTTTCGCAATCTGTGATAATTTTAAACACGCCAAACGGTTCTTCTCTGCAGCAACGCGTCAGGGACACGTAAGTTGACACCATTGGTGATCGGAAGATCAATAAATTCCCGATACTTGAAAAATGTAAAAAGGTTGAGTACAAACATTTTAATTTTACCTTCCTTTAATGTATAAGCTTATTCACTACTTTCAGTTCTAATGTTATACAGTGGTCTGCCATATTATTGTTACGTGCCACCCCCTAGTGGCACTTTTGTTAACTGGATTACGGTAGGGGTACAAAGCACAACACCAATTACAGCTTAAAGAAATAATTAACTTTATTGTGGCCAGAAAATTACACTAGTCAGCAAATATAAGCAATTAGGAGCCTTATTCCAGTTTCCTCAAGTCGAGAATACTTCCCCTTTCACTTGTCAACAGATCACAGAAGTTAATCCGTCCTAATGAGTACGGTGGCCTTGACAGAAACTACCTGCTCCTCTCTTTTATGTTCACCGACCACAATTACTTACGTTCACTTGCTGCAGGCTATTTCGCTGTCCACACGCTGGAGAAACAATGTCACAGGATTTCGTAACTCGCACAGCACTTCGTCACCACACTTCTGTCGCACAAGATAATCGCTCGCACTAGCTCGTAAAACACAGCAACAACAACTGCTTCACGGGTCACTCTTATATAGCAGGCCGGTGACTCAATAAATGGTTCTAGATCCATCCAGGGTCCACGGCTTCTCGAGGTTTCCATCGCTGGTCCAATCACGAATCTTCTGGACTATCCCTTTGTCTTAGTAGCCCAGTTGCATAAGGCACACGCAATACAGGAGGCATGCCACAGCCCAGCCCCTGGGGCAGTTGTGACTCAAGCGGCGAGCGATGACACAAACTCACAGCCGTAACACCACCCCCTTCCTAAAAAGGCTGATCGTCCCGATCAATCATTGGTCCGTCTGTGTCCCTCCGTAGGCTGCCAGGCGATCTCGATGCACGATCTTCATCTTCGCCCTCGGGCTCCGCTGGATCCTGTAGACGACATCGTTGATCCGTTTCACGACTCGGTACGGGCCCTCCCAGGACTTCTGAAGTTTGGGTGACAGGCCTTTCTTCCGTAATGGGTTGAAGAGCCAGACCAGGTCGTCCTCGTGGAATCCGCCGGCATCCGTCTGCTGGTCGTATCGGGTCTTCATTCGGTCGGTCTCGATCCGCAGTTTCCTCCTCGCGAACGCGTGCACGTCCTCCAGTTGGTCGACCAGTTCTTGACAATACTGGCTTACCGGGATCGGATCATTCCCAGGTCGGCCAAAGGCAAGATCGACAGGTAGACGGAGCTCCCTCCCAAACATGGCCCGGGCTGGTGTGCACCCGGTGGCTTCATGCACGGCGGCGCGGTAGGCCAGGAGAAATAGTGGAAGATGTTTGTCCCAATCCCTCTGGTGCTCGCTGACGACTATTCGAAGATGGTTCTCGATGGTGCGATTGAATCGCTCTACCATCCCGTCGGACTGAGGGTGTAGTGGCGTTGTCCTTGTCTTCCGGATTCCCAGCAGCTGGCATAGGTTCTGGAACACCTGCGACTCGAAGTTCCTCCCTTGGTCGGAGTGCAGCTCCAGGGGTACTCCGTACCGGCTGACGAATTCCTTCACCAGGGTCTCTGCAATCGTCGCGGCTTCTTGGTTAGGGAGCGCATACGCCTCCGGCCATTTGGTAAAGTAGTCGCTGACGACTAATATGTAGCGGTTCCCTGCCTCGCTTAACGGGAATGGCCCAGCAACATCGATGGCCACTCTCTCCATGGGGCCGCCCACGTTGTAGGTCTTCAGTGGACCCCGTCGTCTTCGTCCTGGGCCCTTGCTGGCTGCGCAATCGTGGCACCTCGCACAGTGGTTCTCCACGTCTGTTCGGCATCCGATCCAGTAGAACCGCTCTCTCAGCTTCTCCAGGGTCTTCTTTATCCCTAGGTGTCCACCAGATGATCCTCCATGAACTTCCTTCAGGGCTTCCTCCGTCATAGCCTTTGGAACGACGACTTGTTCCCGAGATGTCTTCCCGTCGGTGCTCTCCCAGGTACGGCAGATGAGGCCATCCCTTACAATCAGCGAGTCCCACTGTGCCCAGTAGGATTTAAACTTTGGGCTGCAGTCACTCACAATGTTCCACCCGGGTCTGGGGACACAGGCCCTCTTCCATTCGGCTATCAGTCCCAGGTCATCATCCTCTGCTTGTGCCCGCGTGAATGATTCGCGGCTCCAGTTCCCTTGAAGTTCCACAGTAGTCCGTCGGCACAGTATCCCGGTGTTCTCCTCCCTTCGGGCACAGAAGGTGCAGTCTTCGGGGCACGGTCTTCGTGACAGGGCGTCGGCGTTAGAATGCAGTTGGCCTTTCCTGTGCTGAATCTCAAAGTTGTACTGTTGAAGCCTCTCTAACCACCGCGCGAGTTGACCCTCGGGCTGCTTGAAGTTCAGGAGCCACCGCAGGGATGCATGGTCGGTCCTGATGAGAAATTCTTGCCCGTACAGGTACTTGTGGAAGTGTTCAATGGTTTTCACGATGGCGAGCAGCTCCTTCCTGGTGACGCAGTAGTTCCTTTCTGGCTTTGACAGGGCCTTGCTGAAGTAGGCCACTACTCTCTCCTCGCCGTCCACTACTTGCGACAGGATTCCCCCTATGCCAAAGTCGCTGGCATCGGTATCGACGATGAACCTTGTTCCAAGTCTGGGGTAGGCCAGAATAGGTGCGGTGCACAGAGCCTGCTTGAGTTGTTCGAAGGCACTGCGGCATTCTGCTGTCCACGTGAAGAGTTGGTCCTTCTCAGTCAGTCGATGTAAAGGTTTGGCGATGTCGGCGAATCCTCTCACGAAGCGACGGTAATAAGTGCAGAGTCCCAGGAAGCTTCGTAGTTGGGACTTGTCCTTCGGAACTGGCCACTCCCTCACAGCTGCGGTCTTCTCTGGGTCGGTGCGCACCCCTTCCTCGGAGACGATATGCCCTAGGTACTGGACCCGCTTCTGGAAGAGCTGACACTTCTTGGGGCTCAACTTCAGCTGGGCAGCCCGTAGCTTCAACAAGATCTCCTTCAGGTTGCTGTAGTGCTCCTCGAAGCTTCTCCCCAGAACGATGACGTCGTCTAGGTAGACCAGGCAGGTCTTCCAGTGTAGTCCCCTCAGAATGGACTCCATTAGCCTTTCGAAGGTCGCAGGGGCGTTGCACAGACCGAATGGCATGACGGTGAACTGCCAGAGCCCGCTGCCCACAGAGAACGCCGTTTTCTCGCGGTCCTTAGGGTGGACCTCCACCTGCCAGTAGCCACTCTTCAAATCCAAGGTGGAGAACCATCTTGACCCTGATATGGTGTCCAGCGTGTCGTCGATCCGGGGTAGAGGGTAGCTGTCCTTCTTCGTGACGTCGTTCACCCGCCTGTAGTCCACGCAGAACCTGGTGGAACCGTCCTTCTTCTTCACAAGCACGACCGGAGAACTCCAAGGACTATGTGATGGCTCGATCACCCCTTGCTCCTTCATCTCTTCTACCATCCGGTCGACTTCGGCTTGCTTGGCGAGCGGGACACGTCGGAATGGGGCCCTAATCGGTGCGCTGTCCCCAACGTCGATTCTGTGCTGGACCAAGCTTGTCCTGCCGAAGTCTTTGCTCCCCACGGAGAAGACATCCTGGAATTCGCGTAGCAGGTCCTGAAGTTGGCGTGATTGTTCCTCGTCTAAATGGTCCTGGGATCCTTGGTACAGCTTCTGTAGTTCTTCTGGCAGTGTGTATCTTCTTCGGTTGTCCGTCTGCAGGTGTCTGTCTGTCGTATCTGTGATGCGGGCAATCCAGGTAACGGGCTCGCAGATTCCTAGGTTGGTGTCCCGGTGAACCGTAATGTCGTAGTCGTTCAGGTTGGACAGGCGGACGTACGGCCGAGACGTCGTGTTGATGAGAGTCTTGGCAACTAGCAATCCTTTTGTCTGGATGTCCTCATATTTTGGCTCGATGACAGCCGCCACTCCCTCAGCAGTTCCGTCGACAATTACGGCAGCGCTGACCTCCGTCCTGGCAGGAACGATGACGTCTTCTCTCAGCCTTACTCGCCGTGCGGTGATGGACTCGTGCGCAGGTTGCAAAGCAAGTTCCTCACGTCCGAAGTGCAGAGTGTTGGTACTCAGGTCCAAGATGATGTTGTTCTGGTCCAGGAAGTCCAGTCCGATGATCACTTCGTTTGATACGTCAGCCACAAGCACTGGATGCTTTATCACCCGTCGACCAATGACGAACTCCAGTGATGCTTCGCCATGTACCGGTGCGGTCTCTCCGGTCGCGGTTATTAGCTGGAGGTTCCTTTGTGTGGGTTGCACTCTCCACTTCGGGATCACAGTGGGATTGACGATGGTCCTCGATGCTCCCGTGTCGATCAGCATGGGCCAGCTCACTCCGTTGATGACTCCATCGACCATCAGGCTGCTATTGTCCCTCCGTAACTTCGTCACACGCACTTGGACTGCCGGGGCTTGACGACTGTCACAAGCCAACCTTTGCCCCCCAAGGCTGGCTAATACTCGTTTCCCTGGGCCGCGCGGTTTTCAGACGACTGATTTCCCGTCGGATACCCTCGGCGGCGGCGATCACCGCAGTCCTTGCTCAGGTGGCCTTTCTTACCGCAGGCCCAGCAGGTCGGTAGTCCTCTTCCAGGCCGCCTCTCCGGTTGTCTTCCGGCTGTGTCGTTGCTGGTGGCGCCGCGACTATCGAAGAAACGGCTTAGCGCCTCCATCAATTCGTCGGCCAGGGGCTTGGTCTCGTTGGTTTTTGCTGGTTCATCGACGTCCACTTGACGCACCCGCGCGTGCATTCTGGATGCCTGTTTTGCCGTCTCGAATTCAAGTGCGTGGCTCAGCGCATCTGCCAGGGTCTTATTGCGCGCGAGACGCAGCGCCTGTTGAGTGTCCGAGTCCCGTAGCCCGTCGGTGAAGGTCTGTGTCGCTATCTGCTCCAGAAAGTCGGCCGGCGCTGTTGGGTAGGCAAGCCTTACGAGGCGTGCGATGTCCATCTCGAACTCCTGCAGGGTTTCCGCGTTCTTCTGTACCCGGGTCCGGAGCTGCATCTGGTAGGCCTGCTGAAGATGGCTATCTCCATATCGGGACTCCATATGGGCGATCAGTGAAGCGTAGTCCTGGGATCCAGTCGGGATGGCCTGAAGGACGTTAAGGGCGTCACCTCTCAGCGCTACAATGAGAGCTGTAGCCTTTTCTGTGTTGTTCCAGTTATTTATGGAACAGGCCGCCTCGAACTGACGTAAGTAGGTGCTCCACGGGACCTTTCCGTCGAAGGTTGGGGGCGTCACTCTGCTATGTCCCGTTCCTGATATTCCCGGTGTAACGGTGGGCGGGCGTTGGCGCAGCTCGGCAACTTCCTCTTGTAGGGCTTTGACTCTCTCATCCACCCCGGTCGGCGGGCGTCGGCGCAGCTCGGCGACTTCCTCTTGTAGGGCTTTGAATCTATCTTCCATCCCTGTCGGCAGGAGTCGGCGCAGCTCAGCAAATTCCTTTTGTAGAGCGTTGAATCTCTCCTCCACCCCCATCAGCGGGCGTTGGCGCAGCTCGGCAACTTCCACTTGCAAGGTGTTGAACTTCTCCTCCACTGCCGCGACTTCCTCACGTAGGCCCTGTTCTAATTTCCTTTGGCTCTCCTCTAATTTCGTCAGCAGACACTCTTCCAGATTTTTCTGGCCATCCAGAAATTTGGCGGTTAGGTCCTCTGCTAACTTATTCTGGCCGTCCTTCAGGTCCTCGGCTAATTTCTTCTGGCCGTCTTCCATCTTCTTCTGGCCGTCTTCCATCTTCTTCTGGCCGTCTTCCATCTTCTTCAGGTCATCCTTCAGGTCCTTGGCTAATTTCTTCTGGCCGTCTTCCATGCCAGTTAACTTTTCTAGCAATGCTGCCAATTTCTCCTCCATTTTAGTTGTTTGTCTTGTAAAGGGCATGCACTCACAGGAAAATTAGAGAAAATGACCTGCTCGGGTTTTGAAACCAGGACCGTCAGGTGTTGTGCTTGAGTTCGTAATCCGGCTTCTGACACCAGTTGTTACGTGCCACCCCCTAGTGGCACTTTTGTTAACTGGATTACGGTAGGGGTACAAAGCACAACACCAATTACAGCTTAAAGAAATAATTAACTTTATTGTGGCCAGAAAATTACACTAGTCAGCAAATATAAGCAATTAGGAGCCTTATTCCAGTTTCCTCAAGTCGAGAATACTTCCCCTTTCACTTGTCAACAGATCACAGAAGTTAATCCGTCCTAATGAGTACGGTGGCCTTGACAGAAACTACCTGCTCCTCTCTTTTATGTTCACCGACCACAATTACTTACGTTCACTTGCTGCAGGCTATTTCGCTGTCCACACGCTGGAGAAACAATGTCACAGGATTTCGTAACTCGCACAGCACTTCGTCACCACACTTCTGTCGCACAAGATAATCGCTCGCACTAGCTCGTAAAACACAGCAACAACAACTGCTTCACGGGTCACTCTTATATAGCAGGCCGGTGACTCAATAAATGGTTCTAGATCCATCCAGGGTCCACGGCTTCTCGAGGTTTCCATCGCTGGTCCAATCACGAATCTTCTGGACTATCCCTTTGTCTTAGTAGCCCAGTTGCATAAGGCACACGCAATACAGGAGGCATGCCACAGCCCAGCCCCTGGGGCAGTTGTGACTCAAGCGGCGAGCGATGACACAAACTCACAGCCGTAACATTATTATACTCAGAAAGAAAATAAAGTATTTGGTACCTTTTGGCCAGAAAAAATATATTTTCGGTAAATATTAGTGCATTTTCTTAGCACGGTATAGATGTCATACAAGCCTTAATATATTGACGACTAAATCAATGGAATTTTATGGGAACTTAAAATGGCGGCTGTGCAAATTTTTTTTAATCTTGTCTTTATTTCTCGTGTCCTAATCACGCAATATAAATGTAGGTTGGTGCCTTGGGGTAAATCTGAGACTTGTTCTCATGCAAAACTGTCGCTTACAATAACATCAGACAAGAGTGTAAAGTCTCAAAAATTGATAGCCACGTAAGTGGAAAATGCATCGCATCAATGCGGTTCTCATCAGGAGGAATGTAGCTTGGTGGAAACACCAAATTTAAAAAAAAATTCACAGCCGCCATTTTATGTTCTCGTAAAATTCCATTGAATTAGTCAATATATTGTGACTTACACATTTTGGATTAAATAGAGGATACACTTCCAAAAATAAAAACAAAATCAACTCCTATTATAAAATTAACCAAATATATGGCGCTACAAACAAATTAAACAAATAAACTACTGACCAATCCTTCCAACTTGTTCAAAGTGAACAAGGAATACATAAAATCAAACAAATGTTATATTCAAATACATGGTTTCCTTCAAACCAACAAACTTATAATTCTTTTCACTTCCATAAAGTATCCCTTTTAAATTTCACTACAATCACGAGCTCCAATGGCTCGATACTTTCCACTATATACTGTGTTATTCTTTTACACACCTCATTATCTATTTTATGAGTTTCTTATAATCAAAACAATATATAATCTTATTCAAAGTAATTGTTACTCCTTTACTTAAATTTTTGGGCATTTCACAATGTTCTCATGTTACCACCTCTCTCAAGTTAACAAATTCACTACAATGATCGGGAAAAATACTTGTGTACTCCCGAGTTATTAGACTACTTGAACAAAGTCAAAAATTATGATCACTCCCGAAATCTAATTGTCTTCATTGAACTCGTGAAATCCTACATCAATATCTCATTACATTAGGGATTTATATTTATTATTATCTGTCTTAAAAGACCATCATCTCATAAGAAAGCAAACGATCTGAACTTGCAAGCGGTAACTTTCATCTACAAGAACCTCGGTTCGAATCCCGGGTCATTAACAAACTCTAAACACTCATGGTTTATTATTACTTCAAATAGACGTTTCCCCTGACCTACCATACTTTCAATAGCGAGGGGTTGGACCGTGACACTCGACTTGATTTATTGCCCAGGAGGGAGACCCTCAGTATCGCCCACACGGGACCGCTCTACTCATGCTTTAAAACAGCTATTTCTCAAACACAGTTCTCTGAACAGACCTGGCGTTTCTTTCATTCATTTAAACAACATTATTTAGGTTCATAGACTACTTTCGTAACCATGGCATTTAATAATTATGAAGTGTCATCATTGATGGGTAAGAATAATTGAATACAACAACAATATTTAGGGGCTTCAACAACTATACGAGTCTGGGTTCGACTCTCTCAACTGCCTCGGGAACCAATCCCATACTGGAGGACTTTACAACAAATTAGCGGCTTAGGGCGACCTCGGTCTAACCTGCGCTCATCAATACAATAATTCGCACCCATTATACAACGCCTCGTGATCTACATCACTATATGGAGGACTTATCATCAATTACCGCAATCAACTGTCCCTCACAATTAATTTACCAAGTATATTTAGATTCAACGCCTTCCTAGGGTGACAATTTACTTTAATGCGCGACAATGCGCTATACATTACTTTAAGGCCTAGCGTCTTCCAGAGAACTGATAAATTCAAAATCATCATTTGATCTATATCTCAAACTTTCATATTAATCCTCTCCCGAGACAATAATCGCTATACTTTAAGAACATGTATTCACACCATGTCTTTATTCCTTTACAGAAGCTCAAAAGCTATTACTTTCATATAATTTAACTTAATCTTCATTTATATAATTTATATTATTATTATATTTTCCGCTTGCTTTCATAACATTTATCAAATACACTGATATTTTATTTCATACATTTTCTCTAAGGATTTATTCATTTCACATAATCATTTTATAATTTCTCAATTTTTATTTGTTCAGATCGCGCTCCTATTCTGTTATTTGTTATTCAAAAACATCCCTATTTATCATTCTCAGGTGGATTGTACACAAATATTCCCCCAACACATAACATAATGAAAATAGTTACTTATATGCTCGGACGATCCACTACCGTGCTTTCCAACGATGTTTCATTTTTGCCCACTATTTGTGATTACACCATCGTGCTCAAATTCATTTCATACACTGACATATCTTGACACACATATAATTTATATACCTTAAACACTGGTAACATTTTAAAATACACTTCGGTATTCTTCTATTACACACAATAAAATCACTGAAAAATTACTATCTAACACAAATTTTATATATTTACACTACACTGATTCTAATCACTGAGGCTTTGATTAGGCCTTGCACACGTGATATTTGCTTCCCCGTCTCCAAGGGTGAACTAGTAGATGTCGGCTTCCTATCTGACCAGAATATGAAAGTCTCGAACACTCTACCCCTTCCTGGAATGGTACTTCTTCAAATCCGGTTTCCTGACGATCGGCTATTATTATTATTGGCTCGAACTGCTTCTTTATACCCCCTATTAGTTGTCTAGTGAAAGTCTGTCTTGTTCACGGTCTCCCAGATACTCTATCGGTGACCTATTATTTTCTAGCATCTAATACTCCTCGTAACTTAGTGCTTTTTATAGTATGTTCGTTTCCTTGAAACAACGTCTTGAATTTAATTCTCCCTTCTGATTATTCTGTCCTCTAATTCCTATCTTTCCAGAATACTATGCGGACTTTATTTTGTCCGACCCTGATCGGGTTCTTTTAACGTTGATAGAATGTTTGTTTCGCTGTTATGGTACTTCAAAACGTTACGATACACATGGTCGTTTAAATAAACTGTTATTGAAGACCTATCGCCTATTCTTTAAGTTCGCAGCCTACTTTGACTGTAATACTGAACTTTTCACTGTAAGACTGATATTGGCGGAACTAAATCCTGTATTAGGATTTTCCTAATTCTCCACACGGCGCTACTATGATGATACTTCTCGGCCACTCCCTTCGGGTGCACGCTGGTGATACAGAGTATCACGACCTCTCGAAGTCTAGTAAGTACTGCATGATTAGCCTGGCCCTGCCAGGGCTTTTATACAAATCAGCGACAAAAAGATAAATTCTACGTCTTTTTCGGAACCAACTTTTGAAGTAATGGTTGCACATTATTTAAATTTATATCTCTGGAAAGCTCGTTTTCTAAACGTAAACTGACTTCTTTGCACATGAAAATCGATCGTGCAGTTCTGAGATATTAAATAAAATTTAGTCTTCAGCTGTGTGGGTGTTACAGTTGATTTTTAATTCCCCCCTCCTCGGGTCTCGGGAAACTCCCAATGACGTATGGCCACGTTTGCACTTCTTTCCTGGGCATTTATTATAACATCTTTCTCCACACAAAAATCTCTATTCCGAAATGATTCACAATGCTGTATTTCTTTAGTTAATTTTATTCTTGCAAATGGGTTAAATCTAATTATTCTTCTTCTGGCACAGCTGCGCGGTTGTCATTTTACTGCAAGGTAAGGGCGATTTCCGAAACACGCTCTTCGTCACTCGCTTGGAAAATTCCACTCGTTCTATTTATATTCGTGACTGGCTCCTTATCAATGCGTCAGGCATGATCTCATTTCCTGGCCACCTGGCTTCAGTTTATTTCACAACGTTATGCTAGCCTTCTAGTATAAAATCTTTCTATGTTCCTCTGAAGACTGTATATTTCATTCCTTCCTTTTACAAAAATACATGGATTCGACCCCTTGAACCAATGGTACATGGGTTCAATATTAAGGCTTATAAGAAAATGCACTAACATTTGTTGTTGTTGTTGTTGTTGTTTGAGTCTTCAGTCTTTCTACTGGTTTGATGCAGCTCTTCATGCTTCCCTGTCCTGAGCTATTGCACTAACATTTACCGGAAATATATTTTTTCTGGCCAAAAATTACCAAATACTTTATTTTCATTCTAGTATAATAATATGGCAGACCACTGTTGAGCATGAAGAGTGCACACTCTACCATATTCTTTTTGCATTTTTAGCCTATTTCCATTTATGAAAAAAGTAGGCTTATGAGATCACCTTTTGTCCGTGTGTGTGTCTGTGTGTGCGTGTGTGATGGCGTGTGTGATGTTGTGTGTCCCCCCTAATAACTTCTAAACGGCTGGAGCGATTTCAATGAAACTCGGTAAGTTAATAGCACTATTCTGGACGACCCCGACCGTGCCCTTCAAATTTTGTTACGTCTCATCAGTCCAACATGGCGGCTGTGCGAAATATTTCACCAGCACTCAATATCTCCGAAACTATTACCGATATCACCCTGGGATATTCTACGGTGTTAAAGGGAACTACTAGAAGTTCACCTATGTGACTTTTGTAAAACTGGTAACTACAAAACCAACATGGCAGCCAAACGAAGTTGCGAATTTTAAATAGACGTTTCTCGTGATTTAACCAATCAAACGCTATAAAATTTGGTATATTTATACACATTGTAATGCACCGACATCTAACTTCGCTCAATTGTTTACATAACCTCCAGATGGTGGCTGTGCGAAATAATCACAGGCATTCTATATCTCTGAAACTATTAGCGGTATCACCCTTAAATTTTGTACGGATATAAAGGGCACTACTGCAGGTTCATCCATAAGACTTTCAAAAACCAGTCAACTACAAAACAAATATGGCGGCCAAGCGAAGTGGAAAATTTTAAACAGACCTTTCTCATGATTAAATGATCCAAACGCAATGAAACTTGGTACAGGAAATTTGTATACAGATTGTAATGCACTGTTATTTAATTTAATTCTATTATTTACATAACCTCAAGATGGCGGCTATGCGAATTTTAAAATTAAGTTTTTATTTCTTGGGTCGTAATAATGCGATCGAAGTGAAAGTTTGAATAATGAACCTACGCAATAATTTTCCTTTAATGGTACATGACTCTATGGCCAATACATATAACAATCCAACATGGTGGCTATCCGAAATATTTAGATGGATCTCAATATCTACGATTCTATTACAGCAATCAAACTGAATTTTTAATGTTCGTAGGGTCTATGAACATAAGTTCACCCATAGGACTTTCAATAACCTGGTGATCACAAATCCAACATGGCGGCGAAGCGAAGTATAAATATTCACATGGTCGTTTCTCGCAATTTAATCATCCGAGTGCAGTGACACTTGGTACAGTAAATCCGTATGCAAATGTTAATCCACTGGCATCTAATTTTTTCAATTGTTTCCATAACCACAAGATGGCAGCTGTGCGAAATTTTTAAATCTCGTTTTTATTTCTAGTGCCCTAATCATGCGATTGAAGTTTGAATGCTACACGTACACAATAATCTTCATGTTACAGTACATAACTCTAAGACCTACATATATAAAAATCCAACATGGCGACCATCGGCAATATTTAGCCGGTTCTAAATATCTACGAATCTATGACAGCAATCAAACTGAAATTTTGTATGTTGATAGAGGCAATTAACATAAGTAGGATATATGAAAATAGGCTGTATAGTTCTTCACGGAACTACTTGGTAATTTGTTGGATTTCTGAACATACCATAAACATTTGAAATTAAGTATAATTTAAAACATCTTGAACAAAATTAGGGGCAGTGACCTCGTAGTTCCGTCCCTTAAAACAATAACTAACTACTGTCGACCAAAGTATTATGTGTACTCGAGTTTGAAGGTTATTTGTGACGTAACCAATAGACGTACATAAAATCCAATAACATCATCATTTTTGTCGTTCTATTTTACGTGAGTTCATGTAGGATTGGAATTTTTAGTTTATATTTTAATATTTTTCAACGCAGTTGGAACACAAAAAGTGCCCAAATTTAAGCGTGTTTCAACCATGCATCACATTTAAGAATTATTATCTCACAAACCCGTCATCAGATCAAATCCAATTTTTAACACAATATACATTGGAATGTTGTGTAACTGGTTTATTAATTTCAAAATTTTGCGTGTCCAAGAAACAAAGTTGTTATCATTTGTGTAAGGTATCTTTTTCTCGGCTTGGGGTGGTTGGAATATGTAGTTCTTGGTCGCGTTGTTATCCTTATACATCAAAAAGTTATGCTGTATGACTTTAAAATACGTAAATTAATTCACTTATTTTATATCGGTTTATATTTGAACGGGGAAATACGACCTCGCTCCATCTCAGCAACGCTGTATAGCTTACCCCGGTGAATCATGCCTTATTTCCACGAACAAATACAAACCGATATAATATAAGTGAATTAATTTACGTATTTCACAGTCATACAGCATAACTTCTTGATGTATAAGGATTACAACACGACCAAGAGCTATATTTTCCAACCACCCCGAGTCGAGAAAAAGTTACCTTACAAAACTGATAACAACTTTGTTTCTTGGACACACAAAATGTTGAAATTAATAAACCAGTTATACAACATTCTAATGTATATTGTGTTAAAATTTGCATTCGATCTGAAGACGGGGTTTTGAGATAATAATTCTTAAATGTGACGCATGGTTGAAACACGCTTAAAAACGGGCACATTTTGTGTTCCAACTGCGATAAAAAATATTAAAATATAAATTAAAAATTCCAAACCTACATGAACGAACGTAAAATAGAACAACGAAAATGATGATGTTATTGGATTTTATGTAGGTCTATTGGTTACTTCACAAACAACCTTCAAACTCGAGTGCACATAATACTTTGGTCGACAGTAACTAACTAACTAACTAACTTGAACAAGATTGGTTTCTCCCGGGTGTTGGATAACCCTTATAAGCAACTTTCTGAGCAACAGATAACGAGATTTTACGCCTGGCATTCCAAGAAATGGACGGGGTGGAACATTTCTTTCACCATCTCGGCAGCCAGTAGCCCGGGGTTACTTTTGTGATGAATTTCTTCATACTTTAGTCTGTATATCCTTTACTCAAAATACCTAAACAGAAGAGCAGCAGAAAGTATTTATAAAAAAAAGTGGGTGTCCACTGATGGCGTTGTCGTCTATTGTCAAATATGCTCGAAGGAGGTTAAATGTGAAAAGAAATTTCGAATTGAACTACAGTGAAACCTCTATTAAGGGACCAGTGACGGTTCCATGGAAAACTGGTCTTTTTGAGGGGTGGTCTCTTAATAGGGGTAGGCATTAAAAATATAAGTTACTGCATTATTAATAAAGTACACTTGGGACACAAACTTGATTACAATTTATCTGCATTGATTCACATTTAGTACAAATTAGTTAGAATTAGGTATTTTCTGAGCTCTCTCATTTAAAAAGTCACTAATTGATCTCTGTTTCAGATTAGCACATCTCTTTTCTTTTTTTTTAGCCTACTTTTCACATTTTGCAAAAATGAGGAAAAAGTAGACTTATGAGATCGGGCAAATGTGTGTCTGTCTGTCTGTCTGTCTGTCTGTCTGTCTGTCCTTCTGTCTGTCTGTCTGTCCTTCTGTCTGTCTGGCTGTGTGTGTGTGTCCCCCTATCAACTCCTAAACGGCTGCAGCAATCAAAACCAAATTTAGTATGAGTAAAGATGTGCACCGGAATATCTCACGTCCATATTTGAAAATGATGTCAGTGCTACCAACTGCTGAAAAAACGCACTAGAAATTTGAGCTCCATGTTGGATATCTTGCAAGGTATGCATGGGAGCTATTCCAAAATTGGCACACATGCAGATAATACTATTTCAGTTTAATTTCCAGGAGGCCAACAATGACAGTGTTGCCAAAAAAAATTAAGCCTTCTGATAGGTCCAATGTTTAAATGCATGTAACTTCTACACTATCAATTGGATTTCAACCAAATTTTGTATGTAACATCTGTACATAAACAGATATAACTGAGCATATTCTTAAGAGCCAACAGGGCTACCAACTGTCAATAATTGCGCTCTCTATTTTTTTTATCCAAATACCAATATATCAGAAAGTATGCAAGCCAACAGCTTTACACTATGCACACGTATATTCTGACATTTTAGATTAATTTGGAGTAACTTATATACGTCAGTTCTACCAACATGATTATAAGCCTGCTGATAGTACCAATTTTTAAATACATGTAACTTCTATACTATCAGTTGGATTTCAACCGAATTTCGTATGTGATATGTGTACCATAACAGATATGACTATAAGTATTGTTAAGAGCAATCAGGGCTGCCAACTGTTAATAAATGCTGTCTATATTCTTTTTACCCTAATATTAATATATCAGAAAGTATGCAAGCCAACAGCTCTATACTTTGCACACGTATAGCACCTGCCATTCTAGATTAATTTGGAGTAATTAATACAAGGCAGTGCTGCCCACATGATTCTATGCCTGCTGATATGTCCAATTTTAAAATACATGTAACTTCTATACTAATAAATGGATTTCATCCAAAATTGGCACAACAAGATATCATAATATTTCAGATTATTTCTGACCAGCACACGCATGGTATTGTTGGCAACATGCTTTTACGCGTGCTGATAGATCCAGTGTCCATTGGACTTCAACCAAATTTTGTATTCTATACCTTAAGAGGTGGAACTGAGAATATATTCAGTCACCAGGGCTGCCAACTGTAGTGCTCTATTAGGCTACATTATACCAGGTATATTTTGAACTAATTAGATATTTCGATATTACCAACTTAATTTCGTCAATATTCTAGATAGGTTCATATACTGTAGAATAATCATTGGCATGAAAAGTAGGCTGTATAGTTCTTCACGGAACTTCTTGTTTTTAGAATACAATGTAGACTGGATTTAAAAAAATTAGGCTTTTGCCAAGATTGTTATTTCCCTATTTGCTTTCGTTTGGATTGTATGAGAATTATAGAGAAGTGAGAGAAGCCAGTCATGGAAATACCCTCAATTAGGGTTGACTTTTGCAAAAAAAAAAAAAACCTTTATACCTGTTCTTGCCTGCGTGTGTATATCCGACGACTATGTAAGTGATTAGTCACCCTCGGTGTCACGTGGCGTTGGCGTTACTCGGAGGGACAAAACTGTCAACATTGCCTTGCAATTCATACATAACCTAGGGGAACGAATTTCTCCTCAAATGTCTAAATGACGTGTTGCTTTAATACTTTATGCTTTATCTAATAAATTATAAATATTGTAATGTTAGCGGATTTGGTTTAAAAACGTGCGGATACGGACAAAAGTCGTACGGTTGTTGGGCGGATGCGGATAAGAGTCGTGTGGATGCGGGCCAACTGTCACGGTTGGCCTCCTGGAAATTAAACTGAAATAGTATTATCTACATGTGTGCCAATTTTGGAAAAGCTCCCATGCATACCTTGCAAGATATCCAACATGGAGCTCAAATTTCTAGTGCGTTTTTTCAGCAGTTGGTAGCACTGACATCATTTTCAAATATGGACGTGAGCTATTCCGGTGCACATCTTTACTCATACTAAATTTGGTTTTGATTGCTGCAGCCGTTTAGGAGTTGATAGGGGGGGACACACACACAGCCAGACAGACAGAAGGACAGACAGACAGACAGACATACACACATTTTCCCGGATCGATCTCATAAGTCTACTTTTTCCTCATTTTTGCAAAATGTGAAAAGTAGGCTAATAACCGCAAATTTACTCTAAACATTATCTGCAGCTTATCCGCTATCCGCACAGCCTTGCAAACTTTATCCGCATCCACGCAGGGCTTTATCCACAGCCTGCTGAGTTTTCTTCACATTTGTCTGTGCATTAAGAATGCCTCCTAATTTTAAAACGATGTTCCCACTTTCAGTGCCGTCTGGCGGAAAAGTTGAGAACTCTGTCATCGGGCCAAGCAGAGCTGTGGAGACAGATCGAGACACCTAGTGAGCAGAGTGATAACTACATGAACTCCGGCTGGAAGTAGTTCATAAGCTACTCGATAGGAAGTGCTAATGAACTGATTACGTCATATTCCCAATTCTCGCGGGGAAATCAAAGCTTCCTTATTCCTTATCAGTCGTATAAAGCTTCATGGATATATTGCAAGCATTAAACCCATGCTGAAGATTGAAATAGTGATCCTTGTTTCTTATATACTGTACGGCCATATTCATGTTTTCATTTCTGTTCGTTACAGGCCTAGCGTATTAGATTATTATTGACTAGCAACCCGCCCCGGCTTCGCCCGGTATCTTTAACGGTTTACCCAACGAAAGCTTAAAGGGCGGGTTTTTTTTTTCGATGTACTACGACCTATATCCGTTTTCCGTCTCGGCTTGATGGGTTAGTCAAGTGACTAAATTCAAATACTTGCGAGAAGTCATCCAACCTTCGTGTCAGACGTAATTTGAGATGGCGAAGTGCATTAAACATAAATCCCCCTTCCGTCCAATTTAAACTTGGCTGTGTGTTTCGCGGAACGAAGGCTGAAACTGGGGTGATAGGCTCGCTCACTAACTAGCTCGTAAACTGGTCGTTGTTGGAAGAAATGAAAACGTAAAAACACTTACAGTGGGCGATGTATTGAAGATAGAGATATGCTGTCGCGGACTTTTTTGTAGAACCTTCCATGCTGAACAATTATTACACTCATAGTATATAGATAGTTTTTACGGTTTACCCAGCGATAGCTTAAAAGGCACATGGCCGGCAGGATTTTTTTCGACTCAATTCACTGAAATCGTTATTACTCGGCTTCCTTCGGTCATAAATAAATTATTTTCTACAGAAACCTTCCTCGAGAAATCCTTTACAGAATGGTGAAATCCGCATCAAAATCCATCCAGTTGTTCTCGAGATTACCTGGAATATCCAAGAATCGGAGGCTTGTTTTATACTAAGTAGAGATTCTGATGAGAAATATAAACACAGTATATTATACCCATACCTTTTTATTCCATTTAAGAATTAACCTTTGTGCTGTAAAATTCAGAATATGTTCCATCGCGCTTTGCATGTATTTTCGTATTCTTGTCAACGAATCACCAAGGAAAGTAATTAAACAAAGGTGGAAAATCCTTTTTGTGCTTTAAATAGTAATATCCACACGTTGAGAGATAAATAATGCAAGTAAGAAAACGTCAACGCATGTGTGAATGTAAACTGCGAGTTGAGAAACAGCATTCACGATGGCGTAGAAGTATTTTGCTATGAGTGGGGATTGACTGATTCATTTGTTTTTTCGTTCATTTATTAGCCTATTTTCAATTATGAAACAAGATTTTTTGACTTTTAAAGTCGCACATTTTTCCGTATTGACAGAATGTAATAATAAACAAAGTTTTTATGGTTCCGCCTAGTCAATACTTGTTTTATTAGAGATTTTATCGTGACATAATCACTTGTCTTTACGTATGTTGGGACATGTTTCGGTGTCTAGTAACATTGACACCTTCATCAGCCTACGGTTATTGGCAACACTCAATGACATTAAAATAATTATTAAAACAACACACAGATGACTAAAATAACACTTTAAAAAGTTTTTTAAAACACTGTCAAAATGAAAGCTCAATTAAAAGTCTTAGAAAAAGGCTTGGTGCACTGTTTTGGTTTCCAATGTCCTGCTTCCGATAATAACCTCCGAAATCCAGCAAGAGGTGACCATACATAAGGTGTAGTTGTGGCAGCGAGAAATCGGGCCGTGCTGAGGCATACGGAGACTGTGCAAAAAGGCTTGGTGCACTGTTTTGGTTTCCAATGTCCTGCTTCCGATAATAACCTCCGAAATCCAGCAAGAGGTGACCATACATAACTGGAAAAGAAAATCCCTGTGTGAACTATGATGAGTATTAAAACCGAAAATACACCACATCGAAAAACGCTTAGACACATGTCTGCGTATTTTTAATGATTAGTTTATATGCCGAGTATCACATCCACAAATGAAACCACTCGTGAGATATTGATATTCAATGAAATGCAGGTTTAACCCCCTTAAGACCCCTTTAGAACCCGAATATCCAAAAAACCTCCCTTAGTGTACGGTTTTGACATACAACGAACATATCCCCGAAATGTCATGTTTCCAACTTCAATATTTTTGGCTGGGCGATGATGAGTGAGTGAATGAGTCAGGACATTTCCTTTCAATTTTTTTTTTCTTCAGAATTTCACCCCTCCCGATGAACCCCTTCAATTTGATTGAAAAACAAACTGTCGAAAAGCTATTTACTTACTTTAAAGCAGTTTTTTCCCGTGAGTTTGATGAGTGAGTCAGTCAGTCAATCAGTTAGGACACTTTCTTTCCTGTCCCTCCCCCCGAATTTCACCCCTCCCCATGGGCCCCTTAAATTGGATTTATGGAAAAGCGGTCAAACACATATTTACTTATTTTTATGCTGATTTTTTCCGCTGAGTTTCAAACTCCTCGCCTATGTCGTTTAAGAGATACACGCTCCGTTAGGAATCTTTCAATCCCCACTTTTCACCCCTTTAACCTCATAAACACATCGAAAAATTCTCAGACACGTGTCTTGTTACTTTTTAATGATAAGTTTATATGCCGTGTATCACATCCCCCAATGAAACCAATCGGGAGATATAGTTATTCAATGAAATGCAGGTTTAACCCCCTTAAGACCCCTTTAGAACCTGAATATCCGAAAATCCTCCCTTAGTAGACGGTTTTGACATACAATGAACATATCCCCAAACTGTCATGTTTCTAACTTCAATAATTTTGGCTAGGCGATGATGAGTGTGTGAGTAAGTGAGTGAGTCTGGACATTTTCTTTCAATTTTCTTTTTTCAGAATTTCACCCCTCCCCATGAACCCCTTAAATTTGATTTATGAAAAAAAACTGTCGAACAGCTATTTACTTACTTTAAAGCAGTTTTTCCCCCTGAGTTTGATGAGTGAGCCAGTCAGTCAATCAGTTAGGACACTTTCTTTCCTGTCCCCCCCCCCCCCCCCAGAATTTCATCTCTCCCCATGGGCCCCTTAAATTGGATTTATGAAAAAACTGTCAAACACATATTTACTTATTTTTTATGTTGATTTTTTTTCGCTGTGTTTCAAACTCCTCGCCTATGTCGTTTAAGAGACACACGCTCCGTTAAGAATCTTTTAATCCCCACTTTTCACCCCTTTCACCTCATAATATACACCACATCGAAAAACCCTCAGACACATGTCTTCTTATTTTTAATGATGAGTTTATATGCCGAGTATCACATCCCCCCATGAAACCAATCGGGAGATATAGCTATTCAATTAAATGCAGGTCTATCCCCTTATCACCCCTTTAGAACCTGAATAGCCAAAATTTCTCTCTTAGTGGGCATTTGCGGCCCTTGAGGAAGCTGCATACCAGATTTCATTCCAATCCGTTCGGTGGTTTCTGATATTTCGTGATGAATAAATGAATGAGTGAGTGAGTGAGTGAGTGAGTGGTATTTGAAAAATATATAGTAGAAAGAAGATAGTGTCAAGTATTTGTTATGCTAAACTCGGTTGACAGTGCTGTGTGAGCAGTTGAGTAACTAACGGGATTTCAAGTAAAGATCCTCATTTTCTATACCGGTAGTGCTGTGCGCAATTGGCATCAAGTCGGCCGTGTCTCGACTTGAGCTATGTTGCCATGGAAACTATCTGCCTTGCCATTCCTTCATGAGTATATTTTATGATTTGATTAGCCTGTTTTTGAGTGAAAAAGGGCCAAAATCAGAAGAATGAGAAAGACTAACGAAAATTCATGTAGCCAGCGGTTCCTTCTGGGTCCTAAACTATGTGTATGCAAAATATGGTTGAGATTGGTGGAACGGTGTAGATTTGTATACGGAACCAACATATATGCATACATACATACATACAGACTTTCACTTTTATATATTATATATTAGATAAATACTTTAGATATAAATCACTGAATTATTTTAATAGAGTATCTTATGTGTAAATATTAGTGTTATTATTGTGTTCGTCAAAAATGGTGTACTGTAGCGTGCCGTATTGTAAATCTCGTCAAGTTAAAGGCAATGGACTGTCGTTTCATAAATTTCCATTGAACAATGATATACTGAAACAATGGGTTTTAGCTGTATCACGTGAGGGGGTAAAGCCAGGGTCTTTGTGGACACCAAAACGGTCTTCTACAATTTGTAGCAAGCATTTCAAGGATTCTGATTTTAGTATAAATACTAGAAAGAGAACGCTTTTACCGAACGCATTTCCGACGGTTTTTTGAGGACTACCCAGAACATAAACAAGCACAAATAAATAGAAATACGCGCAAAAAAGTACGTGTCGATAGAGACATACATATCAACAATAAAAGGAAATGTTCAGGCAATTCAAATTTTACGGAAGACTATTGTGATGAACGAATTGAAGAAAACCACGTGTTAGCGTAGGAACGCAATGTTCTACAATCAAGCAAACTCACTGCAAGTCAACAAAATTAAAATTAAGGAGGGCACTAAGAAAGAATACAGTATAGAGAACTACAATTAAGTCATTGAATCAGAAGATAATTTCATTGAAACAAAAATTACACTCAGTGCAACGCCAGGAAAAACTCGATGTTCAAATATCGAAGCTCAAGAGTGAAGCGGATCGTGGGGACTTGAAGGCTAATTTCTTATTTGAACAAATTCGAGCTTTCACGAAACGAAAATTTAAATACAATGAAACAACAATGAAAATGTGTGTATTGCTCTCTAACAAATCACCGTCGGCTTACCGCTTACTGGAGATATAAATATTTTACAACTTCCTCATCCACGAACACTGAAAACGTACATTGGGTATACGAACGGGGAGACATGTGTTACGTCACTTGCAAAAGCTAGGTTGACAGCTGAAGAAAAGTCACTGACTCACGATAATGAGAAGGTTGGTTCATTAATCATTGATGAAATGGCCATAAAGTCTAGACTATTGTATGACAAGAATTTAGACATGTTTCTCGGCATTAGTGATATTGAGAAAGATGCAATTGGAATGAACATAAATTAGCTAATAAATTATTATGCATACTGTTCAAGGGCCTGTCATCCTTCGACAGGATACCTGTTTCGTTCTACTTTACATGTGGACTCACAGGACAACAGTAAATCTAGGATAACACTTGATGCACTGACTGCGGTTGATGAATGCGGCTTCAAGGTCATCAGAATAGTGACGGACAACTGTCAGGTGAATGTGTCAATGTTTGAGGCGCTGTGTGGCGGATGTGCCACTCATGAAATTCGTCGCCCGAAAGAAGAGCAGAGGCCACTTTTTCTTAGTTTCGATCCGAGTCACGTCATTAAGAATGTACGATCACAATATCTGAGTAGGAACTTCTATGTAGATGACAATTTAATAACTAGTGATCATCTTAAGAATCTGTACCACTTACAGAAAAAGCTAGTAGTAAAGCCAGTTAGAAAATTAAGCAGGAAGGTTGTATATCCAAGCAATTTCAGAAAAAATGAATGTGGCAAGAGCCAAATTGGTGTTTACTCCAGAGACAATAGCTGGGCTTAAGAGTATGGAAGTCGTGTGCCCAGAGAAAGTTGAAGATAAGGACAGCCTACGCGAAACAACAACATTCTTGGACGTGAGATCATGCCTGCATGCCATCGAGTCAACACTTAGCACAGGAATTATCGCATCTTCTAGAAGTGGGAATGTGGAGCTGAGGGAAGATGCAGTCGTAACAGGCACCTTGACCAAGTTTCTGAAGCCTAAAAAATCGCGGAAGGTGCAAAACCAAGCCAATGCTAAAGAAACACCCCAGCTTCCGGCACATGTCTTAGAGATTCTTGAAAGGTAAGAATATGGGGCTTATAGCCTATATTAAGTACATTGAAATAAAACATTATGGTTGACATTTTAGTATTAAAATCTCTATTTTTGTTTTCAGAAAAGCCAGCGTCTCTATCTTCCATCTCAATTGCAATGATAGCGGGATTTCTTGTAAGAGTGGTAGAAGAGGGAAAAGACTGTGAAGGTTGCTTAGAGAAAATATCAGCTCCAGCAAATTCAAGCCTGCCATTTAGTTTAATACATTTTCAAGACAGAGGGGGTTAAGATATCCCAAATCTTCTTTTATTTATCTGTTGGAACCAATTTCTCACTTTGTCACAACAGCCGTAAATTTCATGTCTCGAAAATATTTAGTGTCAAATTTCACAAATATTTTAACTGACACGTTTTCCGAGCACACAAAATGCGAAGTGTGTATTCACAATTCTCTCTCCGTAGTTCTTCTGCAAAAGTTCTTAAGGCCGCTTTTGAAGAATATTGGTGTGAACCACACGAGAAGAAGTGCAACTTTTCTGAATTTAAGAAGTAAACCACTTGACAGAAAAATTCTTAAAGTGAAGTGAAATACAGTCAAGTGTGAGCTGTATTCATCATTTGTGGGAAACTGGAGGAAAACAGGTAATAAGTGCTAAAAAAAACATGTATTAAATGTACTTGAGTTGCATGTAACGCATAGTCAAAAGCAGACAACTAGGGCGCCGAGCCGCGATCCTAGTGGCGTAAAGTGGAACTACCAGTTTGGCGTACCAAGTCTCCGCTCTATTTCCAGGCCTTGAGTATAACGTAGGCCACGGGTGCAACAGAACTACATTGCTGACGTCACGAAAACTCACCTGAGCCAGTCATTCTCGTTGGCCGTGATAATCGCGCCTTATCTTGGGGATGTGTACCCTCTATCGGCAAAAATAATAACCTTCTCAATTATACTGTAGACATGGGTCCGCTAACTGGCCGGTAGAGAGCATAGCTCGCATCTAGAAGGCTGTGGTTACCAATAACATAGTTCAAGTAATTACTCTTAGGCTAGATGTCACTCCGGTGGTGAATGTTGTTTTAATTAAATATATATTTTCCATTTCAAAATGCACCATATAATGCTTTATTTTATAACGTCTCAGTACTCAAGAAATAATAAATATAAAAAACAAGCAAAAAAAGTCCAACTTATTGGGATTTGAACCACGGCCAGCCTGATGAAAGACCAGCTCTCTGACCACTCAGCCAATCGTGCACACTCGAGTAGATCGTTAGGAACCAATATATATACCACGTTATAGCAAATCATGACTTGGACTAAACGTTTTCTTCACTGGAGTATATTTTAAACCGAGTTCATTTCATAGAAAGTTCATACATTTGTTACCACTAGGCTATATTGCATGCAACATACTGAAATTAATAAAATATAGGTCAGAAAGAGAGTTCAGCTGCCATCTTGTCAAATAACCGAGACGACTCAGCTTTTTAAAATCACTTCTAGACTATAATATTAAAATATAAACTTTTAATTTCAAACGGGTCGTCTCCGTAGCGTAGCGGTCAGCATGGTTAGCTGCCGCCCCGGAGGTCCTGGGTTCGATTCCCGGCTCTGCCACGAAATTTGTAAAAGTGGTATGAGGACTGGAGCGGGGCCTACTCAGCCTCGGGTGTTCCAAATGAGTAGAGGGGGTTCGATTCCCACCTCAGCAATCCTCGAAGTGGTTTTCCATGGTTTCCCACTTCGTCTTCGGGCAAATGCCGGGATGGTACTGCCCCCGTAATTGAATTATATAGAGACCACGGTGGCTATTTTGGAAATTATAGCGAAAGTTATGGCTGTCATAGTTATGACGTGGGTAGTCATGACGTAAGCACGGATGACGCAGACGTTATGCCAGCAGGCTACTTGAGCTGAGATTCTCAGTGACGTCAGCATTTATTCGAGAAGGATCCGAGATGTACGACGCAGTCGCAGGAAACGAGGAATTCTGCTGAGGAAGAAATTATGCTATTGGAGGGGAGGCTCAAACCAATGAACGATAGTCTGAAGGAAGACGGAGATTGCTAAAACTATGGTATTTTTATTACTTTTTGGAATGCAGAATTGTGGAAATCCATTTGCAGTAGAGGCAATGTTCTGGAATTTTGGTGAAATTTATTTTCAGTTTTTGAATTATGAAAATCCGTCATGTATTGACGAAGTTGGAACTTCTAGCGATGACGTAGTAACACGCGATGGAAGGGATAGATACGCCCCTCGTGAAGTTCATAAAAGGCCTTGCGCAGAAGAGAGGAGCCTCATTCTCTCAGATTATAAATCAATCGTCAGATTTCAAATAGTCATTTCAGTGAAACGTCGAGTGAGATTAGTAGTGAAAAAGTCGTCTTTGTAACGCGTGGCGAAGCCACTGCATAAAACGAGAGTCGAACTTACGAGCAGTGCAGGTTTACTGTGAAGTAAATCTAGGTGAAGTTGAAACGACACTTAAAACGCTTCTACAAGATTAGCTGTGAACAGTTAGCGGTCGCCTATAAGCTAATTCTCTTGTGCATTGCTACAGCAAGGACTGTAGAAAAGTTGAACAATTTCGAGGAAGTATTTTGGAAGTTATTGACAATATTAGACGACTGACAAAAGTGATTTTCTCGCCACAGGAGAAACACTTTGTATAGCCAGACTCTACGCTACGGCTGACAGGGCTAGTGAAATAGGGAGACTTCAGATTGCTTTTGTGACACAACGCTACACTACTATGGAGCAGTCTAATATGGCAGTTTGTTCTTCTAATACTATTACCGAAGAGAAAATGGAAGGCTAAAGGACTTAATGCAATTGGGACATATTTCAACGGAGTAAGATAGCAGCATGGAACTTCGCTAATTGCTATTCCATACAAGCGAACATGCGGTAAATAACCATCTACACCCATGTTTCGTGAGTAAAGGCTGAATACTATCAAACAGCAATAGAAATGATTTCATACTTTCTGAATATGAATATTTCTTCGGAAATTTATACAAAAACTTCATGGCGATTTTCAACTGGAACTTCAGGGATTTTTCAAGAGAGGTCAGGGTTGTCCCGACTCACAAAGAAGATTATTGCCGGAAGGATGTCGTTCGTCTTCGTGAAGCAGTTCGATTCTCCGATGGTGCTGTTTCTGGTTTCGAGGATGGAGCTCAGCTTTAACTTGGTGAAATGGATCCATCAACAGTCTTCTTTGGGGAATTTTCCTCTGGAACGTCAATCGGCAGATAAGGTAGTCGTGAACGTTTATTGTATTTGAGTTTCTTAGCAATATTTGAGCAACCATTTTTCCCATATTTTTGTCCTCATGTATTTTTGCCCGATATTCTTGTTTGAGATTCCTATTCTCAGTACACCTTGATGAGTTATGCCTTTTTCGACGTTTTATTACGACATTGTTATATCATGGGCATAGTTAAATGATTTTGAATCAGTTGAGACTGATATTTAGATTTTTCAGTAATTTGCTTATTTTTGTAGTCACGATTTGACTGTAAGTTAATGATTTTTATGGCAGATTTAAATTCAGACAGCGTGTCACTTTATTAAAGTAATTCTACCCCAGTTTAATTACTTTGACCAATTTTCTGTCATCATCAAGAAGGAAGAACATTTAAATGATTTTAGAGCGTTAAAATCCAGTACGTTGTCGACGATCTTGGAAATACTAGTCGTTATTTGAATTGATTACAACACAGACATTTATCGTCAGTCATGAACGACCATTGCATCACAGGCAATTTTGTGAAAGATGAACATTAATTATGAATTATTGAATGCATTAAATTCGTGAAACTTGTGTTAGGTTTTTTCTCATATAGAGATTTATATAATGATGTTTGCATTCCCCAGTCTAATTGGATTCTATTCGACTATTTTGCTGTTAGTCGCACTTTGTTTGATGATAGTATTTTTATACTACAATTCTTTGAAGATGTTAATCTTAAATTTTGATAAACCAGACAGGCGTATATAAGCGTATTTACTATTAAATTTGTTTGTGATTGGCAAATTTTTATTTCATTTCGATTCATGAATGAAATCCACGAAGTTTAAATGACAACAGTTTTGAAACAATTATTGATATAAGAATTTTTAAGTGGAACTATGAATGTATAATCGATAGTGCAGCGGACATGTTGAAAGTCGCTGATGTATAATGCCCTTAAATAAATGAAGGAGATTCCCACAGTAATTAATAATGATAAAGATTGTGTTAGGGGAGGTTTTTTGAAAATGCTGTGGATGATTTTGATGCCGTATATTTTAATATATGATGAATTTTGGGCTATTTTGAATGCAGTTTGTGCATTATTTTGTAAGCGAAGTATTTTCCGCTAGAGTGTATTGTCATAGTTCGTTGAAAATTAATCAAGTGAATTTACTGTTATAATTAACAAGAGTTGTGAAAGAATTTGAGATAAGATTTTGAATGAAGATTACCGTCACAAATAATTAAAATTATTACAACCTTTATTAAACCAGATTGTGACATTTACATGTATAACTAACCTTCATTGGTCGATTATATTAAACACGATTATGAATTTACCAACCGGATAAAACATGTGGTTCAATGTATTTCTTAAATTAATAATTTAAATCATTTAAATGTTGATATTGTAAATAATAAATGTAAATATCTTTGACAATAATGTGGAACGAAAGTAATGTTAAAGGCGTGTTTAAAAATTTGGTAATTATCTTCGACAATATTATAAACAATTTATAATTGTTATAAATAATTTATGTGATTTTGTTATAAACATTTAAGAGTGTGTTTTATACTCTAAACTATGCTTTTTAAACATTTGGATGATAACTTAACAAGTTTAAGGATAGTTAAAATAATCCAGTGGGATGTGAGTTCAGCATTTGAAAGATTTGCGTCAATATGTATGAGTTGTCTTGTAGACATTTAAAGCTTTAAAAGGAGCTGAATTCTTACGCAAGTGTGGCGTGACGAGGCAGCCCCATTTGACAGGTGTGAGCCAGGTTAAAGAGTAGACCAGCCGGCCAGACATCTGGTTATAAGCGGGTGAGGTCGATACTCCGGCCTTGTGCCTATTAATACTAGTGTTATGTTTATTAAAAGAAACCAAATGCTCTATATATGTCGTACCCTGACTTCCTCATCCAATCCAAGTGTGTTTTAAAATGTTACGTTATTTTGAGCTCATGGGAGCTGACATATTGTTTGATAACCTTGCAAGTCCTTTAGGAGGACGTAGTCAGATTGACATAGGCTACTGATAGCCACGTTTATTTTGTTGAGTTGTGAAAATCATACTCTTTATTTGAAAATAAAGCTTTTGTACAGTTCAAAGTTCTCGTCTTCGGTCTGGTTCATTTTTAAATGTCATGGTCAAGATTATTGTGGGAGCATACTTTAATGATCCTGTTGTCAACCCAATCCCCGAGATATTTATAAGAGGTAAGTAAAAGTAAGTATGAAACCCCGTCTATTTTGGTGTGTTCCACAATAATTTTTCTTGGTAACTTCTGTGTTCAAACCTCGGTAGTATCTGTCAGTGCCATTTTCATTGATGTAGCTGAGCTGGTGCGATTGATTGTTGGCAATCCGATTGAGGGGGCGGATATCTGACAGCCTACTATCCGGGTAATCGGGGACAGTACCTTCTTCAAGGCCATGGCCGCCTCCTTCCCTCTTCCTTGCCTATCCATCCTGACCTTCCATTACCTTCCCTCATGAGGCCCCTGTTCGCTTTGCAGGTGAGGCCGCCTGGGCGAGGTGCCAATCACACCTCACCAGTTGTATCCCCTCCGATTAGATGTTCCCACCTCTAGGACACTGCCCGTAGAGGTGGTAGTGGTGAGTTCCCTCGCTGAGTCCGTGGGTTCCACCTACCTGGAGGGTAAACGACTAAGAAAGAAAGAAAGAAAGAAAGAAAGAAAGAAAGAATTTCAAACGGGCCACGTCGTTTCGAACACATTAAACGATTCTTGGTTCGATAGTCGGAACTGGTGGGTCCCATGTTATGGATTATAAAGTTTGCATAATTCACACGGCCGCCATCCTGAAATGGTAGGTTGATGACCTCGTAGTTTGGGCACAAGACGCGTCTCATATGAAGGAACGTTGTTACCAAATTGTTAGGCCCCTTAAAACAACAATTATCATCATCATCACCATCATGTTGTTACCAAATTTGGTAAAGATCCGATTATTAGTTTGGTCGTAATGCATTATTACGTTTTGACCATTTGAGAGGCCGCCATTAAGTTTTGGTAAAGATGGCGGCAATATAAAACATGACACTGAGGTGCCCTTTGCCAGTGCTACCTCTGTACCAAATTTCGTTCAATTTGGTTTCACCGTGTTCGAATTGATAGGGGGGACAGACATTCAGAGTACACACACTCACACACACACAGACTCTCTCACACACACACACACACATACACACACACAGACAGACACACAATTTTTGGCCCTGTAGTGATCTCATAAGTCTACTTTCATTTTTTGCAAAAATCGAAAGTAGGCTAAAAATAGGCTTATGAGATCACCTTTTGTCCGTGTGTGTGCGCGTATGTCTGTCTGTGAGCCACCTCCCGTAATTCCTTTTCAATGAAAATCGGTAAGGTCATAGTACTACTTTGGCCGACCCCAACCGTGCCCTTCAAATTTTATTACGTCTCACCAACCTAACATGACGGCTGCGCGAAATATTTCACCGGCAATCTATATCTCCGAAACTATTACCGATATCACGCTGACATTGATAAAAGGCACTATTAGAAGTTTGCCTATGAGACTTTCAAACTACAAAACCAACATGGCGGCCAAGCGAGGTTGAAACATTTAAATAGATTTTTCTCGCGATTTAAATATCCAATCGCAACAAAACTTGGCACAGCAAATGCTTATACACTTTATAATAATTTCAATTGTTTGCATAACCACAAGATGGCAGCTATGCGAAATTTTAAAATCTCGTTTTTATTTTTTCTGTCACAATCATGTGATTGAAGTTTGAATACTACCCCTGCTCAATAATTTTCATGTAATAGTACATTACTCTAAGACCTAATTTATACAAAATTCAACATGGTGACCATTCGAAATATTTAGACGGTTCTCAATATCTACGAATCTATTACAGCAAACTGAAATTTTGTATGTTGATAGAGGCAATTAACATAAGTAGGATATATGAAAATAGGCTGTATAGTTCATCACGAAACTACTTGTTTACTTTCAGTTTATTTATTTTAATTCATTTATTAATTTATTTATTTTTAATTCGTTGATTCCTTGATTTCATTTGTGTATTCATGTATTTGTTAGGTACCATCTCGACATTCACGCTGAAACTGTGTACGTTGATAAAAGGCACTATTAGAAGTTTGCCTATGAGACTTTCAAACTACAAAACCAACATGGCGGCCAAGCGAGGTTGAAACATTTAAATAGATTTTTCTCGCGATTTAAATATCCAATCGCAACAAAACCTGGCATAGCAAATGCTTATACACATTATAATAATTTCAATTGTGGTGTTGGGGTAGCGCGTCTGCCTCTCACCCGGAGGCCCCGGGTTCGATCCCCGGCTCCGTCAGGGATTTTAAAACTGACGTGAGGGTTGGAACGGGGTGCACTCAGCCTCGTGAGGACAATTGAGTAGCTGTCTGACAGCGAGACAGCGCCCCGATCACGAAAACCAAGATTAACGGCCGAGGGGACCCAACGCGCGGATCACGCGTCACCCCAATATCTGCAGGCCGAATGGCTGGGCAGCGGTCGCTTGGTCGGCCTTAGCCCGTCATGGGCTGTATAGTGCCAGGGGTTGACTTTTGTTGATTCGTTGATTTCTTTATTTCCTTATTCGTGTATTCGTAGTATTCGTTGATTTGTTGATTTCTTTACTTGTGTAGTCGTACATTTGTTGATTTCTTTTAATTTGTTTATTTGTTTATTTTATCGATTGTTCCCCTTTAGGAGAGCGATTGAACTTAAATTCATGATTTCATCTTCGAGCGTTTTTCCTCTTTTCTTCCCAAAATCTCTTCATCCTCTCAGAATGCCTCTTCTTCCGCTCAGCTGTCCAATTTTTCCAGGTTGTCGTGATGATCTTTGCTCAAACTTAACATTTGTGATTTTACATAATATAGCTTTGAGCTATTAGGTCGAGTGAAACTTTAGAAAAACGACATTTCGAGACAACTACTTGTCCCTTTATCAAGGTTTGTCGAGAGAGAAAGAAAGAAAGAAAGAAAGAAAGAAAGAAAGAAAGAAAGAAAGAAAGAAACAAAGAATGAAGGGACGAGTAAACAATGGCATATAGCCATAAGATAGGAAGCCATGTCGAAACAAATAGTTACTCCATGACCTCCTGAGACCAAGAAGATGTTGGTAATGAAACTATAGAGGGCAGCCATGATTTACTCAAGGGATAACGTAACCATCACCTCTATTAATGTTCTGTGGTTGTTAACTTATTTTATTCCGGCATTCCGCCGTTCTGGAATTTATTTATTTATTAACTTATTTATTTACTTATTTTGTGTTGTACGTGAAATAATAATAATAATAAAATTATTATCGATTTAATATTTAACAAGATGTTCAGTAAAGAAAATATAGCCTACTTTCTCCTAAATGCATGGGTATTGTTATAACTCTTTGTCCTTTTCAAGGAGTATAATTGAATGTTGGTTGTAGTAGCTTGTTGAAATACAAGGTACTATAGGGATATTAAACATGAATATGAGGTGCCCTTTGCTAGTGCTACCTCTGTAAAAAAAAAAAAACATTCAATTCGGTTTCACCGTGTTTGAATTGATCTGGGGAATGGATTTGCACACATACAGGGCCGCTATTTGCAAACTATTGGGCTTATGACCTTGTAGTCAGTCATAAGATGCTTTCCACAAAAAGGCATGTTGTTGCAAAATCCGGTAGAGATCAAATTATTAGGATGGTCGAAATTTGATTTAAGCTTTTAACATTTGGGTGGCCGTCATTCAGTTTCCGTCAAGATGGCGGCGATATAAAACATGACACTGAGGTGCCTTTTGCTAGTGCTACCTCTGTACCAAATTTCGTTCAATTCGGTTTCACCGTGTTTGAATTGATAGGGGGAATCGATTTGCACATATACTTGGCCACCATCTGCAAACTATTGGGCTGATGATCTATCAGTTTGGTCAGAATATGCTTCCCACATAAAGATTTTTTGTTGCAAAATTTGGTAGAGACTAGATTATTAGGTTGGTCGTAATTACATTTTAGCCTTTAACATTTGGGTGGCCGCGATTACGTTTCCGTCAAGATGGCGGTGATATAAAACATGACACTGAAGTGGCCTTTTCTAATGCTACCTCTGTACCAAATTTCGTTCAATTCGGTTTCACCGTGTTCGAATTAATAGGGGAAATCGGTTTTCACACAAAGATGGCCGCCATCCGCAAAATATTAGGCTAATGACCTATTAGTTTGGTCAAAGGATGCTCCCTGTATAATGGTATGTTGATGCAAAATTTGGTAGAGATCGGATGATTAGGTTAATCGTAATTTGATTTAAGCTTTGAATATTTGTGTGGCCGCCATTACGTTTCCGTCAAGATGGCAGCGATATAAAACATGACACTGAGGTGCCCTTTGCTAGTGCTACCTCTGTACCAAATTTCATTCCATTCGGTTTCACCGTGTTCGAATTAATAGGGGCAATCGATTTTCACACAAAGATGGCCGCCATCCGCAAACTATTAGGCTGATGACATATTAGTTTGGTCAAAGGATGCTGCCCCCATAAAGGTATGTTGTTGCAAAATTTGGTAGAGATCGGATGATTAGGTTAGTCGTAATTTGATTTAAGCTTTGAACATTTGTGTGGCCACCATTACGTTTCCGTCAAGATGGCGGCGATATAAAACATGGCACTGAGGTGTCCTTTGCTAGTGCTACCTTTGTACCAAATTTCGTTCAATTTGCAATCACCGTG